>CM057342.1:505043133-506289385 GCA_030015575.1 Agapanthus africanus | reverse complement strand
TCCTCATATGCCTCGGTCCAATCAAAAGGAACCCCCTTCCGAGTCAACCCGGTCAATGGTACAGCAATACGGGAGAAATCCTGGACAAAACGTCGCTAATAGCCGGCCAGACCTAGAAAGCTGCGAACCTCTGTAACTGATACCGGTCTGGGCCAACGCTGCACTGCCTCGATCTTCTTCGGGTCCACACAAATACCATCTCTCGTAACCACATGACCCAAGAAGTCGACACTATCTAGCCAAAATGCGCACATGGAAAATTTGGCGAATAGCTGATGCTCCCTCAAAGTCTGCAAAGTGATACGCAAGTGCTGCTCGTGCTCCTCCCAGCTCAGAGAATAAACCAAGATATCATCAATGAAAATAATGATGAACTGATCAAGATATGGACTGAATACACGATTCATCAAGTCCATAAATGCTGCCGGGGCATTGGTGAGCCCGAACGACATCAACAAGAACTCATAATGACCATAACTTGTACGGAAAGCGGTCTTCGGAATATCCTCCTTCCGAACCCGCAACTGATGATAACCTAACCGTAAATCAACCTTCGAGAAATACCCCGCACCCTGGAGCTGATCAAATAAGTCGTCAATGCGGGGTAGGGGATATCTATTCCGCACAGTAACCCGGTTCAGCTGACGATAATCAATGCATAAGCGCATACTGCCGTCCTTCTTCTTAACAAACAGGACGGGAGCACCCCAAGGTGACACGCTCGGTCGGATAAGCCCTTTATCCAGCAGGTCCTGTAACTGATCCTTCAGCTCTCTAAGCTCCGCCAGGGCCATCCGATAAGGCGGTATAGAGATAGGTCCCGTGCCGGGGATCAAGTCAATGCAGAACTCCATCTCGCGCTCTGGCAGCAGACCAGATAGCTCGTCAGGGAATACATCAGGAAACTCTCTCACAACAGGGACCTGGTCCAACGGAACCTCTGTGGCGCTAGTATCACAAACATAGGCTAATAATCCCTGACACCCTTTCCTCAAGAGTTGACCAGCGCGAAGGGAAGAAATCAAGCTGGGAAGGGTAGCGCTACGATCTCCCTGAATAACAAGAACCGGCTCACCAGGAAAACTGAATCTGACTGCCTTCTCATGGTAGTCCACAAATGCATAACAGGTGGCTAGCCAGTCTATACCGAGAAGAACGTAGAAGTCTAGCATATCGAGGAGAATCAAATCAACTGAAGAATCTCTCTCTTCGATACGAACGGGACACGATCAGTACACAAAACGGACAACAAACGACTCGCCTACCGGAGTAATAACGACAAGTGGCTGATCTAACGAAGAAGACTCTCGGCCCAACCTCGGCGCAAAGTATGTAGATACATAAGAATGTGTGTAGCTTGGATCAAATAATACCCGTACATCAAAAGAACATACTGGCAGAATACCTGTCACGACGGCATTGGATGCCTGTGCATCCTGAGGAGTCAACGCGAACACTCGGGCCTGTCCACCACTAATAGCTGGCTGTCCTCTGCCTCTACCTCGGCCTCTGCCTCTGCCTCTGTCGCCTCGTCCTCTCTGAACAGGACCTCCACGCCCACGACCTGTAGGAGCATCTGCCTGGCGTGGAGCCTCATCAGGGGTAGGAAGTAGAGCTCTCTGAGGAGGTAGCGAAGGTGGTAAGGTCATATGTGGCACTGTCGCCGTGCCCTTGCGCCCTATGGTACAGTCTCTGATACGATGGTACTGACTCCCGCACCGAAAACATCCTGGCGACGACTGCGGGTCTGCGGATATGAACCAAATAACTGACCTCGTCTCAATCCTCTGCCGCCACCATCTCCCGGAAAGAATCTATTACGGTGTCTACCCATCTGCCGCTGCGCTGGCGTATCAGTACGGATCCTCTTCGGCCCAGAAACGACCGGAGTCTCAGAAATGCGCTCCACCAAACGTAAGGCTGCATCCATCGCGGCTGTGTATGTGTCAAAGTGCTGGGTGCCGATGGCAAGGAATAGCTTTGTGTCAAGCCATCGCACAAACCTTTTTATCGTCTTCTCTTCAGTGTCTACTAGGTACGGAGCATATCGAGACAACTGGGTAAACTGTATATCATACTCCGACACTGTCATCCCAGGAGTCTTGCGCAAAGACTCAAAACTACGGGCTCGAGCAACTCGGACACTCTCCGTAAGGAAACGGGCAAGAAATGCAGCTGTAAACTCGTCCCAGGTCATAAGAAGTAGACCTGCAGCTCGGCCTCTCTCTACTGAATCATACCACGTCTGGGCGAGGCCCTCCAGATGAAAACTCCCGAACTCCACCCATCTATCATCAGAACACCTCAACGAACGGCAAATCCTACCCGTCCTATCAAGAAATGCTTGCGGGTCCTCTGTCACATCCGTTCCGGTAAAAGCTGGAGGTCTCAGCCTCATAAACTCCTATAGTGATACGGGAATAGTCGCAATAGTAGCAGGAGCAACCATCTGGGCAGCAGGTACAATCATGGTCTGTGTGGTGGAAGGAACGTCCTCGGATCTCTGTGCCCGACTGGACTCAAATAAAGATCCCATCATCTGTCGCAACTCCTACATACCGGCCTCTAATCTGGCAATACGGTCGGGAGAAGGCGGATCAATCTGAACCTGAGGGGTAGGCGTATCATCCCGCTCGATCCTCGCCTCAGACGAGCCCGCTCGAAGCTCATCCCTAGCCGCAGCCCGCTGAGCTCTCGTAGTCTTTGGCGGCATCGAAGCTGGAATAAGAAACAGGAGCGATAAGGACATTGCAATTGAATCAAGGAATACATGGAATCAAGGAGGAAATAAAAGCAATTATGTCCTAAGGTCACTTAGGCGGAGTACCGTATCGTAAGTATGTCGCGGAACATACCCATGCTACGCTACTCTACTTAAGTCACCTACTCCATCTACCAAGGGTCGTCCTACACTCAGAAAAGTAAAACCTATGCTCTGATACCAACTTTGTCACGAGCCGAAGGTACGGAACGTGACTGGCACTTAGATTACGAGACGTCTGAAGGCGCAACGTAACCTAAGTCAGCCAAAGCCCAGAAAATCTAAACCAAAATCAACCAGAGTGAAGGAAAACCTTTTATGAAAACAATTTTAAAATCAATCAAGTTTCATTAACCCCTTTTTAAAAACATCAAAATTTTTTCGAAAGTTTCGGCAGAGTTTCCATTGTAAATACTAGACCCCAAAATGGGTACAACAAGATATATAAACCTGTAATGAAATAATGGCATCCCCAAGCGGGAGCTAGCTCTTCGCCCAAGGTGAATCACAACCACACGCAATATATATGCAATATATTAAGCAAATAAGCATAAAGAAGTGCAAAAATAAGAAAACACAATGTCGGCTCTAATAAGCTCGACCTCAGAGAAACCACATATACATAAATCTCTCAGTCTCAACAGTAGGTCGATATACAAATAAGAAGTGGTAGATGGAGAATACTAGATACAAAGATAGTACAAAAGAGATAAAGTGTCATCGCAACCCACCTACGAGCAATGTCGCGAGTCTGAGCAAAAGAGGCCAATAATAAGATAATCCCGCCGCTACAAGGCTGACGGGTCCGACCTGCAAGACATTGTGGCACAACGGGGTTGAGTTGCCAGCTCGTGAGTAGATATAACATCTAGTAAAGCTATCGTAAGAATGCACGCAAATGCGTCACAACATGTATGTCTAGATGTGATGTAATGCCACTAGTATTTTAAAAAAATGATAATAATAAGCTTTTGTTAAATTTTTGCGGTTTTCCCCAAAATCCAGAAATCGCATCAATACTGAAATCCTCAAGAAAATCATACTACCCAACAAGTATATGATAAATGTTTATGATATCAAAGGTATGCAATTGATTAGTGACTAGGAATCTATGCAAGCGTGATGATGATATAAGGCATATACATGCTTATGCAATTCAATGTATCATGTATGATGCAAGTGTTAATACTGAACTAAACAGGTTCTACTGTACTCATGGTATGGTAATTACCAAAGGCATGTGTGTCACATGAATAGTGCGCGTGCAAAATGAGCCAATGGTAATGGTGTACGTGTCCTAAGTGGTGATATCACACATGTGTATATGGATAACCGTGCAATGCCAGCAGACGGATAGCTACAAGGGTATGCAATGAATGAGATGGTTAACTAACTAACTAGGCATATAGTTGCAAGTAATAAAGTGATCCTAACTATGCGTCGCCTCATGCCATCCAGATGATTTCCCCATAGATGTATACATCTACTCACCTAGATGCCTCGCTAATCAGATCCAGCCACCGCTTTGCCTTTGCGCGCCGCGTCCGATATTTCCGTAACCGATCCAAAAATTGCACAACACAAACATAAGATTACATATTCCTGAAACGACATAAGTCATAATATGAAAAGATCAACGCTCACAAGTTAGGCACAACGTGCACTCGGTGGGTGGAAAACACACGAAAATCGCTAAAACCTTAACTAAAATCGTCGTTTCGGGGCAACCGTCAAAACTAAAACCCGACTAGACCAAACTCCGCATTCGCACACCCACAAGTCATAGTAGATGCTAATAATATTGTCACGATAACGCAATTAAGTCACTCTCTAATAATTTAGAAAACCTAGTAAGCATTCTTGTAAAAATTCCGATGCAAACCTCGCGGATTAACGACTTAGCCATCGCAATATCGCACAAATTTCCAAACTAACCCACTAGATGGCCACAACACTAACCTTAACCCATTTACAAAACTTCAAACCCTAATTAAAATTCCAAACCTAATCTAGAATTTCATTAAACAAGGAATTATAAACAAAATAACACTTTAGAATTCGAAATTGGCTTATTAAACTACAAATTTAACAACTTGATTAGAACTTATACCTCCCTAGTGTTGATTCCTTTGCACTAAGCCTCCAAAGAGATCTCCTTTCTCCTTGTCTTAGACAAATTTGGGCTTGAGAAGGGATAGCATAAGGGTTCGGTTTGAATTAGTGAAGAAAAGTGTGTATTTTGTGGATTTTTTGTGGATTTTAGCATGAATTTTGAAGAAAGAAAATGGGGGAAAAATGGGGGCTGTTGCAGGAATTCTTGGCCAGGGGTGGAACGCAAGGGAGAGAGGGAATTGTGTAGAAAATTCTACACAAAAACTATCTTCTAAGGTCATTTAATGAATGTTACATCAAACTTTTACAAAAAAAACCATTTTAAATTCATTTTTGATTTAAATTTCAAACCATAGAACTACAATCTAGAAAAGTCTTGATAAAATTTTGCTAACACTAGATTTTAGTTTATAATGTTTCCTAAGTGAGTAATTTACCCAATTAAATTTGTATTTATCTCTAATTTAATGTATTTTTGAAAGCTTAAAATAATATTCAAAATAATTAATTAAAGAATTTTTTTTAAATAACTAGAAAATTTTAAGTGACAATTTAGTGACCAAATTTTAGCAATATCTTATCTAAATTTTGTAAAATTAAGCCTATATTGAAAATTACTTATTTTGACTTTTTACAGAAAACACCAATTATTTTATCGATTATCGAAAAACCGCCGAAACGATATTCAAAGCGTTACAGTATATATGTAACACTTTGAAAATCGTTTAGGCAGTTTTACGGTAATCGGCTAATTTTTCGGCTTTTTCCGTAAAAAGTCAAAATAGGTATTTTTCATTGTAGACTAATTATACAAAATTTATATAAGATATTACTATAATTTTGTCACTAAAATGTCACTTATAATTTTCTAGTTAAATAAAATTTTTTTCGTAATTAATTTTTTTTTATTATTTTAAGCCATTTTAAATACATTAAATTAGGGATAAATACAAATTTAATTAGGTAAATTTCATAATTAGGAATCTTTATAAGCTAAAATATGGTGTTAATAAAATTATATCATATCTTGCAAACTTTTGGTTTTAGGGTTGGAAATTTAATGGAAAAATGATGTAAAATGAGGTTTTTTTTGTAAATTGTTGATGTGAAAGCATTAAATGATAACATATGATGTTTATTGACCTAGAAACTTCTCCAAATTTCTCCACAACTCCCTCCCTCACCTGCTGGCCGAGCTCACTGCAGAAAATCCCCTCTCTTCTCACTTCATTTTGCTTCATTTTTCATGTCAAAATTCATACAAAATTCACAAATTTCCATCTCCATTCAATACTAAACCCTAATCCATTCTCTCTTCAACCAAAATTAGTTCAAAAACATGATGAAAGGAGGCTTTCTTGGTGACTTGATCATGCTAGGTTTCCACTTGTAAGGTAAAATCCTAAACTAGTTGCTAACTTGTAGTTTATATATGCTAGAATTTAATTTTGAAGTATTAATTTAGTTGTAAATTATTGTTCATGAAAATCAAGAATGGGTTTTGATGTTGAGTTAGGGTTTGAAACATGGTTGTTAGAATTAAGTTAGGGATGGTTATCTAGGTGATTGGAGTGGTTAATTGTGTAATGATATGCTTGCTAAATCGACAAATTGCGATGTTTGTATCGAATCGGCTAGAAAATTGCTTGCTAGATTTTTACGAAAATTAGAATGCGATCAAATTGCGTTATGTTAGCGATATAATTAGCTTCGTATAGGACTATTAGAGTGCGCGAACGCGGGGTTTCGTCTAGTCGGGTTGTAGTTTTGTCGATTTCCCCGAAATGACGATTCTAGTTAAAGGTTAGCGATTTTCGTGCGTTTTCCCGCGCACCGAGTGCATGCTATGAGTAATTCGAGAGCGTTGATAGTTGTATATTGTGACTTGCATCGTCTTAGGTTTTGTAATCTTATGCTTGATATTGTGCAAATATAGGATCGATCGGGGAAACATCGGACACGGCGCGAAAAGGCAAGGCGGTGGCCGGATCGGATTAGCGGAGATTTCAGGTGAGTAGATGTATTCATCTATGGGGGAATCGTCTGAATGGCGCAAGGCGCCCCCTAGTTAGGATTACCCTACTTTTGCAAGATTATATTGTTAGCTAGCTTATCCATTCATGTACACTGCATACCCTTATAGCGAACAGTATATTAAATTGCATGGACATTCATCTATACTTATGCGATATCATTTCGTAGGACACGAACACCTTACCATTGGCATCTGTTGCACGTGCACTATTCATGTGACACACACGCCTTTGGTAAATGCCATGCCACGTGCACTATAGAACCTGTTTATCATAATATCGCCACTTCCATTCATACTTGATATATGAAATTGCATAGCATAAGTATACCTCGCATAATCTTCATATTTATATAGATTTCTAGCCAAAATTCACATCGTATGCATTGATATCATAGAAATTTATCATATATAACATATGGACATTATGATTTTCTTGAGGATTTCAGTATTGCTGCGATTTCTGGATTTTGGGGAAAACCGCAAGAATTTAACAAAACCTTATGTCTACCATTTTCAAAACAAAGTTGCGGTTTTCTCGTGATGTATGTGTCGTCCACCATGAGTTTTCATATTTTCTGTTGGATTTCGAGACCCGATTCGAGGAGTGGATGAACCGTCTCGGGTACATGGTGGGCCCGATATGGTACCCCGGGGCAAGAAGATCGAGTTGTAGACGATGAGCCTGGCAGGGGAAGACTACCTACCGGTGATGTCTGGCACGGCGGATATCCGGAGGATACCGACCGTTTTCGTGAGATTTATGATATGGGCCGATCCAGACTGACGGAGCCCGATATTGAGACAGATATGATTCCTATTTGGTGTCGATGCTTGACACGGGTTTTCAGATGATTTCTTGATGGTACTTAGCTATTATACAGATATTCATTTTTTAAAATTAAGAATTCAATACCCTTAGCATTTAAAACACTTAAAGACTTAATAATGACATTGCATACCTGTGCATGCATATTAGAGATATTATATCACATATGGACATGCATGTTGTGGTGCATTGCGTGCATTCTTACGATTGCCTTACTAGATGTTATATTCTACTCACGAGCTGGCAACTCACCCCCATTGTGCCACAGTGTCTTGCAGGTCGGACTGGTCAGTCTTGTAGCGGCGGGCTATCTTATCATCAGCTCCTTTTGCTCAGACTCGCGACATCGCCCGTAGGTGGGTTGCGAGCACACTTTATTTCTTTTTGCTTTACCATTGTATCTAGTATTCTCCATCTACCACTTTATATTGTATATGCGACCTAGTGATGAGACTGAGAGATTTGTATATTTGTGGTTTCTTTTGGGTAGAGCTCACTTGAGCCGACGTGTGTTTTCTGGTATTTTGCGTTTCTTTATGCTCTTTTCTTGATATTACTTTTATATTGCATGTGGTTGTGATCCGCCTTGGGCGAAGAGCTAGCTCCCGCTTGGGGATGTCATTTTTATGATTACAGGTTTATTATCTTGTTGTACCCATTTTGGGGGATAGAAAATACAGGGAAGACTCTGCCGAAATTTTCGGAAATTTATGATGTTTTTTTAAAAGGGATTCTTGCAACTTAATTGATTTAAAAATCATTTTCATTAAAGGTTTTCCTTCACTCTCTTTTGTTTTCGGTTTAGATTCTTTTGGGCTTTGGCTGACTTAGGTTACGGTACGCCTTTAGACGTCTCGTTATCTAAGTGCCAGTCGCGTTCCGTACTTTCGCAACGTGACAATATAACTCGAGTATCATCAATGAAATCAATAGAGAAAACCCTGTCAAGCATCGACACAAAACATAAACCCCAATAACTCAATATCTCCGGCTCCAGCTACCCGTACTGGCCTGTATCATCAAATCACACGAGCACGAACGGTATCCTCCGGATATCCGACGCAGCAAACAATCACCGGTAGGCAGTTTACCCCTGCCGGGCTCATCATCCTCCATGAAATCACTCTCGCCCCGGGGTACCATACCGGGTCCACCATGTACCCGTAGAAGGTTCATACGACTCCTCGAATCGGGTCTCGAAATCTATCTCATAAACGAGAAAATATCATGGTGGACGACTCATACATCACGAGAAAACCACACTTTTCATTTTAAAAAGAGAGAGAGAGAAGTTTATATATATTCTTGCGATTTTCCCCAAATCTAGGAAATCTCATGAAAATCCGAAATCCAATCATCAATAGCAAGTAAACAGTGAATATCGGCATAAAACTCCATAATACTGCATAACAGTGAATAATAATATGCATGAAGTAGCAAGGGATAACTGCAATGTCTAAACTAGCATATAAAGACGAGTACGCTAAAACCATGTCGAACTATCAGTTGACAAGCTATGTCAATGAGTATTATTCTCTAAAGTGTACGTGACATGGCAATTACCGATGAAGATGTGTGTGAGCCGGCAAGTAAGTATATGTGGAATATACGCAATATCGGTAATGGTGCTGGTGTCCGGACAGCATGATTTTAATATTAACATATGAAAACAAAATATAAGCAGGCAATGCGATGCGAGCAGCAAGAATATGCGGGAGCTGAATATCAAATACAATGATAACTATGTTAGTGTATATGCCCTAGAGGCCATTACTGTATCATACTAGTTTGTATATTACTTAATGGAAGCTTGGGATATTCACCTTGTATATACAATCTTGCTCAAAATAGTAGTATGCTACTTGGTTTGTTTCTACTTCAATGTGTACATGTGTTTATTTTTGTATATCGCCTATACACATTAGTGGAGCCCTTAGGATCTTTGCTTGATTACCAGCGATGTGATGGCCGTCACACTAGTGGGGTTGGGTAATCTATAAGCACATCCTTATGCAGGTCCCTGGTCGCAGGACTATCGAGACAGGGCATCGATACTCCGGAGTAGACCAGCGCATGCGCTTCTCATCCCAGTGTGGGAGACGGTCTGTCCCACAGCCGTCAGTACGTCGTACTTGAGATAGTATGCGGGTGCTCGTTAGGTTACGGGTACACTGGACAGGACTCGTCGGGAACTGACTAGTTGGTATTATGCCTATCGTCAGTTATCAGTTCCCAGGTGACATGAGTACAGCTTAGTCCGCTGACTTGACACTGTCACTTCGCCTCGAGTGTGTTCCCACTGTACTTTGATTACTACCCTACCATGGCTCAAAGGAGCCGTGCAAACAGGTAGTAGTTGGGTGCAGTCCCGAAGCACTTGGAGGCAGTGACGGTTAGACAGGATTCGTCTCTCCCGCTATTGGGGGTTGACATCGCGCTTTGTCTAGGAGAGCCATTACACGAGTAGTCCCTGGCCAGGGCAAACGAGATATACTGGTAGGCTTCCAGTGTTATCTCAGGGTGTTTTGGGCTTCGCTCCGGCACGACTTGTACCGCTATTGGGGGACTGACGTTTACCCCCCTAGGCCCGCCATGCGATGTATCAGACGAACAGACCGGACTGTACGGAGAATGTCACATTCAGGCTCAGTAGGAGTTCAGATGGGTTTCGCCTCGTCGGTCTTCTTGTCGGCATTACCTGGGGACCGTTACGCACAGCTAGTGCCGCTTGCGGTCTGTGGTTAAACCCACTGCCAGCGTAGTGTCGAGTCTTTAGAGTCCCACACAGAAAGCTTTTCCCCTTTAGGCAAAAGAGTAGAGGTCGCATGGTTTTGCGACAGGTCGCATGGTTTTGCGACAGAGTTCAGTCACATCCGTGCACTTGTGCACGTACAGTGTCCGGACAGTTTACACTAGCGGGCTTTGGTTTAAGCCAGATCCTAGTGTACCTTTTGGGATTGGATTTATCCAGTATGCATTCGTGTTCCTCGGAACGCGGATGCGGGTGTGTATGCACAGATGACGGGGAGACAGAGGCAGCGGATTCTCATTAGGGTTGTTGACAGTTGACCGTTGACTATTTGACTTTTTGATCAACCCTAATGAGAATATGATATGTGATTAACTATTATATTAATTAAGTATTATGGTGACATGGTTGTTGACTTTTGTTTACTTTGTTGACTTGTTGACTTGTTGACTTTTTTGACCGGTTGACTAGGCTTGACTAGTTGACCATCATGATAACCATAGCCATCATTTCATGGCAAAGACTTTTGCTTGCTTGCTCATTTGTGCAAAATGAGTGCATGAAATGATATGGTTATGGTTGCTTCAACCATCACATAACACTTGATTTGGTATAATGAGTTATGATGGTTTTGGATTATGAGAGGGTGAAAGACAAAAGACTTGCTCATTCTTTCTTGCTCATTCTCTCTCTTGTTCTTGAGCTCTCTTGCTCTTGCTTTCACCCTCTTCCTCTTGCTCCCTCTCTTGACTCTATGGTTCATATATCTCATGAGTTGAGAATCAAGAACCATAGATAAAATCCCATACAAACTCTTCTCTACTCATTCTAGTTCACAAGGTTTAGCAAACCGAGTGAACTAGTTTCTTCAAAGTTCGAAGAAGGAGCCAAAGGTTGGAGCTTTCAGGTGGATCTATCTACGGCGTACGGAGACGACGGGAAGAAGCCAATCCGGACCACCATCGGAGCTTGAAGACGAAGGAGTTCAAGACAAGCAAGGTATAACCCCCTAATCGAGTAGTTAGAAACTCGTAGTTAGGTTGTTAGTTAGATGTTTAACCAAGATACGGGTTATAGGTCCATGTTACCACCTCTATTAAAATCGTTTTTTACCAAATTCCGCATGCCCGAAAGTACCGGGAGAGGTAGCATGGACTTACAAACTAATCTGCATTTATATAAATATGGGTCATACAGATTGCCAATTGAAATAACACGAATCGTTCTGTTTTGAAAATAAGGGCTACAGTGTTTTTAAGAAAAGATACGTACTTTGAAATATCCGTAGAATCCCTTGTCCTATCTTTAAAATCCTCACGATTCGTTAGTTTTGAAATAGGTATGACTCGAGTCTAATCTATCATTTACAAGTAACTACAGGCTGATCGAAAGGTAAGGAAACCGCATAACATCTGAGTCGATACATACATATATATATATATATATATATATATAACAGTCGGTGATCCCGCCTCAATAGTATCCCATACGATACAATATCTATAATATGACATCCTTAAGCCAAGAGTGCGAATCTATCATCAATATATAGCTCGTACGATAAATCCGTCGTACGGCCTCCCAAATCGGGGTACGGGTCAAAAGTCACATCTATCACATTATTCATCTGGTATCCTGTTTATCAAATGTCATGATCCGGGGTTACTGATCTACGTCTAGTACAATACTGATACCATCTAAGTATATACATACGTGTGTATGAAAACACCACGTCGAAAGGACCCGCTAAAACATCATGTCGTATCTCAAATACGAACCATGTCACATCAATGATATCATGGCCTCAAGCCCAGTCTCATCTACTCATCTCCAATCCCAAGTACTATCCTCATAAGCCATGTATATGTATACGTGTATATATATATATACATAGTCTCATACCCATGTGTGTGTGTGTGTATACATATCCCCATATACACACAGGTACTAAAATGAATGTATGCAAGTATGTGTGTGCGTGTGGGTGTAACAACTATTCTAGGGTTTGCGACTAAGAAGCTAAACTAAGTTACTTCTAACTACACTAAGCTAAACCATGAACACATAACCATATCTTGAATATCCATGTTTCACAAAAAAGATATCAAATATATATAGTACATATATAGCATATTATACATCGAACTGCGGGGGTGCTATACACCATCCACCCAACTTCCCCCGTAGATATATATATACTCACCTTGATCTTCGTTTGTCGATGCCGACGTCGCCATGCGCTTGCTTGCCATCTCGAAGTACATATGGGGGTACCTATATGCCACAACGTATCGTATCGCATTAAAACTAAATCGAAACCAAAACGAGACGCGGAACTCACATAGGTCAAAACATATGGTTTGCCTTCGCAAAACAACCCGATATCACTTGATATGGACGTACAAACGTCAAGTGATCGAGATAAAACACAAACACTAAAATCCAGAATTTAAAATACGCAAAACCATAACTCAAATCAAAACAGCAACTCAAGGAAGTGGTCGCAGATTTTTTATAAAGTGAAAACAAGGTGCACAAACAACTATAGGGTGATATATAGGGTGTATGTGACCTACTGAAGCAACCCGGACCCTACCCCTCACCAAGTAGCCGAGCCCCACCCCTGAATTTCCGAGCTCGCCGGCCCTGGCGGGGAGTTGGGGTGTCCTGTTTGCAGGGTGGTCTCGTGGTGCACTAACTAGGTCTCTGAAGTTGTTTGCTAGGCTTGAAAATACTCCAGGTCATCCCAGATTCCCCTGCACACTCTAAGTTCTCACAAACCGACATGAAATGTTCTGTTTTTCTGTATTTTGGGTTTCAGGTTTTGTTAGGTCTGGGTTTTGGACAATTGGAGGGTTCAAGGTCACTACTAGGGCTTTATTACACTAACACAACTCAAATTAACCCTCACCCTCTCTAGGGATTTCCAATGTCCACTAAACTTCGCCAAATCGATTTTAAACTTGAATAGATGCATAAGCAAATGAAATACTACACTAATTGTGAAGGGATTACCTCATTTGACACTCATGAATCCTCTATAGCACCAAAATGCAAACATTCTTGGTCCAAAGTGTAGCTTGAGGGCTTGTGCACAAATTTTGTGAAGTAGGGAGGGACTTTGGAGTAGTTTTCGATGGTGGTTTGTGGCTTAAAGAGGGGGAGGGAGGAGGTGCTACCATGAGAGGAGAGAGGGGAGAGAAATGAAGAAGAAACAATGAAGGAACAAGGAGCAATGGTCTTGGGTTGACCCCTCACCTCTCTCTCTTGCCCATCCCTCACTATTCTATTCTTTATTTCCTTTCTTTTTGTTTTGTTTTGTTTTCTTCTCTTTGCAATAGGAATTCCAAAACAAATAACCATACACAAAAGAATCATGTAGGAAAAATGTAACAAGTGTGAAAATGATATGTGCGTGTCATGTGCTCAAAACACGCTTAAAACCCGATTAGCGATTTTTAATCGCGATTAGCAATAAAATAGTGTCAAATAAATCATAAACTTTCATAATTTGCATAAATCATATAAAGCACCCTTATTTCAGTAATTTCTAAAAATTTCCAAATTTTTCCCCATTTATCGGTATTTAATTATACCACAATATTAAAATATTCATTATATTTAATATTTAATTATAAAAATACCCAAAAATAGTATTTTATTTTTCTGAAATGTTACAATCTTCCACCCTTAAAGAAATTCGGTCCCCGAATTTAAATTTAAACCCCTCAATACTAAAACATTTCAGTAAAAAGATCCAGTCGTCGGGGCTCCGAAATCATTAATACATAAAACGCAACGTAGCGCAATGCATGCGCATGAAAGATGAGCAGATAACTCAAAATCAAAACTCCGTCAAGTATCCCGCAATCATCGGAGTCATGGGGAAGACATCAATGTTAAATCCAACACGAAAACCAACATGATACGTATCAAACTATACGTGTAAACATCAAATCTACACATGTAAATACCTGAAGGAAATGCATGCCAAACCATTTTAAGTCGTTGTGCGATGCGCATAACACTGCACAGTGGCGGGCGTCTATAGTAAGAAAAATAGCTATATCAATATATCCTTTGTTTAATATGCACGTCCCGCCGTTTTGAAAACAATTTTAGAAGGGTTTCCTTTTGTAAAAGTTTTGTGTCATCTCAGACACGTAGGTAAATACTAAGACTGTAGCACCCTATTTGGAAATCCCTTCGATGTCTATTAATGTATGCAAAATATATCCAAGCACTATCCTCTGACTAGTCCTGCTCAGTACGAAACCAAATAGTAGATATCATAAAAACGTACTACTCCATAAGAAATCAATCCCAAAATATGCATAAGAATGCCGCGTGCGTCTGGTGCACACGGAAATCAAAATCCATGAATGTGCCATACATGTGCACTGAAACAACATCAAAGCACAACGGGTGTGCACGAATCATCTGTCAAGGGCAACGGTGTGCCTGACAGCAATATCAGGTGCATCTGATATGCACAAAGAATCCCGATTTAGTGTATCTGTTGTGTACCAAAATCGCATCTCAATTCATGCGCCCAACATGCGCGAAAATCCAAATCTGGTGCATCCATCATGCACGAATAAAATCTAAATCATGTGCATCCAACATGCACGAAATCACGAAATCCAATATCAAGCGCCGAACATGCGCAAAAATCCAACCCAAGCGCGTCAAATATGCGCAAGAATCCAATCAGGTGCACAAGATGCACAAAACAAATATCGAGTATCACAATCGAAATCGACGGTATGTAAGTCTACGTTGCCCACCCCGGTACTTGCGGGGAGGCGGAAAACGGAATAAAAATCAAGTTTTTATGAGCTTAGGCAACATGGACTTGACTATGAAGGATATTTGCTAAAAAAAACAAGCTAAAGCTAACTAGAAACTAGCTAAGTGCGAGAAAGGTTATACCTTGGGCTTTATGTCCTTCTCTCCTTGCTCCTTGGAGTGGTGGAAGGAGGTCACCTTAGTCGTCTTCTCACGTCAAAGAAAGATCCACCCGAAAGCCTCGACCTTTGGCTTCAACTCCAAGCTTGAAGTAACTAGGGTGCAAGAAGTGCTAATCCTTGAACCCTAGATGAGAGTAGAGATTATCAAGAAAGGGTTTTTCTCAAGCTCAAGTGTTTCTCAACACATGAGAGGGGAGAGCTTGAGGGAGAGGAAGAACAAGAGAGTGAAAGTGAATAATAGAATGAGAGAAAATATGAAGCATTCTCTCATATATGTGTGAATTATTGTAATTAGATAATTAGCTAGATAATTGTCATGGTTAATCAAGACATGACCATTATCATTTCATTTTTAATGCAATTTGCAAGGATCAAAGAGCATCTTCCAAATGAAATGATGATGGTCAAAGTGTCAACCTAGGTTAACAAGTCAAGGAGGTCAAATGGTCAACAACCATAACCATGCACAATTATATTAAACTAATATCAATTAACCATAATACACACATAAGCATTAGGGTTAATAAAATGACAATAGTCATTAACCCTAATCAAAGTCCTCTCCCTCTGTCTCAAGCAACTGTGCATACGCACCCGTATTCGTGATCCGAGGAACACGAATATAATGAGAAAAACCAATCCCAAATCATATACTAGGATCCGGCTTAAACCAAAGCCCGCTAGTATAAGCTGTCCGGACAGCAAACGTGCACAAGTGCGTGGATGTGAACGAACCCTGTCGCAAAACCATGCGACCTCTACTCATTTTGCCTAAAGGCGAATAGCTCTCTGTGTGGGACTCTAAAGACTCGACACTACGCTATCAGTGGGTTTAACCATAGACCGCAAGTGGCACTAGCTGTACGTAACGGTCCCAAGGTAGATGTCGATAAGAAGACTGACGAGGTGAACCCCATCTGAACTCCTACTGAGCCTGTATGTGACAATCTCCGTACAGTCCGGTCTGTTCGTCTGATACATCGCATGGCGGGCCTAGGGGGCGATGAACGTCTGTCCCCTAATAGCGGTACAAGTTGTGTCGGAGTGTAGCCCAGAACACCCTGAGATAACACTGGAAACCTACCAGTATATCTCGCTTGCCCTGGCCAGGGACTACTCGTGTAATGGCTCTCCTGGACACAGCGCGATGTCAACCCCCAATACCGGGAGAGACGAATCCTGTCTAATCGTCACTGCCTCCAAATGCTTCGGGACTGCACCCAAAAACTACCTGTTTGCACGACTCCTTTGAGCCGTGGTAGGGTAGTAATCAAAGTGCAGTGGGAACACACTTGAGGCGAAGTGACAGTGTCAAGTCAGCGGACTAAGCTGTACTCATGTCACCTGGGAACTGATAACTGACGATAGGTATAATACCAACCAACAGTTCCCGACGAGTCCTGTCCAGTGTACTCGTAACCTAACGAGCACCCGCATACTATCTCAAGTACGACGTACTGATGGCTATGGGACAGACCGTCTCCCACACTAAGATAAGAAGCGCATACGCTAGTCTACTCCGGTGTATCGATGCCCTGTCTCGATAGTCCAATGACTAGGGACCTGTATAAGGATGTGCTTATAGATCACCCAGCTCCCACGAGTGTGAGCGCCATCACAACGCTGGTAATCAAGCAAAGATCCTAAGGGCTCTACTAATATGTATATCAGCAATATGCTAAAAGAAACACATGCACATATTAAAGTAGAGACAAACCATGTAGCATACTACCATTTCGAGCAAGATTGTATATACAACTGTGAATATCCCAAGCTTCCATTAAGTAATATACAAACTAGTATGATACAGTAATGGCCTCTAGGGCATATACACTAACAATATCCCACTTGCACTAAGGCCATATACTGGCGTATCGAAGACCTATCATCTTGATCAGCCGCTCGAACTGAGTCTGGGGCAAGGCCTTGGTGAATGGATCTGCTGTGTTATCTTCTGAAGCAACCCACCGAACCTCGATCTCCTGGCGATCCACGATCTCCCTGATCAGGTGATACCGCCTTAAGATGTGTCTGGATTTCTGATAGGACCTTGGTTCCTTCGCTAAAGCTATAGCCCCGTTGTTGTCGCAATACAGAGGTATTGGGTCAACAATGGACGGAACCACCTGAAGTTCTCTCAAGAACTTCCTCATCCAGACAGCTTCTTTTGCGGCATCAGATGCAGCGATGTATTCCGCTTCCATAGTCGAGTCAGCAACGGTTTCCTGTTTGGAGCTCTTCCAACACACCGCCCCTCCATTGAGGGTAAAGACAAAACCCGACATGGACTTGGAATCATCCTTGTCACTCTGGAAGCTGGAGTCAGCAAAGGCCTCAATCTGGAGGTCTTTTCCGCCATACACCAAGAACATCTCCTTAGTCCTTCTCAGGTACCTGAGAATGTTCTTTGCTGCTATCCAATGTTTCTCCCCAGGGTTTGACTGATACCTGCTTACCACACTCAGTGCATAAGACACATCCGGTCTGGTACACAACATCGCATACATTATAGAGCCTACCGCAGAAGCGTAGGGTATAATAGACATGCGATCCCTCTCCAAATCAGTCTTGGGAGACATCTCTTTGGAGAGGGTGATCCCGTGACAAGCCGATAGATTACCGCGCTTGGAATCTTCCATACTGAATCTCTTCAGTATGGTGTCGATGTACCTGGACTGTGAAAGTCCTAATATCCTCTTGGATCTGTCACGGTAGATCCGAATACCCAGAATGTATGAGGCATCACCCAGGTCTTTCATGGAGAACCTGTGTGACAAGAACCCCTTGACAGATTGTAGCATAGGAATGTCATTTCCTATTAAGAGAATGTCATCCACGTATAAAACGAGGAATACTACAGTTCTCGCTACAAATCTACAATAGATGCATGGTTCATCTGGATTTTGTATAAAGCCAAATTCCTTGACCGTCTCATCAAAACAGATGTTCCAACTCCGCGATGCCTGCTTTAGTCCATAAATGGACTTAAGCAACTTGCACACTTTTCCGCTGCTCCCACTCTGAATGAAACCCTCTGGCTGATCCATATAGACACACTCCTCTAAATGTCCATTTAGAAAAGCTGTCTTTACGTCGATCTGCCAAATCTCATAATCGTGGAAGGCAGCAATGGCAAGAAGGATCCGAATGGATTTCAGCATAGCTACTGGAGAAAAAGTTTCGTCATAGTCCAAACCAAGTCGCTGACGAAAACCCTTTGCAACCAGCCTAGCTTTATAGGTCTCAACCTGTCCATCTATACCAATCTTTCTTTTGAAGATCCACTTGCATCCTACGGGTTTTACCCCATCTGGAGCAATGTCCAACGTCCATACTTTGTTGGTGTACATGGACTCCATTTCGGTCCGCATTGCATCCAGCCATTTTACCGAGTCGACGCTCTGAATGGCTTGCTGGAAGCTAGTAGGCTCATCAAAGTCTATGATGCAATCCTCTCTATCCCCATCAATGAGAAAACCGTAGTATCTCTCGGGCGGATGAGACTGCCTACTACTCCTGCGGAGTGGCGTGGGAATGTCCTGATCTTTCGAACCCTCTGGTTCTACTAAGCTTTCAGTAATAGCTCGTGGTTCTGGAATTTCTTCTAGTTCTATTGCGCTCCCACTTAATTCTTTTTCTATGAACTGGTGTTCTAGAAAGTGGGCATGGCGAGAAAAAAACACCTTTTGTTCCTCTTCGCAATAGAAGAAATATCCCTTGGAGTTCTTTGGATATCCCACAAACTTGCACTGTACTGAGCGTGCCTCGAGCTTGTCCGCATGCTGCTTTTTTACAAAAGCTGGACATCCCCATGTCTTAATGTGATTAAGATAAGGTCTCTTCCCACTCCATAACTCATATGGTGTGGTAGGCACAGTCTTAGTGGGAACTCGGTTCAAAAGGTATGCAGCTGATTCTAGCGCATATCCCCAGAACGATCGCGGCAACTCGGCGTTACTCATCATGGACCGTACCATATCCAATAGGGTTCGGTTCCGTCTCTCCGATACACCGTTATGTTGCTGAGTGTATGGAGGAGTAAGCTGAGAGAGAATTCCATTCTCTTTTAAGTAACCCAGGAACTCGACACTCAAGTATTCACCACCTCGATCAGATCTCAGTGCCTTGATACCTTTGCCTGTTTGTTTTTCTACTTCATTCTTATATTCCTGGAACTTATCAAAAGCTTCGGATTTATGCTTCATTAAGAAGACATGTCCGAACCTTGAGAAATCATCCATAAAAGTAATGAAGTAAGAATAACCGCTTCGTGCATGTATAGACATTGGACCGCACACATCGCTGTGTACGAGTCCCAAGAGCTCGCTCGCTCTTACTCCGTGTCCAGTGAACGGAGTCTTTGTCATCTTTCCCTTGAGACAGGATTGACAAATTGCATACGATTGATATTTGAACGGATCCAAATATCCTTCTATATGTAACTTAGTCAACCTTCTCTCATTGATGTGCCCAGTCTACAATGCCATAAGAAAGTTTTATTGATTTCTGGAGACTTTCTTTTGTGTGTATTCTGGACATTGAAAATCTGTGGCTGGTTTAATACGTATATACCGTTGTTCAATGTACCTGACCCAATCAAAACTTGATTAAGGTGAATGTTCACTACATTACTTACAAATGCAAATTCATAACCTTCTTTAGATAATAAAGATACAGAAATGATATTACAGGTTGCATTTGGTACATAATAACAACTACGCAAAACCAAAAAATGTCCATCCGACAATCCCAGGTGATAGTCCCCCACGGCCTCAGCATCCATGCTAGCACCGTTTGCAACTCTGAGGGTCATGTCACCTGCCTTCAAAACTCTACGCTTTCTCAACGCCTGCAAAGAATTACAGATATGAGATCCTGATCCGGTATCCAATACCTAGGATGTAGAGTTTATTGATAGACAGTTTTCAATAACATACACACCTGAAGCTGAAGCTGCAACTCGCTTCAAATCCTGTGTTCTGGCCTTCCAAGCCTTGAAATCCTGTTTCCAGTGACCACTTTTGTGACAATAGAAGCATTCTTCCTTCCCCACCAGCTTTCCTGCTACCTTTGTTGCTTTTCCTTTTCCCTTCGTATCCACTTTACCGACACCGCCTCTTGGTTTGGCGGGGGCTTTCTTCTTCTTGCCCTTGGCTTTCGCCCTGGACCTAGAAGAGGAAGATCCTCCTACAAACAAAGTGGATGCCTCCCTACCCTTCTGTAGGGTGCCCTCAGCACTCCTCAACATGTTCAGAAGCTCGGAAAGTTCAACCTCCTTTCCTTGCATGTTGAAGTTAAGAATAAACTGGGCGTAAGTGGAAGGAAGGGACTGGAGAATCAACAGTATAGAGTTCATTCTCCAACGTGGTCCCAAGGTCCGCGAGCTCCTCTATGTAGCCAATCATCTTAAGCACGTGTTCCGCTACCGATGATCCGACGGCCAACCTTGCCAAAAACAACTTCTTCGACACTTCGTATCTTGCGATACGAGACTGCTCTCCATACAGTTCTTTTGTATGAAGAAATATGGACTCTAGGTCCATATTCTCGTGCCTCCTCTGATGTTCGTTGTCCATCGAGGCTAGTATGAGGCATCTGGCCTTCGCGCAATCTATTTCCCAGGTCTTGTAGATTTCCCTATCTACGACACTGGTTTTGGGACCTGGACAGGGGGAGCTTTGGTGGTAAGGACATACCCCAACTTGTCGTAAGTGATTGCCATCTTGACATTCCTGAGCCAATCTTTGTAGTTTGGCCCTGTCAATATGTTTTTATCTAGTAATAACTTAAGTCCGGTCATGTTGAATGGTCACTGCAATTAGGAGAGAGAAAAGAAACACTTTAGCATGATGCTCTTGCAAGTTTAGAGCGGTTTTTAGTTTTGTCTAAACTGGATGGCTCCCACTGTCTCTCGAATCCCTTCTCAAACCGTAAAGAAAGGATTAGTCAGGATCAATCTCACCGTACAATACTTGCTTAACCGTTCAGCCAGGCCAGTGTCGGTACTTCGAGTGAGGTTTTCCAACGCTTTCGTGAAGTTCCTTAATTAAGTAAGCTCTTTTCCCTGTGGGCGTAGCCCCACTAACACCTTTCTAGACACCTACTAAGTTTATAGCATTGATCGTTAAGTGAGAGTTTTCCCGAGGAGTAGCATATACTCACAGTAGGATCGGGATCCAAATATCATCGCGTGATAAAACCGAAGGAATCCTACCAGAATTATCATACTTCAAATGGTATGCAGCGCTAGCAAGTTTCAGTACTTATGAAACTCCCGATGTGGATTTCTGCCCCATGCTCTTATGACCTTGACTTTGGCCAAAATATCATAAGTCACATGTCAAGTTCTACCCATCATTCTCCTGGTTAATTTAGACCCACCCATACCTACCCTTGACTTTGGCCAAAATCGCAGCACGACTGTCCCAAACCAACGCATCTATCTATGCTGCACATGAATACCCAATAGCTACCAATCACTATGCCTTGACTTTGGCCAAAATACATAGCTTGAATACTTTTTGACCATTCATGTGGAATGACGGAGGGCTACGAATGGTTTTGGCGAAACCGTGAACGTAGTGAACTTGATATAATTGATGGAACGAGATAGCTTTTAAAAGGAGTGGTTCAAGCTCCGCGTTTAAAAGTTTAGTTTTGAAAAGAACCGAGTGGTTTTCAAAGTGTTCCAGTCGACTTTTACTTGGTTTATTTTCTTGCATTAGTTCTTTTAATGCGTCCCATCATTTAATCCTACCATTGCAGAAATCAACCAAAATATGACGTACGCTTATGCCATTCGCATTCGCCATGGGGCCCGTCATCACCCGTTAGGTTACTTAACTAACAACAGAGCGGGGCTGGGCTAGCGCGGCTGTAAAACATAAGCAACGCCTAAATAGTTATCATATATAAATATATAGCAATGATAGACATTATAGATCACAGATGAATACATTGGATATACTAGGAATCCGCAATCCGTTCGAGCCTGCAACGAAAAGAGGATTACACGGTCGCGGTGAATAGCCAATACCCCACCCAAGACCCCTACGGGTGCGGCAAACTACCCGCCAAGTACCCGAAGCGAAGCAACCTCCCTCACCTCCGTGAGTAGGCCACTCGGCACTTCGAGATACCCGGTAGTTTGTGTATCCCCTCCATGGGTCTATCCTAGGAGCAAAAACAGTAAAAAGAATTATACAATGACGGCTACAACCCCGACCCGGTTGTGCGGCCAAACAAATAATAATATTACATCAATTTACATATTACAATGAATGAAAGAAAAAGCAACACTCATCTCACATCCACCCCGGCTATTCATCCGCGACAATCTAACCCATTCATATACACATACCATCATCAATCACAGATCACAGATATGTATAACCCTGACTAATCGACATATAGCGATTAGCCGACGTTCAATACATATAAACATCACAGATATAACCTTTTAGTCAAAGTGTATTGAAGTTCGGAAAAAATACGGATTTATAGGCCCCCAAAAACAAATTTCTATTCTGGAAAACCTGGGCACATATAAACCATCTTAAAAATCCTAAAACCAAGCAAGAAATACACTGCACCAAACTCGACCCAGTGAAGAGCCAAGACGGCCGCGGTTGCGCGGCAATAGCTTGCTATTGCCGCGGAACCGCGGCTCTTTGGTCGAATCATTGGATCGTTTTTGGTGGCTTTCTTCACAAAACCCTGAGATGATTTTTGGAGTATAATTTATTTTGTTTTGAACAAAAAAAAAATTAACAGAAACTTAGGGTTTTGAAAACTCGATTTTTCGATTTTTCCGATTCGAACTTCGATACACTCTACTACCTAGCTAGTTTATGTTTAGTTAGTCTCTGATACCACTGTAAGTCCACGTTTCCCACCCCGGTACTTGCGGGGAGGCGGAAAACGGAATAAAAATCAAGTTTTTATGAGCTTAGGCAACATGGACTTGACTATCGAGGATCTTTGCTATACAAAAACAAGCTAAAGCTAACTAGAAACTAGCTAAGTGCTAGAAAGGTTATACCTTGGGCTTTATGTCCTTCTCTCCTTGCTCCTTGGAGTGGTGGAAGGAGGTCACCTTAGTCGTCTTCTCACTTCGAAGAAAGATCCACCCGAAAGCCTCGACCTTTGGCTTCAACTCCAAGCTAGAAGTAACTAGGGTGCAAGAAGTGCTAATCCTTGAACCCTAGATGAGAGTAGAGATTATCAAGAAAGGGTTTTTCTCAAGCTCAAGTGTTTCTCAACACATGAGAGGGGAGAGCTTGAGGGAGAGGAAGAACAAGAGAGAGAAAGTGAATAATAGAATGAGAGAAAATATGAAGCATTCTCTCATATATGTGTGAATTATTGTAATTAGATAATTAGCTAGATAATTGTCATGGTTAATCAAGACATGACCATTATCATTTCATTTTTAATGCAATTTGCAAGGATCAAAGAGCATCTTCCAAATGAAATGATGATGGTCAAAATGTCAACCTAGGTCAACAAGTCAAGGAGGTCAAATGGTCAACAACCATAACCATGCACAATTATATTAAACTAATATCAATTAACCATAATACACACATAAGCATTAGGGTTAATAAAATGACAATAGTCATTAACCCTAATCAAAGTCCTCTCCCTCTGTCTCAAGCAACTGTGCATACGCACCCGTATTCGTGATCTGAGGAACACGAATACAATGAGAAAAACCAATCCCAAATCATATACTAGGATCCGGGTTAAACCAAAGCCCGCTAGTATAAGCTGTCCGGACAGCAAACGTGCACAAGTGCGCGGATGTGAACGAACCCTGTCGCAAAACCATGCGACCTCTACTCATTTTGCCTAAAGGCGAATAGCTCTCTGTGTGGGACTCTAAAGACTCGACACTACGCTGGCAGTGGGTTTAACCACAGACCGCAAGCGGCACTAGCTGTACGTAACGGTCCCCAGGTAGATGTCGATAAGAAGACTGACGAGGTGAACCCCATCTGAACTCCTACTGAGCCTGTATGTGACAATCTCCGTACAGTCCGGTCTGTTCGTCTGATACATTGCATGGCGGGCCTAGGGGGCGATGAACGTCTGCCCCCTTATAGCGGTACAAGTCGTGTCGGAGTGTAGCCCAGAACACCCTGAGATAACACTGGAAACCTACCAGTATATCTCGCTTGCCCTGGCCAGGGACTACTCGTGTAATGGCTCTCCTGGACACAGCGCGATGTCAGCCCCCAATACCGGGAGAGTCGAATCCTGTCTAACCGTCACTGCCTCCAAGTGCTTCGGGACTGCACCCAAAACTACCTGTTTGCACGACTCCTTTGAGCCGTGGTAGAGTAGTAATCAAAGTGTAGTGGGAACACACTTGAGGCGAAGTGACAGTGTCAAGTCAGTGGACTAAGCTGTACTCATGTCACCTGGGAACTGATAACTGACGATAGGTATAATACCAACCAACAGTTCCCGACGAGTCCTGTCCAGTGTACTCATAACCTAACGAGCACCCGCATACTATCTCAAGTACGACGTACTCACGGCTGTGGGACAGACCGTCTCCCACACTGGGATGAGAAGCGCATACGCTAGTCTACTCCGGAGTATCGATGCCCTGTCTCGATAGTCCAACAACTAGGGACCTGTATAAGGATGTGCTTATAGATCACGCAGCTCCCACGAGTGTGAGCGCCATCACAACACTGGTAATCAAGCAAAGATCCTAAGGGCTCTACTAATATGTATATCAGCAATATGCTAAAAGAAACACATGCACATATTAAAGTAGAGACAAACCAAGTAGCATACTACCATTTCGAGCAAGATTGTATATACAACTGTGAATATCCCAAGCTTCCATTAAGTAATATACAAACTAGTATGATACAGTAATGGCCTCTAGGGCATATACACTAACACGGTATACAACACATCTCAAATCCAAATTAGGTATACCGTGGTATCAAATCTCACAACCATGTGCATCAACGTGCATAAAATCTAATCAAAACACTAAAAGAGCATGAAAACTATGCCGTAAGCATAAGTCAAATCAAATGCATGCCCTAGGCATGAAGTCAAAATCAATACCTCAAATAACATCAAATCGAAGTCTTGTGCAACTGTAGTGTAAAAAAATACGTATCACTGCACTGCAAGCATATGTGAACTATACCGAGTGCAAAAATCAAATCGGCTGTGTACCATATGTACAAAATCAACTCAACTGTATGAAATCCATGAAATCATATGCATGTGCAGCCCAGGCACAAAAACAATATCAAGTGCAATAATTGTGCACAAATCATAAATCAACACAACGTTGTATAAAGCATATCTCAAGTGCAATAACTACGCACAAAATATAATTACCCAGTAGGTGCAACCATGGTGCACGAAAACAAATATCATGAAAATCGTTCATCAAAACTCAATCGTGCGAATAGATCGCCCAAAATACCGAAATGAAGTATGGCAGAATAGTCCCGCTCAAGCACATCCTCTAAGAATCTCTTGCCAACTGTCATGGTCACTCATAACATATCTCGTCGACGATGCCGTACTCTGGCCTGCTGAGTATGCGTAAAATGACCACTCCTGGGTCAAAGTCTTCTCGTAAAATATTCCAGAAAGGTACTGTCGAGGTCTCTCCCAATCTCGTTTCTGCCGAACTGCCCGGAAGTTATCATCTTTTACTAAATCTGCTTCTTGTTCCGTAATGGCTGCATACTCATCGCAACTACTTCTGGAAGATATATCCATATGTAACGCCTCTGTATGTGTGTCACATCTCTGATGTCGGCGGAGTGGAACATCATCTCACCAAGATCTCGTATGAACCTCTTACTCCTCTTTTCTCTAATGTCGACTGCTTCGGACTCGTCTCATCGTGGCTGCATGGACTGTGCTCCAACGGCTATACTCGTATCTGGAGTCTCCCAAGCAATGCATCCTGTCACATGGTATCCGAAAGATGTCGAACCATCCGATCGACTCATCAAAACCTCATAATCCCCCAAGAGATCAGCATCTTGAGTACAGTTTAATAATATCGATTACATGCCATAGCACCTATGGACCAACCGTAGAAGAGCAAACCCAAGCCTTATTAATGGCACCGCGGAACTGCCGCAAACCCGAAGGTTCAAAGGCTTTCATATGGTCATTATGTCGAGTTAGGGTTTCATTCTTCGAGAGGGTCCGTAGAGTTACTTGCATGTTTTCTTCAAATACTTTAAACTTGGAAAATGGGTTTTTGACATACGATCGTCTCTATCGACTCCCAACGTATCTGTATGGAGTCCACTCAAGCTGGAATCAATCTATCTGATGACCTCGCATCGGGGTAAGCGAACGAACCACACGTCCTAGTCACTCATCCTCGGGTGACTAGCGCCATCTATCATATCTCTGAGTATAACTCATACTGCAATAGCTCCAAAATCTTGGGCGATATCTCATCATTCGCAACAACCACTGGCTCATTCGTCTGCACGCTAAACAGTGCCTCAATCATCATGAAAAGCGATACATCAATTGTTATCAAAATCTGGCTGGCCTCTATCAGTGGCTCAATCCTCTGTTGCCGATCTGCACTTCCGAGTAATCTCATAAAAGCGATCCATCAAATGCTCACGGCGCAAAAACACAATAAAACGACGCCTCTCTATGCAATCGTATCTCTGGAATCACTGCCTGGTCGGTCCTCGTCCGTGACGAGCTCATGCTGACCGCAACTCTAGCCGTAGCTCTCTCTGCCCATGTAATCGTGGTAGCAAAACCATAAACTGATATCGATGGGGATAGATCATGAATGAATATAATACTGTGCAAGAAAATGTACATTCTAAGGCTCCTTAAGCGGAGTAGCGTATCGTAAGTATGCCGCGGAACATACACACGGTACGTCACTCTCCTTAAGTCACCTACACCATCAACAAAGGTCAACCTATGCGACGAAAGTTCGGGTCTAATGCCCCCTCGACTAAGTCTAAGTTCCGTAAGGTCAAGCCTAGATTCCGTATATATACAAACGCCCTAGGCTCCGCATGGTGAAACCTAGACTCGAACCAAGATTAACCCAGCGCTCTGATACCAACTTTGTCACGACCCGAAATAGCACGTGACTGGCACTTGAATCATATGAAGTCGATAGGACCACATCTAATTCAAGTAAGCCAAAAGCCCAGAAATCTAAAACCATTTTGAAAAAAATGTTTAATTAAAATAAGCCGAATATGTTTTTTTAAAAACACAAGTCTTTTCTGAAAATTTCGGCAGAGTTTCCTTTGTAAATCCTGGCCCCGAACGGGGTACAACATGATAAATATATACATCAATGATAAAAGGCATCCCTAAGCGCGAGCTAGCTCTTCGTCAATCGGAGGCTACAACCACGCAAGCATATAATATACAACGCCGATTAAAAATCAAAAGGAAACTCAAATCAACAAGAAAACCCATAATAATACAACGCGCGACTCGGAGGTCGAAAGAATAAACATCACTGGTCTGCTAAGTCTGAAATAAATATACAAGTCTGGTTGATGGAGTTTACTAGATACAACTGAATGTAATAAAGTACAATGGCGGTCACGATGCAAGTGGACCCACCTACCAAAGCAATCACCCGGA
The DNA here is from genome assembly GCA_030015575.1 of Agapanthus africanus. Classification (NCBI taxonomy): domain Eukaryota; kingdom Viridiplantae; phylum Streptophyta; class Magnoliopsida; order Asparagales; family Amaryllidaceae; genus Agapanthus; species Agapanthus africanus. The sequence goes on along the minus strand of CM057342.1, from coordinate 506,261,299 downwards.
AAGGACGTAGTGTGCCAGTAAAGCCGTAACAAAGCCTGTACGGAAAAACCTGGAAGAAACTGTGGCACCACGGGGGTGAGTTGCCAACTCCTGAGTAGAAAACATCACCGAGCAGAAATCGTATGTATGACACAATCCTAGGTCCATACGATCATATATATATATATAACCTCAAATGATAAGTCTGAAGCAAGAAAAGGTGGCAAGGGTAAACATCTATACATAAGTGTAATCCCATGTGCTTGTGTCAGTGCCTCAGGTAGCAATATATCATATGTATGAGGTATGAATGTAATGTAAAGAAATGAGTGAGACAACAATTTTCTTTTATTTAAAGAGATTTCTGTACGTATATAACTCGAGTATCATCAATGAAATCAACAGAGAAAACCGTGTCAAGTATCGACACAAAACATAAACCCCAATATCTCAATATCTCAGGCTCCGGCTACCCGGACTGGCCTGTATCATCAAATCACACGACCACGAACGGTATCCTCCGGATATCCGACGCACCAAACAATCATAGGTGGGCAGTCTGCCCCTGCCGGTCTCATCATCCTCCATGAAATCACTCTCGCCCCGAGATACCATACCGGGTCCACCATGTACCCGCAGACTGTTCATACGACTTCTCGAATCGGGTCTCGAAATCCATCTCATAACCGAGAAAACATCATGGTGGACGACTCATACATCAAGAGAAAACCTCACTTTTCATTTTAAAAATAGAGAGAGAGAAGTTTATATATATTCTTGCGGTTTTCCCCCAAATCCAGGAAATCTCATGAAAATCCGAAATCCAAACATCAATAGCAAGTAAACAGTGAATATCGGCATAAAACTCCATAATACTGCATAACAGTGAATAATAATATGCATGAAATAGCAAGTGATAACTGCAATGTCTAAACTAGCATATAAAGACGAGTGCGCCAATACCATGTTGAATTATCAGTTGACAAGCTATGTCAATGAGTATTATTCTCTAAAGTGTACGTGACATGGCAATTACCGATGATGATGTGTGTGAGCCGGCAAGTAAGTGTATGCGTATCGGTAATGGTGCTGGTGTCCTGACAGCATGATTTTAATATTAACATATGAAAACATAATATAAGAAGGCAATGCGATGCGAGCAGCAAGAATATGCGGGAGCTGAATATCAAATACAATGATAACTAATCTGCATTTATATAAATATGAGTCATACAGTTTTCCAATTGAAATAACACGAATCGTGGTGTTTTGAAAATAAGGGCTACAGTGTTTTTAAGAAAAGATACGTCCTTTGAAATATTCGTAGAATCCCTTGGCCTTTCTTTAAAATACTCACGATTCGTTAGTTTTGAAATAGGTATGACTCGAGTCTATTCTATCATTTACAAGTAACTACAGGCTAATCGAAAGGTAAGGAAACCGCCTAACATCTGAGTCGATACATATATATATATATATATATATATATATATATATAACAGTCGGTGATCCCGCTTCAATAGTATCCCATACGATACAATATCTATAATATGACATCCTCAAGTCAAGAGTGCGGATCTATCATCAATATATAGCTCGTACGGTAAATCTGCCATACGGCCTCGCAAATCTGGGTACGGGTCAAAAGTCACATCTATCACATTATTTATCTGGTATCCTCTTTATCAAATATCATGATCCGAGGGGACTGATCTACGTCTAGTACAATACTGATAGCATCTAAGTATATGCATACGTGTGTATGAAAACAACACGTCGAAAGGACCCGCTAAACCATCATGTCGTATCTCAAATACGAACCATGTCACATCACCGATCTCACGGCCTCAAACTCAGTCTCATCGACTCATCTCCAATCCCAAGTACTATCTTCATAAGCCATGTATATGTATACGTATATATATACAAAGTCCTATACCTATGTGTGTGTGTGTGTGTATATATATACGTATCCTCATATACGCACAGGTACTAAAATGAATGAATGCAAGTATGTGTGTACGTGTGGGTGTAACAACTATTCTAGAGTTCGCAACTAAGAAACTAAACTAAGTTACTTCTAACTACCCTAAGCTAAACCATGAACACATAATCATATCTTGAATATCCATGTCTCACAAAAAAGATATCAAATATATATAGTACATATATAGCATACTATACATCGAACTGCGGGGGTGCTATACGCCATCCACCCGACATCCCCCGTAGATATATATCTACTCACCTTGATCTTTGTTTGCCAATGCCGACGTCGCCACGTGCTTGCCTGCCATCTCGTAGTACACATGGCGGAACTTACATGCCATAACGTATCGTATCACATTAAAACCAAATCAAAACCAAAACGACACGCGGAACTCACATAGGTCAAAACCTATGGTTTGCCCTCGCAAAACAACCCGATATCACTCGATATAGACGTACAAACGTCAAGTGATCGAGATAAAACACAAACACTAAAATCCAGAATTTAAAATACGCAAAACCATAACTCGAATCAAAACAGCAACTCAAAGAAGTGGTCCCAGATTTTGTATAAGGTGAAAACAAGGTGCACAAACAACACCAGGGTGATATATAGGGTGTATGTGACCTACTGAAGCAACCCGGATCCTACCCCTCAACAAGTGGTCGAGCCGCACCCCAGAATTTCCGAGCTCGCCGGCCCTGGCGGGGAGTTGGGGTGTCGTGTTTGTAGTGTGGTCTCGTGGTGCTCTTACTAGGTCTCTGAAGTTGTTTGCTAGGCTTGAAAATACTCCAGGTCATCCCAGATTCCCCTGCACACTCTAAGTTCTCATAAACCGACATGAAAAGTTATGTTTTTCCGTAATTTGGGTTTCGGGTTTTGTTATGTCTGGGTTTTGGACAATTGGTGGGGTTCAAGGTCATTACTAGGGCTTTATTACACTAACACAACTCAAATTAACCCTAACCCTCTCTACGGATTTCCAAAGTCCACTAAACAACGCCAAATCGATTTTAAACTTGAATAGATGCATAAGCAAATGAAATACTACACTAATTGTGAAGGGATTAGCTCATTTGACACTCATGAATCCTCTACAGCGCCAAAATGCAAACTTTCTTGGTCCAAAGTGTAGCTTGAGGTCTTGTGCACAAATTTTGTGAAGTGGGGAGGGACTTTGGAGTAGTTTTTGATGGTGGTTTGTGGCTTGAAGAAGGGGAGGGAGGAGGTGCTGCCATGAGAGGAGAGAGGGGAGAGAAAATAAGAAGAAACAATGAAGGAACAAGGAGCCATGGTCTTGGGTTGACCCCTCACCTCTCTCTCTCTCTCATGCCCATCCCTCACTATTCAATTCTTTATTCCGATTCTTTTTGTTTTCTTTTCTTTTCTTCTCTTTGCAATAGGAAACCCAAAACAAATAACCATACACATAAGAATCATGTAGGAAAAATGTAACAAGTGTGAAAATGATATGTGGATGCCATGTGCACAAAACACGCTTAAAGCCCGATTAGCGATTTTTAATCGCGATTAGTACTAAAATAGTCTGAAATAATTCATAAACTTTCATAATTTGCATGAATCACATAAAACACCCTCATTTCAGTAATTTCTTACAAATTTCAAAATTTTCCCATTTATCGGTATTTAATTATACCACAATATTAAAATATTCATTATATTAAATATTTAGTTATAAAAATTCCCAAAAATAATATTTTATTTTTCTGAAATGTTGCACCTATCAGCTCGAATAACCTCTCGAACTGTTTCTGAGGTAAGGCCTTTATGAATGGATCTGCAGTGTTCTCCTCTGTAGCAACTCTCCGGACCTCGATCTCCCGGCTATCTATGATCTCCCTGATCAGGTGATACCGCCTCAAGATGTGTCTGGACTTTTGATGGGACCTGGGTTCCTTCGCTAAAACTATATCCCCGTTGTTGTCACAATACAGAGGTATTGGATCAACAATGGATGGAACCACCTGAAGTTCTGTTAAGAACTTCTTTACCCAGACTGCTTCTTTTGCGGCATCAGAAGCTGCGATATACTCCGCTTCCATCGTTGAGTCAGCAACGGTGTCCTGCTTGGAACTCTTCCAGCACACCGCCACTCCAGTGAGGTTAAAGACATAACCTGACATGAACTTGGAGTCATCCTTGTCACTCTGGAAGCTGGAGTCAGCAAAAGCCTCGATCTAGAGGTCTTTTCCGCCGTAAACCAAGAACATATCCTTAGTCCTTCTCAGGTACTTGAGAATGTTCTTTACTGCTATCCAGTGCTTCCCCCTGTGTCTGACTGATACCGGCTTACGACGCTTAGTGCGTAAGCTAGATCTGGTCTGGTACACAACATCGCATACATTATAGAGCTTACCGTATAAGCGTAGGGTATAACTAACATGCGATCCCTTTCCAAATCAGTCTTGGAAGACATCTCTTTGGATAAAATGATTCCGTGACAAGCCGGTAAATTACCGCGCTTTGAATCTTCCATACTGAATCTTTTCAGTATAGTGTTGATATACCTGGACTTTGAAAGTCCTAACAACGTCTTAGATCTATCACGATAGATCTAGATCCCCAGAATGAAAGAGGCATCACCCAGGTCTTTCATGGAGAACCTGTGTGACAAGAATCCTTTGACAGATTGTAGCATAGGAATGTCATTTCCTATCAAGAGAATGTCATCCATGTACAAGACGAGGAATACGACATTTCGTGCTACAATCTTACTATATATACATGGTTCATCTGGATTTTTGATAAAGTCATATTCTTTGATCGTTTCATCAAAACAGATGTTCTAACTCCGCGAAGCCTGCTTTAGTCCATAAATGGACTTAAGCAACTTGCACACTTTCCCGCTGCTCCCACTCTGATTGAAACCTTCTGGCTGATCCATATAGACGCACTCGTCCAAATTTCCATTTAGAAAAGCCGTCTTTACGTCCATCTGCCAGATCTCATAATCGTGGAAGGCAGCAATGGCAAGAAGGATCCGAATGGATTTGAGCAAAGCCACTGGAGAGAATGTTTCGTCATAGTCCAAGCCATGACTTTGATGAAAACCCTTTGCAACAAGTCTAGCCTTATAGGTTTCCACCTGTCCATCTGCACCAATCTTCTTTCTGAATATCCACTTGCATCCTATGAGTTTTACCCCATCTGGAGCAAAGTCCAAAGTCCATACTTTGTTGGTGTACATGGACTCCATCTCGATCAGCATTGCATCCATGCATCTTACTGAGTTGCCGCTCTAGATGGCCTGCTGGAAGCTAGTAGGTTCATCATTATCAATGACGCAATCCTCTCTATCCCCGTATAGGAGAAAACCATAGTATCTCTCAGGTGGATGAGACGACCTACTACTCCCGTTGAGGGGTGCGGGAATGTCCTGTTCTTCTGGAACTTCTGGTTCTACCAAGCTTTCAGTAGTAGCTTGTGGTTCTGGAATTTCTTCCAGTTCTATTGCGCTCCTATTTGTTTCCTTTTCTAAAAACTGCTGTTCTAGAAAATGGGCATTACGAGAAACAAAACCTTTTGTTCCTCGGCGTAATAGAAAAAATACCCCTTGGAGTTCTTTGGATATCCCACAAACATACACTGTACTGAGCGTGTCTCGAGTTTGTCCGCATGCTGCTTTTTAACAAAAGCTGGACATCTCCATATCTTGAGTTACTGAAGATAGGGTTTCTTCCCACCCCACATCTGATATGGTGTGGTAGGCACAGTCTTGGTAGGAACCCTGTTCAAAAGATATGCAGCTGATTCTAGTGCATAACCCCAGAAAGATCGTGGTAACTCAGCATTACTCATCATGGAACGTAAAATATCCAATAGGGTTCGGTTCCGTCTCTCTGATACACCGTTATATTGTGGAGTGTATGGAGGAGTAAGCTGAGAGAGAATTCCATTCTCTTTTAAGTAACCCAGGAACTCGGCACTTAAGTATTCACCACCTCGATCAGATCATAGTGTCTTGATACTTTTGCCGGTTTGGTTTTCTACTCCATTCTTATATTCTCGGAATTTCTCAAAAGTCTCGGATTTATGTTTCATCAAGAAAATGAATCCATACCTAGAGTAATCATCTGTAAAAGTAATGAAATATGAAAAACCGCTTCTTGCATGTGTAGACATTGGACCACATACATCGCTGTGTATGAGTCCTAAGAGCTCGCTCGCTCTTACTCCGTGTTAAGTGAGCTGAGTCTTTGTCATCTTTCCTTTGAGACATGATTGACAAGTGGCATAAGATTGATATTCGAACGGATCCAAATATCCTTCTCTATGTAACTTAGTTAATTTTGTCTCATTGATGTGACCTAGTCTACAATGCAATAAGAAAGCCTGATTTATATCTGGAGATTTTTTTTAGTGTGTTCTGGACATTGGAAAACTGTAATTGGTTTAACACGTATATACCGTTATCTAGTGCACCGGACCCAATCAAACCATGATTAAGGTGGATGTTAACAACATCGCTTACAAACATGAAATCATAACCTTCTTTTGATAACAATGATACTGATATGCTATTACACGTTAAACTGGGTACACAAAAACAGCTGCGCAAAACCAAAATATGTCCACTCGTCAATCCAAGGTGATAATCCCCTACTGACATAGCATCCACGCTCGCTCCGTTAGCAACCTGGAGGGTCATATCACCAGCCTTCAGTACTCTACGGCTTCTCAGTGACTGCAATGAATTGCATATATGAGATCCTGATCCGGTATCCAATACCAAGGGAGTAGAGTTGATTGATAGAAAATTTTCAATTACAAACACACCTGAAGCCGAAGACACAACTTTCCTCGGGTCCTGGTTCTTGGCATTCCAAGCTTTGCAATCCTTCTTCCAATGGCCTTTCCTACTACAGTGGAAGCACTCGTCCTTTGCTACTACCGGAACTGCAACCTTTGCCTTTCCCTTGACTCCCACCTTACCAACACCACCTCTTGGTTTGGTAGCGGCCTTCTTCTTCCTTCCTTTGGTCCTTGCCTTGGATCTGGAAGAGGAAGCAACACGAACAAACATAGCGGGTGTTTCCCTTGCTTTCTGCAAGGTGCCCTCTGCTCTCCTCAACATGTTAAGGAGTTCTGGAAGTTCTACTTTTTTACCTTGAATATTGAAATTCAAGATAAACTGGGCGTAGGTGGAAGGAAGGGACTGAAGAAGCAAGTCTGTATACAGCTCGTTCTCTAATGTTGTCCCGAGGTCCGCGAGCTCCTCAATGTAGCCAATCATCTTAAGAACATGTTCCCCAACAGATGATCCGACGGCTAGCCTCGACTGAAACAAGTTCTTCGAGGTCTCGTATCTAGCTATACGAGATTGCTCTCCATACAGTTCCTTCGTGTGGAGAAATATGGCTTCAAGATCCATATTTTCATGCCTCCTCTCATGTTCATTATCCATAAAGGCAAGCACGATGCATTTGGCCTTCGCGCAGTCTAACTCTCAGGTCTTGCGGATTTCCTTATCCGCGACACTGGATTCTGGACCTGGGACGGCAGGGGCCTTAGTACTAAGGACATACCCCAATTTGTCATAGGTGATTGCCATCTTGACATTCCTGAACTAATTTTTATAGTTTGGCCCTGTCAAAATATTTTTATCTAATAATAACTTAAGGCCCGTCATGTTCTGGTTCGCTGCAATTAGGAGAGATAGAAGAACCACTTTAGCATGATGCTCTTGCAAGTTTATAGTGGTTTTTAATTTATCTAAACAGGATGGCTCCCACTGTTTCCCAAATCCTTCCTCAAATTAAAAAAGAAGAACTAGTCAGGACTATTCTCACCGTACAATACTTGCTTAACCGTTCAGCCAGGCCGGTGTCGGTACTTCGAGGGAGGTTTTACGACGCTTTCGCGAAGTTCCTTAATTAAATAACCTCTTTTCCCTGCGGCGTAGCCCCGCTGACACCTTTCTCGACACCTACTTAGTTTATAGTATTGATCGTTAAGTGAAAGAATCTCCCGATGAGTAGCATATACTCACAGTACGATCGGGATCCAATTATCATTGTGTGATAAAGCTGAAGGAATCCTACCAAAATTATCACACTCCAAATGGTATGCAACTCTAGCAAGTTTCAGTTTCTCTAGAAATTCCCGATGTGGATTTTTGCCCCATGCTCTTATGACCTTGACGTTGACCAAAATGTCATAAGCACATGTCAAGTTCTACCCATCATTATCAAGTTAATTTGAACCCGCCCGTACATACCCCTGACTTTGGCTAAATGGCAGTACGGCTATCCCAAACCAACTCATCTATCTATGCAACAGATGAATACCCAGCAGCTACCAAACACTATGCCTTGGCGTTGGTCAAAATACATAGCTTGAATACTACTGAATACCCAAATGAAATGACGGAGGGCTACGAATGGTTTTGGCGAAGCCGTGAACGTAGTGAACTTGATATGATCGAAGGAACCTGATAGCTTTTAAAATGAATGGTTTATGCTCCGCAATTAAAAATCTGCTGTTTTTAAAAATAACCGAGTGGTTTCTTTTAAATTGTTCGAAGGATTCAACTTTGGTTTATTTTCTTTGCATTAATATAATGCGTCCCATCAATTAACCTATCATTGCAGAAAACATCGAAAATACAACGTCCGCTTATGCCATCCGCATTCGCCACTGGGCCCCGTCATTCACCCGTTAGGTTACTTAACTAACGACAGAGCGGGGGCTGGGCTACCACGGATGCAAAACATAAGCAACGCCTACTAGATATCATATATAGATATTGTATATTCGTCAGAGGCAATAATAGGCATTCCAGATCACAAATGAACATATTGGATATTCTAGGAATCCATGTTTCCTTTGAGCCTGCAATGAAAGACGGATTACATAGTCGTGATGAATAGCCAACCCCACCCTAGACCCCTACGGGTACGGCAAACTACCTGCCAAGTATCTGAAGTGAAGCGGTCTCCCTCAACGACGTGAGTAGGCCACTAAGCACTTCAAAGTACCCAGTAGTTTGTGAACCCCATCTTGGGTCTATCCTAGGAGCAGAAAACAGTAAACGAAATAATACAACGGTGGCTACAACCTCAACCCGGATGTGCCCCGCAAATAAATATTACAACAAATTACAATTTACATTTGAATGAAAGAAACACTCGTCTCACATCCCCGGCTATCCATTCACGACAATCCAACAAGTTCATATCCATAAACATAAAGTAACCATTACAGAAATGTGCAACCCCCTGCTAACCAACATATAGCAATTAGGGGAAGTTTACGAACACATAAAACACAACACAGATATAATCCAGTTAGCCAAAGTTCTTAGAATTTCGATCGAGCACCACATATGAATCTACTCCAAATAATTCTCTGTGCACATAAATTCTCAGCAGAAAAAAACATCCCAGAAAACACAACATCAACACAGAAGAATAACTGAGCAAATTTGGGTTGACTCGGTGTCAACTCGGCCGCGGATCCGCGGCGGATCGCTTGGATCGGCCGTGGTTCCACGGCGGATTGGACGAGTCACGGTCCCAAATTTCTTCACAATTCTTAAAAAAACCCTGCTTGTATTTTTTAAGGTCCCTGAAAAATTTTTAGACCCCAATTTAAAATCGGCAGAAACTTGGTGAAAGTGTCGTTTTTTTCGGGATTAAATTGCGATTGAATTTATAAAGACTTTGCTAACATGTTAGTTATGGTTTAGCTAGGCTCTGATACCACTGGAAGTCAACGTTACACACCCGACAAGATGCGGGGAGGCGGAATAGGAAAAACAATCATTTTGTTCAAAGTAACATCGACTATCAAACGGATCTTTGCTAAAACCTAACTAACAAACTATCTAGAAGTAGTTAACTACTATGATAGATGATTATACCTCAAGAAACTAGTCCTTCTTGTTCTTATTGTTCACCTCCTCATCGGCCTCCTCGATGTAATAGAAGATCCACCCGAGAGTTCCTTCTTCAAGGTTTAACCTCTAACTTGAGGTAACTAAGTAGCTAGGATTGCTAATCCAAGTGACCTAGAGGATATAGTGATAGATTAAGGATCTATTAGTCTTGCTAACCCTAGGGTTCTCAACACATAAAAGGATTAGGGTTAGGATGAAGAAGATGAGAGCTTGAGGAGAGAGAATGTGTATGCGATTATGAAGTGAAATATAACTCATTTGTGTATATCATGAAGCATGATAATCTAATAAATAATATATCATAATTACAACCATACTTCATTTAATACAAAAGGATGAATCATCTCATGAGTCATGGTTTCATTTAATGCAAATAACACATCATCTCCTCCACCTCATTAAGCTTAATTCATAAATGAATTAAAACATAATGAGTCACCTTTCTTCTAGAAGCTTCTCAAGTAATTACGAGAATGCCCCTCCCATCCGTATTTACGAAAAACACGGATATACTGAGACTGCATAAATCCAATAATCCAATACTAGAATCTGGCTTAAACCAAAGCCCGCCAGTATAATCTATCCAAACATCATACGTGCACAAGTACACGTATATGTCCGAACCCTTGTCATAAAACCATACGACCTCTATATCGTTTCGCCTGAAGCAGGGAAACTCTCTGTGTGGGACTCTAAAGACTCGACACTACGCTGGCAGTGGGTTTAACCACATGCCGCAAGAGGTACTAGCTGTACTTAACGGTCCCCAGGTAGATGTCGATAAGAAGGTCGATGAGGAAACCCATCCGAACACCTACTGAGCCTGATGTGACAATCTCTGTACAGTCCAGTCTGTTCGTCTAAGACTATTGCATATCGGGCCTAGTGGCGGCAAGCGTCAGTCCCCTAAAAGAGATATAAGTCGTGTCCTACTGAAGCCCATTACACCATAAAAAGCTACTGGAAAACCTACCAGTAAATCTCGCTTGCCCTGGATAGGGACCTTGCGAAATGGCTCTCGAAACACAGCGCGATATCAACCCCAACACTGGGAGAGACGGATTCGATCTAACCGCAACTGCCTCTAAGTGCTTCGGGACTGCATCCAACTGCTACTTGTTTGCACGACTCAGTCGAGCAGTGGTAGGGTAGCAATCTAAGAACAGTGGGAACACACTCAAGGTGAAGCAGCAGTGTCAAGTCTACGGACTATGCTGTACTCATGTCACCTGGGAACTGTTAACTGATGACGGGTATAATACCAACCAACAGTTCCCTGCGAGTCCTGTCCGGTGTACCCGTAACCCAACGAGCACCTGCATACTATCTCCAGTACAACGTACTAATGGCTGTGGGACAGGCCATTTCCCCTGCTGGGACGAGAAGCGTACACACTAGTCTACCCCGGAGTATCGATGCCCTGTCTCGATAATCCTATGACTAGGGACCTGAAAAAGGATGTGCTTGTAGACTACCCTGCCCCCACTAGTGTGACTGCTATCATAACACTGGTAGTCAAGCAAGATCCTATGAGCTCTATCAATATGTATTCCCGATATGCTAAAAAGAAACATATACACATATTAAGATAGATATAAACCATGTAGCATACTACTATGTTGAGCAAGACTGTTAATACAACTATAAATATTCCAAGCTTCCATTAAGTAATATACAAACTAGTATGATACAATAATGGCCCCTAGGCATATACACTAACACCTACTTGATCGACTAATTGTATAGTGTAAAACTCTCCCAGGAGTAACAATTACTCGCAGTGGGTATCTGGATCCAACTATCTCATAGAAGGTATGCAATCCCCTTGCAAATTTCAATACTCGAAACTCCCGATAATTGTTTTTACCCCTAGCACCTTTGACCTTGGCTATGGTCAACATATCATAAGCACTACTGTAAAGTTTTGGAAATCATTATGCAAATTTTTCCGTTTTAGGGTAAAATAGTCGGTGTTTTCCGTTTTAACCCGATTGTGATCAAATCTCTGTACAAAGTTGACTGCGCCTAGTTTAATTAGAATAGTGCTATTGTGCGAGTTTTGGGGGTCAATGGGAAGTTTTAGTTCACATAGAATTTTTCACTAATTAAATATTATTTTAAGTTGTTAATTATGCACTTAATTAGTGGTAATTACATTTTTGGTTTGGGTTAATTACTTCTAATGTGAATCTATGCTAATCTAATCACTATATATTTTGTTAATCCAACCATCCATAAATATCTAGATAATTGTGGCAAAATAATTTAATTTTTAAAGACAAAGAAATGAAAGAAAATGTGGCATTTTAGAATTAATGAACATTTATTGCTTTTTGCTAGAATTTTCTTCACATTTTACACAAAAAAAACCCTCCCTCATGGCCGAGCCTCCCTTTTGTTGTGCCCATTTGATTTCCTTACGCATTTTCAACAATTACAAGCTAAAAAATTCTTCTAAAATCCATAAATAATTCCACAAAACTCATAAACAAACAATAACCAATCATTCTTCTTCATAAATCTTGCTTTGGTCTTCATGAAAACATCATTTTTGGAGGCTAAAATGATGGATCTAGTTTCTATTTTGTGTTCTTGAGGAGGTATAATTTCTAACACAAATTTTTAATTGTTATGTTCAAATCATTAAATTAGCTATTTAATTGTTTAATATAGCTTAATTAACATGATTTGTGGTTTCATGATAATTTTAGTAAAGATCAAGTTAGGGTTTAACTTGATGAAGGGTTAATTGTTAATTGTTGATTAGGAAAAGCTTAACCAATTAGGAATATGATAATTGTTGTTAATTGTTAAATTGTCTAATTGAGTTTTTAGCATACTAGGTTTTACTAAAACCTAATTGGGTGAGATTAAAATTATGGAAATAGTTTGGATAACTTAGTTAAGCCGCTTTGCAATGTTTGTAATCGCTAGAATTGTGTTAGCTTTAGACTTGTGCTAAATTTGCGATAAGTTGCTTACTAGGTTTCGGTGAATTTTGGACGTGGGTTCGATTGGTCGTTGCGAGGTTATATATATTATCTTCCTCGTATTTTATTGTGTTGGGTTTGTGCGATCGGTACGATCGGAGTCTAGACTTGGTGGTTGCGTAGTTTAGCGACCCTGGCTAGGGTTTTTGCCGATGTCGTGCGCATTTTGTACACTAGGTGCACAGTGTAATTTTCTGGGCGTTATCCTTGCGTTTCGTTATCTTTGTGTCGGCGTAGGATTTGTAGCTTATGTGATGTGTTTGTAAAATTTCAGGGTCGCAAGCCGGGACTTCGGACGCTGTGAATAAAGGGAAGCAGGTGGTCGGATTTTCGAAGCTCGAGATCATCGGTGAGTAGATTTAACATCTATAGGAAATCGCCCGTATGGCGTTATGCGTCAGGGCTGGATTATTGATATGATAGCTGCATGATTATTCGCATATGAGTTGATTGCATATGAACTTCATTGCATATAGTTACTGGTTGTGCTTGAACCTGTACCTATTGTACACTGCACTATTATTGACAGTCCATGTTGCATGAGCACCTATTCTATGCTATCGAACACTATCGATAATTGCCATGATACGCACAACACAGATATTCATATGATATACCTTGCTATTGGTTAGCGACATAGAGGCATTTATTCTTGTACGATGGCGCATATGACATATAGCATACCTGTACACCTACATGCTTACACATATGCCTTGCTATACCAACATATTTACACATATGCCTTGCTATAACAACATGCTCACACATATACTTTGCTATTGTTACATGTTCAGTTTTATACGATATATATATCGGTCGTATAGGACGCTGTTATATATGTTTATGGGATTCAGTTACTGGGGAACCGCATGATATATTTAATGCCTTGATGCATTTAAATAGCGGACTTTTCCCGTGATATGCTCATATTGTGGTTCTGTGTTCCATATGTTATATTACATGGATTTACGCATTTGAGATATGTTTTCATGCGATTTGGGGATTTTTAGTGTCGATGTTAGGCACTTATTTTTCGAGAGATTTATGGATATTTGGAACCGATACGTTGAACACAAGCGTAGAGGTTGAACACTTGGGTTTCGAGAAATGTATGTATATCAGAGCAACCGATACGTGGATCACAAGTGTCGATATTGGACACTTGGGTTTCGACGAACGCATGGATATCAGAGGACCGATACGTGGATCATAAGTGTCGATATTGGACACTTAGGATTCGAGGAACGTATGGATACGAGTATTTATGTGCCGATGCTGGGCACCAGTTTTCATGATATTTCGGGTGCCGATGTTTGACATTCAGGTTACATGAGATTTACAGGGCCGATCGGAGGGCCGATCTGAGGATTTTGGGATTTGGGGTGTTGTTGATTTACACCGGGTTTTCCATGCTTATGATTTGTGCCTGAGTTTATTTATATCATCCCACACTCAGGATTTATTTTGATATGCATTGCTTCATGTAGTTGTAGTACCTTGATGATGTACCTTTATATAATTGTTGCATATTCATATTGCCATACTAATGCTATCAGATTACATGTGATAGATTTATCGTTGTTCGTGTATACTTGCGATTACAGTATGATGTTAGTTACTATTCACGAGTTGGCAACTTACCCCCGTTGTGCCACAGTGTTTTGCAGGGCTTACCCTCAGAGTAGTCGCGGCAGGGCGTCTTATCATCTCTACTTTTGCGAATACCGCTACGGTTGGCTGTGAGGCCTTTGCTATTAGGTGGGTTCGCGGTTATCCATTTTGTACATTTTATATCTTTTTGTTGGATCTAGTATTCTCCATTTACCACGTCTTGTATTTGACTTAGAGACGAGTTGTGAGGATTCGGTGTTGTATATTTTTGGTGACTTTGGGTGCCGTGCTTGTGGGAGCCGGTCTTGTTATAAAGTTTTGTACCTCCCTATGCTGTTTTCATTTATATTTATTTGCTACGGCGTCGTATATATGCTTGTGGTGGTTTTCTCCGCCGTTAGGCGTGATTTGCTCCCTTTTGGGATGCTTTATTTATATTCTATGTTGTACCCATTTTCGGGGCTAGTTTTTACAAAGGAGGTGATGCCGAAATTTTCAAGAAACGAAAACTAAAGTTAAAGATTTTTACTTGAGAATTTCCGAATGTTTTAAACTATGTTTTTCTCCGCTTATCCAGTTTTGGGAGGTTTATATTTCTGGGTTTCGGCTTAAGTTGTGTACCCCTGTTGACGTTTCATAGTTTAAGTGCCGGTTACGGGCCAAATTTTGGGTCGTGACAAAGTTGGTATCAGAGCGCTAGGTTTTACCTTTCGGAGTGTAGGATGACCTTGGTATGATGGAGCAGGTAGCTTAAGCAGAGTGACATAGCGTGTGTATGTTCCGCGGCATACTTACGACACGGTACTCCGCCTAAGTGACCTTAGGACTTATTGATTGAAATTCCTCCCGTAATTTATTATATCCTTGTGATTCGATTTTTGTGTCCTTATCGAATCTTGTTTCAATTTCCAGCCTATATGCCGCCGAAGACTACGAGGGCACAGAGAGCGGCCGCGAGGGCCGAGGTCAGCCTTGACTCGTCTGAGACGAGGACTGACCAGGGCGGTACGCCTGTTGTACCGGAGCACATTGCTATGTTTGGGGCTGGTATGCAGGACTTGCGCCAGATGATGGGGTCTTTAGTTGAGGCTATTCGAGCGCAGGGGCAGGCGGTTGTTCCACCCGTTGCGACGGCCGCGATGGTTCCTACTGTTCCGGCAGTCGCAGCTACAGCTCCGGAGGTTATTACCGTGTCACTATCAGAGTTCAAGAGGCTGAGGCCTCCGGTTTTCACTGGCACAGATGCAGCCGAGGATCCACAGTCGTTTATCGATCGGATGCCCAGGATTTGTCGTTCGCTCCGGTGCTCCGACGCGAGATGGGTGGAGTTTGCGAGCTTTCGTCTAGAGGTTCTGGCCCAGAAGTGGTGTTTGTCCTTAGAGAGGGGCAGAGCCGTAGGTCTTGCTCGTATGACCTGGGCTGAGTTTGTGACGGTGTTTCTCGCTCGTTTTCTTCCACCGAGCGTCAGGGATGTGCGAGCGCGCAGATTCGAGTCATTACGCCAGACTCCGGAGATGACGGTGGCTGAGTACGATGTACTATTTATCGAGCTGTCTGTGTATGCTCCGTATTTGATTGGTACTGAGGAGATGCGGGTGAAGAGGTTTGTTCGAGGTCTGCTTACCTAGTTGTTCCTAACCATCGGTATTCAGCATTGTGACATGTATGTGGCAGCGGTGGACGCAGCCCTATTGGTAGAGGAGCATCTTTCTGAGTCGTCGGTTGCTCCGGAACCTTCCATACTGGTGATTTAGCGGGGAGGCGGGCATATAGACGTCCTGAAAGTTCCCGTTCAGATACTGGGGGTAGTGGAGGTTCAGGACGAGGTCGGCTTTTTAGCTCTTATCCTCAGGAGAGTCAGCAGTTTGCTTTTGGATGTTACCGGTGCAAGAGTCGGGGTCATCGGGCTCGAGATTGTGCTGAGCCACGTGTGAGTGAGGCAGCTGTACTGCAGGTTATCTTACCACCTTCTCCACCTCAGAGGGCGTTGCCCCTTATGCCTGTTGTTGCTCCGCGTCAGACTCATGTGCAGAAAGGTCAGGGTCGTGGTGGTTTTGTTCCGAGAGGGCGGGGTGGTAGAGGCAGTGGTCAGCCAGTCGCCGGTAGAGGACAGGCTCGGGTATTTGCCTTAACTCATCAGGACGCACAGGCGTCCAATGCAGTGGTTTTAGGTACCCTATCTGTATGTTCTTTTGATGCACATGTTCTTTTTGATCCGGGATCTACGCATTCGTATGTTTCTATGCACTTTATGCCGAGTTTGGGCCGAGATTCGTGTTTACTAAATCAGCCACTTGTCATGACTACTCCTGTCGGAGAGTCGTTTGTTGCGAGGCACGTATTCTGGTCGTGTGATGTCCTTATAGAAGATAGAGATTTGTCCGTCGACTTTATCCATCTGGAGATGTTGGACTTCGACGTTCTCCTGGGCATGGACTGGTTAGCTACTTGCTACGCGTTCGTGGACTGCCGCGAGAAGACAGTTAGGTTTTGTTTTTCCAGCGAGTCTGTGTTTGTTGTGCAGGGGGGCCGTGGTGTCTCCCTCACAGTTTGATTTCTGTCCTTTGTGCTAGTCGGCTTTTGAGGAGGGGATGTCGGGGATTCTTGGATTTCATTCATGATACTGGAGCCACAGTGGAGTCGTTAGACTGGGTTCCTACCGTGCGAGAGTTTCCCGACGTCTTTCCCGATGAGTTACCTGGGTTGCCGCCAGAGCGCGATATTGAGTTTTGCATTGATCTGATTCCCGGCGCGGGGCCTATTTCTATACCGCCTTATCGGATGGCTCCGGCGGAGATTAGAGAGCTTAAAGATAAATTGCAAGAGTTGGTTGATAGGGGACTTGTGCGTCCGGGTGTTTCGCCGTGGGGAGCTCTTGTTCTGTTCGTCAAGAAGAAGGACGGCAGTTTGAGGTTGTGTATGGATTATCGTCAATTGAACCGAGTTACGGTGCGGAATAGGTATCCTTTACATCGCATTAATGTTTTATTTGATCAGCTCCAGGGTGCGAAGTATTTTTCTAAGATTGATTTGCGTTCGGGTTATCATAAGTTGCGGGTTCGGAATGATGACATTCCGAAGACTGCCTTTCGTACGCGCTATGGGTATTATGCGTTTTTGGTGATGTCGTTCGGACTCACCAATGCGCCAGCAGCGTTCATGGATCTGATGAACCGGATTTTCAGGCCGTTCCTTGACCATTTTATTATTGTGTTTATTGATGACATACTGGTCTACTCTAGGAGTCGTGAGGAGCATGAGCAACACTTGAGAATTGATTTGCAGATATTGAGAGAGCACCAGCTGTATGCTAAATTCTCAAAGTGTGTGTTTTGGCTTGATAGAGTTGACTTCCTGGGTCATGTGGTGATGGGTGACGATATTCTTGTGGACCCGGGGAAGATCGAGGCTGTGCAGCTTTCGCCCAGACCTGTATCGGTGACCGAAGTCCGCAGCTTTTTGGGCTTAGCTGGTTATTATCGCCGTTTTGTGCAGGGATTCTTGAGTATCGCTGCACCGCTAACCAGACTGACTCGGATAGGGGTTCCTTTTCGTTGGACTGATGCATGCGAGCAGAGTTTTCAGCAGCTGAAGACTCGGTTGACGACGACACCAGTTCTATCTTTGCCTTCTAGATCGGGCGGCTATGTTGTTTACTATGATGCTTCTCGAGTGGGGCTCGGTTGTGTACTGATGCAGCATGATAGAGTGATTGCTTATGCTTCTAGGCAGCTGAAGAAGCATGAGCAGAATTACCCCACTCACTATCTTGAGATGGCCGCGGTGGTCTTTGCGTTGAAGATTTGGAGACACTACTTGTACGGAGAGTCGTGTCAGATCTTCACGGATCACAAGAGCTTGAAGTACATCTTCTAGCAGCGAGATCTGAATCAGATACAGCGCCGTTGGATGGAGCTAGTGATGGATTATGATTGTGAGATCCTTTATCACCCGGGCAAGGGGAATGTGGTAGCAGATGCTTTGAGTCGTAGGCCCAGGGGTAGCTTGTCCCAGTTGACCGTAGTTCAGCGACAGTCTTCTGCAGATTGGCAGCTCTTGTGTGATGGTAGAGTACAGTTCGAGTTCCCTTCCACTGGGTGACAACTTGCTCATGTCCGCGCCCCGTCCACTACTTTTTGATTGTATCCGTGAGGCGCAGCCCAGTGATGACCGTTTGTCTGAGATTCTTGAGCTTGTTCGGCAGGGTATAGTTTCGGAGTTCATGATTGATGACCAGGGTGTGCTAGGATGCGGGACTCGCTTGTGTATACCAGATGCTGATGGGTTGAGACGTGAGATCCTAGAGCAGGCACATCAGTCGGCCTTTAGCGTTCATCCAGGTTCCACCAAGATATACCGTGACTTGAGAGACTTTTACTGGTGGAAAGGGATGAAGCACGATATTTCGGACTTCGTTTCGAGGTGCTTGACTTTTCAGCAAGTCAAGGCTGAGCATCAGAGGCCGGCTGGAGAATTGCAGCCTTTACCCGTTTCGGAGTGGAAATGGGAGCAGATTTCCATGGACTTCGTGGTGGGTCTACCCAGGACCAGTCGAGGGTATGACTCCATTTGGGTAATAGTTGACCGGTTGATAAAAGTGGTTCACTTCCTTCTAGTGAAGACCACTTTTGGTTATGCTCAGTATGCTCAGCTGTACATAGATGAGATTATGCGTTTGCACGGTGTTCCCACATGCATCGTATCCGACAGAGGCACCCAGTTTACTAGCCGTCTTTGGCAGAAGCTTCAGGAAGCTTGGGTACCCGGTTGAGTTTTAGCACCGCTTTTCATCCACCGACCGATGGTCAGTCAGAGCGGACTACATAGACTCTGGAGGATATACTTCGGGCGTGTATACTTGATTTTGGTGGCAGTTGGGATCGTCACTTTCCGTTGATTGAGTTCTCCTACAACAACAGCTTTCAGGAGACTATTCAGATGGCACCTTTTGAGGCTTTGTACGGTAGGAAGTGTCGATCGCCAGTCTGTTGGACCGAACTCGGCGAGAGTAGGGTTTTGGGACCCCAGCTAGTTCAGGAGACTACGGAGAAGATCCAGCTGATACAGGACAGGATGAAAGCAGCCCAGTGCAGGCAGAAGTTTTATGCCGACCGTCGTCGTCGAAGACTTGAGTTTGCAGTGGGGGATCATGTATTCCTGAGGATTTCTCCGATGAAGGGCGTTATGCGATTTAGGTAGAGGGGGAAGCTCAGTCCCAGATTTGTAAGTCCTTTCGAGATTATTGAGCGATTGGGTTCTGTTGCTTATCGTTTGGCGCTCCCGCCTAGTTTTCCGGATGTTCACCCCGTTTTCCATGTGTCGATCCTTCATAGATACCTTCATGATCCATCTCATATGATTCAGCACCAGACCGTTCAGCTTGAGCGCTATCTTTCATTCACCAAGCAGCCGATAGTTATTTTGGATCGGCAGGTGAAGAAACTTCGGTCAATGGTCTTGCCATCTGTGAAGGTTCATTGGTGTAGCCCTACTAGTGAGGAGATCACTTAGGAGGCCGAGAGCGAGATGTGGAAGAAATTCCCTCATCTCTTCGAAGGTACGCGTAGTTAAATTTTAATACGGGGACCGAATTTCTTTAAGAGGGAGATTGTAAAGTTTTGGAAATCGTTATGCGAATTTTTCCGTTTTAGGGTAAAATAGTCGGTGTTTTCCGTTTTAACCCGATTGTGATCAAACCTCTGTACAGACTTGACTTCATCTAGTTTAACTAGAATAGTGCAAGTGCACGGGCTTTGGGGGTCAATGGGAAGTTTTGGTTCATATAGAATTTTTCCCTAATTAAATATTATCTTAAGTTGTTAATTTTGCACTTAATTAGTGGTAATTACATTTTTGGTTTGGGTTAATTAATTCTAATGTGAATCTATGCTAATCTAATCACTAGATATTTTGTTAATCCAACCATCCATAAATATCTAGATATTTATGGCAAAATGATTTAATTTTTAAAGAAAAAGAAATGAAAGTAATGGTGGCATTTTAGCATTAATGAACATTTATTGCTTTTTGCTAGAATTTTCTTCACATTTTACACAAAACACCCCCTACTACCTCATGGCTGAGCCTCCCCTTTGTTCTGCCCATTTGATTTTCTTACCCATTTTCAACAATTCCAAGCTCAAAAATTCTTCTAAAATCCATAAATAATTCCACAAAACTCATAAACAAACAATAATCAATCGTTCTTCTTCACAAATCTTGCTTTGATCTTCATGAAAACATCATTTTTGGAGGCTAAAATGATGGATCTAGTTTCTATTTTGTGTTCTTGAGGAGGTATAATTTCTAACACAAATCCTTATTTGTTATGTTTAAATCATTAAATTATCTATTTAATTTTTTAATATAGCTTAATTAACATGATTTGTGGTTTCATGATAATTTTAGTAAAGATCAAGTTAGGGTTTAACATGAGGAAGGGTTAATTGTTAATTGTTGATTAGGAAGAACCTAACCTATTGGGAATATGATAATTGTTGTTAATTCCTAAATTGTCTAATTGAGTTTTTAGCATACTAGGTTTTACTAAAACCTAATTGGGTGAGATTAAAATTATGGAAATAGTTTGGATAACTTAGTTAAGCCGCTTTGCGATGTTTGTAATCGCTAGAATTGTGTTAGCTTTAGACTTGTGCTAAATTTGCGATAAGTTGCTTACTAGGTTTCGGTGAATTTTAGACGTAGGTTCGATTGGTCGTTGCGAGGCTATATAAATTATCTTCCTCGTATTTTATTGTGTAGGGTTTGCGCGATCATTCGAAGTCTAGACATTGTGGTTGCGTAGTTTAGCGACCCTAGCTAGGGGTTTTGCCGATGTTGTGCGCATTTTGTGCACTAGGTGCGCAGTGTAATTTTCTGGGCGTTATCCTTGCGTTTCGTTATCTTTGTGTCAGCGTAGGATTTTTAGCTTATGTGATGTGTTTGTGAAATTTTAGGGTCGCAAGCGGGGATTTCGAACGCTGCGAATAAAGGGAAGAAGGTGGTCGTATTTTCGTAGCTCGAGATCATCGGTGAGTAGATTTAACATCTACGGGGAAATCGCTCGTATGGCGTTATGCGTCAGGGCTGGATTATTGATATGATAGCTACATGATTATTCGCATATGAGTTGATTGCATATGAACTTCATTGCATATAGTTACTTGTTGTCCCTGAACCTGTACCTATTGTACACTGCACTATTATTGACAGTCCTTGTTACACGAGCACCTATTGTATGCTACACACACACTGCCGGTAATTACCATAGTACGAACAACACAGATATTCATATGATATACCTTGCCATTGGTTAGCGACATAGAGGCATTTATTCTTGTGCGATGGCGCATATGACATATAGCATACCTGTACACCTACATGCTTACACATATGCCTTGCTATACCTACATGCTTACACATATACCTTGCTATACCTACATGCTCACACATATACTTTGCTATTGTTACATGTTCAGTTTTATACGATATATATATCAGTGGTATGGGACGCTGTTATATATGTTTATGGGATTTGGATATTGGGAAACCGTGTGATATATTTAATGACTTGATGCATTTAAATAGCGGACTTTTCCCGTGATATGCTCATATTGTGGTTCTATGTTGCATATGTTATGTTACATGGATTTACGCATTTGAGATATGTTTTCATGCGATTTGGGGATTTCTAGTGTCGATATTAGGCACTTATTTTCCGAGAGATTTATGGATATTGGGAACCGAAACATGGAACACAAGTGTAGACGTTGTACACTTGGGTTTCTAGGAACGCATGTATATCAGAGCAACCGATACGTGGATCAAAAGTGTCGATATTGGACACTTGGATTTCGAGGAACGTATGGATATCAGAGGACCGATACGTGGATAATAAGTGTCGATATTGGACACTTAGGATTCGAGGAATGTCTGGATACGAGTATTTATGTGCCGATACTGGGCACCAGTTTTCATGATATTTCGGGTGTCGATATTTGACATTCAGGTTACATGAGATTTACAGGGCCGATCTGAGGATTTTGGGATTTAGGGTGTTGTTGATTTACACCGGGTTTTTCTAAGCTTATGATTTATGCATGAGTTTATTTATATCATCCCACATTCAGGATTTATTTTGATATGATTGCTTCATGTAGTTGTAGTACCCTGATGATGTACCTTTACTTGATTGTTGCATATTCATATTGCCATACTTATGCTATCAGATTACATGTGATAGATTTATCGCTGTTCGTGCATACTTGCGATTACATTATGATGTTATTTACTATTCATGGGTTGGTAACTCACCCCCGTTGTGCCACAGTGTTTTCAGGGCTTACCCACAGAGTAGTCGCGGCAGGCCGTCTTATCATCTCTACTTTTGCGGATACGCTACGGTTGGCTGTGAGGCCTTTGCTATTAGATGGGTTCGTGGTTATCCGTTTTGTACATTTTATATCTTTTTGTTGGATCTAGTATTCTTCATCTACCACTTCTTGTATTTGACTTAGAGACGAGTTGTGAGGATTCGGTGTTGTATATTTTTGGTGATTTTGGGTGCCGTGCTCGTGGGAGTCGGTCTTGTTATAATGTTTTTACCTCCCTATGCTGTTTTCATTTATATTTCTTCGCTACGGCGTCGTATATATGCTTGTGGTGGTTGTCTCCGCCGTTAGGCTTGATTTGCTCCCTTTTGGGATGCTTTATTTATATTCTATGTTGTACCCATTTTCGGGGCTAGTTTTTACAAAGGAGGTGTTGCTGAAATTTTCAAGGAACGAAAACTGAAGTTAAAAATTTTTACTTGAGAATTTTTGAATATTTTAAACCATGTTTTTCTCCGCTTATCTAGTTTTGGGTGGTTTAGATTTCTGGGTTTCGGCTTACTTAAGTTGCGTATGCCTGTAGACGTTTCGTAGTTTAAGTGCCGGTTACGGGCCAAATTTTTGGTCGTCACAACTAATCAAGTTCTACTCGTCATTTCGTGATTAATTAGACCCACCCACATGACCCTGAGCTATGGTCGACATAATCATGTGACTGTCCTAACTAATTGCATCATATGCTGTGTAGGAAGACATCACTTAGCTACCGTATACGCCTCGGCTATGGTCGACATACGCAGCTCAAATACTAAGTACTCTACTTTCTAAAATGACGAAGGGTTGCGGATGGTTTTCGTGAAAACCTTTAACGCTTTGAACTTGATATCGTTGCAGAATCAAAATGATTTAAAATGGAGTGTTTTTTAGGCTTTTACTATTCGCTAAAAAGGTCACTCCCAGTGAAGGGATCTCGGCTCTTTCCTCGTCGAATGAGGTGCATGATATTCACAATACTACTATGCAAAGCAAGAACTAGAAAAGCAATAAAAAGACGAAACCGATGGTTGTAGCATCTGCCGGTTACTGCTAAAGAGGTCACTCCCGGCGAAGGGATCTCGGTTCTTTCCTTATCGAATAAGGTGCTAGATATTATACAAGGAATACCGCTATGCAAAGCAACAACTAGAGCTACCAGTTTTAGAAAATTCGATTCCACAACAACTTTAGGTTTATTTTCTTTCATTAATCTCATTAATGAAGTCCCATCATATATGCTTCCTAAGCATTACAGAAGAAATGAAAGCATCAATATTTAATATATATCATATATATATAATATTGTTGGAGATAGTGCCCTCAGAGTCAATTATTAGGTCACAGGTACGTGATTGTAATGATTGAGGGAGGACCTATCCCGGTAGGACAGTCTTACTCGAGATGATAGTATGCTATCTGGTTTACCTTTATCATCGTGTACTGCTTTAGGTGACCTGACACGTCGCTATTACACGTTGATAGAGCCCCTAGGATTCTTGCTTGACCACCAGCAGTATGAGGGCGATCATATAAGTGGGAGCTGGGGGTCTATAAGCTTATCCTTAAAAGGTCCCTAGTCGTGGGAGTTTCGAGACTGGGCATCGATACTCCATTAGTAGACTAGTGTATACAGTCGAGACCCCGACGAGGGGCGGTGGCCGGTCTCACAAGCCACTGGTGTCAGTTGGATCACCTAAGATGTATACAGGTGCTCATTGGATTATGAGTACACCGGACAGGACTCGCCGGGAACATGCTAGTTGGTCATATACCAGACGTCAGATGGCAGTTCCCTGGTGACATGTGTGCAGGTTAGTTCATCGACCTGGGGATCGTCATTTGTCTCGTGTGAGTTCCCACTGTACTTTGATTACTACCCTACCACGGCTCAAAGGAGTCGTGCAAACAGGTTTTAGTTGGGTACAGTCCCGAGCCACATGGAGGCAGTGAGCGTATCTTCAGGGGTTCGTCTCTCCCGGTATTGGGGGTGAGGTCGTGCTGTGTCTAGGAGAGCCATTACACAAAGTCCTTGGCCAAGGCAAGGAGATTTACTGGTAGGTATTCCAGTAGTATTTCAGGGTGTTCTGGGCTACACTCCGACACGACTTGTACCGCTTTTGGGGGTCTGACTTTTACCAACCCCCTAGGCCCGCCATGCGATACTCATAGACGAACGGACCGGACTGTACGGATATTGTCACTGACAGGCTCAGTAGGGTTGTCAGGCTGAGTTCACTCACAGACGTCCCTTTTTGTCAATACTTGGTAGCCCGTTACGTATTGGCTTATACCTCTGACGTGCTAGTGGTTAAATCCACAACCGAGGTGTTGACGAGTCTTTAGAGTCCCCCACATTCAGTTACTCAGCTTTCGGGCGAAAGGTTGTAGAGGCCGTATGGAGATATGGCAGGGTCCGATCAGATACGTGCGGTATTGCACGGATCAGGATCGGACAGTCTGTACTATAGGCCGTATGGTTATATGGCAGGGTTCGATCAGATACGTGCGGTATTGCACAGATCAGGATCGAACGGATAATACTAGCCGGCTTTGGTATAAGCCGGATCCTAGTATAGTACAGTGTAGATTTTGTCTCATTGCATTTGTATTTCGGTCGGAACACAAATGCGGGTGTGTATGCACAGTATCGGGGTTTTCCTGTAATTTATTACGGGACCAGTTTTCTGGAGTTGCCAGTTTGCTTTCCGTTTCGGCCAATTTCCTTTGTTCCGTTCATTGGCCGAAGATTGGTGGAGGAGGGTTTATTTGCATTGTTGCAAATAGGCTTTTTGTGGAGGGGGTCTTTGCTTATTTTGGCATCATGATGGTTTTCATGATGTGCACCATCATTGACTTCTCCTTCTCATGATGGCTTGACTTTTAGTGGGCATGATGGTTGATGATGATGAGGGGTGAGGTTGGTTGAGTGTGGGTTTATTGTTGTGATCATTCCCTTTTTGCATCATAACCATTCCTCTCTCTCTCTCTTGGAGATGATGGTTGCTCCACTCATTTTTTGGCACACACTCTCATTCTCACTCTCCTCTCTAGACTTGGCCGGCCACTCTTGATATGGGGCTGTCCAAGAATTTCTCATGGGGATTTTTGTTCATTTCATATCAGAAAAATCCCCAAGTTCACCTAGAAAAAGTTCATGTTTCATCCCTCCACCAAAAGGCAATTCCTACAACCCCAAAAGTGAGACTTGAGGACTACATATTCTACAGCGAACCTTGGGCACGTCGAGTAGCCGGCTTCGTGCCCGAGTTGCCTCGGCATTGAGGTGGGAGCCCGTAAACAAAGTAGGCGATGTGGTGCACTTCCGGCGACGAGGAGGAGACAGGACTTTCCGCAGGAAATCGGGACCATGACGAGAAGACCGGAGGACTTGGATCGTCGGTATATCTCTATTCCCTTTCTTGTAGTTAGCTAGGACTAGTTAATGGTTCGATCCGGGTAGTAGTGCGCGGCGGTTTGCCAGTTCAAGAAAATTTAAAGTTTATCACCGCTTCCGCTTTTGGCCGTCGGATTGACGGCCGGGGCGCCGCCGTGCACTTACAGTGGTATCAGAGCCTCGCCATTAACTTAGTCTAGCTTGGTGTAGTGTGTTTTTCTGTTTCGATCGATCGAATGTTCCAAAACTACATTTTTGTTAGCATCAGTTTTCTGTTGGAATTTTTTGGTGTCGAAAATTTTTTCAGGTTGTAAAATATTGATGTACTGGAAAATCTAAGAGCTCTGTAAAAATTCGACGAAGTAACTCCAAAGTGGGAGCGCGGAACCGCCGCGAAAACCCCCTTCCCGCCGCCCTTCCGCCGCACACTGTGGAGATCACTTAACCAATTTTTTACAGAGGCCTTCTGGGCTTAAAATATGGGTTTTGGAATATTAAAATTGGGCCCAGGTTTTCTGTGAGTGCTACAGTTTTGATTGGGGGCCCACTTGTTAATTTTTGATCGATCGGATATTTTAAACACATTTTTCACAGTATTTACATTATATCTGCGACCGTGAATGTCACTTGATCGGTAAATCCGGTCTAACTGCTATAGCCCGGTTAGACGGATTTGCGAACGTGACTTTCACGTTGATGTTTTGTTTTTGCTGTGATGTTGCGGATCGGTCGGTGGGGATAGCCTGGATGCAATGCTAGTACAGTTTTGTTGTATTATGTACATTTGATATTGCGGGGCGAGCGTCCGACATGTGGACTGCCGTCACTGCCTGTTTGTATTATTATTTTAGGGCACGACCTGGTTGCGGTCGATGTACCCGTTGTATGTATATTTTACTTTCTGTACTAGGATTGCCCCGCGGAGGGGTGCACGGATAGCCGGGTTCTGGAGGGCAACAAGCCCGCATCTCATGGCATTGAGACGGAGGGGGCTTCACTCTAGGATTGGCGGGCTATTCGCCGCACTCGTAGGGGGTACAGGTTGACCCAGGAGGGGTGCCCAAGTTACCGGATTCCGTGAAGTGCTGGGTGGTCCATTCACGTTGCTGAAGGGGGCTGCCTCGCTTCAGGTTTTGGCGGGTAACTTGCCGCGCCCGTAGGGGTCTAGGATTTCATTGCACAGGCTATCCACACGACCAGGGGAACGTCGGGTTTCAGTAGTGGCTCTGTGAAACCCGGGGATCCCAGATATCTGTATTGTTTCTGTGATGCTGTACATTTCTGTGATGTTGCATTTTATTCACGCCTTGAGCGAAAAACTATATATTGGTATATATATTAGTAGATGTCGTATATGTTTTGCATCCGCGCTAGTCCAGTCCCCGCTCTGTCGTTAGTAAGCTAACCTAACGGGTAATGACGGGACCCAGTGGCGAATGCGGATGGCATATACGTACATCAGTATATTTTCGTTCTTTTTGGTGTGATCAATTGATGGGACTGCATTGATTCGGATCAATGCAAGTTAAAACAAACCTAATCTGATGTTGTTGGAACACTTTTCAAAAAGCTGTTATTGCAAGGACGTTTACTTTTGTTTTGCATCGTGGTATTCATTGGAATATCCTGCTCCTCAGTCGACGAGGCAAGGGCCGAGATCCCTTCACCGGGAGTGACCCCTTGGACAGAAGTTTGCGTTAGGGCATTAACTTCACTATAGCCGATTACTTTTGCTTTGCATCGCGGTATTCATTTGGAATATCCTGCACCCCATTCTACGGGGAAAGAGCCGAGATCCCTTCACCGGGAGTGACCTCTTTAGCAAAGGTTTTCGTCACTATATCTTTAAAAAGCTATCCGTTCCTTCAACGATATCAAGTTCATTACGTTAAAGGTTTTCGCCAGAAACCATTCGTAGCCCTCCGTCGTTTCATATGGATAGTCAGTAGTATTCAAGCTGTGTATGTTGGCCAAAGTCAAGGCACAGTGTTTGGTAGCTATTGGTTATTCATATGCAGCATAGATAGATGCGTTGGTTTGGAACAGTCGTACTGCCATGTTGGCCAAAGTCAAGGGTATGTACGGGTGGATTCAAATTAACCTGGAGAATGACGGGTAGAACTTGACATGTGACTTATGATATGTTGGCTAAAGTCAAGGTCATAAGAGCATGGGGCAGAAATCACATCGGGAGTTTCAAAAGAACTGAAACTTGCCAGATATGCGCATACCTTCTGGAGTGTGACACCGTGAGCGGATTCCGTCACGTTATCATGCGATGATAGTTGGATCCCGATTCCCACTGATGAGTTAGTTTACTCCTCGGGTGACCCCGACTAATTCTTCTTTCAGGTTTGGAGGAGAATTTGAGGTACAGTGGGAGGATTCCAGATTAGATAAATTGGTAACCATTCTGATCTAGGTTTGAGTGCACGCTGAGTGTTTCTTTTCTCTCTCTCTATGGCAGCGACCATTGACCCGACCCTAAGACTTTGACTCAGTGACCAAGTTGACCGAACCTTCTGAAACACCGGCTTTTGGATTGTCAGAGTTGCAAACCTCATTGCCACTCCTACTTTTACCCTTTTCTCCAGGACACCCCGTTTTACTACGAACGTCCACTTCCATTGGACAAAACCATCGTATGGTTAGATACGAACTCGAAAGAATTTATTCGAGGATGGTTTCCGGTTCTGGAGAAAACGGATAGGATTATTCAGTTGTCTTTTCCTTTTACCCTCTCTCAGGTTACGAGTACTCCTTGGTTTAGGGGTAGTACACCTATTACGCAAATTGGATTGTCTTCTTCCAAACCTTAGGCTGGTGCCGACCGGTAGGGAATGAAGAAAACCAATTAGCATAACGATGGTGTGCAGAAGGTATTAAGTTCAGACAAAGCAAGGGATTAGTAAGAGGGCAAAGTAAATTGCAACAGATATTCACGACCAAACCAAATATTTCGTTACCACTCCCACATCACCTTTGTATTTCTCCAGGACACTCCGTATCACTACGAAGATCCACAGTTTATTTGGATACTCCATCGTATGGTTATATACGAACTCGAATGGAACTGGTTCCAGTTCGGGGATGGATTCTGGTTCAGGAGAAATAGGAATAAGGTTTATTCGGTTGTCTTTTATCTTCACCCTCTCTCATTGTGAGTGTTCCTAGGATTGGGACAGTACACCCATTATGCTTATTGGATAGTCTTCTTCCAAACCATAGGCTGGTGCCGAACGGTAGGGAAGGAAGAAAACCATTTGGCCTAAAAGGGTGTGCAGAAGGTAAAGACTAAAGACATATGAAGGGATTTGGAGAGGTGGCAAAGAACTATACGGTTACAGTCGTGAATCTGGAAGAGGCATTACTAGGAATACCAGAATACCCCATCGGAACATTTCAATGTTTCAGTTTCACTGTGTAATGTTAAAGGAAAACTGATTTCCCGATTAGATACTTACTCCAGGGTATGTATTTACCAGGTACGATTCTCACATCTGTATGGTTTTACAGATAATGAGTGGGAGTAAGTTATTGGGAATTGGGTGATTATCCTCATTATATCGGGATTCGTTGTAATCAGTGATATTTGAGGAAATCACCTGGGCTGTTTGCCGGTCGGCAAATATTTGGTTTTGAATATCCGCTGTTATGCACCAATTTCAAATTGATATATCTGTACGTCTATTTTCATAGAGTGAGATATACCTTTCTGAAATTATGTCTACGACATTTACCTATATCAGTGGATGGTTAGGTAAGGAGCATTAAACAGCGGTGTAATTCTTCTTAACCATAAGTACAGTTTTCAACCTACGACACACAGTGAATGAGTTATCAGACTCAAGGGACTTATACAAAGGATTGTATGTTGTCCAGGGTCCATCAGGACAGAGGGGTTGGTCCTCGTACTATATTCGGTTTACTTATGACTTCTCTAGTTTTTAGACAGGTGTTTCGCGGAAACACAGGGTCCAAATTTTGAGAAGTTATAGGTATTTGAATAGAGTAGAGAACCAGGTATAGCAAGTATCGGGATTCTTCAAAGAGATCGAAGATGTAGATACTTGTGTATGGTATTCAGTTGATAGTAATGATAAAGAGATCTTGCTTCTCTTTCAGGTTACTCATAATTGGAAGTATTCCTAAGTTGAGTAACGCTGATCGGCCTCCTTCCATTTAGTTGACATGCGCTGGGGACAGCTGCATGATTTGAATCTGGTTCAATTAAATCAGTGCCTCTGTTTCTATATTGGATATAGAACAGTTCATATCTTAACGATGTTAAGGTACGGGGAGTTGTCCGGTTTATGATTAAAACCAGACACTGGACAACTCAAGGCACGTTTCTGTAATGGCTGTTTGTGGGTTGACCCAGGCTATGACGAGGGTTGACTTTCTACCATCTGGATGAACAATAGCGATATTGTTCTAGACTCGCCACAGTTTTATTAAAGATGGATTTTTTCAGAAAACAGTAGTGGGAGTATGGTAGAACTGGAAGTGATTCCAGAACCACAAACGATTACTGAAGATTTGATAAGGAACCTAAAGATTCAATCTGGATTGACATTCCATTGGCCACTCCGCAGATAAGGTGGGTAACTTCAGGCACCCGAGAGGCACTACGGTAGCCTCAAGGACGGTGACAGGGAAGTTCTTGTTTACCCACAATTGCCATTGCTGTTGTTCCAGGTTACGAGACCCGGCGGGAGGATGAGTATAGCGTCGTTCTAAACCAGTTTTAGAAGTGTACGTCTATATGACTCTGCCAGAGGGTTGTCGTAGTCAGTGGGAGCAGCGGAAGCATTGGTGGACAGGTTGCTTATGTCTATTTATAGACTAGAGCAGATGTAGCGGAGATAGATCATCTATTTCTGACGTGACAGTCATGGGTTTGACTTCATCAGAATAGGGGATGGATCTGTTGAGAAGGTAGTAGGGTGTGATATCCTGGTATTTGGATGATATACACAGAGTAGGAAAAAAAACTCCTACACTACGATCGGTTATACTTTGGTCGTCACACAGTTGTTTCTCCACAAAGGAAATGGATTTTATATCAGACATACTGGTTACTAGATCTATGGTCTTAGATCTAGATTTGGGTGGTTTCCCAATCAGGGTACTTGACAGCATTCTAAGAGTATTTAGGATGGCCGACTCCTGGCACGGTAGTGTACCTGCAGGTAATGGAGTCACCGTCTCCAAAGGTGTCTTACAGACTAAAGGGGAGAGGGACGGGCATGATTGGCAGATCACTTGCTCAGGCAATTGAGTCAATCGTGAGATGTCAAGTACCACACCAGATGTTGTTCTTGCACTAGATGCAATAAGTTGACATTAATCCAATCCTGGAGAAACAGTCGGAAGCAGTTTTAGAACATAAGTAGATGTTCTAGGGAGATGATAACGACAGCCTCATTCAGGAGACAGTTATCATTCCAGGCTTCCAAGGTGACATGGACGACAAGGAGGTTGTCAGAGTTATAGTTTTCCTTCTGATGAGGGGCAGTATTTTGGACAGGTGGTCCAAGGCAATACTGAGGGAGGCATGGCGCGCAGGATACTGATTAAGTTCAGTTGACGATACAGTATAAGAAGTTTGGATTTGGAGTTCATTTATGAGCTATGTCCCATCAGACATCCAGACATATTCTGAGACAGGTATTGCTCATTTCGGGAGATGGCTTTCTCCGCGAACTTGAGATATAGAGAGACATAGAAAGAAACAACTAAGCGGATCCACTCACTGAGGCTATTCCTCGAACGCAATAGTTCCGAAAACGAGCTTTGTGAGACTGACTAGTAGAGGAGTTGGATGTTCGGTATCACACGGGCTGTGAGTATGCGACATCGCAATAATTAGCCTTGAGTGCAAGTGGGAGATTGTTGGAGATAGTGCCCTCAGAGTCAATTATTAGGTCACAGGTACGTGATTGTAATGATTGAGGGAGGACCTATCCCGGTAGGACAGTCTTACTCGAGATGATAGTATTCTATCTGGTTTACCTTTATCATCGTGTACTGCTTTAGGTGACCTGACACGTCGCTATTACACGTTGATAGAGCCCCTAGGATTCTTGCTTGACCACCAGCAGTATGAGGGCGATCATATAAGTGGGAGCTGGGGGTCTATAAGCTTATCCTTAAAAGGTCCCTAGTCGTGGGAGTTTCGAGACTGGGCATCGATACTCCATTAGTAGACTAGTGTATACAGTCGAGACCCCGACGAGGGGCGGTGGCCGGTCTCACAAGCCACTGGTGTCAGTTGGATCACCTAAGATGTATACAGGTGCTCATTGGGTTATGAGAACACCGGACAGGACTCACCGGGAACATGCTAGTTGGTCATATACCAGACGTCAGATGGCAGTTCCCTGGTGACATGTGTGCAGGTTAGTTCATCGACCTGGGGATCGTCATTTGTCTCGTGTGAGTTCCCACTGTACTTTGATTACTACCCTACCACGGCTCAAAGGAGTCGTGCAAACAGGTTTTAGTTGGGTACAGTCCCGAGCCACATGGAGGCAGTGAGCGTATCTTCAGGGGTTCGTCTCTCCCGGTATTGGGGGTGAGGTCGTGCTGTGTCTAGGAGAGCCATTACACAAAGTCCTTGGCCAAGGCAAGGAGATTTACAGGTAGGTATTCCAGTAGTATTTCAGGGTGTTCTGGGATACACTCCGACACAACTTGTACCGCTTTTGGGGGTCTGACTTTTACCAACCCCCTAGGCCCGCCATGCGATACTCATAGACGAACGGACCGGACTGTACGGATATTGTCACTGACAGGCTCAGTAGGGTTGTCAGGCTGAGTTCACTCACAGACGTCCCTTTTTGTCAATACTTGGTAGCCCGTTACGTATTGGCTTATACCTCTGACGTGCTAGTGGTTAAATCCACAACCGAGGTGTTGACGAGTCTTTAGAGTCCCCCACATTCAGTTACTCAGCTTTCGAGCGAAAGTTTGTAGAGGCCGTATGGAGATATGGCAGGGTCCGATCAGATACGTGCGGTATTGCACGGATCAGGATCGGACAGTCTGTACTATAGGCCGTATGGTTATATGGCAGGGTTCGATCAGATACGTGCGGTATTGCACAGATCAGGATCGAACGGATAATACTAGCCGGCTTTGGTATAAGCCGGATCCTAGTATAGTACAGTGTAGATTTTGTCTCATTGCATTTGTATTTCGGTCGGAACACAAATGCGGGTGTGTATGCACAGTATCGGGGTTTTCCTGTAATTTATTACGGGACCAGTTTTCTGGAGTTGCCAGTTTGCTTTCCGTTTCGGCCAATTTCCTTTGTTCCGTTCATTGGCCGAAGATTGGTGGAGGAGGGTTTATTTGCATTGTTGCAAATAGGCTTTTTGTGGAGGGGGGTCTTTGCTTATTTTGGCATCATGATGGTTTTCATGATGTGCACCATCATTGACTTCTCCTTCTCATGATGGCTTGACTTTTAGTGGGCATGATGGTTGATGATGATGAGGGGTGAGGTTGGTTGAGTGTGGGTTTATTGTTGTGATCATTCCCTTTTTGCATCATAACCATTCCTCTCTCTCTCTCTTGGAGATGATGGTTGCTCCACTCATTTTTTGGCACACACTCTCATTCTCACTCTCCTCTCTAGACTTGGCCGGCCACTCTTGATATGGGGCTGTCCAAGAATTTCTCATGGGGATTTTTGTTCATTTCATATCAGAAAAATCCCCAAGTACACCTAGAAAAAGTTCATGTTTCATCCCTCCACCAAAAGGCAATTCCTACAACCCCAAAAGTGAGACTTGAGGACTACATATTCTACAGCGAACCTTGGGCACGTCGAGTAGCCGGCTTCGTGCCCGAGTTGCCTCGGCATTGAGGTGGGAGCCCGTAAACAAAGTAGGCGATGTGGTGCACTTCCGGCGACGAGGAGGAGACAGGACTTTCCGCAGGAGATCGGGACCATGACGAGAAGACCGGAGGACTTGGATCGTCGGTATATCTCTATTCCCTTTCTTGTAGTTAGCTAGGACTAGTTAATGGTTCGATCCGGGTAGTAGTGCGCGGCGGTTTGCCAGTTCAAGAAAATTTAAAGTTTATCACCGCTTCCGCTTTTGGCCGTCGGATTGACGGCCGGGGCGCCGCCGTGCATTTACAAATATAAGCATTCGTCTCAATATATCAAATGATCACATCACAGATATCAGCAGTGGAAAAGAACATATGAAATATTGGATATACTAGGATTTCCGTGTTTTATATCAAGCCAATAAAAAACAAGGATTCCACGTTCGTGATGAACAGCCAAACCCACATCCCTAGACCCCTACGAAAGCGACAAGCAACCCTGCCAATTCTAGGGTTAGGAGACCCGGTCTCGACTCCTCGAAATGGTCTCCTACTGGACCCCAGAACCCGGCTACTTGTGCTCCCCATCTTGGGTCTATCCTAATGCGGAAAAGTAAATAATATATATCAATGGTGACATCATCCTCAACCCGGAAGTGCCCAACAAAAGAATATTACATATATTGAAGTTTACATGAATGAAAATGAAAAACTCTCATCTCACATAAAACCCCCCTGGCTATTCAAACACGACGATCCAATATAACATATCACAGCAACACATAACAACACATGTCATTAACGTAAGTAAATATGCGTATCCCAATTGTCGTTGACGTATAGCAACGAAGCCGGCGATAACCTACATATTACACTTACGGTCGCAGAAAAGAAAGTGAAAAACTACAACAGTTGGAATCCGCAACCACCTTAGACATCATAAACCCAATGTATCTCATACTTTGGATTTCATGCCTAACAATATGAGTTCCTAAGACATCGCATGCTTAACAATTATAAACCCCGCATTTTAGTCTCGATATTGAAAATACTTTCCAATAAGTTATCGGGTAATTCAACAAGATTCCCAATAAACTGATCGATTGCTCCTTGGAAACTTTAGTAAACGGCCGCACCCCAGATGTCGTCGACGAAGTGCACTAAGGAGGAACACCGCATCCGCGAGCACTCGAATAGATGCTTTTGGTGACGGGGTTCTCCTACAGTCACTTGATCGGGGCTATAGGGCGTGGTTATCTAGTAAGGTTACACGGCGAGTATCCGCATATGCTACGTGATTGCGACGGACTTTTGATCCACATCAAAATTTCGTGGCAACCGATCAAATGAGACTAAATTGCTATATTTATAAAATTCAAACTTGTTATCACATAACTAATTATTGTGGATTCCAAATATTGTATCACAATTAACTAGACAATGTTAAACATCTCAATCAAATCACCAAACACCCACATCTCCCCAAGAACTCAACACTTGAGAAAAGTTGAAATACCCAAAACGTGCCACATTACTATGGATCAGCCATAGAAGGGTCAACCAATGCCTCACCTATGGCACCGCGGAACTACGGCAAACCTTAGGGTTCGATCGCGGTTCCGTAGGCATAGAATCGAGTTAAGGTTCTTGTTCTTCTAGAGGGTCCATAGACTTACTTGCACGACCATTGAATATACTCAACCTAGGAAATTCGAACTCTTGGAAAACATCAGAGGGGATCATGAGGCAGTGTTCGAAGCTCGTTCGAAGTGTTAAACATCATCTAGGTTACCATTACAATGTTAAAATATACGACTACGAAACACTCCGTATTAGTCCTATAGCAAAATTTACATCACATGAAATTTTTGACTAAACAAACAATACCTGAAACCCCAAATCCTACAGTACAAAGCACAAAAGAAATTCGAGATGAAAAGGAGCCACAGGGGCCGGCCTCCTCGGTTTTGAAGAGGATGTGCTTGGGTGAAATCCGAGCAATGGGTCTCAAATTTGTTCTGTGCACTACATATATCACATACATGCTTCTACAGTTGTTGGAATAATTTTTACAGACCTTTGAAAATTCGACAGAGTGCATTTCAGCAGGGTTTCAGAAATCGTATTTTACGGATTTGTTTCAGTTTCGTATTAATCTAACATCGTCTAAGTTTCTTGTTTGGCTCTAATAGCACTGTAGGGATTCCTTAGCACCATACCTAGGGTTTGCAAGCATCACACATACCACAACAAAAATTTTAGGGAGTGCTAAACAATCATCCTAGGAATCGAACTAGAAAACTAGGGTAACAAAACTTGTACTCAAACATTACAATGAGAAGTGAATAAGAAATACAACTTTTATAGATCGGTCCTTCACTTCTAAAGCTCCATATAGTCGTCCCTTCGCTCTAAGCATCGATCTCCCGGACTCAAGTTAGACTCCACAAAACGTAGTGAGCAAGCATGCTAGATGTCCTCGAGGCCGAAGATGATCTACGTTGAGGAAACTCAAGCACAAGCTACCTCTTCACAAAGTGATGAACTTTGTGAAGCAAACACTCTAAACTAAATGGCAAGTAGTAGAGGATGATGAAGTAGGAATTTTGCTCACTTTGGATTTGATTTTTTCACTTTGATTCTTCATCTACTAAAAACCCTAGAGCTTGAAGAGATGAAGAAGAAGATGAACAAGAGAGAAAGAGAATGAGGTTAGAATAGCAACTATGGGTGAGTTAGTATCATGTGCTAACCCTTGTAGAGAATAAACCATGGCTATGTGACTATGGTTGGGTCAACAAATATCCCAAGCAAAAAAAAAGGAGTTGAAAAGTCAATGAACATTACAAGCTTCTCCAAGCTTCTAGCCATGACACAATTTCAACCAATTTTGAATTACTTAATCAATTAAAACCCTAACATAATCATGGTCATGGTGTGATTCTCACACACCCAAGTTGGATATATAACCTAGCATGATACATAATACATATCACATATATATGATGTATACAAAATGAGAAAAAGAAATGGTCAAGTGAGTAATATTAGTTAATGTAAATTCATATATCAAATTTACAATTATACATTAAATCATTAAATCAACACTTGATTTAATGATCCGATTATATTACATATAACCGACTAATATTAAATGCAAAAACTTATCGAATCAACACTTGATTCGATATCCCGGCTATATCACATATAACCGACTGATGTCACATATCGCAAGAATAGAATATGGTATCATATATCGTATTACTCTCGGTCCCGCACATATCACATATGTGCTCCTACTTCATTTCGCTTGAGCCAGGAAACCTCTGTGTAGGACTATAAAGACTCGTCAATACGCCGGCAGTAGGTAGTGATCATATCAGTCACCCACAAGCCGCAAGCGGACTGCTAAATATAACGGCTACCCGGGTATTGAGCGATCAGAAGATCAACAAGCAAGCCTGCTCACAGTCCTGTGAATCCAATCAGTAACACTACCGTACAGTCCGGTCTCTTCGTATGATATGTTGCATATCTAGTCTAGGGGTGGTAAACGTCAGACCTCAGTTAGTTGATAAGTCATGCCGATGTAAGGTCCATAACGGGTCGAGAAACTACTGATAACTCTTACCAGTAGATCTCCGCAACCCTGGTCAGGGATTTCTTGTTATGGCCAATCGAGCGTAGCACAACATCAACCCCCAATACCGGGAGAGATGAATCCCCTCCTATCGCTCATCGCCTCCTTGTGACTCAGGACTGTACCCAAAAACCACCTGTCTGCACGACTCAGTAGAGCCGTGGTCGGGTAGAAATCAAAGCACAGTAGGAGACACACAGGACTCTATGACGATCTCCGGTCGACAGACTAACCTCTACCAGTGTCACCAGAGAACTGCTATCTGACGTGAGGTATATTACCATCTAGGAGTTCTCGGCGAGTCCGTTCAGTGTACCCAGTCTCCACTGAGCACCAGTATACCATCTCTGATGTCAAACACCAATGGATATGGGATCATCCTTCGCCTATCACATAGGTCGAGAAGCTATATGCTAGTCTTCTCGGGAATATCGATGCTCTGTCTCGATATTCTCTCGACTAGGAACAATTAAAGGATGTACTCACAGATTACCCAGACCCTACTAGTATGATCTTTATCATAATCCTGGAAGTCAAGTACACATCCTAAGGGCTTTATCAACATGTAACATAGATACATCAAGTGTACATGTTAAGATAAAGAGCAACCAAATAGCGTACTATCATGTCGAGCAAGAAAGTCCTCCCTATATATGTCCAAGCAACAACTATAATATACATCATATGTACAATAATGGCCTCTAGGGCATACATATAACTAACAATCTTCCACTTGCACTAAGGCCTTATGTTGTAGTATCCAATACCCAACAATTAGCAGTGGTTGTAGTATCCCATACTCAACCATCCCATAATAGTCTCTCTTGGGAAAAGGACTTTGTGAGTGGATCCGCCGTATTGTTCTCAAAGTCTACTCTTCTAACCTTGATCTCTCTGGAGATCAACCATCTCCATGATAAGGTGATACTGCCTTAGAATATGTCTGGGTCACTGACGGGACTGGGGTTCCTAGGCCAAAGCCACAACTCCATTGTCACACTATGGTAAGAACCTTGTTCATCTTATGAACAAATTTATACCCAGACAACCTCTTTGGTAGCATCTTTGGTAGCGATGTATCCAGCCTTTATCATCTAGTTTACCCCGGTATTTAGCTTG
Source organism: Agapanthus africanus (assembly GCA_030015575.1). Taxonomy (NCBI): domain Eukaryota; kingdom Viridiplantae; phylum Streptophyta; class Magnoliopsida; order Asparagales; family Amaryllidaceae; genus Agapanthus; species Agapanthus africanus. Next base: position 506,222,450 of record CM057342.1, on the reverse strand, counting down.
GAACTCTTCCAACATACCATCCCACTTCTTGGGTAAAGACAAAGCCTGTGACTGTCTGACAGTCGACCTTATCACTCTGGAAGCTATCCAGTGATTCTCTCCAAGATCGATTGATACCTTCTCACTACACCTAGTGAGAATCCTAACATCCACTTAAATCTATCTCATAGGTCCAAAACCTAGGACTTAGGAGGTATTACCTTGATCCTATATGGAGAATCTTTGTGATAAGAGGAGATTGACCGAGTATAGCATAGGAAACACCTTTCCTATCAAGAGTATGCCATCCACGTACTATACGAGGAAGACCACCTTACTCTCTACTACCCTTTTGTATATACAAGGTTCATCTACAATTTTGATGAAGTTAAATGCTTTGACTATCACATCAAAACAGATGTTCCAACTCCGCGATGCTTTCTTTAACGCATAAAGCAACTTGCACATGTTTCCGCTGCTCCCTCTGTCTACGAAATGCTCTGGCTGTGTACTTATAGACGCTCTCTTCTAAATGAATATTTAGAAAAGCAGTCATTACACCCAACCGCCAGATATCGTAGTCATGGTATGTAGCAATGGCAAGTAGGATCCGGACGGACTTAAGCATAGCTATTGGAGAAAAGGTTTCATCATAATCCATACGTGGTTGATGATGAGAATCTTTTACAACAAGTCTAGCTTTGAAAGTCTCAACCTTTCCATCTACACCAAGTAATCTTCTCAAGATATACTTGCTCCTAGTGGGGATTTAACCCTTCAGACGTAGCATACTAAGTCCATACTTTGTTGGTGTACATGGATTCCATCTCAGATCATTTTGCATCCAGCCATTCTTACAGAGTCCCCACTCATGATGGCCTGCTCGAAACTAGTTAGGTCATTATCTCATGATGCAATCCTCGCTCCTACTGTCATCGAGGAAATTGTAGTATCTCTCTGGCGGAATATGGATTCTAGATCCATATTCTCGTGCAGCCTCTGATGTTCATTGTCCATAAAGGCAAGCACAAGGAACTTGGCCTTCGCCCAGTCAATCCCTAGATCTTACGGATTTCCTTATCCGCGACACTGGATTCTGGACCTGGGATGGCGGGGGCTTTAGTAGTAAGGACATAGCCCAACTTTTCCTAAGTTTTTGCCATCTTGACATTCCTAAACCAATCTTTATAGTTTGGCCCTGTCAGTATATTTTTATCTAATAGTAACTTAAGGCCCGTCATGTTTTGGTCGCTGCAATTAGGAGAGAGAGAAGAAACACTTTAGCATGATGCTCTTGTAAAATTTAGATTGGTTTTTAGTTTATCTAAACAGGATGGCTCCCACTGTTTCTTGAATTCTTCCTCAAACCATAAAAGAAGAATTAGTCAGGATTAATCTCACAGTACAATACTTGCTTAACCGTTCAGCCAGGCCAGTGTCGGTACTTCGAGGGAGGTTTTACGTTGCTTTTGCGAAGTTTCTTAATTAAATAACCTCTTTTCTCTGGGGACGTAGCCCCGCTAACACTTTTCTAGACACCTACTTGGTTTATAGCATTGATCGTTAAGTGAAAAAATCTCCCGAGGAGTAGCATATACTGATAGTAAGATCGGGATCCAAATATCATCGTGTGATAAAGTCGAAGGAATCCTACCAAAATTATCACACTCCAAAAGGTATGCAACACTAGCAAGTTTCAGTTTCTTTAGAAACTCCCGATGTGGATTTTTGCCCCATGCTCTTATGACCTTGACGAAGGCCAACATATCATAAGTCACATGTCAAGTTCTACCCGTCATTATCCAGGTTAATTTGAACCCACCCGTACATACCCTTAACGAAGGCCAAAATAGCAGTATGACCGTCCCATACCAACGCATCTATCTATGCTACAGATGAATATTCTGCAGGTACCAATCAGTATGCCTTGGCGAAGGTCAAAATACGTAGCTTGAATACTACTGAATATCCAACTGAAATGACGGAGGTCTACGAATGGTTTTGGCGAAACCGTGAACGTAGTGAACTTGATATAATCGAAGGAACCTGGTAGCTTTTAAAAGGAGTGGTTTAAGCTCCGCATTTTAAATGTTTTGCTGCTTTGAAAAATCAGAGTGGGTTTGAAATTGTTCCAACGATTCAACTTTAGTTTGTTTGCTTAGCATTAATGTAATGCAGTCCCAACAATTAATCCTACCATTGCAGAAAGCAACGAAAATATAACGTACGCTTATGCCATCCGCATTCTCCACGGGGCCCCGTCATCACCCGTTAGGTTACTTAACTAACGACAGAGCGGGGGCTGGACTAGCCCAGATGCAAAACATAAGCAACGTCTACTAGATATCATATAAAGATATATACATTCGTCAGACGCAATGATAGGCATTCCAGATCGCAGATGAACATATTGCATATAATAGGAATCCGCGTTTCGTTTGAGCCTGTAATGAAAGACGGATTCCACGGTCGTAATGAATAGCCAAAACCCCACCTTAGACCCCTACGGGTGCGACAAACTACCCGCAAATACCCGAAGTGAGGCAACCTCCCTCAACAAAGTGAGTAGGCCACTTGGCATTTCAAAGTACCCGGTAGCTTGTGCACCCCACCTTGGGTCTATCCTAGAAGCAAAAACAGTAAAAGAAATAATACAACGGTGGCTACAACCTCAATCCGGATGTGCCCCGCAAAAATAATATTATATCACTTTACAAATTTTACATCGAATGAAAGAATGAAAACCCTCATCTCACGTCCCCGGCTATTCATCCATGACGATCCAACAAGTTCATATACACAAACCAATATAATCATCACAGAAATGTGCAACCCCCAACTAACTGACATATAGCAATTAGCGAAAGTTTACGAACACATTATCACAACATGAAACATTAAACGACGTTAAACTGCGACTTCGAAACACCCGGTATTGCCACAGTGAATAATTGACAGTATAATCAAAATTGGAAAAACTAAACAACTCCTGGAATACTAGATCCAAGTAACAAAGCCACACACCAAAACATGAAGCAATCCCCTGCATTCAAACCGGTGAGCTCGAAAAATTCACCAATGTGGCCGGCCATTTTCAGTGGGAATTGTCTCATTTTTGGTGTGTGTTCATTTTACAGTTAAAAGAGTACTCTGCAGTTGCTAAAATAATTTTTAGAGTCTCGTGAAAAATTGATAGAAACATGGATCTACGCTTCGATGTTTTCGGGTCATTTTGATTTCGTAGTTTTACTTGTCGTTTATTCTGTTAGCTATGGTTTAGTCAGCTCTGATACCACTGTAAGTCGATGTCACCTACCCCACGGGTTTGCGGGGAGGTAGAACGAGTAAAAAACGATTTTTACAAACAAGGTAACATCGACTTGAACTCCATGATCTTAGCAAAACCATAACTAACAAACTAACTAGAGGTTTTATCTACTATGAAAGAAAATTATACCTAAAGTTTCAAGTCCTTCTTGTCTTCCCGCTGTCCTCCCTCACCTCGCGGGCTCCTTGGAGTGGAAATGGAAAGCACCTCCTCGCCGGCTTCTCGAAGTAGTAGAAGATCCACCCGAGAGTTCCAACCTTGAGCTAAACCTCCAAAGTTGACGCACCTAGATCACTTGGTGTGCTAAACTAAGTAACCTAGAATGAGTAGAGTGTGATTTTTGGTAGATTTAGTCTCACCAACCTTTGATTCTCAACACATGAGACACTAGGGTTTTGAGAGGAAGAAGGAGAGAGTGAACTTGAGGAAAGAGAAATGTTTTTGATAAATGATAATTGATCAATGGAATGTCTAGCTTGACATGACACTAAGCATGGCATAATAAAAATATCTCATCAAAATATCTAGGTCACAAAATATCTCATCAAAATATCTAGAGTCAAAAAGTCAATCCAAGTCAAATGGTCAACCCAAGTAGCCATGCAACAAAATTATCATTTACCAAAAATAACAAAAACTTTTCTCCACCTCATATTTGTTTCGACCAAGTCAATGGTCAAAACCCTAATGAGGTGTCTCTTTCTATACCCCCTCTCATCCGTATATACATACCAGCATCTGTGTTCCGAGAAACACGAATACAATGAGACTAAACTAATCCAATAATCAAATACTAGGATCCGGCTTAAACCAAAGCCCACTAGTATTGTATGCTAGAACATCACACGCGTACAAGTACATGTATGTGAACGAACCCTGTCGTAAAAACATACGACCTCTACATCGTTTCGCCCGTAGCTGGGAAACCCTCTGTGTGGGACTCTAAAGACTCGACAGCACGCTGGCAGTGGGTTTAACCACAAGCGCGTCAGCGGTACTAGCTGCACGTAACGGCTACCCAGGTATTTGTCGATAAGAAGGTCGACGGGCAAACTCATCCAAACTCCTACTGAGCCTGTCTGCGGCAATCTCCCTACAGTCCGGTCTGTTCGTCTAAGAGTGTCGCATATCGGTCCTAGGGGGCGGCAAGCGTCAAACCCATAATAGTGCAATAAGTCGTGTCGGAGTGCGACCAAAAACACACTGAGAAACTACTGGAGTACCTACCAGTAAATCTCACTTGCCCTGGCCAGGGACTTTGTGTAATGGCTTTCCAAACACAGCACGACATCAACCCCCAATACCGGGAGAGACGAATCCTATTTAACCGCCACTGCCTCCAAGTGTTTCGGGACTGCACCCAACTACTACCTGTTTGCACGACTCAACAGAGTCATGGTAGGGTAGTAATCTAAAAACAGTGGGAACACGGTGAAGTAGCAGTGTCAAGTGAACAGACTAAGCTGTACTCATGTCACCTAGGAACTGCTTCCTGACGATAGGTATAGTACCAACCAGCAGTTCCCCACGAGTCCGTCCAGTGTTATTCATAACCCAATGAGCACCTGCATACTATCTCCAGTACGACGTACTGATGGCTGTAGGACAGACCATCTCCCTTGCTGAGATGAGAAGCGTATACACTAGTTTACTCTAGAGTATCGATGCCCTGTCTCGATAATCCTATGACTAGGGACCTGTATAAGGATGTGCTTGTGGACTACCCAGCCCCCACTAGTGTGACTGCCATCACAACGCTGGTAGTCAAGCAAAAATCCTAAGGGCTCTATCAATATGTATTAGTGATATGTTAAAAGAAACATTTACACATATTAAGATAGATACACACCATGTAGCATACTACTATATCGAGCAAGACTGTCATAAATACGTGTATATATCCTAAGCTTCCAATATACAAACTAGTACTATACAATAATGGCCTCTAGATCATATCACACTAACAAATGCAAAGTGTAGAATGAGAGCTAGCATGAGCAAGTGAAGAATAGCTAAGTCTTTTTCCAATAATCACGCATGCAATATTTTTCCATAGAAAAATACAACCATGCTTTTATAGTAAAGTCAAATGAATAAACAAAAGAATAAGCCATCCTTCCAACCATGCCACAAATATCTCCATTTTCCACCTCATTATCTATTTTACCAAAAACAGATATAACCAAAATGAGGCGTCCCCTTCTCGAAGCATATCTAGTAAAATTACAAGAATGCCCTCACCGTATATACATGTCCGTATTCGTGCTGCAAAAAATACGAATACCAAGAGATAAAGATAATCCAGTAATATAATACTAGAATGCGGCTTAATCCTAAGCCCACCAGCATTATCCGTCTGAACAACATCTGTGTAGCTAGTACACGTATATGATCGGAACCCTGCACGTAATACCATACGGCCTCTAAATCGTTTCTCCTGAACCAGGGAAACCCTCTGTGTAGGAGTTTAAAGAGTCGACAGTAAGCTGGCAGTGGGTTTAACCACAAGTCCGTCAGTGACACTAGCTGTACATAACGGCTACCCAGGTACTTGTCGAAAAGAAGGCCGACGAGCAAACTTATCCGAACCCCTCTAAGCCTGCCTGTGACAATCTCCGTACAGTCCGGTCTGTTCGTCTAAGAGTATCGCATGCGGAGTATAGGGGGTGGATCACGTCAGACCCCTAATAACCTGACAAGTCAAGCCGATGTGGCTCAAGCCCATTCGAGAATCTACCGGTCTAACTACCAGTAATTCTCAATCCACCCTGGCCAGGGACTTATGGTGTTGGCCAAACACAGCACGACATCGACTCCCTATACCGGGAGAGACGAATCCCCAACAATCGCTCCCTGCCTCCATGTGGCTCGGGACTGTACCTAACTAAAAACTGTTTACACGACTCAGTAGAGCCGTGGTAGGGTAGTAATCAAAGCACAGTGGGAACTCACACGAGACAAATGGCGGCATCAGGTCGACAGACTATCTGCACTCATGTTACCAGAGAACTGCTATCTGATGCTAGTTATAATACCATCTAGCCAGTTCTCGGCGAGTCCGTCCAGTGTACTCACCCCCAGTAAGCACCTGTATACAATCTTAGGTTCACCACACCAATGGCCGCGGGACCAACCATCACCTCTTCTTAGGGGCCTAGATATGTATACACTAGTCTACTCTGGAGTATCGATGCCCAGTCTCGATACTCCCATGACTAGGGACATTTTAAGGATGTGCTTATCGACTACCCATCTCCCACAAGTATGATTGCCATCACAACGCTGGTAGTCAAGCAAGGATCCTACGGGCTCTATCAACATGTATACGAGATATGAAATAACAAGTAAAGCATATCACATGTTAAGATAAAGACAAACCAAATAGCATACTATCATATCGAGCAAGATTTTCCTGTACATACATATCCCTAGCATCCCATACAATGAAGGCCTCTAGGGCATACATAGCCAACAAGATATACAACTACTCACCTGCAACGCCTCGCCTTAGTCGATCTCGAAAGATGCCATGCCCTCTTTCGTCATCCTAAGAGTCCCCGAGCTTGTACCTACAATCAAAGCATATTCTATCGCATAAAAATCCAAATTGAAAACCGATACGACAAGCGAAGGGCACATAGGTTAGAACCTAGGGTACGCTCCTGCTAGAACAATAAAACATCCCCTGACGTTGACGTATAAACTTCAAGCGACCGAGTCAAAACTCAAGTATCCAAAACCAAGTTTTTAAATGTCAAAAAACATAAGCAGAAACTTAGTAAAATGCTCCCAGATTCGACCTAAAGCGAAATTAAACTTTTTTCAATAAAGGATAGGACCAGTTATCTAAAAAGTGAGCTACAGAAAAAATTTCAGACCCTATCTTCAAAATTAGGCCGAAATTTGCGACGAAATCGAATAAAACGGCAATAAGAATATGGTTGATTAGGCTTGGGTTTCTTGGGTGGCTTCCTAGTTGTCTGCACATCTCACTGTATCTGTTATTAAATTTTCAGAGTCTCTGAGTAATACCATATTCCAATTGATCATCAATATCCCCAAAAAACCGACATCGGAAAATTCTAAGTTCGTCTCTGAACCTTCTAAACTCTTTTTAATCAAGGCTACCACCACCACCAGGCCAGTAGACACTTATTATACCCTCTACTATACCTCCACTACAAGTTTTATCTCCCAAACCCATCCTCGAATTTTCCAAGTTCACTAAACATTAACTTTTTAACTCTAAACTAATATAGGAGGTTAGGAAATCTAAAGACTTATTTAAAAGTGAAAATATTGCCTAATGGAGAAACTCAAGAAAATTCCTAGATGACCAAGGAAGCTCAAAACTTCAACTTGATCCCACCATAATGTGTAGGAGGAGGTTGTGAACATTTTTGTGAAGGTTTGTGTGATATTTGAGGTGGTTTGGGGGTGTTTTGTAGGGGTGATATAGGAGGTGGAGTAGGTGATGGAGATGAAGAGGAAGAAGAACAAGATGAAGTGATGAAGGAATAATGCGATGGAAAAAGAATGGATGGCTACAACCAAACTCTCTCTCTCTCTCTCTCTCGTTTATTTCCCTTATTTAAAGCACCATCCTATCATGCCCCCCTTCTTTTTCTTTTCTTTTCATCTTTTCTATTTAAAACAATAAAATCAAATAAAAATGAAACCATGATAAAAATCAAGAACATGATATAAATCAAGAACAAAATGTTACATGTCATGCACATAAATTAATGTTTAACAAATGAGGCTAAGTTTAGTACACAATTAGTAAATACTAATCAAGTTTTGACATAAATTTATATGTAAATAATTGTATAATAATTTAGAAAAGCCCAAATCCACTAAATGCTTTTATAAACGATAAATTATTTTTAAATTCTAAATATTTTCCAAAATATAGGTATATATAATTATACCAATCTACGAAAACTGAAATCTATATTCGTGTAATATTCATGAAATTTATTATTTTATTATTTAATTGAAAAAATATTATTTTATATTTTTCTGAAATGCTACAATTTTCTCCCTTAAATAAATTCGGTCTCCGAATTTAAATTTAAACCCCCAAATCTTAAAACATTTTATTAAATCAATCAAATCAATGGGGCTCCGAAATCACTAATACGCAAGAAATATCAAAGTGCGACGTGTCCGCAAGAAGACGAATGCGAAACTCAATAATCAAAACTGTTGGGTTACGTAGCGCGGCAGCAAGGTTTCGGGAGGCATCGTCCATGCCGTTTTCAAATTTTTACCGTACTAAAGAACCCTAACCCTAGAATCTTAACTAGAGATTTAAACAATACAACATGCAAACAACTTTGCATACAAAGTGAATGAGGAGTACAACCTTTGTAGACCGGTCCTTCACTTCTAAAACTTTGTGTAGTAGTAGTCCCTTCGCTCCAAGTAGTGAACACCCGAACTCTAGTAAGGGTCACATGAAGAAATGAACAAGCTTGCTCGAATTCTACGAGGCCGAAAATAATTTACGTCGAGGAGACTCAAGCTCATGCTACCTCTTCACTAATGATAGATTAGTGAAGCAAACACCCTAAACTAAATGGCTAATATAGTAGAGGATGATGAAGTAGGAAATGGTCTCACTTAAGATTTAATTTTCTCACAATATTTTCTCACTTAGAAAAAATCTAGCAAGCTTGTTCTCAAATGAAGAAGAAGATGAAGTAGAGTTGAGAATGAAACTCATGAGGTGAGAATAGAAACCATGGGCGAGTTAGTGTCATACACTAACCCATGTACAGAATGGACCATCGCTAAGGTTAATGGTTAGGTTAATAAATATCTACAAGTGAAACAAAATTGGTGGACTTGGTCAATGGTTCCATAAGCTTCTACAAGCTTATAGCCATGATAAATATCCATCCAATTTTGAATTACTTAGATAAATATAAACCCTACATTATATCAAGAATGGTGTAAGTCTCATACACCCATGAAGCATGTGGCATCAAGCATGACACAAATAAAATGTACATTAATATATATCACATATATACTATATGTACATAAGTGAGAAAAAGAATACTTAGTGAGTAAATATTAGTTAATATATCAAATATATAATTATACATTAAATTATCAAATCAACACTTGATTTAGTAATCAGGCTATATCACATACAACTGACAAATATCATATGAATCAACTTATCGAATCAACACTTGATCCGATAACCCGGCTATATCACATATAACCTACCGATATTACATATCGCGAGAATAGAATGCGGTATCAAATACGCGCATTAATCTCTGTCCCGCACATATCACATATGTGCTCCTACTTCGTTTCGCATGAACCAGGAAACCTCTGTGTAGGACTCTAAAGACTCGTCAATACACCGGCAGTAGGTGATGATCATATTAAACACCCACAAGCCGCAAGCGGTCTGCTAAACGTAACGGCCAACCGGGTATTGAGCGATCAGAAGATCAACAAGCAAGCCTGCTCATACTCCTGTGAATCCAATCAGTAACACTATCGTACAGTCCGATCTCTTCGTCAGATATGTCGCATATCGCAGCCTGGGGGTGGTATAACGTCAGACCCCAATAGCCTGATAAGTCATGTCGATGCAAGGTCCATAACGGTTCAAGAAACAACTGATAACAGTTACCAGTAGATCTCAGTAACCCTGGCTAGGGATTTCTTGTTATGGCCAATCGAGCATAGCGTAACATCAACTCCCAATACCGGGAGAGACGAATCCCTTCCTATCCATTGCCTCCATGTGACTCGGGACTGTACCCAAAAATCACCTTTTTGCATGATCTCTTAAACGTTGTATGGTGGAAATCAATGCACCGTGGGAATCACACAAGACTCTATGACGATCTCGTGTCGACAGACTAACCTGTACCGGTGTCACCAGAGAACTGCAATCTGACGATAGGTATAATACCATCTAGGAGTTCTCGGTGAGTCCGTCCAGTGTACCCAGTCTCCACTAAGCACCCGTATACCTTCTCTGATGTCAAACACTAATGGATATGGGATCATCCATCACCCATCATATGGGTCAAGAAGCGCATACGCTAGTCTACTCTGGAGTATCGATGCCCTGTCTCGATACTCCCATGACTAGAACATTTGAAGGATGTACTTGCCGACTACCCTGTCCCCGCTGGTATGATCTGCATCATAGTCCTGGTAGTCAAGTACTCATCCTAAAGACTTTATCAACATGTAATAGAGAGACAATAAGTGTACATGTTAAGATAAAGAGCAACCAGTTAGCATGCTATCATGTCGAGTAAGAAAGTCCTCCCTATATATGTCCAAGCATCCACTACAATATACATCATATGTACAGTAATGTTCTCTAAGGCATACTTATAACTAACAATCTCCCACTTGCACTAAGGTCATTTGTTGCAGTATCTCATACTCAACGTCCTATAAAAGTCTCTCTAGGGTAAGGCCTTTGTGAGTGGATCCAATGTGCTATCCTTCGGGTCTACTCTCCTAACCTCGATCCCCTGCAGATCAACCATCTCCCTGATCAGGTGATACTATCCTCAGAATATGTCTAGAACGCTGATGGGACCTCGTTCCTAGGCCAAAACCACAACTCCATTGTTGTCACAATAACAGTTATTGGACGCTCAATTGTACGAACCTTGTTCATCTTATGAACAAGATGTAAGTCGATGTACTTCACCCCAGTACTTGTGGGGAGGCGGAATTTTCAAAAATGATCATGTTTAAAGAACGAACATCGACTAACCGCTTAAATCGAAGCTAAACTATAAATAACCGTACACAAAGTGTTTCTTAACTATTGTGTTTAGGGATTATACCAAATGAAACTAGTCCTTCGTCTTTACGATCTCCTTGTTCTCCTCGACCTTCTCTAGGTAGTAGACGATCCACCCGAGAGCAAAACACCAAGCTACACCTCTAACTTGAGGTAACTAATCTACTTTGATTGCTAATCAAAGAAGAAAAGATGATATAGAGTGAAGGTAATGGATGTTTAAGTCTAACTAAACCTTTGATCTCAACACATGAGGATTAAGGATTAGTCTCTTGAAGATGAGAGCTTGAGGAGAGAGAATGTGAGATAAGATAATGAGATGAGAGAGAGTGTATCATAATATATTATGAAGCATTCTTATTTTTAGAATAATGAATAATAGAAATGAATAAGCATGCTTCATAAATGCAAAATGGTGATTCATTAAGCATGTGTCATTATCATTTATGGTGCAATAATGATAATGATGAATCACTCTCATGACTCACAATCTTATCCAAAGTAACCTCCTTAGTCACATCTTCTAGAAGCTTCTCGTACAATTACGAGAACGCCCTTCCAATCCGCAAAAATAAGGAAAAACTTTAGACTGTAAAAATCCAATAACCGGATACCAGTAACTGGCTTAAACCAAAGCCGGCTGGTAAAAACTGTCCGAAAGTCGTACGTGCGTAAACGCACGTATGCGTCCGAACCCTTTGTCGCAAAACCATGCAACCTCTATATCGTTTCGCCTGGAGTAGGAAACTCTCTGTGTGGGACTCTAGAGACTCGACTACTACGCTGGCAGTGGGTTTAACCATAGACCGCAAGCGGCACTAGCTGTACGTAACGGTCCCCAGGTAGTTGTCGATAAGAAGGCCGATGAGGAAACCCATCCGAACTCCTACTGAGTCTGATGTGACAATCTCCATACAGTCCGGTCCGTTCGTCCAAGACTATCCCATATCGGGCCTAGGGGGGCGGCAAGCGTCAGTCCCCTAATAGCGGTATAAGTCGTGTCGGAGTGAAGCCCATTACACCCTGAGAAACTACTGGAACCTACCAGCAAATCTCGCTTGCCCTGGCCAGGGACTTTGCGTAATGGCTCTCTGACACAGCACGATATCTACTCCCAATACCGGGAGGGACGAATCCTGTCTAACCGCCACTGCCTCCAAGTGCTCGGGACTGCACCCAACTGCTACCTGTTTGCACGACTCCTTTGAGCCGTGGTAGGGTAGCAATCTAAGAACAGTGGGACACACTCGAGGCGAAGTAGCAGTGTCAAGTCTGCGGACTACGCTGTACTCATGTCACCTGGGAACTGCTCACTGACGACTGGTATCAAACCAACCAACAGTTTCCCGTGAGTCCTGTCCGGTGTACCCATAACCTAACGAGCACCTGCATACTATCTCCAGTACGACGTACTGACGGCTGTGGGACAGACCATCTCCCCAACTGGGATGAGAAGCGTACACACCAGTCTACTCCGGAGTATCGATGCTCTGTCTCGATAATCCAACGACCAGGGACCCGAATAAGGATGTGCTTGTAGACTACCCAGCCCCCACTAGTATGACTGCCATCACAACGCTGGTAGACAAACAAGATCCTAAGAGCTCTATCAATACGTACACTAACATATTAAGATAGAAAAACCAAGTAGCATACTACCATGTTTAGCAAGACTGTTATATACATGTGAATATCCCAAGCTTCCATTAAGTAATATACAAGCTAGTATGATACAGTAATGGCCTTCTTGGGCATAAACACTAACAATCTCCTACTTGCACTAGGGCCATGTACTGGCATATCGCAGACCGATGATCTCGAGTAGCCTCTCGAACTGAATCTGAGGAAGGGCCTTCGTGAATGGATCAGCAATGTTCTCTTCTGAAGCAACTCTCCGAACCTCGATCTCCTGACGATCAATGATCTCCCTGATCAGGTGATACCGCCTCAAGATGTGTCTGGACTTCTGTTGGGACCTTGGTTCCTTCGCTAAAGCTATAGCTCCGTTGTTGTCGCAATACAGAGGTATTGGATCAACTATGGTAGGAACCACCTGAAGTTCTGTTAGGAACTTCTTCATCCAGACTGCTTCTTTTGCGGCATCGCAAGCAGCAATATACTCCGCTTCCATCGTCGAGTCAGCAACGGTGTCCTGCTTGGAGCTCTTCCAGCACACCGCCCCTCCATTGAGGGTAAAGACATAACCCGACATGGACTTGGAATCGTCCTTATCACTCTGGAAGCCGGAATCAGCAAAGGCCTCCAACCTGAGGTCTTTTCCGCCGTAAACCAAGAACATCTCCTTAGTCCTCCTCAGGTACTTGAGAATGTTCTTTACTGCTATCCAGTGTTTCTCCCCTGGGTCAGACTGATACCGGCTTACCACGCTCAGTGCGTAAGCTACATCTGGTCTGGTACACAACATCGCATACATTATAGAGCCTACCGCAGAAGCGTAGGGTATAATAGACATGCGTTCCCTTTCTAAATCAGTCTTGGGAGACATCTCTTTGGAGAGGGTGATTCCGTGACAAGCCGGTAGGTTACCGCGCTTAGAATCTTCCATACTGAATCTTTTCAGTACAGTGTCGATATACCTGGACTGCGAAAGTCCCAACATCCTCTTGGATCTATCACGATAGATCCGGATCCCCAGAATGTAAGAGGCATCACCCAGGTCTTTCATGGAGAACCTGTGTGACAAGAATCCTTTGACAGATTGTAGCATAGGAACGTCATTTCCTATCAATAGAATGTCATCCACGTACAAGACGAGGAATACGACACATCTGGCCACAACTTTACTATATATGCACGGTTCATCTGGATTTTTGATAAAGTCATATTCTTTGACTGTCTCATCAAAACAGATGTTCCAACTCCGCGATGCCTGCTTTAGTCCATAAATAGACTTAAGCAGCTTGCATACTTTCCCGCTGCTCCCACTCTGATTGAAACCCTCTGGCTGATCCATATAGACGCTCTCTTCTAAATTTCCATTCAGAAAAGCTGTCTTTACGTCCATCTGCCAGATTTCATAATCATGGAAGGCAGCAATAGCAAGAAGGACCCGAATGGATTTGAGCATAGCCACTGGAGAAAAAGTTTCGTCATAGTCCAAACCAGGTCTTTGACGAAAACCCTTTGCAACAAGTCTAGCCTTATAGGTTTCCACCTGTCCATCTACACCAATCTTTTTCTTGAAGATCCATTTGCATCCTATGGGTTTTACCCCATCTGGAGCAAAGTCCAAAGTCCATACTTTGTTGGTGTACATGGACTCCATCTCGGTCCGCATTGCATCTAGCCATCGTACCGAGTCGCCGCTCTGGATGGCCTGCCGGAAGTCAGTAGGTTCATCATCATCTATGATGCAATCCTCTCTATCCCCATCTATGAGAAAACCGTAGTATCTCTCAGGCGGATGAGACGGCCTACTACTCCTGCGGAGGGGTGCGGGAATGTTCTGTTCTTCTTGAACTACCGGTTCTACCAAACTTTCAGTATTAGTTTGTGGTTCTGGAATTTCTTCCAGTTCTATTTCACTCCCACTTGATTCCTTTTCTAAAAACTGATGTTCTAGAAAATGGGCATTACGAGAAACAGACACCTTTTGTTCCTCTGCGTAATAGAATAGATATCCCCTGGAGTGCTTTGGATATCCCACAAACTTACACTTTACTGATCGTGCCTCGAGCTTGTCCACATGCTGCTTTTTAACAAAAGCTGGACATCCCCAAATCTTTATATACTGTAGATGGGGTTTCTTCCCGCTCCACATCTGATATGGAGTGGTAGGCACAGTCTTGGTAGGAACCATGTTCAAAAGATATGCCGCTGATTCTAGCGCATAACCCCAGAAAGATCGCGGTAACTCAGCATTACTCATCATGGATCGTACCATATCCAATAGGGTTCGATTCCGTCTCTCCGATACACCGTTATGCTGTGGAGTGTATGGAGGAGTAAGTTGAGAGAGAATTCCTTTCTCTTTTAGGTAACCTAGGATCTCGGCACTTAAGTATTCTCCACCTCGATCAGATCTTAGTGTCTTAATACTTTTGCCGGTTTGGTTTTCTACTTCATTCTTATACTCCTGGAATTTCTCAAAAGCCTCAGATTTATGTTTCATCAGATAAATGAATCCGTATCTTGAGTAATCATCCGTGAAAGGAATGAAATAGGAAAAACCACCTCTCGCATGTGTAGACATTGGACCGCATACATCACTGTGTATGAGTCCTAAGAGCTCGCTCGCTCTTACTCCTTGTCCAGTAAATGGAGTCTTTGTCATCTTTCCTTTGAGACAGGATTGACAAGTGTCATAAGATTGATATTCGAACGTGTCCAAATATCCTTCTTTATGCAACTTAGTCAACCTTCTCTCATTGATGTGACCCAGTCTACAATGCCATAAGAAAGCTTTATTTAAATCTGGAGACTTTCTTTTTAGTGTGTTCTGGACATTGAAAATTTGGAGTTGGTTTAACACATATATGCCGTTATTTAGAGTACCTGACCCAATCAAACCATGATTAAGGTGGATGTTAACAACATCTCTTACAAACGTGAAATCATAACCTTTATTTGATAACAAGGAAACTGATATGATATTACACGTTAAGCTTGGTACAAAATAACAGTTATGCAAAACCAAAATATGTCCACTCGTCAATCCTAGGTGATAATCCCCGACGGACGCAGCTCCCACGCTAGCTCCGTTAGCAACCCTGAGGATCATATCACCTTCCTTCAGCACTCTACGGTTTCTCAGTGCCTGCAATGAATTTCAAATATGAGATCCTGATCCGGTATCCAATACCCAGGAAGTAGAGTTGATCGACAGACAATTCTCAATTACAAACACACCTGAAGTCGAAGCCACAGCTTGCTTCGGTTCCTGGTTCTTGGCGTTCCACGCCTTGCAATCCTTCTTCCAGTGCCCTTTCCTGTGACAATGGAAGCACTCATCCTGGCCAACTACCGGTGCTGCAAGCTTTTTCTTTCCCTTCTTTCCCACCTTACTAACACCTCCTCTAGGTTTGGGTGCGGCCTTCTTCTTCCTTCCTTTGGCCCTAGCCTTGGACCCGGAAGAAGATGCACCGCCAACAAACATAGCGGGTGTTTCCCTTGCCTTCTGCAAGGTGCCCTCTGCACTCCTTAACATGTTCAGGAGTTCCGCAAGTTCAACTTCTTTTCCTTGAAGATTGAAGTTGAGGATAAACTGGGCGTAGGTGGGAGGAAGGGACTGGAGAATAAGGTCTGTATAGAGCTCATTATCCAAAGTCGTCCCAAGGTCTGCGAGCTCCTCAATATAGCCGATCATCTGTAGGACATGTTCACCTACGGATGACCCGACAGCCAACCTCGCTCGAAACAATTTCTTAGAGGTCTCGTATCTTGCTATACAAGATTGCTCTCCATAAAGTTCCTTTGTATGGAGAAATTTGCCATCTAAGGACATATCCTCGTGCCTCCTCTGATGTTCGTTGTTCATAGAGGCAAGCACGATGCACTTGGCTCTCGCGCAATCTAAATCCCAGGTTTTGCGGATTTCCTTATCCGCATTACTGGATTTGGGACCAGGGACAGCAGGTGCCGTAGCGGTGAGGACGTACCCCAATTTGTCATAGGTCAAGGCCATTTTGACATTCCGCAGCCAATCTTTATAGTTTGGCCCCGTCAGTATATTCTTTTCTAAAAGTAAGTTAAGTCCAGTCATTTTCAGGGTCGCTGCAATTAGGAGAGAGAGAAGAAAACACTTTAGCATGATGCTCTTGCAAGTTTAGAGTGGTTTTTAGTTTATCTAAACTGGATGGCTCCCACTGTTTCTCGAATCCTTCCTCAAACCATAAAAGAAGAATTAGCCAGGACTATTCTCACCGTACAATACTTGCTTAACCGTTCAGCCAGGCCAGTGTCGATACTTCGAGGGAGGTTTTCCAACGCTTTCGCGAAGTTCGTTAATTAAATAACCTCTTTTCTCTGGGGGCGTAACCCCGCTGACACCTTTCTGGACACCTACTAGGTTTATAGCATTGATCGTTAAGTGACGAATATCCTGATAAGTAGCATATACTCACAGTAGGATCGGGATCCAAATATCATCGTATGATAATGTTGAAGGAATCCTTCCAACATTCATCAAACTCCAAATGGTATGCATCTCTTTGCAAATTTCAGTTTCTTTAGAAATTCCCGATATTTATTTCTGCCCCATGCTCTTATGACCTTGGCGTTAGGTCAAAATGTCATAAGTCACATGTCAAGTTCTACCCATCATTATCTTGTCAATTTGAACCCATCCGTATATATCCTTGACGCTCGGCCAAAATGATAATACGACTGTCCCAAACTAACTACATCTACCTATGCAACAAATGAATACCCAGTAGCTACCAAACACTATGCCTTGGCGTTAGGTCAAAATACATAGCTTGAATACTACTGAATACCCAGATGAAATGACGGAGGGCTACGAATGGTTTTGGCGAAACCGTGAACGTAGTGAACTTGATATAACCGAAGGAACCTGATAGCTTTTAAAAGGAGTGGTTAAAGCTCCGTATTTAAAAATATCTGTTTTTTTAAAAAATAACCGAGTGGTTTCTTTTAAACTGTTCCAACGATTTAAACTTTGGTTTGTTTTTCTTTGCATTATAGATAATGCGTCCCATCATTAACCTATCATTGCAGAAAACAACGAAAATACAACGTCCTCTTATGCCATCCGCATTCGCCACTGGGTCCCGTCATCACCCGTTAGGTTACTTAACTAACGACAGAGCGGGGGCTGGGCTAGCGCGGGTGTAAAACATAAATGACGTCTAAATAGCTATCATAAATATAGATATTTTACATTCGTCTGACGCAATGATATTCATTCCAGAACACAGATAAACAATATTGGATTTGCAAGCAATCTGTATTTCTTTTGAGCCTGCAAGAAAAGACAGATTACACAGTTGTGATGAATAGCCGTTACCCCACCCTCGACCCCTACGGGTACGGCAAACTACCCACCCGGCAGTTTGTGTACCCCACCTTGGGTCAGTCCTAGGAGCATAAACAGTAAAATGAAATAATACAACGGTGGCTACAACCGCAACCTGGAAGTGCCCCGCAAAAATAATATTACAACAAATTACATTTACAACAAATGAATTAAACAATAACCCATTGCTAACCCCGGCTATACACCACAACAGTCCAATACAGTTTATATGCACAAACAGATATAACCATTTCAGAAATGTGCAACCCCCTGCCAACCGACATACTAGCAGTTGGGGGAGGTTTACGAACACATTAATCAATCACAGATATAATCCAACATGCAAATACTGTACAATTTCGATCGATTAAACGACATTAATATTGCTCCAAAAACTGCTCTGTTAAACTGAAACCTGGGCAAATATTAAATATTCCAGAGAACCCCAAATACCAGAGAGGACCCACACAAGAAATACGAGTCCATGACTCGGCAACTCGGCCGCGGAACCGCGGCGGATCGGTGCGATCCGCCGCCCTTCCGCGGCGCTTTAGCCGATTCATGGGCTCTAATTTCTTGGGTGTTCTTCTAGACCCTTTACAAGCTTTATGAGATCACCTAAACAATTTTAGGACATCATTTTAAATTCGACAGAAACTTGTAACTTTTAGGGTTTTCCGGCTTCGTTTTTCCGTTCGAAATTCGTACAAATTTGCAATCAAGTTATTTAGTGTTTAGCGAGGCTCTGATACCACAGTAAGTCGATGTACTTCACCCCAGTACTTGTGGGGAGGCGGAATTTTCAAAAACGATCATGTTTAAAGAACGAACATCGACTAACCGCTTAAATCGAAGCTAAACTATAAATAACCGTACACAAAGTGTTTCTTAACTATTGTGTTTAGGGATTATACCAAATGAAACTAGTCCTTCGTCTTTACGATCTCCTTGTTCTCCTCGACCTTCTCTAGGTAGTAGACGATCCACCCGAGAGCAAAACACCAAGCTACACCTCTAACTTGAGGTAACTAATCTACTTTGATTGCTAATCAAAGAAGAAAGGATGATATAGAGTGAAGGTAATGGATGTTTAAGTCTAACTAAACCTTTGATCTCAATACATGAGGATTAAGGATTAGTCTCTTGAAGATGAGAGCTTGAGGAGAGATAATGTGAGATAAGATAATGAGATGAGAGAGAGTGTATCATAATATATTATGAAGCATTCTTATTTTTAGAATAATGAATAATAGAAATGAATAAGCATGCTTCATAAATGCAAAATGGTGATTCATTAAGCATGTGTCATTATCATTTATGGTGCAATAATGATAATGATGAATCACTCTCATGACTCACAATCTTATCCAAAGTAACCTCCTTAGTCACATCTTCTAGAAGCTTCTCGTACAATTACGAGAACGCCCCTCCAATCCGCAAAAATACGGAAAAACTTTAGACTGTAAAAATCCAATAACCGGATACCAGTAACTGGCTTAAACCAAAGCCGACTGGTAAAAACTGTCCGAAAGTCGTACGTGCGTAAACGCACGTATGCGTCCGAACCCTTTGTCGCAAAACCATGCAACCTCTATATCGTTTCGCCTGGAGTAGGAAACTCTCTGTGTGGGACTCTAGAGACTCGACTACTACGCTGGCAGTGGGTTTAACCACAGACCGCAAGCGGCACTAGCTGTACGTAACGGTCCCCAGGTAGTTGTCGATAAGAAGGCCGATGAGGAAACCCATCCGAACTCCTACTGAGTCTGATGTGACAATCTCCATACAGTACGGTCCGTTCGTCCAAGACTATCGCATATCGGGCCTAGGGGGGCGGCAAGCGTCAGTCCCCTAATAGCGGTATAAGTCGTGTCGGAGTGAAGCCCATTACACCCTGAGAAACTACTGGAACCTACCAGCAAATCTCGCTTGCCCTGGCCAGGGACTTTGCGTAATGGCTCTTTGACACAGCACGATATCTACTCCCAATACCGGGAGGGACGAATCCTGTCTAACCGCCACTGCCTCCAAGTGCTCGGGACTGCACCCAACTGCTACCTGTTTGCACGACTCCTTTGAGCCGTGGTAGGGTAGCAATCTAAGAACAGTGGGACACACTCGAGGCGAAGTAGCAGTGTCAAGTCTGCGGACTACGCTGTACTCATGTCACCTTGGAACTGCTCACTGACGACTGGTATCAAACCAACCAACAGTTCCCCGTGAGTCCTGTCCGGTGTACCCGTAACCTAACGAGCACCTGCATACTATCTCCAGTACGACGTACTGACGGCTGTGGGACAGACCATCTCCCCAACTGGGATGAGAAGCGTACACACCAGTCTACTCCGGAGTATTGATGCTCTGTCTCGATAATCCAACGACCAGGGACCCGAATAAGGATGTGCTTGTAGACTACCCAGCCCCCACTAGTGTGACTGCCATCACAACGCTGGTAGACAAGCAAGATCCTAAGAGCTCTATCAATACGTACACTAACATATTAAGATAGAAAAACCAAGTAGCATACTACCATGTTTAGCAAGACTGTTATATACATGTGAATATCCCAAGCCTCCATTAAGTAATATACAAGCTAGTATGATACAGTAATGGCCTTCTAGGGCATAAACACTAACACAAGAAATGTCCAGACAGCTACTTTGGTAGTATCGTTTGTAGCGATGTATCAAGCCTTTATCATCCAGTATGTCTCGGTATATAGCTTGGAACTCTTCCAACATACCGTCCCTCCAATGAGGGTAAAGAAAATGCTCGTGACTGACTTTTAGTCGACCTTATCACTCTGGAAGTTCGAACCAAGAACATTCATTTAGTTCTTCTCAAGTAATTAAGAATGTCCTCCACAGCTGTCCAGTGATTCTCCAAAATTCTGATTGATTCCTAACCACTACACCTAGGGATTTAGCTACATCTGGTCTGATACATAAAATCTCATACATGATAGAGCCTACTGCCGAAGTATAGGGTATCCCTTGAACGCGAGCTCTCTCCAAATCAGTCTTAGAAGACATCTTTTTGGAGAGAGTGATTCCTGAGTAAGTGGGTGAACCACCACGCTTAGAATCTTCAATACTAAACCCCTTTAGTATGGTGTTAATGTACCTGGATTTGGGACACTCCCAACATCCACTTAGATCTATCACCATAGATCATAATCCATGAGATATAGTAGGTATCATCCAGATCTTCCATGGAGAATCCTCGCGATAAAAGGAGCTTGACCGAGTGTAGCATGGGAAACCATTTCCTATCAGAAGTATTTCATCTACGTACAATACGTGTAAGACAACCTTACTCTCTACAACCTTCTTGTATATACAAGGTCCATCTACCATTTTGATGAAGTCAAACTCTTTGACTACCACATCAAAACAGATGTTCCAACTCCGCAATGCGCCCATTGATCCTGATGGACTTAAGCATAGGTTTGAAAGTCTCAACTTTTCCATTTACACCAAGAATCTTCTCAAGATCCATTTGCTCCTAATGGGTTTTATCCCTTCAGGTGCAACATGCAAATTCAGACTTTGTTGGTGTACATGGATTCCATCTTTGATCGCATAGCATCCAGCCTTTTCACAGAGTCGCCACTCATGATGGCCTGCCTGAAACTAGTTGGGCCATCATCTACCATGATGCAATCCTCGCTCCCACTGTCACCGAGAAGACCGTAGTATCTCTCAAGTGGATGAGGAACCCTACCAGATTCGCGGAGAGGCTGAGGTTCGTTGGAGATTATTGAATCCTTTGGTTTTACCAAATCATCAGCTGTTAGTTTGTCTAGCTGGAACTCCTTCCAGTTCTACCTCATGACCACAAATTTCTTAACAAGAAATTCCTTTTCTAAAAAGGCGGTATGCTGAGAAACAAAACACCTTTTGCTCCTCAATGTGGTAGAAGATATACCCTCATAAATGTTCGGGATATCCCAACAAACTTATACAGAACTGACCTTGCCTCGAGCTTGTCCAGATTTCGCTTTTCAACATATGCCGGACAACCCCATATCTTAACTTGTTTAAGACATGGTCTCTTCCCATTCTATATCACATATGTTGTAGTAGGCACAGATTTGAATGGAACCCCATTCAATAGGTATGCAGCTTCTCAAGTGCATAACTCCAAAAGGAAATAGGCAACTCGGCAGTACTCATCATAGAGCGCACCATATCTCCTCCGGCCCGATACCTCCTACCCGATACACCATTGTGCTGTGGTGTATTCGAAGGAGTAAGCTGAGAGAGAATCTCATTCTCCTTTGAGAAACTCCAGGAACTCCAGGCGCAAGTATTCTCCTCCTCGATCACATCGAAGTATTTTAATACTTCTACTGGTCTGGTTCTTTAACTTCAAGCTTATATTCCTTGAATTTCTCAAAAGTTTCAGACTTATGTTTCAACAGTAACATATGTCCGAATCCAGAGAGATGATCAGCGAATATAATGAAGTACGAAAAACCAACCTTGCATTTGCAGACATAGGAACATATACATCATCAAGTATCCGTCCCAAGAGTTCAGTAACTCTTTCTCTGTTTCTAGTAAACGGAGTATTGGTCATTTTACCTCTGAGACAAGACTGACAAGTATCATAAGATGAAAATTCGAACAGATTCTCATATTCATTCTCATGTAACTTAGTTGGTCGTGTCGCATTGATATGACCTAGTCTACAATGCCACAAGAAGGATTCGTTCATTTCTGAACTACTCCTCTTGTGTGTGTTCTATATACTTTGAACTGTAGTTTGAATTAGAACGTATATGCTATTTCATAACGTGCCTGATTCAATCAACTCTTGATTCAGGAAAATGTTCACAATATTATCCTCCAATACAGAATTATATCATTCTTTAACTCATTAAAGAAACCGATGTAATGTTGTATATTAGGTTCGGTATGTAATAATATTCGTTCAGAATCAATGTATTAATACATGGTGATAATTGCCAACTGACTTGGCTGCAACAATGCACCATTCTCTAACACTTAGAGACATATCACCCAATCTCAGTTCTCTATCTTTCTGTAGCCCATGTAGCAGTTTACATGTGTAGGATCCTGATCCGGTATCTCATACCTAGACGTAAAAGATACTGAGAAACAGTTCTCGGTAATGAATACACCCGAAGAATACGCATCAACATGCTCATTCCTCGATTGGGTTTCGTGGAAATCCAGATATTCCCATATTAGCTGCTCGGACTTATAACAATTATATGATAGAGCGGAACCAACGTTCCCCATCTCAGTATAATAAGCAGGTTCGGTCAATGCATCCATATTACTATCTTGATTAAGGCGAGACATGGTCGCTACCGGGAGCCAAAGAGAAGAAAACACTCTGCGTGCGCTCTTGCAAGACTAGATTGGTTATTATTTTATCTAATCAGGATGGCTCCCACTGTTTTTATCAAATCTTCCTTCAAACCCTAAAAGGTAAGACTAGCCGGGATTAATTACACCCTACAAGTTCGCCAATCTTTCGGCCTGGCCAGTGTCGGTACTTTGAGGGAGGTTCCCCGTGCTTTCGCACAGACCTAATTAAAATAAACCTCGTTTTCCAGGGGTGTAACCCCGTTAACACCTTTCTAGACACTTACTTGGTCGGCTAATTGTAATGTGTAAAACTTGTTGGCTATAGTGCCCTCAAGGAAATTATCATAGTCGCAGGTAGGCGATTGTGATGATTGAGGAAGGACCTATACCGGTAGAACAATCTTACCCAAGATGATAATATGCTATCTGGTTTGTCTTTATCATCATGTACATATTGATAGAGCCTATAGGATTGATGCTTGACTATCAGCATTATGATGGGGATCATATACGTGGAAGCTGAGGGTCTATAAGCACATCCTTAAATGTCCCTAGTCGTGGGAGTTTCAAGACTGGACATCGATACTCCAGAGTAATTGTAAGTCCATGTCACACACCCCACGTATTCTCGGGGAGGCGGAATATATGAAAAAAAATTATCAAAGATTCGTAACACAGACTTGAGCACATGGATCGTGTCTAAACCATTACTAGCAAACTACGAGAGGTTTAACTACTCGGATTCGAAGTTATACCTCACGTTACTTATCCTTCGGGTCTTCATCGCTGTCCTTCACACCTTGTCGGCTCTATAGAACATGGGTACCTCAACGGCCTCCTCGAGTCAAAGACGATCCACCCAAGAGTCTATAGTCTGAGCTCCTATCTTGAATCTGAGATAACTACGGCTTCTAGTTTTCTAATCAAGAAGTCCTAGAAGGTGTAGAGTATTTAGATGGATTACTTAGTCACTTTAAACCCTAGGATTCTCAACACATGAGAGCTTTTAGGGTTTCATGAAGAAGATGAAGACTTGAGGAGAGAGAAGTGTTTTGTGATAATGAATGAACTATTCTCATTTGTGAATATCATGAAGCAAAATAATATCATCAAAAAAAATATCTAGCTAATACTCATCATGCTTCAATTAATTCACAAGGTGAATCATCTAATGAGTCATGGATCATTTAATGAAACCTACACCTCATCCTCCACCTCATTTGTTTAAATCCTAAAAAGAATTAAACACAAATGAGTCACC
Source organism: Agapanthus africanus (assembly GCA_030015575.1). Taxonomy (NCBI): domain Eukaryota; kingdom Viridiplantae; phylum Streptophyta; class Magnoliopsida; order Asparagales; family Amaryllidaceae; genus Agapanthus; species Agapanthus africanus. The sequence continues at coordinate 506,197,751 of CM057342.1, read as the reverse complement.
TTCTTCTAAAAGCTTCCCGAGAAATTACGAGACTGCCCCTCCCATCCGTATTTCCGAAAAATGCGGATAATCTTTGACTAAATAAATCCATCTGTATAATACTAGAATCTGGCTTAAACCAAAGCCCGCTAGTATTATCTGCCGGATCATAGTACGTGCACAAATGTACCTAAGTGATCGCGGCCCTGCCGTAAAACCATACGGCCTCTATACCTTTTGCCCGGTGCAGGGAAACTCTCCGTGTGGGACTCTAAAGACTCGAAAATACGCTGGCAGTAGGTTTAACAACAGGCCGCAAGCGGTACTAGCTGTACGTAACGGTCCTCAGGTAGATGTCGATAAGAAGGACGATGATGAAACCCATCCGAACTCCTACTGAGCCTGTATGTGACAATCTCTGTACAGTCCGGTCTGTTCATCTAGGACTATCACATATCGGGCCTAGGGGGCAGTAAACGTCAGACCCCTAATAGCAGTATAAGTTGTGTCGGTGTGAAGCCCATTACACCTTGAGAAACTACTGGAAGCCTATCAGTAAATCTCGCTTGCCCTGGCCAGGGACCTTGCGTAATGGCTCTCCATACACAGCGCGATATCAACCCCCAATACTGGGAGAGATGAATCCTGTCTAACCGCTACTGCCTCCAAATGCTTCCGGAATGCACCCGACTACTACCTGTTTGCACGACTCCTTTGACCCGTGGTAGGGTAGCAATCTAAGTACAGTGGGAACACACTCGAGGCGAAGCAGCAGTGTCAAGTCGACGGACTAAGCTATATTCATGTCACCTGGGAACTACTATCTGACGATGGGTATTATACCAACCTGCAGTTCCCGGCGAGTCCTTTCCGGTGTACCCGTAACCTAACGAGCACCTGCAAACTATCTCCAGTACGACGTACTGATGGCTGTGGGACAGTCCATCTCCCCATGCTGGGATGAGAAGCGTATACACCAGTCTAGTCCGGAGTATCGATGCCCCATCTCGATAATCCTACGACTAGGGACCTGTATAGGATATTGCTTATAGACTACCCAGCCCCCACTAGTGTGACTGCCATCACAATGCTGGTAATCAAGCAAAGATCCTAAGGGCTTTACTAATATGTATAAGCGATATGTTGAAAGAAACATATGCACATATTAAAGTAGAAACAAACCAAGTAGCATACTACCATTTTTAGCAAGACTTTCAATACAACTGTGAATATCCCAAGCTTCCATTAAGTAATATACAAATGATACGGTAATGGCCTCTAGGGCATAAACACTAACAATCTCCCACTTGCACTAGGGCCATGTACTGGCATATCGCAGACCTATCATCTCGAATAGCCTCTCGAACTGCGTCTGAGAATATCATTTGTGAATGGATCAGCGATGTTATTCTCTGTATCTACTCTCTTCACCTCGATCTCTCGGCGATCTACGATCTTCCTGATCAGGTGATACCGCCTTTAGATGTGTCTGGACTTCTGATGGGACCTGGGTTCCTTCGCTAAAGCTATAGCGCCGCTGTTGTCGTAATACAGAAGTATTGGATCAACACTGGTAAGAACCACCTGAAGTTCTGTGAGGAACTTCTTCATCCAGAAAGCTTCTTTTGCGGCATCGCAAGCAGCTATGTACTCCGCTTCCATCGTCGAGTCAGCAATGGTGTCCTGCTTGGAGCTCTTCCAATAGACCGCCCCTCCATTAAGGGTAAAGACATAACCCGACATGGACTTGGAGCCATCCTTGTCACACTGGAAGCTGGAGTCGGCAAAGGACTCGATCTGGAGGTTCTTTCCGCCATACACCAAGAACATCTCCTTAGTCCTCCTCAGGTACTTGAGAATGTTCTTTACTGCTATCTAATGCTTCTCCCCTGGGATTGCCTGATACCGTCTTACAACGCTCAATGTGTATGCTACATCTAGTCTGGTACATAACATCACATACTGTTAGTGTATATGCCCTAGAGGCCATTACTGTATCATACTAGTATGTATATTACTTAATGGAAGCTTGGGATATCCACCTTGTATTAACAATCCTGCTCAATATAGTAGTATGCTACTTGGTTTGTTTCTACTTCAATGTGTACATGTGTTTATTTTAGTATATCACCTATATACATTAGTGGAGCCCTTAGGATCTTTGTTTGATTACCAGCGTTGTGATGGCAGTCACACTAGTGGGGGCTGGGTAATCTATAACCACATCCTTATGCAGGTCCCTAGTCGCAGGACTATCGAGACAGGGCATCGATACTCCGGAGTAGACTAGCGTATGCGCTTCTCATCCCAGTGTGGGAGACGGTCTGTCCCACAGCCGTCAGTACGTCGTACTTGAGATAGTATGCGGGTGCTCGTTAGGTTACGAGTACACTGGACAGGACTCGTCGGGAACTGTTGATTGGTACTATACCTATCATCAGTTATCGGTTCCCAGGTGACATGAGTACAACTTAGTCCGCTGACTTGACACTGTCACTTCGCCTCGAGTGTGTTCCCACTGTACTTTGATTACTACCCTACCACGGCTCAAAAGAGTCGTGCAAACAGGTAGTTTTTGGGTGCAGTCCCGAAGCACTTGGAGGCAGTGACGGTTAGACAGGATTCGTCTTTCCCGGTATTGGGGGTTGACATCGCGATGTGTCTAGGAGAGCCATTACACGAGTAGTCCCTGGCCAGGGCAAGCGAGATATACTGGTAGGTTTCCAGTGTTATCTCAGGGTGTTCTGGGCTTCACTCCGACACGACTTGTACCGCTATTAGGGGACTGACGTTTACCGCCCCCTAGGCCCGCCATGCGATGTATCAGACGAACAGACCGGACTGTACGAAGATTGTCACATTCAGGCTCAGTAGGAGTTCAGATGGGTTTCACCTCGTCAGTCTTCTTGTCGGCATCTACCTGGGGGCCGTTACGCACAGCTAGTGCCGCTTGCGGTCTGTGGTTAAATCCACTGCCAGCGTAGTATCGAGTCTTTAGAGTCCCACACAGAAAGCTATTCGCCTTTAGATAAAAGAGTACTGGTCGTATGGTTTTGCGACAGGTCGCATGGTTTTGCGACAGGGTTCGGTCACATCCGTGCACTTGTGCACGTTTGGTGTCCGGACAGTTAACACTAGCGGTCTTTGGTTTAAGCCAGATCCTAGTGTACGTTTTGGGATTGGTTTTATCTCGTTTGTATTCGTGTTCCTCGGAACGCGGATGCGGGTGTGTATTCACAGTTGACAGAGAGACAGAGGCAGAGGAATCTTATTGGGGTTGTTGACTGTTGACTATTGACTTTTGACTAAACCCTAATGAGAATAAGATATATGATTAACAATAATATTAATTAAGTATTATAGTGACATGGTTGTTGAGGGGTTGACTTTGTTGGCTTGTTGACTTTGTTGACCGGTTGACTAGGTTGGACTAGTTGACCATTATCATTACAATGGTTGTCATTTAATGCAAAGACTTTTGCTTGCTTGTTGTGCTTTGTAAAATGAGTGCATAAAATGATAATGCCACTTGATATGATATGAACCATCACATAATACTCAATTATTATTATTGTTATTATTACTATTATTCTTTTTGGATTATGAGAGAGAGGTTGAGAAAAGTCTTGCTCATTCTTTCATTTGCTTTCTCTCTCTTGAGCTCTCTCATTCTCAAGCTCTCCCTCATCCTCTTGCTCTATCTAGCTCAAGGAAAACCATTCTCATGTGTTGAGACTCATTTCCTTAGAGATAAAAAGACACCAAAATAATCCTCTACTCACTCTAGTTTACAAGGTTTAGCAAACCGAGTGAATTAGTTTCTTCAAAGTTCGAAGAAGAAGCCAAAGGTAGAAGCTTTCGGGTGGATCGATCTTCGGCGCAAGGAGACGACGGGGTGAAGCCGATCCGTACACTATCAAGAGTTGAAGACGAAGGAGTTCAAGAAAGGTATAACCCCCTAACCGAGTAGTTAACAACTCCTAGTTAGGTTGTTAGATAGATAGTTTAATAAAGATCCGGTTTGAGTCCATGTTACCGCCTCTAGAAAAATTGTTTTTCATCATTTCCGCAAGCCCGTAAGTACCGGGGAAGGGGTAGCTGGACTTACAGTGGTATCAGAGCCTAGTTAAACACTATCTAACATGTTAGCAAAGTAAGCAGAAGTTCGATCGGAGAAAAAGTCGCAAAACGAACCCGAAAAATTAAGTTTCTGCCGAAATTTTTTCTGTCCAAAAATTAATAAATCATACATGAAAAATCGGCTCAGGCTTTTTGTTAAACACCAAAGAAATTTGGTCCATCGATTCGATCAAAGCGCCGCGGAAACGCGGCGGGAGCATGCTCCCGCCGCGGTTCCGCGGCCGAGTTGACTCGGTCGAGGAAAATGTTTCTTGCAGTTTGTTTCTGGGGTTGTTTTGGGATTTTTAAAATATGTTTTTTCTGCCCAGATTTTCCAGAAAGAAAAATTTGTGTTTGGAGCCTAAAAATCCGTATTTTGATCGAACTTCTAAAGACTAAGGCTAACGGGTTTATATCTATGATGTGATATTTGTATTGAACGTCTGCTAATCGCTATATGTCGATTAGTGGGGGTTATACAAATATGTGATCTGTAATGTTGATGGTATATGTATATGAATTCATTGGATTGTCGCGGGTGAATAGCCGGGGGTTGTGAGACGAGAGTTTTCTTTTCTTTTCTTTCAATTCATGTAAATTTGTAAATTGATGTAATATTATTTGTATGGCCGCACAACCGGGTCGGGGTTGTAGCCGTCATTGTATAATTTCTTTTTACTGTTTTTGCTCCTAGGATAGACCCATGGTGGGGAGCACAAACTACCGGGTATCTCGAAGTGCCGAGTGGCCTACTCACGTCGTTGAGAGAGGTTGCTACGCTTCGGATATTTGGCGGATAGTTTGCCGCACCCGTAGGGGTCTTGGGTGGGGTATTGGCTATTCACCGCGACCGTGTAATCCGCTTTTCGTTAGAGGCTCGTGCGAATTGCGGATTCCTAGTATATCCAATGTGTTCATCTGTGATCTGAAATGGCTATCATTACAATATATCTATATATGATATTATTTAGGCGTTGCTTATATTTTGCAGCCGCGCTAGCCCAGCCCCCGCTCTGTCGTTAGTTAAGTAACCTAACGGGTAATGACGGGGCCCCGTAGCGAATGCGAATGGCATAAGCGTACGTTATATTTTGGTTGTTTTCTGCAATGGTCGGATTAAATGATGGGACGCATTAAAAGAACTAATGCAAGAAAATAAACCAAGTAAAAGTCGTTGGAACACTTTCAAAAACCACTCGGTTCTTTTCAAAACCAACTTTTAAATGCGGAGTTTGAGCCACTCCTTTTAAAAGCTATCTCGTTCCATCTATTATATCAAGTTCACTACGTTCACGGTTTTGCCAAAACCATTCGTAGCCCTTCGTCGTTTCACATGGATGGTCAATAGTATTCAAGCTATGTTTGTTGGCCAAAGTCAAGGCATAGTGATTGGTAGCTATTGGGTATTCATGTGCAGCATAGATAGATGTGTTGGTTTGGGGTAGTCGTTCTACCTTGTTGGCCAAAGTCAAGGGTATGTGCGGGTGGGCTCAAATTAACCTGGAGAATGACGGGTAGAACTTGACATGTGACTTATGATTTGTTGGCCAAAGTCAAGGTCATAAGAGCATGGGGCAAAAATCCACATCGGGAGTTTCAAAAGAACTGAAACTTACGAGCGCTGCATACCATTTGGAGTGTGATGATTCTGGTAGGATTCCTTCAGTTTTGTCACGCAATGATATTTGGATCCCAATCCTACTGTGAGTATATGCTACTCCTCGGGAAATTTCTCACTTAACGATCAATGCTATAAACTAAGTAGGTGTCTAGAAAGGTGTTAGCGGGGCTACGCCCACAGGGAAAAGAGGTTATTTAATTAAGGAACTTCGCGAAAGCGTTGGAAAACCTCCCTCAAAGTACCGACACCAGCCTGGCCGAACGGTTAAGCAAGTATTGTACGGTGAGATTGATCTTGACTAATTCTTCCTTTTTGGTTTGAGGAGGGATTCGAGAGACAGTGGGAGCCATCCTGTTTAAACAAATTAAAAACCACTCTAAACTTGCAAGTGCATCATGCTAAAGTGTTTCTTCTCTCTCTCCTAATTGCAGGGACCAAACATCATGACCGAACTGTTAGTTGTATGTATGCCCTAGAGGCCAGTATTGTACAGATGATGTATATTATATTGGATGCTTGGACATATATAGAGATGACTTTCTTGCTCGATATGATAGTATGCTATCTGGTTACTCTTTATCTTAACATGTACACTAGTCTCTTTATACTGTCTTATAGTTACATGTTGGTAAAGCCCTTAGGATATGTACTTGACTACCTGGACTATGATGCAGATCATACTAGTGGGGACATGGTAGTCCATAAGTACATCCTTCAAGGTCCCTAGTCGTGGGTGTATCGAGACGGGGCATCGATATACCAGTGTAGACTAGCGTATACGCTTCTCGACCCATGTGATGGGCGATGGATGATCCCATATCCATTGGTGTTTGACATCAGAGATGGTATACGGGTGCTCAATGGAGACTGAGTACACTGGACGGACTCGCTGAGAACTCCCAGATGGTATTATACCTCACGTCAGATGGCAGTTCTCAGGTGACACTTGTACAGGTTAGTCTGTTGACCCGAGATCGTCATAGAGTCTTGTGTGATTCCCACTGTGCTTTGATCTCCACCTTACCACGTCCATGAGGGCGTGCAAAACGGTGGTCTTTGGGCACAGTCCCGAGTCACATGGAGGCAATGAGCGATAGGAGGGGTTTCGTCTCTCCCGGTATTGGGAGTTGATGTTGCGCAGTGCTCGATTGGCCGTAGCAGGGAAGTCCCTGGCCAGGGCTGATCAGAGATTTGCTGGTAAGTGTTACCAGTAGTTTCTCGACCCGTTATAAGCCTCACATCGGCATGACTTATCGGGTTATTGGGGTCTGACGTTTACCACCCCTAGACTTGATATGCGACATATCAGACGAAGAGACCGGACTGTACGGTAAGTGTTACTGGTCGGATTCGCAGGAGTGTGAGCGGGCTAGCTCGTCGATCTTCTGATCACTCAATGTAAGTGCACGGCGGCGCCCCGGCCGTCAATCCGACGGCCAAATGCGGAAGCGGTGATAAACTTTAATTTTTGCGGACTTTGCAAACCGGCACCACCGCGCACTAAACTCCGGATCGTAACCATTAACAAGTCTAAGCAAACTAGAATACGGGTTAGAGATGTACCGACTGATCCGAGTCCTCCGGTCTTCATCTCCACTCCGATCTCCTCGCGGGATCTCCGTCCGTCTCCTCCTCGTCGGAAAGGGCACCACGTCGCCTGTATCTTTTACGGGCTCCCACCTCAATACCGAGGCAACTCGGGCGCGAAGCTGGCGAATCGACGCGTCCAAGATTTGCTATAGGAAGTGTAGTGTAGAATACGCTTTGTCTCAATGGGGTTTATAGTTGCCTTGATGGAGGAATGGTCTAAAGAAAATTGGTGCTTTCAATTTTCTAGCAAATGGAATGAGATGGATGATTAATTTCTTTCACCAAAATGAGAACTCTCATTTTTCTCTCCTCACCCAAAATGTTGGCCGGCCATTAAACTTGAGGAATTGTGGTGGAGGGTGAAACAAAAACAAGAGGGAGGTGAGTGTAGGAGAATGGAAGTGGTGACTCTAAACAAACATACACCATGCTTCAACTTTTATCAAACCATACCCTTTCCAATCACAAGTAAATGCAAGCATGGATGAAAGATATCAAATCCTATCATAATCAAACCATTATGCAAGAAAACCCCTCCACAAAAGTAATTTGCAAAACTGCAAATTACCCCCTCCATCGGAAAAGTCCGGCCGGGAAAGAACAAAGGAAAACCGGCCGGAACGGAATGCAAACTGGCAACTCCAGAAAACTGGTCCCGTAATAAATTACAGGAAAACCCCGATACTGTGCATACACACCCGCATCTGTATTCCGTCCGGATACAAATGCAAAAAGACAATCTACACTGTACTAAACTAGGACCGGCTTAAACCAAAACCGGCTAGTAATATCCGTTCGATCCTGATCCGTGCAATACCGCACGTATCTGATCGAACCCTGCCATATACCTATACGGCTACTAGTACATACCGTCCGATCCTGATCCGTGCAATACCGCACGTATCTGATCGGACCCTGCCATATCTCCATACGGCCTCTACAGCGTTTCGCCCGAAAACTGAGTAACTGAAAGTGTGGTAGACTCTAAAGACTCGTCAATACTATGGCTGTGGATTTAACCACTAGCACGTCAGAGGTATAAGCCAATACGTAACGGGCCACCAGTTATTGACTAAAAGGGACGTCGATGAGCGAACTCATCCTGATACCCTACTGAGCCTGTCAGTGACAATATCCGTGCAGTCCGGTCCGTTCGTCTATGAGTATCGCATGGCGGGCCTAGGGGGTTGGTAAAAGTCAGACCCCCAAAAGCGGTACAAGTCGTGTCGGAGTGTAGCCCAGAACACCCTGAGATACTACTGGAATACCTACCAGTAAATCTCCTTGCCTTGGCCAAGGACTTTGTGTAATGGCTCTCCTAGACACAGCACGACCTCACCCCCAATACCGGAAGAGACGAACCCCTGAAGATACGCTCACTGCCTCCATGTGGCTCGGGACTGTACCCAACTAAAACCTGTTTGCACGACTCCTTTGAGCCGTGGTAGGGTAGTAATCAAAGTACAGTGGGAACTCACACGAGACAAATGACGATCCCCAGGTCGATGAACTAACCTGCACACATGTCACCAGGGAACTGCCATCTGACGTCTGGTATATGACCAACTAGCATGTTCCCGGCGAGTCCTGTCCGGTGTACTTATAACCCAATGAGCACCTGTATACATCTTAGGTGATCCAACTGACACCAGTGGCTTGTGAGACCGGCCACCGCCCCTCGTTGGGGTCTCGACTGTATACACTAGTCTACTAATGGAGTATCGATGCCCGGTCTCGAAACTCCCACGACTAGGGACCTTTTAAGGATATGCTTGTAGACCCCCAGCTCCCACTTATATGATCGCCCTCATACTGCTGGTGGTCAAGCAAGAATCCTAGGGGCTCTATCAACGTGTAATAGCGACGTGTCAGGTCACCTAAAACAGTACACGATGATAAAGGTAAACCAGATAGCATACTATCATCTCGAGTAAGACTGTCCTACCGGGATAGGTCCTCCCTCAATCATTACAATCACGTACCTGTGACCTAATAATTGACTCTGAGGGCACTATCTCCAACAATCTCCCACTTGCACTCAAGGCTAATTATTGCGATGTCGCATACTCACAGCCCGTGTGATACCGAACATCCAACTCCTCTACTAGTCAGTCTCACAAAGCTCGTTTGCGGAACTATTGCGTTCGAGGAATAGCCTCAGTGAGTGGATCCGCTTAGTTGTTTCTTTCCATGTCTCTCTATATCTCAAGTTCGCGGAGAAACCCATCTCCCGAAATGAGCAATACCTGTCTTAGAATGTGTCTGGATGTCTGATGGGACATAGCTCATAAATAAACTCCAAATCCAAACTTCTTAGACTGTATCGTCAACTGAACTTAATCAGTATCCTGCGCGCCATGCCTCCCTCAGTATTGCCTTGGATCACCTGTCCAAAATACTGCCCCTCGTCAGAGGGAAAACTATAACTCTGACAACCTCCTTGTCGTCCATGTCACCTTGGAAGCCTGGAATGATAACCGTCTCCTGAATGAGGCTGTCGTTATCATATCCCTAGAACATCCACTTATGTTCTAAAACTGCTTCCGACTGTTTCTCCAGTATTGGATTAATGTCAACTTATTGCATCTAGTGCAAGAACAACATCTGGTGTGGTACTTGACATCTCATGATTGACTCAATTGCCTAAGCAAGTGATCTGCCAATCATGCACGTCCCTCTCCCCTTTAGTCTGTAAGACACCTTTGGAGAGGGTGACTCCATTACCTGCAGGTACACTACCGTGCCAGGAGTCGTCCATCCTAAATACTCTTAGAAGGCTGTCAAGTACCCTGATTGGGAAACCACCCAAATCTAGATCTAAAACCATAGATCTAGTAACCAGTATGTCTGATATAATACCCAATTCCTATGTGGAGAAACAACTGTGTGACGACCAAAATACAACCGATTGTAGTATAGGAGTTTCTTTTCCTATTCTGTGTATATCATCCAAATACCAGGATATCACACCCTACTACCTTCTCAACTGATCCATCCCCTATTCTGATGAAGTCAAACCCATGACTGTCATATCAGAAATTGATGATCTATCTCCGCTACATCTGCTCTAGTCTATAAATAGACATAAGCAACCTGTCCACCAATGCTTCCGCTGCTCCCACTGACTACGACAACCCTCTGGCAGAGTCATATAGACGTACACTTCTAAAACTGGTTTAGAACGACGCTATACTCATCCTCCCGCCGGGTCTCGTAACCTGGAACAACAGCAATGGCAATTGTGGGAAAACAAGAACTTCCCTGTCACCGTCCTTGAGGCTACCGTAGTACCTCTCGGGTGCCTGAAGTTACCCACCTTATCTGCGGAGTGGCCAATGGAATGTCAATCCAGATTGAATCTTTAGGTTCCTTATCAAATCTTCAGTAATCGTTTGTGGTTCTGGAATCACTTCCAGTTCTACCATACTCCCACTACTGTTTTCTGAAAAAATCCATTTTTAATAAAACTGTGGCGAGTCTAGAACAATATTGCTATTGTTCATCCAGATGGTAGAAAATCAACCCTCGTCATAGCCTGGGTCAACCCACAAACAGCCATTACAGAAACGTGCCTTGAGTTGTCCAGTGTCTGGTTTTAATCATAAACCGGACAACTCCCCGTACCTTAACAACGTTAAGATATGAACTGTTCTATATCCAATATAGAAACAGAGGCACTGATTTAATTGAACCAGATTCAAATCATGCAGCCGTCTCCAGTGCATGTCAACTTAATGGAAGGAGGCCGATCAGCGTTACTCAACTTAGGAATACTTCCAATTATGAGTAACCTGAAAGAGAAGCAAAATCTCTTTATCATTACTATCAACTGAATACCATACACAAGTATCTACATCTTCGATCTCTTTGAAGAATCCCGATACTTGCTATACCTGGTTCTCCACTCTATTCAAATACCTATAACTTCTCAAAATTTGGACCATGTGTTTCCGCGAAACACCTGTCTAAAAACTAGAGAAGTCATAAGTAAACCGAATATAGTACGAGGACCAACCCCACTGTCCTGATGGACCCTGGACAACATACAATACTCTGTACAAGTCCCTTGAGTCTGATAACTCATTCACTGTGTGTCGTAGGTTGAAAACTGTACTTATGGTTAAGAAGAATTACACCGCTGTTTGATGCTCCTTACCTAACCATCCACTGATATAGGTAAATGTCATCGACATAATATCAAAAGGTATATCTCACTCTATGAAAATAGACGTACAGATATATCAATTTGAAATTGGTGCACAACAGCGGATATTCAAAACCATATATTTGCCGACCGGCAAACAACCCAGGTGATTTCCTCAAATATCACCGATTACAACGAATCCCGATATAATGAGGATGATCACCCAATTCCCAATAACTTACTCCCACTCATCATCTGTAAAACCATACAGATGTGAGAATCGAACCTGGTAAATACATACCCTGGAGTAAGTATCTAATCGGGAAATCAGTTTTCCTTTAACATTACACAGTGAAACTGAAACATTGAAATGTTCCGATGGGGTATTCTGGTATTCCTAGTAATGCCTCTTCCAGATTCACGACTGTAACCGTATAGTTCTTTGCCACCTCTCCAAATCCCTTCATATGTCTTTAGTCTTTACCTTCTGTACACCCCTTTAGGCCAAATGGTTTTCTTCCTTCCCTACCGTTCGGCACCAGCCTATGGTTTGGAAGAAGACTATCCAATAAGCATAATGGGTGTACTGTCCCAATCCTAGGAACACTCGCAATGAGAGAGGGTGAAGATGAAAGACAACCGAATAAACCTTATTCCTATTTCTCCTGAACCAGAATCCATCCCCGAACTGGAACAAGTTCCTTTCGAGTTCGTATATAACCATACGATGGATTATCCAATAAAATGGGATCTTCGTAGTGATACGGAGTGTCCTGGAGAAATACAAAGGTGATTTAGGATTGGCGAAGAAATACTTGGTTCGGTCGTGAATAGCAGTCGCAATTTACTTTGCCCTCTTACTAATCCCTTGTTTTGTCTGAACTTAATACCTTCTGTACACCGTTTAGGCTAACTGGTTTTCTTCATTCCCTACCGGTCGGCACCAGCCTATAGTTTGGAAGAAGACTATCCAATTTGCGTAATAGGTGTACTACTCCTAAACCAAGGAGTACTCGCAACCTGAGAGAAGGTGAAAAGAAAAGACAACTGAATTATCCTATCCGTTTTCTCCAGAACCGGAAACCATCCTCGAATCCCTTCGAGTTCGTATCTAACCATACGATGGTTTTGTCCAATGGAAGTGGACGTTCGTAGTAATACGGGGTGTCCTGGAGAAAAGGGTAAAAGTAGGAGTGGCAATGAGGTCTGCAACTCTGACAATCCAAAAGCCAGTGTTTAAGAAGGTTCGGTCAACTTGGTCACTGAGTCATAGTCTTAGGGTCGGGTCAATGGTCGCTGCCAAAGAGAGAGAGAAAAGAAACACTCAGCGTGCACTCTAACCTAGATCAGAATGGTTACCAATTTATCTAATCTGGAAACCTCCCACTGTACCTCAAATTCTTCTCCAAACCTGAAAGAAGAATTAGTCGGGGTCACCCGAGGAGTAAACCAACTCATCAGTGGTAATCGGGATCCAACTATCATCGCATGATAACGTGACGGAATCCGCTCACGGTATAACACTCCAGAAGGTATGCGCATATCTGGCAAGTTTCAGTTCTTTTGAAACTCCCGATGTGATTTCTGCCCCATGCTCTTATGACCTTGGCGTGAGGTCAAAATATCATAAGTCACATGTCAAGTTCTGCCCGTCATTATCCAGGTTAATTTGAACCCACCCGTACATACCCTTGACGTAGGCCAAAATAGTAGTACGACTGTCCCAAACCAACGCATCTATCTATGCAACAGATAAATACCCGGCAGCTACCAATCACTATGCCTTGGCGTGAGGTCAAAATACATAGCTTGAATACTACCGAATATTTAACTGAAATGATGGAGGGCTACGAATGGTTTCTGGCGAAAACCTTTAACGTATTGAACTTGATATCGTTGAAGGAACGGATAGCTTTTTAGAAAATATAGTGACGAAAACCTTTACTAAAGAGGTCACTCCCGGTGAAGGGATCTCGGCTCTTTCCCCGTAGAATGGGGTGCAGGATATTCCAACTGAATACCACGGTGCAAAGCAAAAGTAATCGGCTATAGTGAAGTTAATGCCCTGACGCAAACTTCTGTCCAAGGGGTCACTCCCGGTGAAGGGATCTCGGCCCTTGCCTCGTCGACTGAGGAGCAGGATATTCCAAATGAATACCACGATGCAAAACAGAAATGAACGTCCTTGCAATAACAGCTTTTTGAAAAGTGTTCCAACAACATCAGAATAGGTTTGTTTCAACTTGCATTGATCCGAATCAATGCAGTCCCATCAATTGATCACACCACAAAGAACGAAAATATACTGACGTACGTATATGCCATCCGCATTCGCCACTGGGTCCCGTCATCACCCGTTAGGTTAGCTAACTAACGGCAGAGCGGGGACTGGACTAGCGCGGATGAAAAACATATACAACATCTACTAATATATATACCAATATATAGTATTTCGCTCAAGGCGTGAATAAAATGCAACATCACAGAAATGTACAGCATCACAGAAATAATACAGATATCTGGGATCCCCGGGTTTCACAGAGCCACTACTGAAACCCGACGTTCCCCTGGTCGTGTGGATAGCCTGTGCAAGGAAATCCTAGACCCCTACGGGCGCGGCAAGTCACCCGCCAAAACCTGAAGCGAGGCAGCCCCCTTCAGCGCCGTGAATGGACCACCCAGCACTTCACGGAATCCGGCAACTTGGGCACCCCTCCTGGGTCAACCTGTACCCCCTACGAGTGCGGCGAATAGCCCGCCAATCCTAGAGTGAAGCCCCCTCCGTCTCAATGCCATGAGATGCGGGCTTGTTGCCCTCCAGAACCCGGCTATCCGTGCACCCCTCCGCGGGGCAATCCTAGTACAGAAAGTAAAATATACATACACCGGGTACATCGACCGCAACCAGGTCGTGCCCCAAAATAATAATACAGTCAGGCAGTGACGGCAGTCCACATGTCGGACGCTCGCCCCGCAATATCAAATGTACATAATACAACAAAACTGTACTAGCATTGCATCCAGGCTATCCCCCACGACTGATCCGCAACATCACAGCAAATACATAGAACATCAACGTGAAAGTCACGTTCGCAAATCCGTCTAACCGGGCTATAGCAGTTAGACCGGATTTACCGATCGAGTGACATTCACGGTCGCAGATATAATGTAAATACTGTGAAAAATGTGTTTAAAAAATTTCCGATTGATCAAACAATTAACAAGTGGGCCCCAAAGAAAACTGTAGCACTCACAGAAACAATTGGCCCAACTTTAATATTCCAAAGCCCATATTTTAAGCCCAGAAGGCCTCTGTAAAAAAATGGTGAAGTGATGTGAATAGTGCGCGGCGGAAGGGCCGCAAAAAGGGGGTTTTCGCGGCGGTTCCGCGCTCCAACTGTGGAGTTACTTCGTCAAATTTTTACAGAACTCTTAGATTTTCCAGTACATCAATATTTTACAACCTGAAAATTTTTTCGAGACCAAAATATTTCAACAGAAACTGATGCAAACTAAAATGCAGTTTTGGAACTTTTTGATCGATCGGAAATGCAAACACATTACACAAAGCTAGACTAAGTTAATGGCGAGGCTCTGATACCACTGTAAGTGCACGGCGGCGCCCCGGCCGTCAATCCGACGGCCAAATGCGGAAGCGGTGATAAACTTTAATTTTTGCGGACTTTGCAAACCGGCACCACCGCGCACTAAACTCCGGATCGTAACCATTAACAAGTCTAAGCAAACTAGAATACGGGTTAGAGATGTACCGACTGATCCGAGTCCTCCGGTCTTCATCTCCACTCCGATCTCCTCGCGGGATCTCCGTCCGTCTCCTCCTCGTCGGAAAGGGCACCACGTCGCCTGTATCTTTTACGGGCTCCCACCTCAATACCGAGGCAACTCGGGCGCGAAGCTGGCGAATCGACGCGTCCAAGATTTGCTATAGGAAGTGTAGTGTAGAATACGCTTTGTCTCAATGGGGTTTATAGTTGCCTTGATGGAGGAATGGTCTAAAGAAAATTGGTGCTTTCAATTTTCTAGCAAATGGAATGAGATGGATGATTAATTTCTTTCACCAAAATGAGAACTCTCATTTTTCTCTCCTCACCCAAAATGTTGGCCGGCCATTAAACTTGAGGAATTGTGGTGGAGGGTGAAACAAAAACAAGAGGGAGGTGAGTGTAGGAGAATGGAAGTGGTGACTCTAAACAAACATACACCATGCTTCAACTTTTATCAAACCATACCCTTTCCAATCACAAGTAAATGCAAGAATGGATGAAAGATATCAAATCCTATCATAATCAAACCATTATGCAAGAAAACCCCTCCACAAAAGTAATTTGCAAAACTGCAAATTACCCCCTCCATCGGAAAAGTCCGGCCGGGAAAGAACAAAGGAAAACCGGCCGGAACGGAATGCAAACTGGCAACTCCAGAACTCAATACCAGGGTGGCCGTTACGTTTAGCAGACCGCTTGCGGCTTGTGGGTGCTTGATATGATTATCATCTGCTACCGGCGTATTGACGAGTCTTTAGAGTCATACACAGAGGTTTCCTAGCTCAAGCGAAACGAAATAGGAGTGCATATGAGATATGTGCGGGACCGAGAATAATGTGTGTATGTGATACCGTATTTGATTCTCGCGATTAATGTTTCGATTGGTTGTATATGATATAACCTAGTTATCGAATCGAAGATCGATTCGATAAGTCGATACATTGAATACTAGTCGGTCATGTGTGACATGACCGGATCATTGAATCAAGTGTTGATTTAATGATTTAATGTATAATTATATATTTGATATATTACTTTGCATTAACTAGTATTGGTTCACTTTAAATGGATTTTTCTCACTTGATGCACATTGTATATGTGATATGCTTTTGTGCACATGATTGTATCATGTTTGATGATGCATGTTGACTTGACTTTGTGTAAAAGAATTGAACCATGGTTATGAGAGTGGTTAGGGTTTATGTTTTATTCACTTATTATTTAATCCATTTATTATTTATTAATTGGTTTTATGAAAATAAAATGGTTTCATTTATCATGAAGGATGGTGAAGCTTCATGAAGCTTTTACTAATGATGCCATTTTGTCTTCATACTTAAACCTAACCACTCCCACTAACCATGGTCAATTCTCTACACTTGACCATGGTTAGGATATGATAAATATCATTTTCTTTTCTATTTTGATTAAGTTTTTATCATATTCTATCATCTTCTTCATCTTCTTCTTCAAAAGAAAAGCTTGCTACTTTAATGGCAACTTGAGTTCTAGTGAGAGAAATCCAAATCTAATGTGAACCCACCTCCTATTTCTTCATCCTCTACCTCTTGACAAGTGGTTTTGGGTGTTTTCTTCACAAGTTTCACTACTTGGTGAAGTCGGAGCTTGAACTAGTGCAACCTCGACGTAGATCGTCTTTGACACGAAGCCGACGACCTAGCTCGCCCGTTTCTCCGATGAAGCCGACGATTGGGTTCGGGATTCATGATGGACAGCGAGAGGACACCCACGTGGAGCTAAGAAAGTGGAAATCCGGATCTACAAAGGTTGTAGCTTCTCACTTCTAGTTAAGTAGTTAGCTAGTTTTTCTTTCGCCTAGAATTCTAGTCTAAGATCCGTAGTCTAGGGTTTCTCGGCACCATTTTTTTTAAATTGGCATGTTCGATGCCTTGTGAGACCTCACTAGGGTGCCTAGGAACCTTTCACTGGTATCAGAGCCTAGCTAGAGCCTTAGGCGAAGTCTAGACGGAGTTTGAAAGCCGGACGAACCGAAAACCTAACCCCAAAATAGCTCTCTGGACTTTTTCTAAAAAATGGGATTTTTGTCAATTAAAAATATGCAGAAAATCGAGCAGGGTGTTATTTGAATTACTGTGAAATACGAGGGCCTGAATCGAATTTTCCACCGCGGAACCGCGGCACGTGCTATGCATGATGCGGCGGTTCCGCGGCCGTACTGTTCCTTTGTGTGATGTTTTCTACACAGTAACTCATATAATTCAATGCTGTGTTTTCTGGGATATTTTTGTTGTGACTATACAGAAGAGTATTCTGGGGTATTATTGGGAATCAATGTTTCGATCGGATTATCAAATTTCGTCTTTGTGTTTTTCCGCATAATTTTCAGAATATGTTAAAAAGTTCGACGGGATATAAATACCCAATTTTTCCCCTGTCGGGAAATTTCCAAGTGTTGGATTTTTCCGTAGTTTAACGACGTTCTAAGTAGTGCAAGTAACGCGATGGACCCTCTAGAAGACAACAAACCTTAACTCGATTATGTGACCGTCTTGAACTGCCCTTTGAACCTTCGGGTTTGGGGCAGTACGGCTTGCCACATGTGAGGCGTTGGCTTGACCCTTCTACGGCTGGACCGTTGGTACTGAGGCACGAACTAAATGTTGCTAGACTTATTTCATGTGTTGAGCTGTATCGGGAAAACTTGGGTATTCGACTGTTCGATCGAAAAGTTTAACATTTTCTGTTTATCTGGAATGTGATACAATAATTGGAATTCACAAGTAGTTATGAGATAACTGATTGATCGTTATAAATCTAGCAATTTAGTCCCATATGATATTGAAAAGAGTTTTCGATAATGAGACTAAAATGCGGGATTTATATCTGTTAGGCATGCGATGTCTAAAGAGGTTGCGGATTCCAACTGTTGTAGTTTTACACTTTCTTTTCTGTGACCGTAAGTGTAGTATGTTCATATCGCCGGTTTCGTTGCTATACGTCAACGACAATTGGGGTATGCATACTTACTTACGTTGATGACATGTGATGTTATGTGTTGCTGGATATGTTATATTGGATCGTCGTGTTCGAATAGCCGGGGGTTTTTATGTGAGATGAGTGTTTTCCATTTTCATTCATGTAAAAACTTGTATGTAATATTCTTTTATTTGGGGCACTTCCAGGTAGCGGAAGTTGTCACCCTTTGTATATTATTTACTTTTCCGCATTAGGATAGACCCAAGGAGGGGAGCACAAGTAACCGGGTTCTGGGGTCCAGTGGGAGACCAACTCGAGGAGTCGAGTCCGGGTATCCTAACCCTAGAATTGGCAGGGTTGCTTGCCGCTCTCGTAGGGGTCTAGGGGTGTGGGATTGGCTATTCATCACGACCGTGGAATCCGTGTTTTATACTGGCTCGTATTGAAAACACGGACGTCCTAGTATATCCAATATTTCATATGTTTCTTCTGCTGCGATATCTGTGTTGTGATTCTGTGATGGATATAGTATGTAGTATATATGATATATTATATAGACGTTACTTATGTTTTACACCCGCGCTAGCCCTGCCCTGCTCTGTCGTTAGTTACCTAACCTAACGGTGCACGAGGGGACATCGAGGCGAATGCGGATGGCATAAGTGTACGTCATATCTATCTGTGATGTTTAGGTATTTAAATGATGGGACTTTATTAATGTGATTAATGAAAAATAAGAAACCTAAGATGTTGTGGAATCGAATTTTAAAATAAAACAGGTAGCTACAGTTCTTGCTTTGCACAGCAGTATATATAATATATCCTGCACCTTATTCGATGAGGAAAGGACCGAGATCCCTTCACCGGGAGTGACTCCTTTAGCAATAACTGGCAGATGCTACACACTCGGTTTGCTTTTGATTGCTTCTATAGTTTATGCTTTGCACATTGATATATATGATATATCCCGCACCTCATTCGACGAGGAAAGGGCCGACGATCCCTTCACCGGGAGTGACCCCTTTAGCAAAACTAGAAAATCCTCAAAATCACTCCATTTTTAAAAAACTTCATTTGATTCTACAACGATATCAAGTTCATTACGCAATGGGTTTTCAGAAAAACCTGTCGTAGCCCTCCGTCATTTCAGATAAGTACTATTTAGTATTCGTGCTGCGGTTGTTTGGCATGCGTCAAGGCGTAGTGTACGGTAGCTAACTAGTATTTATCTGCTTATGCATATGATGCAGATTGGATTAGGGTATTCGCACGGCGTTGTTTGGCATGCGTCAAGGGTCGTGCGGGTGGGTTTAATTCAATCAGGAAATGACGGGTTGAACTTGACTAGCGGACTATGGGTTGTTTGGCATGCGTCAAGGTCATAGCACGCTAGGGGCAAAAGATTATCGGGAATTTCAAGTGTTGAAATTTGCAATGAGATTGCATACCTTCTATGAGATAGTTGGATCCCGATACCCACTGCGAGTAAGAGTTACTCCTGGGAGAGTTTTGCACATTACAATTAGCCGATCAAGTAGGTGTCTAGAAAGGTGTTAACGAGGTTACGCCTCTGGGAAAACAAGGTTTACATTAATTAGGTTCGTGCGAAAGCACGGGGGACCTCCCTCAAAGTACCGACACTGGCCTGGCTGAAAGATTGGCGAACTTGTAGTGTGTAATTAATCCCGGCTAGTCTTTCCTTTTAGGGTTTGAAGGAAGATTTGATAAAAAGCAGTGGGAGCCATCCTGATTAGATAAGATAATAACCAATCTGATCTTGCACGAGCATACGCTAATGTGTTTTCTTCTCTCTCTCTCCAGGTAGCGACCATTTCATGCCCTAATGAAGATAATAATATGGATGTATTGACCGAACCCGCATGTTATACTGTGCTGGGGAACGTTGGTTCCGTTCCTTCTTATAAGAGTTATAGGAATGAACAGGAAATAGGGGAATACCAGGATTCCCATGCCACCCGAATGAAGATAGTACATGTTGATGCATTTTCTTCGGGTGTGTTCGTTACAGAGAACTGTTTCTCCATTTGCTCCACATCCTGGGTATTAGATACCGGGTCAGGATCCTATATATGTAATCAGTTACATGGGCTTAGGAAAGGTAGAGAACTTGGAGAAGGTGATAAAGACATTAGAGTCGGAAATGGTGCAATTGTTGCAGCTAAGACTGTCGGGGAATATCACCTTACATTACCAACTGGTAATACATTGGTTCTGAACGAATGCTATTAAATGCCGAACCTGATATGCAACATTATATCGGTTTCTTTACTGAGTAAAGAGGGATATAATTTTGTATTACAGGATAATGTTATGAACATTTTCCGTAACCAAAAGTTGGTTGGATCAGGCACGTTGTGCAATGGCATTTATGTTCTAAACCAATCAACAGTTCTGAGCATAACAAACACACACAAAAGGAAGAGTTCTGAAATGAACGAATCCTTCTTGTGGTATTGTAGACTGGGTCACATCAATACGACACGACTGGCTAAGTTGCATAAGGATGGATATTTAAATTCGTTTGAATTTTCATCCTATGACACTTGCCAGTCATGTCTCAAAGGCAAGATGACCAAAGCTCCGTTTACGGGACACGGAGAAAGAGTTAACGAACTCTTGGGACTGATACATAGTGATGTATGCGGTCCCATGTCTACACATGCCAGGGATGGTTCTTCGTACTTCATTACATTTACTGACGATCTCTCTAGATTCGGATATGTGTTCCTGATGAAACACAAATCAGAAGCTTTTGAGAAATTTAGAGAATATAAACAAGAAGTCGAGAACCAAACCGGAAAAAGTATTAAAATCCTACGAACTGATCGAGGAGGAGAATACTTAAGCAATGAATTCCTGGAATTCCTAAAAGAGAATGGGATTCTCTCTCAGCTTACTCCTCCTTATACACCACAGCACAACGGTGTATCTGAACGGAGAAACCGCACCCTATTAGATATGGTACGCTCAATGATGAGTACAGCTGAGTTACCTATTTCTATCTGGGGATATGCGCTTGAGACAGCCATGGACCTATTGAATAGAGTTCCTACCAAATCAGTGCCTACCACTCCATATGAGATATGGAAAGGGAAGAGACCACATCTTAATTATATTAAGATATGGGGTTGTCCAGCCTATGTCAAAAGACAAAATCCGGACAAACTCGAGGCAAGATCTGTCTTATGTAAGTTTGTAGGATATCCCAAAAATTCACAAGGGTATATCTTCTACCACCCCAAGGAACAAAAGGTGTTTGTTTCTCGACATGCCACTTTCTTAGAAAAAAGTTTTCTTATGAAACAGATAAGTGGCTGTAAGTGCACGGCGGCGCCCCGGCAGTCAAACCGACGCCGGAATGCGGAAGCGGTGAATAACTTTAATTTTGCGGACTTAGCAAACCGGCACCACCGCGCACTATAACCGGATCGAACCATTAACTAGTCCTAGCTAACTACAAGAAAGGGAATAGAGATATACCGACGATCCAAGTCCTCCGGTCTTCTCGCCATCGTCCCGATCACTTGCGGAATGTCCCGTCTCCTCCTCGTCGCCGGAAGTGCACCACATCGCCTACTTTGTTTACGGGCTCCCACCTCAATGCCGAGGCAACTCGGGCACGAAGCCGGCTACTCGACGTGCCCAAGATTTGCTGTAGAATATGTAGTCCTCAAGTCTCATTTGGGGTTATGGAGTTGTGCCATTTTGTGGAGGAAAAGAGAGGAACTTTTGGAGAGGGTTCTTGTGTGATTTTTGGAGAATGAAGAGAACCAAAAATTGCCACACCAAAAACAATCACCCCACTCCTTAAGAATGGCCGGCCCTCTTTGTGAATGGGGAGAGAGTGTGAGTGAGGAGAGAGCCAAGGATTAATCAATCACCACCATAATGCAAGGGAGAGAGAAAAGCTCATGATATCAAGAAATGATTGCAAGTAAATAACCTCACTCCAACTACCAAATCATCAACAACCATCATGTCCCTCCATCATCATACAAAAGTCAAGCCATGATGAGGTTATCAAGTCAAAAGATGGTGCTATCATGATACAACAAAAAAGGCAAAGACCCCCTCCACAAATGCCTATTTGCAACAATGCAAATAAGCCCTCCTCCACCAATCTTCGGCCAATGAACGGAACAATGGAAATTGGCCGAAACGGAAAGCAAACTGGCAACTCCAGAAAACTGGTCCCGTAATAAATTACGGGAAAACCCCGATACTGTGCATACACACCCGCATCTGTATTTCGACCGAAATACAAATGCAATGAGACAAAGTCTACACTGTACTATACTAGGATCCGGCTTAAACCAAAGCCGGCTAGTAATATCTGTTCGATCCTGATCCGTGCAATCCGCACGTATCTGATCGAACCCTGCCATATACCCATACGGCCTATAGTACAAACTGTCCGATCCTGATCCGTGCAATACCGCACGTATCTGATCGGACCCTGCCATATCTCCATATGGCCTCTACAACCTTTCGCCCGAAAGCTGAGTAACTGAAAATGTGGTGGACTCTAAAGACTCGTCAATACTGTGGCTGTGGATTTAACCACTAGCACGTCAGAGGTATATGCCAATACGTGACGGGCCACCAGCTATTGACCAAATGGGACGTCGATGAGGAAGCTCACCCCGACACCCAACTGAGCCTGTCAGTGACAATATCCGTACAGTCCGGTCCGTTCGTCTATGAGCATCGCATGGCGGGCCTAGGGTGTTGGTAAAAGTCAGACCCCCAAAAGCGGTACAAGTCGTGTCGGAGTGTAGCCCAGAACACCCTGAGATACTACTGGAATACCTACCAGTAAATCTCCTTGCCTTGGCCAAGGACTTTGTGTAATGGCTCTCCTAGACACAGCACGACCTCACCCCCAATACCGGGAGAGACGAACCCCTGAAGATACGCTCACTGCCTCCATGTGGCTCGGGACTGTACCCAACTAAAACCTGTTTGCACGACTCCTTTGAGCCGTGGTAGGGTAGTAATCAAAGTACAGTGGGAACTCACACGAGACAAATGACGATCCCCAGGTCGATGAACTAATCTGCACACATGTCACCACGGAACTGCCATCTGACGTCTGGTATATGACCAACTAGCATGTTCCCGGCGAGTCCTGTCCGGTGTACTCATAACCCAATGAGCACCTGTATACATCTTAGGTGATCCAACTGACACCAGTGGCTTGTGAGACCGGCCACCGCCCCTCGTCGGGGTCTCGACTGTATACACTAGTCTACTAATGGAGTATCGATGCCCGGTCTCGAAACTCCCACGACTAGGGACCTTTTAAGGATATGCTTGTAGACCCCCAGCTCCCACTTATATGATCGCCCTCATACTGCTGGTGGTCAAGCAAGAATCCTAGGGGCTCTATCAACGTGTAATAGCGACGTGTCAGGTCACCTAAAACAGTACACGATGATAAAGGTAAACCAGATAGCATACTATCATCTCGAGTAAGACTGTCCTACCGGGATAGGTCCTCCCTCAATCATTACAATCACGTACCTGTGACCTAATAATTGACTCTGAGGGCACTATCTCCAACAATCTCCCACTTGCACTCAAGGCTAATTATTGCGATGTCGCATACTCACAGCCCGTGTGATACCGAACATCCAACTCCTCTACTAGTCAGTCTCACAAAGCTCGTTTGCGGAACTATTGCGTTCGAGGAATAGCCTCAGTGAGTGGATCCGCTTAGATGTTTCTTTCTATGTCTCTCTATATCTCAAGTTCGCGGAGAAAGCCATCTCCCGAAAAGAGCAATACCTGTCTCAGAATATGTCTGGATGTCTGATGGGACCTAGCTCATAAATGAACTCCAAATCCAAACTTCTTAGACTGTATCGTCAACTGAACTTAATCAGTATCCTGCGCGCCATGCCTCCCTCAGTATTGCCTTGGACCACCTGTCCAAAATACTGCCCCTCATCAGAAGGAAAACTATAACTCTGACAACCTCCTTGTCGTCCATGTCACCTTGGAAGCCTGGAATGATAACTGTCTCCTGAATGAGGCTGTCGTTATCATCTCCCTAGAACATCCACTTATGTTCTAAAACTGCTTCCGACTGTTTCTCCAGGATTGGATTAATGTCAACTTATTGCATCTAGTGCAAGAACAACATCTGGTGTGGTACTTGACATCTCATGATTGACTCAATTGCCTGAGCAAGTGATCTGCCAATCATGCCCGTCCCTCTCCCCTTTAGTCTGTAAGACACCTTTGGAGAGGGTGACTCCATTACCTGCAGGTACACTACCGTGCCAGGAGTCGTCCATCCTAAATACTCTTAGAATGCTGTCAAGTACCCTGATTGGGAAACCACCCAAATCTAGATCTAAGACCATAGATCTAGTAACCAGTATGTCTGATATAAAATCCATTTCCTTTGTGGAGAAACAACTGTGTGACGACCAAAGTATAACCGATCGTAGTGTAGGAGTTTCTTTTCCTACTCTGTGTATATCATCCAAATACCAGGATATCACACCCTACTACCTTCTCAACAGATCCATCCCCTATTCTGATGAAGTCAAACCCATGACTGTCACGTCAGAAATAGATGATCTATCTCCGCTACATCTGCTCTAGTCTATAAATAGACATAAGCAACCTGTCCACCAATGCTTCCGCTGCTCCCACTGACTACGACAACCCTCTGGCAGAGTCATATAGACGTACACTTCTAAAACTAGTTTAGAACGACGCTATACTCATCCTCCCGCCGGGTCTCGTAACCTGGAACAACAGCAATGGCAATTGTGGGTAAACAAGAACTTCCCTGTCACCGTCCTTGAGGCTACCGTAGTGCCTCTCGGGTGCCTGAAGTTACCCACCTTATATGCGGAGTGGCCAATGGAATGTCAATCCAGATTGAATCTTTAGGTTCCTTATCAAATCTTCAGTAATCGTTTGTGGTTCTGGAATCACTTCCAGTTCTACCATACTCCCACTACTGTTTTCTGAAAAAATCCATCTTTAATAAAACTGTGGCGAGTCTAGAACAATATCGCTATTGTTCATCCAGATGGTAGAAAGTCAACCCTCGTCATAGCCTGGGTCAACCCACAAACAGCCATTACAGAAACGTGCCTTGAGTTGTCCAGTGTCTGGTTTTAATCATAAACCGGACAACTCCCCGTACCTTAACATCGTTAAGATATGAACTGTTCTATATCCAATATAGAAACAGAGGCACTGATTTAATTGAACCAGATTCAAATCATGCAGCTGTCCCCAGCGCATGTCAACTAAATGGAAGGAGGCCGATCAGCGTTACTCAACTTAGGAATACTTCCAATTATGAGTAACCTGAAAGAGAAGCAAGATCTCTTTATCATTACTATCAACTGAATACCATACACAAGTATCTACATCTTCGATCTCTTTGAAGAATCCCGATACTTGCTATACCTGGTTCTCTACTCTATTCAAATACATATAACTTCTCCAAATTCGGACTCTGTGTTTCCACGAAACACCTGTCTAAAAATTAGAGGAGTCATAAGTAAACCGAATATAGTACGAGGACCATCCCCTCTGTCCTGATGGACCCTGGACAACATACAATACTTTGTAAAAGTCCCTTGAGTCTGATAACTCATTCACTGTTTGCCGTAGGTTGAAAACTGTACTTATGGTTAAGAAGAATTACACCGCTGTTTAATGCTCCTTACCTAACCATCCACTGATATAGGTAAATGTGGTAGACATAATTTCAGAAAGGTATATCTCACTCTATGAAAATAGACGTACAGATATATCAATTTGAAATTGGTGCATAACAGCGGATATTCAAAACCAAATATTTGCCGACCGGCAAACAGCCCAGGTGATTTCCTCAAATATCCCCGATTACAACGAATCCCGATATAATGAGGATGATCACCCAATTCCCAATAACTTACTCCCACTCATCATCTGTAAAACCATACAGATGTGAGAATCATACCTGGTAAATACATACCCTGGAGTAAGTATCTAATCGGGAAATCAGTTTTCTTTTAACAGTACACAGCGAACCTGAAACATTGAAATGTTCCGATGGGGTATTCTGGTATTCATAGTAATGCCTCTTCCAGATTCACGACTGTAACCGTATAGTTCTTTGCCACCTCTCCAAATCCCTTCATATGTCTTTAGTCTTTACCTTCTGCACACCCTTTTAGGCCAAATGGTTTTCTTCCTTCCCTACCGTTCGGCACCAGCCTACGGTTTGGAAGAAGACTATCCAATAAGCATAATGGGTGTACTGTCCCAATCCTAGGAACACTCGCAATGAGAGAGGGTGAAGATGAAAGACAACCGAATAAACCTTATTCCTTTTTCTCCTGAACCAGAATCCATCCCCGAACTGGAACAAGTTCCATTCGAGTTCGTATATAACCATACGATGGAGTATCTAAATAAACTGTGGATCTTCGTAGTGATACGGAGTGTCCTGGAGAAATACAAAGGTGATGTGGGAGTGGTAACGAAATATTTGGTTTGGTCGTGAATATCTGTTGCAATTTACTTTGCCCTCTTACTAATCCCTTGCTTTGTCTGAACTTAATACCTTCTGCACACCATCGTTATGCTAATTGGTTTTCTTCATTCCCTACCGGTCGGCACCAGCCTAAGGTTTGGAAGAAGACAATCCAATTTGCGTAATAGGTGTACTACCCCTAAACCAAGGAGTACTCGTAACCTGAGAGAGGGTAAAAGGAAAAGACAACTGAATAATCCTATCCGTTTTCTCCAGAACTGGAAACCATCCTCGAATAAATTCTTTCGAGTTCGTATCTAACCATACGATGGTTTTGTCCAATGGAAGTGGACGTTCGTAGTAATACGGGGTGTCCTGGAGAAAAAGGGTAAAAGTAGGAGTGGCAATGAGGTCTGCAACTCTGACAATCCAAAAGCCGGTGTAAAGAAGGTTCGGTTAACTTGGTCTCTGAGTCATAGTCTTAGGGTCGGGTCAATGGTCGCTGCCAAAGAGAGAGAGAAAAGAAACACTCAGCGTGCACTCTAACCTAGATCAGAATGGTTACCAATTTATCTAATCTGGAAACCTCCCACTGTACCTCAAATTTTCCTCCAAACCTTAAAGAAAAATTAGTCGGGGTTACCCGAGGAGTAAACTAACTCATCAGTGGGAATCGGGATCCAACTATCATCGCATGATAACGTGACGGAATCCGCTCACGTCATCACACTCCAGAAGGTATGCGCATATCTGGCAAGTTTCAGTTCTTTTGAAACTCCCGATGTGATTTCTGCCCCATGCTCTTATGACCTTGGCGAAGGTCAACAAATCATAAGTCACATGTCAAGTTCTACCCGTCATTATCCAGGTTAATTTGAATCCACCCGTACAAGCCCTTGACGAAGGTCAACAAGGCTATACGACTGTCCCAAACCAACGCATCTATCTATGCAGCAGAAAGGTAACAAGCAGCTACCATACACTATGCCTTGACGAAGGTCAACAAACACAGCATGAATACTACGTGCTACCCGTCTGAAACGACGGAGGGCTACGAATGGTTTCTGGCGAAAACCTTTAACGTAAAGAACTTGATATCGTTGAAGGAACTGATAGCTTTTTGAAAATATAGTGACGACAACCGTTGCTAAAGAGGTCACTCCCGGTGAAGGGATCTCGGCTCTTTCCCCGTAGAATGGGGTGCAGGATATTCCAACTGAATACCGCGATGCAAAGCAAAAGTAATCGGCTATAGTGAAGTTAATGCCCTGACGCAAACTTCTGTCCAAGGGGTCACTCCCGGTGAAGGGATCTCGGCCCTTGCCTCGTCGACTGAGGAGCAGGATATTCCAATGAATACCACGATGCAAAACAAAAGTAAACGTCCTTGCAATAACAGCCTTTTGAAAAGTGTTCCAACAACATCAGATTAGGTTTGTTTTAACTTGCATTGATTCGAATCAATGCAGTCCCATCAATTGATCACACCAAAAAGAACGAAAATATACTGATCTACGTATATGCCATCCGCATTCGCCACTGGGTCCCGTCATTACCCGTTAGGTTAGCTTACTAACGACAGAGCGGGGACTGGACTAGCGCGGATGCAAAACATATGCAACATCTACTAATATATATACCAATATATTATATTTCGCTCAAGGCGTGAAAGAAATGCAACATCACAGAGAATGAACAGCATCACAGAAACAATACAGATATCTGGGATCCCCGGGTTTCACAGAGCCGCTGAAACCCGACGTTCCCCTGGTCGTGTGGATAGCCTGTGCAATGAAATCCTAGACCCCTACGGACGCGGCAAGTCACCCGCCAAAACCTGAAGCGAGGCAGCCCCCTTCAGCGCCGTGAATGGACCACCCAGCACTTCACGGAATCCGGCAACTTGGGCACCCCTCCTGGGTCAACCTGTACCCCCTACGAGTGCGGCGAATAGCCCGCCAATCCTAGAGTGAAGCCCCCTCCGTCTCAATGCCATGAGATGCGGGCTTGTTGCCCTCCAGAACCCGGCTATCCGTGCACCCCTCCGCGGGGCAATCCTAGTACAGAAAGTAAAATATACATACACCGGGTACATCGACCGCAACCAGGTCGTGCCCCAAAATAATAATACAATCAGGCAGTGACGGCAGTCCACATGTCGGACGCTCGCCCCGCAATATCAAATGTACATAATACAACAGCACAGTACTAGCATTGCATCCAGGCTATCCCCCACGACCGATCCGCAACATCACAGCAAATACATAGAACATCAACGTGAAAGTCACGTTCGCAAATCCGTCTAACCGGGCTATAGCAGTTAGACCGGATTTACCGATCGAGTGACATTCACGGTCGCAGATATAATGTAAATACTGTGAAAAATGTGTTTAAAATATCCGATTGATCAAACTTTAACAAGTGGGCCCACAAAGAATACTGTAGCAGTTAAAGAAAACCTGGACCCAATTTTAATATCCCAAAACCCCTAATTTAAGCCCAGAAGCCCACTGTAAAAACCCAACCCACTGATCCCTGTAGACTGCGGCGGAAGCGCGGCCAAACGTGGGTTTTGGCCGCCCTTCCGCGGTCAAGTAAGAAGATTAGTGCGTCGAATTTGAACAGTGTTCTTAGAATTTCTAGCACAGTACTTTTATGCAACCTGAAAAATTTTTGGAGACAGAAAAATTTCAACAGAAACTGTCGTGGGTGTATTGGGGTTTTCGGACATTTCGATCGATCGGAACAGAAAAACACATTACACAAAGCTAGACTAAGTTAATGGGGAGGCTTTGATACCAATGTAAGTGCACGGCGGCGCCCCGGCAGTCAAACCGACGCCGGAATGCGGAAGCGGTGAATAACTTTAATTTTGCAGACTTAGCAAACCGGCACCACCGTGCACTATAACCGGATCGAACCATTAACTAGTCCTAGCTAACTACAAGAAAGGGAATAGAGATATACCGACGATCCAAGTCCTCCGGTCTTCTCGCCATCGTCCCGATCACTTGCGGAATGTCCCGTCTCCTCCTCGTCGCCGGAAGTGCACCACATCGCCTACTTTGTTTACGGGCTCCCACCTCAATGCCGAGGCAACTCGGGCACGAAGCCGGCTACTCGACGTGCCCAAGATTTGCTGTAGAATATGTAGTCCTCAAGTCTCATTTGGGGTTATGGAGTTGTGCCATTTTGTGGAGGAAAAGAGAGGAACTTTTGGAGAGGGTTCTTGTGTGATTTTTGGAGAATGAAGAGAACCAAAAATTGCCACACCAAAAACAATCACCCCACTCCTTAAGAATGGCCGGCCCTCTTTGTGAATGGGGAGAGAGTGTGAGTGAGGAGAGAGCCAAGGATTAATCAATCACCACCATAATGCAAGGGAGAGAGAAAAGCTCATGATATCAAGAAATGATTGCAAGTAAATAACCTCACTCCAACTACCAAATCATCAACAACCATCATGTCCCTCCATCATCATACAAAAGTCAAGCCATGATGAGGTTATCAAGTCAAAAGATGGTGCTATCATGATACAACAAAAAAGGCAAAGACCCCCTCCACAAATGCCTATTTGCAACAATGCAAATAAGCCCTCCTCCACCAATCTTCGGCCAATGAACGGAACAATGGAAATTGGCCGAAACGGAAAGCAAACTGGCAACTCCAGAAAACTGGTCCCGTAATAAATTACGGGAAAACCCCGATACTGTGCATACACACCCGCATCTGTATTTCGACCGAAATACAAATGCAATGAGACAAAGTCTACACTGTACTATACTAGGATCCGGCTTAAACCAAAGCCGGCTAGTAATATCTGTTCGATCCTGATCCGTGCAATCCGCACGTATCTGATCGAACCCTGCCATATACCCATACGGCCTATAGTACAAACTGTCCGATCCTGATCCGTGCAATACCGCACGTATCTGATCGGACCCTGCCATATCTCCATACGGCCTCTACAACCTTTCGCCCGAAAGCTGAGTAACTGAAAATGTGGTGGACTCTAAAGACTCGTCAATACTATGGCTGTGGATTTAACCACTAGCACGTCAGAGGTATATGCCAATACGTGACGGGCCACCAGCTATTGACCAAATGGGACGTCGATGAGGAAGCTCACCCCGACACCCAACTGAGCCTGTCAGTGACAATATCCGTACAGTCCGGTCCGTTCGTCTATGAGCATCGCATGGCGGGCCTAGGGGGTTGGTAAAAGTCAGACCCCCAAAAGCGGTACAAGTCGTGTCGGAGTGTAGCCCAGAACACCCTGAGATACTACTGGAATACCTACCAGTAAATCTCCTTGCCTTGGCCAAGGAATTTGTGTAATGGCTCTCCTAGACACAGCACGACCTCACCCCCAATACCGGGAGAGACGAACCCCTGAAGATACGCTCACTGCCTCCATGTGGCTCGGGACTGTACCCAACTAAAACCTGTTTGCACGACTCCTTTGAGCCGTGGTAGGGTAGTAATCAAAGTACAGTGGGAACTCACACGAGACAAATGACGATCCCCAGGTCGATGAACTAACCTGCACACATGTCACCAGGGAACTGCCATCTGACGTCTGGTATATGACCAACTAGCATGTTCCCGGCGAGTCCTGTCCGGTGTACTCATAACCCAATGAGCACCTGTATACATCTTAGGTGATCCAACTGACACCAGTGGCTTGTGAGACCGGCCACCGCCCCTCGTCGGGGTCTCGACTGTATACACTAGTCTACTAATGGAGTATCGATGCCCGGTCTCGAAACTCCCACGACTAGGGACCTTTTAAGGATATGCTTGTAGACCCCCAGCTCCCACTTATATGATCGCCCTCATACTGCTGGTGGTCAAGCAAGAATCCTAGGGGCTCTATCAACGTGTAATAGCGACGTGTCAGGTCACCTAAAACAGTACACGATGATAAAGGTAAACCAGATAGCATACTATCATCTCGAGTAAGACTGTCCTACCGGGATAGGTCCTCCCTCAATCATTACAATCACGTACCTGTGACCTAATAATTGACTCTGAGGGCACTATCTCCAACAGTGGCATTGAGGTAGAACTGGAAGAGGTTCCAGCGACACAGACTACAACAGAAGATTTGGTTGAACCAGAGGATTCCGTAGTTCCCGATGAACCCCAGCCACTCCGCCGATCTAGTAGGGTTCCTCGCCAACCTGAGAGATACTACGGTTTTCTCATGGATGGAGGGAGCGAGGATTGCATCATGGAGGATGATGACCCAACTAGCTTCGAGCAGGCCATCACGAGTAGGGACTCAATGAAATGGCTGGATGCTATGCGGTCCGAGATGGAATCCATGTACACCAACAAAGTATGGACTTTGGAAGTTGCTCCTGAAGGGGTAAAACCCATTGGGAGCAAGTGGATCTTCAAGAAGAAACTTGGTGTAGATGGGAAAGTGGAGACTTTCAAAGCTAGACTTGTAGCAAAGGGTTTTCGTCAAAGACCAGGTGTGGACTATGACGAAACCTTTTCTCTAGTGGCTATGCTTAAATCCATCCCGATCATGCTTGCCATTGCTGGATTTCATGACTACGAAATCTGGCAAATGGCTGTTAAGACCGCCTTTCTAAATGGTGATTTAGAAGAGTGCGTGTACATGACTCAGCCAGAGGGCTTCGTAGACAGTGGGAGCAGCGGGAAGGTGTGCAAGCTGCTTAAATCCATTTATGGATTAAAGCAAGAATCGCGGAGTTGAAACATCTGCTTTGATGTCGTTATCAAAGAGTTTGATTTCGTCAAAAATCCAGATGAACCTTGTATCTACAAGAAGGTAGCAGAGAGTAAGGTTGTCTTCCTCGTATTGTACGTGGACGACATACTCTTGGTAGGAAATGATATTCCTATGCTGCAAGCGGTCAAGCTCTTCTTATCACAAAGATTCTCAATGAAAGATCTTGGTGATGCCTCCTGCATATTGGGAATTAGGATCTATAGAGATAGATCCAAACGGATTTTGGGATTGTCCCAATCCAGGTACATTGACACCATACTAAAGAGGTTTAGTATGGAAGAGTCCAAGCGTGGGAACTTGCCCATGATCTCTGGAGTCACTCTCTCCAAAGAGATGTCTCCCAAGACTGATTTGGAGAGAGCTCGCATGCAAGGGATACCCTATGCTTCGGCAGTAGGCTCTATCATGTATGCGATGCTATGTACCAGACCCGATGTAGCATACTCACTAAGTGTATTGAGCAGGTATCAAGCTGATCCTGGAGAGAGTCACTGGACAGCTGTGAAGAGCATTCTCAAGTACTTGCGAAGGACTAGAGATATGTTCTTGGTGTATGGGAACGGAGAGCTCTAAGTGGAGTCCTTTACCGATTCGAGCTTCCAGAGTGATAAGGACGACTCTAATTCGCAGTCGGGCTTTGTCTTTACCCTTTACGGAGGGGCGGTTAGCTGGAAGAGTTCCAAGCAGGAAACCGTGGCAGACTCGACGATGGAGGCTGAATACATCGCTGCCAACGATACTGCTAAAGAGGCTGTCTGGATCAAGAAGTTCATTACTGAACTTGGTGTGGTTCCATCTATTGAGCATCCAATACCTTTGTATTGCGATAACAATGGAGCAGTGGCTTTGGCCAAGGAACCCAGGTCCCATCAGCGATCCAGGCATATTCTGAGGCGGTATCACCTGATCCGGGAGATAGTTGATCGCCGGGAGATCAAGGTCAGGAGGGTTGACATGAAGAACAACACCGCGGATCCACTCACGAAGGCCATTCCCCAGATACAATTTGAGAAACTCTTCGGGATGCTCGGTATGCGATACTACAGCAGCTGGCCCTAGTGCAAGTGGGAGATTGTTAGTTGTATGTATGCCCTAGAGGCCAGTATTGTACAGATGATGTATATTATATTGGATGCTTGGACATATATAGAGATGACTTTCTTGCTCGATATGATAGTATGCTATCTGGTTACTCTTTATCTTAACATGTACACTAGTCTCTTTATACTGTCTTATAGTTACATGTTGGTAAAGCCCTTAGGATATGTACTTGACTACCTGGACTATGATGCAGATCATACTAGTGGGGACATGGTAGTCCATAAGTACATCCTTCAAGGTCCCTAGTCATGGGTGTATCGAGACGGGGCATCGATATAACAGTGTAGACTAGCGTATACGCTTCTCGACCCATGTGATGGGCGATGGATGATCCCATATCCATTGGTGTTTGACATCAGAGATGGTATACGGGTGCTCAGTGGAGACTGAGTACACTGGACGGACTCACCGAGAACTCCCAGATGGTATTATACCTCACGTCAGATGGCAGTTCTCAGGTGACACTTGTACAGGTTAGTCTGTAGACCCGAGATCGTCATAGAGTCTTGTGTGATTCCCACTGTGCTTTGATCTCCACCTTACCACGTCCATGAGGGCATGCAAAACGGTGGTCTTTGGGCACAGTCCCGAGTCACATGGAGGCAATGAGTGATAGGAGGGGTTTCGTCTCTCCCGGTATTGGGAGTTGATGTTGCGCAGTGCTCGATTGGCCGTAGCAGGGAAGTCCCTGGCCAGGGCTGATCAGAGATTTGCTGGTAAGTGTTACCAGTAGTTTCTCGACCCGTTATGAGCCTCACATCGGCACGACTTATCGGGTTATTGGGGTCTGACGTTTACCACCCCTAGACTTGATATGCGACATATCAGACGAAGAGACCGGACTGTACGGTAAGTGTTACTGGTCGGATTCGCAGGAGTGTGAGCGGGCTAGCTTGTCGATCTTCTGATCGCTCAATACCCGGGTGGCCGTTACGTTTAGCAGACCGCTTGCGGCTTGTGGGTGCTTGATACGATCATCATCTGCTACCGGCGTATTGACGAGTCTTTAGAGTCCTACACAGAGGTTTCCTAGCTCAAGCGAAACGAAATAGGAGTGCATATGAGATATGTGCGGGACCGAGAATAATGCGTGTATGTGATACCGTATTTGATTCTCGCGATTAATGTTTCGATTGGTTGTATATGATATAACCTAGTTATCGAATCGAAGATCGATTCGATAAGTCGATACATTGAATACTAGTCGGTCATGTGTGACATGACCGGATCATTGAATCAAGTGTTGATTTAATGATTTAATGTATAATTATATATTTGATATATTACTTTGCATTAACTAGTATTGGTTCACTTTAAACGGATTTTTCTCACTTGATGCACATTGTATATGTGATATGCTTTTGTGCACATGATTGTATCATGTTTGATGATGCATGTTGACTTGACTTTGTGTAAAAGAATTGAACCATGGTTATGAGAGTGGTTAGGGTTTATGTTTTATTCACTTATTATTTAATCCATTCATTATTTATTAATTGGTTTTATGAAAATAAAATGGTTTCATTTATCATGAAGGATGGTGAAGCTTCATGAAGCTTTTACTAATGATGCCATTTGTCATCATACTTAAACCTAACCACTCCCACTAACCATGGTCAATTCTCTACACTTGACCATGGTTAGGATATGATAAATATCATTTTCTTTTCTATTTTGATTAAGTTTTTATCATATTCTATCATCTTCTTCATCTTCTTCTTCAAAAGAAAAGCTTGCTACTTTAATGGCAACTTGAGTTCTAGTGAGAGAAATCCAAATCTAATGTGAACCCACCTCCTATTTCTTCATCCTCTACCTCTTGCCAAGTGGTTTTGGGTGTTTTCTTCACAAGTTTCACTACTTGGTGAAGTCGGAGCTTGAACTAGTGCAACCTCGACGTAGATCGTCTTTGACACGAAGCCGACGACCTAGCTCGCCCGTTTCTCCGATGAAGCCGACGATTGGGTTCGGGATTCATGATGGACTGCGAGAGGACACCCACGTGGAGCTAAGGAAGTGGAAATCCGGATCTAGAAAGGTTGTAGCTTCTCACTTCTAGTTAAATAGTTAGCTAGTTTTTCTTTCGCCTAGAATTCTAGTCTAAGATCCGTAGTCTAGGGTTTCTCGG
This sequence comes from Agapanthus africanus, assembly GCA_030015575.1. Lineage (NCBI taxonomy): Eukaryota > Viridiplantae > Streptophyta > Magnoliopsida > Asparagales > Amaryllidaceae > Agapanthus > Agapanthus africanus. The sequence goes on along the minus strand of CM057342.1, from coordinate 506,162,053 downwards.
CACCATTTTTTTTTAAATTGGCATGTTCGATGCCTTGTGAGACCTCACTAGGGTGCCTAGGAACCTTTCACGAACTTAAGTTATTACTAGATAATAATATACTGACAGGGCCAAACTACAAAGATTGGCTCAGGAATGTCAAAATGGCAATCATTTATGACAAGTTGGGGTATCTCCCTACCACCAAAGCTCCCCCTGTCCCTAGTCCCAAAACCAGCGTCGCGGATAGGGAAATCCGTAAGACCTGGGAAATCGATTGCGTGAAGGCCAAGTGCCTCGTGCTTGCCTCAATGGACAACGAACATCAGAGGAGGCACGAGAATATGGACCTCGAATCCATATTTCTCCATACAAAAGAACTGTATGGAGAGCAATCTCGTATCGCAAGATACGAAGTGTCGAAGAAGTTATTTTCGGCAAAGTTGGCCGTCGGATCATCGGTAGCGGACCACGTGCTTTAGGATGATTGGCTTCATAGAGGAGCTCGCAGACCTTGGGACCACGTTGGAGAATTAGCTCTATACGGACTTGATTCTTCAGTCACTTCCTTTCACTTACGCCCAGTTTATCCTGAACTTCAACTTACAAGAAAAAGAAGTTGAACTTTCAGAACTCCTCAACATGCTGAAGAGTGTAGAGGGCACTCTACAAAAAGGTAGCGAAACATCCACTTTGTTTGTAGGAGGATCTTCCTCTTCTAGGTCCAAGGCGAAAGCCAAGGGAAAGAAGAAGAAAACCCCCGCCAAACCAAGGGGCGGTGTTAGTAAAGTGGATACGAAGGGAAGGCAAAAGCAACAAAGAAAGCGGGGAAGCTTATAGGAAAGGAAGAGTACTTTTTCTGTCATAAGAGTGGGCACTGGAAGAAAGATTGCAGGGCTTGGAAAGCCAGAACACAGGATCTGAAGCAAGTTGCGGCTTCAGCTTCAGGTGTGTATGTTATTGAAAACTGTCTATCAATAAACTCTACTTCCTAGGTATTGGATACCGGATCAGGATCTCATATCTGTAATTCTTTGCAGGCGTTGAGAAACCGTAGGGTTTTGAAGGCAGGTGACATGACCCTCAAAGTTGCAAACGGAGCTAGCATGGATGCTAAGGCCGTGGGGGACTATCATCTGGGAATGTCAGATGGACATGGTTTGGTTTTACGTAATTACTTTTTTGTACCCAACGCAACTTGTAATATCATTTCTGTATCTTTGATTTCTAAAGAAGGTTATGAATTTGCGTTTGTAAGTAATGTTGTAAACATTCACCTTAATCAAGTTCTGATTAGGTCAGGTACATTAAGCAATGGTATGTATTAAACCAACCAAAGATTTTCAATATCCAGAATACACACAAAAGAAAGTCTCCGAAAATAAATCAGACTTTCTTATGGCATTGTAGACTGGGTCACATCAATGAGAGAAGGTTGACGAAGTTACATACAGAAGGATATTTGGATTCGTTCGAATATCAATCGTATGCCACTTGTCAATCCTGTCTCAAAGGAAAGATGACAAAGACTCCGTTCACTGGACACGGAGTAAAAGCGAGCGAGCTCTTGGGACTCGTACACAGCGACGTGTGCGGTCCAATGTCTATACATGCGCAAAGCGGTTATTCTTACTTCATTAATTTTACGGATGACTTTTCAAGGTACGGTTATGTCTTCTTAATGAAACATAAATCCGAAGCCTTTGAAAAATTCCAGGAATATAAGAATGAAGTAGAAAAATAAACCGGCAAAAGTATCAAGACACTAAGATCGGATCGAGGTGGTGAATACTTGAGTGCCGAGTTCCTGGACTACTTAAAAGAGAATGGAATTCTCTCTCTGCTTACTCCTCCATACACTCCGCAACATAACGGTGTATCGGAGAGACAGAACCGCACCCTATTGGATATGGTACGGTCCATGATGAGTAACGCTGAGTTACCGCGATCATTCTGTAAGTCGATGTACTACACCCCAGTACTTGTGGGGAGGCGGAATTTTCAAAAACGAACTTGTTTAGTGAACGAACATCGACTAACCGCTTGAATCGAAGCTAAACTATAAATAACCAAACACAAAGTGTTTCTAAACTACTGTGTTTAGGGATTATACCTAATGAACCAACTCCTTCATCTTTACGATCTCCTTGTCCTCCTCGGCCTTCTCTAGATAGTAGACGATCCACCCGAGAGCAAAACTCCAAGCTAAACCTCTAAACTTGAGGCAACTAACCTTCTTGGATTGCTAATCAAAGAAGATAGAATGAAATAGAGTGATGGTTATGGATTGATTAGTCTTCCTAATCCTTGATCTCAACTCATGAGAGGGGAGGATTAGTCTTTGAAGAGGGAGAGCTTGAGGAGAGAGAAGGTGAGAATGAATATCAAATGAGAATAGTAAATCTATCATAATAAATATGAAGCATTCTTATTTATGAGAAAAAGAATAATACATAATGAATAAGCATGCTTCACAAATATCTAATGGTGATTCATTGTCATGACTCACTAAGCATTTATCATGCATTAATGATATGCATGAATCACCCTCATGACTCACTAAACTCAATTAATGCAAATGACACCTAAACCTCCTTAGTCACCACCTTCTAGAAGCTTCTCGCACAATTACGAGAACGCCCCTCCGATCCGTAAAAATACGGAAAAACTTTAGACTGTATAAATCCAATAACCGGATACCAGTAACTGGCTTAAACCAAAGCCGACTGGTAAAAACTGTCCGAAAGTCGTACGCGCGTAAACGCACGTATGCGTTCGAACCCTTTGTCGCAAAACCATGCGACCTCTATATCGTTTCGCCTGGAGTAGGAAACTCTCTGTGTGGGACTCTAGAGACTCGACTACTACGCTGGCAGTGGGTTTAACCACAGACCGCAAGCGGCACTAGCTGTACGTAACGGTCCCCAGGTAGTTGTCGATAAGAAGGCCGATGAGGAAACCCATCCGAACTCCTACTGAGTCTAATGTGACAATCTCCATACAGTCCGGTCCGTTCGTCCAAGACTATCGCATATCGGGCCTAGGGGGGCGGCAAGCGTCAGTCCCCTAATAGCGGTATAAGTCGTGTCGGAGGGAAGCCCATTACACCCTGAGAAACTACTGGAACCTACCAGCAAATCTCGCTTGCCCTGGCCAGGGACTTTGCGTAATGGCTCTCTGACACAGCACGATATCTACTCCCAATACCGGGAGGGACGAATCCTGTCTAACCGCCACTGCCTCCAAGTGCTCGGGACTGCACCCAACTGCTACCTGTTTGCACGACTCCTTTGAGCCGTGGTAGGGTAGCAATCTAAGAACAGTGGGACACACTCGAGGCGAAGTAGCAGTGTCAAGTCTGCGGACTATGCTGTACTCATGTCACCTGGGAACTGCTCACTGACGACTGGTATCAAACCAACCAACAGTTCCCTGTGAGTCCTGTCCGGTGTACCCGTAACCTAACGAGCACCTGCATACTATCTCCAGTACGATGTACTGACGGCTGTGGGACAGACCATCTCCCCAACTGGGATGAGAAGCGTACACACCAGTCTACTCCGGAGTATCGATGCTCTGTCTCGATAATCCAACGACTAGGGACCTGAAAAAGGATGTGCTTGTAGACTACTCAGCCCCCACTAGTGTGACTGCCATCACAACGCTGGTAGACAAGCAAGATCCCAAGAGCTCTATCAATACGTACACTCACATATTAAGATAGAAAAACCAAGTAGCATACTACCATGTTTAGCAAGACTGTTATATACATGTGAATATCCCAGGCTTCCATTAAGTAATATACAAACTAGTATGATACAGTAATGGCCTTCTAGGGCATAAACACTAACAATCTCCCACTTGCACTAGGGCCATGTACTGGCATATCGTACACCGATGATCTCGAGTAGCCTCTCGAACTGAATCTGAGGTAGGGCCTTCGTGAATGGATCAGCAATGTTCTCTTCAGAAGCAACTCTCCGAACCTCGATCTCCTGACGATCAATGATCTCCCTGATCAGGTGATACCGCCTCAAGATGTGTCTGGACTTCTGATGGGACCTTGGTTCCTTTGCTAAAGCTATAGCTCCGTTGTTGTCGCAATACAGAGGTATTGGATCAACTATGGTAGGAACCACCTGAAGTTCTGTTAGGAACTTCTTCATCCAGACTGCTTCTTTTGCGGCATCGCAAGCAGCTCTATACTCCGCTTCCATCGTCGAGTCAGCAACGGTGTCCTGCTTGGAGCTCTTCCAGCACACCGCCCCTCCATTGAGGGTAAAGACATAACCCAACATGGACTTGGAATCGTCCTTATCACTCTGAAAGCCGGGATCAGCAAAGGCCTCCAACCTGAGGTCTTTTCCGCCGTAAACCAAGAACATCTCCTTAGTCCTTCTCAGGTACTTGAGAATGTTCTTTGCTGCTATCCAGTGCTTCTCCCCTGGGTCTGACTGATACCGGCTTACTACGCTCAGTGCGTAAGCTACATCTGGTCTGGTACACAACATCGCATACATTATAGAGCCTACCGCAGAAGCGTAGGGTATAATAGACATGTGTTCCCTTTCCAAATCAGTCTTGGGAGACATCTCTTTAGAGAGGGTGATTCCGTGACAAGCCGGTAGATTACCGCGCTTAGAATCTTCCATACTGAATCTTTTCAGTACAGTGTCGATATACCTGGACTGCGAAAGTCCCAACATCCTCTTGGATCTATCGCGATAGATCCGGATCCCCAGAATGTACGAGGCATCACCCAGGTCTTTCATGGAGAACCTGTGTGACAAGAATCCTTTGACAGATTGTAGCATAGGAATGTCATTTCCTATCAATAGAATGTCATCCACGTACAAGACGAGGAATATGACACTTCTGGCTACAACTTTACTATATATGCACGGTTCATCTGGATTTTTGATAAAGTCATATTCTTTGACTGTCTCATCAAAACAGATGTTCCAACTCCGCGATGCCTGCTTTAGTCCATAAATGGACTTAAGCAGCTTGCATACTTTCCCGCTGCTCCCACTCTGATTGAAACCCTCTGGCTGATCCATATAGACGCTCTCTTCTAAATTTCCATTCAGAAAAGCCGTCTTTACGTCCATCTGCCAGATTTCATAATCATGGAAGGCAGCAATAGCAATAAGGACCCGAATGGATTTGAGCATAGCCACTGGATAAAAAGTTTCGTCATAGTCCAAACCAGGTCTTTGACGAAAACCCTTTGCAACAAGTCTAGCCTTATAGGTTTCCATCTGTCCATCTACACCAATCTTTTTCTTGAAGATCCATTTGCATCCTATGGGTTTTACCCCATCTGGAGCAAAGTCCAAAGTCCATACTTTGTTGGTGTACATGGACTCCATTTCGGTCCGCATTGCATCTAGCCATCGTACCGAGTCGCCGCTCTGGATGGCCTGCTGGAAGTCAGTAGGTTCATCATCATCTATGATGCAATCCTCTCTATCCCCATCTATGAGAAAACCGTAGTATCTCTCAGGAGGATGAGACGGCCTACTAGTCCTGCGGAGGGGTGCGGGAATGTTCTGTTCTTCTTGAACTACCGGTTCTACCAAACTTTCAGTATTAGTTTGTGGTTCTGGAATTTCTTCCAGTTCTATTTCGCTCCCACTTGATTCCTTTTCTAAAAACTGATGTTCTAGAAAATGGGCATTACGAGAAACAAATACCTTTTGTTCCTCTGCGTAATAGAATAGATATCCCCTGGAGTTCTTTGGATATCCCACAAAACTACACTTTACTGATCGTGCCTCGAGCTTGTCCACATGCTGCTTTTTAACAAAAGCTGGACATCCCCAAATCTTTATATACTGTAGATGGGGCTTCTTCCCGCTCCACATCTGATATGGAGTGGTAGGCACAGTCTTGGTAGGAACCATGTTCAAAAGATATGCCGCTGATTCTAGCGCATAACCCCAGAAAGAGCGCGGTAACTCAGCATTACTCATCATGGATCGTACCATATCCAATAGGGTTCGATTCCGTCTCTCCGATACACCATTGTGCTGTGGAGTGTACGGAGGAGTAAGCTGAGAGAGAATTCCTTTCTCTTTTAGGTAACCTAGGAACTCGGCACTTAAGTATTCTCCACCTCGATCAGATCTTAGTGTCTTAATACTTTTGCCGGTTTGGTTTTCGACTTCATTCTTATACTCTTGGAATTTCTCAAAAGCCTCGGATTTATGTTTCATCAGATAAATGAATCCGTATCTTGAGTAATCATCCGTGAAAGTAATGAAATAGGAAAAACCACCTCTTGCATGTGTAGACATTGGACCGCATACATCGCTGTGTATGAGTCCTAAGAGCTCGCTCGCTCTTACTCCTTGTCCAGTAAATGGAGTCTTTGTCATCTTTCCTTTGAGACAGGATTGACAAGTGTCATAAGTTTGATATTCGAACGAGTCCAAATATCGTTCTCTATGCAACTTAGTCAACCTTCTCTCATTGATGTGACCCAGCCTACAATGCCATAAGAAAGCTTTATTTAAATCTGGAGTCTTTCTTTTTAGTGTGTTCTGGACATTGAAAATTTGGAGTTGGTTTAAAACATATATGTCGTTATTTAGAGTACCGGACCCAATCAAACCATGATTAAGGTGGATGTTAACAACATCTCTTACAAACGTGAAATCATAACCTTTATTTGATAACAAGGAAACTGATATGATATTACACGTTAAGCTTGGTACAAAATAACAGTTATGTAAAACCAAAATGTGTCCACTCGTCAATCCTAGGTGATAATCCCCGACGGACGCAGCTCCCACGCTAGCTCCGTTAGCAACCCTGAGGATCATATCACCTTCCTTCAGCACTCTACGGTTTCTCAGTGCCTGCAATGAATTGCAAATATGAGATCCTGATCCGGTATCCAATACCCAGGAAGTAGAGTTGATTGACAGACAATTCTTAATTACAAACACACCTGAAGTCGAAGCCACAGCTTGCTTCGGTTCCTGGTTCTTGGCGTTCCACGCCTTGCAATCCTTCTTTCAGTGCCCTTTCCTGTGACAATGGAAGCACTCTTCCTGGCTCACTACCGGTACCGCAAACTTTTTCTTTCCCTTCTTTCCTACCTTACTAACACCTCCTCTAGGTTTGGGTGCGGCCTTCTTCTTCCTTCCTTTGGCCCTAGCCTTGGACCCGGAAGAAGAAGCACCGCCAACAAACATAGCGGATATTTCCCTTGCCTTCTGCAAGGTGCCCTATGCACTCCTTAACATGTTCAGGAGTTCCGCAAGTTCAACTTCTTTTCCTTGAAGGTTGAAGTTGAGGATAAACTGGGCGTAGGTGGGAGGAAGGGACTGGAGAATAAGGTCTGTATACAGCTCATTATCCAAAGTCGTCCCAAGGTCTGCGAGCTCTTCAATATAGCCGATCATCTGTAGGACATGTTCACCTACCGATGACCCGACAGCCAACCTCGCTCGAAACAAGTTCTTAGAGGTCTCGTATCTTGCTATACGAGATTGCTCTCCATAAAGTTCCTTTGTATGGAGAAATATGCCATCTAGGGACATATCCTCGTGCCTCCTCTGATGTTCATTGTTCATTGAGGCAAGCACGATGCACTTGGCTCTCGCGCAATCTAAATCCCAGGTTTTGCGGATTTCCTTATCCGCATTGCTGGATTTGGGACCAGGGACAGCAGGTGCCGTAGCGGTGAGGACGTACCCCAGTTTGTCATAGGTCAAAGCCATTTTGACATTCCGCAGCCAATCTTTATAGTTTGGCCCTGTCAGTATATTTTTCTCTAAAAGTAACTTAAGTCCAGTCATTTTCAGGGTCGCTGCAATTAGGAGAGAGAGAAGAAAACTCTTTAGCACGATGCTCTTGCAATTTTAGAGTGGTTTTTAGTTTATCTAAACTGGATGGCTCCCACTGTTTCTCGAATCCTTCCTCAAACCATAAAAGAAGAATTGGCCAGGACTATTCTCACCGTACAATACTTGCTTAACCGTTCAGCCAGGCCAGTGTCGATACTTCGAGGGAGGTTTTCCAACGCTTTCGCGAAGTTCCTTAATTAAATAACCTCTTTTCTCTGGGGGCGTAACCCCGCTGACACCTTTGTGGACACCTACTAGGTTTATAGCATTGATCGTTAAGTGACGAATATCCTGATAAGTAGCATATACTCACAGTAGGATCGGGATCCAAATATCATCGTATGATAATGTTGAAGGAATCCTATCAACATTCATCAAACTCCAAATGGTATGCATCTCTTTGCAAATTTCAGTTTCTTTAGAAATTCCCGATATATTTTTCTGCCCCATGCTCTTATGACCTTGGCGTTAGGTCAAAATGTCATAAGTCACATGTCAAGTTCTACCCATCATTATCTTATCAATTTGAACCCATCCGTATATATCCTTGACGTTCGGCCAAAATGATAATACGACTGTCCCAAACTAACTCATCTATCTATGCAACAAATGAATACCCAGTAGCTACCAAACACTATGCCTTGGCGTTAGGTCAAAATACATAGCTTGAATACTACTGAATACCCAGATGAAATGACGGAGGGCTACGAATGGTTTTGGCGAAACCGTGAACGTAGTGAACTTGATATAACCGAAGGAACCTGATAGCTTTTTAAAAGGAGTGGTTAAAGCTCCGCATTTAAAAATATCTGTTTTTAAAATTAACCGAGTGGTTTCTTTTAAATTGTTCCAATGATTTAAACTTTGGTTTGTTTTTCTTTGCATTATAGATAATGCGTCTCATCATTAACCTATCATTGCAGAAAACAACGAAAATACAACGTCCTCTTATGCCATCCGCATTCGCCACGGGGTCCCGTCATCACCCGTTAGTTTACTTAACTAACGACAGAGCGGGGGCTGGGCTAGCGCGGGTGTAAAACATAAGTGACGTCTAAATAGCTATCATAAATATAGATATTTTACATTCGTCTGACGCAATGATATACATTCCAGAACACAGATAAACAATATTGGATTTGCAAGCAATCTGTATTTCTTTCGAGCCTGCAAGAAAAGACAGATTACACAGTTGTGATGAATTGCCGCTACCCCACCCTCGACCCCTACGGGTACGGCAAACTACCCGCCCGGCAGTTTGTGTACCCCACCTTGGGTCAGTCCTAGGAGCAAAAACAGTAAAATGAAATAATACAACGGTGGCTACAACCGCAACCTGGATGTGCCCCGCAAAAATAATATTACAACAAATTACATTTACAACAAATGAATTAAATAATAACCCATTGCTAAACCCCGTCTATACACCACAACAGTCCAATACAGTTTATATGCACAAACAGATATAACCATTACAGAAATGTGCAACCCCCTGCCAACCGACATACTAGCAGTTAGGGGAGGTTTACGAACACATTTATCAATCACAGATATAATCCAACATGCAAATACTGTACAATTTCGATCGATTAAACATCTTTAATATTGCTCCAAAAACTGCTCTGTAAAACTGAAACCTGAGCAAATATTAAATATCCCAGAAAATCCCAAATTACACAGAGAAGCAGCACAGGAAATTTGAGTTCCTGACTCGGCAACTCGGCGGCGGAAGCGCGGCGGATCGGTGCGATCCGCCGCGGTTCCGCGGCCGTGTTGCCGATTCAGGAGCTCAAATTTCTTGGGTGTTCTTCTGGTGTCTTTTCAAGCTCTCTGAACTTCCGTGAAAAATTTTTGGACTTCATTTTAAACTCGACAGAAACTTGACAGTTTTAGGGTTTTCCGGCTTCGTTTTTCCGTTCGAAATTCGTACAAATTTGCAATTAAGTTATTTATTGTTTAGCGAGGCTCTGATACCACTGTAAGTCGATGTACTACACCCCAGTACTTGTGGGGAGGCGGAATTTTCAAAAACGAACTTGTTTAGTGAACGAACATCGACTAACCGCTTGAATCGAAGCTAAACTATAAATAACCAAACACAAAGTGTTTCTAAACTACTGTGTTTAGGGATTATACCTAATGAACCAACTCCTTCGTCTTTACGATCTCCTTGTCCTCCTCGGCCTTCTCTAGGTAGTAGACGATCCACCCGAGAGCAAAACTCCAAGCTAAACCTCTAAACTTGAGGCAACTAACCTTCTTGGATTGCTAATTAAAGAAGATAGAATGAAATAGAGTGATGGTTATGGATTGATTAGTCTTCCTAATCCTTGATCTCAACTCATGAGAGGGGAGGATTAGTCTTTGAAGAGGGAGAGCTTGAGGAGAGAGAAGGTGAGAATGAATATCAAATGAGAATAGTAAATCTATCATAATAAATATGAAGCATTCTTATTTATGAGAAAAAGAATAATACATAATGAATAAGAATGCTTCACAAATATCTAATGGTGATTCATTGTCATGACTCACTAAGCATTTATCATGCATTAATGATATGCATGAATCACCCTCATGACTCACTAAACTCATTTAATGCAAATGACACCTAAACCTCCTTAGTCACCACCTTCTAGAAGCTTCTCGCACAATTACGAGAACGCCCCTCCGATCCGTACAAATACGGAAAAAATTTAGACTGTATAAATCCAATAACCGGATACCAGTAACTGGCTTAAACCAAAGCCGACTGGTAAAAACTGTCCGAAAGTCGTACGCGCGTAAACGCACGTATGCGTCCGAACCCTTTGTCGCAAAACCATGCGACCTCTATATCGTTTCGCCTGGAGTAGGAAACTCTCTGTGTGGGACTCTAGAGACTCGACTACTACGCTGGCAGTGGGTTTAACCACAGACCGCAAGCGGCACTAGCTGTACGTAACGGTCCCCAGGTAGTTGTCGATAAGAAGGCCGATGAGGAAACCCATCCGAACTCCTACTGAGTCTAATGTGACAATCTCCATACAGTCCGGTCCGTTCGTCCAAGACTATCGCATATCGGGCCTAGGGGGGCGGCAAGCGTCAGTCCCCTAATAGCGGTATAAGTCGTGTCGGAGGGAAGCCCATTACACCCTGAGAAACTACTGGAACCTACCATCAAATCTCGCTTGCCCTGGCCAGGGACTTTGCGTAATGGCTCTCTGACACAGCACGATATCTACTCCCAATACCGGGAGGGACGAATCCTGTCTAACCGCCACTGCCTCCAAGTGCTCGGGACTGCACCCAACTGCTACCTGTTTGCACGACTCCTTTGAGCCGTGGTAGGGTAGCAATCTAAGAACAGTGGGACACACTCGAGGCGAAGTAGCAGTGTCAAGTCTGCGGACTATGCTGTACTCATGTCACCTGGGAACTGCTCACTGACGACTGGTATCAAACCAACCAACAGTTCCCTGTGAGTCCTGTCCGGTGTACCCGTAACCTAACGAGCACCTGCATACTATCTCCAGTACGACGTACTGACGGCTGTGGGACAGACCATCTCCCCAACTGGGATGAGAAGCGTACACACCAGTCTACTCCGGAGTATCGATGCTCTGTCTCGATAATCCAACGACTAGGGACCTGAAAAAGGATGTGCTTGTAGACTACCCAGCCCCCACTAGTGTGACTGCCATCACAACGCTGGTAGACAAGCAAGATCCCAAGAGCTCTATCAATACGTGCACTCACATATTAAGATAGAAAAACCAAGTAGCATACTACCATGTTTAGCAAGACTGTTATATACATGTGAATATCCCAAGCTTCCATTAAGTAATATATAAACTAGTATGATACAGTAATGGCCTTCTAGGGCATAAACACTAACACATTCTGGGGATATGCACTAGAATCAGCTGCATACCTTTTGAACCGAGTTCCTACTAAGACTGTGCCTACTACACCATATCAGATGTGGTGTGGGAAGAGACTCTATCTTAATCACATTAAGACATAGGGATGTCCAGCTTTTGTCAAAAAGCAGCATGCGGACAAGCTCGAAGCACGCTCAGTACAGTGCAAGTTTGTGGGATATCCAAAGAACTCCAAGGGATATTTCTTCTATTGCGAAGAGGAACAAAAGATTTATGTTTCTCGTCATGCCCATTTCTTGGAAACTGAGTTTTTGGAAAATCAGATAAGTGGGAGCACAATAGAACTGGAAGAAATTCCAGAACCACGAGCTATTACTGAAAGCTTAGTAGAACCAGTGGGTTCGAAAGATCTTGACATTCCTACGCCGCTCCGCAGAAGTAGTAGGCAATCTCATCCGCCCGAGAGATACTACGGTTTTCTCATAGACGGGGATAGAGAAGATTGCATCATTGATTATGATGAGCCTACTAGCTTCCAGCAAGCCGTTCAGAGCGTTGACTTGGTAAAATGGCTCGATGCAATGCGGACCGAAATGGAGTCCATGCACACCAACAAAGTATGGACGTTGGACATTGCTCCAGATGGGGTAAAACCCGTAGGATGCAAGTGGATCTTCAAAAGGAAGATTGGTGTAGATGGACAGGTTGAGACCTATAAGGCTAGACTGGTTGCAAAGGGTTTTCGTCAAAGACCTGGTTTGGACTATGACGAGACCTTTTCTCCAGTAGCTATGCTGAAATCCATTCGGATCCTTCTTGCCATTGCTGCCTTCCACGGTTATGAGATTTAGTAGATGGATGTAAAAACCGCTTTACTAAATGGAAATTTAGAGGAGTGTGTTTATATGGACCAGCCAGAGGGTTTCATTCAGAGTGGGAGCAGCGGAAAGGTGTGCAAGTTGCTTAAGTCCATCTATGGACTAAAGCAGGCATCGCAGAGTTGGAACATCTGTTTTGATGAGACGGTCAAGGAATTTGGCTTTATCAAAAATCCAGATGAACCATGCATCTATAGTAGATTTGTAGCGAGAACTGTAGTATTCCTCGTTTTATACGTGGATGACATTCTCTTAATAGGAAATGACATTCCTATGCTACAATCTGTCAAAGGGTTCTTGTCACACAGGTTCTCCATGAAAGACCTGGGTGGTGCCTCATACATTCTGGGGATCCGGATCTATTGTGACAGATCCAAGAGGATACTGGGACTCTCACAGTCTAGGTACATCGACACCATACTGAAAAGATTCAGTATGGAAGATTCCAAGCGCGGTAATCTACCGGCTTGTCACGGGATCACCCTCTCCAAATAGATGTCTCCCAAGACTGATTTGGAAAGGGATCGCATGTCTATTATACCCTATGCTTCTGCGGTAGGCTGTATAATGTATGCGATGTTGTGTACCAGACCAGATGTAGCTTATGCACTGAGTGTGGTAAGCCGGTATCAGTCAAACCCTGGGGAGAAACACTGGATAGCGGTAAACAACATTCTCAAGTACCTGAGAAGGACTAAGGAGATGTTCTTGGTGTATGGCGGAAAAGACCTCCAGATCGAGGCCTTTGCTGACTCCAGCTTCCAGAGTGACAAGGATGATTCCAAGTCCATGTCGGGTTATGTCTTTACCCTCAATGGAGGGGCGGTGTGTTGGAAGAGTTCCAAACAGGAAACCGCTGCTGACTCGACGATGGAAGCGGAATATATCGCTGCTGCAGATGCTGCAAAAGAAGTCGTCTGGATAAGGAAGTTCTTAACTGAACTTCTGGTGGTTCCGTCCATTGTTGATCCAATACCGCTGTATTGCGACAACAACAGGGCTATAGCTTTAGCAAAGGAACCCAGGTCCCATCAGAAGTCCAGACACATCTTAAGGCGGTATCACCTGATCAGGGAGATCGTGGGTCGCCAGGAGATCGAGGTTCGGAGAGTTTATACGGAAGATAACACTACTGATCCACTCACAAAGGCCTTACCCCAGACTCAGTTCGAGCGGCTGATCGAGATGATAGGTCTTCGATACGCCAGTACATGGCCTTAGTGCAAGTGGGAGATTGTTAGTGTATATGCCCTAGAGGCCATTACTGTATCATACTAGTATGTATATTACTTAATGGAAGCTTGGGATATTCACCCTGTATTGACAATCTTACTTAATATAGTAGTATGCTACTTGGTTTGTTTCTACTTCAATGTGTACATGTGTTTATTTTAGTATATCACCTATACACATTAGTGGAGCCCTTAGGATCTTTGCTTGATTACCAGCGTTGTGATGGCAGTCACACTGGTGGGGGCTGGGTAATCTATAAGCACATCCTTATGCTGGTCCCTAGTAGCAGGACTATCGAGACAGGGCATCGATACTCCGGATTAGACTAGTGTTTGCGCTTCTCATCCCAGTGTGGGAGACGGTCTGTCCCACAGCCGTCAGTACGTCGTACTTGAGATAGTATGCGGGTGCTCGTTAGGTTACGAGTACACTGGACAGGACTCGTCGGGAACTATTTGTTGGTACTATACCTATCGTCAGTTATCAGTTCCCAGGTGACATGAGTACAGCTTAGTCCGCTGACTGGACACTGTCACTTCGCCTCGAGTGTGTTCCCACTGTACTTTGATTACTACCCTACCACGGCTCAAAGGAGTCGTGCAAACAGGTAGTTTTTGGGTGCAGTCCCGAAGCACTTAGAGGCAGTGACGGTTAGACAAGATTCGTCTCTCCCGGTATTGGGGGTTGACATCGTGCTGTGTCTAGGAGAGCCATTACACGAGTAGTCCCTGGCCAGGGCAAGCGAGATATACTGGTAGGTTTCCAGTGTTATCTCAGGGTGTTCTGGGCTTCACTCCGACATGACTTGTACCGCTATTAGGGGACTGACGTTTACCGCCCCCTAGGCCCGCCATGCGATGTATCAGACGAGCAGACCGGACTGTATGGTGATTGTCACATTCAGGCTCAGTAGGAGTTCAGATGGGTTTCACCTCGTCAGTCTTCTTGTCGGCATCTAACCGGGGGCCGTTACGCACAGCTAGTGCCGCTTGCGGTCTGTGGTTAAACCCACTGCCAGCGTAGTGTCGAGTCTTTAGAGTCCCAGACAGAAAGCTATTCTCCTCTAGGCAAAAGAGTAGAGGTCGCATGGTTTTGCGACAGGGTTCGATCACATCCGTGCACTTGTGCACGTTTGGTGTCCGGACAGTTAACACTAGCGGGCTTTTGTTTAAGCCAGATCCTAGTGTACATTTTGGGATTGGTTTTATCCCGTTTGTATTCGTGTTCCTCAGAACGCGGATGCGGGTGTGTATGCACAGTTGACAGAGAGACAGAGGCAGAGGATTCTCATTGGGGTTGTTGACTATTGACTTTTGACTAAACCCAAATGAGAATAAGATATATGATTAACAATAATATTAATTAAGTATTATAGTGACATGGTTGTTGAGGGGTTGATTTGTTGACTTGTTGACTTTGTTGACCCGTTGACTAGGTTGGACTAGTTGACCATTATCATTACAATGGTTGTCATTTCATGCAAAGACTTTTGCTTGCTTGTTGTGCTTTGCAAAATGAGTGCATGAAATGATAATGCCACTTGATATGATATGAACCATCACATAATACTCAATTATTATTATTGTTATTATTACTATTATTCTTTTTGGATTATGAGAGAGAGGTTGAGAAAAGTCTTGCTCATTCTTTCATTGTCTTTCTCTCTCTTGAGCTCTCTCATTCTCAAGCTCTCCCTCTTTCTCTTGCTCTCTCTAGCTCAAGGCAAACTATTCTCATGTGTTGAGACTCATTGCCTTAGAGATAAAAAGACACCAAAATAATCCTCTACTCACTCTAGTTCACAAGGTTTAGCAAACCAAGTGAACTAGTTTCTTCAAAGTTCGAAGAAGAAGCCAAAGGTAGAAGCTTTCGGGGGGATCGATCTTCGGCGCAAGGAGACGACGGGGTGAAGCCGATCCGTACACCATCAAGAGTTGAAGACGAAGGAGTTCAAGAAAGGTATAACCCCCTAACTGAGTAGTTAACAACTTCTAGTTAGGTTGTTAGATAGATAGTTTGACAAAGATCCGGTTTGAGTCCATGTTACCACCTCTAGAAAAATTGTTTTTCATCATTTCCGCAAGCCCGTAAGTACCGGGGGAAGGGTAGCATGGACATACACATACATTATAGAGCCTACCACAGAAGCTGTAGGGTTCCTAGGCACACTAATGAAGTCTCACAAGTGATCAAACATGCCCAATTCAAAAAATTTCATGTGCCTACAAACCCTAATACGGATCGTTAACTAGATAATGAGGCGATGCAAGCAAGTAAATAACTTTATTCCTAAAGGAAAGAAACTACAACCTTTGTAGATCCGGTCCTCCACCTCCTAGGCTCCGTGATGACGTCCCTCCGCTGTCCAAATCGAATCCAGGACTCTAGCATCGGTTTCATCGGAGAAATGGGCGGGCTAAGTCATCGACTTCGATGACGAAGATGATCTACGTCGAGGCAACTCAAGATCAAACTCCAACTTCACCAAGTCATGAAACTTGTAAAGAAAACACCCTATACTACTTGGCAAGTGATAGAGGATGAAGAAATAGGAAGTGGGTTCACTTTAGAATTGGATTTCTCACTATTTTTCTCATGTTGCCATTGATGAAGGCAAGCTTTCTTCCTTAGTTGAAGAAGAAGAAGATGAAGAAAGAATATCATAAGTATTTTGAAAAATAGAAAATAAAAGGAATACTTATCATATAACAAGCATGGTTAGGTGTAGAGAATAGACTATGGTTAGGTTGAATGGTTAGGGTTAAGCATGAGACAAATATGGTGGACTTGTTCAAAGCTTCATGAAGCTTCAACAAGCGAACAAAGAAAGCCACCATATCATTTTCCTTTTGCCAAAATAAATAAACAATATAAATAAATGAATAACTAAATCAAATGAAACCCTAACCATTAACTAACCATGGTTTAATTCTTTACACAAACCCAAGTTAGCATGTATCATCAAATATGATACAATCTTGTGCACAAAAATATATCACATATACAATGTGCATATCAAGTGAGAAAATCCTTTTAAAGTGAACCAATACTAGTTAATGCAAAGTAATATATCAAATATATAATTATACATTAAATCATTAAATCAACACTTGATTAAATGATCCGGTCATGTCGCATATAACCGACTAGTATCCAATGTATCGGCTTATCGAATCAATCCTTGATTCGATAACTAGGTTATATCGCATACAACCATTCGATACATTCATCGCGAGAATAGAATACGGTATCACATACACGCATTATTCTCGATCCCGCAAATATCTCATATGCGCTCCTATTTCGTTTCGCTTGAGCCAGGAAACCTCTGTGTAGGACTCTAAAGACTCGTCAATACGCCGGCAGCAGGTGATGATCATATCAAACACCCACAAGCCGCAAGCGGTCTGCTAAACGTAACGGCCACCCGGGTATTGAGCGATCAGAAGATCGATGAGCAAGCCCGCTCACACTCCTGTGAATCCAACCAGTAACACTTACCGTACAGTCCGGTCTGTTCGTCTGATATGTCGCATATCTCGCCTAGGGGTAGTAAACGTCAGACCCCAGTAGCTTGATAAGTCATGCCGACGAAAGTTCCATAACATTCGTGAAACTACTGATAACTCTTACCAGTATATCACTGCAACCCTGGCCAGGGATTTCCTATTATGGCCAGTCGAGCATAGCGCAACATCAACCCCCAATACCGGGAGAGACGAATCCCCTCTTATCGCTCATTGCCTCCATGTGAATCGGGACTGTACCCAAAAACCACCTGTTTGCACGACTCAGTAGAGCCGTGGTAGGGTGGAAATCAAAGCACGGTGGGAGACACACAAGACTCTATGACGATCTCTGGTCAACAGATGAAGCTGTACCAGTGTCACCAGAGAACTGCCATCTGACGTGAGGTATAATACCATCTGGGAGTTTTCGGCGAGTCCGTTCAGTGTACCCAGTCTGCACTGAGCACCCGTATACCATCTCTGATGTCAAACACCAATGGATATGGGATTATCCATCACCCATCGCATGGGTCGAGAAGATATACGCTAGTCTACTCTGGAATATCGATGCCCCGTCTCGATATTCCCACGACTAGGAACATTGAAGGATGTACTCATAGACTACCCAGGCCCCACTAGTATGATCTGCATCATAGTCCTGAAAGTCGAGTACACATCCTAAGGGCTTTATCAACATGTAACAGAGAGACAGAAAGTATACATGTTAAGATAAAGAGCAACCAGATAGCGTACTATCATGTCGAGCAAGAAAGTCCTACCTATATATGACCCAGCATCCACTACAATATACATCCAATGTACAGTAATGGCCTCTAGGGCATACATATAACTAACAATCTCCCACTTGCACTAGGGCCATCTGTAGCAGTGGTTGCAGTATCACATACTCAACCATCCCATATAAGTCTCTCTCTGGGAAAAAGCCTTTGTGAGTGGATCGGCCGTGTTGTTTTCTGAGTCTACTCTCCTAACCTTGATCACCCTGGAGACCATCTATCTCCACGATCAGGTGATGCTGCCTCAGAATATGTCTGGGTCACTGATGGGACCAGGGTTCCTGGGCCAAAGCCACACTTCCATTGTCATACAATGGTAGAAACCTAGTTCATCTTATGAACCAATATACACCCAAACTGCCTCTTTGGTAGTATCTTTAATAGCGATGTTACCATCCTTTATCGTCTAGTTTGTCACGGTATCTAGCTTGGAAACCTTCCAACATACCGTCCCTTTACTGAGGGTAAAGACAATGCCTGTGACTGACATTCAGTCATCTTTATCACCCTGGAACGTTTCCAGTGATTCTCCCCAGGATCGATTGATACCATTTCACTACATCTAGTGAGAATCCTAGCATCCAATTACATCTATCTCATAGATGAAAACTCAGGATTTAGGAGGTATCACTTTGATCCTATTGGAGAATCCTTGTGATAAGCGGAGATTGACCGAGCGTAGTATAGGAAACTCTTTTCCTATCAAGAGTATGTTGTCCACGTACAATACGAGGATAACGACCTTACTCTCTACTACCGTTTTGTATATACAACAAGGTTCATCTACCATTTTGATGAAGTCAAACACTTTGACTATCACATCAAAACAGACGTTCCAACTCCACGATGCCTGCTTTATTCTATAAAGCAACTTGCACACGTTTCCGCTGCTCCCACTGTTTACAAAGTTCTCTGGCTGTGTTCTTATAGACGTTCTCTTCTAAATCACAATTTTAGAAAAGCAGTCATGGCACCCAACCACCAGATATCGTAGTCATGGTATGTAGCAATGGAAAATAGGATCTGGATGGACTTAAGCATAGTCCCTAGAAAAGGTTTCATCATTATCCACGCCTGGTTGATGACTAAAACCTTTAACAAGTCTAGCTTTGAAAGTCTCAACTCTTCTATCTACACCAAGTAATCTTCTCAAGATATACTTGCTCCTGATGGGGATTTAACCCTTCAGATATAGCACCCAAAGTCCATACATTGTTGATGTACATGGATTCCATCTCAGATCGCTAAGCATCCAGCCATTCTTACAGAGTCCCTACTTTCGATGGCCTGCTCGAATCTAGTTGGGTCATCATCTCATTATGCAATCCTTGCTCCCACTGTCATCGAGAAACCGAGGTATCTCTCAGGCGGATGAGGAACCTTACCAGATCGGCGGAGAGGCTGAGGTTCGTCGGTAACTATTGAATCTTTTGGTTCTGTCAAATTATCAGCTGCAGTTTTGTATAGCTGGAACCTTTCCAGTTCTACAGAACTGACTTTGCCTCAATCTTGTCCGGATTTTGCTTTTGACATAGGCCGGACAATCCCAAATCTTAACTTACTTAAGAGATAGGCTCTTCCCATACCATATCTTATATGGAGTGGTAGGCACTGATTTGAATCGAACCCTATTCAATAGGTATGCAACTTCATAAGTGCATAACTCCCTAAAAGGAAATAGGAAACTCAGTAGTACTCATCATAGAGCGCACCATATCATATAGGGTGTGATTGCTCCGCCCCGATATACCATCGTGCTATGGTGTATTCGGAGGAGTAATGTTGAGAGAGAATCTCATTCTCCTTTAGAATAGTCCAGGAATTCCATGCACAAGTATTCTCCTCCCTGATCTCATCATAGGACATAATACTTATACCTGGTTATTGGTTCTCTACTTCTAACTTATATTCTGTGAATATCTCAAAAGCTTCGGGTCTATGTTTCAACAGGAACATATGTCTGAATCTTGAGAGATCATCAGAGAACGTAATGAAGTACAAAGAACCTGTCCTGGCATGTGTAGACAGGAGACCTTACATACATCATCATGTATCAGTCCCAAGAGTTTACTAACTCTTTCTCTATTTCCAATAAACAGATCTATGGTCATCTTAATTTTGTGACATGACTGGCAAGTTTCACAAGATGTAAATTCAAACTGATTTAAATATGCATCTAAAATGTAACTTCAGCTAGTCGGGTCGCATTGATATGACCTAGTCTACAATGCCTCAAGAAAGATTCGTTCATTTCTGAACTCTTCCTCTTGTGTGTGTTCTGTATACTAGGAACTGTAGTTTGATTTAGAACATCTATGCTTTTAGATAACGTGTCTGAACCGATCAACTTTTGATATAGGAAATGTTCAAACATTATCCATCAATACAAAATTTTATCATTACTTTAATAAATAAAGAGATTGATATGATTTTGTATATCAGGTTCGGTATCTAATAGCATTTGTTCAGAATCAATGTATTGGCAATACAGGGTGACAGTGACCAACAGACTTGGCTGCAACACTTGCCCCGTTTTCTGTCTCATGAAACTTATCACCCGTTCTCAGTTTTCTACCTTTTTGTAGCCCTATGTAACAGATTACATATCTGGGTTCCTGATCCGGTATCAAATACCCAGGATTCATAGGATACTGAGAAACAGTTCTTTATAATGAACACACCCGAAGGAGATGCATCTCATGCACTTTCTTCGTTTGGGCGGCATAGGAATTCTGGTATTCCTCTATTTCCTGCGCTGTCTTATAACAATTATAAGTTGGAGCGGGACCAACGTTCCCCAGCTCAGTATAACAAGCGGGTTCGGTCAATACATCCATATTATAATCTTGATTAAGGCGTGATATGGTCGCTACCTGGACAGAGAGAAAAGAAAACACTCTGCGTGCGTTCTTGCAAGATTAGATTGGTTATATATTTTATCTAATCAGGATGGATCCCACTGTTTTTATCAAATCTTCCTTCAAACCTTAACAGGAAAGACTAGCTGGGATTAATTACACTCTACAAGTTCGCCAATCTTTCAGCCAGGCCAGTGTCGGTACTTTGAGGGAGGTTCCCCGTGCTTTCGCATGGACCTAATTACAGTAAAGCTCGTTTTCCCAGAGGCGTAACCCCGTTGACACCTTTCTAGACACCTACTTGATCGGCTAATTGCAAAGTGCAAAACTCTCCCAGGAGTAACAATTACTCGCAGTGGGTATCGGGATCCAACTATCACATAGAAGGTATGCAATCTTATTGCAAATTTCAACACTTGAAACTCCCGATAATGGTTTTTACCCCTAGCACCTATGACCTTGGCTAAGGTCAACAAATCATAGGTACTAGTCAAGTTCTACCCGTCATTTCGTGATTAATTAGACCCACCCACATGACCCTTGGCTAAGGTCAACAAAGCCACATGACTGTCCTAACTAATCGCATCATATGCTGTGTAGGAAGACATCACTTAGCTACCGCACACTACGCCTCGGCTATGGTCGACAAACGTAGCACGAAAACTAAGTACTCTACTTCCTAAAATGACGGAGGGTTGCGAATGGTTTTTAAGAAAACCTTTAACGCTTTGAACTTGATCTCGTTGCGGAATCAAATGGTTTTTAAATGGAATGTTTTTAGGCTTTTCTAATTTTGCTAAAGGGGTCACTCCCGGTGAAGGGATCGTCGGCCCTTTTCTCGTCGAATGAGGTGCGGGATATATCATATATATCACTGTGCAAAACGGAAACTATAGAAGCGATCAAATGACAAACCGAGTGTGTAGCATCTGCCAGTTAATGCTAAAGGAGTCACTCCTGGTGAAGGGATCTCAGTCCTTTCCTCATCGAATAAGGTGCAGGATGTTCTACAATGAACACCGCGATGCAAAGCAAGAACTGTAGCTACCTGTTTTATTTTGAAATTCGATTCCACAACATCAATTAGGTTTATTTTCTTTCATTAATCTCATTAATGAATATCCCATCATTTAAGTCCACCTAAACATCACAGATAAATATAACATACGCTTAAGCCATCCGCATTCGCCTCGATGTCCCGTCTGCACCGTTAGGTTAGGTAACTAACGCCAGAGCGAGGCAGGGCTAGCGCGGGTGTAAATCATAATCAACGTCTATGTAATATATCATATATACTATATATAATATCTATCTGAACAAATCACATGATCACATCACAGATAACGCAGCAGAAAATATCATATGAAATATTGGATATACTAGGACGTCCGTGTTTTCAATACGAGCCAGTATAAAACACGGATTCCACAGTCGTGATGAATAGCCAATCCCACACCCCTAGACCCCTACGAGAGCGGCAAGCAACCTTACCAATTCTAGGGTTAGGAGACCCGGACTCGACTCCTCGAGATGGTCTCCCACTGGACCCTAGAACCCGCTTACTTGTGCTCCCCTCCTTGGGTCTATCCTAGTGCGGAAAAGTAAATAATATACAAAAGGTGACATCTTCCGCAACCTGGAAGTGCCCCAATAAAAGAATATTACATACAAGTTTTTACATGAATGAAAATGAAAAATACTTATCTCACATAAAAACCCTCGGCTATTCAAACACGACGATCCAATATAACATATCCAGCAACACATAACATCACATGTCATCAACGTAAGTAAACATGCGCATCCCAATTGTCGTTGACATATAGCAACGAAACCGGCGATATCACATATTACACTTACGGTCACAGAAAAGAAAGTGTAAAACTACAACAGTTGGAATCCGTATCCTCTTTAGACATCGCATGCCTAACCAAATGAATTCCTTAGACATCACATGCCTAACAATTATAAACCCCGCATTTTAGTCTCAAAATCGAAAACACTTTTCAATATAAAGTCGGGCAATTCAACAAGATTCCCGACATGCTGATCGAATGCTCGTCGCAAACTTTTGTAGGCGGCCGTACCCCCGACGCCGTCGACAAAGTGCACCAAGGCGGAACACCGCTGCCGCGAGCACCCGAACGGATGCTTTCGGCGACGGGGTTCTCCTACAGTCACTTGGTCGGGGCTATGGAGTGAGGCTGTCTATTAAGTTTACCCGGCGAGTATCCGCGTACGCTACGTGATTGCGACGGACTTTTGATCACATCAAAATTCCGTGGCAACCGATCAAGTGAGACTAAACTGCTATGTTTATAACGTTCATATTAGTTATCTCATAACTATTTGTGAATTCCAATTATTGTATCGCATTCCAGATAAATAGAAAATGTTAAACTTTCCGATCGAACAATCGAACACCCAAGTTTTCCCAAAACAGCTCAACACATGAAATAAGTTCAAAGACATTCACTTCATGCCTCAGTACCAACGGTCCAGCCGTAGAAGGGTCAAGCCAACGCCTCATATGTAGCACGCCGTACTGCCCCAAACCCGAAGGTTCAAAGGGCAGTTCAAGACGGTCACATAATCGAGTTAAGGTTTGTTGTCTTCTAGAGGGACCATCGCGTTACTTGCACTACTTAGAACGTCGTTAAACTACGGAAAAATCCAACAATTGGAAATTTCCCAGCAGGGGAGAAAGTGGGTATTTATATCCGTTCGAACTTTTTAACATATTCTAAAATTATCTGGAAAAGCACACAGACAAAATTAGGTGATCCGATCGAAACACCGAGTCCCCAATACAACCCAGAAAACTCAACTCTTGAGTTCAGATTAAAAATTCCCAGGAAAACCAGCACTGCAAAATAAGAATTACTGTGTAAAATTCTTTGAACAAGGAGACCTTACGGCCGCGGAACCGCCGCACAAGCCATGCTTGTGCCGCGGAACCGCGGCGGTTTGATGGATTTAGGCCATCGAATTTCACAGTAACTCTTACAATCTCCTGCTGAATTTTTTGCATATTTTTAATCCTCAAAAATCCCCGATTTCAAAAAATGTACAGAGAGCATATTTGTGTTAGGGTTTCGGATCGATCGGACTTCTAACTCCGTCTACGCATCGCCTAAGGCTCTAGCTAGGCTCTGATACCACTGTAGGGTTCCTAGGCACACTAATGAAGTCTCACAAGTGATCAAACATGCCCAATTCAAAAAATTTCATCTGCCTACAAACCCTAATACGGATCGTTAACTAGATAATGAGGCGATGCAAGCAAGTAAATAACTTTATTGCTAAAGGAAAGAAACTACAACCTTTGTAGATCCGGTCCTCCACCTCTTAGGCTCCGTGATGACGTCCCTCCGCTATCCAAATCGAATCCAGGACTCTAGCATCGGCTTCATCGGAGAAATGGGGGGGCTAGGTCGTCGACTTCGATGCCGAAGATGATCTACGTCGAGGCAACTCAAGATCAAACTCCAACTTCACCAAGTCATGAAACTTGTGAAGAAAACACCCTATACTACTTGGCAAGTGATAGAGGATGAAGAAATAGGAAGTGGGTTCACTTTAGAATTGGATTTCTCACTCTTTTTCTCATGTTGCCATTGATGAAGGCAAGCTTTCTTCCTTAGTTGAAGAAGAAGAAGATGAAGAAAGAATATCATAAGTATTTTCAAAAATAGAAAATAAAAGGAATACTTATCATATAACAACCATGGTTAGGTGTAGAGAATAGACTATGGTTAGGTTGAATGGTTAGGGTTAAGCATGAGACAAATATGGTGGACTTGTTCAAAGCTTCATGAAGCTTCAACAAGCAAACAAAGAAAGCCACCATATCATTTTCCTTTTGCCAAAATAAATAAACAAAATAAATAAATGAATAAGTAAATCAAATGAAACCCTGATCAGTCGAAAATATTGCATATTTTAACAGGCAATTTCCTTATCATTTGCATCCATATAGAAGTGTACGGTATTCATAATTCACATATTAGCAAATCGGTCGCAAAATATCAGATTACATGTATTCGACCTTAAAACCGGCATTTCTAGGGAAATTGACTGCATTGCATTACATGGCATATTTTCTATATATCGCAACCCGTGTTTCGAAGTCTGTGCAGGAAAAGAGAAGCTTGCTCGACCATTACACCGCTCGTAAACTCACTAAACTCAAATCTGGTATCAACACAGAAGGGAAAATACAAATCAAAGCATCAGAGAAAAGCCCAAACTCCAGTACAAGACCACACCAGAAGCTACAAGTCCCAAGCCTCCTAAATAGCCGCGGATCCGCGGCATGGGCTTGCTTAGGCCGCGGATCCGCGGCGGTTACAGGGGATCATCTCCTCATTTTTGGTGCAAAATTCCTGTTTCAGGGCCTACAGTTCAGAAATGTACTCCAAGTTCCAGAAAACTCCAGAGGGTTCTACCAGATCAGTAAACACTTTGAGCTTCACTAAACTAGCCTATTATTCTAGAACTTTCCCTAAACCCTAGCTTAAACCCTAAGCTAGCTCCTAACAAACTCCTTCTAGAAACTCTTCAACAAACTTTGGGAGGGAAAGTTCTAATTCAAACCTAAACCTAGGGTTTGGGAGTTCTATAAATAAGACCCTAGGCTCACTCATTATTGAGGTCGGAAAAGTTGGGAAATCTTGGAAAATTCAACCCATTTTATAGTTTTAGCCAATCTCTTTCTTCATCCCCTCTTCCTCAAGTTTAGTGAGAGAGCTTGTAGGAAACCCTAACCCTAATTCCAAGCCAACATCGAGAATTCCGAGTACCTATTAAGCAAGAAGCCTTACAACCTTTAGGAGCGGAGCCGATTTCAACGGAGCAAGCGATCCGAAGCCGATCCACGACTCACGAAGCCGAGCGACGCCCGATCAACTGTTGGAGATAGTGCCCTCAGAGTCAATTATTGGATCACAGGCACGTGATTGCAATGATTGAGGGAGGACCTATCCCGGTAGGACAGTCTTACTCGAGATGATAGTATGCTATCTGGTTTACCTTTATCATCGTGTACTGTTTTAGGTGACCTGACATGTCGCTATTACACGTTGATAGAGCCCCTAGGATTCTTGCTTGACTACCAGCAGTATGATGGCGATCATATACGTGGGAGCTGGTAGTCTATAAGCACATCCTTAAAAGGTCCCTAGTCGTAGGAGTTTCGAGACAGGGCATCGATACTCCATTAGTAGACTAGTGTATACAGTCGAGACCCCGACGAGGGGCGGTGGCCGGTCTCACAAGCCACTGGTGTCAGTTGGTTCACCTAAGATGTATACAGGTGCTCATTGGGTTATGAGTACACCGGACAGGACTCGCCGGGAACCTGCTAGTTGGGCTTATACCTGACGTCAGATAGCAGTTCCATGGTGACATGTGTACAGGTTAGTTCATCGACCTGAGGATCGTCATTTGTCTCGTGTGAGTTCCCACTGTGCTTTGATTACTACCCTACCACGGCTCAAAGGAGTCGTGCAAACAGGTTTTAGTTGGGTACAGTCCCGAGCCACATGGAGGCAGTGAGCGGATCTTCAGGGGTTCGTCTCTCCCGGTATTGGGGGTGAGGTCGCGCTGTGTCTAGGAGAGCCATTACGCAAAGCCCTCGGCCGAGGCAGGAGATTTACTGGTAGGTATTCCAGTAGTATCTCAGGGCGTTCTGGGCCACACTCCGACACGACTTGTACCGCTTTTGGGGGTCTGACTTTTACCAACCCCTAGGCCCGACATGCGATGCTCATAGACGAACGGACCGGACTGTACGGATATTGTCACTGACAGGCTCAGTAGGGTGTCAGGATGAGTTCGCTCATCGACGTCCCTTTTAGTCAATAGCTGGTGGCCCGTTACGTATTGGCTTATACCTCTGACGGGCCAGTGGTTAAATCCACAGCCATAGTATTGACGAGTCTTTAGAGTCTACCACACTTTCAGTTACTCAAGCTTTCGGGCGAAACGCTGTAGAGGCCGTATGGAGATATGGCAGGGTCCGATCAGATACGTGCGGTATTGCACGGATCAGGATCGGACGGTTTGTACTAATAGCCGTATAGGGATATGGCAGGGTTCGATCAGATACGTGCGGTATTGCACGGATCAGGATCGAACGGATATTACTAGCCGGCTTTGGTTTAAGCCGGTCCTAGTTTAGTACAGTGTAGATTTTGTCTCATTGCATTTGTATCCGGACGGAATACAGATGCGGGTGTGTATGCACAGTATCGGGGTTTTCCTGTAATTTATTACGGGACCAGTTTTCTGGAGTTGCCAGTTTGCATTCCGTTACGGCCGGTTTTCCTTTGTTCTTTCCCGGCCGGACTTTTTTGATGGAGGGGGTAATTTGCAGTTTTGCAAATTACATTTGTGAAGGGGGTTTCTTGCATAAAGATTGATTATGATAGCTTCATATCTTTTACTCCATCACTTGCTTTAATGATGATTGAAAGGGTATGGTTTGATTTTAATATAAGCATGGTGTATGTTTTCTTTATGGTCACCCCTTTCACTTTTACTACCATAACCTCCCTTCATAGTTTTGCAATTTTGATTCCTCCACCATTCTAAAAAGAGGCCGGCCACATCTTGGAGGGAGAGTGAGAGGAGTTCATTTTTGGCATGAGGGATTAATTCACATATCATTTTCATGCTTGCAAAATTCTTCACTTCATTCCAAAGTCCATTCATGTTTCCTCCATCCAAAGGCAACCAACCCCAAAGAGACATACTCTACACTACACTTCCTACAGCAAATCTTGGACGCGTCGATTCGCCAGCTTCGCGCCCGAGTTACCTCGGTATTGAGGTGGGAGCCCGTAAAAGCTACAGGCGATGTGGTGCCCTTTCCGACGAGGAGGAGACGGACGGAGATCCCGCGAGGAGATCGGAGTGGAGATGAAGACCGGAGGACTCGATCAGTCGGTATATCTCATCCCTTTCTTGTTAGTAGCTTAGACTTGTTAATGGTTACGATCCGGAGTTTAGTGCGCGGTGGTGCCGGTTTGCAAAGTCCGCAAAATTAAAGTTTATCACCGCTTCCGCATTCCGGCGTCGGATCGACGGCCGGGGCGCCGCCGTGCACTTACAGTGGTATCAGAGCCTCGCCATTAACTTCGTCTAGCTTCGTTTGATGTGTTTTACGTTTCCGATCGAACAAAATACCGAAACCGCATTTTTCAAGCACATCAGTTTCTGTCGGATTTTTTTTGAGTCCAAAATTTTTTCAGGTTGTCTCAGAATGATGTGCAGGGAGTTCTAAGAACACTGGAAAAATTTGGTGTCACGATTCCTCCGTACGACCGCGGAAGCGCGGCCGTAACCCCCTTTTGGCCGCGCTTGCGCCGCAGTAGTATGGGTTCGTGTGATCATGTTTTTGTAGTGGGCTTATGGGCTGAAAATAGGGGTTTTGGAATATTAAAATTGGGCCAATTATTTCTGTGAGTGCTACAGTTTTCTTTGGGGCCCACTTGTTAATTGTTTGATCAATCGGAAAATTTTAAACACATTTTTCACAGTATTTACATTATATCTGCGACCGTGAATGTCACTCGATCGGTAAATCCAGTCTAACTGCTATAGCCCGGTTAGACGGATTTGCGAACGTGACTTTCACGTTGATGTTCTATGTATTTGCTGTGATGTTGCGGATCGGTCGTGGGGATAGCCTGGATGCAATGCTAGTACAGTGCTGTTGTATTATGTACATTTGATGTTGCGGGGCGAGCGTCCGACATGTGGACTGCCGTCACTGCCTGTTTGTATTATTCTTTTGGGGCACGACCTGGTTGCGGTCGATGTACCCGGTGTATGTATATTTTACTTTCTGTACTAGGGTTACCCCGCGGAGGGGTGCACGGATAGCCGGGTTCTAGAAGGCAACAAGCCCGCATCTCATGGCATTGGGACGGAGGGGGCTTCACTCCAGGATTGGCTGGCTATTCGCCGCACTCGTAGGGGGTATAGGATTTCATTGCGCAGGCTATCCACACGACCAGGGGAACGTCGGGTTTCAGTAGTGGCTCTGTGAAACCCGGGGATCCCAGATATCTGTATTGTTCTGTGATGCTGTACATTTCTGTGATGTTGCATTTTTTTTTTCACGCCTTGAGCGAAATATAATATATTGGTATATATATTAGTAGATGTTGTATATGCTTTTCATCCGCGCTAGTCCAGTCCCCGCTCTGCCGTTAGTTAGCTAACCTAACGGGTGATGACGGGACCCAGTGGCGAATGCAGATGGCATATACGTACGTCAGTATATTTTCGTTCTTTGTGGTGTGATCAATTGATGGGACTGCATTGATTCGGATCAATGCAAGTTGAAACAAACCTAATCTGATGTTGTTGGAACACTTTTCAAAAAGCTGTTATTGCAAGGACGTTCATTTCTGTTTTGCATCGTGGTATTCATTTGGAATATCCTGCTCCTCAGTCGACGAGGCAAGGGCCGAGATCCCTTCACCGGGAGTGACCCCTTGGACAGATGTTTGCGTCAGGGCACTAACTTCACTATAGCCGATTACTTTTGCTTTGCATCGCGGTATTCATTTGGAATATCATGCACCCCATTCTACGGGGAAAGAGCCGAGATCCCTTCACCGGGAGTGACCTCTTTAGTAAAGGTTTTCGTCACTATATTTTCTAAAAAGCTATCCGTTCCTTCAACGATATCAAGTTCACTACGTTAAAGGTTTTCGCCAGAAACCATTCGTAGCCCTCCGTCGTTTCATATGGGTAGTCTATAGTTTTCAAGCTGTGTTTGTTGGCCTTAGTCAAGGCACAGTGTTTGGTAGCTATTGGGTATTCATATGCTGCATAGATAGATGCGTTGGTTTGGGACAGTCGTATAGCCTTGTTGGCCTTAGTCAAGGGCTTGTACGGGTGGGTTCAAATCAACCTGGACAATGACGGGTAGAACTTGACATGTGACTTATGATTTGTTGGCCTTAGTCAAGGTCATAAGAGCATGGGGCAGAAATCCACATCGGGAGTTTCAAAAGTACTGAAACTTGCCAGATATGCGCATACCTTCTGGAGTGTGATGACGTGAGCAGATTCCGTCACGTTATCATACGATGAGAGTTGGATCCTGATTCCCACTGATGAGTTGGTTTACTCCTCGGGTGACCCCGACTAATTCTTCTTTCAGGTTTGGAGGAGAATTTGAGGTACAGTGAGAGGTTTCCAGATTAGATAAATTGGTAACCATTCTGATCTAGGTTAGAGTGCACGCTGAGTGTTTCTTCTCTCTCTCTCTGGCAGCGACCATTGACCCGACCCTGAGACGATGACTCAGAGACCAAGTTGACCGAACCTTCTTAACACAGGCTTTTGGATTGTCAGAGTTGCAGACCTCATTGCCACTCCTACTTTTACCCTTTTCTCCAGGACACCCCGTATTACTACGAACGTCCACTTCCATTGGACAAAACCATCGTATGGTTAGATACGAACTCGAAGGAATTCGAGGATGGTTTCCGGTTCTGGAGAAAACGGATAGGATTATTCAGTTGTCTTTTCTTTTCACCCTCTCTCAGATTGCGAGTACTCTTTAGTTTAGGAGTAGTACACCTATTATGCAAATTGGATAGTCTTCTTCCAAACCATAGGCTGGTGCCGACCGGTAGGGAATGAAGAAAACCAGTTAGCCTAAACGGTGTACAGAAGGTATTAAGTTCAGACAAAGAAAGGGATTAGTAAGAGGGCAAAGTAAGTTGCGACTGCTATTCACGACCAAACCAACTATTTCTTCGCCAATCCTAAATCACCTTTATATTTCTCCAGGACACTCCGTATCACTACGAAGATCCCATTTTATTGGATAATCCATCGTATGGTTATATACGAACTCGAAAGGAACTTGTTCCAGTTCGGGGATGGATCCTGGTTCAGGAGAAATAGGAATAAAGTACATTCAGGTGTCTTTTATCTTCACCTTCTCTCGCATTGCGAGTGCTCCTAGGATTAGGGCAGTACACCCTTTATGCTTTTTGGATAGTCTTCTTCCAAACTATAGGCTGGTGCCGAACGGTAGGGAAGGAAGAAAACCATTTGGCTTAAAGGGGTGTACAGAAGGTAATGACTAAAGAAATATAAAGGGATTTGGAGAGGTGGCAAAGAATTATACGGTTACAGTTGTGAATCTGGATAATGGAAGAGGCATTACTAGGAATACCAGAATACCCTATCGAAACATTTCAATGTTTCAGTTTCACTGTGTACTGTTAATGGAAAACTGATTTCCCAGTTAGACACTTGCTCCAGGGTATGTATTTACCAGGTATGATTCTCACATCTGTATGGTTTTACAGATGTTGAGTGGGAGTAAGTTATTGGGAATTGGGTGATCATCCTCATTATATCGGGATTCGTTGTAATCGGTGATATTTGAGGAAGTCACCTGGGTTGTTTGCCGGACGGCAATCATTTGGTTTTGAATATCCGCGGTTATGCACCAATTTCAAATTGATATATCTGTACGTCTATTTTATAGAGTGAGATATACCTTTTGATATTATGTCGATGACATTTACCTATATCAGTGGATGGTTAGGTAAGGAGAATTAAAAAGCGGTGTAATTCTTCTTAACCATAAGTGCAGTTTTCAACCTACGACACACAGTGAAAGAGCTGTTAGACTCAGCGGACTTATACAGAGTATTGTATGTTGTCCAGTGTCCATTAGGACAGAGGGGTTGGTCCTCCTACTATATTCTGTTTACTTTTAACTTCTCTAGTTCTTAGACATGTGTTTCGTAGGAACACATGGTCTAAGTTTTGAGGAGTTATAGGTATTTGAATACAGTAGAGAACCAAGTATAGCAAGTATCGGGATTCTTCAAAGTGATCGAAGATGTAGATACTTGTGTATGGTATTCAGTTGATAGTAATGATTAAGAGAACTTGCTTCTCTTTCAGGATACTCATAATTGGAAGCATTCCTAAGTTGAGTAACGCTGATCGGCCTCTCTCCATTTAGTTTACATGCACTGGAGATAGCTGCATGATTTGAATCTGGTTCAATTAAATCAGTGCCTCTGGTTCTATATTTGGATATAGAACAGTTCATATCTTAACGATGTTAAGGTACGGGGAGTTGTCCGGCTTATGATTAAAACCAGACACTGGACAACTCAAGGCACGTTTCTGTAATGGCTGTTTGTGGGTTGACCCAGGCTATGACGAGGGTTGATTTTCTACCATCTGGATGAACAGTAGAAATATTGTTCTAGACTCGCCACAGTTTTATTAAAAATGGATTTTTTCAGAAAACAGAAGTGGGAGTATGGTAGAACTGGAAGTAATTCCAGAACCACAAACGATTACTGAAGATTTGATAAGGAACCTAAAGATTCAATCTGATTTGACATTCCATTGGCCACTCCGCAGATAAGGTGGGTAACTTCAGGCACCCGAGAGGTACTCCGGTAGCCTCAAGGACGGTGACAGGGAAGTTCTTGTTTGCCCACACTTGCCATTGTTGTTGTTCCAGGCTGCGAGACCCGGCAGGAGGATGAGTATAGCGTCGTTCTAAACTAGCTTTAGAAGTGCACGTCTATATGACTCTGCCAGAGGGTTGTCGTAGTCAGTGGGAGCAGCGGAAGCATTGGTGGACATCAGGCTTATGTCTATTTATAGACTAAAGCAGATATAGCAGAGATAAATCATCTATTTCTGATGTGACAGTCATAGGTTTGACGTCATCAAAATAGGGGATGGATCTGTTGAGAAGGTAGTTGGGTGTGATATCCGGGTTTTGGATGACATACAAAAAGTAGGAAAAGAATTTCCTATACTACGATCGGTTATATTTTGGTTGTCACACAGTGTTTTCTCTACATGGGACTTGGATATAATATCAGACATACTGGTTACTAGATCTATAGTTTTAGATCTGGATTTGGGTGGTTTCCCAATCAGGGTACTTTGACAGCATTCTAAGAGTATTTAGAATGGACGACTCCTGGCATGGTAGTGTACCTGCAGGTAATGGAGTCACCCTCTCTAAAGGTGTCTTATAGACTAAAGTAGAGAGGGATGTGCATGATTGGCAGATCACTTGCTTAGACAATTGAGTCAATCATGAGATGTCAAGTACCACACCAGATGTTGTTCTTGCACTAGATGCAATAAGTTGACATTGATCCAATCCTGGAGAAACAGTCGGAAGCAGTTTTAGAACATAAGTGAATGTTCTAGGGATATGATAATGATAGCCTCATTTGGGAGACAGTTATCATTCCAGGCTTCCAAGGTGACATGGACGACGAGGAGGTTGTCAGAGCTATAGTTTTCCTTCTGATGAGGGGCAGTATTTTAGACAGGTGGTCCAAGGCAATACTGAGGGTGGCATGGCGCAGGATACTGATTAAGTTCAGTTGACGATACAGTCTAAGAAGTTTGGATTTGGAGTTCATTTATGAGCTCGGTCCCATCAGACATCCAGACATTCTAAGACAGGTATTGCTCATTTCGGGAGATGGTTTTCTCCGCGAACTTGAGATATAGAGAGAGACATAGAAAGAAACTTCATAGCGGATCCACTCACTGAGGCTATTTCTCGAACGCAAGAGTTTCGCAAACAGGCTTTGTGAGACTGACTAGTAGAGGAGTTGGGTGTTCGGTATCACACGGGCTGTGAGTATGCGACATCGCAATAATTAGCCTTGAGTGCAAGTGGGAGATTGTTGGAGATAGTGCCCTCAGAGTCAATTATTGGATCACAGGCACGTGATTGCAATGATTGAGGGAGGACCTATCCCGGTAGGACAGTCTTACTCGAGATGATAGTATGCTATCTGGTTTACCTTTATCATCGTGTACTGTTTTAGGTGACCTGACATGTCGCTATTACACGTTGATAGAGCCCCTAGGATTCTTGCTTGACTACCAGCAGTATGATGGCGATCATATACGTGGGAGCTGGTAGTCTATAAGCACATCCTTAAAAGGTCCCTAGTCGTAGGAGTTTCGAGACAGGGCATCGATACTCCATTAGTAGACTAGTGTATACAGTCGAGACCCCGACGAGGGGCGGTGGCCGGTCTCACAAGCCACTGGTGTCAGTTGGTTCACCTAAGATGTATACAGGTGCTCATTGGGTTATGAGTACACCGGACAGGACTCGCCGGGAACCTGCTAGTTGGGCTTATACCTGACGTCAGATAGCAGTTCCCTGGTGACATGTGTACAGGTTAGTTCATCGACCTGAGGATCGTCATTTGTCTCGTGTGAGTTCCCACTGTGCTTTGATTACTACCCTACCACGGCTCAAAGGAGTCGTGCAAACAGGTTTTAGTTGGGTACAGTCCCGAGCCACATTAAGGCAGTGAGCGGATCTTCAGGGGTTCGTCTCTCCCGGTATTGGGGGTGAGGTCGCGCTGTGTCTAGGAGAGCCATTACGCAAAGCCCTCGGCCGAGGCAGGAGATTTACTGGTAGGTATTCCAGTAGTATCTCAGGGCGTTCTGGGCTACACTCCGACACGACTTGTACCGCTTTTGGGGGTCTGACTTTTACCAACCCCCTAGGCCCGACATGCGATGCTCATAGACGAACGGACCGGACTGTACGGATATTGTCACTGACAGGCTCAGTAGGGTGTCAGGATGAGTTCGCTCATCGACGTCCCTTTTAGTCAATAGCTGGTGGCCCGTTACGTATTGGCTTATACCTCTGACGGGCCAGTGGTTAAATCCACAGCCATAGTATTAACGAGTCTTTAGAGTCTACCACACTTTCAGTTACTCAAGCTTTCGGGCGAAACGCTGTAGAGGCCGTATGGAGATATGGCAGGGTCCGATCAGATACGTGCGGTATTGCACGGATCAGGATCGGACGGTTTGTACTAGTAGCCGTATAGGGATATGGCAGGGTTCGATCAGATACGTGCGGTATTGCACGGATCAGGATCGAACGGATATTACTAGCCGGCTTTGGTTTAAGCCGGTCCTAGTTTAGTACAGTGTAGATTTTGTCTCATTGCATTTGTATCCGGACGGAATACAGATGCGGGTGTGTATGCACAGTATCGGGGTTTTCCTGTAATTTATTACGGGACCAGTTTTCTGGAGTTTCCAGTTTGCATTCCGTTACGGCCGGTTTTCCTTTGTTCTTTCCCGGCCGGACTTTTCTGATGGAGGGGGTAATTTGCAGTTTTGCAAATTACATTTGTGAAGGGGGTTTCTTGCATAAAGATTGATTATGATAGCTTCATATCTTTTACTCCATCACTTGCTTTAATGATGATTGAAAGGGTATGGTTTGATTTTAATATAAGCATGGTGTATGTTTTCTTTATGGTCACCCCTTTCACTTTTACTACCATAACCTCCCTTCATAGTTTTGCAATTTTGATTCCTCCACCATTCTAAAAAGAGGCCGGCCACATCTTGGAGGGAGAGTGAGAGGAGTTCATTTTTGGCATGAGGGATTAATTCACATATCATTTTCATGCTTGCAAAATTCTTCACTTCATTCCAAAGTCCATTCATGTTTCCTCCATCCAAAGGCAACCAACCCCAAAGAGACATACTCTACACTACACTTCCTACAGCAAATCTTGGACGCGTCGATTCGCCAGCTTCGCGCCCGAGTTACCTCGGTATTGAGGTGGGAGCCCGTAAAAGCTACAGGCGATGTGGTGCCCTTTCCGACGAGGAGGAGACGGACGGAGATCCCGCGAGGAGATCGGAGTGGAGATGAAGACCGGAGGACTCGGATCAGTCGGTATATCTCTTCCCTTTCTTGTTAGTAGCTTAGACTTGTTAATGGTTACGATCCGGAGTTTAGTGCGCGGTGGTGCCGGTTTGCAAAGTCCGCAAAATTAAAGTTTATCACCGCTTCCGCATTCCGGCGTCGGATCGACGGCCGGGGCGCCGCCGTGCACTTACATCAACAATCTAGATTCTTCTTCTTGTAGTTCTTGAAGCAAATGTAATCAAAATTGTTGAGATCAATAAAGGTGATATTCTTTTATCTTGTTTTCTTTAAATTCCGCATCATGTTATCTTTACAAATCTTTAATATTGTCTTTGTGGTGATGTGTGAATAAAACTCCGCTTGTTAAGGTGTCGAAACGATCTTCAGTATGATGATGTAACAAATTTGCAATCGATTCTTGAATCCCACGAGTTTGTAAACCCTAGCAAGTTCAAGAATCGACGACCCAATTCGTTGCGATGCTTTCTTGATCGACATCGCTCGAGATTGGGGAGTTCCGATCGTTTCTTGAAATTGCTAGAGGCTAGAATATAAATGGTATCCTCGAAAGAACAAGGGTTAAGAGATGAAACCCTATTTTCATCAAGAAAGCCCTAACTCTCGTCGATCACCATTGATCTAGTATCAATTCTTCGAAGGACAAGAACACGAAACCTTTTAGATTACATCGCGTCTAAAGATCCGATCGATTCCTACGAGCCTCTCTTATATTCTTGATTGTTGATTGGAAATATTATCGAAACACCGATTCTTGATTGTTTATAGTTTCTTGATTCTTGCATAAAGAATAGTGACACTCGAATACAAATCATTCTTGAATCATGTTTTCTTTTATTGTTGCTCAACTTTTCATTTCAAACGTATCAAAATACAAGTGAATCGTGCAATCCCTGTGGACGATCCGCACTCACTACAAACTACATCCGACACCGTAATTTGATTGCGGTCAAAATATTTTTTTGGTTGTGAAGTTCTTTATAAATTTTTCTACATACTACACAACGGGAAAAACGATCAATCAAAATGGCGCCGTTGCCGGGGATCGCGCTAATTCATTTGCATTTTTAGTTTGAAGTGAAAGAATTATTACATTCTACTTCTTGAAATCAAAATTCGTACAAACTCTTATACGTGTGTTGTGATTTGATTGCAAGGAGATCTGGAGCATTCTGTGCTGTGGAAAAATTATTTGGAATATACCAGAGAGCTGGAGATAGCAACAGAAAGCATCTGTTGAAAACTTGTGCACTGTTCTCAATACCTGAGCGCGGAAGCGCGGCGAATACCCACCAAGTGCGGCGGTTCCGCGGCTTGGTGAAGGGTTCTCTGGAAAAGTTTTCCAGCAGGTACTTTCTTGCTCTCTCCCCTCTCCTCTTTTAGCTCCAACTAACACTTTGCTGCAGGATTCTTTGCAAATAAATCGCAGCGCGCAAAAGCAAAATAAAAATTTGTGTGTGATTTTGATTTCTTGGTTGTTTGCATTCTAATACGGAAATTTAAGGGGCACGGCCAAATCCAAATTAGGTGGGGATTTCATTACCCTTCCTAGGCCCCGAAAATCGCAAAACTTGCATCCGCATTACCCTCATTAACTAAAAGAAATCTAGAGAAGACTCTAAGGACTGTCGCGCTCAATTAGGACAAGAGAAGGTCGTGGATAATTCATTGCTTATCCGCGTTTTCTTGTGGTGCCTAAGGCGAGTGTGTCTAAGGCTAGTGGTTTTTTAATTAGGCCCACTACTTACGTAGTGGAGTACCTTCCCACTTACCTGGCACTTATCCGGCCACAGGGGGACAAAGAGGCAGTGAAGGATTCTATCCTGCGACTTGTCTTTTGGCAGTTAGGAGCGGTCTAGAGCCGGACCTAGGTGACCACTAGATTCTAGGGTTGTGTGCTGCATTTGTTTTGTCGCATCATTTTTTCAAAAATCCGTCCCTTTTTCAAAAGCAAACACCGCATTCATTTTACCCCTAATTATAAGTCAACGCTGCCACTTGTACTAACCCTTTTTAGTGCAAGATAGGCTGGACACGGGATTCTAGTGCCCGTTTAGTCCGCGTACCCTTTATCGACTCCGAAGTCGATAATTCTCCATTTACCTTTCCTTTACCCACTACCACACCCACACCGATGGATCCGAATCCATCGAACTTCTTTAACCCTAATCTGCCACCGTCCGTTGGTGCGCAGAATCCTCCCCACATTTCTCTCCAGGAAAGATGCTATCCACATAGAGGTCCTCTTTCGACCTGCTTATCCACACCACCAGCCAATGGGGATAACTTCGAGATTAAGCCCCAGTATATCAATCTTTTACCCAAATACCACGGACTCGAGACCGAGGACGCTTACGTTTTCATTACCAAATTTGAGAACGTATGCGCAATGATGGGTACGTCACAACTTTCAGTGGATGCGATGCATCTACGACTTCTTCCATTTACTTTGTGCGATATAGCCGAGAAGTGGCTATATAACACTACCGCACATTCTATTACGAATTGGGAAGAATTCGTCGCTGCATTCCTTAAGAAATTTTACCCAATCCAAAAGACGGCTCGAATCCGTAGCGAACTGAACCAATTTGCCCAGCTCCCTGCCGAACCATTCTCTAAATACTTTGAACGTTTCAAGGATCTATTGGTTCAATGTCCTCATCACGGCATCCCGAGATGGGATCTTTGCCGAATCATATATGAGGGCAGTAACCCTAACACTAAACAGAGCCTTGAAAACATGTGTCAAGGTACATTTATGACCAAAGATGATGGGGAAGCTTGGCGATACTTAGAAGAGTTCGCTGAAAAATCACTAATTTGGGAGAGTGGAACCCAACCATTGAATAGGGGTGGCGTACACCAAATAGATGTGTCCATAGGTGTTCGAGCTGAAATGGCAGCAATGCAAAAGAAGCTCGACGCTGTGGAACACAAATTTGCAGCAGCCTCCTTAAACCCAGTGTCACTCCCCAAAACTGTTTGTGGGTGCTGTTCTGATCCGTCACATTTAACGGAAGAATGTCCATTAAACTCTGCGTTTCAAGGTCACGAGCATTCTAATGCCGCATTTCAAAGACCTCGAAACGATCCATATTCTTCCACGTACAATCAGGGTTGGAGGAACCACCCGAATTTTGCTTGGAACCAAAACCAATCTCAAAACACAGTTCCAAACACGAATCAATTTCAAAGGGCTCTTCCTCCACCACAACATCAACCCCTTCAACTCACTCAGCACCCCTACCAGTCACAAAATTTCCAAAACCAGGGCAACTTTCCTGCACAGTCTAATCTTATGCAATCCTGTTCTGACGAGTTCTCTCAATTCACTCAAACCATGAAATCACTTTTATCAAATTTCATGGATGTTTCGACTGAGGTTAGATCTTCTGTCAGTAAAATAAAGAAAAACTCAGCGTCCCAAGCTGAGAGTATTCGCACGATGGAAGCTGAAATCGCACGCTTAAAAGCCGAAATGAGTGCGAGAGAAAAAGGGAAACTTCCCTCTCAACCCCTACAGAATCCTGGGCATTACAATGTAAATGCCATCACAACGTTGAGATCGGGAAGAGTGCTGAATAATAATGTCGGGGAAGGTATTGATAATACTGAAAATAATATCAACACCCCGGCTGAGTCTTTTCCACACACACACACTTCTCCTTCTGATCCTTCTTCTTCTACCAAACCACCTTCGCACGAGCCTATTCTCCATTTCCCTTTAGGCTCGACACCTTCACCCAACCCTTATAGTTCTCCACAGACGGTCCCCACACCTCCTTTGGGACCTCGTCTACCCCCCTTTCCTTCTCCTATGATGGACCCTGCGCTTATTGCGAAAGCACCTTACCCGAACCGGCTAAGGGCAAATAGAACGAGTCCTCATATGGAGAAAATTTTAGAGATGTTCAAACAGGTTAACATCAATATCCCTCTCCTAGATGCGATTCAGCAAGTCCCCGC
Source organism: Agapanthus africanus (assembly GCA_030015575.1). Lineage (NCBI taxonomy): Eukaryota > Viridiplantae > Streptophyta > Magnoliopsida > Asparagales > Amaryllidaceae > Agapanthus > Agapanthus africanus. The sequence goes on along the minus strand of CM057342.1, from coordinate 506,122,371 downwards.
TTATGCGAAAATTCTTAAGGACTTGTGCACTAGGAAGAGGAAGACTCAAGTGCCGAAGAAGGTCTTTATGTCTAATAATATCAGCACTGCTTTTATACCCCAGCTTCCAAAGAAAAGAAAGGACCCAGGTTGTCCTACAATATCGATTTCGATTGGGGGTAAAAACATAAATCGTGCTCTTTTAGACCTTGGCGCAAGTGTTAACCTGCTCCCTTATTCTGTCTATGAGCAATTAGGGATTGGAGAGCTGAAACCTGCTCATTGCACTCTCCAGATGGCAGACCGATCTATCACCAAACCAAGTGGTGAATTAGAGGATGTGTTGATAAAGGTCGGGGAATTTGTTTTCCCTGTAGACTTCATTGTGCTCGACACACATCCTGTAGCAAACCCCCGGGGCCAAATTCCGGTGATTCTGGGTCGTCCTTTTCTTGCCACTTCCAACGCTGATATAAACTATAGAAATGGTTCAATGAATTTATCATTTGGAAATATGACCATTGAACTAAACATCTATAGAGTTGGAAGTCAGCCATCAGAACCCTCTGCTCATATTTTAGATGTGTGCTCTGTCCATGAGATCGCTCCCGATAGTTGTGGAGCTGAGGATCTTTGCTTTACTGATCTCGATGACATTACCACATCTCTGTTTGACTTTGCACAAGATCTTAGTGAGGACACTTTAGCTACACATGAGTCCTGCACTTCTGACTTTTCTCCACCCGAGTCTGTATCTTTCACAGGCTCTGAGCTTCTTTGTAGATCCAAAAATCAATCTATGACCCTTCCTTCTATCATTTCTCCGCCTGAGTTAGATCTCAAAATTTTACCTTCTCACCTCAAATATTCATATCTAGGTGAGAATGAGTCTTTACCGGTTATCATATCCGCTTCTCTTGCATCAGAGCAAGAGAATACACTTTTATCGGTATTGAGATCTAACAAAGAGGCGTTTGGTTGGAGTATGGCGGACATCAAAGGGATTAGTCCCTTGATAGTTGAACATCATATACATGTGATGGATGATGCCAGACCGACCCGAGAACCACAGAGACGGTTGAATCCCGTCATGAAGGAAGCTGTCATGAAAGAGATCGTCAAATTCTTAGATAGTGGTATTATATACCCCATCTCCGATAGCCAGTGGGTGAGTCCTATACATGTCGTTCCTAAGAAATCCGGCATCACAGTTATCACAAATGAGGCGAATGAGTTGATTCAGACACGCGCCCAAACTGGGTGGCGTGTATGCATCGATTATAGAAAACTCAACGCTGCTACGAGGAAAGATCACTTTCCTCTACCATTTATTGATCAAATGCTGGAACGCTTAGCGGGACGAGAGTTTTATTGTTTTATGGACGGATACTCAGGCTACAATCAGGTCCCCATCGCCAAAAAGGATCAAGATAAAACCACTTTTACTTGTCCTTTTGGTACCTTTGCTTACAGTCGCATGCCCTTTGGGCTATGCAATGCTCCCGCTACCTTTCAGCGGTGTATGATGGGGATATTCTCTGATATGGTAGAGAATTTTCTGGAGATCTTTATGGACGACTTCTCGATTTTTGGAGACTCTTTTTCTGATTGCCTAGCAAATCTTGACGCTGTTCTTACTCGTTGCAAAGAGAAGAACTTGACTTTAAACTGGGAAAAATGCCATTTTATGGTCCAAGAAGGAATAGTACTTGGACATGTCATTTCACAGAAAGGCATTGAGGTTGACAGAGCTAAAGTAGATGTCATTCAAAACCTCCCTCATCCCAAAAGCGTCAAAGATATTCGCTCTTTCCTTGGCCATGCGGGCTTTTATAGGAGATTCATTAAGGACTTTAGCAAAATTGCTAGACCTTTAACACTACTCCTGGCCAAGGATACGACCTTCCATTTTGACTCGGATTGCGAGACAGCTTTCGACTCACTTAAACACTCACTCACTTCAGCCCCCGTTTTATCATCACCAAATTGGGACTACCCCTTTGAGCTGATGTGTGACGCATCTGATTTTGCAGTAGGTGCAGTCTTAGGACAGCACATCAAAAAGATGCCACACGTGATTTACTATGCTAGTAAGACCCTGAATGATGCGCAAATCAATTATACAACCACCGAGAAAGAACTTTTAGCGGTTGTATTTGCTTTAGAAAAATTCAGGCCTTACTTAATCGGCTCACCTATAGTTGTGTATACTGACCATTCCGCTTTAAAACATCTTCTGGCGAAGAAAGATGCAAAAGGTCGACTAATACGTTGGATCCTTCTGTTACAAGAATTTGATCTTGTTATCAAAGATAAGAAAGGATGTGAAAACGTAGTAGCTGACCACCTTTCACGCATCGTTTCTTCCCCTGTGACCCTGCCGATCGATGACTCATTCCCTGATGAACAACTCTTGAGCATATCCGCTGAACCATGGTTCAGGGATATTGTGAACTATCATGCCACGGGACTGATACCGAGCGATTGGTCAAAACAGGACAAATATCGTTTTCTTTCCCAAGTAAAACACTTTTACTGGGACGAACCCTATTTGTTTAAATATTGTCCTGATCAGATCATTCGCCGGTGCATCCCAAATGAAGAGTTCAAGAGTGTTCTTTCATTTTGTCATGATCAGGCCTGTGAGGGTCACTTTGGTCCTAGAAAGACAGCGGAAAAGGTTTTGCAATGTGGATTTTATTGGCCGACCTTATTCAAGGACGCATTTGAGTATTGCAAAACCTGTACACAATGTCAGTATACGGGTAGAATATCCCAGAGGAATGAAATGCCTCAGCAGCCCATTCTGGTTGTTGAAATGTTTGATGTTTGGGGCATAGATTTTATGGGTCCTTTTCCCAACTCCTTTGGGAATCTGTACATATTGCTGGGGGTTGATTATGTCTCAAAGTGGGTAGAAGCCATTCCATATCGCACTAATGACAGGAAAGTTGTCATTAAGTTCTTAAAAGAGAATATCTTTTCGCGATTTGGACACCCACGCGCTATCATTAGCGATAATGGGACACATTTCTGCAACAGATCTTTCGAGACTCTGATGCGAAAATACTCAATCAACCACCGACTTTCTACACCCTATCACCCCCAAACAAGCGGGCAAGCTGAAATCTCAAACAGACAAATCAAACTTATCCTGGAGAAAACTGTTGCTAAAAATAGAAAAGACTGGTCGACCAAATTGACGGATGCTCTTTGGGCATTCAGGACTGCATATAAGACCGACCTAGGAATGTCTCCATATAGGATAGTGTTTGGGAAAGCATGTCATTTACCCGTCGAGATAGAGCATAAAGCATTGTGGGCTATAAAGGAAATAAATTTTGATCTAAACCTTGCTTGCAACTTTCGGAAGCTGCAACTTAATGAGCTAAGCGAACTCCGCGATGAAGCTTATGATAATGTTGTAATCACAAAGAATAGGACTAAGGTTTTTCACGATAAAAGCATTGTAAGGAAAACATTTTTACCTGGTCAACAAGTCCTTCTTTATGATTCACGATTACAACTTCACGCGGGTAAGCTCAGATCTCGATGGAAGGGACCTTTTGTTGTGCGGTCTGTATACCCGCACGGGGCAGTAGAAGTGAAAATGTTAAAAACGGTACCTTTTTCAAAGTAAATGGTCATAGACTAAAACCGTATTTTTCCACTGACCCCACGGAGGAGCTCTTGTTCTTACAAGAGCCAGTTTATTTAGATTAAAATTCCTCCGTCTTACCTTCATGTCCAGTATATCATTGCATCATTTTTTTGAATGAAGGTGAGTAAAAGATAAGTTTGGGGGAAGTTCTTCACTTATATATTTTGCCCCCACTAATAATTCCCCCCAGATTTACAGGATTTATAGATATAGCTGTCGGCAACAGTGAGGACACTGTTGAAAACAAGTTTGGGGGAGGTTTGTGCTTATTTTCGCATCATTTGCATATCATCTGCATAAGCACAAAACATTTCTTTTAAAAATCTATAAAAATTGAAAAATTTTCAAAACCCATAAAAATTTAAAAATTTTCAAACATAAAAATAATTTTAATATTTACACTTTTTTGTATATAAATAAGATAATGAAAGTTTAGATAGTGAAAAGTTACATCCATGAGATTAGAAAAATTCTAGAAAACTAAGAAAATTAGAAGTTTTCTTATACGAACTAGTAATAAGTAGTTATGAGCCGTTGTCCCAAGGGTTAGTAAGATGAAGGACGTCACTAATCTGAGGATAAAAATAAGTCTGAAAAATAGTTTCTATTCTGGAAGCCAAACATTTTGAACGTTGCTACCCTGCTATTCGCACTTACACACGTCTTGAAGCCTGGGATAGTAGAGGATACCTTGAAATGCTCTTGTCTTAAAGCCGATGTATGAAGGAAATAAAAGGAAAAAAAAATGAATAAGAAAATATAAAGTGGTGAGAAAAATGGACACTGGTTTTGTTATCATCAAGGGCAATAAAAATGTATAGCGAGGGTGCTTCTTCACCTAGTGCCCTAAGGCCAACTGGTCTGGGAGTCACTGCTATGCCTGAGGTGGTGCAAGACGAGGAAAATACACCAAGTAAGCAAGCACAGGAGTAATCGGTCGGTTAGTACCTCAAGAAGTATTAACGGTCGCATGAAAGTGTGTGAGCAATCTCATCTAAATATTCATTAATTAAAAAGTAGTGAGGCTGATGGACAAGAGTATGATAGCTTGAATTGAATTCTCCGGGTGTAGGGATGTCCTTTACATACACGCAGGGTGATATGATCGATGTTTGGAAAACAGATAGGAATGAAAAATAAGACGATGTTTTATTGAGGGAGGACGTGATTTCTAACATCGTTTCATGACCATTAAGATAGGGCTCATGACAACAGAAAAGCTAGCTTAGTTGGAAACCCTAATTTTCAAAGTCTTTCTTTTACAATTCTTTTCTTTAAATGTAATATTCATGATCTTTCTTTTATTATTGGATTTTGTGGGTGCAATCCGCTGAAAACCCTCAGGAGACAACACTCCTCCTACTAGGGACACCTAGAGGTTTAAAGGCTTGTTGCACGTGCTCAGTGCAATCGTGTTGCCTACGAAAGTGTGCTAGTTAGTTTTTCTCTTTCTTTATTTTCTCCTTCTCTTTTTAATAAAACATTCGCTCGAGACGATCGAAATTAAGTTTGGGGGTATTTGATCAGTCGAAAATATTGCATATTTTAACAGGCAATTTCCTTATAATTTGCATCCATATAGAAGTGTACGGTATTCATAATTCACATATTAGCAAATCGGTCGCAAAATATCAGATTACATGTATTCGACCTTAAAACCGGCATTTCTAGGGAAATTGACTGCATTGCATTACATGGCATATTTTCTATATATCGCAACCCGTGTTTCGAAGTCTGTGCAGGAAAAGAGAAGCTTGCTCGACCATTACACCGCTCGTAAACTCACTAAACTCAAATCTGGTATCAACACAGAAGGGAAAATACAAATCAAAGCATCAGAGAAAAGCCCAAACTCCAGTACAAGACCACACCAGAAGCTACAAGGCCCAAGCCTCCTAAATAGCCGCGGATCCGCGGCATGGGCTTGCTTAGGCCGCGGATCCGCGGCGGTTACAGGGGATCATCTCCTCATTTTTGGTGCAAAATTCCTGTTTCAGGGCCTACAGTTCAGAAATGTACTCCAAGTTCCAGAAAACTCCAGAGGGTTCTACCAGATCAGCAAACACTTTGAGCTTCACTAAACTAGCCTATTATTCTAGAACTTTCCCTAAACCCTAGCTTAAACCCTAAGCTAGCTCCTAACAAACTCCTTCTAGAAACTCTTCAACAAACTTTGGGAGGGAAAGTTCTAATTCAAACCTAAACCTAGGGTTTGGGAGTTCTATAAATAAGACCCTAGGATCACTCATTATTGAGGTCGGAAAAGTTGGGAAATCTTGGAAAATTCAACCCATTTTATAGTTTTAGCCAATCTCTTTCTTCATCCCCTCTTCCTCAAGTTTAGTGAGAGAGCTTGTAGGAAACCCTAACCCTAATTCCAAGCCAACATCAAGAATTCTGATTACCCATTAAGCAAGAAGCCTTAAAACCTTTAGGAGCGGAGCCGATTTCAACGGAGCAAGCGATCCGAAGCCGATCCACGACTCACGAAGCCGAGCAACGCCCGATCAACAATCTAGATTCTTCTTCTTGTAGTTCTTGAAGCAAATGTAATCAAAATTGTTGAGATCAATAAAGGTGATATTCTTTTATCTTGTTTTCTTTAAATTCCGCATCATGTTATCTTTACAAATCTTTAATATTGTCTTTGTGGTGATGTGTGAATAAAACTCCGCTTGTTAAGGAGTCGAAACGATCTTTAGTATGATGATGTAACAAATTTGCAATCGATTCTTGAATCCCACGAGTTTGTAAACCCTAGCAAGTTCAAGAATCGACGACCCAATTCGTTGCGATGCTTTCTTGATCGACATCGCTCGAGATTGGGGAGTTCCGATCGTTTCTTGAAATTGCTAGAGGCTAGAATATAAATGGTATCCTCGAAAGAACAAGGGTTAAGAGATGAAACCCTAATTTCATCAAGAAAGCCCTAACTCTCGTCGATCACCATTGATCTAGTATCAATTCTTCGAAGGACAAGAACACGAAACCTTTTAGATTACATCACGTCTAAAGATCCGATCGATTCCTACGAGCCTCTCTTATATTCTTGATTGTTGATTGGAAATATTATCGAAACACCGATTCTTGATTGTTTATAGTTTCTTGATTCTTGCATAAAGAATAGTGACACTCGAATACAAATCATTCTTGAATCATGTTTTCTTTTATTGTTGCTCAACTTTTCATTTCAAACGTATCAAAATACAAGTGAATCGTGCAATCCCTGTGGACGATCCGCACTCACTACAAACTACATCCGACACCGTAGTTTGATTGCGGTCAAAATATTTTTTTGGTTGTGAAGTTCTTTACAAATTTTTCTACATACTACACAACGGGAAAAACGATCAATCAAATCCTAACCATTAACTAACCATGGTTTAATTCTTTACACAAACCCAAGTTAGTATGTATCATCAAACATGATACAATCTTGTGCACAAAAATATATCACATATACAATGTGCATATCAAGTGAGAAAATCCTTTTAAACTGAACCAATACTAGTTAATGCAAAGTAATATATCAAATATATAATTATACATTAAATCATTAAATCAACACTTGATTCAATGATCCGGTCATGTCGCATATAACCGACTAGTATCCAATGTATCGGCTTATCGAATCAATCCTTGATTCGATAACTAGGTTATATCGCATACAACCATTCGATACATTCATCGCAAGAATAGAATACGGTATCACATACACGCATTATTCTCGGTCCCGCACATATCTCATATGCGCTCCTATTTCGTTTCGCTTGAGCCAGGAAACCTCTGTGTAGGACTCTAAAGACTCGTCAATACGCCGGCAGCAGGTGATGATCATATCAAACACCCACAAGCCGCAAGCGGTCTGCTAAACGTAACGGCCACCCGGGTATTGAGCGATCAGAAGATCGATGAGCAAGCCCGCTCACACTCCTGTGAATCCAACCAGTAACACTTACCGTACAGTCCGGTCTGTTCGTCTGATATATCGCATATCTCGCCTAGGGTTGGTAAACGTCAGACCCCAGTAGCTTGATAAGTCATGACGACGTAAGGTCCATAACATTCGTGAAACTACTGATAACTCTTACCAGTATATCACTGCAACCCTGGACAGGGATTTCCTGTTATGGCCAGTCGAGCATAGCGCAACATCAACCCCCAATACCGGGAGAGACGAATCCCCTTCTATCGCTCATTGCCTCCATGTGAATCGGGACTGTACCCAAAAACCACCTGTTTGCACGACTCAGTAGAGCCGTGGTAGGGTGGAAATCAAAGCATGGTGGGAGACACACAAGACTCTATGACGATCTCGGGTCAACAGACTAAGCTGTACCAGTGTCACCAGAGAACTGCCATCTTACGTGAGGTATAATACCATCTGGGAGTTCTCGGCGAGTCCGTTCAGTGTACCCAGTCTCTACTGAGCACCCGTATACCATCTCTGATGTCAAACACCAATGGATATAGGATCATCCATCGCCCATCGCATGGGTCGAGAAGATATACGCTAGTCTACTCTGGAATATCGATGCCCCGTCTCGATATTCCCACGACTAGGAACATTGAAGGATGTACTCATAGACTACCCAGGCCCCACTAGTATGATCTGCATCATAGTCCTGGAAGTCGAGTACACATCCTAAGGGCTTTATCAACATGTAACAGAGAGACAGAAAGTATACATGTTAAGATAAAGAGCAACCAGATAGCGTACTATCATGTCGAGCAAGAAAGTCCTACCTATATATGACCCAGCATCCACTACAATATACATCCAATGTACAGTAATGGCCTCTAGGGCATACATATAACTAACAGAAGCGTAGGGTATAATCGACACGCGAGCCCTTTCCAAATCTGTCTTGGGAGACATCTCTTTGGAGAGGGTGATTCCGTGACAAGACGGTAGGTTACCGCGCTTAGAATCTTCCATACTGAATCTTTTCAGTATGGTGTCAATGTACCTGGACTGTGAAAGTCCCAACATCCTCTTTGATCTCTCACGATAGATCTGGATCCCCAGAATGTGGGTGGCATCACCCAGGTCCTTAATGGAGAACTTCTGTGACAAGAATCTTTTGACTGACTGTAGCATAGGAATATCATTTCCTATTAGGAGAATGTCATCCACATACAAGACGAGGAATACTACAGATCTTCCTACAATCTTACTGTATATGCATGGTTCATCTGGATTCTTGATAAAGTCGAATTCTTTGATAGTATAATCAAAACAGATGTTCCAACTCCGCGATGCCTGCTTTAGCCCATAATGGACTTAAGTAACTTGCACTCTTTACCGCTGCTCCTACTTTGAATGAATCCCTATGGCTGATCCATATAGACGCATTCTTCCAAATTACCATTTAGAAAATCCGTTTTTATGTCCATCTGCCAGATCTCATAATCGTGGAAAGCAGCAATGGCAAGAAGGTCCCGAATGGATTTGAGCATAATCACTGGAGAAAAGGTTTCGTCATAGTCCAAACCAGGTCTTTGACGAAAACCCATTGCAACAAGTCTAGCCTCATAGGTTTTAACCTGTCCATCTATACCAATCTTCTTTCTGAAGATCCATTTGCATCATACGGGTTTTACCCCATCTGGAGCAATGTCCAAAGTCCATACTTTGTTAGTGTACATGGACTCCATTTCGGTCCGTATTGCATCTAGCCATTTTACCTAGTAGCCGCTCTGAATGGCTTGCTGGAAGCCAGTAGGGTCATCATTGTCAATGATGCAATCTTCTCTATCCCCGTCTATGAGAAAACCGTAGTATCTCTCGGGCGGATGAGACTGCCTACTACTTCTGGGGATAGGCGCTGGGATGTCCCTTTCATCTGAACCTTCTTGTTCTACCAAGCTTTCAGTAACAACTTGTGGTTCTGGAATTTCTTCCAGTTCTATTGCGCTCCCACTCTTCTGATTTTTTAAAAATTTAGCTTCCAAGAAGTGGGCATGACGAGAAACAAAAACCTTTTGTTCCTCTGTGTAATAGAAACAATACCCCTTGGAGTTCTCTGGATATCCCACAAACTCACACTGTACTGAGCGTGCCTCGAGCTTGTCCGCATGCTGCTTTTTAATAAAAGCTAGACATCCTCATGTCTTCAAGTACTGAAGATAGGGTTTCTTCCCACTATATATCTGATATGGTGTGGTAGGCACAGTCTTGGTTGGAACCTTATTCAAAAGATATGCAGCTGATTCTAGTGCATAACCCCACAAAGATCGCGGTAACTCAGCCTTACTCATCATGGAACGAACCATATCCAATAGGGTTCGATTCTGCTTTTCCGATACACCGTTGTGTTGTGGTGTGTATGGAGGAGTAAGCTGAGAGAGAATTCCATTCTCTTTTAAGTAACCCAGCAACTCGGCACTTAAGTATTCACCACCTCGATCAGATCTCAGTGTCTTGATACTTTTTCCGGTTTAGTTTTCCACTTCATTCTTCTATTCCCGAAATTTCTCAAAGATCTCGGATTTATGCTTCATCAAGAAGATATGTCCATACCTAAAGAAATCATCCGTAAAAGTAATGAAATAGGAATAACCATCTCCTGCATGTGTAGACATTGGACCGCACACGTCACTGTGTACGAGTCCCAAGAGCTCACTCGCTCTTACTCCGTGTCCAGTAAACGGAGTCTTTGTCATCTTTCCCATGAGATAAGATTTACAAGTAACATAAGATTGATATTCGAACGAATTCAAATATCCTTTTCTATGTAACTTAGTCAACCGTGTTTCATTGATGTGACCTAGTCTACAATGCCATAAGAATGCCTGATTTATTTCTGGAGACTTTCTTTTAAGTGTGTTCTGGACAATGAAAACCTGAGCTTGATTCAATACGTATATACCGTCATCTAATGTACCGGACCCAATCAGAACTTGATTTAGGTGGATGTGAACCACATCGCTTACGAATGTAAAATTATATCCCTCTCTCGAAAGTGAGGATACTGATATGATATTACAAGTCAAACTAGGTACACACAAACAGTTACGTAGAATCAATATCTGCCCATTTGTCAGTCCTAGGCGATATTCTCCCATGGATTCAGCGTCCATGCTCATTCTATTCGCAACTCTGAGAGGCATATCACCTGCCCTGATAACTCTACGGTTTCTCAAAGCATGTAACGAATTACAGATATGAGATCCTGATCCGGTATCTAGTACCCAGGAAGTAGAGTCAATTGACAAACAGTTTTCAATTACAAACACACCCGAGGCCGAAGCCACAACATACTTTGAATCCTAGCTACTGGCTTCCAAAGCCCTGCAATCCTTCTGTCAATGCCCGTTCTCATAACAATTGGAACATCCCTCCTTCTCTACACCATGTCCCGAAACTTTTGCTCTTCCCTTTCCTTCTACTTCATTGACACTGTATATCGGCTTTGTGTAGGTCTTCTTCCTTTCACCCTTTGCTTTCGCCTTGGATGCAGAAGAAGAAGGTCCCCTATTAAGCAGAGCGGGTATCTCCCTGGTTTCCTTCTGGGTGTAAGTAGAGGGTAGGGACTGTGGAAATAAATTAGCATATGACATGTTTTCCAACAAGATCTCCAGGTCCGTGAGCTCATCAATATAGCTAGTCATCGTAAGGACATCGTCCCCTACAGATGACCCGACAGCCAACTTCACTTGAAGCAATTCGTTCGAGGTCTCATATCTTATGATACGAGATTGCTCTCCATATAAATCTTTGTTATGGAGGAAAATGGAAAATAAGTCCATCTTCTCGTGCTGCTTCTGGTATACACCATCAACTGAAGCCAACATGAGGCACTTGGCATTCGCACTGTCCTTTTCCCTTAACTGACGGATATCCATATCCGCGATGGTGGAAACTGGACCTAGGATGGTGGGGGCTTGAGTAGTAATAGGGTGGTCCAGCTTGTCTTAGGCAATGGACATCTGGACAGACCTTTGCCAGTCATAAAAGTTAGATTCAGTCAACTTGTTATCTAGATGTAACCTAGTCATGGTCACATGGTCGCTGCAGTTAAGAGGGAGAGAGAAGAAAACACTTTAGCATGATACTCTTGCAAGTTTAGATTGGTTTTATGTTTATCTAAACAGGATAGTTCCCACGGTTTCTCGAATCCTTCCTCAAACCATAAAAGAAGAATTAGTCAGGACTGATCTCACCATACAATACTTGCTTAACCGTTCAGCCAGGCTACTGTTGGTACTTCGAGGGAGGTTTTACGACGCTTTCGCGAAGTTCCTTAATTAAATAACCTCTTTTCCCTGGAGGCGTAGCCCAGCTAACACTGTTCTAGACACCTACTTGGTTTATAGCATTGATCGTTAAGTGACGAATCTCCCAATAAGTAGCATATACTCACAGTAGGATCGGGATCCAAATATCAACGTGTGATAATGTTGAAGGAATCCTACCAACATTATCAAACCCCAAATGTTATGCAACACTAGTAAGTTTCAGTTTCTTTAGAAACATCCGATGTGGATTTTTGCCCCATGCTCTTGAGACCTTGACGAAGGCCGACAAATCATAAGTCGCATGTCTAGTTCTGCCCATCATTATCCCTGTTAATTTTAACCCACCCGTACATACCCTTGACGAAGGCTAACAAGGTAATACGACTGTCCCAAACCAACGCATCTATCTATGCTATATATGAATACCCCAGCAGCTACCATACACTATGCCTTGACAAAGGCCAACAAACAAAGCTTGAATACTACTGACCATCCATATGAAATGATGGAGGACTGTTAGTGTAAATGCCCTAGAGGCCATTACTGTATCATACTAGTTTGTATATTACTTAATGGAAGCTTGGGATATTCACAGTTGTATAGACAGTTTTGCTCAAAATGATAGTATGCTACTTGGTTTGTTTCTACTTTAATGTGTACATGTGTTTCTTTTAGTATATCACCTATACACATTAGTGGAGCCCTTAGGATTTTTGCTTGATTACGAGCGTTGTGATGTTAGTCACACTCGTGGGGGCTGGGTAATCCACAAGCACATCTTTATATAGGTCCCTAGTCGTAGGACTATTGAGACAGGGCATCGATACTCCGGAGTAGACTAGCGTATGCGCTTCTCATCCCACAGGGGAGACGGTCTGTCCCACAGCCGTCAGTACGTTGTACTTGAGATAGTATGCGGGTGATCGTTAGGTTACGAGTACACTGGACAGGACTCGTCGGAAACTGATGGTTGGTACTATACCTATCGTCGATTATCAGTTCCAAGGTGACATGAGTACAGCTTAGTCCGCTGACTTGACACTGTCACTTCGCCTCGAGTGTGTTTCCACTGTACTTTGATTACTACCCTACTATGGCTCAAAGGAGTCGTGCAAAAAGGTAGTAGTTGGGTGCAGTCCCGAAGCAATTGGAGGCAGTGACGGTTAGACAGGATTCGTTTCTCCCGGTATTGGGAGTTGATATCGCGCTGTGTCATGGAGAGCTATTACACATAGTCGTCCCTGGCCAGGGCAAGCGAGATATACTGGTAGGTTTCCAGTATTATCTCAGGGTGTTCTGGGCTACACTCCGACATGACTTGTACCGCTATTAGGGAACCGACGTTTACCGCCCCCTAGGCCCGCCATGTGATATTCTCAGACGAACAGACCGGACTGTACAGAGATTGTCACATTCAGGCTTAGTAGGAGTTCAGATGGGTTTCACCTCGTCGGTCTTCTTATCGGCATCTACCTGGGGGCCGTTACGCACAGCTAGTGCCGCTTGCGGTCTGCGGTTAAACCCACTGCCAGCGTAGTGTCGAGTCTTTAGAGTCCCACACAGAGAGCTATTCGCCTTTAGGCAAAAGAGTAGAGGTCGCATGGTTTTGCGACAGGGTTCGGTCACATCCGTGCACTTGTGCACGTTTAGTGTCCGGGCAGTTAACACTAGCGGGCTTTGGTTAAGCCAGATCCTAGTGTACGTTTTGGGATTGGTTTTATCTCGTTTGTATTCATGTTCCTCGGAACGCGGATGCGGGTGTGTATGCACGGTTGACAGAGAGACAGAGGCAGAGGATTCTCATTAGGGTTGTTGACTGTTGAATTTTGCTAAACCTTAATGAGAATAAGAAATAGGATTAATGATAATATTAATTAAGTATTATTGTGCCATTGTTGGGTTGAAAGGTTGACTTTGTTGACTTGTTGACTTTGTTGACCGGTTGACTAGGTTGGACTTGTTGACCGTCATCATGACAATGGCTATCATTTCATGGCATTGATCTTTGCTTGCTTATTTCTTCACACATTGCATTTAATGCATGAAATGATATTGCCATTTGATATGATAACAACCATCACATAATACTCAATTATTATTATTTGTTATGATGATTTTGGATTATGAGAGCAAGGGTGAAAAAAGTCTTGCTCATTTTTTCATTTGCTTTCTCTCTCATGAAAGCTCTCTCATCCTCAAGCTCTCTCCCTCTTCCTCTTGCTCTCTCTAGCTCAAGGGAACTCCCTCTCATGAGTTGAGAACCATTTCCTCAGACATAAAAACCCATAACACTTCTCTACTCATCTTAGTACACAAAATCTAGCAAGCCAAGTGTTCTAGTTTCCTCTAGTTTGAGGTTGAAGCCAAAGGTAGAAGCTTTCGGGTGGATCCATCTTCGGTGCAAGGAGACGACGAGGTGAGGCCAATCCGACCACCGCAAGGAGTTCAAGTTAAGGTATAACCCCCAACCGAGTAGGTAAAACTCCTAGTTAGGTTTTTAGATAGTTGTTTAACAAAGATCCGTATTTTGAGTCCATGTTACCCCAAAGAAAAAATTGTTTTTCACCATTTCCGCAACCCCAAAGAACCGGGGATGGGTAACGTGGACTTACAGTTGTATCAGAGCCTAGTTAAACACTATCTAATATGTTAGCAAAGTAACTAGAAGTTCGATCGGAGAAAAAGTAACGAAACACGCCCGAAATGTATAGTTTCTGCCGATTTTTTTTCCTGTTAAAAAAATAATTAATCTTACACTAAAAATCGGCTCAGGCTTTTTAAAATACACCCAAGAAAAATAGTCCATCGAATCGGTCAAAGCGCTGCGGAAACGCGGCAAGAGCATGCTCCCGCCGTGGATCCGCGGCCGAGTTAACTCGGTCGTGGGCAATTTTTCCTGCAGTGCTTTCAGTGAGGTGTTTTGGAATATCATTTTTCTGCCAATATTTTCCAGAGAGCAAAATTTGTTTTTGGGGTTTAAAAATTCGTATTTTGATCGAAGTTCTAAAGACTTAAGCTAACGGGTTATATCTGTGATGTGATATATGTATTGAACATCTGTTAATCGCTATACGTCGATTAGTGGGGGTTATACATATCTGTGATCTGTAATGTTGATGGTATGTGTATATGAATTCATTGGATTGTCGCGGATGAATAGCCGGGGGGTTGTGAGATGAGAGTTTTCTTTATCTTTCAATTCGTCTAAATTTGTAATTGATATAATATTATTTATTTGGCCGCACAACCGGGATGAGGTTATAGCCGTCATTGTATAATTTCTTTTACTGTTTTTGCTCCTAGGATAGATCCAAGGTGGGTTGCAGAAACTACCGGGTACCTCGAAGTGCCGAGTGGCCTACTCACGGTTTTGAGGGAGGTTACTTCGCTTCGGGTACTTGGCGGGTAGTTTGCTGCACTCGTAGGGGTCTAGGGTGGGGTATTGGCTATTCACCGCGACCGTGTAATCCGCTTTTCGTTACAGGCTCGTACGGAATGCAGATTCCTAGTATATCCAATGTGTTCATCTGTGATCTGGAATTGCTATCATTGCATCTGACGAATGTATATATCTATATATGAAATCTATTTAGGCGTTGCTTATGTTTTGCATCCGCGCTAGTCCAGCCCCCGCTCTGTCGTTAGTTGAGTAACCTAACGGGTAATGATGGGGCTCCGTGGCGAATGCGGATGGCATAAGCGTACGTCATATTTTCGTTGTTTTCTACAATGGTAGGATTAAATGATGGGACGCATTAAAATTAATGTAAGAAAATAAACCAAAGTAAAATCGTTGGAACAATTTCAAAAACCACTCGGTTTCTTTTCAAAAACCAACTTTTAAACGCGGAGCTTAAGCCACTCCTTTTAAAAGCTATCTCGTTCCATCGATTATATCAAGTTCACTACGTTCACGGTTTCGCCAAAACCATTCGTAGCCCTCCGTAGTTTCATATGGATAGTCAATAGTATTCAAGCTATGTTTGTTGGCCAAAGTCAAGGCATAGTGATTGGTAGCTATTGGGTATTCATATGCAGCATAGATAGATGCGTTGGTTTGGGACGGTCATACTGCCTTGTTGGCCAAAGTCAAGGGTAGGTACGGGTGGGTAATCGCACGCTTTTGGCGTGTCGGATGTTCAAAGTTCTAAAGTTATAACCGCGATCAGGACGGTGTCGCTATGAAGCTAGCCGGTTGAGCACGGGTCGATCCACAGGGAGATGGTTGTATGTCCGTTCGAGTTTTAGACGAGTCAATAAAGAATTTTTATATGTTTGTTCAAATCTAACCTATATGTTTATATGCAAGTATAAAGTTGTTAAGAAAAAGATACGAAAGTGTAAGCTAAGGAAATCCGCACTCAAAACCTTTGAGTCGGGTTTTGACCAATTGAAGCTAGAGCAATCGGCAACAACATGGATTAGGGTACTTAAGCACGGTATTCGTGGAATCCGGCTTATTGACCCTTGTCCGTTCGTTCTTGTCTCTTGCTTTCGCCTCCGGCCAAACCGAACGCAACCGGTCGCGGTTAGGAATCACCGTTACCTTGGTAGGGTAGGGTGCCTAACGGAGCGCTTGCGTAACGTTTGGCCGGAGTTCAAAGGAAAATAACGGGAAAAGGAAATGAGCAAAGAAACATTAACTTACAATATCGTATTTATTCTTAACAACAATAATTACAACCATTCACAAAACAAACCAAAAAGAGCAAAATAAAAGATAAACAAAGAAAAGAAAAGATTACAAGCAAGTAATTAAAAGTTCATGCAATTTAAGTGCATGAAAGTAAAGCAAGTATTAAAGTGCAAGAAAGTAAATGAGCAAGAAATGAAACTAGGAACCATAGAACCAATTACAAGACATCGGTTCAATAACCAAATCTTAAACTTGCAAGCTCACTTAAGAGGTTACAAGATCAAGAAAAGGCAAAGAACTTATGGAGAATGAAGCACAAAAGAGAGAACAAAATGATACAACCCCTTGAGATCAATGACCAAAGCTTAAACTTGCAAGCTCACTTAAGAGGTTGCAAGATCAAATTAAGGTAGAGAGCTCATGGGGGAAGCTAAGCAAAAAGAATGATACAAAAACCCTCATCTTCATTTAACATCCACTCAAAAGCTCTCACAACAATTTAATGAAGGAAAGATGAAGAAGAAGAAGAAGAAGAAAACTAAAAGCTAACAAAAAGAGGTCATGAGAATGAAGATCTTTGGCTTGGCAAGTTCTGGGATATTTATAGGCAGTAAACTGAAAACCTAGGGCAATATTCTGAATCTATATAAAATTACCAATATACCCTAAAATTTCATCAATTGAGGAGCCGACATGGCCGCGGATCCGCGGCCTAAGCGTGCTTATGCCGCGGTTCCACGGCCCTTTAGAAGGATTGTGCCTTCATATTTTGTCATATCCCCTAGTTTGTGGTCTTCTTCAGTGTGGTATAGTACTTTTCTCAGAATCTCTTCATAATTCTTCCAGAATTTCAGTAGAACAAAATGTGATGTGATATGGATCTTTTGCCATGATTTCCTCGAGCTCCGCGTAGATTTCTTGGATCTCGTGTTGACATTGAGCTTTGTGCATGAAAATGACAATCGATTTGCCATTTTGTCCCTTAAACTGGTGTGTGGCAACATACGGATAGAGAGCGGAGACCCGTGTTTTATCTGTTGTTGGCAGTAATCCGGAATTTGTCATACTTTTCCATGATATTCACTGTTTAGAGCTGAGACCAGTATCCTGCAATTATGTAGCAAATACTGATTAGAAGCACCTGCCTATAAACAAACGAGCGTAAGAATGGGCGATGTAAAGTGCAATATTCTGGTATGAACAAATACCCCCAAACTTAACTTTTGCTCGTCCCGAGCAAAACCAATTATTCATAAAAAAAAGTCCTAACCGCACTTTCGCAGGGAACGCGATTGCACTGAGCACGTGCAACAAGCCGTTAAACTTCTAGGTGTCCCTACTAGTAGGAGTGTTGTCTCCTGAGGGTTTTCAGCGGATACTACCCATAAAATCCGGTCAAGCTAGTTTTGCAAAATTACTAAGATTCAAACCTTAAAGTTTTGTTTCAGAAAATAACAATTCTATTATCCTAAGTCTAGACTATCGAACTTTTATTTTTCACATCTCGCTTCTTATTTAACTTAAGAATTTATATGTCTTTACGTGCAGTGCAAATAGTGTCGTTAAGTTCCAGAAGGATCGAATAAAGTCATCATGTCATACAATAAAGCCCAGATAAAAATTTTAAAAGGATCACATAAGTTTTATAAAGAGTTAAGCATTTTTCAAGTTTCGTTTTCCAGTAAGGTTACAACTTCAGAATTTCTATATTTCTTAACAGGAAACTAGGTCTTATTTTTCACTCCACCTTTTTCTTGTTTTCATTTCATACACACCTCTGTGAACGTGCAATAGTCTTTATCATAGAATAAAACCTTCATATCTCCGCTAGAAATATTTTTTATAAAATCCTGTCTTTTGTTAAGATTATTCTCACACAAAGAACCGTTAGGAATTTTAACTCGGAGAGAACACTTGCTTGACTTTGTTTTAATCTGGACTTTCTAGGCTTCTTAACGAGCTTTGGGCTAATGCACCTAAACCAGTTGGCTTTAGGGCATTAGGTGTAGAGATACCCCAGCGGACTTAATTACTCAAGTTACCTAGGCCCAAAAACAAAAGACAATTTAGCGTGAAAATCATTATGATTCAATGCGAACGGAGATATAACCGGCAGTTCAGTTATTTTTTTGGATAAAAGACGTGTTTTAGTGGGTTAGGTGTGTAATCATTCCAATCAAGTTTCAGATGGGTTATTCTTCAGACTTAGTTCCAATTAAGGCATCAATGACATTCCTTCATATTCACTTTACTTCATAAACTATTCTTGATATTACTTATTTCAGAACAAACCTATTTGATACTCAGAAAATCATTTATCCATTTAAAAGTTTTTAGACATAAAAGACTTGTCATCTAATTTCCAAAATTCACGAGACGTGTAGTGTGATGTAAAGACGTATATCAGCTATAGATAACTTCAAAGGAGAGTTATCTTTCAGGTTTTCAAAATCTAAAAATAAGATTTAGTTATTCTTATCTTATCAAACAAAACCATCGAAATGTTGAATCAGAGTTCTCCCACTAGCTAACTTGACAAAAAAATTTTATGTTTTTAGAAAATTTTCTGATTTTTATGGATTTTTAAATAGGTATGCAAATGCAAAATATACAAATGAATGCGAAGGAAGAAAGCTTACCGAGCACACCCCCAAACTTAAACTTAACAGTGCCCTCACTGTCAGGCTACACCAAGAGGGTCAAAATTGTCGGCTCTCTCCAAAAGAAAATTTTATACAAAACAAAAAGAAAACCAAAAAAGATATATACAAAAAAGGGTTCCCCCCAAACTTAAGTGAAATAGTGTTTCCACTGTTAAGCGTTGAAGTTCAGGATTAGGGGGGAAAGAGAATAGTATCAATCTATACAAGGCCTTACACAGACCAAAAGTTAACACCAACCATTCAAAGATTTTATCGTTATAAAGCGACGGTTGGTGAAAGAATGGAGTGTAGAGAAAAGAAATAAGGAACACGCGAGACCGTGTGGGGATAGAAGTGGCGTCCGGCCTCGGTGGAAGAGAAGAATGGCAGATGGGAGAAAGAAGTGGAATACGAACTTGAGGGTGGAAATGAAGCGAATAAATTAGCACAATTCGTGATGACCGATGTGTAAAAAGCGATTGTGCTAATCTATTAACCCATCGAGAAATGGGGTCAAATCCCTCAAGATTCGTGAGAAACCATGGGTACGCCGAACTTGGTAAACCTGACACTGGAAGTGAAAATGATACGGTTTCTTGCAATGTCGGAACAATGGAAAGGATGGAGGTAGGTGATTGAGGAAGGTTATCGGTTAAAGGTTCAGGAGGGTGTACACAGTCAATTAAAGGAACAGGATGAATTCGAAAATCCGACTCATCAATTAAAACTGGTTCATCCTCAAAAATATCCTCAATAGTCTCCTCAAAGTTAAGCACATCCATGCATTTATCCTTAAAATCCAGACGCATATGGGGTTCGGGAAAAACATTTAATGACTCGGGATGATGAATTGGAGAGAAAAACTTAGCTAAATCTACGGGTTCCATCCAAAATATTCCCAGCGTCAATATCCTCAATCAAGTGAAAATCTATATTCTCAGACACCTCAACAAAAGTATGGATATCAATCAATTCAGGTTCTAAGATGGAGGTGTAGAGGTCAAAAGGGTTGGGTGCGGTTTCACTCGAAAGGGACCCTTCACAATCGGGCAAATCAAACACTACAAAGTCGCACAACTCATTAATCATTCTATCTTCAATTGATAAATCATTTGGGACACTTGATAGACTTTCAAAACAGGAGTTGTGGGATTCAATTTGGTATGGGTAGGTTTGATTTGGAAGGGTGTACAACTCACTCTCTCCACTCAAATTCTCAACCTGTCCTACCGCCTATTCATACATTGGAAAATTTGGAGCTAGTTGAAAACTAGCTACCGGGTCACTAGGTTGTATGAGGGCGGCCATGGACGCATTCAAATCCATCGTCAGTTGGTACGATACTACCCTAAAATCTTCCAAAGACTGTTCCAGACTAGACATGGGTTGTGAAGGGGTTTCAATGAAAGATTCAAAGTTGTTTTGGTACTGGAAACTCCCAAATGACGGTTCAGAAACAATGTCTAGGGAAAGCACAAAAGTTGGGTAGGACTGGTAGGAATTGAATGGCTGGACAGGGGTAGGATCAACATTTGGATACGAAGGTGAATGTAATTGTTGATCCCAAGAATTTGAAGTGGTGAAAGGAGTGAAAGATCGGCTATGAGATTGTTCAATACGTTCAGCGATGGACAAAGGACGACTTGCAAAAGGGTATCAACATAAGCGGGTGCGGGAGGTTGAAAAGGTTGATACAAAGTGGATTGCGGAGGGCAAGTGTTTGTCCTAGACGCGTCTATGCGATCTTTCAATGGCATTTTGGGCATGGAGGGGTCGTTCGATGTTCGGCCAAAGTAAGAACCGTAAGAAGTTATTTCTGGTTGTGAGTAGCAAAGTTCGGCAAGAGTTTTGCGAGGTGGGGTACCCATGATATGAAGAGAGAAAGAAATAAAGGCAGAGAAAAGGAGGGGAAACAGAATGTGATTTTTTTTAATTAATTTTTTAGTTAGTTATTAACAAAAGATTGAAATATACACACAAAAAGAATCTGGACAAAAAAACAATCACGACACAAAAATACCACTCACCTAATCGTTCTACGGTTCACCTAGGTCAACTAGACCTGCTCCAGAACTTGATTGTCGAAGTAAAACTGTGTCGAGAAACGGGCTCTAAGATACACTGATCACGAGGCCAGGTAAGTGAAGAGATAAGGGGAGGTTTTCCGACGCTTTCACGAAGGTCTTTAATTAAATAACCCTTTCTCTTTTGGCGGTTTCACCGTTAACACTTTTATAGACACCCCGTAAACAATGTACCATTAAGCGAGGTTCTAAACACAGTTAACTTCTCCTAGTGAGCGCGAAGTCCTTAAGGCTTAAAGTCTAGATTCTTTTAAAGTTTGTGCGGGTAAACGTTATGCTTAAGTTCGTGATTTGTAGGCCACGGAAAAGGTGATGAAATCCTTTACCGTATGTTGTGGGGTTCGCTTGCCCTTAAGTCCGTATTAATGTATGCAATGCGCAATTCAATAAAAATTCTATAAAGAATCAAACAATCGTTTTTTTTTGTTTAAGCATGGCACTGCAACAAATACGGGTTAGTCAATTTTTTTTTTTAGCGTTTGCTAGCAAACTTGCAAAGAATCCTGCGAAGAATAGTATATTGGATGCGTCAGATTTGAGATGAAGGTGTTTAAGAAATACGTACCGTTAAGTTTTTGGGTTAGGAAACCCCCGTTGAATCAAATCCGGTAACCTTGAAAAGTTCGCTTGTGCGGGTCAAACTTCCCGGATCTTTGGCACTGTACCTCGTAATCACCTTAACCTTGAACGTACACTTTGCTCCCCACAATCGCCGTTTGCAAATCCGCAAAAATCTGCAGAAAATACAGTATAGTGGAATTTACAGAGACAGGGCAGGAAAAAAATTGGGGCACTGAGGCCTCAATACGGCCGCGGAACCGCGGCCAAATCCCCTCTTTGACCGCGGTTCCGCGGTCAAACAGTGGAATTGGAGCCTCGACTTTGGTTCCCTGCACTCCCCTTGATCTCTGCTCCAAAATAAAATGCTCTGTTTTCTTTTTTGATTACTGTACTTGCTCCAGATTAGCCTGCACACTTGCACACAAAAATTATCAAAAATAACAAAAAGATTTTTTTTTATAAATATATACAAAAAGAATATTAACCCGAATAACAAGAAAGAAAATACGCTACCGTCTCCTCGGCAACGGCTCCATTTAATCGCACGCTTTTGGCGTGTCGAATGTTCAAAGTTCTAAAGTTATAACCGCGATCAGGACGGTGTCGCTATGCAGCTAGCCGGTTGAGCACGGGTCGATCCACAGGGAGATGGTTGTATGTCCGTTCGAGTTTTAGACGAGTCAATAAAGAATTTGTATATGTTTGTTCAAATCTAACCTATGTGTTTATACGCAAGTATAAAGTTGTTAAGAAAAAGATACGAAAGTGTAAGCTAAGGAAATCCGCAATCAAAACCTTTGAGCCGGGTCTTGACCAATTGAAGCTAGAGCAATCGGCAACAACGTGGATTAGGGTACTTAAGCACGGTATTCGTGGAATCCGGCTTATTGACCCTTGTCCGTTCGTTCTTGTCTTTTGCTTTCGCCTCCGGCCAAACCGAACGCAACCGGTCGCGGTTACGAATCACCGTTACCTTGGTAGGATAGGGTGCCTAACGGAGCGCTTGTGTAACGTTTGGGCAGAGTTCAAAGGAAAATAACGGGAAAAGGAAATGAGCAAAGAAACATTAACTTACAATATCGTATTTATTCTTAACAACAATAATTACAACCATTCACAATACAAACCAAAAAGAGCAAAATAAAAGATAAATAAAGAAAAGAAAAGATTACAAGCAAGTAATTAAAAGTTCATGGAATTTAAGTGCATGAAAGTAAAGCAAGTATTAAAGTGGAAGAAAGTAAATGAGCAAGAAATGAAACTAGGAACCATAGAACCAAATACAAAACATGGGTTCAATAACCAAATCTTAAACTTGCAAGCTCACTTAAGAGGTTGCAAGATCAAGAAAAGGCAAAGAACTCATGGAGAATGAAGCACAAAAGAGAGAACAAAATGATACAACCCCTTGAGATCAATGACCAAAGCTTAAACTTGCAAGTTCACTTAAGAGGTTGCAAGATCAAGTTAAGGTAGAGAGCTCAAGGGGGAAGCTAAGCAAAAAGAATGATACAAAAACCCTCATCTTCATTTAACATCCACTCAAAAGCTCTCACAACAATTTAATGGAGGAAAGATGAAAAAGAAAACTAAAAGCTAACAAAAAGAGGGCATGAGAATGAACATCTTTGGCTAGGCAAGTTCTGGGATATTTATAGGCCGTAAACTGAAAACCTAGGGCAATATTTTGAATCTATATAAAATTACCAATATACCCCTAAAATTTCATCAATTGAGGAGCCGACATGGCCGCGGATCCGCGGCCTAAGCGTGCTTATGCCGTGGTTCCACTGCCCTTTAGAAGGATTGTGCCTTCATATTTTGTCGTATCCCCTAGTTTGTGGTCCTCTTCAGTGTGGTATAGTACTTTTCTCAGAATCTCTTCACAATTCTTCCCGAATTTCAGTAGAACAAAAGGTGATGTGATGTGGATCTTTCACCATGATTTCCTCGAGCTCCGCGTAGATTTCTTAGATCTTGTGTTGACATTAAGATTTGTGCATGAAAATGACAATCGATTTGCCATTTTGTCCCTTAAACTGGTGTGTGGTAACATACGGATAGAGAGCGGAGACCCGTGTTTTATCTGTTGTTGGCAGTAATCCGGAATTTGTCGTACTTTTCCATGATATTCAATGTTTAGAGCTGAGACCAGTATCCTGCAATTATGTAGCAAACGCTGATTAAAAGCACCTGCCTATAAACAAACGAGCATAAGAATGGGCGGTATAAAATGCAATATTCTGGTATGAACAGTGGGCTCAAATTAACCTGGAAATGACGGGTAGAACTTGACATGTGACTTATGATTTGTTGGCCAAAGTCAAGGTCATAAGAGCATGAGGCAAAAATCCACATCGGGAGTTTCAAAAGAACCCGAAACTTGCTAGCGCTGCATACCATTTGGAGTGTGATGATTCTGGTAGGATTCCTTCAGTTTTCTCACGCGATGATATTTCGATCCCGATCCTACTGTGAGTATATGCTACTCCTCGGGAAATTTCTCACTTAACGATCAATGCTATAAACCTAGTAGGTGTCTAGAAAGGTGTTAGCGGGGCTACGCCCCCAGGGAAAAGAGGTTATTTAATTAAGGAACTTCGCGAAAGCGTTGGAAAACCTCCCTCGAAGTACCGACACTGGCCTGGCTGAACGGTTAAGCAAGTATTGTACGGTGAGATTGATCCCGACTAATTCTTCCTTTATAGTTTGAGGAGGGATTCGAGAGACAGTGGGAGCCATCCTGTTTAGACAAACTAAAAACCACTCTAAACTTGCAAGAGCATCATGCTGAGTGTTTCTTCTCTCTCTCCTAATTGCAGCGACCAATCGTCATAACCGGACTTAAGTTACTTCTAGATAAAAACATACTGACATGGCCAAACTACAAAGATTGGCTCAGGAATGTCAAAATGGCAATCACTTACGACAAGCTGGGGTATCTTCTTACCACCAAAGCTCCCCCTGTCCCAGGTCCCACCACCAGCGTCGCGGATAAGGAAATCCGTAAGACCTGGGAGATCGACTGCGCGAAGGCCATGTGACTCGTGCTTGCCTCTATGGACAATGAACATCAGAGGAGGCACGAGAATATGGACCTTGAATCTATATTTCTCCATACAAAAGAACTGTATGGAGCGCAATCCCGTATCGCCGGATACGAAGTCTCGAAAAAGCTGTTTTCAGCGAGATTGGCCGTCGGATCATTGGTAGCGGAACACGTGCTTAAGATGATTGGCTTCATTGAGGAGCTCGCGGACCTTGGGACCAAGTTAGAGAACGAGCTCTACACGGACTTGATTCTCCAGTCCCTTCCTTCCACTTACGCCCAGTTTATCCTGAACTTCAACTTGCAAGAAAAAGAAGTTGAACTTTCAGAACTCCTCAACATGCTGAAGAGTGCAGAGGGCACCCTACAGAAAGGTAGGGAAACATCCACTTTGTTTGTAGGAGGATCTTCCTCTTCTAGGTCCAAGGCGAAAGCCAAGGGAAAGAAGAAGAAAACCCCCGCCAAACCTAGGGGCGGTGTTGGTAAAGTGGATACGAAGGGAAAGACAAAGGCAACAAAGGTAGAGGGAAAGCTTGTGGGAAAGGAAGAATGATTCTATAATCATAAGAAAGGACACTGGAAAAGGGATTGCAGGGCTTGGAAGGCCAAGAACCAGGACCCGAAGCAAGTTGCGGCTTCGGCTTCAGGTGTGTATGTCATTGAAAACTGTCTATCAATAAACTCTACTTCCTGGGTATTGGATACCGGATCAGGATCTCATATCTGTAATTCTTTGCAGGCTCTGAGAAAGCGTAGGGTTTTGAAGGCAGGTGATATGACCCTCAGAGTTGCAAACGGAGCTGGCATAGATGCTGAGTCCGTTGGGGACTATCACCTGGGATTGTCAGATGGACACGTTTTGGTTTTGCGTAATTGTTATTTTGTACCCAATGCAACTTGTAATATCATTTCTGTATCTTTATTATCTAAAGAAGGTTATGAATTTGCATTTGTAAGTAATGTTGTGAACATTCACCTTAATCATGTTTTGATTGGGTCAGGTACATTAAGCAATGGTATATACGTATTAAACCAACCACAGATTTTCAATGTCCAGAATACACACAGAAGAAAGTCTCCGGAAACAAATCAGGCTTTCTTATGGCATTGTAGACTGGGTCACATCAATGAGAGAAGGTTGACGAAGTTACATACAGAAGGATATTTGGATCCGTTCGAATATCAATCATATGCAACTTGTCAATCCTGTCTCAAAGGAAAGATGACAAAGACTCCGTTCACTGGATACCGTGTAAGAGCGAGCGAGCTCTTGGGACTCGTACACAGCGACGTGTGCGGTCCAATGTCTACACATGCGCGAAGCAGTTATTCTTACTTCATTACTTTTACGGATGACTTTTCAAGGTACGGATATGTCTTCTTAATGAAACATAAATCCTAAACCTTTGGAAAATTCCAGGAATATAAGAATGAAGTAGAAAAACAAACCGGCAAATGTATCAAGACACTGAGATCTGATCGAGGTGGTGAATACTTGAGTACCTAGTTCCTGGATTACCTAAAAGAGAATGGTATTCTCTCTCAGCTTACTCCTCCATACACTCCGCAATATAACGGTGTATCGGAGAGACGGAACCGGACCCTATTGGATATGGTACGTTCCATGATGAGTAACGCTGAGTTACCGCGATCATTCTAGGGATATGCACTAGAATCAGCTGCATATCCTTTAAACCGAGTTCCATCTAAGACTGTGCCTACCACACCATATCAGATGTGGTGTGGGAAGAAAACCTATCTTAAGCACATTAAGACATGGGGATGTCCAGCTTTTGTCAAAAAGCAGCATGCGGACAAACTCGAGGCACGCTCAGTACAGTGCAAGTTTGTGGGATATCCAAAGAACTCCAAGGGATATTTCTTCTATTGCGAAGAGGAAGAAAAGGTTTTTGTTTCTCGTCACGCCTGCTTCTTGGAAATTGAGTTTTTAGAAAATCAGATAAGTGGGAGCACAGTAGAACTGGAAGAAATTCCAGAACCACGAGCTATTACTGAAAGCTTAGTAGAACCAGAGGGTTCGAAAGAACATGACATTCCTACGCCGCTCCGCAGGAGTAGTAGGCAGTCTCATCCGCCCGAGAGATACTACGATTTTCTCATAGTCGGGGATAGAGAGGATTGCATCATTGATAGTGATGAGCCGACTAGCTTCCAGCAGGCCATTCAGAGCGTTGACTCGGTAAAATGGCTGGATACAATGCAGACCGAAATGGAGTCCATGTACACAACAAAGTATGGACATTGGACATTGCTCCAGATGGGGTAAAACCCGTAGGTTGCAAGTGGATCTTCAAAAGGAAGATTGGTGTAGATGGACAGGTTGAGACCTATAAAGCTAAACTTGTTGCAAAGGGTTTTCGTCAAAGACCTGGTTTGGTCTATGACGAAACCTTTTCTCCAGTGGCTATGTTGAAATCCATTCGGATCCTTTTTGCCATTGCTGCCTTCCACGATTATGAAATTTGGCAGATGGAGGTAAAGACCGCTTTTCTAAATGGAAATTTTGAGGAGTGTGTCTATATGGACCAGCCAGAGTGTTTCATTCAGAGTGGGAGCAACGGAAAGGTGTGCAAATTGCTTAAGTCCATCTATGGACTAAAGCAGGCATCACGGAGTTGGAACATCTGTTTTGATGAAACAGTCAAAGATTTTGGCTTTATCAAAAATCCAGATGAACCATGCATCTATAGTAGATTTGTAGCAAGAACTGTCGTATTCCTCGTTTTTTACGTGGATGACATTCTTTTGATAGGAAATGACATTCCTATGCTACAATCTGTCAAAGGGTTCTTGTCACACAGGTTCTCCATGAAAGACCTGGGTGATGCCACTTACATTCTGGGGATCCGGATCCAACGTGATAGATCCAAGAGAATGTTGGAACTTTCACAGTCCAGGTACATCGACACCATACTGAAAAGATTCAGTATGGAAGATTCCAAGCGCGGTAATCTACCGGCTTGTCACGGGATCACCCTCTCCAAAGAGATGTCTCCCAAGACTGATTTGGAAAGGAATCGCATGTCTATTATACCCTACGCTTCTGCGGTAGGCTCTATAATGTATGCGATGTTGTGTACCAGACCAGATGTAGCTTATGCACTGAGTGTGGTAAGCCGGTATCAGTCAAACCCTGGGGAGAAACACTGGATAGCGGTAAAGAACATTCTCAAGTACCTGAGAAGGACTAAGGAGATGGTCTTGGTGTATGGCGGAAATGACCTCCAGATAGAGGCCTTTGCTGACTCCAGCTTCCAGAGTGACAAGGATGATTCCAAGTCCTTGTCGGGTTATGTTTTACCCTCAATGGAGGGGCGGTGTGTTGGAAGAGTTCCAAACAGGAAACCGTTGCTGACTTGACGATGGAAGCGGAATATATCGCTGCTGCTGATGCCGCAAAAGAAGCCGTCTGGATGAGGAAGTTCTTAACGGAACTTCAGGTGGTTCCGTCCAATGTTGATCCAATAACTCTGTATTGCGACAACAACGGGGTTATAGCTTTAGCAAAGGAACCCAGGTCCCATCAGAAGTCCACACATCTTGAGGCGGTATCACCTGATCAGGGAGATCGTAGGTCACCAGGAGATTGAGGTTCGGAGAGTTGCTACGGAAGATAACACTGCTGATCCACTCACGAAGGCCTTACCCCAGACTCAGTTCGAGTGGCTGATCGAGATGATAGGTCTTCGATACGCCAGTACATGGCCTTAGTGCAAGTGGGAGATTATTAGTGTATATGCCCTAGAGGCCATTACTGTATCATACTAGTTTGTATATTACTTAATGGAAGCTTGGGATATAAACAGTTGTACAGACAATCTTGCTCAAAATGGTAGTATGCTACTTGGTTTGTTTCTACTTTAATGTGTACATGTGTTTCTTTTAGTATATCACCTATACACATTAGTGGAGCCCTTAGGATCTTTGCTTGATTACCAGCGTTGTGATGGCAGTCACACTCGTGGGGGCTGGGTAATCCACAAGCACATCCTTATACAGGTCCCTAGTCGTAGGACTATCGAGACAGGGCATCGATACTCCGGAGTAGACTAGCGTATGCGCTTCTCATCCCAGCAGGGGAGACGGTCTGTCCCACAGCCGTCAGTACGTCGTACTTGAGATAGTATGCGGGTGCTCGTTAGGTTACGAGTACACTGGACAGGACTCGTCGGGAACTGATGGTTGGTACTATACCTATCGTCGGTTATCAGTTCCTAGGTGACATTAGTACAGCTTAGTCCGCTGACTTGACACTGTCACTTCGCCTCAAGTGTGTTCCCACTGTACTTTGATTACTACCCTACCACGGCTCAAAGGAGTCGTGCAAACAGGTATTAGTTGGGTGCAGTCCCGAAGCACTTGGAGGCAGTGACGGTTAGATAGGATTCGTCTCTCCCGGTATTAGGAGTTGATATCGCTCTGTGTCATGGAGAGCCATTACACATAGTCGTCCCGGGCCAGGGCAAGCGAGATATACTGGTAGGTTTCCAGTGTTATCTCAGGGTGTTCTGGGCTACACTCCGACACGACTTGTACTGCTATTAGGGGACTGACGTTTACCGCCCCCCTTGGCCTGCCATGCGATATTCTCAGACGAACAGACCGGACTGTACGGAGATTGTCACATTCAGGCTCAGTAGGAGTTCAGATGGATTTCACCTCGTCAGTCTTCTTATCAGCATCTACCTAGGGGCCGTTACGCACAGCTAGTGCCGCTTGCGGTCTATGGTTAAACCCACTGCCAGCGTAGTGTCGAGTCTTTAGAGTCCCACACAGAGAGCTATTCGCCTTTAGGCAAAAGAGTAGAGGTCGCATGATTTTGCGACAGGGTTCGGTCACATTCGAGCACTTGTGCACGTTTAGTGTCCGGGCAGTTATCACTAGAGGGCTTTGGTTTAAGCCAGATCCTAGTGTACGTTTTGGGATTGGTTTTATCTTGTTTGTATTCGTGTTCCTCGGAACGCGGATGCGGGTGTGTATGCACGGTTGACAGAGAGACAGAAGCAGAGGATTCTCGTTAGGGTTGTTGACTGTTGACTTTTGCTAAACCCTAATGAGAATAAGAAATATGATTAATGATAATATTAATTAAGTATTATTGTGCCATGGTTGGGTTGAAAGGTTGACTTTGTTGACCGGTTGACTAGGTTGGACTTGTTGACCATCATCATGACTATGGCTATCATTTCATGGCATTGACCTTTGCTTGCTTATTTGTTCACACATTGCATTTAATGCATGAAATGATATTGCCATTTGATATGACAACAACCATCACATAATACTCAATTATTATTATTTGTTATGATGATTTTGGATTATGAGAGCAAGGGTGAAAAAAGTCTTGCTCATTGTTTCATTTGCTTTCTCTCTCATGACAGCTCTCTCATCCTCAAGCCCTCTCCCTCTTCCTCCTGCTCTCTCTAGCTCAAGGAAACTCCCTCTCATGAGTTGAGAACCATTTCCTTAGATATAAAAACCTATAACACTTCTCTACTCATCCTAGTACACAAAGTCTAGCAAGCCAAGTGCTCTAGTTTCCTCTAGTTTGAGTTTGAAGCCAAAGGTAGAAGCTTTCGGGTGGATCCATCTTCAGCGCAAGGAGACGACGAGGTGAGGCCGATCCGACCACCGCAAGGAGTTGAAGGGAAGGAGTTCAAGTTAAGGTATAACCCCTAACCGAGTAGGTAAAACTCCTAGTTAGGTTGTTAGATAGTTGTTTAACAAAGATCCGTATTTTGAGTCCATGTTACCCTAAAGAAAAAAATCGTTTTTCACCATTTCCGCAACCCCAAAGAACCGGGGATGGGTAACGTGGACTTACAGGTCTACGACTGGTTTTGGCGAAACCGTGAACGTAGTGAACTTGATATAATCGAAGGAACCTGATAGCTTTTTTAAAAGGAGTGGTTAAAGCTCCGCAATTAAAAATTCTGCTCTTTTGAAATAACCGAGTGGTTTCTTTTAAATTTGTTCCAACGATTCAGCTTTGGTTTGTTTTCTTTGCATTAATAAAATGCGTCCGATCATTTATCCTGTCATTACAGAAAACAACGAAAATACAACGTCCGCTTTTGCCATCCACATTCGCCACTGGGCCCCGTCATTCACCCGTTAAGTTACTTAACTAACGACAGAGCGGGGGCTGGGCTAGCACAGATGCAAAACATAAGCAACGCCTACTGAATATCATATATAGATTTTGTACATTCGTCAGACGCAATAATAGGCATTCCAGATCACAGTTGAACATATTGGATATACTAGGAATCCGTGTTTCGTTCGAGCCAGCAACAAAAGATGGATTACACGGTCGTGATGAATAGCCAAACCCCACCCTAGACCCCTACGGGTGCGGCAAGCTACCCGCCAAGTACCCGAAGTGAAGCGGTCTCCCTCAACGACGTGAGTAGGCCACTAAGCACTTCAAAGTACCCGGTAGTTTGTGCACCCCACCTTGGGTCTATCCTAGGAGCAGAAAACAGTAAATGAAATAATACAACGGTGGCTACAACCACAACCCGGATGTGCCCCGCAAAAGAATATTACAACATATCACAATTTACATCGAATGAAAGATAAAAACTCTCATCTCACATCCCCGGCTATTCATCCATGACAATCCAATGAAGTTCATATCCACATACCAAGTAACCATTACAGAAATGTGTAACCCCCAACTAACCGACATACTAGCAATTACGGGAGGTTTACGAACACATCAAAAACACAATTAGCAAATAACTTAGAATTTCGATCGACAACCTTTTTCCGTGTCTACCCCAAATGCAAGCCAGCACAGAAATTACCTGGGCAGAAACAAAATATATAGGAAAACAGAACACCCAAAAATAAGACAAACTGTGTAAATACGAGTCAACTCGGAGTCGATTCGGCCGTGGATCCGCGGCGGATTGCACCAATCCACCAGGCTTCTGCAATCGTCTCACCGAGTTAGCAACTCGTATTTCTCTAGAATTCTTAGAATTCCCTGCTGTGAATTTTCATGCCTCTGAAATAATTTTTTCGACAGGTTTAAAATTGACAGAAACTTGAGGGGTCCGGGTTAAGTTTGCGTGTTTTTCCGATGATCGAAGTTCTAATTAGTTGCTAACATGGTAGTAAAGGTTTAGTAGGCTTTGATACCACTGTAAGTCCATGCCACGCACCCCACGTGTTCGCGGGGAGGTAGAATATATGAAAAACAATTATCCAAGCTTCGTAACACGGACTTGAGCACATGGATCGGGTCTAAACCATTACTAACGAACTACGAGAGGTTTAACTATTCGGATTCAAAGTTATACCTCACGTTACTTGTCCTTCGGGTCTTCATCACTGTCCTCCACACCTCGTCGGCTCTATGGAACATGGGTACCTCAACGGCCTCCTCGAGTCAAGGACGATCCACCCGAGAGTCTATAGTCCGAGCTCCTATCTCGAATCTGAGATAACTACGGCTTCTAGTTTGCTAATCTAGAATTCCTAGAGGGTGTAGAGTATTTAGATGGATTACTTAGTCACTTTAAACCCTAGCATTCTCAACACATGAGAGCTTTTAGGGTTTTATGAAGAAGATGAAGACTTGAGGAGAGAGAAGTGTTTTGTGATAATGAATGAACTATTCTCATTTGTGAATATCATGAAGCATAATAATATCATCAAAATAAATGTCTAGCTAATACTCATCATGCTTCAATTAATTCACAAGGTGAATCATCTAATGAGTCACCTAATGAGTCATGGATCATTTAATAAAACCTATACCTCATCCTCCACCTCATTTGTTTAAATCCTAAAAAGAATTAAACACAAATGAGTCACCTTCTTCTAGAAACTTCACGAGAAATTACGAGACTGCCCCTCCTATCCGTATTTCTGAAAAACACGGATAATTTTTGACTGAACAAATCCATCTGTATAATACTAGAATCTGGCTTAAACCAAAGCCCGCTAGTAATATCTGCTCGATCATAGTACGTGCACATATGTACGTTAGTGATCGCGGCCCTGCCGTAAAACCATACGGCCTCTACACCTTTTTCCCGGTGCAGGGAAACTCTCTGTTTGGGACTCTAAAGACTCGACACTAGGCTGGCAGTGGGTTAAACCACAGGACGCAAGCGGTATTAGCTGTACGTAACGGTCCCCAGGTAAATGTCGATAAGAAGGACGATGAGGAAACCCATCCAAACTCCTACTGAGCCTGTATATGACAATCTCTGTACAGTCCGGTCTGTTCGTCTAGGACTATCGCATATCGGGCCTAGGGGGCGGCACACGTCAGACCCCTATTAGCGGTATAAGTCGTGTCGGAGTGAAGCCCATTACACCTTGAGAAACTACTGGAAGCCTACCAGTAATTCTCGCTTGCCCTGGCCAGGGACCTTGCGTAATGGCTCTCCACACACAACGCGATATCAACTCACAATACTGGGAGAGACGAATCCTTTCTAACCGCCACTGCCCCCAAATGCTTCGGGACTACACCTAACTACTACTTGTTTGCACGACTCTTTTGAGCCGTGGTTGGGTAGTAATCTAAGTACAGTGGGAACACACTCGAGGCGAAGCAGCAGTGTCAAGTCGATGGACTAAGCTGTACTCATGTCACCTGGGAACTGCTATCTGACGATGGGTATAAAACCAACCTGCAGTTCCCGGCGAGTCCTGTCCGGTGTACCCGTAACCTAATGAGCACCTGCAAACTATCTCCAGTACGACGTACTGATGGCTGTGGGACAGTCCATCTCCCCATGCTGGGATGAGAAGAGTATACACCAGTCTACTCTGGAGTATCGATGCCCCATTCTCGATAATCCAACGACTAGGAACCTGTATACGATGTTGCTTATAGACTACCCAGCCCCCACTAGTGTGACTGCCATCACAACGCTGGTAATCAAGCAAAGATCCTAAGGGCTCTACTAATATGTATAAGAGATATGTTAAAAGAAATATATGCATATATTAAAGTAGAAACAAACCAAGTAGCATACTACCATTTTTAGCAAGACTGTCAATACAACTATGAATATCCCAAGCTCCCAAGCTTCCAATAAGTAATATACAAACTAGTATGATACAGTAATGGCCTCTAGGGCATAAACACTAACAGTAGACTAGTGTATACTTATCCGGACACAGACAAGGGGCGGTGGCCGGTCTCACAAGCCATTTGTGACAGTTGTTGACTTAAGATAGTATACATGTGTTTATTAGGTTATGAGTACACTGGACGGACTCGCCGGGAACATGCTGGTTGGTATTATACCTATTGTCAGATGGCAGTTCCCTGGTGACATGTTTACAGGTTAGTTTGTCGACCTGAGATCGTCATTTGTCTCGTGTGAGTTCCTACTATACTTTGATTATTACCCTACCACGGCTCAAAGGAGTCGTGCAAACAGGTTTTAGTTGGGTACAGTCCCGAGTCACATGGAGGCAGTGGGCGAATCGTCGGGGGTTTGTCTCTCCCGGTATTGGGGGTTGATGTCGCGCTGTGCATGGGTGGCCATCACCAGAAATCCTCAGCCGGGGTAAACGAGAATTACCGATCCAGGATCGATAGTTTCTCAGGTGGTGATGGGTTACATACCGACACGAATTATCGCATTATTAGGGGTCTGACTTTATCCACCCCCCTAAACTCGATACGCGATACTCTAGACGAACAGACCGGACTGTACGGATATTGTCACTGTCAGGCACAGTAGGAGTTCAGGAAGAGTTTGCTCGTCGGCCTCCCTTTCGCTCAAGATCTAGGTAGCCGTTACGTAGAGCTAGTGCCGCTGACGTGCTTGTGGTTAAACTCACTGCCATCGTATTGCTGAGTCTTTAGAGTCCCACACAGGGGGTTTTCACGGTTCAGACGATATGTTGTAGATGACATATGTTGGTACATACAGGTGTCAGATTAAATATGTGTACCGGCTGCGCAGACTTTAATCGGACGATTGATAATACTAGCGGCTTAGGATTAAGCCGGATTATTAAATCAGGTTTTGATTTAATAATTTATATATGTATTTATATTCTAGTATTATTGTTCAATATTCATTTTCTCTCTTGGCTATTCGTATTTTTGTACGAATACGCCTATATGTATTTTGATACGTATATCGGGTTGCATTCCGTATTTATACGGAATGATTTCTAGAAGATGTCCACCTCATTATTTATTTTCTTTTTAGAAAATCAATTATGGAAATGAGGTGGAGGGTGAGTTGGCATGAGAATGGCTTGAGGCATGTAGAGAGGTATGTGCATGGCTTTGTTTATTTGGAAAATTGGAAAGATATTTTCATTGCATGAGAGAGAGGGGTGAGCAGCCACTTATTCTTGGAGGCTTGCTCATTTCATTTCTACACTTGCTTCATTCTCTTCTCACTTGGAAAAAGACTTAGCCATTTTTCTTTAGTTGCTCATGCCATTGTTTCCTTACCTCCGCTTCTATGGTTGCTCCTTTGAGCATTATTGATGAAAGAAAAATATAGTGACACATTTTTACACCTCCACTCTCCATTGCTAGCAACCTTAAAGCGTCGGTTGCCTCGTTTCGTAAGGATGAAGCTTGCGTCGTTTCCCTCAGGTGGATCATCGTAGATGGAGGAAGACCGGCAACCAAACTCAATCAAGGAGCCTCTTGGAGCTTGGGATGATGGTTGAAGACCGAAGGACACGGATCAACTCGGTATAACCATTCTAACTTCTTAATATATATGCTTGCTAGTATAGGGTTTAGGGTAGATCTAGGCATCGGGTAATGGTAGCGCCAGTTTAGTAAATTTTTGTTCCGTATTTTGCCACGGTTTGATGGCTAGGGCGCTGCCGTAGCCAAACATGGTATTAGAGCCAACCCATTAACCCTAATAGCTAGTTTGCACAAGGTTAAAATCTCGATCGACCCAAATTTCCAAATAGTATTTTCATTTTGGTATGCTTGCTGTCGAATTTTAAAGTTGTTCCAAAATTTTTTTTGGGTATCTTAAAATTATGTGCAGGCATAACTATAGCTACAGAAAAATTTTGGAGACCTTACTTCAAAATTCCGCCGCAGAACCGAAGCAAAATATCACATTTTGCGGCGTTTCCGCCGCGCTTTTTCGGCTATAGTACCCCAATTTTTTTCTAGGGCTCTAATTCATGGAACTATGATTTTTATGATATATGGTTTTGGCCCAAATTTATTTGAGTGATGGTTTTGCATTTGGGGCCAATTTGGAAAAGTTTAGTCGATCGAAAATTTAAATGTGTATTTTTCAGTACTTGCATTACTATCTGCGACCGTGAATATCATTCGAGCGGTACAACTCGTCTAATTGCTATATGTTCTTTTAGACGAGTTTACGAACGTGACATCCACGTTGATGTTCTGTGTTGTGCTGTGTTGTGGTTGGACCGTCATGGTGGATAGCTTGGGTGCAATGGTAGTATAGTTTAGTTTCATTTGTACATTTGTTATTGCGGGGCGAGCGTCCGACATGTTGTAACGTTTTAAAAATAATTTTAAAAAAATTAGATAAATAAAACCCTTTAAGTGAATTTTCTGATTTTGGGTAAAATAAAACGTATTTTTCGTAAAATTTAAACATGATTATTTTTCATTATAAATTTAAAAAGACCTATATTAATCATGTAATTACTAGTAAATGGTGTTTATTTAGTCACTTATAAATTTTTAGTTTAATTAAATATTTTTTCTAAATTAATTATTTTAAATATTAACATAAGCTTTTAAATATACATTAATTTAGTGTAAATTACAATTTGCAATGGGTTTATTTTTCAAAAGTGAACCATAACATATTAGAATTAGGTTTTTAGCATGCTAATCTCTTCTTGAATTGTCTTTAAAATTCTAGAGTTTTCTATGATGAATTGAATTAAGAAATTTAATAAAATAAAGAAATTATGAAAAGACATAAAAGCTGTATTTCTTTGGAGAATGTTCTACACGAATCTTCATTCTTTCTTCCTCTCTTTTCCTCACCTCATGGCCGGCTTCACCTCCATGGGCAGCCCCAAAATTTTCCCCCCGTCATTTTTGCATTAAAAATCATCAAAATTCATCAAAAATTCCAAAAATAAACCTCAAAAATCAACATTCAACCTCTACCATTTTCCTTCGACCTATTTAGCATGGAATTTGGAGTTGGAAACCATTATTTTGGAAGCATATTTTCATATTTGGATCTCATGCTTTGAAGGTATAATTTTTATTCTTATGATTAATTGTTGTTAAATACTTTTATTTAGCATATTTAGATTTTCTTAATTAATTCTATTTGCAAGTTTAAAATTCAAGATAGGGTTTCTAAAATCAAGTTATGGTTTTTATTAATTAAGTGGGGTTATAATAAGTAGCTTAACATTTTTAGAAGGGAAAAATCTAGGATGGTTGATGTATTATAATTTGTGCATTCAAAATTGTTTAAATTAAGCAATTTTGCTAACTAGATTTTTATAAATTATATATATTGATGTGTTAAAATTCTAATTAAGGTTTTTATCTTTATATTGTGGTTTTAATGAGAATATTAACATGTTAAATGAATGAAAGACCTAATCTAATTATTAGTTTGAAATTGTTAGTTAAT
This sequence comes from Agapanthus africanus, assembly GCA_030015575.1. Lineage (NCBI taxonomy): Eukaryota > Viridiplantae > Streptophyta > Magnoliopsida > Asparagales > Amaryllidaceae > Agapanthus > Agapanthus africanus. Next base: position 506,084,898 of record CM057342.1, on the reverse strand, counting down.
ATAATGTGATAAATATGATATTTCGGTAAACTAGGTTTTAGAAATTAATTTAAACTGTAGGATCAAAAATCTAATTAGGGCTTTTGCTCATTCTTAAGGTTTCATGGAGTGGTTTAACACTTTAATATATGAAAAATCAAGTTTAGTAGTGCAATTGTGAATTTTTGCTTAACAAGTGTTAATTTTGGCTAATTTGCAAACTAGAAATTTTATATTAAGACAAAATGGTGTGAGAAAAATATGGTAATGGTTTCTATAATCTAGTTATGTTATTTAATGAATATTATGACCATTAGTTTCTTTTAAGTATCAAGTTTTGAAGTAAAACGGTAAATTGGCATTTTCAAGGTTTTGCGGAATTGGACGATTTGATCGATTTTAGGGTTTCGATGAATTAAATCTTGTTTTATATTATAAGTAATGAGTTTTAAAACTATGAGTTGTGTGTTGGTGTTTTATCTCGATCAATCGGCTTTTGTACGCCGATATCGAGCGATATTTGGTTCTTTTGCATGAGTGGGTCATAGGTTTTAACCTATGCGCGTTTCGTGCGTCGTTTTATTTTTGTCCGTGATTCAGTTTACGATATTATATATGTTTGCGTATAGGTACACCTCGCTTGGACTTCGGACGAGGAAAAAGAGGAGGGCGACATCGTCTTCGGTAGACAAGGACTAGGTTAGTAGATGTATATCTACGGGGAAGTCGGGTGGATGACGTTTAGCACCCCCACAAACGTAGAATAAGGATATTGCTTATTGTCATTAGGAAGTCGGACGTGACCTTAGATTCTTGGCGAGTAGGACCCTATTAAAGACCTTAGGTTGGACTAGACTGATTTAGATAGACTTTACTAGAGGAGGAATGTCTTAGAGGAAATTCGTAGGTTTCAGGTATACATACACACGCACACACAGAAACATGGCTTGGTGTATATGTGTATGTGTATATATAAGTAGGAATGTGTGCAGGTGTATATATACACAACATGTATATGTGATATAAGGATGTTATATGATACATGGGGATGAGACGATATAACTGGGCTTGATGCCGTGATCTCTTGGCTATACAGTCATATTATGATCTTAGCGGATCGTTGGAAAATGAGAGAATGTATATGTTTAAATAAACGATAATAGGTGATGATGACATTGAGATATACGAGACTCTTGAATAGAACCCGGACCGTAACCTGTGACTTGATTACGATATGATATATGTGTGACTTGGTTATGATATGATATATGTGTGACTTGATTACAATATGATATATGTTTGACCTGATTACGATATGATATATATGACATGATATTTTTGAGGAACAATTGACGACGTATATGTTCGTAGACAATGATATATGATTGATGATATTGCGATGTATGCGATTACAGTATAGTACCTTTGATCATGACATTATTTGATGATGATATTATACGAATGATGATGTACGTATGTGATACTTGACCCGTACCACGATATTGGGTTGCCGTATGATGGATTTTTTCGTACAAGGCATAGATGTGATGATTTATCCGCGCTCTTGATTCGAGGAAGCCGTACTACGTACGTGACGCTATTGAAGCTGGATCACCGACTATTACAGATATGGACTCAGACTTTAGGTGGATTCTTATTTCCTATCGACTAGATCCTTTTTTTTAGTTCCTTAGGGGGTTAGATAGTTACTAGTTGAGGCTCGAGTCATATAGTTGTAGTTAGATAGAGTTTCATACTGTCTAAAGAAACATATGTATGAACATACAATATAGTATTGTGATTACTCTTAGGTGTCAGTCTAGACATTGCATTTATTACTTAGACATTTCATGCATTCACATTTTCATGTTATCATGCAGCATTATGGGGCTTATGCCGATACTTACCATTTACTTACTCATGATTTTGGGATTTTGGATTTCTATGAGATTTCTGGATTTCGGGGAAAACCGCAAGAATATATATAAAACTTCTCTCTCTTTCTCCCTCTCTTTTTAAAATATAAGTTGCAGTTTTCTCGTGATGTATGTGTCGTCCACCATGAGATTTCATTTTTCTGTTGGATTTCGAGACCCGATTCGAGGAGTGGATGAACCGTCTCGGTTCATGGTGGGCCCGGTATGGTACCCCGGGGCAAGAAGATCGAGTTGTAGTCGATGAGCCTGGCAGGGGAAGACTACCTACCGGTGGTGTCTGGCGCGGCGGATATCCGCAGGATACCGACCGTTGTCGTGAGATTTGATGATATGGGCCGATCCGGACTGACGGCGCCCGAGATATTGAGACTATGAGGTATTGAGACTTGAGATTTACATGTTTTGTGTCGATGCTTGACATGGATTTCCATGGATTTCATCGATGATGTTTCAGACTTCTATACAAATTTTACTATGGTGAAAGTTAAAGACTTTTTATACAGATATATCCAGATTTCAGGGTTGATTGTTTTACATTCATGGTGCATGCATACTCATTCACACGCCATATTACTATTTGAGGCACTGACAAGAGCACGGAGCATTTGCACTTACGCGTAGTTTATTACCCTGCACTACTAGATGACTAGTGATATATTAGTATATTATTATGACCTAGGACAGCGTCGTGCATTCGATTTCTTTTCGCAGATGTCTTCTACTCACGAGTTGGCAACTCACCCCCATTGTGCCAAATTTTATTACAGGTTCGATGTACAGGTTTCCATGGCAGCTTGCTGGCACATCTTTTCATTCAGGGTGATTTGCACGGTAGGTTGGTTCATTTGTATCAGGACCGCCGTTGTACTTTATTCATTTCATTGGTATCTAGTAAGCTCCATCAACCAAATTTGTATTACTTGATAAGTTTAAAGGACCAGTTATTTATTTCGACTTTAGAGTCACGCTTGTATTATTATGGTATCTGGTGGATTTGTTTTCTTTTGAGTTTTGAGCCTCCCCCTTTGGTATTGTATATTATTGTGCTTGGTGTGGTTATTTCCGCCTGTTGGCGTAGAGCTAGCTCCCGCTTGGGGCTGCCTTTTTATTGCTGTATATATATTATTCTTGTTTGTACCCGTTTGGGGTCAGTTTTTACAAAGGAGACTCTGCCGAAATTTTTGAGAAAATTGGATATTGCTTTTAAACTTGTTTTTCTACATGTTTTCCTTTACTTCTTCTTTTATATGGTTTAGATTTCTGGGCTTCGGCTTACTTAGATTACGTTGCGCCTCTAGACGCTTCATAATTTAAGTGCCTGTCACGTTCTGTACCTTCCGTTCGTGACAAAGTTGGTATCAGAGCGCTAGGTTTAACCTTTGTATAAGTCTAGGGTGACTCTTAGTTGATGGAGTAGGTGACTTAGGTAGAGTGACGTACCGTGGGTATGATCCGCGGCATACTTACGATACGCTACTCTGCTTAAGAAGCCTTAGGATTTACATTTCTTTGCACCGTATTTCATCCATTCCTTTGATCTATCTTCGTCGATATCGGATAATGTTTCTGTTACCACGGTCGCACGGGCAGAGGGAGCTGCGGCTCGAATGCGATAACCATTAGGGTATCGTTTATTCTTGAGGATTGAAGCATCGTTGAGCGTGCAGAAGAAGGGTATTCACATGCCGTCCAGACGAAGTTAAAGGGTTCGAACGATTGTCAGAGACACATTTTCCCAAGTTTAATGTATTCGGAAGAACATGCAGGTATTTCTATGGACCCTATAGAAGAATGAAACCCTAACTCGACATAATGACCACAAGAACGCCTTTGAACCTTAGGGTTTATGGCAGTTCCGCAGTGCCATTAGTAAGGCTTGGGTTTGCCCTTCTACGACTGGTCCGCAGATACTGGGGCATGTTCTGGATATTTTAAACTGTACTTGAGTGTTGAGCTCTCGGGGAATTATGGGATTTTGATGAATCGATCGAAAAGTTTAACGTAGTCCGGATATCAGGTGAAGGGATAGATTACGCGGGAGGCTCTCGATATGAGCATAGCCGTTTGCAGCGCAGTCAGCACCGCGATGAGGAGACGAGTCCGAATCAGTTGACATTTGAAAGGCACACATTGACGATAGTGTTTACGATTGTGATTTGGTGATTTAAATTTCATATTTCCGTTGTTTGGATTTTGGTATTTTGAGGATTTTGTTCTACGATTAGTATTTCTTATGTGTACATTCATTACACTCTATTCGTGTTTCATATGTCAGTTGTATTGATATTGTTTTGTACATACCCAGTGCACTCGATTTGGTTTTATACCATTTGAGATATTGATTTGGTTTCGTGCATATGGGTTGCACATGATTTTGACGTATGCTTCGACATAGTTTTCATGCATTTTTTTTCGTACCGTGATTTCGATTTTTATATTCGGTGTATGTTTTTCGTACACCATATGCACTTGATTGAGATTCTAGCGCACACTTGGCGCACATGATGCGATTTTGTGCACACCAGATGCACTAAATCGGAGTTTTGTGCAGATTAGATGCACCTGATAATATTGTCGTGCACGCCCGTTGCACTTGACAGATGTTTTTAGTGCACACCTGTTGCACTCAGTTTTGTTCTGTGCGTATTCGAGGCATTTGTATTTGGTTTCGGTTTTCGTGCGCACCGGACGCACATGATATTTTTATACTGTGATTGGGATTGATTTCATTTTGAACAGTATGTTTTTATAATGATTACTATTTGGTTTAGTAACCAGGAGGGATGTGTAGGTTAATTAAAAGATATATATATATGTATAGCTATTGTTTTAAAATAAACGTCCGCTACTTATGCCGTGGCACGTGCATCGCACGGCGATTTTAAAAAGAGGTTTTTGCATGCTTCTTTATTAAAATGTTTAGACGATTTCACTACGATGCGCACTATATATAAGTTATAGATTTGATGTATATTATGTTGGTTTTCGCATTGGGATTGGATATTCTATTTTCTCCATAACTCTGATGATTGCGTTATGCTTGACGGAGTTGATTTTTGTTATGTATTGATGATTTCGGAGCCCCGACGATTTGAGTATTTTGGCTGAATGTTTTAGTAATTAGGGGGAGTTTTAATTTAAATTCGGAGACCGAATTTCTTAAAGGGGGAAGATTGTAACGTTTTAAAAATAATTAAAAAAAAATTAGATAAATAAAACTCTTTAAGTGAATTTTCTGATTTTCGGTAAAATAAAACGTATTTTTCGTAAAATTTAACCATAATTATTTTTCATTATAAATTTAAAAAGACCTATTTTAATCAAGTAATTACTAGTAAATGGTGTTTATTTAGTCACTTATAAATTTTTAGTTTAATGAAATATTTTTCCTAAATTAATTATTTTAAATATTAACATAAGCTTTTAAATATACATTAATTTAGTGTAAATTACAATTTGCAATTCGTTTATTTTTCAAAAGTGAACCATGACATATTAGAATTAGGTTTTTAGCATGCTAATCTCTTCTCGAATTGTCTTTAAAATTCTAGAGTTTTCTATGATGAATTGAATTAAGAAAATTAATAAAATAAAGAAATTATGAAATGACATAAAAGGTGTATTTCTTTGGAGAATGTTCTACACTATTCTTCATTCCTTCTTCCTCTCTTTTCCTCACCTCATGGCCGGCCTCACCTCCATGGGCATCCCCAAAATTTCCCCCCCCCCAATCATTTTTGCATTAAAAATCATCAAAATTCATCAAAAATAAACCTCAAAAATCAACATTCAACCTCTACCATTTTTCTTTGACCAATTTAGCATGGAATTTGGAGTTGGAAACCATTATTTTGGAAGCATATTTTCATGTTTGGATCTCATGCTTTGAAGGTATAATTTTTATTCTTACGATTAATTGTTATTAAATGGTTTTATTTAGCATATTTAGATTTTCTTAATTAATTCTATTTGCAAGTTTAAAATTCAAGATAGGGTTTCTAAAATCAAGTTAGGGTTTTTATTAATTAAGTGGGGTTATAATAAGTAGCTTAAATTTTTAGAAGGGAAAAATCTAGCATGGTTGATGTATTATAATTTGTGCATTCAAAATTGTTTAAATTAAGCAATTTTGCTAACTAGATTTTTATAAATTATATATATTGGCGTGTTAAAATTCTAATTAAGCTTTTTATCATTATATTGTGGTTTTAATGAGAATATTAACATGTTGAATGAATGAAAGACCTAATCTAATTATTAGTTTCAAATTGTTAGTTAATATAATGTGATAAATATGCTATTTCGGTAAACTAGGTTTTAGAAATTAATTTAAAATGTAGTATCAAAAATCTAATTAGTGCTTTAGCTCATTCTTATGGTTTCATGGAGTGGTTTAACATTTTAATATATGCAAAATCAAGTTTAGTAGTGGAATTGTGAATTTTTGCTTAACAAGTGTTAATTTTGGCTAATTTGCAAACTAGAAATTTTATATTAAGACAAAATGGTGTGAGAAAAATATGGTAATGGTTTCTATAATCTAGTTATGTTATTTAATGAATATTATGACCATTAGTTTCTTTTAAACATCAAGTTTTGAAGTAAAACGGTAAATTGACATTTTCAAGGTTTTGCGGAATTGGACGATTTGATCGATTTTAGGGTTTCGATGAATTAAATCGTGTTTTATATTATAAGTAATGAGTTTTAAAACTATGAGTTGTTTGCTGGTGTTTTAACTCGATCAATCGGCGTTTGTACGCCGATATCGAGCGATATTTGGTTCTTTTGCATGAGCGGGTCATAGGTTTTAACCTATGCGCGTTTCGTGCGTCGTTTTGGTTTTGTCCGTGATTCAGTTTACGATATTATATATGTTTGTGTATAGGTACCCCTCGCGTGGACTTCGGACGAGAAAGAAGAGGAGGGCGACATCGTCTTCGGCAGACAAGGACCAGGCGAGTAGATGTATATCTACGGGGGAAGTCGAGTGGATTGCGTTTAGCACCCCCGCAAACGTAGAATAGGGATATTGCTTATTGTCATTAGGAAGTCGGATGTGACCTTAGATTCTTGGCGAGTAGGACCCTATTAAAGAACTTAGGTTGGACTAGACTGATTTAGATAGACTTTACCAGAGGAGGAATGTCTTCGAGAAAATTCGTAGCCTTCAGGTAGACACACACACGCACACACAGAAACTTGGCTTGGTGTATATGTGTATGTGTATATATAAGTAGGAATGTGTGTAGGTGTATATATACACAACATGTATATGTGATATAAGGTGTTATATGATACATGAGGATGAGACGATATAACTGGACTTGATGCCGTGATCTCTTGGCTAGACAATCATATTATGATCTTAGCGGATCGTTGGAAAATGAGAGAATGCATATGTATACATAAACGATAATAGGTGATGATGACATTGAGATATACGAGACTCTAGAATAGAACCCAGACCGTAACCTGTGACTTGATTACGATATGATATATGTGTGACTTGGTTATGATATGATCTATGGTGACTTGATTACGATATGATATATGTATGACCTGATTACGATATGATATATATGACATGATACTTCTGAGAAACAATTGACGACGTATATGTTCGTAGACAATGATATATGATTGATGATATTGCGATGTATGCGATTACAGTATAGTACCTTTGATCCTGACATTATTTGATGATGATATTATACGAATGATGATGTACGTAGGTGATACTTAACCAGTACCCCGATATTATGATGCCGTACGATGGATTTTACCGTAAGAGGCATAGATGTGATGATTGATCCGCGCTCTTGATTCGAGGAAGCCGTACTACGTACGTGACGCTATTAAGGCTGGATCGCTGACTATTACAGATATGGACTCAGACCTTAGGCGGATTCTTATTTCCTATCGACTAGTTCCTTTAGTTTAGTTCCTTAGGGGGTTAGATAGATACTAGTTGAGGCTCGAGTCATATAGTTGCAGTTAGATATGTATATTCCAAATGAGTGTTTAGTACACATTTTACCTTCACATTCAGATTGAAATCATCAAGTTTCATGTTAATACATATGTTTCTTTAGTCAGTATGAAACTCTTCCGGTTAGGACACCAGTACTATTACCGATGATGCGTATATCCCACGTATACTTATTTGCTGGCTTACACACACATCATCGGTAATTGCCATGTCACGTACACTTTAAAACATATTATCTTTTATGATAGAATCAGCTAAAGGCTAGATCAATATAGTATTGTGATTACTCTCATGTGTTAGTCTAGACATTGCATTTATTACTTAGACATTTCACGCATTCACATTTTTATGTTATCATGCAGTATTACGGGGCTTATGCCGACACATACCATTTACTTACTCATGATTTTGGGATTTTGGATTTCTATTAGATTTCTGGATTTTGGGAAAAACCGCAAGAATATATATAAAAACTTCTCTCTCATTCTCCCTCTTTTTTAAAATATAAGTTACGGTTTTCTCGTGATGTATGTTTCGTCCACCATGAGATTTCATGTTTTCTGTTGGATTTCGAGACCCAATTCGAGGAATGGATGAACCGTCTCGGGTACATGGTGGGCCCGGTATGGTACCCCGGGGCAAGAAGATCATGTTGTAGACGATGAGCCTGGCAGGGGAAGACTACCTACCGGTGATGTCTGGCGCGGCGGATATCCGGAGGATACCAACCGTTGTCATGAGATTTGATGATATGGGCCGATCCGGACTGACGGGGCCCAAGATATTGAGACTATGAGGTATTGAGACTTGAGATTTACATGTTTTGTGTCGATACTTGACACGGATTTCCATGGATTTCATCGATGATGTTTCAGAATTTTATACAAATTTTACTATGGTGAAAGTTAAAGACTTTTTATACAGATATATCCAAATTTCAGGGTTAATTGTTTTGCATTCATGGTGCATGCATACTCATTCACACGCCATATTACTATTTGAGGCACTGACACGAGCACGGAGCATTTGCACTTACGCGTAGTTTATTACCCTGCACTACTAGATGACTAGTGATATATTAGTATATTATTATGACCTAGGACAGCGTCGTGCATTCTATTTCTTTTCACAGATGTCTCCTACTCACGAGTTGGCAACTCACCCCTGTTGTGCCAAATTTTATTAAAGGTTCGATGTACAAGATTCCTTGGCAGCTTGCTGGCACATCTTTTCATTCAAGGTGATTTGCACGGTAGGTTGGTTCATTTGTATCAGGACCGCCGTTGTACTTTATTTATTTTATTGGTATGTAGTAAGCTCCATCAACCAAACTTGTATTACTTGATAAGTTTAAAGGACCAGTTATTTATTTCGACCTTAGAGTCACGCTTGTATTATTATGGTATCTGGTGGATTTGTTTTCTTTTGAGTTTTGAGCCTCGCCCTTTGGCGTTGTATATTATTGTGCTTGGTGTGGTTGTTTCCGCCTGTTGGCGTAGAGCTAGCTCCCGCTTGGGGATGCCTTTTTATTGCTGCATATATATTATTCTTGTTTGTACCCGTTTGGGGCCAGTTTTTACAAAGGAGACTCTGCCGAAATTTTTGAGAAAATTGGATGTTGCTTTTAAACTTGTTTTTCTACATGTTTTCCTTTACTTCTTCTTTTATATGGTTTAGATTTCTGAGCTTTGGCTTACTTAGATTACGTTGCGCCTCTAGACGCTTCGTAATTTAAGTGTCGGTCATGTTCCATACCTTCGGGTCGTGACACATGTGGATTGCCGTCACTGCCAGTTTGTATATTATTTGTTTGGGGCACGACCGGGTTGAGGTCGATGTCACCCTTGTATTTTATTTTTTCTTCTCTGTACTAGGATTACCCCGCGGTGGAGTACACGAATAGCCGGGTTCTAGAGGGCAACGAGTCCGCATCTCATGGTGTTGAGACGGAGGGGACCTTACTCTAGAATTAGCGGGTTATTCACCGCACTCGTAGGAGGTATAGGTTCACCCAAGGAGGGGTGCTCAAGTTACCGGATTCCGTGAAGTGCTGGGTGGCCCACTCACTTTGTTGATTGGGGTTGCCTCGCTTCTGAGATTGGCGGGTAACCTGCCACGCTCGTAGGGGTCTAGGTTTTTATTACACAGGCTATCCACACGACAAGGAACGTCGGGTCTCATTTGCGACTCAAGTGAAACCCGGGGCTCCAAGATTATCCACCATTCTGTGTTGCTTCTGTGATGTTTCTGTGATGTTTCTTATATGATGCATGGGATGAATGTTATATATATATTTATATATAATATTAGATGTTGTATATGTTTTCCACCTGCGCTAGTACAGTCCCCACTCTGTCGTTAGTTAAGTAACCTAACGGGTGATGACGGGACCCAGTGGCGAATGCGGATGGCATATACATACATCATATTTTCGTTCTTTTCCGGTGTTATTAATTTATGGGACTGCATTGATTCTTATCAATGCAAGGATAAAAAAAACCTATTTGATGTTGTTGGAACCAATTTTAAAACTGACATTACAAACATACCATTTTGCTTTGCACTGTAGTATTCAGTTATGAATATCCAGCACCTCAATCGACGAGGCAAGGGCCGAGATCCCTTCACCGGGAGTGACCCCTTGGGCAGAAGTTTGAGTCAGCGTAATAATTTCACTATAGTCGATTCTTTTGCTTTGCATCGTGGAATTCAGTTTGGAATATCCTGCACCTCGTTTGATGAGGAAATAGACGAGATCCCTTCACCGGGAGTGACCTCTTTAGCAATGGTTTTCACGACTATATATTTATAAAAACTATCAGGTTCCTTCAACGATATCAATTTCATTACGTTAAAGGTATTTCGCCAAAAACCATTCGTAGCCCTCCATTATTTCAGACGGGTAGGACATAGTATTCATGCTATGTTTGTTGGCCCACGTCAAAGCATAGTCTATGGTAGCTATTTGTTACTTTTCTGTTGCATAGATAGATGCGTTGGTTTGGGACAGTCGTACTACTTTGTTGGCCTACGTCAAAGGTATGTACGAGTGGGTTCAAATTAACCTGGACAATGACGGGTAGAACTTGACATGTGACTTATAATTTGTTGGCCTACGTCAAGGTCATAAGAGCATGGGATAAAAATAACATCGGGAGTTTCAAACATACAGGAAACTTGCTAGGCATGCGCATACCTTCTGGAGTGTGATAACTTGAGTGGCTTCGATCAAGTTATCATGCGATGATAGTTGGATCCTGATTCCCACTGATGAGTAGGATTACTCCTCGGGTGATTTTAGATGATCCCGAATAATTCTCCTTATAGGTTTGGAGGAGAATTCGAGGAAACAGTGGGAGCTATCCTGATTAGATAAAATGATTAACCATTCTGATCTAGGTTAGAGTGCACGCTGAGTGTTTCTACTCTCTCTCTCTGGCAGCGACTATGACCCGCCCTAAACTAAAACTCAAGAACCTAGTTAACCGAACCTTCTTAAAATACTTTGGCTTTTGGAATGTCACGGAGTCGCATATATCCTTGCCGCTTCTGTATCACCTTAGGATTTCTCCAGAACACCCCGTATCACTACGAACATCCACTCCTATTGGATAAATCCATCGTATAGTTTCATACAAACTCGAAGGAACTTGTTCCATATTTGAGGATGGATTCTGGTTCTGGAGAGATTGAATAAGATTATTCGGTTGTCTTTTTTCTTTACCTTCTCTCAAGTTGTGAGGGCTCCTAGGATTAGGAGAGGATACACCTATTGAACTTATTGGATAGTCTTCCTCCAAACCATAGGCAGGTGCCGAAAGGTAGGGAAGGAAGAAAACCAATTAGCCTAAGTGTGGTGTACAGAAGGTAATAAGTAAAGACAAATAAAGGGATCAGAATAATGGCAAAGAAAATTGCGACTGCTATCATTCATGACAAAACCGTCTATACCCCTGCCACTCCCACATCTACTTTGGATTTCTCCAGAACACTTCATATCACTATGAACGTCCATAATGCTTGGACATGCCATCGTATAGTTACATACGAACTCGAAGGATTTCGTTCCAGGTTCGAGGATGGTTTCCGGATTAGGAGAAATAGAATAGGATTATTCAGATGTCTTTTCCCTTTACCTTCTCTCAGTATGCGAGGGCTCCTAGGACTAAGGAGTGTACGCCTATTATGCTTATTGGATAGTCTTCTTTCATACCTTAGGCTGGTGCCGAAGGGTAGGGAAGTAAGGAAACCAATTAGCCTAAAGGTGGCATACAGAAGATAATAAGTAAAGACCTAATAAAGGGATTGGAGTGAGGGCAGGTAAGTATATGGTTATAGTCATGAACTAGGATAGTGGAAGAGGCATTACTAGGAATACCCGGTTACCCCTTTGAAACATTTTCATGTTTCAGTTTCACTGTGCGATGTTAATTGAAAACTGTTTTCCCTAATTGGAATCTAACTCCAGGGTATGTATTTACCAGATCAGTTTCTCACATCTATATGTTATTACAGATGGTGAGTGGGAGTAAGATATTGGGAATTGGGTGATTAAATTCTCATAATATCGGAATTCGTTGTAATTGGTGATATTTGAGGAAATCACCTGGGATTTGCCTGACGGAAAATATTTGGTTTTGAATATCCGTAGTTATGCACCAGTTTCAAATTGATATATCTGTATATTTATTTTATAAAGTGAGATATAACTTTTTGAAATTATGTCTGTGACATTTACCTATATCAGTTGATGGTTAGGTAAGGTGCATTCAACAGCGGTGTAATTCTTCATAACCATAATACAGTTTTCAACCTATGATGCACAGGGTTTGAGTTATTGAACTCAGGGGACTTGTACAAAGTATTGTATGTTGTCCAGTGTCCATTAGGACAAAGGGGTTGGTACTCGTACTATATTCTATTTACTGATGACTTCTCCAGTTCTAGACAAGCATTTCATTGAAATACAAGGTCCAGATATTGAGAAGTTATAGGTATAAGAATAAAGTAGAGAACCATTTGTTGGAAGTATTAGGATTCTTCGAGGTATTCGAAGTTGTAGATACTTGTTCTAGGTATTCCGTTGATAGTAACGGTTTTGAGAACTTGCTTCTCTTTCAGGTTACTCATATATGGACGCACTCCTAGTTGAGTGATGATGATTAGTCTCTTTCCATTTAATTGATATGCACTGGAGACAGCTGTATGATTTTGAATCTGGTTCCAATTAAATTAGTGCTTTTGTTTCTATATTAGATATATATAGAATCATTTTATAACTTAACGATGTTAAGGTATAGCGAGTTGTCCGGCAGATGCTTAAAACCAGAATCTGGACAAACTCAAGGCACGTTTTAGTAATGGCAGTTTGTGGGTTATCCCAGGCTTTAAAGAGGGTTAACTTTCTACAATCCGGAAATCAATAGTGATATTTTTCTTGACTCGCCACAGTTTTAGTAAAATGGATTTTTTCAGAAAACAAAAGTTGGAGTATGGTAGAACTGGAAGTGATTCCAGAACCACAAACGATCACTGGAGATTTAATAGAACCTAAGGATTCAATTGGATTTGACATTTCATTAGCCACTCCGCAGATTTGGTGGGTAAGCTCAGGCACCCGAGAGGTATTTCGGTCTTCTCAGAGACGGTGACAGGGAGGTTCTTGTTTACCCATACTTGCCATTGCTATTGTTCGACTATAAAACCTGGCAGGAGGATGAGTATAGGTCGTTCTAAACTAGCTTTAGAAGTGCACGTGTATATGACTCTGCCAGAGGGTTGTTGTAGTCATTGGGAGCAGCGGAAACAAAGAGGGAAAGTAGCTTATGTCTATTCTTAGGCTAAAGAAGGTATAGCGGAAATTGATCATCTATATTTGATGTGACAGTCATAGGCTTTGACTTCATCAGAATATGAGATGGATCTGGTAAGAAGGTAGTAGGGTGTGATGTCCTGGTATTTGGGATGACATGCACTTTATAGGAAGTGAAATTCCTATACTACGATCGGTTATACTGTGGTTATCACACAGTATTTTCTCCACATAGGACATGGATGTAATATCAGGGTTTCTGGTTACTAGATCTATGGTTTTAGATCTAGATTTAGGAAGTGTTACAATTTGGGTACTTGACACTATTCTAAAGTGTTTTAGAATGGATGACTCCCGGAATGGTGGTGTACCTGCAGTTAATGGAGTCACCCTCTCTAAAGGTGTCTTACAGACTAAAATGGAGAGGGATCTGCATGATTAGCATATCACTTGCTTAGGCAATTGAGTTAATCATGAAATGTAAAGTACCACACCAGATGTTGTTTTTGCACCATCTGCAATAAACATATATTGATCCAATCCTGGAGAAATGTAGGGAAGCAGTTTATGAACATAAATGGATGTTCTAGGGATATGGTAATGGCAGCCTCCATCAGGAGACGGTTATTATTTCAGGCTTCCAAGATGACCTGGATGACAGAGTGGCTGTCTGAGTTATTGTTTTTCCCTCTTCTGAGGGACAGTATGTTGAAAAGGTGGTCTAAGCGGATACTGAGGAAGGCACGACGCAGGATACTGATTAAATTCAGTGGATGATACAGTCTAAGAAGTATGCTGGATTTGGAGTTCATTTGTGAACTTTGTCCTATCAGATATCCAGACATATTCTAAGACAGGTATTGCTCATTTCGAGAGATAGCTTTCTCCACGAAGTTGAGAAATAGAGAGATGCAGAAAGAAACACTGCAGCGGATCCACTTACTGAGGCTATTTCTCAAACGCAATAGTTTCGCAAATGAGCTTTGTGAGACAGATTAGTAGAGAAGTTGGGTGTTCGGTATCACACGGGCTGTGAGTATGCGACACCGCAATAATTAGCCTTAAGTGCAAGTGGGAGATTATTGGCTATAGTGCCCTCAAGGCAATTATCATAGTCGCAGGTAGGCGATTGTGATGATTGAGGGTGGACCTATACCGGTAGAACAATCTTATCCGAGATGATAGTATGCTATCTGGTTTATCTTTATCATCATGTACATGTTGATAGAGCCCATATGATTCTTGCTTGACTACCAGCATAAAGATGGTGATCATATACGTGGGAGCAGCGGGTCTATAAGCACATCCTTAAATATCCCTAGTCATGGGAGTTTCGAGACTGGGCATCGATACTCTAGAGTAGAATGGTGTATACTTATCCAGACCCTGACGAGGGGCGGTGGCCATTCTCACAAGCCATTGGTGTCAGTTTTTCACCTAAAATAGTATACAGGTGCTCATTGGGTTATGAGTACACTGGACGGACTCGCCGGGAACATTCAAGTTGGCATTATACTTATTGTCAGATAGCACTTCCCTGGTTACATGTGTACAAGTTAGTTTGTCGACCTGAGATCGTCATTTGTCTCGTATGAGTTCCCACTGTGCTTTGATTACTACCCTACCACGGCTCAAAGGAGTCGTGCAAACAGGTTTTAGTTGGGTACAGTCCCGAGCTACATAGAGGCAGTGAGCGAATCGTCCGGGTTTGTCTCTCCCGGTATTGGGGGTTGATGTCGCGCTGTGCATGGGTAGCCATCACCAGAAATTCTCGGCCGGGGCATACGAGAATTACCGATCCAGGATCGATAGTTTCTCAGGTGGTGATGGGTTACATACCGACAGGAATTATCGCGTTATTAGGGGTCTGACTTTATCCACCCCCCTAAACTCGATAAGCAATACTCTTAGACGAACAGACCGGACTGTACGGATATTATCACTGTCAGGCTCAGTAGGAGTTCAGGATGAGTTTGCTCGTCGGCCACCCTTTCGCTCAATACCTGGGTAGCCGTTACGTACAGCTAGTGCCGCAGACGTGCTTGTGGTTAAACCCACTGCCAGCGTATTGACTAGTCTTTAGAGTCCCACACGAAGGGTTTTCACGGTTCTGGCGATATGGTGTAGTTGACGTATGTTGGTACATACAGGTGTCCGATTAAATATGTATACAAGCTGCACAGACTTTAATCAGATGGTTGATAATACTATCGGCTTAGAATTAAGCCGGATTATTAAATCAGGTTTTGATTTAATAATTTATATATCTATTTATATTCTAGTATTATTGTTCAATATTCATTTTCTCTCTTGGCTATTAGTATTTTTGTACGTATACACGTATATGTATTTCGATATGTATACCGGGTTGTATTCCATATTTATACAGAATGGTTTCTAGAAGATGTCCACTGCATTATAGATTTCCTTTTTAGAAAATCAATTATGGAAATGAGGTGGAGGGTGAGATGGCATGAGCATGGCTTGAGGCATGTAGAGAGGTATGTGCATGGCTTTATTTGTTTGGAAAATTGGAAAGATATTTCATTGCACGAGAGAGAAGGGGGCAGCCACTTATTCTTGGAGGCTTGCTCATTTCATTTCTCCACTTGATTTCTACACTTTCTTCATTCTCTTCTCACTTGGAAAAAGACTTAGCAATTTTTCTTTAGATGCTCATGCCATTGTTTCCTCACATCCACTTCTATGGTTGCTCCTTTGAGCATTATTGATGAGAGAAAAATATAGAGACACATTCCTACACCTCCACTCTCCATTGCAAGCAAACTTGGAGCGTCGGTTGCCTCGTTTCGCGAGGCTGAAGCTTGCGTCGTTTCACTCAAGTGGATCATCATAGATGGAGGAAGACCGGCAACAAAACCCGATCAAGGAGCCTCTTGGAGCTTGGGATGATGGTTGAAGACTGAAGAACACGGATCAACACGGTATAACCATTCTAACTTCTAAATATATATGCTTGCTAGTATAAGGTTTAAGGTAGATACGGGCATCTGGTAATGGTAGCGAGTAAATTTTTGTTCCACATTTTGCCACGGTTTGATGGCCGGGGTGCTGCCGTAGCCCAACAAAACTCTTCCAGGAGTAACTCTTACTCGCAGTGAGTACCGGGATCCAACTATCTGATTGAAGGTATGCAATCTCATTGCAGATTTCAACACTTGAAATTCCCGATAATATTTTGCCCTTAGCAAATTATGACTTTGGCTAAGGTCAAAAAATCATAAGCGCTAGCCAAGTTCAACCCGTCATTTCTTGATTGAATTAAACCCATCCGAACGACCCTTGGCTAAGGTAAACAAAGCCGTACGACTACCCTAACTCAATCACATCATATACTTGCAGATAAGCACTAATTAGCTACCGCACACTACGCCTTGGCTAAGGTCAACATACGCAACACGAATACTAAAAATTACTTATCTGAAAAGACGGAGGGCTACGACAGGTTTTTATGAAAACCTTTTGCGTAATGAACTTGATATCGTTGTAGAATCGAGTGATTTTGAAAAGAAGTGTTTTTTGTTCGTTATATGTATGCCCTAGAGTCCATTACTGTACATACGATGTATATTGTAGTGGATGCTTGGACATATATAGGGAGGAATTTCTTGCTCGACATGATAGTACGCAATCTGGTTGCTCTTTATCTTAACATGTACTCTGATTGTCTCTATATTACATGTTGATAAAGCCCTTAGGATATGTACTCGACTATTGGGACTATGATGAGATCATACTATTGGGGCCACGGTAGTCGACGAGTATATCCTATAACTGTTCCTAGTCGAGGGTGTATCGAGACAGGGCATCGATACACCAGAGTAGACTAGCGTATACGCATCTTGACCCATACGATGGGCGATGGATGATCCATATCCATTGGTGTTTGACATAAAGGATGGTGTATGGGTGCTCAGTAGAGACTGGGTACACTGGACGGACTCGCCGAGAACTCTCAGATGGTATTATACCTCATGTCAAATGGCAGTTCTCCGGTGACACTGGTACAGGTTAGTATGTAGACCCGAGATCGTCATAGAGTCTTGTGTGATTCCCACTGTGTTTTGATTTCCATCATACCACGTCCAAGAGGGCATGCAAAAAGGTGGCTTTTGGGTACAGTCCCGAATCACATGGAGGCAATAAGCGATAGGAGGGGATTCGTCTCTCCCGGTATAGGGAGTTGATGTTGCGCTGTGTTCGATTGGCTATAACTGGAAATCCCTGGCCAGGGTTGCTGAGATTTACTGGTAAGTGTTATCAGAAGTTTCTCGAACTGTTATAGACCTCATATCGACACGAATTGTCAAGCTACTGGGGTCTGACGTTTACCACCCCTAGGCGAGATATGCGACATATCAGACGAAGAGACCGGACTGTACGGCAGTGTTACTGATTGGATTCGCAGGAGAATGTACAGGCTTGCTTGTTGATCTTCAAATCGATCAATACCTGGGTGACTGTTACGTTTAGCTGTCCGCTTGCAGCTTGTGGGTGTTTGATATGATCATCACCTACTGCCGGCGTATTGACGATTCTTTAGAGTCCTACACAGATGTTTCCTGGCTCAGGTAAAACGGAGTAGGAGCACATATGTGATATGTGCAGGACCGAGAACAATACATGTATGTGATACTGTATTAGATTCTCGCGATATGAGATATCGGCCGGGTATATGTGATATAGCCGGGTCATCGGATCAAGTGTTGATTCGATGAACTGATACATATTATATTAGTCGGTTATTTATGAAATAGCCGGATTATCCGATCAAGTGTTGATTTGATAATTTAATGTATAATAATATATTTGATATATTAAATTACATTAACTAATATAAGCTCACTTATTGATTCATTTTCTCACCAGATAATACATTAATATATATGCAATATATGTTAATTGTATTAGTTTCTTTTGTTACAAATATATATTATATATGTGATATATAATATTGTAACATGTTATGATTACTAATGCAACGTGTTTAGTGGAGATTAAATAAGGTCAGGGTTTGATTTGGGTTAGTTCTTTCTTGAACCTTCTAGAAGGTTTCATTTTGTTTCTTGCAAAGATATTTAGTTTAGATTTTTTGCAAGATATTTACTTAACCCAACCCACACCCTTTACTATGGTTAGATCTCTACAATGGCTAAGTCTTTCTTGACTTAACCATGGTTGCATTTTTAATGATAATAACATTTCATTATTCATCACAAAAGGATTGATTATTCATTCTTCTTCTTCCTCCTCCTTGCAAAGCTTTCTAGATTTGGGTTTTGTGATGAAAATGAGTGAGATTAAGAAAACAAATGAGAGCAAAAATCATAGTTCATCATCCAAATCTATCCTCGCCATTTAGATTAGGGTGTTCACTTCATTAGTGAGTGAAAGCTTAAGTTAAAGTTTCTTCAAAGTAGATCATCTTAGTTATCGAAAATCGGAAGCAAGCTTGCATCTTTCTCTTCGTGGAGCTTCTCTAGATTCCGGATTCTCGATGATCGCAACGAAGGGACCACAACACGGAGTTTTAGAAGTGAAGGAACGGACTACAAAGGTTGTAATCCCTATCTCTTAGATGTAAAGTTGTTTACATGCTTTGTTTCGCCTATTCTCTAGTTTAAACATCTTGGTTAGGGTTGTTCGGTACGTATAAATTTTAAATCGGGCATGGTTGATGCCTTGTAGACCGTTGTGAGAGTGCCTAGTAACCCTACAGTGGTATCAGAGCCAAGCTAGAGCTTTAGGCGAAGTCTAGGTGAAGTTTAAAGTCCGATCGAACTTCGAATACCCGTAAAACACTACTTTCTGGAAATTTTTCAAAAAGTTGATTCTTTTCATATTAAAAATGCTCAGAAAATTCAGCAGGTAATTTTATGGAACTGTGTGAAAAACGACATGGTAATTCGCTTAAGGCGCCGTAAAACCGCGGCATGAGCATGGGTCGCGTGGCGGTTCCGTGGCCGTACAGGCTAATTATTGTTATCTTTTCCTACAGTAATGTCCGTATGTATTTTCTGATGTTTCTGGGAATTTTTAATTTTACTCAAGTGTTGAGTTTTCTGGGTTGTATTGGGAGCGCTTTGATTCGATCGGAATATATAACTTCGTTTAGTTTGTCCGGGTAATTTTTAGAATGTGTTAAAAAGTTCGAACGGATATCAATAACTCACTTTTTCCCCTGTCGGAAATTTTTTCAAAAGTTGGATTTTTTCTCAAGTTTGAAACTTCTGGAAAATCATGCAAGTAACGCGGTGGACCCTCTAGAAGAACACAAACCTTAACTCGATTATATGACCGTCTGAACCGCCTCTAAACCTTAGGGTTTGGGGCAGTACGGCGTTGCCACATGTGAGGCGTTGGCTTGACCCTTCTACGGCTGGACAATTGGTACTGTGGCCGGTGATGGATACTTTTGAACTCCGCTCAAGTGTTGAGCTATTTGGGAAACCTTGGGTGTTTGATTATTCGATCGGAAAGTTTAACACTGTCTTTTTATCTGGAATGTGATACAATATTTGGAATCCACAGGTAGTTATGAGATAACTAATTTGAATGTTATAAATCTAGCAGTTCAATCTCATTTGATCGGTTGCCACGGGATTTTGATGTGATCAAAAGTCCGTCGCAATCACGTAGCGTACGCGGATACTCGCCGGGTAAACTTAATAGATAGCCACGCCCCATAGCCCCGACCAAGTGACTGCAGGAGAACCCCGTCGCCAAAAGCATCCGTTCGGGTGCTCACGGCAGCGGTGTTCCGCCTTAGTGCACTTCGTCGACGGCATCTGGGGGTGCGGCCATCTACTAAAGTTTGCGACGAGCATTCGATCAGGATGACGGGAATCTTGTTGAATTGCCTGACTTGATATTGAAAAGTGTTTTCGATAATGAGACTAAAATGCGGGGTTTATAATTGTTAGGCATGCGATGTCTAAGGAATTCATTTGGTTAGGCATGCGATGTCTAAGGAGGTTCCGGATTCCAACTGTTGTAGTTTTACACTTTCTTTTCTGGGACCGTAAGCGTAGTATGTGGTGTATCGCCGGCTTTGTTGCTATACATCAACGACAATCGGGATACGCATACTTTCTTACGTTGATGATATGAGATATTATGTGTTGCTGTGATATGTTATATTGGATCGTCGCGTTTTGAATAGCCGGGGGTTTTATGTGAGATGAGAGTTTTTCTTTTTAATTCTTGTAAAATTCATTTGTATGTAATATTCTTTTATTGGGGCACTTCCGGGCTGAGGATGATGTCACCATTGTATATTATTTACTTTTCCGCATTAAGTAGACCCAAGGCGGGGAGCATAAGTAACCGGGTTCTAGGGTCCAGTGGGAGACCATCTCGAGGTGTCGAGACCGGGTCTCTTAACCCTAGAATTGGCAGTCTCGCTTTCCGCTCTCGTAGGGGTCTAGGGATGTGGGTTTGGCTATTCATCGCGTCCGGGGAATCCATGTTTTATACAGGCTCTTATTAAAACACGGACGTCCTAGTATATCCAATATTTCATATATGTTCTTCTGCTGCGATGTTCTGTGATGAGATCATATTACTGCCTGAGACGAATATTTATATTATATATATGAGATATATGTTATATTGCAGATTTCGTTTCAAATATGATGCTTGTGAAGCATAATAAAATGGGACTTCATTAATTGGATTAATGAAACTAAAAAGAAAACTAAAGATGTTGTAGAAACTTGTTTAAAAACTTGTAGCTCTAGTTCTTGCTTTGCATAGCGGTGTTCCTTATAGAACATCCAGCACCTTATTCGATAAGGAAAGAGCCGAGATCCCTTCACCGGGAGTGACCTCTTTAGCGAAACTAGCAGATGCTACACACTCGGTTTGTCATTTGATTGTTTCTATAGTTTTTGCTTTGCATAGTGGTATTTGTGAAATATCCTGCTCCTTATTCGATGAGGAAAGAGCCGACGATCCCTTCACCGGGAGTGACCACTTTAGCGAAACAAGAAAAGCCTAAAAAACATTCCATTTAAAATCACTCGATTCTACAACGATATCAAGTTCATTACGCAAAAGGTTTTCTTATAAACCTGTCGTAGCCCTCCGTCATTTCAGATAAGTACTTCATTGTATTCGTACTACGTTTGTTGGCTTTCGTCAAGGCGTAGTGTGCGGTAGCTATTTATGCTTATCTGTATAAACATATGATGCGATTGAGTTAGGGTAGTCGTGCGACTTTGTTGGCTTTCGTCAAGGGTCTTGCGGGTGGGTTTAATTCAATCGGGAAATGACGGGTTGGACTTGACTAGTAGCTTATGGTTTGTTGGATTTCGTCAAGGTTATAGGATACTAGGGGTAAAATATTATTGGGTATTTCAAGTGTTGAAATTTGCAATGAGATTGTATACCTTCTATGAGATAGTTGGATCCCGATACCCGCTGCGAGTAAGAGTTACTCCTGCGAGAGTTTTGCACATTACAATTAGCCGATCAAGTAGGTGTCTAGAAAGGTGTCATTAGGGTTACACCCCTAGGAAAATGAGGTTTACTTTAATTAGGTCCGTGCGAAAGCACGGGGATCCTCCCTCAAAGTACCGGCACTGGCCTGGCTGAAAGATTGGCGAACTTGTAGAGTGTAATTAATCCCAGCTAGTCTTTCCTTTTAGGATTTGAAGGAAGATTTGACTAAAACAGTGGGAGCCATCCTGATTAGATAAATTGATAACCAATCTAATCTTGTAAAAGCGCACGCTGAGTGTTTTCTTCTCTCTCTCCTAGTTACGACTATATCACGCCTTAATCAAGATAATAATACAGATGTATCGACCGAACCCGCTTGTTATACTGCGCTAGGGAACGTTGCCCCCGCTCCAACTTATAATTATTATAAGACAAAGCAGGAAATAGGGGATTATCAGAATCCCGTGCCACCCAAACAAAGAAAGTACATGTTGATGCATCTTCTTCGGGTGTGTTCATTATACAGAACTGTTTCTCAATATCCTTTACGTCCTGGGTATTTGATACCGGATCAGGATCCCACATATGTAATTTGTTACATGGGCTACAGAGAGGTAGAGAACTGAGAACGGGTGATAAATTTCATGAGATAGAAATGGTGCAAGTGTTGCAGCCAAGTCTGTTGGTAGTTATCACCCTATATTACCAGAATACATTGATTCTGAGCGAATGTTATTTGATACCGAACCTGATATACAACATCATATCAGTCTCTTTATTAGTAAAAAAGGATATAATTTTGTATTGTTGGATAATGTTTTGAACATTTCCTATATCAAGAGTTGATCGGTTCAGGCACGTTATCTAAAAGCATAGACGTTCTAAATCAAACCACAGTTCTTAACGTACAGAACGCACACAAGAGGAAGAGTTCAAAAATGAACGAATCCTTCTTGAGGCATTGTAGACTAGGTCATATCAATGCGACCCGACTAGCTGAAGTTACATTTAGATGCATATTTAAATTAGTTTGAATTTATATCTTGTGAAACTTGCCGGTCATGTCACAGAAATTAGATGACCACGGCTCCATTTATTGGAAACAGAGAAAGAGTTAGTGAACTCTTGGAATTGATACATGCTGATGTATAAAGGTCCCCTGTCTACATATGCCAGGACCGGTTCTTTGTACTTCATTACATTCATCGATGATCTCTCAAGATTCAGACATATGTTCCTGTTGAAACACAAGTCCGAAACTTTTGAGATAATCACAGAATATAAGTTAGAAGTAGAGAACCAAAAACGGGTAAAAGTATTATGTCCCTTGATGAGATCAAGGAGGAGAATACTTGAGCACGGAATTCCTGGAATATTCTAAAGGAGAATGAGATTCTCTCTCAGCATTACTCCTCCGTATACACCACAGCATGTCGGTGTATCGGGGCGGAGCAATCGCACCCTATGTGATATGGTGTGCTCTATGATGAGTACTACTGAGTTTCCTATTTCCTTTTGGGAGTTATGCACTTGAGAAGATGCATACCTATTGAATAGGGTTCAAATCAAATCAGTTACCTATCACTTCATATGTGATATGGAATGGGAAGAGCCCATATCTTAAGTTTGTTAAGATTTGGGGTTGTCCGACCTATGTCTAAAAGAAAAATCCGGACAAGCTCGAGGCAAAGTCAGATCTGTGGAAGTTTGTTGGATATCCCAAGCATACGCAAAGGAATATCTTCTGCCATACCGAGGAACAAAAGATGTTTTATTTCTCAACATGCCACCTTTGTGAAAGGGAATTTCTTGTGAAGAAATTATTGGTCATGAGGTAGAACTGGAAAGAGCTCCAGCTATACAAACTGCAGCTGATGATTTGGTAGAACCAAAGGATTCAATAGTTTCCAACGAACCTCAGCCTCTCCGCCGATCTAGTAGGGTTCCTCACCCACCTGAGAGATACTTCGGTTTTCTCTATGACAGTGGGAGCGAGGATTGCATCATGAGATGATGACCTAAATAGTTTTGAGCAGGCCATCAGTAGTGGGACACTGTAAGAATGGCTGGATGCTTAGCGATCTAAGATGGAATCCTTATACACCAACAAAGTATGGACTTTGGTTGCTTTATCTGAAGGGTTAAATCCCCATCAGGAGCAAGTATATCTTGAGAAGATTACTTGATGTACATGGAAAAGTTGAGACTTTCAAAGCTATGCTTAAGTCTATCCAGATCCTATTTGCCACGGCTACATACTATGACTACGATATCTGGCGGTTGGGTGTCATGACAGCTTTTCTAAATGATGATTTGGAAGAGAGCGCCTATAAGTACACAGCTAGAGGGATTCATAGACAGTGGGAGCAGCGGAAACGTGAGCAGGATGTTTTATATGATAAATCAGGCATCGCGGAGTTGGAACGTCTGTTTTGATGTGGTAGTCAAAGAGTTTGACTTCATCAAAATGGTAGATTAACCTTGTATATACAAAAAGGTAGTAGAGAGTATGGTGGTTATCCTCGTAGAGTACGTGGATGACATACTCTTGATAGAGAATGAGTTTCCTATGCTACACTCGGTCAATCTCCTCTTATCACAATGATTCTCCATATAGGATCAAGGTGATACATCCTAAATCCTGGGTTATAGATCTATGGGATAGATCTAATTGGATGTTAGGAATCTCACTAGTTGTAGTGAGATGGTATCAAACGATCCTGGGAAGAATCACTGGAAAGGTTCCAGGGTGATAAGGACGACTGAATGTCAGTCGCAGGCATTGTCTTTACCCTCAGTGGAGGGACGGTATGTTGGAAGAGTTTCAAGCTAGATACCGTGACTTACTAGACGATTAAAGGCAAGATATATCGTTACCAAGGACGCTACCAAAGAGGCAGTCTGGATATATTTTAGTTCATAAGATGAACTTCGTTCCTACAATTGTGTGACAATGGAGTTGTGGATTATGCCAAGGAACCCCCGTCCTATCAGAAATCCAGATATAATTCTTAGACAGTACTACCTGATCATGGAGATGGTTGATCTCCAGGGACATCGAGGTTAGGAGAGTAGACACAGAGGACAACAGCGTGGATCCACTCACAAAGGCCTTTTTCCCAGTAGAGACTTTTATGGGATGGTTGAGTATGAGATACTTCAACCACAGCTAATTGTTGGGTATGCGATACCACAACCGATAGCCCTAGTGCAAGTAGGAGATTGTTAGATATATGTATTCCCTAGAGGCCATTACTGTACATACGATGTATATTGTAGTGGATGCATGAACATATATAGGGAGGACTTTCTTGCTCGATATGATAGTACGCTATCTGGTTGCTCTTTATCTTAACATGTACTCTGATTGTCTCTATGTTACATGTTGATAAAGCCCTTAGGATATGTACTCGACTACTGGGACTATGATGAGATCATACTAGTGGGGCCACGGTAGTCGACGAGTATATCCTATAACTGTTCCTAGTCGAGGGTGTATCGAGACAGGGCATCGATACACCAGAGTAGACTAGCGTATACGCATCTTGACCCATATGATGGGCGATGGATGATCCCATATCCATTGGTGTTTGACATCAAGGATGGTGCACGGGTGCTCAGTAGAGTTCACCGAGAACTCCCAGATGGTATTATACCTCATGTCAGATGGCAGTTCTCCGGTGACACTGGTACAGGTTATTCTGTAAACCCGAGATCGTCATAGAGTCTTGTGTGATTCCCACTGTGCTTTGATTTCCATCATACCATGTCCAAGGGGGTGTACAAAAAGGTAGCTTTTGGGTACAGTCTCGAATCACATGGAGGTAATGAGCGATAGGAGGGGATTCGTCTCTCCCGGTATAAGGAGTTGACGTTGTGCTGTGTTCGATTCGCTATAACTGGAAATCCCTGGCCAGGGTTGCTGAGTTTTACTGGTAAGTGTTATCAGTAGTTTCTCGAACTGTTATAGACCTCATATCGACATGCCTTATTAAGCTACTGGGGTTTGACGTTTACCACCCCTAGGCGAGATATGCGACATATCAGACGAAGAAACTGGAAAGTACGGGAGTGTTACTGATTGGATTCGTAGGAGAATGTACAGGCTTGCTTGTTGATCTTCTGATCGCTCAATACCTGGGTGGCTGTTACGTTTAGCTGACCGCTTGCAGCTTGTGGGTGTTTGATATGATCATCACCTACTGCCGGCGTATTGACGATTCTTTAGAGTCCTACACAGAGGTTTCTTGACTCAGGAAAAATGGAGTAGGAGCACATATATGATATGTGCGGGACCGAGAATAATACGTATATGTGATACCGTATTAGATTCTCGCGATATGAGATATCGGCCGGGTATATGTGTTATAGCCGGGTCATCGGATCAAGTGTTGATTCGATGAACTGATACAGATTATATCAGTCGGTTATTTATCAAATAGCTGGATTATCAGATCAAATATTGATTTGATAATTTATTGTATAATAATATATTTGATATATTAAATTACATTAACTAATATAAGCTCACTTATTGATTCATTTTCTCACCGGATAAAACATTAATATACATGCGATCTATGATAATTGTATTATTTTCTTTTGTTACATATATATATATATTATATATGTGATATATAATTTTGTAACATGTTATGATTACTAATGCAACAAGTTTAGTGGAGATTAAATAAGGTTAGGGTTTGATTTGGGTTAGTTCTTTCTTGAACCTTCTAGAAGGTTTCATTTTGTTTCTTGCAAAGATATTTAGTTTAGATTTTTTGCAAGATATTTACTTAACCTAACCCACACCCTTTACTATGGTTAGATCTCTACAATGGTTAAGTCTTTCTTGACTTAACCATGGTTGCATTTGTAATGATAATAACATTTCATTATTCATCACAAAAGGATTCATTATTCATTCTTCTTCTTCTTCCTCCTTGCAAAACTTTCTAGCTTTGGGTTTTGTGATGAAAATGAGTGAGATTAAGAAAAAAAATGAGAGCTAAAATCCTACTTCATCATCCTAATCTATCCTACCCATTTAGATTAGGGTGTTCACTTCATTAGTGAGTGAGAGTTTGAGTTAAAATTTCTTCAAGGTAGATCATCTTAGTTATCGAAGATCGGAAGCAAACTTGCATATTTCTCTTCGTTGAGCCTCTCTAGAGTCCGGATTCTCGATGATCACAGCGAAGGGACCTCAACACGGAGCTTTAGAAGTGAAGGAACGGACTACAAAGGTTGTAATCCCTATCACTTAGATGTAAAGTTGTTTATATGCTTTGTTTCGCCTAATCTCTAGTTTAAAGATCTTAGTTAGTGTTGTTCGGCACGTCTAAATTTTAAATCAGGCATGGTTGATGCCTTGTAGACTCTTGTGAGAGTGCCTAGTAACCCTACATTTTTAAGGCTTTTACTAATTTCGCTAAAGAGGTCACTCCCGGTGAAGGGATCTCGGCTCTTTCCTTATCGAATAAGGTGCAGGATATTTCATAAATACCACTATGCAAAGCAAAAACTAAAGAAGCAATCAAAACACAAACCGAGCGGGTTGTAGCATCCGCCTGTTTCGCTAAAGAGGACACTCCCGGTGAAGGGATCTCGGCTCTTTCCTTATCGAATAAGGTGATGGATATTCTACAAGGAATACCGCTATGCAAAGCAAGAACTAGAGCTACCAGTTTCAAACAAGTTTCTACAAAATCTTTTAGGTTTCTTTTTCTTTCATTAATCTCATTAATGAAGTCCCATAAAATTATGCTTCCTAAGCATCACAAAAGAAACGAAAGCATCAATATTAATTATATATCATATAAATAATATAAGCATTCGTCTCAGAACATATCAAGTGATCACATCATAAAATATCAGCAGCAGAAGAACATATATGAAATATTGGATATACTAGGAATTCTGTGTTTTAATTAAGCCAATAAAAAATGCGGATTCCACGGTCTTCATGAATAGCCAAACCCACATCCTTAGACCCCTACGAGAGAGGCAAGCAACCCTACCAATTCTAGAGTTAGGAGAGCCGGTCTTGACTCCTCGAGATGGTCTCCCACTGGATTCTAGAACCCGGTTACTTATGCTCTCCTCTTTGGGTCTATCATAATACGGAAAAGTAAATAATATACTTCAATGGTGACATTATCGTCAACCCGGAAGTGCCCCAACAAAAGAATATTACATACAACCTTTTACAAGAATGAAAATGAAAAACTCTCATCTCACATAAAAAACCCAGGCTATTCAAAACACGACGATCCAATATAACATATCACAGCAACACATAACATCACATGTCATCAACGTAAGTAAATATGCGTATCCCAATTGTCGTTGACATATAGCAAGGAAACCGGCGATACATCACATATTACACTTACGGTCGGAGAAAAGAAAGTGAAAAACTACAAGAATTGGAATCCCCAACCACCTTAGACATCATAAACCTAATGTTTCACATACTTTGGATTTCATGCCCAACAAAATGAATTCCTTAGTCATCACATGCCTAACAATTATAAACCCCTCATTTTAGTCTCGATATTGAAAACACTTTCCAATAACCTGTCGGGTAATTCAACAATATTCCCGATAACCTGATCGAATGCTCATCGGAAACTTTAGTAGACGTCCGCACCCCCGTTGCCGTCGACGAAGTGCACTAAGGCTGAACACCGTGGCCGCAAGCACCCGAACGGATGCTTTTGGCGACGGGGTTCTCCTACAGTCACTTGGTCGGGGCTATGGGGCATGGCTATCTAGTAAGGTTACCTGGCAAGTATCCGCGTACACTACGTAATTGCGACGGACTTTTGATCCACATCAAAATTCCGTGGCAAACGATCAAATGAGACTAAACTTCTAGATTTATAAAATTCAAAATAGTTATCTCATAACTAATTTTGTGGATTCCAAATATTGTATCACAATCACAGATAGCTAGACGATGTTAAACTTTTCGATCGAATAAATAAACACCCAAAATTTCCCAAAGAGCTCAACACTTGAGCGGAGTTCAAAAGTACCCAGAACATGCCATAGCTCCTATGAACCATCCGTAGAAGGGAGGACCCATGCCCCACTCATGTCGCCATGGAACCGCCGCAAATCCTAGGGTGTGACCGTGGTTCCGCGATCCAAAAAATCGAGTTTGGGTATCGTTCTTCTAGAGGGTCCACAGAATCGCTTGCATGATTTTTTGAAGATTTTAAACTTGAAAAAAATCCAACTATTGGAAAATTTCCAGCGAGGAAAAATATGGGTAATTGATATCCGTTCGAACTTTTTAACGTCGTCTAAATAACCCGAATAGATGTTAGAATTACGACTATGAAACACTCTGAATTTCCTTTTGTAGAAAGTTAACATCACATGCAAATTTAGAAAAAACAAGCAACACCCGAAACACTAAACCGCAGAGACTGGAACACCCTAAAAATTTGAAGCCAAAAACCCACCATTGAACCGGTGAGCTCGGATTTTAAGCCAATGTGGCTGGCCACTTCATGATCAAATTGCTTCAAATTTCGATGGTGTTCATGTTATATCACATACAACATTCTGCAGTTGCTAAAAAAAATTTTTAGTGGCTATTTAAAATTCGACATAAACTAGGATTGTATATCGGGTGTTTCGGTTTCGTAATCTAACAAATATCGTTTAAATCTCTAGCTTGGTTATGATACCACTGTTGGGTTACATAGCGCGACAACAAGGTTTCGGGAGGCATCGTCCATGCCGTTTTCAAATTTTTTCCGTACTAAAGAACCCTAACCCTAGAGTCTTAAGTAGAGATTTAAACAATACAACATACAAACAACTTTGCATACAAAGTGAATCAGGAATACAATTTTTGTAGACCGGTCCTTCACTTCTAAAACTTCGTGTTGTAGTCCCTTCGCTCAAAGTAGTGAACACCCGAACTCTAGAAACGGTACACATGAAGAAATGAACAAGCTTGCTCGAAGTCTTCGAGGCCGAAGATGATCTACATCGAGGAGACTCAAGCTCATGCTAACTCTTCACTAATAGTAGATTAGTGAAACAAACACCCTAAACTAAATGTCTAATATAGTAGAGGATGATGAAGTAGGAAATAAGCTCAGTTTAGATTTAATTTTCTCACAATATTTTCTCACTTAGAAAAAAGCTAACAAGCTTTTTCTCAAATGAAGAAGAAGATGAAGTGGAGTTGAGAATGAAACTCATGAAGTGAGAATAGCAACCATGGGTGAGTTAGTGTCATACACTAACCCATGTAGAGAATGAACCATGTCTAAGGTTAATGGTTAGGTTAATAAATATTTACAAGTGAAACAAAATTGGTGGACTTAGTCAATAGTTCCACAAGCTTCTACATGTTTGTAGCCATGACAAATATCCATCCAATTTTGAATTACTTAGATAAATATAAACCCTACATTTTATCAAGCATGGTGTAAGTCTCATACACCCATGAAGCATGTGGCATCAAGCATGACACAAATAAAATGTACATTAATATATATCACATATATACTATATGCATATAAGTGAGAAAAAGAATACTTAGTGAGCAAATATTAGTTAATGTAAGTTAATATATCAAATATATAATTATACATTAAATTATCAAATCAACACTTGATTTAATAATCCGGCTATATCACATACAACTGACTAATTTCATATGAATCAACTTATCGAATCAACACATGATGTAATAACTTGGCTATATCACAAATAACCGACCGATATCACATATCGCAGGAATAGAATGCGGTATCACATACGCGCATTAATCTCAGTCCCGCACATATCACATATGTGCTCCTACTTTGTTTCACATGAACCATGAAAGCTCTGTGTAGGACTCCAAATACTAGTCGATACGCCGGTAGTAGGTGATGATCATATCAAACACCCACAAGCCGCAAGCGGTCTGCTAAACGTAACTGTTGGGGTCAAAATTTGCACCCCGGTTGACCGAGTCAAAGTCAAGGTCAACCCCAAGCCAGTTGGGCCCGAGCCCAGGTCAAGCGGGCCCATGTACGGTTCATAGGCACACTCAAGAGGTTCCACAAGGCATCAACCATGCCAAATTCAAATTTTTCTTGTGCCAAGAAACCCTAATGCTAGATCGTTAACTAGAGGATAAGGCGAAACATGCAAGTAAACAAATTTATTGCTAAGTGAAAGGGACTACAACCTTTGTAGATCCGGTCCTCCACTTTTCTAGCTCCGTGTTGACGTCCCTCCGCTGCAATCATCGGAATCCCGGACTCTAGCGTCGGTTTCATCGGAGAAATGGGCGGTCTAGGTCGTTGACTTCGATGCCGAAGATGATCTACGTCGAGGCGACTCTAACTCAAGCTCCATCTTCACTTGGTCATGAACCTTGTGAAGAAAACACCCTATACAACATGGCAAGTGGTAGAGGATGAAGAAATAGGAAGTGGGTTCACTTTGGATTTGGATTTCTCACTTGATTTCAACACTTGAAATTTTTCAAGAAAGGTTTTCTTTTTCTTCATGAAGAAGAAGAAGAAAAGAATGAAAAGAATGAATTTCCTTAAAATAAAATTCAAGTGAATCTTATCATAATGCAACCATGGGTAAGTTTAATTCATGTAGAGAGCCAACCATAGTTTAGGTAATGGTTAGGTTTAAGAACAAAACAAAATGGCTAGACTTTTCAAAGATGCTAAAAGCTTCATGAAGCTTCAAGTATAATACAAGAAAAGCCACCATTTTGTTTAATCAAAATAAATAAAGAAAATAAAGCCCTAACCATTAACTAAACATGGTGTACATCAAACACATACCCAAGTTTGCATGTATCATTCAACATGATACAATCTAGTGCACAAACATATATCAAACATACAATGTGCACAATCTAGTGAGAAAAATAATCTTAAGTGAACCAATACTAGTTAATGTAAAGTAATATATCAAATATATAATTATACATTAATTAAATCAACACTTGATTTAATGATCCGGTCATACTGCATATAACCGACTAATATCAATAGTAACGACTTATCGAATCAACACTTGATCCGATAACCCGGCTATATCGCATATAACCGATCAATGTCATAAATCGCGAGAATCGAATACAGTATCACATACTTGTATTATTCTCGGTCCCTCACATATCTTATATGCGCTCCTATTTCGTTTCGCTTGAGCCAGGAAACCCTTATGTAGGACTCTAAAGACTCGTCAATACGCCGGCAGTAGGTGATTATCATATCAAACACCCACAAGCTGCAAGCGGTCTACTAAACGTAACGGCCACCCAGGTATTGAGCGATCAGAAGATCAACAAGCAAGCCCGCTCACACTCCTGTGAATCCAACCAGTAACACTTACCGTACAGTCCGGTCTCGTCGTCTGATATGTCGCATATCTCGCCTAGGGGTGGTAAACGTCAGACCCCAGTAGCTCGATAAGTTGTGTCGATATGAGGTCTATAACAGTTCGAGAAACTACTGGTAACACTTACCAGTAAATCCCAGCAACCCTGACCAGGGATTTCCGGTTATAGCCAATCAAACACAGCGCAACATCAACTCCCTATACCGGGAGAGACGAATCCCCTCCTACCGCTCATTGCCTCCATATGATTCGGGACTGTACCTAAAAACCACCGTTTTGCACGCCCTCTTGGACGTGGTAAGGTAGAAATCAAAGTACAGTGGGAATCACACAAGACTCTATGATGATCTCGGGTCAACAGGCTAACCTGTACCGGTGTCACCAGAGAACTGCCATCTGACGTAAGGTATAATACCATCTGGGAGTTCTCGGCGAGTCCGTCCAGTGTACCCAGTCTCCATTGAGCACCCGTATATCATCTCTGATGTCAAACACCAATGGATATGGGATCATCCATCGCCCATCTGTATGGGTCGAGAAGGTATACGCTAGTCTACTCTGGTATATCGATGCCCCGTCTCGATACACCCATGACTAGGGACCTTGTAGGATGTACTTATGGACTACCATGTCCCCACTAGTATGATCCGCATCATAGTCCAGGTAGTCAAGTACACATCCTAAGGGCTTTACCAGCATGTAACAGAGAGACAATCAGTGTACACGTTAAGGCAAAGAGCAACAAGATAGCATACTATAATGTCGAGCAAGAAAGTCCTCCCTATATATGTCCCAGCATCCACTACAATATACATCCTATGTACAGTAATGGCCTCTAGGTCATACATATAACTAACAATCTTCCACTTGCACGAGGGCCATCTGTAGCAGTGGTTGTAGTATCTAATACTCAACCATCCCATAAAAGGCTATCTCTGGGAAAAGGCCTTTGTGAGTGGATCCGCCGTGTTGTCCTCTGAGTCTACTCTCCTAACCTCGATCCCCTAGAGATCAACCATCTCTATGATAAGGTGATGCTGCCTCAGAATATGTCTGGGTCACTGATGGGACCAGGGTTCCTGGGCCAAAGCCACACTTCCATTGTCACACAATGGTAGGAACCTTGTTTATCTTATGAACTATTATACACCCAAACTGCCTCATTGGTAGTATCTTTAATAGCGATGTTACCAGCCTTTATCGTATAGTTTGCCATGGTATCTAGCTTGGAACTCTTCCAACATACCGTCCCTCTACTGAGGTTAAAGACAATGCCTGTGACTGACATTCAGTCATCCTTATCACCCTGGAACCTTTCCAGTGATTCTCCCCAGGATCAATTGATACCATCTCAGTACAACTAGTGAGTATCCTAACATCCAATTAGATCTATCTCATAGATCCAAAACCCAGGATTTAGGAGGTATCATTTTGATCCTGTATGGAGAATCCTTGTGATAAGCGGAGATTGATCGAGCGTAGCATAGGAAACTCCTTCCCTATCAAGAGTATGTCATCCACGTACTCTACGAGGATCACCACCATACTCCCTACTACCTTTTTGTATATACAAGGTTCATCTACCATTTTGATGATGTCAAACTTTTTGACTTCCACATCAAAACAGACGTTCCAACCCCGCGATGCCTGCTTTATCACATAAAACATCTTGCACACGTTTCTGCTGCTCCCACTGTCTACGAGGCCCTCTGGCTGTGTACTTATAGTCTCACTCTTCTAAAACATCATTTAGAAAAGCAGTCATGGCACCCAACCGCCAGATATCGTAGTCATGGTATGTAGCCGTGGCAAATATGATCTGGATGGACTTAAGTATAGATACTTAGAAAAGGTTTCATCATAATCCATATCTGGTCAATGATGCAAACCTTTAACTAGTCTAGCTTTGAAAGTCTCAACCTTTCCATCTACACCAAGTAATCTTCTCAAGATATACTTGCTCCTGATGGGGATTTAACCCTTCAGATAAAGCAACCAAAGTCCATACTTTGTTGGTGTATATGGATTCCATCTCAGACCGCTAAGCATCCAGCCATTCTTACAGAGTCCCCACTCTTGATGGCCTGCTCGAAACTAGTTGGGTCATCATCTCATGATGCATTCCTCGCTCCCACTGTCATCGAGAAACCGAAGTATCTCTCAGGCAGGTGAGGAACCCTGCTAGATCGGCGGAGAGGCTGAGGTTCGTCGGGGACTATTGAATCCTTTGGTTCTTTCAAATCATTAGCTGTAGTTTGTATAGCTGGAACTTTTCCAGTTCTACTTAACAGACCTTGCCTCGAGCTGGTCCGGATTTTGCTTTTAGACATAGGCCGGACAACCCCAAATCTTAACAAACTTAAGATATGGGCTCTTCCCCTTCCATATCATATATGAAGTGATAGGCAATTGATTTGTTTTGAACCCTATTCAATAGGTATGCAACTTCATAAGTGCATAACTCCCCAAAAGGAAATAGGTAACTCAGTAGTACTCATCATAGAGCACACCTTATCATATAGGGTGTGATTGCTCTGCCCCGATACACCGACGTGCTGTGGTGTATACGGAGGAGTAATGCTGAGAGAGAATCTCATTCTTCTTTAGAATAGTCTAGGATTTCCATGCTCAAGTATTCTCCTCCCTGATCACATCAAAGGACATAATACTTATACCTGTATTTTGGTTCTCTACTTCTAACTTATATTATGTGAATATCTCAAAAGGTTCGGACTTGTGTTTCAATAGGAACATATGTCTGAATCTTGAGAGATCATCAGAGAATGTAATGAAGTACAAAGAACCGGTCTTGGCATGTGTAGACAGGGGACCTCTATACATCAACATGTATCATCCCAAGAGTTCACTAACTCTTTCTCTGTTTCCAATAAACAGAGTTGTGGTCATCTTATATCTGTGACATGACTGGCAAGTTTCACAAGATGTAAATTCAAACTAATTTAAATATGCATCTATATGTAACTTCAGCTAGTCGGGTCGCATTGATATGACCTAGTCTACAATACCTCAAGAAGGATCCGTTCATTTCTGAACTCTTCCTCTTTTGTGTGTTCTGTATACTAAGAACTGTAGTTTGATTTAGAACATCAATACTTTTAGATAACGTGCCTGAACCAATCAACTTTTGATATAGGAAATGTTCAAAACATTATCCAACAATACAAAATTATATCCTTTCTTTACTGATAAAGAGACTGATATGATTTTGTATATCAGGTTCGGTATCTAATAACATTCGTTCAGAATCAATGTATTCTGGTAATACAGGGTGACAGTGACCAACAGACTTGGCTGCAACACTTGCACCGTTTTCTGTCTGATAAACTTATCACCCGTTCTCAGTTCTCTACCTTTCTGTAGCCCATATAACAGATTATGTATGCGGGATCCTGATCCGGTATCACATACCCAGGACGTAAAGGATACTGAGAAACAGTTCTTTGTAATGAACACACCCGAAGATGATGCATCAGTATGCACTTTCTTCGTTTGGGCGGCACGGGAAATCTGATATTCCCTAAATTTCCTGCTCGGTCTTATAACATTTATAAGTTGGAGCGGGACCAACGTTCCCCAGCTCAGTAAACAAGCGGGTTCGGTCAATACATCCGTATTATTATCTTGATTAAGGCGTGATATGGTCGCTACCTAGAGAGAGAGAGAAGAAAACACTCAGCGTATGCTATTGCAAGATCAAATTGGTTATTATTTTTATCTAATCAGGACGGCTCCGACTGTTTTTATCAAATCTTCCTTCAAACTCTAAAAGGAAAGACTAGCTGGGATTAGTTACACGCTACAAGTTCGCCAATCTTTCATCCAGGCCAGTGTCGGTACTTTGAGGGAGGTTCCCCGTGCTTTCGCACGGACCTAATTAAAGTAAACCTCGTTTTCCCAGAGGCGTAACCTCGTTGACACCTTTCTAGACACCTACTTGATCGGCTAATTGTAATGTGTAAAACTCTCCCATGAGTAACTTTTACTCGCAGCGGGTATCGGGATCCAACTATCTCATAGAAGGTATGCAATCTCATTGCAAATTTCAACACTTGAAATTCCCGATAGATTTGCCCCTAGCGTTCTATGACATTGACGAATGCCAAACAACCCATAGTCCACTAGTCAAGTTCAACCCGTACATTTCTTGATTGAATTAAACCCACCCGCACGACCCTTGACGAATGCCAAACAACGCCGTACGAATACCCTAATCCAATCTGCATCATATGCATAAGCAGATAAATACTAGTTAGCTACCGCACACTACGCCTTGACGAATGCCAAACTACCGCAGCACGAATACTAAGTAGCACTTATCTGAAATGACGGAGGGCTACGACGGGTTTTTAAGAAAACCCTTTGCGTAATGAACTTGATATCGTTGTAGAATCGAGTGATTTTAAATAGAGTGTTTTTTAGGCTTTTCTAGTTTTGCTAAAGGGGTCACAATCGGTGAAGGGATCGTCGGCCCTTTCCTCATCGAATAAGGTGCAGGATATATCATATATACCGCTGTGCAAAGCAGAAACTATAGAAGCAATCAAAAGACAAACCGAGTGTGTAGCATTTGCCAGTTATTGCTAAAGGGGTCACTTCCGGTGAAGGGATCTCGGCCCTTTCCTTATCGAATAAGGTGCAGGATGTTCTACAAGGAACACTGGGATGCAAAGCAAGAACTGTAGCTACCTGTTTTTGAAAATTCGATTCCACAACATCTTAGGTTTCTTTTCATTCATTAATCATATTAATGAAGTCCCATCATTTGAATCACCTAAACATCACAGATAAATACGACGTACACTTTTGTCATCTGCATTCGCATCGATGTCCCCTCGTGCACCGTTAGGCTAGGTGACTAACGGCAGAGCTGGGCAGGGCTAGCGCGGGTGTAAAACATAAGTAACGTCTATACAATATATCATATATACTATATACAATATCTATTTGAACAAATCACATGATCACATCACAGATAACGCAGCAGAAAATAACATATGAAATATTGGATATACTAGGACGTCCGTGTTTTATTTTAAGCCTGAATAAAACACGGATTCCACGGTCGTGATGAATAGCCAATCCCACACCCCTAGACCCCTACGAGAACGGCAAGCAACCCTACCAATTCTATGGTTAGGAGACCCGGACTCGACTCCTCGAGATGGTCTCCCACTGGACCCTAAAACCCGGTTACTTATGCTCCCCTCCTTGGGTCTATCCTAATGCGGAAAAGTAAATAATATACATCAACGGTGACATCTTCCGCAACCTGGAAGTGCCCCAATAAAAGAATATTACATACAAGTTTTTACATGAATGAAAATGAAAAACACTCATCTCACATAAAAAACCCCCGGCTATTCAAACACGACGATCCAATATAACATATCCAGCAACACATAACATCACATGTCATCAACGTAAGTAAATATGCCCATCCCAATTGTCGTTGACATATAGCAACGAAACCGGCGATATCACATATTACACTTACGGTCGCAAAAAAGAAAGTGTAAAACTACAACAGTTGGAATCCGCAACCCTTTTAGACAACACATGCCTAATCAAATGAATTCCTTAGACATCGCATGCCTAACAATTATAAACCCCGCATTTTAGTCTCATTATCGAAAACTCTTTTCAATATCAAGTCGGGCAATTCAACAAGATTCCCGACATCCTGATCGAATGCTCGTCGCAAAATTTAGTAGGCGGCCGCACCCGCGATACCGTCGACGAAGTGCACCAAGGTGGAATACCGCTACCGCGAGCACCCGAACGGATGCTTTCAGCGACGGGGTTCTCCTACAGTCACTTGGTCGGGGCTAAGGGGTGTAGCTGTCTATTAAGTTTACCCGGCGAGTATCCGCGTACGCTACGTGATTGCGATGGACTTTTGATCGCATCAAAATTCCGTGGCAACCGATCATTTGAGACTAAAGTGCTATGTTTATAACATTCATATTAGTTATCTCATAACTACTTGTGAATTCCAAATATTGTATCACATTCCAGATAAATAGAAAATGTTAAACTTTTCGATTAATCTATCAAACACCCAAGTTTTCCCGAAACAGCTCAACACATGAAATAAGTCTAAAAACATCCATTTCATGCCACAGTACCAACGGTCCAGCCGTAGAAGGGTCAAGCCAACACCTCACATGTGACACGCCGTACTGCCCCAAACCCTAAGGTTCAAAAGGCAGTTTAAGACGGTCACATAATCGAGTTAAGGTTTGTTGTCTTCTAGAGGGTCCATCGCGTTACTTGCACTACTTAAAACGTTCTTAAACCAGGGAAAAATACAACACTTGGAAATTTCCCGACATGGGAAAAATTGGGTATTTATATCTGGTCGAACTTTTTAACATGTTCTAAACAAATCCGGAAAAACATAAACGAATTTAAACAATTCGATCGAAACATCGAGTCCCCAAAACAACCCAGAAAGCTCAACTGTCGAGTATATTTAAAAATACACAGAAACATCAGGAATCACATACGGGGGATACTGTACAAAACCGAAACCCTATCTCTTCAATAGCGCTGCGGAGCCGCCGCTAATGGCCGGTCATTGCCGCGGTTCAGCGGCCATTTTGGTGAGTTAGTGTCTCGTTTTGTACAGTTAACCTTATGTTTCCCTGCACTATTTTTAATTAGGAAAAATCCACCGTTTTGAAAAATGTACAGAGAAGGGTTAGAATTAGGGTTTCGGGGTTCGATCGGGTTTCTAACTTCGTCTACACTTCGCCTAAAGCTTTAGCTAGTCTCTGATACCACTGTAGGGTTCATAGGCACACTCAAGAGGTTCCACAAGGCATCAACCATGCCAAAATCAAATTTTTCTTGTGCCAAGAAATCCTAATGCTAGATCGTTAACTAGAAGATAAGGCGAAACATGCAAGTAAACAACTTTATTGCTAAGTGAAAGGGACTACAACCTTTGTAGATCCGGTCCTCCACTTCTCTAGCTCCGTGTTGACGTCCCTCCACTGCGATCATCGGAATCCCGGACTCTAGCGTCGGTTTCATCGGAGAAATGGGCGGGCTAGGTCGTTGACTTCGATGCCGAAGATGATCTACGTCGAGGCGACTCTAACTCAAGCTCCATCTTCACTAGGTCATGAACCTTGTGAAGAAAACACCCTATATAACATGGCAAGTGGTAGAGGATGAAGAAATAGGAAGTGGGTTCACTTTGGATTTGGATTTCTCACTTGATTTCAACACTTGAAATTTTTCAAGAAAGGTTTTCTTTTTCTTCATGAAGAAGAAGAAGAAAAGAATGAAAAGAATGAATTTCCTTAAAAGAAAATTCAAGTGAATCTTATCATAATGCAACCATGTGTAAGTTTAACTCATGTAGAGAGCCAACCATAATTTAGGTAATGGTTAGGTTTAAGAACAAAAAAAAATGGCTAGACTTTTCAAAGATGCTAAAAGCTTCATGAAGCTTCAAGTATAATACAAGAAAAGCCACCATTTTGTTTAATCAAAATAAATAAAGAAAATAAAACCCTAACCATTAACTAAACATGGTGTACATCAAACACATACCCAAGTTTGCATGTATCATTCAACATGATACAATCTAGTGCACAAACATATATCAAATATACAATGTGCACAATCTAGTGAGAAAAATAATCTTAAGTGAACCAATACTGGTTAATGTAAAGTAATATATCAAATATATAATTATACAATAAATCATTAAATCAACACTTGATTTAATGATCCGGTCATACTACATATAACCGACTAATATCAATAGTAACAACTTATCGAATCAACACTTGATCCGATAACCCGGCTATATCGCATATAACCGATCAATGTCACAAATCGCGAGAATCGAATACAGTATCACATACTGGTATTATTCTCGGTCCCGCACATATCTCAAATGCGCTCCTATTTCGTTTCTTTTGAGCCAGGAAACCCCTGTGTAGGACTCTAAAGACTCGTCAATACGCCGGCAGAAGGTGATGATCATATCAAACACCAACAAGCCGCAAGCGGTCTGCTAAACGTAACGGCCACCCGGGTATTGAGTGATCAGAAGATCAACGAGCAAGCCCGCTCACACTCCTGTGAATCCAACCAGTAACACTTACCGTACAGTCCGGTCTCGTCGTCTGATATGTCTCATATCTCGCCTAGGGGTGGTAAACGTCAGACCCCAGTAGCTCGATAAGTCGTGTCGATATGAGGTCTATAACAGTTCGAGAAACTACTGGTAACACTTAGCAGTAAATCTTAGCAACCCTGGCCAGGGATTTCCGGTTATAGCCAATCGAACACAGCGCAACATCAACTCCCTATACCGGGAGAGACGAATCCCCTCCTATCGCTCATTACCTCCATGTGATTCGGGACTGTACCCAAAAACCATCTTTTTGCACGCCCTCTTGGATGTGGTAAGGTGGAAATTCAAAGAACAGTGGGAATCACACAAGACTCTATGACGATCTCGGTTCAACAGACTAACCTGTACCAGTGTCACTAGAGAACTGCCATCTGACGTAAGGTATAATACCATCTCGGAGTTCTCGGCAAGTCCGTCCAGTGTACCCAGTCTCCACTGAGCACCCATATATCATCTCTGATGTCAAACACCAATGGATATGGGATCATCCATCGCCCATCTGTATTGGTCGAGAAGGTATACGTTAGTCTACTCTGGTATATCGATGCTCCGTCTCGATACACCCACGACTAGGGACCTTGAAGGATGTACTTATGGACTACCATGTCCCCACTAGTTTGATCCGCATCATAGTCTAGGTAGTCAAGTACACATCCTAAGGGCTTTAGCAACATGTAACAGAGAGACAATCAGTGTACACGTTAAGGTAAAGAGCAACCAGATAGCATACTATCATGTCGAGCAAGAAAGTCCTCCCTATGTATGTCCCAGCATCCACTACAATATACATCCTATATACAGTAATGGCCTCTAGGGCATACATATAACTAACCGCCCATGCCCAAATCGAGCCCGTGGCCAGCCTCCTCCATGCCAAAATATAGATCATGTAATAAATAATTTTTATGTAAATTTTTTATGCATGAATGTATGCAAAATGGGCATAAAACCAAATTTTGGTAAAGCCTATGGCTTATGTGCAAAAAGAAATGGCACATGAGCCATGGGATGGGCAAAATGCCATTTTGTGAAGTCCAAGAGGCTATATGTAAACATGTATGCCTATATAAGGCAACATGATGATGAATAAAAGATACCTTTTCATTCCCAAAAAAAATTAGGGCCTGTGCCTCTTCCTTCTTCCTCAAGGTTCCAAAACTTTCTTCATTCCTTTTGAATTAAATCAAGAGTTTTACTCTTTCTTTTTCAAAACTAAATAGTTTTTCACAACAAAACCCACAAAGGGGAACTTGGATCTACCATTATATCTCAAAACTAAAAGATTTTTAAAATCTCACATCTCTTGATCTTCAAGATCCTGCCAACAGAGGAGGAAGAAGGAGACCCATCTCCAGAGACCCCACTTTGGGGAAGAACTGGGGCTCAAGGGGAGAAGCCCTTCATCAGCTTCAAAACATTCTAGGAGTTTAACTCCTCATATCAATATATATATATATATATAAAATATATATATACAGAGAATAATAAGTGCTCCTATCTGGGAGTACAACTCCCATTGCAGGGACCAAGTCCCTTTTGCCGCTCGAGCGCCTACATGCTGACACGTGGGGCGCTAGCGCTCTTGCGCTCAGAGCGTTAGAGCCCAAAGCGCTAGCGCTCGAGCGCCCACGTGCTGACACGTGGTGCGCTAGCGCTCAAAGTGTAAGTCCACGTTGATCACCCCGGTTCTTATGGGTTGGCGGAAACGGCGAAAAACAATTTTTTGGCGCAAAGGCAACATGGACTAAAAGAAGGATCTTTGCTAAACTACAAACTAGCAAACTACATGAGGTGCTATCTACTATGCCATAGAGATTATACCTCACGATACCGGTCCTTCGGGTCTTCTCTCCGCTGTCCTGCTCGTCCATCCAAGCTCCGAGGATCGATCCAGATCTTGGTCACCTCCGCGGCCTTCCTGAGTCAAAGACGATCCACCCAAGAGTTGTGCTCCGAGCTGCACCTCGAGCCGAGGCAACTAGGGCAACAAGATCGCTAGTCTTGATGTCCTAGGATGTGTAGAAGTAGTAGAGGGATGGTTTTGTCAACTAGGATCCTTTTTCTCTCAACACATGAGATCAAAGGAAGAATCAAGAGGAGGAAGAAGAAGGAGAACCATGGAGCTTTCTCATTTCATTTTCTAAGAGAGAGAATGAGAAATCAAGAATGAACTAAGAAAATGAACAATTGTTCAATAATACAGCAGCATCATCATTACTAATCCTTTCATGATAAAGTTGATGGCAACAATTGACTTGACCATTTGCATAATCCAAAAAATAAAAAGAAATCCAAAGAAAACTCTAGACCTCTCATGAAGGTCGAAGTCAACTTTGGTCAAACGGTCAACAAAGTCAAGTATGGTCAAGTATGGTCAAATGGTCAAAGCAATTAGCCATCACATAATTATCACTGAAAAGATCAGTAAATAAAGTCCGCGGCTCATAAAGGTTTTGACCGAACGAATTGCCAAAACCCTAATGAGCCCGCCTCAAAATGGTTTTGACCGAATCAGCTGTCAAAACCCTAATGAGCCTGCCACATAACGGTTTTGGCCGAATCAACTGCCAAAACCCTAATGAGGCACCTCCTCTTTCTTCGCTCCTCAATACTGTGCATACACACCCGCATCCGCATTCCATAGAATGCGAATGCACAGAAGACAAAACAAATCCATCCGTGCAATACTAGAATCCGGCTTAAACCAAAGCCCACTTGTATTGCCTGCCCGAACAGCATACGGACACACGTGCACGTAAGTGATCGTAGCCCTGCCGTAAAACCATACGGCCTCTACACGTTTCGC
This sequence comes from Agapanthus africanus, assembly GCA_030015575.1. Classification (NCBI taxonomy): domain Eukaryota; kingdom Viridiplantae; phylum Streptophyta; class Magnoliopsida; order Asparagales; family Amaryllidaceae; genus Agapanthus; species Agapanthus africanus. Next base: position 506,041,356 of record CM057342.1, on the reverse strand, counting down.
TCAGTGCAGGGAAACTCTCTGTGTGGGACTCTAAAGACTCGACACTATGCTGGCAGTGGGTTTAACCACAGACCCAAAGCGGCACTAGCTGTACGTAACGGTCCCCAGGTAGATGACGATACGAAGGCCGATGAGGTAAACCCATCCGAACTCCTACTGAGCCTGTATGTGACAATCTCCGTACAGTCTTGTCTGTTCGTCTAAGAATATCGCATGGCGGGCCTAGGGGTGGTAAACGTCAGTCCCCTAATAGCGGTACAAGTCGTGTCAGAGTGTAGCCCAGAACACCCTGAGATAACACCGGAAACCTATCAGTATATCTCGCTTGCCCTGACCAGAGACTACTTGTGTAATGGCTCTCCTAGACACAGCGCGCTATCAACCCCCAATACCGGGAGAGACGAATCCTGTCTAACCGACACTGCCTCTAAGTGCTTCGGGACTGCACCCAACTACTACCTGTTTCCACGACTCCTTTGAGCCATGGTAGGGTAGTAATCAAAGTACAGTGGGAACACACTCGAGGCGAAGTGACAGTGTCAAGTCAGCGGACTAAGCTGTACTCATGTCACCTGGGAACTGATAACTGACGATATGTATAATACCAACTAACAGTTCCCGACGAGTCATGTCCAGTGTACTCATAACCTAACGAGCACCCGCATACTATCTCAAGTACGACGTACTGACGGCTGTGGGACAGACCGTCTCCCCTGCTGGGATGAGAAGCGTATACGCTAGTCTACTCCGGAGTATCGATGCCCCGTCTCGATAATAGTACGACTAGGGACCTGTATAAGGATGTGCTTGTAGATTACCCAGCCCCCACTAGTGTGACTGCCATCACAACGCTGGTAATCAAGCAAATATCCTAAGGGCTCCACTAATGTGTATAGGCGATATGCTAAAAGAAACACATGTACACACATTGAAGTAGAAACAAACCAAGTAGCATACTACCATTTTGAGCAAGATTGTCTATACAACTGTGAATATCCCAAGCTTCCATCAAGTAATATACAAACTAGTATGATACAGTAATGGCCTCTAGGGCATATACACTAACAATCTCCCACTTGCACTAAGGCCATGTACTGGCGTATCGAAGACCTATCATCTCGATCAGCCGCTCGAATTGAGTCTGGGGTAGGGCCTTCGTGAGTGGATCTGCAGTGTTATTCTCCGAATCTACTCTCTTCACCTCGATCTTCCGGCGATCAACGATCTCCCTGATCAGGTGGTACCGCCTCAAAATGTGCCTGGACTTCTGATGGGACCTGGGTTCCTTCGCTAAAGCTATAGCGCCGTTGTTGTCGCAATACAGCGGTATTGGATCAACAATGGTAGGAACCACCTGAAGCTCCATGAGGAACTTCTTCATCCAGACAGCTTCCTTTGCGGCATCGCAAGCAGCTATGTACTCCGCTTCCATAGTTGAGTCAGCAACGGTTTCCTGCTTGGAACTCTTCTAGCAAACAGCCTCTCCATTGAGGGTAAAGACATAACCCGACATGGACTTGGAGTCATCCTTGTCACTCTGGATGCTGGATTCAGCAAAGGCCTCGATCTGGAGGTCTTTTCCGCCATACACCAAGAACATCTCCTTAGTCCTTCTCAGGTACTTGAGAATGTTCTTTACTGCTATCCAGTGTTTCTCTGCTGGGTCCGACTGATACCGGCTAACAACGCTCAATGCGTATGCTACATCTGGTCTGGTACATAACATCGCATACATTATAGAGCCTACCGCAGAAGCGTAGGGTATAATAGACATGCGATCCCTTTCCAAATCAGTCTTGGGAGACATCTCTTTGGAGAGGGTGATCCCGTGACAAGCCGGTAAATTACCGCGCTTGGAATCTTCCATACTGAATCTTTTCAGTATGGTGTCGATGTACCTGGACTGTGAAAGTTCCAACATCCTCTTAGATCTATCACGATAGATCTGGATCCCCAGAATGTAGTTGGCATCGCCCAGGTCCTTCATGGAGAACCTCTGTGACAAGAATCTTTTGACTGACTGTAGCATAGAAATATCATTTCCTATTAGGAGAATGTCATCCACATACAAGACGAGGAATACCACAGTTCTCCCTACAATCTTATTGTAAATGCATGGTTCATCTGGGTTTTTGATAAAGTCGAATTCCTTGACAGTATCATCAAAGCAGATGTTCCAACTCCGCGATGCCTGCTTCAGTCCATAGATGGACTTTAGCAACTTGCACACTTTATGCTCCCACTCTGAATGAATCCCTCCGTCTGATCCATATAGACTTACTCTTCTAAATTTCCATTTAGGAAAGCCGTCTTTACGTCCATCTGCCACATTTCATAATCGTGGAAAGCAGCAATGGCAAGAAGGATCCGAATGGATTTGAGCATAGCCACTGGAGAAAAGGTCTCGTCATAGTCCAAACCAGGTCTTTGACGAAAACCCTTTGCAACAAGTCTAGCTTTATAGGTTTCAACCTGCCCATCTGCACCAATCTTCTTTCTGAAGATCCATTTGCAGCCTACGGGTTTTACCCCTTCTGGAGCAAAGTCCAAAGTCCAAACTTTGTTGGTGTACATGGACTCCATCTCGGTCCGCATTGCATCCAGCCATTTTATCGAGTCACCGCTCTGAATGGCTTGCTGGAAGCTAGTAGGCTCACCATAATCTATAGTGCAATCCTCTCTATCCCCGTCTATGAGAAAACCGTAGTATCTCTCGGGCGGATGAGACTGCCTACTACTCCTGCGGAGTGGCGCTGGGATGTCCGGTTCTCCTGAAACTTCTGGTTCTTCCAAGCTTTCAGTAATAGCTTGTGGTTCTGGAATTTCTTCCAGTTCTACTACGCTCCCACTTGTTTCTTTTTCTAAAAACTGATGTTCCAGATAGTGGGCATGACGAGAAACAAAAATCTTTTGTTCCTCTGCGTAATAGAAAAAATACCCCCTGGAGTTCTTTGGGTATCCTACAAACTTACACAGTACTGAGCGTGCCTCGAGCTTGTCCGCATGCTGGTTTTTAACAAAAGCTGGGCATCCCCATATCTTCAGATATTGAATATGGGGTTTCTTCCCACACCACATCTGATATGGTGTGGTAGGCACAGTCTTGGAGGGAACCTTGTTCAAAAGATATGCAGCTGATTCTAGCGCATAACCCCAGAAGGATCGCGGTAACTCAGCCTTACTCATCATGGATCGAACCATATCCAATAGGGTTCGATTCCGCCTTTCCGATACACCGTTGTGTTGTGGTGTGTATGGAGGAGTAAGTTGAGAGAGAATTCCATTCTCTTTTAAGTAGTCCATAAACTCGGCACTTAAGTATTCACCACCTCGATCAGATCTCAGTGTCTTGATACTTTTGCCTGTTTGTTTTTCAACATCATTCTTGTATTCTCGAAATTTCTCAAATGCCTCGGATTTGTGCTTCATTAGGAAGACATGCCCATACCAAGAGAAATCATCTGTGAAAGTAATGAAGTATGAATAACCACTTCGCGCATGTGTAGACATTGGACCACACACGTCACTGTGTATGAGTCCCAAGAGCTCGCTTGCTCTTTCTCCGTGTCCAGTGAACGGAGTCTTTGTCATCTTTCCTATGAGACAAGATTCACAAGTGGCATAAGACTGATACTCGAACGGATTCAAGTATCCCTTTTTATGTAACTTTGTTAATTGTGTCTCATTAATTTGACCCAGTCTATAATGCCATAAGAAAGCCTGATTTGTTTCCGGAGACTTTCATTTAAGTGTGTTCTGGACACTGAAGATCTGAGTTTGATTTAATACGTATATTCCATTTTTCAATGTACCTGACCCAATCAGAACTTGATTTAGGTGGATGTTGCCTACATCGCTTACAAAAGTAAAATCATATCCTTCCTTAGAAAGTAAGGATACAGATATGATATTACAAGTTGCACCTGGTACATAAAAATAGTCACACAGAATCAGTATCTGCCCAGTTGTCAGTCCAAGATGATATTCCCCTACGGATTCAGCATACATGCTCATTCCATTAGCAACCCTGAGGGTCATATCACCTATCTTGATAACCCTACTGTTTCTCAGAGCCTGTAATGATTTACAGATGTGAGATCCTGATCCGGTATCTAATACCCAGGAAGTAGGGTTAACTGACAAACGGTTCTCTATCACAAACACACCTGAAGCCGAAGCCACAACATGCTTTGAATCCTGGCTACTGGCTTTGCTAGCCCTGCAATCCTTCTGCAATTGTTCATTCCCGTAACAATAGGAACGTCCCACTTTTACTACATCCAGTCCCGAAACTTTTGCCCTTCCCTTTCCTTATGCTTCCTTGGTTTCCTTCAGGGTAGAAGGTAGAGACTGCAGAATCAAGTCAGTACCTGACTCGTTCTTCAACGTGGTCTTCAGGTCCGTGAGCTCAAAATAGATGGTCTCTGTAAGGACGTTGCCCCTACAGATGACCCGATAGCCAACCTCGCTTGAAGCAATTCGTTCGAGGTCTCATATCTTGCAATACGAGATTGCTCTCCATATAAATCTTTGTTATGGAGGAAGATAGAAACTAAGTCCATCTTCTCGTGTTGCCTCTGGTATGCACCATCAACTGAGGCCAACACGAGGCACTTGGCTTTCGCACAGTCTTTTCCCGATGTCTTACGGATATCAATATCCGTGATAGGGGAAACTGGTCCTAAGACGGCAAGGGTTGGATTAGTTAGGAGGTGTTCCAGCTTGTTATGGGCAATGGACATCTGGACAGACCTTTGCCAATCATAACAGTCAGATTCAGTCATTTTATTATCTAGATGTAACCTATGTCTGTGTTGCGCCACGGCAGCGCCCCGGCCTTCTGCTCGAGGCCAAAATGCGGAATCAAAATTTTTCTTGACTTTTAAACAGGCGCTACCGCGGACAATAAAACCCGGATCATAACCATTAACCTAATCCTAGCAATCAAGAGAATGGGGTAGAAGCTATACCGAGCGATCCGTGTCCTCCGGTCTTCGTCTCCACTCCGATCTCCCGCGGAATCTCCGTCCGTCACCTCCTCGTCGAAAAGGGCACCACATAGCCGGATTCTTTTACGGGCTCCCACCTCTGGACCGAGGCAACTCGGGCACGAAGTTGGCTAGCCGACGCGTCCAAGATTTGCTGTAGATGTAGTGTAGAAATGCTTGTCTCATTTGGGGTTTGAAGTTGCCTTGATGCAGGAATCGAAGAATGAACTATGGAGAGATGTGTGGAATCAATTTTCTAGCAAAGGAAAAATGAAATGAGATGAAGATATCACTCTACAAAAATGAATCCCTCTCATTCTCTCATCCAAATGTGGCCGGCCCCCTCCCCCTTAGGAAATATGGTGGTGGAAAAACAAAACAAGAAGGGAGGTGATGGTAGTAAAAGTAGAAAGGTGACCACATCCAAAAGAAATGATAACCATGTCATTTCCAAATCAAATCAAATTCTAATCACAAAAGCAAGAAATGATGATAGAAAAGAATGGTACCAAATGATGCTATCATTAATCTCCCATTTCACAAATAAACCCTCCACAAAATGTTATTTGCACACTTGCAAATAACCCCCTCCATCGGAAAGTCTGGCCGGGAAGGAACAAAGGAAAACCGGCCGGAACGGAATGCAAACTGGCAACTTCAGAAAACTGAACCCGTAATAAATTACAGGAAAACCCCGCTACTGCATATACATGCTCGCATTTGTATTCCCACTGAATATAAATGCAACGAGACAAAATCTAAACTGTCTTAAACTAGAATCCGGCTTAAACCAAAGCTGGCTAGTAAAAACCGCCCGATCACGATCCGTGCAATACCGCACGTATCTGATCGAACCCTGCCATATCTCCATAGGGCCTCTACAGCATTTTGCCCGAAACTTGAGTAACTGAGTGTGTGGTGGACTCTAAAGACTCGTCAATACTATGGCTGTGGATTTAACCACTAGCACTTCAGAGGTATTAGCCATACGTGACGGGCCACCAGCTATTGACCAAAAGGGACGTCGATGAGCGAACTCATCCTGACACCCTACTGAGCCTGTCAGTGACAATATCCGTACAGTCCGGTCCGTTCGTCTATGAGTATCGCATGGCAGGCCTAGGGGGTTGGTAAAAGTCAGACCCCCAAAAGCGGTACAAGTCGTGTCGGAGTGTAGCCCAGAACACCCTGAGATACTACTGGAATACCTACCAGTAAATCTCCTGCCTCGGCCGAGGGCTTTGTGTAATGGCTCTCCTAGACACAGCGTGACCTCACCCCTAATACCGGGAGAGACGAACCCCTGCAGATCCGCTCACTGCCTCCATGTGGCTCGGGACTGTACCCAACTAAAACCTGTTTGCACGACTCCTTTGAGCCGTGGTAGGGTAGTAATCAAAGCACAGTGGGAACTCACACGAGACAAATGACGATCTCAGGTCGATGAACTAACCTGTACACATGTCACCAGGGAACTGCTATCTGACGTCTGGTATAATCCCAACTAGCAGGTTCCCGGCGAGTCCTGTCCGGTGTACTCATAACCCAATGAGCACCTGTATACATCTTAGGTGAACCAACTGACACCAATGGCTTGTGAGACCGGCCACCACCCCTCGTCGGGGTCTCGACTGTATACACTAGTCTACTAATGGAGTATCGATGCCCAGTCTCGAAACTCCCACGACTAGGGACCATTTAAGGATGTGCTTATAGACTACCAGCTCCCACGTATATGATCGCCCTCATACTGCTGGCAGTCAAGCAAGAATCCTAGGGGCTCTATCAACGTGTAATAGCGACCTGTCAGGCCACCTAAAGCAGTACACGAAGATAAAGATAAACCAGATAGCATACTATCATCTCGAGTAAGACTGTCCTACTAGGATAAGTCCTCCCTCAATCATTGCAATCACGTGCCTGTGATCCAATAATTGACTCTGAGGGCACTATCTCCAACAGTCTGGTCACTGGGTCGCTGCAATTAAGAGAGAGAGAAGAAAACACTTAGCATGATGCTCTTGCAAGTTTAGATTTGTTTTTAATTTATCTAAACAGGATGGCTCCCACTGTCTCTCGAATCCCTCCTCAAACCATAATGGAAGAATTAGTCGGGTTCAATCTCACCGTACAATACTTGCTTAACCGTTCAGCCAGGCCAGTGTCGGTACTTCGAGGGAGGTTTTCCAACGCTTTCGCGAAGTTCCTTAATTAAGTAACCTCTTTTCACTAGGGGCGTAGCCCCGCTAACACCTTTCAAGACACCTACTTGGTTTATAGCATTGATCGTTAAGTGAGAAAGTTCTCGAGGAGTAGCATATACTCACAGTAGGATCGGGATCCAAATATCATTGCATGATAAAACTGAAGGAATCCTACCAGAATCATCACACTCCAAATGGTATGCAGCACTAGCAAGTTTCAGTTTCTTTAGAAACTTCCGATGTGGATTTTTGCCCCATGCTCTTATGACCTTGACGAAGGCCAACATATCTTAAGTCACATGTCAAGTTCTACCCGTCATTGTCCAGGTTAATTTGAACCCACCCGTACATACCCTTGATGAAGGCTAAAATAGTAATACGACTGTCCCAAACCAACGCATCTATCTATGCTACAGATAAATATTCAGCAGCTACCAATCACTATGCCTTGGCGAAGGTCAACATACATAGCTTGAATACTACTGAATATTTAACTGAAATGATGGAGGGCTATGAATGGTTTTGGCGAAACCGTGAACGTAGTGAACTTGATATAATCGAAGGAACGAGATAGCTTTTAAAAGGAGTGGTTCAAGCTCCGCATTTAAAAGTTGGTTTTTGAAAAGAACCGAGTGGTTTTGAAAGTGTTCCAACGACTTTTACTTGGTTTATTTTCTTGCATTAATTTTAATGTGTCCTATTATTTAATCCTACCATTGCAGAAAACACCGAAAATATGACGTACGCTTATGCCATCCGCATTCGCCACGGGGTCCCGTCATCACCCGTTAGGTTACTTAACTAACGACAGAGCGGGGGCTGGACTAGCGCGGATGCAAAACATAAGCAACGCCTAAATAGATATCATATATAGATATATACATTCGTCAAATGCAATGATAGCCATTCCAGATCACGGATGAACACTTTGGATATACTAGAAATCTGAGATTCGTTCGAGCCTGCAACTAAAAGCGGATTACACAGTCGCGATGAATAGCCAATACCCCACCCAAGACCCCTACGGGTGCGGCAAACTACCCGCCAAGTACCCGAAGCGAAGCAACCACTCTCAACAACGTGAGTAGGCCACTCGGCAGTTCGAGATACCCGGTAGTTTGTGCACCCCACCTTGGGTCTATCCTAGGAGCATAAACAATAAAAAGAAATTATACAATAGCGGCTGCAACCTCATCCCGGATGTGCGGTCATACAAATAATATTACATCAATTTACAAATTTTACATGAATGAAAGAAAAAGAAACTCTCATCTCACATCCACCCAGCTATTCATCCGCGACAATCCAACGAGTTCATATACACAAACCATCAACATTACAGATCACAGATATGTATAACCCCCACTAATCGACGTATAGCGATTAGCAGACGTTCAATACATATATCACATCACAGATAATATCCATTAGCCAAGGTCTACGAAATTTCGATCAAAATACGGATTTGTAACCACCCCAAAAACAAATTTGTTCTCTGAAAAATCTGGGCAGAAACAAACTATACTAAAAATCCCAAAACATCCAAATAAGAACACTGCACAAAACCCGGTCCACGGCCGAGTCAACTAGGCCGCGGATCCGCGGAAGGAAGCATGTTCTTGCCGCGGATCCGTGGCTCTTTGACCGAGTCACTGGATCGTTTTTGTTTTGTGTTTTTACAAAACCCTGAGCCGATTTTTCATGTATGTTAAATCATTTTTAGAGCAGTATAAAAAATCGGTAGAAACATAGTTTTTCCGGACGTGTTTTGCGATTTTTTCCGATCGAAATTCTAAATACTTTGCTAACTTGCTAGTTTATATTTAGCTAGGCTCTGATACCACTGTAAGTCCACATTGCTCACCCCGGTTCTTACGGGGAGGCGAAAACGGCGAAAAACAATTTTTTGGCGCAAAGGCAACATGGACTAAAAGATGGATCTTTGCTAAACTACAAACTAGTAAACTACATGAGGTGCTATCAATTATGCCATAGAGATTATACCTCACGATACCGGTCCTTCGGGTCATCTTTCCGCTGTCCTGCTCGTCCATCCAAGCTCCGAGGATCGATTCGGATCTTGGTCACCTCCGCGGCCTTCTTGAGTCGAAGACGATCCACTCGAGAGTTGTGCTCCGAGCTCCACCTCGAGCCGAGGCAACTAGGGCAACAAGATCGCTAGTCTTGATGTCCTAGGATGTGTAGAAGTAGTAGAGGGATGGTTTTGTCAATAAGGATTCTTTTTCTCTCAACACATGAGATCAAAGGAAGAATCAAGAGTAGGAAGAAAAAGGAGAACCATGGTGCTTTCTCATTTCATTTTCTAAGAGAGAGAATGAGAAATCAAGAATGAACTAAGAAAATGAACCATGGTTCAATAATACACCAACATCATCATTACTAATCTTTTCATGATAAAGTTGATGGCAACAATTGACTTGACCATTTTCATAATCCAAAAAATAAAAAGAAATCCAAAGAAAACTCTAGACCTCTCATTAAGGTCCAAGTCAACTTTGGTCAAACGGTCAACAAAGTCAAGTATGGTCAAGTATGGTCAAATGGTCAAAGCAATTAGCCATCACATAATTATCACTAAAAAGATCAGTAAATAATGTCCGCGGCTCATAATGGTTTTGACCGAACGAATTGCCAAAACCCTAATGATTCGGCCTCAAAATGGTATTGACCGAATCAACTGTCAAAACCCTAATGAGCCTGCCACATAACGGTTTTGGCCGAATCAACTGCCAAAACCCTAATGAGGCACCTCCTCCTTCTTCTCTCCTCAATACCATGCATACACACCCGCATCCGTATTCCGTAGAATGCGAATGCACAGAAGAAAAAACAAATCCATCCGTGCAATACTAGAATCCGGCTTAAACCAAAGCCCACTAGTATTGCCTGCCTGAACAGCTTACGCACACACGTGCACGTAAGTGATCGTAGCCCTGCCGTAAAACCATACGGCCTCTACACGTTTCGCTCAGTGCAGGGAAACTCTCTGTGTGGGACTCTAAAGACTCGACACTACGCTGGCAGTGGGTTTAACCACAGACCGCAAGCGGCACTAGCTGTACGTAACGGTCCCCAGTTAGATGTCGATAAGAAGGCCGATGAGGTAAACCCATCTGAACTCCTACTGAGCCTGTATGTGACAATCTCCGTACAGTCCGGTCTGTTCGTCTATGAATATCGCATGGCGGGCCTAGGGGGATGGTAAACGTCAGTCCCCTAATAGCGGTACAAGTCGTGTCGGAGTATAGCCCAGAACACCCTGAGATAACACTGGAAACCTATCAGTATATCTTGCTTGCCCTGGCCAGAGACTACTTGTGTAATGGCTCTCCTAGACACAGCGCGCTATCAACCCCCAATACCGGGAGAGACGAATCCTGTCTAACCGACACTGCCTCTAAGTGCTTCGGGACTGCACCCAACTACTACCTGTTTGCACGACTCCTTTGATCCATGGTAGGGTAGTAATCAAAGTACAGTGGGAACACACTCGAGGCGAAGTGACAGTGTCAAGTCAGCGGACTAAGCTGTACTCATGTCACCTGGGAACTGATAACTGACGATATGTATAATACCAACTAACAGTTCCCGACGAGTCATGTCCAGTGTACTCATAACCTAACGAGCACCCGCATACTATCTCAAGTACGACGTACTGACGGCTGTAGGACAGACCGTCTCCCCTGCTGGAATGAGAAGCGTATACGCTAGTCTATCCCGGAGTATCGATGCCCCGTCTTGATAATCCTATGACAAGGGACATGTATAAGGATGTGCTTGTAGATTACCCAGCCCCCACTAGTTCGACTGCCATCACAATGTTGGTAATCAAGTAAAGATCCTAAGGGCTCCACTAATGTTTATAGGCGATATGCTAAAAGAAACACATGTACACACATTGAAGTAGAAACAAACCAAGTAGCATACTACCATTTTGAGCAAGATTGTCTATACAACTGTGAATATCCCAAGCTTCTATCAAGTAATATACAAACTAGTATGATATAGTAATGGCCTCTAGGGCATATACACTAACACAAAGCGCTAGCGCTCTTTCGCTCAGAGCGCTAGCACCCAAAACGCTAGCGCCCGAGTGCCCATGTGCTGACACGTGTAGCGCTAGCGCTCTTGCGCTCAGAGCGCTAGTGCCCAAAGCGCTAGCGCCCGAGCGCCTACGTACTGATACGTGGTGCGCAAGTGCTCAAAGCGCTAGCGCTCTTACGCTCAGAGCACTAGCGCCCAAAGCGCTAGTGCCCGAGCGCCCACGTGCTGACACGTAGTGCGCTAGCGCTCAAAGCGCTAGCGCCCAAAAGCGCTAGCACACGAGCGCCGACGTGCTGACACGTGGTGCGCTAGCGCTCAAAGCGCTGGCGCTTTTCCCACACATCATTTGGATGCCCTTTCCCTTTTTTTTATTTTATATGTATATGTATATAGACACACACACACACACACATACTTTACAACACTGTCCTTCCCAAAAAAATTTTAGGCCGGGGCGCTGCCCCGCACCCCGTAAGGGGGCTGCTAACCCCCTTGACCCCCCGCCCGCTATCCAGGTAGCGGGACCCCCGTAAAAACTCTGCATGGCTCCCGATATATCCAAACGCCCCCTTTCAAAACACAACACATGCACAGTGTACATTGAGTTCGCATGACCAGTTTAACCCGTCAATCGGAGGTTCCCTCGCTCCAAAGGCGAGGGGTAATTAACGGCAGCTTAGTCCGCGGCAGCCAGAGATTCGGATCCCCACAGTCAATAAACCATGGCCTACTCTAGGCAGGGGGAATCTGTAGTACACCTGACAAGCGCATGCGTATTCCCATCTCAATGGGGTGACGAAAAACACCCTACAGATTCTGGCATGCCCGGTGGGACCTATCTCTCCTCCCATATTTCGGGTTAAGCATTCATGCGAACTCAATCAATATACATATCGATATTTATACTAAAATAATACCCTTTCATGTAGGGTTTTCAAGCAGTCACTTCTCAAGGATGTCTCCAATGATGAACTCAGCTCCCATCTCATACACGATGAAGATGGACTCCAGGACGGTCCTCCCGACCAGTCTTGGGCGACAGAGGGAGGAGCCGCTGCTACAGTTTGGCTCTATTCTGTTCGTGCCAGCTAACGCCATTTTAGCTCCTCAAGCTCCAGCAACAGACAGACCGATCTTGAAAGGCAGAAGACCAAATGTGGTGATCTCGAGGGCGCCCCAACCCAAACGCAAGTCGGTGTCTGAACGACTTTCCTTGCCCCCAGCTGGGGGCAAGGCCATCAACACCAACAAAGCTATAACGCGTCTTGAGCAAGCTTCGGTGGTGCCCCTAACAACTGCTCGATCGGGTGTCTTCTCTAATCTCCCTACTAATCGACTCACAATGGCTTCCCGGATAACGGATGCCCGCCAAGCCTTCAAAATCGAGAAGCTAAGACAGAAAAGGCTCAGGTATAGAGCCAACAAAAGGGCTAGGGCTCCTGCTAGGCTGAACCTCCTGAGGTTCGAAGAACAGGGTTACCCTGCCAAAGATGAGGAAATGGCTGGCTATGTGGTCCACGCTGTCGACATGGTGGGCACGCACAGAAAGAGCAAGGACGGTGCCACCACATCTCAAATCCAATTTGGCTTGAATGTGGTTTTCGTTTCCTAAGAACAGCCGCCTTTGCTGGGTGATGAAAACCCTCTCACTGAGAATGATAGGCAGAAAGACCCTTCGGTCCATGAGGAGTCGGGCTCGGAAAGTGAACATAAGCCAATCTTCTGTCCCAAGAACGCAGAGCAGCAACTTCTCCAAGAGCTCCGAAAACAGCTCAGAAGCAAAGACAAGGAGATGGCCAAGCTCTACTCGAAAATTGACGACTTGACAAACGTCGTCTTATGGCTTACGGCCTAACTTGCCTCTCAGCCGCCCAATCAAGCTCAGGGCTCTGCTCATGAATCGAGAAACGGTGTCCCGAAACAGCCGATGCCCGTTCCTTCAAATCCAAAAGTGGGCGGACCGCATGAAAATCAGTCGCATCCTATCTCGGGAAATGTATTGGCTACCGATGACAGTAGCCCGCTAACTCAAGATCAAATCATGGATTTGGTTGCCAACAAAGTCAAAACATTGGTAGCCGAAGCCAAAGCGCAAAAAGATATCAGCAGCAGTGGGAGACCATATCCTGCTCAGTATGATCTGATAGAATTTCCTAACGGCTATGTCATCCCTAAATTCGGAAGATTTGATGGGACGGGAAATGCGAATCAGCACATCGCCTACTTTAAAGCTTCATGCGGGAATGCTGGGGGCAACGATGCACTTCTCCTTCGCCAGTTTGTTAATAGCTTGACCGATGTTGCTTTCGACTGGTATGCGAGCATACCGGATGGCTCCGTTACTACATTCGTCCAAATGGAATCTTTGTTTCGACAAAGGTTCATGAGCGTCAGCGATAAGATCACCATTGCCGAGCTCGTAAGGACCAAGCCCAAGAACAACGAAAGCAGTACGGATTTTATAACCCGATGGCGCAATCTCTCCGTCAAATGTGAGCCGCCGATAGAGCAGGACCAATCTGTCAGTGTAACACCTGAGTTTAGGGTTAGTGGTAATCGTGTGTTAGTGTGGGGTTTTTGGTAAAAAGTTTACCAAATTGGGTTTCTAGTAATTTATCTGGTTTTATAGTTATTTTTGTAGGAATTTATCTCGATCGCACACACTTGTGCACGATAGCTAGGGTTGGGTTTAGAGTGACCTAGTTTGGGTGTGCATGGTGGTTAACCATGTTTAGCCCACCATGGTAGGATTAGGGCCTTGCTTAAGATAATTGGGTGGATTTGTGAGCAAATTATTTTAACTAGGGTGGTTGGCTTTGACCAAGGGTGCTTAGAGAGGGTTTAAGGTTGACTTGCTAGAGAGAGAGAGAGATGTGATGGTTGCCATGATGGGTTAAGGTTGTATCACACCAAACCTTTTTGAATATATCTTCTCGCTCACACTCAATTTCAGCCCCTAAAAACATCAGATCAGCCACCAAAACCACCCTATCAGCCCAACCTCAATCCATTCCAGCACACTATCAGCCCCCCAACCCATCAGCTTAAACCATAACATCAGCATCAGCTGTATCAGCAACAGCAGCACTCTCTTAACCAACAGCCCCAACTCCATATACAACACCCATGCAACCCTCACACACACACACACATCAGCCTCTTTCAGCCCCAAAACCAGCTGTATTGCATCAGCAGCACAACATCAGCCACACCAGCTCATGTCATCATTATAGCTACATAACCCATAGCATCAGCCACCTAGTGATTTCAGCTACAAAAACTACCCCAATACAACAGTAGCTGCTACTACAACCCTTCACAAAAATAAAAACACAAACACAATATCAACCACCAGCCACAGCTTCAGTAGCAGCAGCAGTTCAGCTTCAGTAGCAGCAGCAGTTCAGCCAGCAGCAGCAGTTTTGGAGCACTCCAGCAACTCCAGTAGCACCATCCCCTCCTCTTCTTCCTTTCTACTTGTGGTGAGGATCGTAGAGGGTAAAACTTCTAAACTTCTTCCTTGTTGGCTCAGTGGTGTCGTTATATGGCAACTAGTGGATAAATGTTAGATTTTGGGCTGTTTTTGTGAATTGTGTGGAACTTTGTTAAGTGCTGTTAGTAGTAGTTAGACTAGCCCAATTAGGTATGATTAAGACCAATTTAACCTAGGAAAACCCCAGATCACACTAAAATACCTCCAATTACCATTTTGTGCTAACCTTAAAACGTTTTATAGACTTTTTAGCCTTCCTGGAATCTGCTTTTGACCCAAGACTTACAGGTAAAATTTGGGAGGACTGGGGTACAGTGATCATGCCATGAACACACACAAAGAGAATGGGGACACAACTCCCACCTCAGGCTGCCTATTTATTCAATCTGGCCGCAATTTGCGGCCAGAGCAGGGGCTGGGGTGCTGGGGTTTTGCCTATAGGTGTCCGTGGGGTAGCTTAGGATCTTGGTACATGTAACTTTTTGTGTAGAAACCAGAGTCAAATTCTGGAGCCTTAACCCTGTTTTTGACATTTCTTTTTGGGCAAAACGCAGCTATTTGAATCTGCTATTACCCCAGTGGTCTCAGAATAAATCTGAGTGGGCTGTAACCTACTTGGGAGACCCTGACCTCACTACCAGAGCCCGACCCTAACCTCTTCCCCCCAGGCCGCCGAAATAATCCTTCTGGCCGCAAATTGAGGCCAGACTTGAGAGATAGGAGCTAGGGCTTTTAAGGTGGGTGTCTGCTGCATTCTGTAGGTCTCTGGTATACTTAGATTTGTAATATTTTGATCAGGGTAAAATCTGGGAAGGTATATCATTTCCTGGTATTTGTGGTTTGCGCGATACGCGCGATACGCGAGTGGTTCTATGATTCAGCGTATCGCGGCGTATCGGGTTAAGCGCTAGGCACATACACGCACGTTTCAGCGTATCGCACACACGCGCGTCAATTCGCGACACGAGTTCTCGTTTGTTTTATCACGTATGCGAGATTTTGATTATATTTGGATTCTCGTGTAAATTCCAGGTTCGCAGGCGGGTACGTCAGACGCCGCCGGGAAAGGGAAGCAGGTGGTCGTCTATACTTAGCACACGACCAGGTGAGTAGATTTAACATCTACGGGGAAATCGCCCGTATGGCGTTAAGCATCAGGGCGTAGTAGGATGTTTAGTTTTATATGTTCATGCAAACCTACTAGAGTAGCATACCCTTGTACATATATAGAACTGGTAGTATAGAACACTGCACTGTCACTAACGGTACATGCTGCACAAGCACGATCTATATGCTACACTCACACCGTTAGTGATTGCCATGACACTCACAGCATAGGATTGCTAGAAATTATATGTTATATTGATTCATTTCACTGTTGTTGTCACGATTGGCCATATCCGCATGTGCATATTTTTACCATGTTCACCTTGTAGCTCATCATAATACTCATATATATATATATATATATATATATCTTGGACACATATGCATCATTTCCACATTAGTGTACGTGTATATTGCTACACTCACTTAGCATATTTAGCTTCTCGCACATCCATACCTATACTCATTTTCGTATGAAACATACATGGATTATATTGACTTGAATTAAAAACTAAGGGACCGCATATGGTATTTTCCAAACTGGGTATTTAAAAAAAAAAAGAGCGGTTTTCCCCTTTTCTTCCATACGACGCATGGCATGGATTTACGCATTAGATTGATTCATGTGATTTCTGGATTTTGGGAACCGGAGTACTATTTTAAGAAAATACGCACTGTTTAAAAATCCGGTTTCCCTTGATTTGATATTTTAGTGCATCCACCATGTGTTTTCTCGGTGCTAGAGCGATACATGGAACCCGAGTCGAGGAGCTGGACGAGGCCGATTGCGGGTACATGGTGGACCCGGTATAGTACCCCGGGGCGAGAACGGATCGCTGTGCAGTAGACGGTGAGCCTGGCAGAGGGACTACTACCTACCGGTGATTGGTTGGACCTGGCGGTTATCCGGAGGATACCGACCAGAGTCGAGAGATAGATACGGGACGACTCGTACTGCCGGGGCCGAGGGCTGATATCGCAGACAGAGCCCGTGGGCTAACCCGGATTGACGGATGCCCGAGCTCTGAGGTTTTGCGTGTCGATGCTGGGCACGAGTTTTCTTGATATTTGGGTGCCGATGTTGGGCACTCGCGATTCTATGAGATCACAGGATTTGAGGGCCGATGTGGATGACGGCGCCTGAGTCGTTTTGGGATTGGGGTGTATTGACAGACGCCAGTTATTTTTCCACGTTGACATTTCGTGTAGACATTATTTCTCCCCATACTCATCATTTATTACTTTACATCTCATCCTGTAGCTAGCATACCTGATAGAGTACACATGCTTGCATATCATTGCGTACCCTGCTCATCCTATATAGGATTGTTAGATTACATTGCCATGTCTGATTATCACATATCTGCTCATTACATAGAGATGGCATTAGATCATATTTGTTGCATGATATTGAGCATTCAGTTCATCATATAGATGTTACCTGTTGGGATAGTTTAGAGTATCGCAGCACGTGCATACTCGCGATTACCTTTATATGTTATCTACTACTCACGAGTTGGCAACTCACCCCCGTTGTGCCACAGTGTTTGCAGATTGCCCTGTGGAGTAGTCGCGGCTGGCTGTTTACCGCACCCTTTGACACAGATACCATTGCTAGTTGGTGGGGTTTTGTACGGTATCTGTTTACTTTCAGTTGTATATTGATGTATCTAGTATTCTCCATCTACCTTCATGTATTGACTTAGAGACCGTTGTGAGGACGACATATGTTATTTTGTACTCTGGTGTCGAGCTCGTTGTGAGCCGATTTCATTTATGCAGTCTTATATTTCTTGCTATCTTAATTTCATTTCTACTCAGTCATTGAGATGCTCTATTTATTCCACATGTCATTTTACTTATATCTTGTCTTCACCCGATTCCCGGGACAAACTCTTGTATAAAAAAATGTTGCAAATAAAATTATTAAATAACACATGAACTCAAAAGGATTTCTACTAAATTAACTAAAAAGGTTTTCTAAACATTTGAAACAGTTTTTACTAAAAATGTCTCAACACTCTACATTTAAATGGTTTTGATTTCTGGGTCGTCGGCTTACTTAGTCATGTTACGCCTTTAGACGTTGCGTGGTTAAGTGCCGGTCACGGGCCGAACTTTGGGTCGTGACAAAGTTGGTATCAAAGCTAGGTTTTACCTTCGGAGTGTAGGATGACCCTGGTATGATGGAGTAGGTAGCTGCGGCAGGGTGCCGTGGCGTGTGTATGTTCTGCGACATACTCACGACGCGACACTCCGCCTAAGCGACCTTAGGACCTATGGATCGAACTTCCTTCTTGATATACATTCTTGTGATTCGAATTCCGTATCCTCATCAAATCCTACTTTCCTTTCAGCCATTATGCCGCCAAAGACTACGAGGGCACAGAGAGCGACCGCGAGGGCCGAGATGCGAGTTGACTCGTCTGAGACGAGGACTGACCCGGGCAGTACACCTGTTGCACCCGAGCAGACCGTCCCTCCTATGACAGATCAGATTGCCACACTAGGGGCTGGCGTGCAGGAGATGCGCCAGACGATGGGATCCAGCATGCAGGAGATGCGTCAGATGATAGGGTCGCTAGTTGAGACGCTTCGAGCGCAGCGACCAGAGGTAGCTCCACCAATCACAGGGACCGCGATGGTACCGATAGCACAGGCAGTTGCCCCTGCAGCCACAGAGGTGAATACAGTATCGTTAGCAGAATTCATGAGGCTGAAGCCTCCGGTCTTCACAGGCACCGATCCAGCCGAGGACCCGCAGTCTTTCATTGACAGGATGGCACGGATATGCCGTTCCCTCAGATGCTCAGATACGCGATGGGTAGAGTTCGCGAGCTTTCGCCTGGAAGGACTTGCGCAGAAATGGTGTGAATCAGTTGAGAAGGGCAGGGCGGTAGGTCTTCCTCCTATGACCTGGACTGAGTTCGTGACGATGTTCCTTGCCCGCTTCCTTCCTCAGAGTGTTAGGGATGCCTAAGCACGCAGATTTGAGTCCTTGCGCCAGACGCCAGAGATGACCGTGGCAGAGTACGATGTGCTATTCACCGAGTTATCAGTCTATGCTCCATACCTAGTGGCCACTGAGGAGTTGCGAGTCAAGAGATTTGTCCGAGGCTTGTTTACCCCACTGTTCCTTGCGATCAGCGCACAGCATTACGAGACATATGCAGCAGCCGTAGACGCAGCCCTATTAGTCGAGGCGCGCCTTGCAGAGACTTCGGCAGTCCCAGAGCCGAAGAGGGTCCGTACTGATACATCGGCACAGAGACGGCCGTTCAGACGCCGCGACAGACACCTTGCAGGTGGCAGAGACTCGAGACGAGGTCAGCTTTTCAGCTCTTATCCCCAGGAGGGTCAGCCAGTATCATCCGGATGTTACCGATGCGGGAGTTCCTATCATCGTGTTCGAGAGTGTCCTGAGATACCCCGTAGAGAGGCAGCCGCACCGCATGTCACACTTCCTCCTTCTCCACCCCAGAGGGCATTGCCCATTGTACCTACAGTTGCCCCGCACCAGCCTCAGGCACAGAGAGGCCGTGGTCACGGAGGGTTTGTTCCTAGAGGACGAGGCGGTCGAGGAAGAGGACAGCCAGCCACCGGCAGAGCACAACCAGCTGCTAGTAGGGGACCGCCAGTTGCAGGTGGAGGATAGGCACGGGTCTTCGCATTGACGCATCAGGACGCGCAGGCGTCCAATGCGGTGGTCACAGGTGCCTTATCAGTATGTTCTGTTGATGCACACGTATTGTTCGATCCCGGATCCATGCACCCGTACGTTTCCACACATTTTGTACCGAGTTTGGGTAGAGCGTCTGGGTTTCTTGATCAGCCGCTTGTAGTGACCACTCCCGTGGGAGAGTCATTTGTGGCTAGGCACGTGTTCCGATCCTGCGTTGTCCGTATTGGCGAGTGAGATTTGCCTGTCGACTTGATCCTTCTAGAGATGTTGGACTTCGACGTTCTCTTGGGCATGGATTGGTTAGCCACGTGCTATGCGTCAGTGGACTGCCGCGAGAAGACAGTGAGATTTTGTTTTCCCGGCGAGTCGGCTTTTGTTGTGCAGGGGGACCGTGGTGCCACCCCTCACAGATTGATTTCTTCTCTTCACGCAGGACAGCTTTTGAGGAAGGGATGTCAGGGATTTCTAGCCTATATTTATGATACTAGAGCCACAGATATTCCATTGGACCAGGTTCCGATCGCATGTGAGTTCCCTGACGTATTCCCTAACGAGCTCCCTGGGCTACCGCCTGAGCGTGATGTCGTGTTCTGTATTGATTTGATTCCCGGCACGGGGCCTATTTCTATACCGCCTTATCGGATGGCCCCGGCGGAGCTTAGTGAGTTGAAGAGTCAGTTGCAAGATTTGTTGGACAAGGGACTTATTCGACCCAGTGTTTCTCCTTGGGGTGCTCCGGTCCTGTTTGTTAAGAAGAAGGACGGCAGTTTACGTCTGTGTATCGACTACCGGCAGCTGAACCGGGTGACCGTGCGGAACAGATATCCGTTGCCATGCATCGATGACTTGTTCGACCAGCTTCAGGGGGCAGGATATTTTTCAAGGATCGATTTGCGGTCGGGCTATCATCAGCTGCGAGTTCGACAGGAAGACATTCCGAAGACAGCCTTCCGTACGCGTTATGGCCATTATGAGTTTTTGGTGATGTCGTTCGGACTCACCAACGCGCCAGCAGCCTTCATGGACTTGATGAACCGTATGTTCAGGCCATATCTCGATTTGTTCATCATCGTATTTATTGACGATATATTGGTGTATTCCCGGAGCAGAAAGGAGCACGAGCAGCACCTGCGGATCACACTGCAGACCTTGAGGGAGCACCAGCTTTATGCAAAATTCTCCAATTGCGCGTTCTGGTTGGACAGCGTGGACTTCTTGGGTCACGTGATTACACGGGATGGTATATGTGTAGACCCGAGGAAGGTCGAGGCCGTTAGGAGTTGGCCCAGACCCACATCTGTTACTGAGATACGCAGCTTTCTCGGACTAGCCGGCTACTACCAGCGATTTGTACAGGATTTCTCCCGTATTGCTGCACCCTTGACCGGATTGACCCGGAAGGGAGTTCCTTTCATTTGGACGGAGGAGTGCGAGCGCAGTTTCCAGCGGCTACGGACTTGCTTGACAACGGCGCCAGTGTTATCATTGCCTTCAGGATCGGGCGGATTTGTAGTCTATTATGACGCTTCACGAGTGGGGCTAGGATGTGTACTGATGCAGCACGGCTGGGTGATCGCTTATGCTTCCCGGCAATTGAAGAAACATGAACAGAACTACCCCACTCACGATTTGGAGATGGCTGCAGTGGTCTTTGCACTTAAGATCTGGCGACATTACCTCTACGGCGAGTCGTGCCAGATATTCACCGATCACAAGAGCCTCAAGTATATATTTCAGCAGCGAGACCTGAATCTCCGACAACGCCGCTGGATGGAACTGGTGAAAGACTACGTCTGCGATATCTTATATCATCCGGGCAAGGCTAACGTAGTGGCAGATGCTTTGAGTAGGAGGCCCGAGGGTAGTCTAGCGTGTCTTAGTGCAGTACTGAGGCAGTCGTCGGCGGATTGGCAGATATTATGTGACAGCCGAGTGCAGTTCGAGTTCACGCAGATTGGGGGACAGCTTGGGCACGTTCGAGCACGCCCACAGTTGCTTGACCGTATATATGAGGCACAGCGCAGGGATGACCGTTGCTTAGAGATCATGGCACAGATGGGACAGGGCAGATTCTCCGAGTTCGTGATTGATGATCAGGGGATATTACGGTTTGGGTCTAAGCTGTGCGTACCAGATGCTGAGGGATTGCGGCGCGATATTCTTGAGGAGGCACATCGGTCGGTGTACAGCGTCCATCCCGGTTCCACCAAGATGTACCACGACATGAAGGAGACCTACTGGTGGGACGGAATGAAGAGGGACATCGCGGAGTTCGTATCGAAATGCCTGACTTGTCAGCAAGTCAAGGCCGAGCACCAGAAGCCCGCAGGAGAGCTACAGCCGTTACCCATTCCGGAGTGGAAGTGGGAACAGATTTCGATGGATTTTGTTGTGGGTCTACCCAGGACTAGGCGAGGGTATGACTCCATTTGGGTGATTGTGGATCGTTTGACGAAAGCGGCTCACTTCCTGCCGGTAAAGACGACATTCGGATTTGCGCAGTACGCCCAGATTTATATCGACGAAATTGTACGGCTATATAGGGTCCCGACATGTATTGTGTCCTACCGAGACACCCAGTTTACCAGCAGACAATGGCAGAGGCTTCAGGAGGCTTTGGGCACTTGTTTAAGTTTCAGCACGGCATTTCATCCGCAGACCGACGGACAGTCAGAGTGGACCATTCAGACTTTCGAGGACATGCTCCGAGCTTGCGTTTTAGACTTTGGTGGTAGCTGGGATCATCATTTACCCTTGATAGAGTTCTCCTACAACAATAGCTTCCAGGACACTATTCAGATGGCACCTTTCGAGGCTTTGTATGGGAGGAGATGTAGATCGCCCGTCTGTTGGAAAGAGCTGAGCGAGAGCAGTATTTTGGGGCCCCAGATCGTACAGGAGACGACAGAGAAGATTCAGCTGATTCGGGACAGGATGAGGACAGCTCAGAGCAGGCAGAAATCGTATGCTGACAGACGCCGCCGCAGATTAGAGTTCGCAGTTGGCGATCACGTTTTCCTGAGGGTCTCTCCAATGAAGGGATTGATGAGGTTTGGACGAAAGGGGAAGCTTAGCCCCAGATTCATAGGTCCTTTCGATATCCTCGAGCGAGTAGGCGCAGTCGCATATCGTTTGGCTCTTCCACCCAGTCTTTCGGATGTCCATCCCATTTTTAACGTATCGATGCTACGCAGATATCTTCATGACCCTTCCCACATGATCCAGCCTCAGACAGTTCAGCTTGAGCCCGATCTCTCATTCACCGTGCAGCCAGTGGAGATATTGGATCGGCAGGTGAAGAAACTTCGATCTAGGGTCCTGCCGTCGGTGAAGGTCCTTTGGCGCGGGCCGAAAGGTGAGGAGATCACTTGGGAGACCGAGGGGGAGATGCGGAAGAAATTCCCTCAACTCTTTGAAGGTACGCGTAGTTATATATTTTAAATTCGGGGACGAATTTTCTTAAGGAGGGGAGACTTTAACACCTGAGTTTAGGGTTAGTGGTAATCGTGTGTTAGTGTGGGGTTTCTGGTAAAAAGTTTACCAAACTGGGTTTCTAGTAATTTATCTGGTTTTATAGTTATTTTTGTAAGAATTTATCTCGATCGCACACACTTGTGCACGATAGCTAGGGTTGGGTTTAGAGTGACCTAGTTTGGGTGTGCATGGTGGTTAACCATGTTTAGCCCACCATGGTAGGATTAGGGCCTTGCTTAAGATAATTGGGTGGATTTGTGAGCAAATTATTTTAACTAGGGTGGTTGGCTTTGACCAAGGGTGCTTAGAGAGGGTTTAAGGTTGACTTGCTAGAGAGAGAGAGATGTGATGGTTGCCATGATGGGTTAAGGTTGAGTCACACCAAACCTTTTTGAATATATCTTCTCACTCAAATCCCTCTCACTCACACTCAATTTCAGCCCCTAAAAACATCAAATCAGCCACCAAAACCACCCCATCAGCCCAACCTCAATCCATTCCAGCACACCATCAGCCCCCCAACCCATCAGCTTAAACCATAACATCAGCATCAGCTGTATCAGCAACAGCAGCACTCTCTTAACCAACAGCCCCAACTCCATATACAACACCCATGCAACCCTCACACACACACACACATCAGCCTCTTTCAGCTCCAAAACCAGCTGTATTGCATCAGCAGCACAACATCAGCCACACCTGCTCATGTCATCATTATAGCTACATAACCCATAGCATCAGCCACCTAGTGATTTCAGCTACAAAAACTACCCCAATACAACAGTAGCTGCTGCTACAACCCTTCACAAAAACAAAAACACAAGCACAATGTCAACCATCAGCCACAGCTTCAGTAGCAGCAGCAGTTCAGCTTCAGTAGTTGCAGCAGTTCAGCCAGCAGCAGCAGTTTTGGAGCACTCCAGCAACTCCAGTAGCACCATCCCCTCCTCTTCTTCCACTTCTACTTGTGGTGAGGATCCTAGAGGGTAAAACTTCTAAACTTCTTCCTTGTTGGCTCAGTGGTGTCATTATATGTCAACTAGTGGATAAATGTTAGATTTTGGGCTATTTTGGTGAATTGTGTGGAACTTTGTTAAGTGCTGTTAGTAGTAGTTAGACTAGCCCAATTAGGTATGATTAGGACCAATTTAACTTAGGAAAACCCCAGATCACACTAAAATACCTCCAATTACCATTTTGTGCTAACCTTAAAATGTTTTATAGACTTTTTAGCCTTCCTGGAATCTGCTTTTGACCCGAGACTTACAGGTGAAATTTGGGAAGATTGGGGTACAGTGATCATGCCATGAACACACACAAAGAGAATGGGGACCCAACTCCCACCTCAGGCCGCCCATTTATTCAATCTGGCCGCAATTTGCGGCCAGAGCAGGGGCTGGGGTGCAGGGGTTTTGCCTATAGGTGTCTATGGGGTAGCTTAGGATCTTGGTACATGTAAGTTTTTGTGTAGAAACCAGAGTCAAATTCTAGAGCCTTAACCCTGTTTTTGACATTTCTTTTTGGGCAAAACGCAGCTATTTGAATCTGCTATTACCCCAGTGGTCTCAGAAACAATCTGAGTGGACTGTAACCTACTTGGGAGACCCTGACCTCACTACCAGAGTCCGACCCTAACCACTTCCCCCCAGGCCGCCGAAATAATCCATCTGGCCGCAAATTGCGGCCAGACTTGAGAGATAGGAGCTAGGGCTTTTAGGGTGGGTGTCTGCTGCGTTCTGTAGATCTCTGGTATACTTAGATTTGTAATATTTTAATCAGGGTAAAATCTGGGATGGTATATCATTTCCTGGTATTTGTGGTTTGCGCGATACGCGCGATACGCGAGTGGTTCTATGATTCAGCGTATCACGGCGTATCGGGTTAAGCACTAGGCACATACACGCACGTTTCGGCGTATCGCACACACACGCGTCAATTCACTACACGAGTTCTCGTTTGTTTTATCGCGTATGCGAGATTTTGATTATATTTATATTCTCGTGTAAATTCCAAGTTCGCAGGCGGGTACGTCAGACGCCGCCGGGAAAGGGAAGCAGGTAGTCTGCTATACTTAGCACACGACCAGGTGAGTAGATTTAACATCTACGGGGAAATCGCCCGTATGGCGTTAAGCGTCAGGGCGTAGTAGGATGTTTAGTTTTATATGTTCATGCAAACCTACTAGAGTAGCATACCCTTGTACATATATAGAACTGGTTGTATAGAACACTGCACTGTCACTAACGGTACAAGCTGTACAAGCACGATCTATATGCTACACTCACACCGTTAGTGATTGCCATGACACTCACAGCATAGGATTGCTAGAAATTATATGTTATATTGATTCCATTTCACTAATGTTGTCATGATTGGCTATATCCGCATGTGCATATTTTTACCATGTTCACCTTGTAGCTCATCATAATACTCATATATATATATATATATATATATATATATATATATATATATATATATATCTTGGACACATATGCATCATTTCCACATTAGTGTACGTGTATATTGCTACACTCACTTAGCATATTTAGCTTCTTGCACATCCATACCTATACTCATTTTCGTATGAAACATACATGGATTATATTGACTTGACTTAAAAACTAAGGGACCGCATATGGTATATTCCAAACTGGGTATTTTTTATAAAAAAAAAAGAGCGGTTTTCCCCTTTTCTTCCATACGACGCATGGCATGGATTTACGCATTAGATTGATTCATGTGATTTCTGGATTTTGGGAACCGGAGTACTATTTTAAGAAAATACGCACTGTTTAAAAACCCGGTTTCCCTTGATTTGATATTTTAGTGTGTCCACCATGTGTTTTCTCGGTGCTAGAGCGATACATGGAACCCGAGTCGAAGAGCTGGACGAGGCCGATTGCGGGTACATGGTGGACCCGGTATGGTATCCCGGGGCGAGAACGGATCGCTGTGCAGTAGTCGGTGAGCCTGGCAGAGGGACTACTACCTACCGGTGATTGGTTGGACCTGGCGGTTATCCGGAGGATACCGACCAGAGTCGAGAGATAGATACGGAACGACTCGTATTGCCGGGGCCGAGGGCCGATACCGCAGACAGAGCCCGTGGGCTAACCCGGATTGACGGATGCCCGAGCTATGAGGTTTTGCGTGTCGATGCTGGGCACGAGTTTTCTTGATATTTGGGTGCCGATGTTGGGCACTCGCGATTCTATGAGATCACAGGATTTGAGAGCCGATGTGGATGACGGGGCCTGAGTCGTTTTGGGATTGGGGTGTATTGACATACACCAGTTATTTTTCCACGTTGACATTTCGTGTAGACATTATTTCTCCCCATACTCAGCATTTATTACTTTACATCTCATCCTGTAGCTAGCATACCTGATAGAGTACACATGCTTGCATATCATTGCGTACCCTGCTCATCCTATATAGGATTGTTAGATTACATTGCCATGTCTGATTATCACATATCTGCTCATTACATAGAGATGGCATTAGATCATACTTGTTGCTTGATATTGAGCATTCAGTTCATCATATAGATGTTACCTGTTGGGATAGTTTAGAGTATCGCAGCACGTGCATACTCGCGATTACCTTTATATGTTATCTACTACTCACGAGTTGGCAACTCACCCCCATTGTGCCACAGTGTTTGCAGATTGCTCTGTGGAGTAGTCGCGGCTGGCTGTTTACCTCACCCCTTGACATAGATACCATTGCTAGTTGGTGGGGTTTTGTACGGTATCTGTTTACTTTCAGTTGTATATTGATGTATCCAGTATTCTCCATCTACCTTCATGTATTGACTTAGAGACAGTTGTGTGGACGCCATATGTTATTTTGTACTCTGGTGTCGAGCTCGTTGTGAGCCGACTTCATTTATGCAGTCTTATATTTCTTGCTATCTTCATTTCATTTCTACTCAGTCATTGAGATGCTCTATTTATTCCACATGTCATTTTACTTATATCTTGTCTTCACCCGATTCCCGGGACAAACTCTTGTATAAAAAAATGTTGCAAATAAAATTATTAAATAACTCATGAACTCAAAAGGATTTCTACTAAATTAACTAAAAAGGTTTTCTAAACATTTGAAACTGTTTTTACAAAAAATGTCTCAACACTCTACATTTAAATGGTTTTGATTTCTGGGTCGTCGGCTTACTTAGTCATGTTACGCCTTTAGACGTTGCGTGGTTAAGTGCCGGTCACGGGCCGAACTTTGGGTCGTGACAGTCAGTCTCCTTGTCGGGAATCTTAACAATTGGATGGCCCCGTTTCTATGCACCGTGGGTCTCAAAACATTCGAAAATCTGACCAGGAAAGTTCAGATGCTGGAGCGCTCAAAGCAGGAGTCCTCCTCAGATTCCAAAAATAATAATAGGTCCTGGAGGAACCGAAAGGACGATAATCGCAAAGGCGGAAATTCCGATGATTCGGAATCTTTTAACACTTCGGCTAACCGAAATAAGCAAGGGATGAGCGGGTCCAATGCAAACCAGCCTCGGAAGCCAGTGTTCGGAGAGGGAGGTGAATCTCCACTGAAAGAGAAGCTAGATAAGGTCTATTCCTTCAGAAAGGACAAAATCCGTAAAATATTCAAAGACGCCCTGAGGAACGGTCTACAACTGCCACAGTCAAAAAGACTGCAGAAAGCGAATATGACCGACGACCCCAAATACTACCCCTATCACAGAGTGATAGGTCATCCTATTGAGGACTGCTTCGTCTTCAAAGATTGGGTCGAAAAGCAATACAAGACAGGAGAGATAGAACTGTCTAAAGGTGTGTTAACAAACAGTCCAGCTGCAACGGCCAATTTCAAACAAACGGAGACCGAAATTCTTAGTTAAACTGATTCTCTCGGACATCCGCCTTTCTCTAGAAACAATCAATCGCCACGTCATTAAACTGGGAACAGTCGACCTCTAAGTCATTAAACTGGGAATGTAAAAAAATGTGTAAATAAAAAAAATGTGTAAATAAAAAGAAAAAAAAGAAAAGCCGAAATGATAGGTCAACACACAATAAAAATCAGCGAGTAAAAATAAAGATGAAAATAAACAGCCGAAATGATGGGGCAACCGCGAATAAAAAGCCGAAATGATATGGCAATCGCGACCTTCACGATAAGAAAATCTGAAATGATAGAGAAATCGTGGTATAAAAAAATATAAGAAAAACAATATACGGTGAATGATGAGTCGTTCCTGGTACCATATTCCAGTGCATCGATGCAGACGCCAACCAAAATTCAAATTCCCAAAATTATCCCGGCCCTACGGTTAGTCCCCAAATTGACTGCCTTATACAATCCACGGGCTTAAATAATTCTTATCACATTCATGCCCCACTGCAATTACTAGTCCAGCGGCTGGGCTCCGCCCTCGGAATTATGCTCCATTGGGAAGACCCACTCATGTGTCCTCACGATACATGAGGAGAACAAACCTTTGTGGGATCCTTACGACTCATAAAGGAAAAACACACTTAGGAGTCATCACGACTCCTAAGGAAAAAATACACCGGTGGGATCCTTTCTACTCGTAGGGAGAAAATGCTTTTATGGGACCCTCACGGCCTATAAAATTGAAAAGCCTTAGGTGATAGAGACCTAAACCTGTCTCCTAAGCCATCGCTCCCCAATCCCCAAATGGCGAATGATGGGTCGCTCCTGGTACCATATTCCAGTGCAGCGATGCAGAAGCCAACTAAATTCCAATCCCTAAACGGCGAATGATGAGTCGCTCCTGGTACCATATTCCAGTGCAGCGATGCAGACGCCAACAAAGTCCCGAAATTTTTCCGGCCCTACGGTCTGGATCATACATCCTGCAAAACCATATACAATCCATGGGCGTAAAACAATCCAAATCTCTCCCAAGTCCTACCGGTGAGAGTACTTTTAAAGTCCTACCAAAATAACCAAAAAAAGGGGTATGTCCACAAGCAAAATGGGCACGGATGAAAACCCGAAAAGGCTCCGTGAGTAAAAACAGCAGGACTGCCGGCGAGTTTTTGAAAACCCGAAAGGGCGCAAACTCGTAAAAAAGAGATGAAATGCACCCACAAAGTCCTTTCGACTTTGTGAGGAGAAAATTCCCGCGTGAGATCCTTACGACTCACAATGGCGCAACACACTTAGGAGTCCACACGACTACTAAGGAGAAAATACACCTACGGGATCCTTACGACCCGTAGGGAGAAAATGCTTTGTGAGACCCTTACGGCTCACAAAATTGAAAAGTCTTAGGTGATAGAGACCTAAAACCTGTCTCCTAAATCATCGCTTCCTGATAAACAAGCGCAAATTATGATTCGCTCCTGGTACCATATTCCAGTGTAGCGATACTGATGCCAAGCAAAAACCAATTCCCAAATCCTCCTGGGGCAAATGATGAGTTGCTCCTGGCATTATTCAAGTGCAGCAATACAGATGCCAAGCGAAAACCAATTCCCAAACCCTCTCATAGCAAATGATGATTCACTTCTGGTACCATATTCCAGTATAGCGATGCTGATGTCAACCCAAATCAAATCAAACCAACAACCTCTGCGGCGGAATCATGCTCCATCCCAGAATTTACCCCGTGTCGAAATAATGCTTCGCCTCGGGATATCTACCTTCCCTGTCGGAATTATGCTCCGCCTCAGAATCAAATCAACCAACCAGCTCTGCGCCGGAATCACGCTTCATCTTGGAGTGTCCCCCGCGTCAAAATCAAGCTTCGCCTCAGGATATCTACCTTCCCTGTCGGAATTATGCTCCGCCTCGGAATCAAATTAACCAACCAGCTCTGCGCCGGAATCATGCTTCGTCTCAGAGTGTCCCCCGCGTCGAAATCAAGCTTCGCCTCGGTGTATCTGCCTTCCCTGTCGGAATTATGGTTCGGCTCAGGATCAACCAGTGCCTTCCCTGTCGGAATTATGCTTCGGCTCGGAATCAACCAACGACCTCTTCGTCGGAATTATGCTCCGCCTCGAAATCAAGTCAACCAGCAAGCTCTGTGTCGGAATCATGCTTCGTCTCAGAGTGTGCACCCCATGTCGAAATCATGTTTCGCCTCGGTGTATCTGCCTTCCCTATCGAAATTATGCTTCGTCTCGGAATCAAGTCAGCGAACAAGTTCCGCGTCGGAATCATGCTCCGTCTCAGAATGTACCCCGTGTCGAAATCATGCTTCGCCTTAGAGTATTTTCCATCTCTGTCAGAATTATGCTTCGCCTGGGAATCAACCTCTGCATTGAAATTATGCTTCGGTCAGAATGTCTGCCGCTCATCGGAATGATGCTCCAATCCCTGGAATCATGCTCCGCCCTTCGGAATGATGCTCTGATCCATTTGGAATCATGCTCCGCTCTTCAAAATGATGCTCAGATCCTCTGGAATCATGCTCCGCTCATCGGAATAATGCTCCGATCTCGGGAATCATGCTCCGCTCTTCGGAATGATGCTCCGATCCCCTGGAATCATGCTTCGCTCTCCGGAATGATGCTCCAATCCTTAGAATCATGCTCCGCCCTTCGGAATGATGCTCCGATACCTGGAATCATGCTCCGCTTTTCGGAATGATGCTCCAATCCCGTGGAATCATGCTCCGCTATTCGGAATGATGCTCCAATCCCCTGGAATCATGCTTCGCTATTCGGAATGATGCTCCGATCCCTTGGAATCATGCTCCGCTCTTTGGAATGATGCTCCAATCCTTGGAATCATGCTCCGCTCTTCGGAATGATGCTTCGATCCCTGGAATGATGCTCCGCTCATCGGAATGATGCTCCGATCCCGGAATGATGTTCCGACTCTTCGGAATGATGCTTCGATCCCTGTAATCATGCTCCGCTCTTCGGAATGATGCTCCGGTCCTTGGAATCATGCTCCACTCTTCGGAATGATGCTCTGATCCCTGGAATCATGCTCCGCTATTCGGAATGATGCTCCGATCCCTTGGAATCATGCTCCGCTCTTCAGAATGATGCTCTGATCCCTGGAATCATGCTCCGCTCATCGGAATGATGCTCCGATCCCTGGAATGATGCTCCGCTCATCGGAATGATGCTCTGATTCCTGGAATGATGCTCCGCTCTTCGGAATGATGCTTCGATCCCTGGAATGATGCTCCGCTCATGGGAATGATGCTCCGATCCCGGAATTATGTTCCGACTCTTCGGAATGATGCTTCGATCTTTGGAATCATGCTCCGCGCTTCGGAATGATGCTCCGATCCCTGGAATCATGTTCCGTGCTTCGGAATGATGGTCTGATCCTTGGAATCATACTCCGCTCTTCGGAATGATGCTCCGATCCTTAGAATCATGCCTCTACTCTTCGGAATTATGCTTTGACTCTTCAGAATGATGCTCCGGCTTTGGAATTATGCTCCGCAAATCAAAATGATGCTCCGATCCTCTGGAATCATGCTCCCTGAGGGATACTCCGACCTTGGAATTATGCTCCGCAAATCAGAATGATGCTTCGATCCCCGGGAATCATGCTCCCCGGGATGATGCTCCGCCCCAGGAATGACGTTCCACCTCGAAGTCCAACTTCAAGATCCATCAATTTCATGCACACAACTCAAATGTGCGATGTGCATTTATTGATGGGGTGCACTTTGTTGGGGTCAAAATTTACACCCCGGTTGACCGAGTCAAAGTCAAGGTCAACCCCAAGCCAGGTGGGCCCGAGCCCAGGTCAAGAGGGCCCATGCCCAAGTCGAGCCCGCGGCCAGCCTCCTCCATGCCAAAATATAGATCATGTAATAAATAATTTTTATGTAATTTTTTATGCATGAATGTATGGAAAATGGGCATAAAGCCAAATTTTTGTAAAGCCCATGGCTTATGTGCAAAAAGAAATGGCAAATGAGCCATGGGATGGGCAAAATGCCATTTTGTAAAGCCCAAGGGTTATATTGTAAACATGTAAGCCTATATAAGGCAATATGATGATGAATAAAGGATACCTTTTCATTCCCAAAAAAAATTAGGGCCTGTGCCTCTTCCTTCTTCTTCAAGGTTCCAAAATCTTCTTCATTCTTTTTTAATTAAATCAAGAGTTTTACTCTTTCTTTTTCAAAACTAAATAGTTTTTCACCACAAAACCCACAAAGGGGAACTTGGATCTTGTCACGTCCCGAAAGTACGGAACATGACCGGCACTTAAACTACGAAACGTCTCGAGGCGTACGTAATCTAAGTAAGCCGAAAACCCAGAAATCCAAACCAAGAAAAGTAGTAGAGTGAAGGAAAAACCAATTTAAATAAAGTAGTTTTATTAGCATAAGCCGAATTATGCGTTTTTAAAAACATCAAATATTTCTTGAAAATTTTGGCAGAGTCTCCTTTGTAAATACTGGCCCCCAAACGGGATACAACATGAATAGTATACAAAATCAATAAAAGGCATCCCCAAGCGGGAGCTAGCTCTTCGTCAATCGACGGTCACAACCACACAAGCAATATAATATACAACGCCAAGGGCGAGGATCAAAAACTCAAAAGGAAACTCAAAACCACAAGAAATCCACAGAAATATAACGCGCGACTCTAAGGTCGAAAGAATAACATCTCTGGTCTCTATCTCAAAATAAATACATGTTTGGTTGATGGAATTTACTAGATACAACTGAATAATATTATACAAAGTAATATGATGGGTACGATACCAATAAACCTACCTACTAGCAAGTCACCCGAAAGAAGCAGTGCCAGCAAAGCCGTAAGGGAACCTGTACGGCAAAACCTGCAAGAACTGTGGCACAACGGGGGTGAGTTGCCAACTCGTGAATAGAAAAACATCTACAAACAGAAACCGCATGAACAACGCAATCCTAGGTCAACGATCATAATATATCCTCAAATATATATAACATGCAACCTATAACAATGACTAGGGTAAATATCTAACCCGAGTGTAATCCCATGTGACCGTGTCAGTGCCTCAGGTAGCAATATATCATATGGATGATGTATGAATGCATGAAACAGAATAAAACTGCTTTCATAATTTAGTGAGATTTCTGTACTTTTAAAAGAGGTATCATAAATGAAATCAGCATAAACAGTGTCTAGCATCGACACAAAACATAAATCCTAATGTCTCAATATCTCAGGATCTCAATGTCTCAATCTCACTATCTAGGGCGCCGTCAATCCAGACCGGCCCCTACCATCAATCTCAAGACCACGACGGTATCCTCCGGATATCCGACGCGTCGGGTAAAATCACCGGTCAGTAGTGCTCCCCTGCCAGGCTCAAGGTCAACAACACGACCTTCTCGCCCCGGGGTACCGCACCGGGCCCACCATGTACCCGAAACGGTTCCTCCACTTCTCGAATCGGGTCTCGAAATCCATCAGCAAACTCATGGTGGACGACTCATACATCATGGGAAATACTGCACTTTTTATTTAAAAAGAGAGAAAGCAGTTTATATAAGTTTTGCGGTTTTCCACCCCAAATCCAGAAAATCTCATGGAAATCCGAATCCAAATCATCAATAGCATGTAAAACCATGAATATAGGCATAAGAATCCATGAATGCGGCATAACAATGAATAACAGTATGCATGAAGTGACAAGTAATAACTACAATGTTAAGCTGGCATATAAGGCAGGTACACTAATATCATGTCAAATTACTAACTAACAAGCTAAGTCAAGCAATAATATTTTCTAACGTGTACGTGACATGGATGAAGATGTGTGTGAGCCAGCAAGTAAGTGTACGTGGTACATACGCATCATCGGTAATGGTGCTGGTGTCCTAACAGTATGATATCAACAATGCAATAAGAAATTATAATATAAGTATGCGATGCGGAGCGAACAGCAATAATGAGCGGGAGCTGAATACTAGACACAACGATAACTAATATGGGCTAACAACTACACTAAACTATAGGGCTGAGCTATCAAGCTAAACTAAAGGTAAGGAAACCTCCTAACACCTGAGTCGATACATATGTATATATATATATTAGTCGGTGATCCCGCCTCGATAATATCACATCCGATACCATATCTATAATCAAATATTCCCAAGTCAAGAGTGCGGATCAAACATCAATATATAGCTCGTACGTAAATCCGTCGTACGGCATCCCAAATCTAGGTACGGGTCAATATCACATTCATCATACTATTCATCTGGTATCCTCTTTATCAAATATCATGATCGGGGACTGATCTACGTCTAGTACAATACTGATACCGCCTAAGTATGCATGCGCATGTGTGAAACACTACGTCAAGGACCCGCTACAACGTCATG
The DNA here is from genome assembly GCA_030015575.1 of Agapanthus africanus. Classification (NCBI taxonomy): domain Eukaryota; kingdom Viridiplantae; phylum Streptophyta; class Magnoliopsida; order Asparagales; family Amaryllidaceae; genus Agapanthus; species Agapanthus africanus. Next base: position 506,007,053 of record CM057342.1, on the reverse strand, counting down.
TCGTATCTCAAATACGAACCCTGCCATATCACCGTTCTCACGGCCTCAAATCAAATCTCATCGACTCATCTCAAATCCCAAGTACTATCCTCATCATCCATGCATGTGTATATGAATGTATATATGCATAGTCCCATACCCACGCGTATATACATATATACACATCCCCATCTACGCACAAGAAAGTAATGTATGCAAGTCTGTGTGTGTGTAACCCTTATTGTTGTTGCTGCCGCTATAAAATATATAGCTGCAAAAGTCATAAACTGGATTTTCCCAGCATGTGGGTATAACAACTACTCTAGGGTTTCGCAACTAACCCAAAGCTAATCCATGAACACATAATCATATCATGAATAAACATTCTCGTATCATAAAACACCTATATAAACATATATATGAACTATACGACAGACTGCGGGAGTGCTATACGCCATCCACCGGATTTCTCCCCGTAAATATAAATCTACTCACCTGGTCCTCGCTCGCCGGTGCCGACGTCGCCACGCGCTTGCTTGTCATCTCGAAGTACACATGGGGCACCTACATATCATAACGCACCGTATCGAATTAAAACCAAATTCGAAATCGAAACGGCACACGAAAATCAAATCGGCACGCGTATCACGCATAGGTCAAAACCTATCGCCTACGCATGCAAGAATAGCCAAACCAACCCTCGATGTCGATGTACAAACATCAAACCATCAAGAAAAACCCAATCACACATATTTGCACATTCACAAACACTAATTATAATATAAAATGGGTTAAAACTCACGAAAACCCCAAATTCACTTTAAAAGCCATTTTTCCGAAAATCTAGCAAGCAAAAATTACCCGTTTTAGTACAAAACACGACGTTTAAACAAATCTAGCAGCCATAATACTTATTAAATATCTTAAATAAGTCATAAAAACAATTTCTACAATTTAATCTCATTAAATTTCATTAACCCCAAAATTCTAGTTTACAATATACCCAAATTTAACAATTTTATAGCAAAAATGTACAAACAACAATTTAGCTTGGATTTTCATGAACTGAAGTATAAACTACATTTTATAATGTTAATGAAGTCATGAAAAACCTAATTACATTTTTAAACCCAATTTTAAAAACCTAGTTAGCAAATTAGCATAATTATCACAATTTTAAATTAACAAATTAGCAAGTAGTAATCAACTTAGATTTTGCATACAATTACATGTTAATCTCCTCATTACAACCATAAACTAATGATAAAAACTCTAATTAAATTCAAACCCTATTCTTGAATTTTCCAAACTTGCAATAAAACCCAATTAAACATCTAAATTGTTAACATTGAAGCAATTAAACAACAATATAAGCATATGGTTAAAATTATACCTCATGAACCATGGATCAACATGAAATCTAGCCTCTCAAAATGCTCTCTTTTCACCAAAATCCATGCATGTTAGGCTAAGCTAAAATGGGTAAGAGTTGGATTTGGATTTTGGGATTTTTTTTATGGATTTTGAGGCAATTTTGAAGAATTTTTTGAAGAGAAATGAGAGAAGAAAAGGGGGAGGGGGCTGCTGCTGTAAGAGGGGGATAGGGCCGGCCAAATTATGGGGAGAGGGGAGAGAAAATGAGGTGAGAAAAGTATTGGGTCAACCCCAAAAGTCAAAGCCCATACACATTATACAATTTTCTTTCATTTCCTTTTCTTCTTTTGTTTTCTTTTCAAACCAAAAAGAAGTGTGAGATGGAAGGGGACAGCATAGGCTCAGCCCAGAATTTTGGGGATGGGTGTGGGCCTTGTTTGGGTGAAAAAAATTGATAAATATTATACCCTACAACCACTTACACTAATTTCACCAAAAAAAGCCTTTTTCTTCAATAATTTCTAAACCGTTTTGGCAAACCATTTCATTTCAAAAACAACATATTAAAATTTTGTTTAATCTTTTATGATGCACAAAATTTGTTTCAACTAATTCCAGTTTTTAATTTTCCCTAATTAAATGTATTAGTGACGACTTAAAATAATATTAAAATAATAAATTTCGGAAAAATTTTCAGAAAATTTCAAATTTCACCAGTGGCTCAATAAACACCAAATACTAGCAATTACATAGCTAGAATATGTATATTTAATTTTATAATAAAGATATTTGTATTTTGACTTTTTACGGAAAACCCCCCTTATTTTACCGATTTTACGAAATTTCACCGAAACAATTTCCAAAATGTTACAGATCTACCATTAGATCTCAAAAAGAAGAGATTATTAAAATCTCACATCTCTTGATCTTCAAGATCCTGCCAATAGAGGAGAAAGAAGGAGACCCGTCTCCAGAGACCCCACTTTAGGGAAGAACTAAGGCTCAAGGGGAGAAGCCCATCATCAGCTTCAAAACATCCTAGGAGTTTAACTCCTCATATATATATATATATATATAAAATATATATATATATATATACAGAGAATAATAAGTGCTCCTATCTGGGAGTACAAGTCCCATTGCATGGACCAAGTCCCTTTTGCCGCTCGAGCGTCCACATGCTGACACGTGGGGCGCTAGCGCTCAAAGCGCTAGCACTCTTGCGCTCAGAGCGCTAGCGCCTAAAGCGCTAGCCCTCGAGCGCCAACGTGCTGACACGTAGTTCGCTAGCGCTCAGAGCGCTAACGCCCAAAACGCTAGCGCCCGAGCGCCCACGTGCTGACACGTGGTGCGCTAGCGCTCTTGCGCTCAGAGAGCTAGCGCCCGAGCGCCCACGTGCTGACACGTGCTGCGCTAGTGCTCAAAGCGCTAGCGCTCTTGCGCTCAGAGCGGTAGCGCCCAAAGCGATAGCGCCCGAGCGCTTACGTGCTCACACATGGTGCGCTAGCGCTCAAAGCGCTAGCGCCCAAAAGCGCTAGCGCTCGAGCGCCCACGTGCTGACATGTGGTGCGCTGGCGCTTTTCCCACGCATCTTTTGGATGCCCTTTCACTTTTTTTATTATATATATATATATATGTATATACACACACACACACATACTCTACAACACCGTCCTTCCTAAAAAAATTTAGGGGGGGCGCTGCCCCGCACTCCGCTAGGAGGCTGCTAGCCCCCTTGACCCCCAGCCCACTATCCGTGTAGCGGGACCCTCGTAAAAACTCTGCGTGGCTCCCGATATATCAAAAACCCGCCTTTCAAAACACAACACACGCACGCTGCACATTGAGTTCGCTTGAACAGTTTAACCCGTCAATCGGAGGTTCCCTCGCTCCAAAGGCGAGGGGTAATTAAGGCCAGCTTAGTCCACGGCTGCCGGAGATTCGGATCCACACAGTCAATAAACCCTGGCCTACTCTAGGCAGGGGGAATCTGTAGTACGCCTGACAAGCGCACGCGTATTCCCATCTCAATGGGGTGACGATAAACACCCTATAGTAACGGCCACCCGGGTATTGAGCGATCAGAAGATCAACAAGCAAGCCTGCTCATACTCCTGCGAATCTAATCAATAACACTACCATACAGTCCGGTCTCTTCGTCAGATATGTCGTATATCGCAGCCTGGGGTAGTATAATGTCAGACCCCAATAGCCTGATAAGTCATGCCGATGCATGATCTATAACGGTTTGAGAAACTACTGATAACACTTACCGGTAGATCTCAGCAACCCTGGCCAGGGATTTCCTGTTATGGCCAATCGAGCATAGCGCAACATCAACTCCCAATACCGGGAGAGACGAATCCCCTCCTATCGCTCATTGCCTCCATGTGACTCGGGACTGTAGCCAAAAACAACCTTTTTGCATGATCTCTTGAACGTGGTATGGTGGAAATCAAAGCATAGTGGGAATCACACAAGACTCTATGACGATCTCGGGTCGACAGACTAACCTGTACAGGTGTCACGAGAGAACTGCTATCTGACGATAGGTATAATACCATCTAGAAGTTCTCAGCGAGTCCATCCAGTGTAGCCAGTTTCCACTGAGCACCTGTATACCTTCTCTGATTTCAAACACCAATAGATATGGGATCATCCATCTTCCATCATATGGGTCAAGAAGCGCATACGCTTGTCTACTCTGGAGTATCGATGTCCTGTCTCGATACTTCCACGACTAGGAACATTTGAAGGATGTACTTGCCAACTACCCTGTCCCCACTAGTATGATCTGCATCATAGTCCTGGTAGTCAAGTACTCATCCTAAGGGCTTTATCAACATGTAATAGAGAGACAATAAGTGTACATGTTAAGATAAAGAGCAACCAGATAGCATATTATCATGTCGATCAAGAAACTCCTCCCTATATATGTCCAAGCATCCACTATAATATACATAACATGTATAGTAATGGCTTCTAGGGCATACATATAACTAACAAAAACTATAATATATATAGTGCACATCCTTGCCAAATCATTTCAAATAACTGAATAAAAATGTATGCAAAATCTTTTTCAAATCGCCGCGTGATGCGTATATCACGGCATAAGTAGCGGACATTCATTTGTGAAGAAATACATATATATCTATATACGTTTTATTTAAGACATACGACTTGCCCTTTTGAAATTTATTTAGAAGGATTTTCTTTGTAAAAATTCATGTCGCTCATGAACACGTAGGAAAATAGTGAGACTCTAGCTCCTTTTGGAAAAGATTTTCAGTAAATGTCGATGCATGCAAAAATACTCGAGTACTATTCTCAGACCAGTCCTTCTCGGGTACTATATAATATTGTATATCATAGAATGCGATGCTCAAAAAGAAGGAATCAACCTCAATAGCTGTATACAAAAATAACATGTGCGTCTGGTGCACACGGAAATCAAAGTCAAATACAAGTGCCACGAATGTGCACGAAAACAAAAACTGAGTGCAACGCATGTGCACGAAAGCATCTATCGAGTGCATAGGGTGTGCTCGACAAAAACATCAAGTACATCTAGAGTGCACGGAAATCTCAATCAAGTGCATCAAATGTGCACAAGACCACATCATGTGCGCTGAGTGTGTGTGAAAGTCTAAATCAAGTGGGTCAAGTCCGCACAAAAACGTCTAGTGCAATAGGTTGCATGAAAACAAATATCAAGTGCACACGGTGCACGAAAACATAAATCTAGTGCAATGGGGAGCACAAAAATCATATCAAGACATCGAAATTGCATATAAACAATATCGAGTGTATGAATCAAAATCAGCAGTATACAACATGCACGAAATAAAAATTGAGTATACCAAAGTGTACGAAATCATAAATATGTGCAACTGCGTGGACAAAACAATATAGAGTGCACAAGCCCAAATCAGGTGTACAAAATATGCATGAAGTCAAAACCAAGTATATCGGAATGCACGAAGTCGTCAATATGTGCAACGGCGTGCACCAAACAATATCGGGTCCAATGGATATGCACAATAACACAAATCAAGTGTAATTGATGTATAAAAATATAAATTAAGTGTAATCGCCGTACACAAGAAAATAGCTATCAAGTGTATCTGTGGTGCACAAAAATATCAATCGCGAAACCAAATCATCATAACACAAAAATATCGAAAACGATAAAAGCGTGATACTCATATCACTAAACAGAAATAAAAAATAAATTACATTGAGCTACACCTTCTTCAATGTTGAAAGGTGCTGGTGTACCCGTAGCTGGCAGAGCACGAGTTCCTACATGCTTTCTGCCCACGGCCTGACATCCTCTGTCTTTAGGTCCGTATCCTTCCTGTGGATCACTAATTATATGATCCCTCGGCTTGACAGCCTGGTTAGGAGTAGCAATGGAAACAATCCTGCTCTGACGCCTCTGTGAACATCTCTTGGCCAATTAACCTGGCCACTCTCAAAGTAGCACGTCACTGACGGTGGCCTTTGGCCTTCTGAGTACGTGCCATATAATCGATCCTGGGTCCGAATCCTTATTTCTTAAGTATTTGGGAAAGAACCTGCCACAGTCTCTTCCGACATCATCTATACCGGACTGCCCGGATGTTGACATTCTTTACTTAATCCGCTACCGTTCCGGGACAGCTGCAATCTCATCACAACTTTTCTCTAAAAATGTAGCTGTATCTAATGCCTCTGCATACGTATCCAATCTTTAGCATCAACGGAGAGGAATAACTGCTAATTGAGGTGTCACATGAATCTCTTAATCCACTCCTTCAATATCGACCTATTTGGAATCATATCTCGCTAGCTGCGATGACCGCAATTCAATATTCGGCTACAGTCATATCCGTAATCTCTCGCATAGACTCAAGCTACGAACTCGGGCATCTCCAACGCTTGGTGGAAGAAATCTGGTGAAATGCGTCCTTTCTCGATCGATCCACACCATGTCTGAGAAAGACCTTTCAAACCAAAGTTAGTCAACTTACTAATCTCGCATCGGGACATCCAAACAAACAAATTATCCTAGTCATTTTATCCAAGAATGACTAGGGTGTTGGTGAGCTGTGTTCACTCTACATCGAAGTAGAGAGGCGGAATGCACAAAAATTAAAATTTTTAAGCAAGCACAACCAACTTAACCCAAGTGATCAAACTATAACCCTAAACTAGCAAGCTACTGTCACGATCCAATTTAGGAACGTGACCGGCATTTAAATCACGCAACGTCTAAAGGCGTAACGTAATTCAAGCCGACAACCCATAAATCTAAACAATAAAAAGATAGAAAGATAAAACATTTAAAACATTTGCTAAACATTTGAAAGTCTTAAGTTATAGAATCTCAACTTAATTTATTTTCTTAAAAATTTTGGCAGCATCTCCATTATAAAAACTAGCCCCAAACGGGTACAAGCATAGAATAAATATAAAGCATCCCGAACGGGAGCAACTCATGCCAAAAGGCAGAACACAGCCACAACAAGTATAATATACGACGCCGTAGCGAAGGAATAAGTAATAAAGAAGTGAAAATAACATCACCACATGAAGAAAATAGCCGGTTCATACGAGCTCGACACACAGAGTCATAAATAATACAATATCGATCCTCACAAACTCGTCTTTAAGTCAATATACATGAAAGTGGTGGATGGAGAGTACTAAATACAATAAGATATATAATGAGATCATACGGATACCCGCAAAACCACCCACCTATCAAAAATCATGACCAACAGCAACGGTATCCGCAGAAGTAGATGAAATGAGAAGCCCTGCCACGACTATACTGAGGGTCAAGCCTGCAAAACACCGTGACACAACCGGGGTGAGTTGCCAACTCGTGGATAGAAAATAACATCATACAGATAATCGCAAGTATGCACGAAAGCGATAGTCTGAAATACGTAATCTGATGACATAAATATCACAGTACGGATATGCAGTAAAATCATGTTCAAGGTACACCACCAGGGTATAACAACTACTTGAAACCATGCATGTCTAATAAATCCTGAGTATGGAATAACACATAATCCTCAAGTATGAATCATCATCATGGAAAGCCGGTGTCCATCAACGACACCCCAAATCCCAATATCCCAGGCGCCGTCACTCTGACCGGCCCTTATATCCATCACATCATGAAACCTGAGTGTCAAACATTGACACTTGAAAATCATAAAACCCGTGTCCAGTATCGACACGTAAATATTCACATCTCAGGGGCCGCATACTCAGATTGGCCTATATATATATATATATCTCATATCATAACTCCAAAACGGTATCCCCTGACATCCATCGAGTTCTATACAACCACCGGTGGGAAGAACTCCCTCCGCCGGGCTCACCGTCTATCTATACGAGTCTTCTTGCCCCGGGGTACCTCACCGGGTCCACCATATATCCACAGACGGTGCATACTGCTCCTCGAATCGGGTATACTCACATCTCAGAACCGAGAAAACTAATGGTGGACGCCTCGAAATATCATATCAAGAGAAACCGCATTTTTAAGCAATATATTATATTTCCCCTTTTTAAATATAATCACGGTTCTCAAATCCAGAAATCGCATGAAATCAGTAAATCAATGCATATGTCCATGAAATACGAGATATGCAGATACGGATTAGTAATGTGAGCATATCAAGGGAAAATCGCACTTTTTAATTATCAAGTTTTCAAAGGTATCTTGCGGTTTCCCAAATCTACGAAATAGAAATGCAACATCTTTTGAAGTAATTGGGTAACTATAGCAATGTATGTAGTATGCAAACATGTATGATGCAATTCGTATGTGTGATAGGACAAGAATTACTATCTAACTTTTAATGATAAGGAAGGCGATGCTATATATATTATCCATGGTAATTTCTATAGTGTGCGTGTCATGGCAATTACTAACGGTGTGTGTATGGCATACAATTCAGTACTTGTGCAACATGATGTAACGCCTTAGATTTCGGTTAGTGTTAGTTTAGACGTTAATGCGGGTTTACTGTAAAATGTTTACCAATTCGGCTTCCTCACATTTTATAACATTTAATTAATAATTTATTGTTATTAGTTATGAACACGTGTGCACGTTAATATGAGGATTTGTTTGTGTTAATTTAGTTCTTAGCAACCAAGACATTTAACTATTTATCTAATCTTTTCTTTAATCCAATCCTTAACCTTAATCCAAGATATTTCTTTTGGGTGAGAAGATATTTATTTGGGGAGAAGAGATGGCAATGGTGTGTGTGAAAGCATTAATGGTGAATTAATGCTAATGGTGCACTTACCCTCTCACCTCTTACTCTCACCTCTCTCTTTCCCTTTATCTTTTCATTTTCTTTTCCCGCACACTCATTTCTTTCTCATTCTCTCATTCCTCTCTCTTCACAACTGAACACTTAAGTTTCCATCACCAATTCATCTCAAATCCTTCACAAAACTCACAAAAATCACATCTTTAATCTAGTTTTGCCTCTTGGATGCCTAGGAGCATGCAAAGCTTGGATCTTTGAGTTCTTTTGGTTAGGTAATGATCTATTTCTATTGTTTATGTGTTTATTGTGTAGCTTAACTTTTTAGTTTCAGTTTAGATAGCGTTTGGTATAGTTTCGTGCAAATATCATATTTTTAGTGCCTAAATATTACATCTGTGATCTGCTGTGACCCGGAAAGTTTACTAGAAAACCAAACAATGTATTTGTGTTGTACCTGAGACCTTAGGACATCACCTAGAGCACGGACCCCTGGAGCTCGGACCCGGCCGGCGACGAGAAGGCCAATTCCGGCGACATCGGCCCCTGGGAGGAGTTGGGGTTTGGGGTTTTTGTGGGTAGGTGTCTGCTTGGTTTAGGTGTGTTTGGTTCTGTTTGTTTGTTAGGTTTTCTCTGTTTGTAAAATCTGGGATAACCTAGGTTGTTTCTTGTGTTACGTCTATGCGCGATACGTTATATGACACGGATCGTGCACTATGAGTGGTTTTGCTCTTGAGTTGTTTTCGTCGTGTCGCTATGCACGTTAGCCACAATACGGACACTTGAGAGTAGGTTTTGTGTTGTTGCGTCGGTATAATGTAGTTTGTACGTGGTTTGGGTCTATTACTAATATACACTTGTTTATCGTTTTATTGTTTTAAGTTCGTAGGCGGGGACATCGGACGCTGCGACGAAGGGAAAACAGGTGGTTGGCTTCACTTATCCAAGAGCGTGGTGAGTATATTTAACAACTACAGGGGAATCGCCCGCATGGCGTTATGCGTCTGGGCTAGAGATGACTTGACTTGTCGCATATTCTATTTCATATTTAGGGCTGCGCATACACTTTATTGCTTAGATATTATTGTGCTTGGACTAGAACCCGTAGGACACTGCAAATATTATTGATGGCTCATGTTGCACGAGTACTGATTGTATGCCACACACACCATCAATAATTTCCATGTCAGGCACAACACACTTCTAGATATGATATTGTTTGGTTAGGGACATTGAGACACTGATTCATATTTTTTTATGCATATGATATATAGCATACATGTATACCTACATGCTTACACATATGCCATGACATAGCTACATGTTTATCTTTAATTGATGTTATTTAGAATTTGAGAAATTCGGAACTCATGATATTTATATTAACTTGTTGCAGTTAATTAGCGGCTTTTCCTTTATATGCTTTCATTACATATTATGTTGCGTATATTTTATTCATGGATTTCCACATTGAGATATGGATTTTTCATGATGTTTTCTGGATTTAGGGACCGTGGTAGTTTCATGAAATTATGCATTATTTGAAAAACCCGGTTTCCCTTGATTTGTTATTTCAGCATCCACCGTGAGATTTATCGGTTCTGATTTATATACCCCATGCGAGGAGGAGTCGTGGGCCATATGAGGGTACGTGGTGGGGCCCGGAGGTACCGCGGGGCAAGAGTCGATGTAACATGCCCATGAGCCTGGCAGGGGAACCATACAATCCGGTGACATTACCAATGACTCGGCGGTTATCGTGGGGGTACCGACGGGAGTCATGTATGTATGGATACGTGGAAAGACGAGGGTCAGAGCTAGGCACTCGGGTTTTTCGGATAGCGTGTGATACGTACCTATCAGGGTGCCAGTCGTGGTGACAACACTTGATATATCAGCATTTCTGTGTCGACACTTGACACATTGTTTTCATGATATTTACTCCTAAGTATATATAACAGTGGAATGGGACGCTGTTATATATGCATATATATATATATATATATATATATATATATATTAGTGGAGTGGGACGCTAATATATATGTATACATATCAATTTATATAGATCATCATATTTATTCATGCAAATATACCTAGGATATAAGTGATTCACTTGATATTGGATTTAGGACATTTGAGATTACTTGATATTGTACATAAAGGATATATGAGACTTACTTGATTTTGCACATTCAGGATATTTGAGATTTACTTGATATTGTACATTTAGGATTTGTTAGACTTATATATGATATGAAAGCCAATTTGGGGGCTGATTTGAGGAAATTGGGAGTTGCATTGTCTTGATGGATTTTGATCCTACCACGAAGTCAGGATCCCGTGGAAATGACATGTTTCATTCCATACTCTACATTTATTGTTTATGCACTGTTTCATGCATTAGTGTACCTGCTAGAGTACCTTCCATGACTGTTTTATTTACATACCTTTATTCAAATCATTTCTTCCTGTATTAGTAGTACCGATATAGTACCTTACATGATTGTTGTATACAGATCGTCATATTATTATTACTTCATGTAATAGTTGTACCTGTTAGCGCACCTTTCATGACTATTGCATTCATATGACATGTTACTGCTTTTAATCTACATATGTTAGATTCGCGCTGTACGTACATACTTGCAATTACCTGCATAAGTTATTTTCTATTCACGAGTTGGCAACTCACCCCCATTGTGCCACAGTTTGTTTTGCAGGTTGTTTCCCCAGAGTAGTCGAGGTAGGCTATTCATCTATCTATCATCTTTTGCTACGGATATCGCATCGGCTCACAGTGTGCAGTTTTTGCATTAGATAGGTTTTGTGGTTATTCGTGTTGTATTGTATATTCGTTGTATCCATGTACTCTCCATCTACTACTTTCATGTTGACATAGAGACTTGATGTGAGGACGATAATGTATATTATTTTGAGACTTGGATGTCTTTTATGCAGTTTTACTTCTATCGTCTTTTATTTCTTCGCTACGGCGTCGTATATCTGTTGTGGTGGTTGTTTTCCATCTTTGGGCGTGTTTTTGCTCCTGTTTGGGGATGCTTTACTTATATTAAGTTGTACCCATTTTTGGGTCTGGTTTTTATAAAGTAGGTGGTGCCAAAATTTTAAAGGAAATAAAGTTGGACTTTTAAAGAATTTGTGTTAAGATTTCAAATGTTTTAAAACATCTATTAATTCTTACTACTTTTGATGGTTTAGATTACTAGGTTTTCGTCTTACTTAAATTGTGTCACGCCTGTAGACGTTGCGTAGTTTAAGGGCTATCACGTGCCATTTTCGGGTCGTGAAAAAGTTGGTTTCAGAGCGCTAGGTTTTACCTTTCGGAGTGTAGGATGACCTTGGTATGATGGGATAGGTAACTTAAGCAGAGTAACGTAGTGTGTGTATGTCCGCGGCATACTCACGATGCGGTACTTCGCCTAAAGCGACCTAAGTACAAATTGCTTGAAATTCCTTCCTTGATGCTTTATCTATGTGATTCGATTTCCGTGTCTTATCAAATCCCTTTTTATTTATAGCCTTTGCCGCCGATGACTATAGGGACTTCGAGTGATGCAGCGAGGGCCGAGGTCAGAGTTGACTCGTTTAGGACGAGGATTGACCAGGATGGCACGCTCGTTGCACAGGAGCAGATGGATCCGCCTTCAACAAATAGTATCTCTAGGCTTGTGGCAGAGATGCAGGACATGCGCCAGACGATGAGTTCATTGGTTGGGGCCATTCGAGTGCAGCGACAGGCGGTTATCACCCCTGTTACCCAGTTGTTCCTGGCAATCAGTACACAGCATTCCATCAGCTACATAGCACCAGTAGATGTAGCCCTAGTTGACGAGGCACGTCTTCCACAGACTTTGGGAGTTCGAGGGCCGTGGAGGACTCGTACCGGTGTACCATCTCAGTGACAGAGGCCTAGTCGTCGAGACAGATTTCATGACCGTCGCGGGAGTAGCAGAGGCTTAGGACGTGGACAGTCGTTCGGCTCTCATCCCCAGGAGGGTCAGCAGTCGTCGCGTGGATGTTTCTGGTGCGGGAGCCTTCATCACCTCATCAGGGATTGTTCCTTAGCACCGCGTCAGACTCGTGTTCAGAAAGGTCGAGGACGCGGAAAGTTCTCTCAGAGGGGACATGTTGGCAGAGGAGGTTTTCAGCCAATTGCGGGTAGAGGGCAGACACGAGAGTTTCCTTCTATTCATCGGGACACGCGGGCGTCCAATGCAGAGTTTTCAGGTATTCTTAATTTGTGTGTTCTTTTGATGTACTTGTTTGTTTTACACACTTTGTACCGTATAAGGACGAGAGTCGTGTTAGCTAGATCAACCGTTTGTTGTGTTAATTTCTGTCAGCGATTGTTTTGTTGTGCGACACGTATTTCGGTCGTGTGCCAATCGTATAGGAGATAGAGATTCATCCATCGTTTTTATCCTTCTAGAGATGTTGGATTTGACATTCTCCTGGGCACGGACTAGTTAGCTACGTGCTAAGCGTCTGTGGACTACCGCGAGAAAACCTTCAGGTGTGTTTTCCTGGCGAGTCAGTTCTTGTTGTGCAGAGGGACAGTGGTGCCGCCTTTCACAGCTTGAATTCAGCCTTTTTCGCTAGTCGGCTTTTGAGGAGGGGATGTCGAGGATTCTTGGCGTTCATTCGTGATACCGGAGCCACGGTGGGTTTGTTCGACCGGATTCCTTCGTGCGAGATTTTCCGACGTTGTTCTAGATGAGCTGACGAAGCTTAGGGAGCTTAAGGATCAGCTGCAGAATTGTTTGTTGGGGGGCTTATGCGTCTGAGTGTTTTGCTTTAGGGAGCTCCTATTTCTGTTCGTCAAGGAGAATGACGGCAGTTTGAGGTTGTGTATTGATTTATCGTCAATTGAACTGGCTTACGGTGCGGATAGGTATCCTTTACCTCGCATTGACGATTTCTTCGATCAGCTCCCGAGTGCGAGACATTTTCTAAGTTTGTTTAGGATCAGGTCATCATTGTTGCGGGTTCGGAGTGATGACATTCCGAAGTGTGTTTTTGTGCGCGCTACGGGCTTTGTGTGTTTTGGTGGTATCATTGGACTCACCAATGCCTAGCTGCATTCGTATATGTGATGAACCAGATTTCTTCAGGACGTTCCTCGACCAGTTATTGTTGTGTCATTGATGACATTCTGATCTATTCTAATGTGTCATGAGGAACAGGAGTAGCACTTGAGGATTTGTTTTACAGACATTGGGAGAGTGCCAGCTGTTTGCTAGTTTCTCGGAGTGTTCCTTCAGGCTTGATTGTGTTGACTCCTAGGTCTTGTAGTTACGAGAGACGGTTTTTGTATGATTCCGAGGAAGATCGAAGCCGTACAGCTTTGTCCCAGACTTGTGTACGGGAAGGAAGTCCGCAGATTTTTGGGCTTAATAGATTTTTATCGCCGTTTCATGCAGGATTGCTAGTGTATCACTGCATCGTTGACTGAATTGACTGCAAAGGAGGTTCTTTTCTTTAGACTGAGGCATGCGTGCGGGTTTGCAGCAGTTGGAGACTCGGTTGACAACTGCACCAGTTCATTCTTTGCTTTCTAGTTCGGGCGACTTTGTTGTTTAACTGTAGTGCTTCATGAGTGGGGCTCGATCGTGTACTGATGTGGCATTATAGAGTTATCGCTTTTACTTCCCAACAGTTGGAGGAAGTACGAGCAGGATATCCCACTCATGATCTGGAGATGGCCGTGGTGGTCGTGCGTTGGAGATTTGGAGACACTACTTGTTCGGAGAGTCGTGTCAGATTTTCACGGACCACCAGAGCTTAATGTACATCTTCCTGCAGCGGGTTTTGATTGTTGAGACCGTCTTCTGCAGATTTACAGTTCTTGTGCGACCGTTGAGTACGGTTTAAGTTCGCCTCTACTTAGGGGAAAGCTTGCTCATGTCCGCGCCCTTCCACTTTTCCTCAATCGCTTTCGCGAGGCACTACCCGCCGATGCTCATTCGTCAGAGATTCTGAGCATACTCGGCTAGGTAAAGATTCGGAATTCTTGATTTGTGACCAAGGTGTGCTACGTTTAGGGACGCGTTTGTGTACCTGTTACTGATGGGTAGAGACGCGAAATCCTATAGCAGGCACATCGGTCAGTTTTCTGTGTTCATTCAAGTTTCACCAACATTTGGCGTGACTTGTGAGATAGTTACGGGTGGACCGGGATGAAGAGTGAACTTTCGGATTTCGTTTCAAGATGTCTGTCTTGTTGTGAGCTTAGGTTGAGCATCTGAGATAGGCTGGAGAGTTGCAACCTTTAACCGTTTCCGGAGTGGGAATGGGAGCAGATCTCCAAGAATGTCGTTGTGGTGTCTGCCCAGGTTTAGACAGGGTGTGACTCCATTTGGTGTTTGTTGCCCGGTTTTACTCGGTTTGCTCAGTTGTTCTTTGTTAAGTTGGTGCGTTTGCATGGAGTTCCTTCATGTGTTGTATCCAATAGAGGTACCCTGTTCGCTTGCCTTCAGGGGCAGGAGCTTCAGGAAGCCTTGGGTACTGGTTGAGCTTTAGCTCCATTTTTCCATCCGCAGGATGATGGTTTTGTGAGAGCGGGCTATACCGACTCTGGAGGCTATGCTTGTGTGTACGTACTACTTGTGGTCGGCAGTTGGGATCGTCGCTTGGCATTGTTAGGGTTCTTCTTAGATAGCTGTTATCAAGAGACACTCCAAATTGGCAACCTTTAGGTTTTGTTTGTTAGGTGGTGTCGATCTCCAGTCTGTTTTTCTGACTCTGCGTAAGTAGGATTTTTGGACCCCAGCTAGTCTAGAGGCTTCGGAAATGATCCAGTTAGTTCAGATCAGGATGAGGTAGCCCAGTGCAGACAGAAGTCTTATGTCGATCGTGGTGGTCGCGGACTTAAGTTCGCGGTGGGAGATCATGTATTCCTACGAATTTTTCCGATGAATGACGTGTTGAATTTTGGGAAGCTGATCTCAGGATTGTAGTTCCTTTTGAGATCCTCAAGCGAGTTATTTTTGTTGCCTTTAATTTGGCACTTCCGCCCAGATTATTTAGTATTCACCCCGTATTTCTTGTGTAGATACTTTGCAATTACCTTCATGATTTTCTCACATGATTCAGCACCAGAACATTTAGTTTGGACTCGATCTTTTGTTCACTGGCAGCCAATTGTGTTAATGGCTCGGCAGGTGGAGAAATTTCGGTCAAGGGTCTTGCCATCTGTAGAGGGTTTTCTTGGATGTAGCCGTATAGTGAGGTAATCACTTGGGAGGCTGCGAGCGAGATTTGGGAGTTTTGTACTCTTCTCTTGAAGGTACGCTTAGTGTGAATGTTAAATTCGGGGATAAATTTTTATAGGGGGGAGATTGTAACGCCTTAGATTTCGGTTAGTGTTAGTTTAGACGTTAATGCGGGTTTACTGTAAAAAGTTTACCAATTTGGTTTTCTCACATTTTATAACATTTAATTAATAATTTATTGTTATTTGTTATGAGCATATACGCACGTGTGCACGTTAATGTGAGGATTTGTTTGTGTTAATTTAGTTCTTAGTAACCATGAAACTTAACCATTTATCTAATCTTTTCTTTAATCTAATCCTTAACCCTAATCCTAGATATTTCTTTTGCGTGAGAAGATATTTATTTGGAGAGAAGAGGTGGCAATGGTGTGTGTGAAAGCATTAATGGTGAATTAATGCTAATGGTGCACTTACCCTCTCACCTCTTACTCTCACCTCTCTCTTTCCCTTTATCTTTTCATTTTCTTTTCCCTCACACTCATTTCCTTCTCATTCTCTCATTCCTCTCTCTTCACAACTGAACACTTAAGTTTCCATCACCAATTCATCTCAAATCCTTCACAAAACTCATAAAAATCACATCTTTGATCTAGTTTTGCCTCTTGGATGCCTAGGAGCTTGCAAAGCTTGGATCTTTGAGTTCTTTTGGTTAGGTAATGATCTCTTTTTGTTGTTTATGTGTTTATTGTGTAGCTTAGCTTGTTAGTTTCAGTTTAGATAGCGTTTGGTATCGTTTCGTGCAAAAAACGTATTTTTAGTGCCTAAATGTGACATCTGAATCTGCTGTGACCCGGAAAGTTTACTAAAAAACCAAACAATATAGTTGTGTTGTACCTAAGACCTTAGGACATGACCTGGAGCACGGACCCCTGGAGCTCAGACCCGGCCGGCGACGAGAAGGCCAATTCCGGCGACATCGGCCCCTAGGAGGAGTTGGGATTTGGGGTTTTTGTAGCTAGGTGTCTGCTTGGTTTAGGTGTGTTTGGTTCTGTTTGTTTGTTAGGTTTTCTCTGTATGCAAAATCTGGGATCACCTAGGTAGTTTCTTGTGTTACGTCAAAGCGCGATACGTTATATGACACATATCGTGCACTTTGAGTGATTTTGCTCTTGAGTTGTTTTCGTCGTGTCGCTACTCAGGTTACCTACAATACGGACACTTGAGAGTAAGTTTTGTGTTATTGCGTCGGTCTAATGTAGTTTGTACGTGTTTTGGGTCTATTACTAATATACGATTTTTTATCGTTTTATTGTTTTAGGTTCGCAGGCGGGGACATCGGACGCTGCGACAAAGGGAAAACAGGTGGTTGGCTTCGCTTAGCCAAGAGCGTGGTGAGTAGATTTAACATCTATAGGGGAGTCTCCCATATGGCGTTATGCGTCTGGGCTAGAGATGACTTGACCTGTCGCATACTCTATTTCATATTTAGAGTTGTGCATACACTTTATTGCTTAGATATTGTTATGCTTGGACTAGTACCCGTAGGACACTGCACATATTGTTGACGGCTCATGTTGCACGAGCACTGATTGTATGCCACACACACTGTCAATAATTGCCATGTCACGCACAACACACTTCTAGATTTGATATTGTTTGGTTAGGGACATTGAGACACTGATTCATATTTCTTTATGCATATGATATATAGCATACCTGTATACCTACATGCTTACACATATTCCATGACATAGCTACATGTTTACCTTTAGTTGATGTTATTTAGAATTTGAGAAATTAGGAACCGCATGATATTTATATTAACTTGTTGCAGTTAATTAGCAGCTTTACCTTTATATGCTTCGATTACATATTATGTTGCGTATATTTTATTTATAGATTTCCGCATTGAGATATGGATTTTTCATGATGTTTTCTGGATTTGGGAACCGTCGTAGTTTCATAAAATTTTGCATTATTTGAAAAACCCGGTTTCCCTTGATATGTTATTTCAGCATCCACCATGAGATTTATCGGTTCTGATATATATACCCCATGCGAGGAGGAGTCGTGGGCCGTATGAGGGTACATGGTCGGGCCCGGAGGTACCCCGGGGCAAGATTCGATGTAACATGCCCATGAGCCTGGCAGGGGAACCATACCATCCGGTGACATTACCAATGACTCGGCGGTTATCGTGGGGGTACCGACAGGAGTCATGTACGTATGGATACGTGGAAAGACGAGGGTCAGAGATAGGCACTCGGGTTTTTCGGATAGCGTATGATACGTACCTATCAGGGTGCCAGTCGTGGTGACAACACCTGATAGATCAGAATTTCTGTGTCGATACTTGACACATTGTTTTCATGATATTTTACTCCTAAGTATGTATAACAGTAGAATGGGACGCTGTTATATATGCATATATATATATATATTAGTGGAGTGAGACGCTTATATATATGTATACATATCAATTTAAATACTTCATCATATTTATTCATTCAAATATACCTAGGATATAAGAGATTCACATGATATTGGATTTAGGACATTTGAGATTACTTGATATTGTACATAAAGGATATATGAGACTTACTTGATTTTGTACTTTCAGGATATATGAGATTTACTTTATGTTGTACATTCAGGATTTGTGAGACTTATATTTGATATGAAAGCCAATTTGGGGGCTGATTTGAGGAAATTGGGATTTGTATTGTCTTGATGGATTTTGATCCTACCACGATGTCAGGATTCCATGGAAATGACATGTTTCATTCCATACTCTACATTTATTGTTTATGCACTGTTTCATGCATTAGTGTACCTGCTAGAGTACCTTCCATGACTGTTGTATTTACATACCTTTATTCATATCATTTCTTCATGTATTAGTAGTACCGATATAGTACCTTACATGATTGTTGCATACAGATCGTCATATTATTATTACTTCATGTATTAGTTGTACCTGTTAGCGTACTTTTCATGACTATTTCATTCATATAACATGTTACTGTTTTTAACCTACATATGTTAAATTCGCGCTGTACGTGCATACTTGCGATTACCTGCATATATTATTTCCTATTCACGAGTTGGCAACTCACCCGCGTTGTGCAACAGTTTGTTTTGCAGGTTGTCTCCCCAGAGTAGTCGAGGCAGGCTATTCATCTATCTATCATCTTTTGCTGCGGATACCGCATCGACTCACAGTGTGTAGTTTTTGCATTAGGCGGGTTTTGTAGTTATTCGTGTTGTATTGTATATTCGTTGTATCCGTGTACTCTCCATCTACTACTTTCATGTTCACTTAGAGACTTGATGTGAGGACGATAATGTATGTTATTTTGAGACTTGGATGTCTTTTATGCAGTTTTATTTCTTCGCTACGGCGTCGTATATCTGTTGTGGTGGTTGTTTTCCGCCTTTGGGCGTGTTTTTGCTCCCGTTTGGGGATGCTTTACCTATATTATGTTGTACCCATTTTTGGGGCTGGTTTTTACAAAGGAGGTGCTGCCAAAATTATAAAGAAAATAAAGTTGGGCTTTTAAAGAACTTGGGTTGAGATTTCAAATGTTTTAAAACTTCTATTAATTCTTACTACTTTTGATGGTTTAGATTGCTGGGTTTTCGGCTTACTTAAATTGCGTTACGCCTGTAGACGTTGCGTAGTTAAGGGCCATCACGTGCCATTTTTGGGTCGTGACACATAAACCGTTAGTAATGGTGTAGTGTCCAATCAATACAGTGTTAATGAACAACAAGTAATGGAATGTGCAAGATGATGTTCATGCACAATCAATGTATATACTAACAATATAGGTTTATATCACTGAATCCAGCCCTCGACGCTTAGCGCCATACGGGCGATTCCCCCGTAGATGTTAAATCTACTCACCTATGATCTCAAGCTAGGTGAATCCAATCACCTCTTTCCCTTTCCTTGTAGCGCCCGAAGTCCCCGCAATCGATCCTAATATCACACCAAATACATAACAAGTGCAAATTAGAAACTTCCCGATAACACACGCAAACAACACATAAACCAACACACCGACTTCCACAAGCTATCAAGTGTTCGCTTAGTGGCGAACGTGTGTAGCGACACCCTAAACCAACCCAAGTGCAGCAAGCTACACGAAGTACAAAAAAAGCGTGTCGGATATCCGTATCACGCATTGCCGAAACACTAGAAACTAGCTAAGTGGTTCCAGATTTTGCCTACAGACAATATAGGAAAATCAAACAGAACCAAACACCATAAATAACTCCCAGACAGCTACCCTAAAAAATACAACAACCCAGGTCACCAAAAATCCGGCAATGCCGGTCATTCCCTCATTCTCGCTGGGCCAACTAGGAGGGGTGGGGTACGGGATTCAGGAGCACACTCAGGGCTTCTAACACTATACTACTGTATTTCTAGATTTTACAGTAGACTAACTTAGTGATAGCAGATCACAGAGACACCACAACATACACAAAAATACGATATTTGCACAAAAACTATAACTTTAGTGTTTAAAACTGAAACTAATAAGCATGCAAACTTCATTAGAGCCAAATAAGGGTATAAAGATTAAAGATTACTACCTCACCAATACTTGGGAAAAACCCTAGCTTTCCAAGCTCCAAGTCATCATAATAGGCTCATAAGCAAGATTAATGAAGGTTTTAGTGAGGTTGAAGAAGGTTTAGGCTTAGGGTTGTGATGAAATATTTATCAAGTGAAGAACTTAGAAGGATTGTGAATGAGGGGAAGAACAAGAGAGTTGAGAGTGTGAAGTGAGAATTGAGAGAGAAGTTGTGAAGAAATGAAGGTATAAGTGTTAGGAATTAATAGTAATGAGTGTGAGGGGTGAGTGTATGGCTTACACTCACTCTTTCTCTCTCTCTCATTATAAAGGCATCCATCCCCCTAATCTCATCCAAATTTTCAACTCTTCTCTTCTCTTCTATTTTCTTTTCTTTTCCAAAACAATTAAAACCCTTTTCTCCTTAAAACTAAAATAGATATAATTGTTTACATATAACATGACATGCTAAAAATGAATGGTTAAGTGTGTCATGGCTAATAAAGCATGGTTAACACCTCCTTAACCCTAATTCAACATGCACATGTGTGTGCAGGTGTAAAATAATTAAATAAGTATTAATTAATTAAATAAAAGATGTTAAAAAACTAATTATAAGTTTAATTTCATTAAAAACCCGCATTCACGCTTAATTAACACTAACCGCATTCTAAAGTGTTACTGCTACAAGAGATATATCTATTATGAGAGAAGGTTATATCGATAGACACGTGTCCTTTGGGTCTTTACTTCTCTTTTTAAGCTCCTAAGGTGTTCTTGATCAACCTTGATGGCCTGCCTCCTCGGTGCTAGATGATGCACCTGAAGGTCTTTGATTCAAGCTCCTACCTCTAAAAAGAAGTAAACTAAGCAAACTAATTTGCTAACCTAATTTTCTTAGATGATGTGGTTTGGCTTAGTAGTAATTTTCTATCTCAAATCCCTTTGTTTATCAACACATGAGAGTGATAAGGGATGAGCAAGAGAGTGATCTCAAGAAGATGAAAAGAGAAAGGCAAGTGAAGAAAAATGATGAAGTTTTGAATGAAGAATGGCTAAGGTTTTTCTTATGAAGTATTTTTCCTTTTTTAAAAGCACAATTATAATCTAATAGTGTACGCAATAAATACCAAAGCCATGCTTCACCCATGCTTCATACCTGTTAGTTATATGTATGCCCTAGAGGCCATTACTATACATAGTATGTATATTGTAGTGGATGCTTGGACATATATAAGGAGGACTTTCTTGCTCGACATGATAGTATGCTATCTGGATGCTCTTTACCTTAACGTGTACACTGATTGTCTCTCTGTTACATGTTGGTAAAGCCCTTAGGATGCGTACTTGACTACCTGGACTATGATGCAGAGCATACTAGTGGGGACATGGTAGTCCATAAGTACATCCTTCATGGTCCATAGTCGTGGGTGTATCGAGATGGGGCATCGATATACCAGAGTAGACTAGCGTATACTTTCTCGACCCATACAGATGGGTAATGGATGATCCCATATCCATTGGTGTTTGACATCAGTGATGATATACGGGTGCTCAGTGGAGACTGGGTACACTGGACGGACTCGCCGAGAACTCCCAAATGGTATTATATCTTACTTCAGATGGCAGTTCTCTGGTGACACTGGTACAGGTTAGTCTGTAGACCCAAGATCGTCATAGAGTCTTGGGTGATTCCCACTATGCTTTGATTTCCACCTTACCACGTCAAAGAGGGCGTGCAAAACGGTGTTTTTTTGGTACAGTCCCGAATTACATGGAGGCAATGAGCGATAGGAGGGGATTCATCTCTCCCGGTATAGGGAGTTGATGTTGCGCTGTGTTTGATTGGCTATAACCGGAAATCCCTGGCCAGGATTGCTGAGATTTACTGGTAAGTGTTACTAGTAGTTTCTCGAACTGTTATAGACCTCATATCGACACGACTTATCGAGCTATTGGGGTCTGAAGTTTACCACCCCTAGGCGAGATATGCGACATATCAGACGATGAGACCGGACTGTACGGTAAGTGTTACTGGTTGGATTCATAGGAATGTGAGCGGGCTTGCTCGTTGATCTTCTGATCGCTCAATACCCGGGTGGCCGTAACGTTTAGCAGACCGCTTGCAGCTTGTGGGTGTTTGATATGATCATCACCTACTGCCGGCATATTGACGAGTCTTTAGAGTCCTACACAGAGGTTTCCTGGCTCAAGCGAAACGAAATAGGAGCGCATATGAGATATGTGCGGGACCGAGAATAATACCAGTATGTGATACTGTGTTCGATTCTCGCGATTTGTGACATTGATCGGTTATATGCGATATAGCCGGGTTATCGGATCAAGTGTTGATTCGATAAGTTGTTACTATTGATATTAGTTGGTTATATGCAATATGACCGGATTATTAAATCAAGTGTTGATTTAATGATTTAATGTATAATTATATATTTGATATATTATTTTACATTAACTAGTATTGGTTCACTTAAGATTATTTTTCTCACTAGATTGTGCACAAGTTGTATATATGATATATTTTTGTGCACTAGTTTGTATCATGTTTGATGATACATGCAAACATGGGTGGGTGTGTGACTTACACCTTTGTTTATTTAATGGTTAGGTTTTTGTTTTCTTTATTTATTTTATAAAAACAAAATGGTTTCTTTCTTTTCTTTGCTAGAAGCTTCATGTTTTTTTCTAGCATCTTTGAAAAGTTTAAACCATTTTGTTTTTATTCCTTAACCTAACCATTTACCTAAACCTTAGTTTATTCTCTATATGAGTTAACTTACCCATGGTTGCATTATGATAAGCTTCACTTGAATTTTCTTTTTGGAATTAATTCATTTTTCAATTTCCTTCTTCTTCTTCTTCTTCATGAAGAAGAAAACCTTGCTAGAAAATTTTAAGTGTTGAAATCAAGTGAGAAATCCAAATCCAAAGTGAACCCACTTCCTATTTCTTCATCCTCTACCACTTGCCGTGTAGTATAGGGTGTTTTCTTCACAAGTTTCATGACATAGTGAAGATTGAGCTTGAGTTTGAGTCGCCTCGACGTAGATCATCTTCGGCATCGAAGTCAACGACCTAGCCCGATCATTTCTCCGACGAAATCATCGCTAGAGTCCGGGATTCCGATGATCGCAGCGGAGGGACGTCATCATGGAGCTAAAGAAGTGGAGGACCGGATCTACAAAGGTTGTAATCCCTTTCACTTATTAGTAAAGTTGTTTGCTAGCTTGTAGTTTCGCCTATCTTCTAGTTAACGATCTTGCATTAGGGTTTCTCGGCACATAATTTTTTGAATTTGGCATGGTTGATGCCTTGTGGAACCTCTTGAGTGTGCCTAGGAACCCTACAATACCATCTCAACCTTTCCACCTCATTTTATATTTTCAACAAAATAGAAAATGCATGATGAGGTGTCATCTTCTAGAAGGTATTTTGTATAAATACAAAATACTTTCCACCGTATTGTAATGCCTTGGAATGCTATTAGTGTTAATTAAGCGTTAGTGCGGGTTTTTAGGGAAAAGTTTACCAAATCGGGTTCCTCATATTTTATATCAATTAATTAATATTTTATTATTATTTGATATGCCTTGCACACACACGTGCATGTTAATGTGAGGGTATATTTAGTGTTAAACTTGTTTAGCAACCATGACACCTTAAGCTAAACCATGCCCTAATTAACCTTTGCCTTAACCTTTTACTAGATCTTTTGTGTGTGTGAAATATCTTGTTTGGATTGAGAGAGGTGGCTTATGAGTCATGAGTCATTAATGTGTGCATTAATAAGGTGAGGGAGAGAATGAGAGTAAGCCTTTGACTCACCCTACACTCACCCCTCACCATTTTATTCCCTCACTCTCTCATTTCTTCTCTCATTCCCATTATTGTTAATCTCTCAACTCCCAAACTGAAATCTCACATCCCTCATCACAAATCCCTGTAAAACATCACAAAAATCCATGGAAAACACTTCAAATGTCTTGATTAGCCACCAGGTTGCCTTGGAGCTTGGAAAGCTAGGATTTTTGAGCAATAGTAGCTAAGTAATGATCTCTAAACTGTTAAATAGGTGTTTTAATGTTGCATAGCTTGTTGGTTGCTTTTTAAAACACTTGAGGTATAGTTTCGTGCAAACATCATATTTTTAGTGTCATAATAGAGTCTCTGTGATTTGCTATGACCTGAGATTTTTTCTGAAAAATCTAGCAGTATGGTAGTGTTGTACTAGTGACCCTGAGACAACACCTGGAGCATGAACCCAATGGGCTCGGTTTTGGCCGGCAACAAGGAGGCAAAATCCGGCGACCTCGGATTTTTAGGGGCCTTAGATTTTGGTTTTTGGAGGGTAGCTGTCGGCAGTTGTTTAGAGGTGTTTGGTACTGTTTGATTTTTGAGTATTGACAGTATGCAAAATCTGGGATCACTTTTGCATAATCTACTGTTTTGAGTATGTGTGTTACGTTATCCGACACGGTTCGGGATCCTGTATAGCTGCTACACTTTGGTTAGTTTTGGTGTGTCGCCACATACGTTAGCCGTTAGACAAACACTTATGAGTTCGATTGGAGTTGGTGCTTGGTCAAACGTAGTGTGTATGTTATATTGATCGATTTCTGAGATTTACACATGTTATGTTTTGTGTTAATAGGACCGCAGGAGGGGACTTCGAGCGCTGCGATGAAAGGGAAGCAGGTGATTGGATCGACCTAGCTTGTGATTGTCGGTGAGTAGATTTAACAACTACGGGGAATTTGCCCGCATTGCGTAATGCGTCAGGGCTAGATATGATATGATATTAGCCGCATGCTTGTATTGCACGTATAGATTGTGCATAAAACTTCTTTGCATATTATTACTTGTTGTGCTTAGACTTGTACCCATTAGACACTGCACTATTATTGACGGCTCATGTTGCATGAGCACTTATCGTATGCCACTCACACCGTCACTAATTTCCATGACACGCACAACACTCATGCATACGTTAGATTGTATTGGTTAGGAACATTAAGACGTGATCCGTATATTCCTTTGTGCATATGACATATAGCATACCTGTATACCTACATGCTTATGCATATGCCTTGACATGCCTATATGTTAGTTACCCATATACCTATATGGTATTGTACCATTAGAGATAGGTATATACATATTTGAGACATAGCTACATGTACATCTTACAAACATATTTACATGTACACCGTATTCCTTGATATAGCTACACATATACCTGGAGGGTATTACTGTAGGGTTAGTATAGCACCTTATGAAGGTTTCGGCAAGCATCAATCATGCTACTTTGAAATTTTTGGGGTGCTAAACAAACCCTAACCAAGATCTTAACTAGATACTTAGGGTTAAACATGTATGTAAACAACTTTACATCTAAGAGTCAGGGATCACATCCTTTGTAGTCCGTTCCTTCACTTCATAAGCTCCGTGTTGAGGTCTCTTCACTGCGATCATCAAGTACCCGGACTCTAGAGAGGGTCCATGAAGAGAAATATGCAAGCTTGCTTCCAATTTTCAACAACTAAGATGATCTGCCTTGAAGAATCTCAAACCCAAGCTATTGCTTCACTAATCAAGTATTAGCAAAGCAAACACCCTAATCTAAGTGGCTAGAATATACGAGGATGATGAAGTAGGAATTTAGCTCTCTTTTGTTTTATTTATCTCACAAAAATCCATCACAAACCCAAAAGCTAGAAAGCTTTTCAAAGACGAAGAAGAAGAAATCTATTTGTGATGAATAATGAAATCTTGTTTGAGGATAGAATTGCAACCATGGGTTAAAGAATGATAAAGTTAACCCTTGTATAGAATAAACTAGAGGCTAAGGTTTGGGTTCGGTTAAAAAATATCAATACAAAATATCTAAGCTAAAAGACAAAAGAAAGCTTCATGAAGCTTCATGAAAAAGCTAACCCAAAAGCTAACCCAAATCCAAACCCTAACTTGTTTAAACTCCACAAAGCATGTTGCAATTGTAACCCTAACTTGTTAAAATATTATTTATCACATATAAAATATATTTTGTAACAAAAGAAAACAATACGATTAACATATATCTCATATATATCAATGTATTATCTTTAAGTGAGCTTATATTAGTTAATGTAATGTAATATATCAAATATATAATTATACATTAAATTATCAAATCAACACTTGATCCGATAATCCGGCTATTTCATAAATAACCGACTAATATAATCTGTATCAGTTCATCGAATCAGCACATGATCCGATGACCCGGCTATATCACAGATACCCGGACGATATCACATATCGCGAGAACCTAATACGGTATCTCATACACGTATTATTCTCGGTCCCGCACATATCACATATGTGCTCCTACTCCGTTTTTCCTGAGCCAGGAAACCTCTG
Organism: Agapanthus africanus; assembly: GCA_030015575.1. NCBI lineage: Eukaryota > Viridiplantae > Streptophyta > Magnoliopsida > Asparagales > Amaryllidaceae > Agapanthus > Agapanthus africanus. The sequence goes on along the minus strand of CM057342.1, from coordinate 505,980,177 downwards.
TATAGGACTCTAAATAATCGTCAATACGCCGGCAGTAGGTGATGATCATATCAAAACACCTACAAGCTGCAAGCGGTCAGCTAAACGCTACAGCCACCCAGGTATTGAGCAACCAGAAGATTAACAAGCAAGTCTATACATTCTCCTGCGAATCCAATCAGTAACACTCTCGCACAGTCCTGTCTCTTCGTCTGATATGTCGCATATCTCGCCTAGCGGTGGTAAACGTCAGACCCCAGTTGCTTGATAAGTCGTGTCGATATGAGGTCCATAACAGTTCGAGAAACTACTGATAACACTTACCAGTAAATCTCAGTAACCCTGGCCAGGGATTTCCACTTATAGCCAATCGAACACAGCGCAACATCAACTCCCTATACCGGGAGAGACGAAATCCCTCCTATCGCTCATCGCCTCCATGTGATTTGGGACTGTACCCAAAAGCCACCGTTTTGCACTCCCACTTGGACATGGTATGATGGAAATCAAAGCACAGAGGGAATCACACAAGACACTATGACGATCTTGGGTCTACAGACTAACCTGTACCTTTGTCACCGGAGAACTGCTATCTGACGATAGGTATAATACCATCCAGGAGTTATCGGCGAGTCCGTTCAGTATACCCAGTCTCCACTGAGCACTCGTATACTATCTCTGATGTCAAACATCAATGGATATGGGATCATCCATCGCCCATCTACATGGGTCAAGAAGCATACGCTAGTCTACTCTAGTATATCGATGCCCTATCTCGATACACCTACGACTAGGAACATTTGAAGGATGTACTTAGCGAATACACTGTGCCCACTAGTATGATCTGCATCATAGTCGTGGTTGTCAAGTACTCATCCTAAGGGCTTTATCAACATGTAACATAGAGACTATCAGAGTACATGTTAAGATAAAGAGCAACTAGATAGCATACTATCACGTTGAGCAAGAAAGTCCTCCATATATATGTCCAAGCATCCACTACAGTAATGGTCTCTAGGGCATACATATCACTAACAATCTCTCACTTGCACTAGGGCCATCTGTTGTAGTATCTCATACCCAACAATGAGCTGTGGTTGAAGTATCTCATACTCAACCATCCCATAAAAGTCTCTACTTGGAAATCGGCTTTTGTGAGTGGATCCGCGCTATTGTACTCTGTATCTACTCTCCTTACCTCGATCTCCCTGGAGATCAACCATATCCATGATCAGGTGATACTGCCTAAGAATATCTCTGGATTTTTGATGGACGGGGGTTCCTAGGCATAAGCCACAACTCCATTGTCACACAATGGTAGGAACAAAACTCATCTCATGAACTTATATATATCCGGACTGCCACTTTGGTAGCATCCTTGGTAACGATGTATCTTGCCTTTAATCTTCTAGTATGTCACGGTATCTAGCTTGGAACTCTTCCAACATACCGTCCCTCCACTGAGGGTAAAGACAATGCCTGTGACTGACATTCAGTCGAGCTTACCACCCTGGAAGCTTTCCAGTGATTCTCCCCAGGATCGATTGATACCATCTCACTACATCTAGTGAGAATCCTAACATCCAATTTGATCTATCTCATAGATCCAAAACCAGGATTTATGAGGTATCACCTTGATCCTATATAGAGAATCCTTGTGATAAGAGGAGATTGACCGAGCGTAGCATAGGAAACTCCTTCCCTATCATGAGTATGTCATCCACGTACTATACGAGGATCACCACCATACTCCCAACTACCTTTTTGTATATACTAGGTTCATCTACCATTTTGATGAAGTCAAACTCTTTGACTACCACATCAAAACACACGTTCCATCTCCGCGATGCCTGATTTATCACATAAAACATCTTGCACACGTTTCCGCTGCTCCCACTGTCTACGAAGCCCTATGGATGTGCACTTATAGACGCTCTCTTCCAAATTAGAAAAGAAGTCATGACACCCAACCGCCAGATATCGTAGTCATGGTATGTAGCAGTGGTAAGTAGGATCTGGATGGACTTAAGCATAGCTTTGAAAGTCTTAACTTTTCCATGTACACTAAGTAATCTTCTCAAGATATACTTGCTTCTGATGGGGATTTAACCCTTCAGATAAAGAAACCAAAGTCCATGCTTTGTTGGTGTATATGGATCCCATCTCAGATCGCTAAGCATCCAGCCATTCTTTCAGAGTCAACAGTCTTGATTGCCTGCTCGAAACAAGTTGGGTCATCATCTCATGATGCAATCCTTGCTCCCACTGTCATAGAGAAACCGAAGTATCTCTCAGGTGGATAAGGAACCCTACCAGATCGGCGGAGAGGCTGAGATTCGTTTGTAATTATTGAATCCTCCGGTTCTACCAAATCATCAGCTGCAGTTTGTTTTAGATGGAACTACTTCCAGTTCTACCTTATTGTTGGATATATGTATGCCCTAGAGGCCATTATATGATAGTGGATGTATCTGTACATGTATATATATATATTCAGTGTACATTCTTGCTCGACATGATAGTATGCTATCTGGTTCTACTTTATCTGACATGTTGATTTGATCATGCTTTTATTCATTTATACATGCTGATAAAGCCCTGAGGATATCGGCTTGACTACAGTGATTATGATAGAGATCATACTAGTGGGACATCTGTAGTTTATAAGCATATCCTGAAATGTCCCTGGTCGGCGGTGTATCGAGACGGGGCATCGATATACCAGAGTAGACTAGCGTATATGATACTAGACCCATGTGATGGGCGATGGATGTTCCCACATTCATCGATGTTTGACATCAAGATCATATACGGGTGCTTAGTGGTGACTGGGTACACTGACGGACTCACCGAGAACTCCTATATGGAATTATATCTATCGTCGGATAGCAGTTCTCAGGTGACACTGGTACAGGTTAGTCTGTAGACCCGAGATCGTCATAGAGTCTTGTGTGCTCTCCCACTGTACTTTGATTACCACCCTACCACAGCTCTACTGAGTCGTGCAAACAGGTGGCCGTTGGGTACAGTCCCGAGACACACGAAGGCGATGAGAGATAGGAGGGGTTTCATCTCTCCCGGTATTGGGAGTTGATGCTGTGCTGTGCTCGACTGGTTATATCAGTAAGTCCCTGGCCAGGGCTACTGAGATTTACTGATAAGTGTTATCAGTAGTTTCTCGATCTGTTATACACCATTCACTGGCACGACTTATTGAGTTATTGGGGTCGACGTTACCATCCCTAGACTCGATATGCAGCATATCTGACGAAGAGACCGGACTGTACGGTAGTGTTGCAGGTTGGCTCGACGGGAGTTATAGTAGGTTCGCTTGTTTTCTTCTGATCGCTCAATACCCGGGTGGCCGTTACGTTTAGCTGACCACTTGCGGCTTGGGGGTGCTTGATATGATCATCACCCACTGCCGGCGTATTGACGAGTCTTAGAGTCCCACAAAGAAGTTTCCTAGTCCAGGCGAAACGTTGTGGTGCGTGTATGCGATATGCGCATGGACCCGGTTAAAATGCGCGTATGAGATACCGTATATTAATTGGGCGGATTACTTTTGGTCGGATCGTATGTGATATGACCGGGTTGATAAATCAAGTGTTGATTTATCATTTAACCATTAGCATCTCACTAGAAATCCTATCTTGTTTCTTTTGGATGTATGCATTCATGTATGCATTCATTCTTGTTCATGCACATATGGATGTGCATGCACACATGCATGTAAGTCGATGTACTACACCCCAGTACTTGTGGGGAGGCGGAATTTTCAAAAACGAACTTGTTTAGTGAACGAACATCGACTAACCGCTTGAATCGAAGCTAAACTATAAATAACCAAACACAAAGTGTTTCTAAACTACTGTGTTTAGGGATTATACCTAATGAACCAACTCCTTCGTCTTTACGATCTCCTTGTCCTCCTCGGCCTTCTCTAGGTAGTAGACGATCCACCCGAGAGCAAAACTCCAAGCTAAACCTCTAAACTTGAGGCAACTAACCTTCTTGGATTGCTAATCAAAGAAGATAGAATGAAATAGAGTGATGGTTATGGATTGATTAGTCTTCCTAATCGTTGATCTCAACTCATGAGAGGGGAGGATTAGTCTTTGAAGAGGGAGAGCTTGAGGAGAGAGAAGGTGAGAATGAATATCAAATGAGAATAGTAAATCTATCATAATAAATATGAAGCATTCTTATTTATGAGAAAAAGAATAATACATAATGAATAAGCATGCTTCACAAATATCTAATGGTGATTCATTGTCATGACTCACTAAGCATTTATCATGCATTAATGATATGCATGAATCACCCTCATGACTCACTAAACTCATTTAATGCAAATGACACCTAAACCTCCTTAGTCACCACCTTCTAGAAGCTTCTCGCACAATTACGAGAACGCCCCTCCGATCCGTAAAAATACGGAAAAACTTTAGACTGTATAAATCCAATAACCGGATACCAGTAACTGGCTTAAACCAAAGCCGACTGGTAAAAACTGTCCGAAAGTCGTACGCGCGTAAACGCACGTATGCGTCCGAACCCTTTGTCGCAAAACCATGCGACCTTTATATCGTTTCGCCTGGAGTAGGAAACTCTCTGTGTGGGACTCTAGAGACTCGACTACTACGCTGGCAGTGGGTTTAACCACAGACCGCAAGCGGCATTAGCTGTACGTAACGGTCCCCAGGTAGTGGTCGATAAGAAGGCCGATGAGGAAACCCATCCGAACTCCTACTGAGTCTAATGTGACAATCTCCATACAGTCCGGTCCGTTCGTCCAAGACTATCGCATATCGGGCCTAGGGGGGCGGCAAGCGTCAGTCCCCTAATAGCGGTATAAGTCGTGTCGGAGGGAAGCCCATTACACCCTGAGAAACTACTGGAACCTACCAGCAAATCTCGCTTGCCCTGGCCAGGGACTTTGCGTAATGGCTCTCTGACACAGCATGATATCTACTCCCAATACCGGGAGGGACGAATCCTGTCTAACCGCCACTGCCTCCAAGTGCTCGGGACTGCACCCAACTGCTACCTGTTTGCACGACTCCTTTGAGCCGTGGTAGGGTAGCAATCTAAGAACAGTGGGACACACTCGAGGCGAAGTAGCAGTGTCAAGTCTGCGGACTATGCTGTACTCATGTCACCTGGGAACTGCTCACTGACGACTGGTATCAAACCAACCAACAGTTCCCTGTGAGTCCTGTCCGGTGTACCCGTAACCTAATAAGCACCTGCATACTATCTCCAGTACGACGTACTGACGGCTGTGGGACAGACCATCTCCCCAACTGGGATGAGAAGCGTACACACCAGTCTACTCCGGAGTATCGATGCTCTGTCTCGATAATCCAACGACTAGGGACCTGAAAAAGGATGTGCTTGTAGACTACCCAGCCCCCACTAGTGTGACTGCCATCACAACGCTGGTAGACAAGCAAGATCCCAAGAGCTCTATCAATACGTACACTCACATATTAAGATAGAAAAACCAAGTAGCATACTACCATGTTTAGCAAGACTGTTATATACATGTGAATATCCCAAGCTTCCATTAAGTAATATACAAACTAGTATGATACTGTAATGGCCTTCTAGGGCATAAACACTAACAATCTCCCACTTGCACTAGGGCCATGTACTGGCATATCGTAGACCGATGATCTCGAGTAGCCTCTCGAACTGAATCTAAGGTAAGGCCTTCGTGAATGGATCAGCAATGTTCTCTTCAGAAGCAACTCTCCGAACCTCGATCTCCTGACGATCAATGATCTCCCTGATCAGGTGATACCGCCTCAAGATGTGTCTGGACTTCTGATGGGACCTTGGTTCCTTTGCTAAAGCTATAGCTCTGTTGTTGTCGCAATACAGAGGTATTGGATCAACTATGGTAGGAACCACCTGAAGTTTTGTTAGGAACTTCTTCATCCAGACTGCTTCTTTTGCGGCATCGCAAGTAGCTATATACTCCGCTTCCATCGTCGAGTCAGCAACGGTGTCCTGCTTGGAGCTCTTCCAGCACACAGCCCCTCCATTGAGGGTAAAGACATAACCCGACATGGACTTGGAATCGTCCTTATCACTCTGAAAGCCGGAATCAGCAAAGGCCTCCAACCTGAGGTCTTTTCCGCCGTAAACCAAGAACATCTCCTTAGTCCTTCTCAGGTACTTGAGAATGTTCTTTACTGCTATCCAGTGCTTCTCCCCTGGGTCTGACTGATACCGGCTTACCACGCTCAGTGCGTAAGCTGCATCTGGTCTGGTACACAACATCGCATACATTATAGAGCCTACCGCAGAAGCGTAGGGTATAATAGACATGCGTTCCCTTTCCAAATCAGTCTTGGGAGACATCTCTTTAGAGAGGGTGATTCCGTGACAAGCCGGTAGATTACCGCGCTTAGAATCTTCCATACTGAATCTTTTCAGTACAGTGTCGATATACCTGGACTGCGAAAGTCCCAACATCCTCTTGGATCTATCACGATAGATCCGGATCCCCAGAATGTACGAGGCATCACCCAGGTCTTTCATGGAGAACCTGTGTGACAAGAATCCTTTGACAGATTGTAGCATAGGAATGTCATTTCCTATCAATAGAATGTCATCCACGTATAAGACGAGGAATACGACACTTCTGGCTACAACTTTACTATATATGCACGGTTCATCTGGATTTTTGATAAAGTCATATTCTTTGACTGTCTCATTAAAACAGATGTTCCAACTCCGCGATGCCTGCTTTAGTCTATAAATGGACTTAAGCAGCTTGCATACTTTCCTGCTGCTCCCACTCTGATTGAAACCCTCTGGCTGATCCATATAGACGCTCTCTTCTAAATTTCCATTCAGAAAAGCCGTCTTTACGTCCATCTGCCAGATTTCATAATCATGGAAGGCAGCAATAGCAAGAAGGACCCGAATGGATTTGAGCATAGCCACTGGAGAAAAAGTTTCGTCATAGTCCAAACCAGGTCTTTGACGAAAACCCTTTGCAACAAGTCTAGCCTTATAGGTTTCCACCTGTCCATCTACACCAATCTTTTTCTTGAAGATCCATTTGCATCCTATGGTTTTTACCCCATCTGGAGCAAAGTCCAAAGTCCATACTTTGTTGGTGTACATGGACTCCATTTCGGTCCGCATTGCATCTAGCCATCGTACCGAGTCGCCGCTCTGGATGGCCTGCTGGAATTCAGTAGGTTCATCATCATCTATGATGCAATCCTCTCTATCCCCATCTATGAGAAAACCGTAGTATCTCTCAGGCGGATGAGACGGCCTACTACTCCTGCGGAGGGGTGCGGGAATGTTCTGTTCTTCTTGAACTACCGGTTCTACCAAACTTTCAGTATTAGTTTGTGGTTCTGGAATTTCTTCCAGTTCTATTTCGCTCCCACTTGATTCCTTTTCTAAAAACTGATGTTCTAGAAAATGGGCATTACGAGAAACAAATACCTTTTGTTCCTCTGCGTAATAGAATAGATATCCCCTGGAGTTCTTTGGATATCCCACAAAACTACACTTTACTGATCGTGCCTCGAGCTTGTCCACATGCTGCTTTTTAACAAAAGATGGACATCCCCAAATCGTTATATACTGTAGATGGGGTTTCTTCCCGCTCCACATCTGATATGGAGTGGTAGGCACAGTCTTGGTAGGAACCATGTTCAAAAGATATGCCGCTGATTCTAGCGCATAACCCCAGAAAGATCGCGGTAACTCAGCATTACTCATCATGGATCGTACCATATCCAATAGGGTTCGATTCCGTCTCTCCGATACACCATTGTGCTGTGGAGTGTACGGAGGAGTAAGCTGAGAGAGAATTCCTTTCTCTTTTAGGTAACCTAGGAACTCGGCACTTAAGTATTCTCCACCTCGATCAGATCTTAGTGTCTTAATACTTTTCCCGGTTTGGTTTTCTACTTCATTCTTATACTCTTGGAATTTCTCAAAAGCCTCGGATTTATGTTTCATCAGATAAATGAATCCGTATCTTGAGTAATCATCCGTGAAAGTAATGAAATAGGAAAAACCACCTCTTGCATGTGTAGACATTGGACCGCATACATCGCTGTGTATGAGTCCTAAGAGCTCGCTCGCTCTTACTCCTTGTCCAGTAAATGGAGTCTTTGTCATCTTTCCTTTGAGACAGGATTGACAAGTGTCATAAGTTTGATATTCGAACGAGTCCAAATATCCTTCTCTATGCAACTTAGTCAACCTTCTCTCATTGATGTGACCCAGCCTACAATGCCATAAGAAAGCTTTATTTAAATCTGGAGACTTTCTTTTTAGTGTGTTCTGGACATTGAAAATTTGGAGTTGGTTTAAAACATATATGCTGTTATTTAGAGTACCGGACCCAATCAAACCATGATTAAGGTGGATGTTAACAACATCTCTTACAAACGTGAAATCATAACCTTTATTTGATAACAAGGAAACTGATATGATATTACACGTTAAGCTTGGTACAAAATAACAGTTATGTAAAACCAAAATGTGTCCACTCGTAAATCCTAGGTGATAATCCCCGACGGACGCAGCTCCCACGCTAGCTCCGTTAGCAACCCTGAGGATCATATCACCTTCCTTCAGCACTCTACGGTTTCTCAGTGCCTGCAATGAACTGCAAATATGAGATCCTGATCCGGTATCCAATACCCAGGAAGTAGAGTTGATTGACAGACAATTCTCAATTACAAACACACCTGAAGTCGAAGCCACAGCTTGCTTCGGTTCCTGGTTCTTGGCGTTCCACGCCTTGCAATCCTTCTTCCAGTGCCCTTTCCTGTGACAATGGAAGCACTCATCCTGGCTCACTACCGGTACCGCAAACTTTTTCTTTCCGTTCTTTCCCACCTTACTAACACCTCCTCTAGGTTTGGGTGCGGCCTTCTTCTTCCTTCCTTTGGCCCTAGCCTTGGACCCGGAAGAAGAAGCACCGCCAACAAACATAGCGGGTGTTTCCCTTGCCTTCTGCAAGGTGCCTTCTGCACTCCTTAACATGTTCAGGAGTTCCGCAAGTTCAACTTCTTTTCCTTGAAGGTTGAAGTTGAGGATAAACTGGGCGTAGGTGGGAGGAAGGGACTGGAGAATAAGGTCTGTATACAGCTCATTATCCAAAGTCGTCCCAAGGTCTGCGAGCTCTTCAATATAGCCGATCATCTGTAGGACATGTTCACCTACCGATGACCCGACAGCCAACCTCGCTCGAAACAAGTTCTTAGAGGTCTCATATCTTGCTATACGAGATTGCTCTCCATAAATTTCCTTTGTATGGAGAAATATGCCATCTAGGGACATATCCTCGTGCCTCCTCTGATGTTCATTGTTCATTGAGGCAAGCACGATGCACTTGGCTCTCGCGCAATCTAAATCCCAGGTTTTGCGGATTTCCTTATCCGCATTGCCGGATTTGGGACCAGGGACAGCAGGTGCCGTAGCGGTGAGGACGTACCCCAGTTTGTCATAGGTCAAAGCCATTTTGATATTCCGCAGCCAATCTTTATAGTTTGGCCCTGTCAGTATATTTTTCTCTAAAAGTAACTTAAGTCCAGTCATTTTCAGGGTCGCTGCAATTAGGAGAGAGAGAAGAAAACTCTTTAGCATGATGCTCTTGCAAGTTTAGAGTGGTTTTTAGTTTATCTAAACTGGATGGCTCCCACTGTTTCTCGAATCCTTCCTCAAACCATAAAAGAAGAATTAGCCAGGACTATTCTCACCGTACAATACTTGCTTAACCGTTCAGCCAGGCCAGTGTCGATACTTCGAGGGAGGTTTTCCAACGCTTTCGCGAAGTTCCTTAATTAAATAACCTCTTTTCTCTGGGGGCGTAACCCCGCTGACACCTTTCTGGACACCTACTAGGTTTATAGCATTGATCGTTAAGTGACGAATATCCTGATAAGTAGCATATACTCACAGTAGGATCGGGATCCAAATATCATCGTATGATAATGTTGAAGGAATCCTACCAACATTCATCAAACTCCAAATGGTATGCATCTCTTTGCAAATTTCAGTTTCTTTAGAAATTCCCGATATATTTTTCTGCCCCATGCTCTTATGACCTTGGCGTTAGGTCAAAATGTCATAAGTCACATGTCAAGTTCTACCCATCATTATCTTGTCAATTTGAACCCATCCGTATATATCCTTGACGTTCGGCCAAAATGATAATACGACTGTCCCAAACTAACTCATCTATCTATGCAACAAATGAATACCCAGTAGCTACCAAACACTATGCCTTGGCGTTAGGTCAAAATACATAGCTTGAATACTACTGAATACCCAGATGAAATGACGGAGGGCTACGAATGGTTTTGGCGAAACCGTGAACGTAGTGAACTTGATATAACCGAAGGAACCTGATAGCTTTTTAAAAGGAGTGGTTAAAGCTCCGCATTTAAAAATATCTGTTTTTAAAATTAACCGAGTGGTTTCTTTTAAATTGTTCCAACGATTTAAACTTTGGTTTGTTTTTCTTTGCATTATAGATAATGCGTCCCATCATTAACCTATCATTGCAGAAAACAACGAAAATACAACGTCCTCTTATGCCATCCGCATTCGCCACGGGGTCCCGTCATCACCCGTTAGGTTACTTAACTAACGACAGAGCGGGGGCTGGGCTAGCGCGGGTCTAAAACAAAAGTGACGTCTAAATAGCTATCATAAATATAGATATTTTATATTCGTCTGACGCAATGATATACATTCCAGAACACAGATAAACAATATTGGATTTGCAAGCAATCTGTATTTCTTTCGAGCCTGCAAGAAAAGACAGATTACACAGTTGTGATGAATAGCCGCTACCCCACCCTCGACCCCTACGGGTACGGCAAACTACCCGCCCGGCAGTTTGTGTACCCCACCTTGGGTCAGTCCTAGGAGCAAAAACAGTAAAATGAAATAATACAACGGTGGCTACAACCGCAACCTGGATGTGCCCCGCAAAAATAATATTACAACAAATTACATTTACAACAAATGAATTAAACAATAACCCATTGCTAAACCCCGGCTATACACCACAACAGTCCAATACAGTTTATATGCACAAACAGATATAACCATTACAGAAATGTGCAACCCCTTGCCAACTGACATACTAGCAGTTAGGGGAGGTTTACGAACACATTTATCAATCACAGATATAATCCAACATGCAAATACTGTACAATTTCGATCGATTAAACATCTTTAATATTGCTCCAAAAACTGCTCTGTAAAACTGAAACCTGAGCAAATATTAAATATCCCAGAAAATCCCAAATTACACAGAGAAGCAGCACAGGAAATTTGAGTTCCTGACTCGGCAACTCGGCGGCGGATCGGTGCGATCCGCCGCGGTTCCGCGGCCGTGTTGCCGATTCAGGAGCTCAAATTTCTTGGGTGTTCTTCTGGTGTCTTTTCAAGCTCTCTGAACTTCCCTGAAAAATTTTTGGACTTCATTTTAAACTCGACAGAAACTTGACAGTTTTAGGGTTTTCCGGCTTCGTTTTTCCGTTCGATATTCGTACAAATTTGCAATTAAGTTATTTATTGTTTAGCGAGTCTCTGATACCACTGTAAGTCGATGTACTACACCCCAGTACTTGTGGGGAGGCGGAATTTTCAAAAACGAACTTGTTTAGTGAACGAACATCGACTAACCGCTTGAATCGAAGCTAAACTATAAATAACCAAACACAAAGTGTTTCTAAACTACTGTGTTTAGGGATTATACCTAATGAACCAACTCTTTCGTCTTTACGATCTCCTTGTCCTCCTCGGCCTTCTCTAGGTAGTAGACGATCCACCCGAGAGCAAAACTCCAAGCTAAACCTCTAAACTTGAGGCAACTAACCTTCTTGGATTGCTAATCAATGAAGATAGAATGAAATAGAGTGATGGTTATGGATTGATTAGTCTTCCTAATCCTTGATCTCAACTCATGAGAGGGGAGGATTAGTCTTTGAAGAGGGAGAGCTTGAGGAGAGAGAAGGTGAGAATGAATATCAAATGAGAATAGTAAATCTATCATAATAAATATGAAGCATTCTTATTTATGAGAAAAAGAATAATACATAATGAATAAGCATGCTTCACAAATATCTAATGGTGATTCATTGTCATGACTCACTAAGCATTTATCATGCATTAATGATATGCATGAATCACCCTCATGACTCACTAAACTCATTTAATGCAAAGGACACCTAAACCTCCTTAGTCACCACCTTCTAGAAGCTTCTCGCACAATTACGAGAACGCCCCTCCGATCCGTAAAAATACGGAAAAACTTTAGACTGTATAAATCCAATAACCGGATACCAGTAACTGGCTTAAACCAAAGCCGACTGGTAAAAACTGTCCGAAAGTCGTACGCGCGTAAACGCACGTATGCGTCCGAACCCTTTGTCGCAAAACCATGCGACCTCTATATCATTTCGCCTGGAGTAGGAAACTCTCTGTGTGGGACTCTAGAGACTCGACTACTACGCTGGCAGTGGGTTTAACCACAGACAGCAAGCGGCACTAGCTGTACGTAACGGTCCCCAGGTAGTTGTCGATAAGAAGGCCGATGAGGAAACCCATCCGAACTCCTACTGAGTCTAATGTGACAATCTCCATACAGTCCGGTCCGTTCGTCCAAGACTATCGCATATCGGGCCTAGGGGGCGGCAAGCGTCAGTCCCCTAATAGCGGTATAAGTCGTGTCGGAGGGAAGCCCATTACACCCTGAGAAACTACTGGAACCTACCAGCAAATCTCGCTTGCCCTGGCCAGGGACTTTGCGTAATGGCTCTCTGACACAGCACGATATCTACTCCCAATACCGGGAGGGACGAATCCTGTCTAACCGCCACTGTCTCCAAGTGCTCGGGACTGCACCCAACTGCTACCTGTTTGCACGACTCCTTTGAGCCGTGGTAGGGTAGCAATCTAAGAACAGTGGGACACACTCAAGGCGAAGTAGCAGTGTCAAGTCTACGGACTATGCTGTACTTATGTCACCTGGGAACTGCTCACTGACGACTGGTATCAAACCAACCAACAGTTCCCTGTGAGTCCTGTCCGGTGTACCCGTAACCTAACGAGCACCTGCATACTATCTCCAGTACGACGTACTGACGGCTGTGGGACAGACCATCTCCCCAACTGGGATGAGAAGCGTACACACCAGTCTACTCCGGAGTATCGATGCTCTGTCTCGATAATCCAACGACTAGGGACCTGAAAAAGGATGTGCTTGTAGACTACCCAGCCCCCACTAGTGTGACTGCCATCACAACGCTGGTAGACAAGCAAGAACCCAAGAGCTCTATCAATACGTACACTCACATATTAAGATAGAAAAACCAAGTAGCATACTACCATGTTTAGCAAGACTGTTATATACATGTGAATATCCCAAGCTTCCATTAAGTAATATACAAACTAGTATGATACAGTAATGGCCGTCTAGGGCATAAACACTAACAATGCATACATACATCATTCTATCATGGTTGTTTATACATAGAAAATGGTGGCAATATAAGACTCACACCTTGGTTATTTATATGGATTATTACTTTATTTGTTTTAAAACAAAATGAAAAAGAAAAGGATAATTCATGGTTTGTTTCTAGTCTCTTCTTTGACCTAACCATTCTCACCTACCCTTAACCATGGATTAAACTTTCCTTTCATGTTTTAACTCAAATTAAATAATATCTTCATAATTTAACCATGGTTTGAGATGAGAAGGAATAAATATATATACATATATTTTCTTTTTCTTTTCATGAGTTTATCTTCTCTTCTTCTTAAAAAAATAGCCATCATCTTCTTCAACCTTGAGCTCTTGCTCTCTAGACTTTTCAAGTGAGCAAAATACACATAAAGATAGGATTTTGAAGTGAGAAAGAGAACCACAACACCATTCTACACAAGTCTAGCCTACTTGTTTAGAGTGTTTGCTTCATTTCATCTTCTTGTTAAAGTGAAGTTGATAGCTTGGACAAAGGAGCTTCGGGTGGATCGTCGTGGACGTTAGAGGACTTCAAGCGAACACTTTTCAACTCTCAAGTGGCCAAGGAGTCTACTAAAGGGAGCTACAAATGTTGTACTCGCAAAACCCTAGCCTTTGTAACATATGATGTTAGTTAAAGTTTTAGAAACCTTAATTTTCTAGGATAGATCCTTTGTATGCTTACTTAGCACCATAAAAATTTGAACTTTGTGACATGTGATGCTTCCAAACTCTACATAGGGTGCTAAGTAAACCTTACATTGGTATCGGAGCCAACCTAGAACATTAGGCGACACTTTTACGAAGTTAAAATCCCGATCGGATCAAAATACGACTTTTCGAGACCCTCTCTGGACAAATTTTAAAATCTGACATTTTTTAGAATTAAAAATACTTAAAAAATACAGCAGAAAAAAATAAGAAATACTGTGAAATACGAACCCATGATCTAATCAAACCGCCGCGGAACCGCGGCTAATACTTGCTTAGGCCGCGGCTCCGCGGCCGTACAAAGTCTTCATGGCTTCGTTTTTGCACAGTAACTCCTAAAACTGCTTGTATATTGTTTTAGGTATGTTTAATCTGAATCCAGTACTGTTATTTCTGGAGATGGTTTTGGACTCGACGATTCGATCGGAATTTTCATTTCGTTTCTTTTCCGGGTAAACTAGAAAGTATTGAAGTGTTCGAACGACTATCATTTGCTCACTTTTCACGGGGTTTAAATCTTTTGGAGATACGTGCAAGTTTTGTGGTGGACCCTCTAGAAGACAACAAACCTTAACTCGATTATGTGACCGTCTTGAACTGCCCTTTGAACCTTAGGGTTTGGGGCAGTACGGCGTGCCACATGTGAGGCGTTGGCTTGACCCTTCTACGGCTGGACCGCTACTACTGTGTCACACTCCGGGTTTTTGAACTCCGCTCAAGTGTTGAGCTTTAGGGAATCTTGGGTATTTGGTTGTTCGGTCGAAAACTTTAATACTGTCTATTTGTCTGGAATGTGATACAATATGTGGAATTCATATAGTTTAGGCATGAAATACGAAGTATGTGATATTTCGCATTTATGATGTCTAAAGAGAATGTGGATTCCAAATATTGTAGTTTTACACTTTCTTTTCTGTGACCGTAAGTGTAGTATGTTCGATATCGCCGGTTTCGTTGCTATACATCAATGACAATTGGGATACGCATACTTACTTACGTTGATGATATACGATATTATGTGTTGCTGAGATATGATGTGCGGGATTGTCGCGATTGAATAGCCGGGGGGTTTTATGTGAGACGAGAGTTTTATATTTTCATTCATGTAAATTCAAATGTAATGTAATATTCTTTTATTTGGGGCACTTCTGGGTTGAGGTTGTGTCACCAGTGTTGTATATTATTTACTTTTCCGCATTAGGATAGACCCAAGGAGGGGAGCACAAGTGACCGGGTTCTGGGGTTCAGTGGGAGGCCATCTCGAGGAGTCGAGACCGGGTCTCCTAAACTCCAGGATTGGTAGGGTCACTTGCCGCTCTCGTAGGGGTCTAGGGGTGTAGGCTTGGCTATTCATTGCGACTGTGGAATCCGTATTTTCTATTATAGGCTAAATACTAAATACGGACGTCCTAGTATATCCCACATTATATATATGTTTCTGCTGCCTGTGTTCTGTGATATCTGAGACGAATGATATATTATATATGAGATATATAGTAGACGTTGCTTATGTTTTACACCCGCGCTAGTCCCTTCCCGGTATGCCGTTAGTTAAGTAACCTAACGGTGCATAACGGAACATTGCGGCGAATGCGGATGGCATAAGCGTACGTGTTATTTTCGTTTCTTTTCTGTGATTGGCTTAAGGACTTAAATGATGGGATTATATTAATATGATTAATGTAAAGAAAATAAACCTAAAAAGATGTTGTAGAATCGGATTTGAAAACCACTCGGCTCTTTATGAAAAAGCTGTATTTCAAAAACTGCGGAGCACAAGCCACTCATTTTCAAAACCATTTGATTCTATGACGATATCAAGTTCAAAGCGTTAAAGATTTTCTTAAAAATCATTCGCAACCCTCCGTCATTTTAGGAAGTAGAGTACTTAGCATTCGTGCTACGTTTGTTGACCTTAGCCAAGGCGTAGTGTACGGTAGCTAACTGATGTCTTCCTACAATGCATATGATGCAGATTAATTAGGACGGATATATGACTTTGTTGACCTTAGCCAAGGGTCATGTAGACGGGTCTGATTAATCAAGAAATGACGGGCTGAACTTGACTAGTACTTGTGATTTGTTGACCATAGCCAAGGTCATAGGTACTAGGGGTAAAAATCATATCGGGAATTTCAAGTGTTGAGATTTGCAATGAGATTGCATACCTTCCATATGATGGTTGGATCCCGATCCCACTGTGGGCAATAGTTGCTCCCAGGAGAGTTTTGCATTTTACAATTAGCTAACTCATTAGGTGTCTAGAAAGGTGTTAACGGGGCTACGCCTCTGGGAAAACGAGGTTTACTTTAATTAGGTCCGTGCGAAAGCACGGGGAACCTCCCTCAAGTACCGACACTGGCCTGGCTGAACGGTTAGCGAAGTTGTCGACTGTAATTAATCCTGGCTAGTTTTCTTTTTAAGGTTTGAAAGAAAAACTTGATTAAAGCAGTGGGAGACATCGATTAGATAAGATAATAACCAATCTGATCTATGCAAGAGCTTTCGCTGAGTGTATTCTTTTCTCTCTCTTAATGGCAGATACCAATGACTGGACTCAAGCTTCTACTAGATAAAAACAAACTGAATGGGACCAATTATAAAGACTAGCTGAGGAATCTGAAAATAGCCTTGACTTATGATAAAGTATCATATGTCCTCACGGCTTCAGCCCCGCCCACCTCAGGTCCAAAATCCTCAGTTGCGGACATTGAAGTCCGCAAGACATGGGACGCTGACTGTGCCACAGCCAAATGCCTCGCGCTTGCATTGATGGACAATACACATCAAAAGCAGCACGAGAATATAGACATTCAAACCATATTCCTCCATACAAAGGAGTTGTATGGAGAGCAATCCCGCGTATTACGATACGAAGCATCAAAGAAATTGTTTCAGATGCGAATGGCTCCTGGCACACCGGTAGGTGATCATGTTCTGAAGATGATAGCTCTTATAGAAGAGCTTGAGGACCTAGGATGGACAATGGACAATGAACAATATACGGATATTATTCTGCAGTTCCTCCCCTCCACCTTTGCTCAGTTCATAGTTAACTTCAACATGCACGGCATGGAGAAGGAGCTACCTGAACTCCTTAATATGTTAAGGAGTGCAGAGAGCACTATGAAATCGATGAAAACTCCCGTTATGACTATTGGGCAATCTTCTTCTTCTCGCCCTAAGGCTAGGTCCAAAGGAAAGAAAAAGAAGAAGCCCACCAATCCTAAGGGTGGAGTTAAAAAGGTGAAGGGAAAGGAAAAGTCCAAAGCTGGAGACTTGGGGAAGGGTGAATGTTTTCATTGCCACAAAGCAGGACATTGGAAGCGCAACTGTACAGAGTACTTGAACCTCAAGAAGAAGCATGGGGATGCTTCCGCTTCAGGTATGTTTGTGACAGAAAACTGTTTTTCAATAAACTCTGCTTCCTGGGTATTAGATACCGGTTCAGGTTCTCACATTTGCAATTCTATGCAGGGACTGAGAAATAGCAAAGTTTTGAAGACAGGTGACCATGCTCTCCGCGTTGGAAATGGTTCTAAGGTACATACAGTCGCAGTGGGAGAGTATCACTTGGGGTTGCCATCTGGGTGTATATTGGTTTTGAACCCATGTTATTTTGTACCAAGTATGCTATGTAATATAATATCAGTTTCTTTGTTAGACAATGAAGGATATAATTTTGTATTGCAGAACAATGTTATGAACATTCACCTGAATCAAATGTTGGTTGGGTATGGTACACTTAATAACGGGATATACGTCCTAAATCAACAAACAGTTTTCAGTATACAACACACTAAGAAAAGAAAACTTTCAGAATTAAATGAAGCTTTTCTTTGGCACTGTAGACTTGGTCATATTAACGAAACAAGACTAAACAAGTTACACAAAGAGGGATATTTAAACCCTTTTGAATATAAATCTTATGCGACTTGCCAGTCTTGTATCAAGGGTAAAATGACCAAAACTCCGTTTACCGGACACGGAGAAAGAGCTACTGAGCTCCTAGGCCTCATACATAGTGATGTATGCGGGCCAATGTCTACACAGTCTTGAGGCGGTTTTTCATACTTCATTACTTTCACTGATGATTTCTCAAGATTCGGTCATGTATTTTTATTAAAGCACAAGTCCAAAGCTTTTGAGAAATTCATTGAATATAAACAAGAAGTAGAAAAACAAACCGGCTTGAGTATCAAGATGCTTCGATCAGATCGAGGTGGGGAATACCTTAGTACAGAATTTGCAAACTTCCTAATAGAGAATGGGATTCTCTCTCAGCTCACTCCTCCTTACACACCACAGCACAACGGTGTGTCTGAACGACGGAATAGGACCCTATTAGATATGGTCCGATCGATGATGAGTGATGCTGAGTTACCCGTCTCATTTTGGGGGCATGCATTGGAGACTGCAGCGTTTCTACTGAACAGGGTTCCAACCAAAACCGTATCTACCACGCCATATGAGATATGGCATGGGAAGAGACCATCTCTTAAGAGAATTAAGATTTGGGGTTGCCCGGCCTATGTTAAAAAGCAGAATCCGGACAAACTCGAGTCACGGTCAGTCATGTGTAATTTTGTAGGGTATCCAAAGAATTCATATGGATATCTATTCAACCACAAGGAGGAACAAAAGGTATTTGTTTCTCAACATGCCACATTCTTGGAAAAAGAGTTTTTCACAGATAAAGATGATGGCAAAGTGGTGGATCTAGAAAAGGTTCTAGAGACACAAACTACAAATGACGACTTGGTTGAACCGGCTGTTGCAATAGAAACTGAAGAACCTCAACCACTCCGTAGGTCTGGTAGGACTTCTCGCCCACCAGAGAGGTACTACGGTTTCCTCATTGATGGTGACGGAGAAGACTGCATCATGGATGATGATGATCCTACCAGTTTTCAGCAAGCTATCACGAGTGGAGACTCTGTGAAGTGGCTGGATGCCATGAGATCTGAAATGGAGTCTATGTACACCAACAAAGTATGGACTTTGGACATTGTACCCCCTGGGGTAAAACCTGTGGGATGCAAATGGATCTTTAAAAGAAAGATTGGTGCAGATGGGCAGGTACAGACCTATAAGGCAAGACTTGTGGCGAAAGGCTTTCGTCAAAGACCAGGTTTGGACTATGACGAAACTTTTTCGCCCGTAGCCATGCTTAAATCCATTCGGATCCTACTTGCTATTGCTGCTCACTACGATTATGAAATCTAGCAGATGGACGTTAAAACAGCATTTCTAAATGGAGATTTAGAAGAATGCGTTTATATGGATCAGCCAAAGGGCTTCATTGACAGTGGGAGCAGCGGGAAAGCATGTAGATTGCTTAAATCCATATATGGGTTAAAGCAGGCATCTCGGAGTTGGAACATCTGTTTCGATGATGTTATCAAAGAGTTTGATTTCATTAAAAATCCAGATGAACCTTGTGTTTATAAGAAGGCTGTAGGAAGAGCTGTCACATTCCTCGTACTGTACGTGGATGACATTCTTCTGATAGGAAATGATATTCCTATGCTACAGTCGGTCAAATCTTTCTTATCACTAAGGTTCTCCATGAAGGACCTGGGTGATGCCATATACATCCTGGGCATAAGGATCTATAGGGATAGATCCAAAAAGTTATTGGGATTGTCCCAAACCAGGTACATTAACACCATCCTAAAAAGGTTTAGTATGGAAGACTCCAAGAGGGGTGCCTTACCCGCTTGCCATGGGGTCACTCTCTCCAAGGATTCTTGTCCAAAGACCGATGAAGAGAGAGCTCGCATGAGCATTATACCCTATGCTTCGGCAGTAGGATCTATAATGTATGCGATGTTATGTACACGCCCAAATGTAGCTTATGCACTTAGTGTTGTAAGCAGGTATCAATCCAACCCAGGGGAGAACCACTGGACAGCTGTGAAGAACATTCTTAAGTACTTGCGAAGGACTAAAGAATTGTTCTTGGTGTATGGTAATACAGATCTCCAAATGGAAGGCTTTACCGATTCGAGCTTCCAGAGCGATAAGGACGATAGCAAATCTATCTCAGGGTTTGTATTTACCCTCAATGGAGGGGCGGTAAGTTGGAAGAGTTCCAAACAGGATACCGTTGCAGACTCTACGATGGAGGCTGAGTACATTGCTGCAAATGATGCCGCCAAGGAAGCCGTCTGGATGAAGAAGTTCGTCTCGGAGCTAGGAGTAGTTCCAACCATTATTGATCCAATACCCTTGTATTGTGATAATAATGGGGCTATGGCGTTAGCCAAGGAGCCCAGGTCCCATCAGCGGTCCAGACACATCCTGAGGCACTTTCATTTGATCCGGGAGATTGTAGATCGCCGCGAGATCGAGATTAAGAGAGTCGATACAACGAATAACGCCGCGGATCCACTCACCAAGGCCCTCCCTCAACCGCAGCATGAGCGACTTTTTGAGATGTTGGGTATGAGATACGCCAATAACTGGCCTTAGTGCAAGTGGGAGATTGTTGGATATATGTATGCCCTAGAGGCCATTATATGATAGTGGATGTATCTGTACTTGTATATATATATATTCAGTGTACATTCTTGCTCGACATGATAGTATGCTACCTGGTTCTACTTTATCTGACATGTTGATTTGATCATGTTTTTATTCATTTATACATGCTGATAAAGCCATGAGGATATCGGCTTGACTATAGTGATTATGATAGAGATCATACTAGTGGGACATCTGTAGTTTATAAGCATATCCTGAAATGTCCCTGGTCGGCGGTGTATCGAGACGGGGCATCGATATACCAGAGTAGACTAGCGTATATGATACTAGACCCATGTGATGGGCGATGGATGTTCCCACATTCATCGATGTTTGACATCAAGATCATATACGGGTGCTTAGTGGTGACTGGATACACTGAACGGACTCACCGAGAACTCCTATATGGAATTATATCTATCGTCGGATTGCAGTTCTCAGGTGACACTGGTACAGGTTAGTCTGTAGACCCGAGATCGTCATAGAGTCTTGTGTGCTCTCCCACTGTACTTTGATTACCACCCTACCACGGCTCTACTGAGTCGTGCAAATAGGTGGCCGTTGGGTACAGTCCCGAGACACACGAAGGCGATGAGCGATAGGAGGGGTTTCGTCTCTCCCGGTATTGGGAGTTGATGCTGTGCTGTGCTCGACTGGTTATATCAGTAAGTCCCTGGCCAGGGCTACTGATATTTACTGATAAGTGTTATCAGTAGTTTCTCGATCTGTTATACATCATTCACTGGCATGACTTATTGAGTTATTGGGGTCGACGTTACCATCCCTAGACTCGATATGCAGCATATCTGATGAAGAGACCGGACTGTACGGTAGTGTTGCAGGTTGGCTCGACGGGAGTTAAAGCAGGTTCGCTTGTTTTCTTCTGATCGCTCAATACCCGGGTGGCCGTTACGTTTAGCTGACCGCTTGCGGCTTGGGGGTGCTTGATATGATCATCACCCACTGCCGGCGTATTGACGAGTCTTAGAGTCTTACAAAGAAGTTTCCTAGTCCAGGCGAAACGTTGTGGTGCGTGTATGCGATATTCGCATGGACCCGGTTAAAATGCGCGTATGAGATACCGTATATTAATTGGGCGGATTACTTTTGGTCGGATCGTATGTGATATGACCGGGTTGATAAATCAAGTGTTGATTTATCATTTAACCATTAGCATCTCACTAGAAATCCTATCTTATTTCTTTTGGATGTATGCATGCATGTATGCATTCATTCTTGTTCATGCACATATGGATGTGCATGCACACATGCATACATACATCATTCTATCATGGTTGTTTATACATAGAAAATGGTTGCAATATAAGACTCACACCTTGGTTATTTATATGGATTATTACTTATATTTGTTTTAAAACAAAATGAAAAAGGAAAGGATAATTCATGGTTTGTTTCTAGTCTCTTCTTTGACCTAACCATGCTCACCTACCCTTAACCATGGATTAAACTTTCCTTTCATGTTTTAACTCAAATTAAATAATATCTTCATAATTTAACCATGGTTTGAGATGAGAAGGAATAAATATATATACATATATTTTCTTTTTCTTTTCATGAGTTTATCTTCTCTTCTTCTTAAAAAAATAGCCATCATCTTCTTCAACCTTGAGCTCTTGCTCTCTAGACTTTTCAAGTGAGCAAAATACACATAAAGATAGGATTTTGAAGTGAGAAAGAGAACCACAACACCATTCTGCCCAAGTCTAGCCTACTTGTTTAGAGTGTTTGCTTCATTTCATCTTCTTGTTATAGTGAAGTTGATAGCTTGGACAAAGGAGCTTCGGGTGGATCGTCATGGACGTTAGAGGACTTCAAGCGAACACTTTTCAACTCTCAAGTGGCCAAGGAGTCTACTAAAGGGAGCTACAAAGGTTGTACTCTCAAAACCCTAGCCTTTGTAACATATGATGTTAGTTAAAGTTTTAGAAGCCCTAATTTTCTAGTATAGATCCTTTGTATGCTTACTTAGCACCATAAAAATTTGAACTTTGTGACATGTGATGCTTTCAAACTCTACATAGGGTGCTAAGTAAACCTTACACTTATGACCACTAATTTCTTCACAAGAAATTCCCTTTCCCAAAGGTGGCATGCTGAGAAAACAAAACACCTTTTGCTCCCCAGTTTGGTAGAAGATATTCCCTTGCGAATGCTTGGGATATCCAATAAACTTCCACAGAAATGACCTTGCCTCGAATTTGTCCGGATTTTGCTTTGGACAACCCCAAATCTTAACATCCTTAAGAGATGGGATCTTTCCATACCATATCATATATGGAGTGGTAGGCACCTGATTTGATTGGAACCCTATTCAATAGGTATGCAGCTTCACAAGTGCATAATACCCAAAAAGAAAAAAAGGCAACTCAGTAGTACTCATCATAGAGCACACCATATCATATATGGTGCGATTGCTCCGCCCCGATATACCGACGTGCTGTGGTGTATACGGAGGAGTAATGCTGAGAGAGAATTTCATTCTCCTTTAGAATAATCCAGGAATTCCGTGCTCAAGTATTCTCCTCCCTGATCACATCAAAAGACACAATACTTATACCCATTTTTAGTTCTCTACTTCTAACTTATATTCTGTGAATATCTGAAAAGGTTCAGACTTGTGTTTCAAGAGGAATATATGTACGAATCTTGAGAGATAATCAGTGAATGTAATGAAGTATAAAGAACCGGTCCTGGTATGTGTAGACAGGGGACCTTACATACATCATCATCTATCAATCCCAAGAGTTCACTAACTCTTTCTCTGTTTCCAATAAACGGAGCTATGGTCATCTTATCTTTATGACATGACTGACAAGTTTCACAAGATGTAAATTCAAATTTATTTAAATATGCATCTTTATGTAACTTCAGCTAGTCGGGTCACATTGATATGACCTAGTCTACAATACCTTAAGAAGGATTCGTTCATTTCTGAACACTTCCCCTTGTGTGTGTTCTGTACGTTAAGAACTGTGGTTCGATTTAGAACGTATATGCTTTTAGATAACGTGCCTGAACCGATCAACTTTTGATATAGGAAATGTTCAAAATATTATCCAACAATACAAAATTATATCCTTCTTTAATAATAAAGAGACTGATATGATGTTGTATATTAGGTTCGGTATCTAATAACATTCGTTCAGAATCAGTGTATTTGGTAATACAGGGTGATAACTGCCAACATACTGTTAGTGTATATGCCCTAGAGGCCATTACTGTATCATACTAGTTTGTATATTACTTAATGGATGCTTGGGATATTCACCTTGTATATACAATCTTGCTCAAAATAGTAGTATGCTACTTGGTTTGTTTCTACTTCAATGTGTACATGTGTTTATTTTTGTATATCGCCTATACACATTAGTAGAGCCCTTAGGATCTTTGCTTGATTACCAGCGATGTGATGGCCGTCACACTAGTGGGGCTGGGTAATCTATAAGCACATCCTTATGCAGGTCCCTGGTCGCAGGACTATCGAGACAGGACATCGATACTCCGGAGTAGACCAGCGCATGCGCTTCTCATCCCAGTGTGGGAGACGGTCTGTCCCACAGCCGTCAGTACGTCGTACTTGAGATAGTATGTGGGTGCTCGTTAGGTTACGGGTACACTGGACAGGACTCGTCGGGAACTGACTAGTTGGTATTATACCTATCGTCAGTTATCAGTTCCCAGGTGACATGAGTACAGCTTAGTCCGCTGACTTGACACTGTCACTTCGCCTCGGGTGTGTTTCCACTGTACTTTGATCACTACCCTACCACGGCTCAAAGGAGTCGTGCAAACAGGTGGTGGTTGGGTGCAGTCCCGAAGCACTTGGAGGCAGTGACGGTTAGACAGGATTCGTCTCTCCCGGTATTGGGGGTTGACATCACGCTGTGTCTAGGAGAGCCATTACACGAGTAGTCCCTGGCCAGGGCAAAAGAGATATACTGGAAGGTTTCCAGTGTTATCTCAGGGTGTTTTGGGCTTCGCTCCGGCACGACTTGTACCGCTATTGGGGGACTGACGTTTACCGCCCCCTAGGCCCGCCATGCGATGTATCAGACGAACAGACCGGACTGTACGGAGAATGTCACACTCAGGCTCAGTAGGAGTTCAGATGGGTTTCGCCTCGTCGGTCTTCTTATCGGCATTACCTGGGGACCGTTACGCACAGCTAGTGCCGCTTGCGGTCTGTGGTTAAACCCACTGCCAGCGTAGTGTCGAGTCTTTAGAGTCCCACACAGGAAGCTTTTCGCCTTTAGTCAAAAGAGTAGAGGTCGCATGGTATTGCGACAGGTCGCATGGTTTTGCGACAGGGTTCAGTCACATCCGTGCACTTGTGCACGTACAGTGTCCGGACAGTTTACACTAGCGGGCTTTGGTTTAAGCCAGATCCTAGTGTACCTTATGGGATTGGATTTATCCAGTTTGCATTCGTGTTCCTCGGAACGCGGATGCGGGTCTGTATGCACAGTTGACAGGGAGGCAGAGGCAGCGGATTCTCATTAGGGTTGTTGACAGTTGACCGTTGACTATTTGACTTTATGCTCAACCCTAATGAGAATATGATATGTGATTAACTATTATATTAATTAAGTATTATGGTGATATGGTTGTTGACTTGTTGACTTTTGTTGACTTGTTGACTTTGTTGACTTGTTGACTTTTGTTGACTTGTTGACCGGTTGACTAGGCTTGACTAGTTGACCATCATGATAACCATAGCCATCATTTCATGGCAAAGACTTTTGTTTACTTGCTCATTTGTGTAAAATGAGTGCATGAAATGATATGGTTGTGGTTGCTTCAAACCATCACATAAGACTTTTGTTAATATGATGAGTTATCATTGCTTTGGATTATGAGAGGGTGAGAGACAAAATACTTGCTCATTCTTTCTTGCTCATTCTCTCTCTTGTTCTTGAGCTCTCCTCTTGCTCTCACCCTCAACCTCTTGCTCCCTCTCTTGATCTATGGTTCTCTTGTCTCATGAGTTGAGAATCAAGAACCATAGATAAAATCCCATTCTATTTCTTCTCTACTCATTCTAGTTCACTAGGTTTAGCAAACCAAGTGAACTAGTTTCTTCAAAGAACGAAGAAGGAGCTAAAGGTTAGAGCTTTCAGGTGGATCTATCTTCGGCGTACGGAGACGACGAGAAGAAGCCATCGGACCACCATCGGAGTCTTGAAGACGAAGGAGTTCAAGACAAGCAAGGTATAACCCCCTAACCGAGTAGCTAAAAACTCATAGTTAGGTGTTAGATAGATGTTTAACCAAGATCCGGGTTATAGGTCCATGTTACCACCTCCGTAAAATTGTTTTTTTTTTACCAAATTCCGCATTCCCGAAAGTACCGGGAGAGGTAGCATGGACTTACAGTGGTATCAGAGCCTAGTTAAACTCTATCTAACATGTTAGCAAGTAACTAGAAGATCGATCAACGAAAAAGTCCCGAAACGAACCCTGGAATTTTAAACTTTCTGTCGATTTTTAAAAGTGCTGGAAAACTTTTTTGAAATACACCTAAAATCGACTCAGGCTTTTTTAAAGAAACTGCAAAAAATTAGGCCCCTGACTCGATCAAAGCGCCGCGTTTCCGCGGCGGGAGCACGCTCCCGCCGCGGAACCGCGGCCGAGTTGACTCGGTCAAGGGTTTTCTTTTTTGCAGTTTACTCATTGGGGTATTTTGGGATTTTTGGAATATATATTTTGAACCCAGATTTTCCAGAACGAAAATTTTATTTTGGGGTCCCGAAAATCCGTATTTTTGATCGAACTTCTAAAAGACTTGAGCTAACGGGTTTTTCTGTAATGTGATATTTGTATTGAACGTCTACTAATCGCTATATGTCGATTAGTGGGGGTTATACAAATCTGTGATCTGTAATGTGCTGGAATGTGTATATGAATATGTTGGATTGTCGCGGGTGAATAGCCGGGGGTTGTGAGACGAGAGTTTTCTTTTCTTTCAATTCATGTAAATTTGTAAATTGATGTAATAATTATTTGTATGGCCGCACAACCTGGTCGGGGTTGTTGCCGTCATTGTATAATTTCTTTTTACTGTTTTTGCTCCTAGGATAGACCCATGGAGGGGGTGCACAAACTACCGGGTATGCCGAAGTGTCGAGTGGCCTACTCATGGAGATGAGGGAGGTTACTACGCTTCGGGTACTTGGCGGGTAGTTTGCCGCACCCGTAGGGGTCTTGGGTGGGGTTTTGGCTATTCACCGCGACCGTGTAATTTGTCTTTCGTTACAGGCTCGTACGAATTACAGATTCCTAGTATATCCAATGTATTCATCTGTGATCTGAAATGTTTTATCATTGCAGTATATCTATATATGATATTATTTAGGCGTTGCTTATGTTTTACAGACGCGCTAGCCCAGCCCCCGCTCTGTCGTTAGTTAAGTAACCTAACGGGTAATGACGGGGCCCCGTGGCGAATGCGAATGTCATAAGCGTACGTCATATTTTGGTTGTTTTCTGCAATGGTAGGATTAATTGATGGGACGCATTAAAAGAACTAATGCAAGAATATCACGCATTAAAAGAACTAATGCAAGATAATAAACCAAGTTAAAGTCGTTGGAACACTTTCGAAAAACCACTCGGTTCTTTTCAAAACAACTTTTAAATGCGGAGCTTGAGCCACTCCTTTTAAAAGCTATCTCGTTCCATCGACCATATCAAGTTCACTACGTTCACGGTTTTGCCAAAACCATCCGTAGCCCTCCGTCGTTTCACATGAATAGTCAATAGTATTCAAGCTGTGTATGTTGGCCAAAGTCAAGGCACAGTGATTGGTAGCTATTGGGTGTTCATGTGTAGCATAGATAGATGCGTTGGTTTGGGACAGTCATACTGCCATTTTGGCCAAAGTCAAGGGTAGGTACGGATGGATCCAAATTAACCTGGATAATGACGGGTAGAACTTGACATGTGACTTATGATATTTTGGCCAAAGTCAAGGTCATAAGAGCATGGGGCAAAAATCCACATCGGGAGTTTCATAAGTACTGAAACTTGCTAGATTTGCATACCATTTGGAGTGTGATGATTCTGGTAGGATTCCTTCAGTTTCGTCATGCAATGATATTTGGATCCCGATCCTACTGTGAGTATATGCTACTCCTCGGGAAATTTCTCACTAATCGATCAATGCTATAAACCTAGTAGGTGCCTAGAAAGGTGTTAGCGGGGCTACGCCCCCAGGGAAAAGAGGTTCTCTAATTAAGGAACTTCGCGAAAGCGTTGGAAAACCTCCCTCGAAGTACCGACACCGGCCTGGCTGAACGGTTAAGCAAGTATTGTGCGGTGGGATTGATCCCGGCTAATTCTTCCTTTATGGTTTGAGGAGGGATTCGAGAAACAGTGGGAGCCATCCTGTTTAGACAAACTAAAAACCACTCTAAACTTGCAAGAGCATCATGCTGAGTGTTTCTTCTTCTCTCTCCTAATTGCAGTGACCAAATCGACATGACTGGACTTAAGTTACTCCTAGATAAAAACAAACTGACAGGGCCAAACTACAAAGATTGGCTCAGGAATGTCAAGATAGCAATCACTTATGACAAGCTGTGGTATCTTCTTACCACCAAAGCTCCCCCTGTCCCTGGTCCAACTTCCAGTGTCGCGGATAAGGAAATCCGCAAGACTTGGGAGATTGATAGCGCGAAGGCCAAGTGCCTCCTGCTTGCCTCGATGGACAACGAACATCAGAGGAGGCATGAGAATATGGACATGGAATCCATATTGCTCCATACAAAAGAACTGTATGGAGAGCAATCTCGTATCGCAAGATACGAAGCGTCGAAAAAGTTATTCTCGACTAGAATGGCCGTCGGATCATCAGTAGCCGAGCACGTGCTAAAGATGATCGGCTACATTGAGGAGCTCGCTGACCTAGGGATCACATTGGAGAGTGAGCTATATACGGATATAGTTCTCCAGTCCCTTCCTTCCACTTACGCCCAGTTTATACTGAACTTCAACTTACAAGAAAAAGAGGTTGAACTTTCAGAGCTCCTCAACATGCTGAGGAGCGCAGAGGGCACCCTACAGAAAGGTTGGGAAACATCCACTTTGTTTGTAGGAGGATCATCTTCTTCTAGGTCCAAGGCGAAAGCCAAGGGAAAGAAGAAGAAGGTCCCCGCCAAACCAAGGGGCGGTGTTAGTAAAGTGGATACGAAGGGAAAAGGTAAAGCAACAAAGATAGCGGGGAAGCTTGTGGATAAGGAAGAATGCTTCTATTGTCATAAGAAAGGACACTGGAAAAATGATTGCAGGGCCTGGAAGGCCAGAACACAGGAATTGAAGCAGGTTGCAGCTTCAGCTTCAGGTGTGTATGTTATTGAAAACTGTCTTTCAATAAACTCTACTTCCTGGGTATTGGATACCGGATCAGGATCTCATATCTGTAATTCTTTGCAGGCGTTGAGAAACCGTAGGGTTTTGAAGGCAGGTGACATGACCCTCAGAGTTGCGAACGGAGCTAGCATGGATGCTAAAGCCGTGGGGGATTATCACCTGGGAATGTCAGATGGACATGTTTTGGTTTTGCGTAATTGCTTTTTTGTACCCAACGCAACTTGTAATATCATTTCTGTATCTTTAGTTTCTAAAGAAGGTTATGAATTTGCGTTTGTAAGTAATGTTGTAAACATTCACCTTAATCAAGTTTTGATTGGGTCAGGTACATTGAGTAATGGTATATACGTGTTAAACCAACCACAGATTTTTAATGTCCAGAATACACACAAAAGAAAGTCTCCAGAAATAAATCAGACTTTCTTATGGCATTGTAGATTGGGTCACATCAATGAGAGAAGCTTGACTAAGTTACATACAGAAGGATATTTGAATGAGTTCGAATATCAATCGTATGCCACTTGTCAATCTTGTCTCAAAGGAAAGATGACAAAGACTCCGTTTACTGGACATGGAGTAAGAGCGAGCGAGCTCTTGGGACTCGTACACAGTGACGTGTGCGGTCCAATGTCTACACATGCCCGAAGCGGACATTCTTACTTCATTACTTTTACGGATGACTTCTCAAGGTACGGTTATGTCTTCTTAATGAAACATAAGTCCGAGGCCTTTGGAAAATTCTAGGAGTATAAGAATGAAGTAGAGAAACAGACCGGCAAAAGTATTAAGATTCTAAGATCGGATCGAGGTGGAGAATACTTAAGTGCCGAGTTCCTGGACTATTTAAAAGAGAACGGAATTCTCTCTCAGCTTACTCCTCCATACACCCCGCAACATAACGGTGTATCGGAGAGACGGAACCGCACCCTATTGGATATGGTGCGGTCCATGATGAGTAATGCTGAGTTGCCGCGATCATTCTGGGGATATGCGCTAGAATCAGCCGCATACCTTTTGAACCGAGTTCCCACTAAGTCTGTGCCTACCACGCCATTTGAGATGTGGTGTGGGAAGAGACCCCATCTTAATCACATAAAGATATGGGGAAGTCCAGCTTTTGTCAAAAAGCAGCATGCGGACAAGCTCGAGGCACGCTCAGTACTGTGCAAGTTTGTGGGATATCCCAAGAATTCCAAGGGATATTTCTTCTACTGCGAAGAGGAACAAAAAGTTCTTGTTTCTCGTCATGCCCACTTTCTAGAACACCAGTTCATAGAAAAGGAAATAAGTGGGAGCGCAGTAGAACTGGAAGAAATTCCAGAACCACGGACTATTACTGAAAGTTTGAGGGTTCGGAAGAACAGGACATTCCTACGCCGCTCCGCAGGAGTAGTAGGCAGACTCATCCGCCCGAGAGATACTACGGTTTTCTCATAGACGGGGATAGAGAGGATTGCATCATAGATTATGATGAGCCTACTAGCTTCCAGCAGGCCGTTCAGAGCGTTGACTCAGTAAAATGGCTGGATGCAATGCTGACCGAAATGGAGTCCATGTACACCAACAAGGTATGGACGTTGGACATTGCTCCAGACGGGGTAAAACCCGTAGGATGCAAGTGGATCTTCAAAAGGAAGATTGGTGTAGATGGACAGGTTGAGACCTATAAAGCTAGGCTGGTAGCAAAGGGTTTTCGTCAAAGACCTGGCTTGGACTATGACGAAACCTTTTCTCCAGTAGCCATGCTGAAATCCATTCGGATCCTTCTTGCCATTGCTGCCTTCCACGATTATGAGATCTGGCAAATGGACGTAAAGACCGCTTTTCTAAATGGAAATTTAGAGGAGTGTGTCTATATGGACCAGCCAGAGGGTTTCATTCAGAGTGGGAGCAGCGGAAAGGTGTGCAAGTTGCTTAAGTCCAGCTATGGACTAAAGCAGGCATCGCGGAGTTGGAACATCTGTTTTGATGAGACGGTCAAAGAATTTGGCTTTATCAAAAATCCAGATGAACCATGCATCTATAGTAGATTTGTAGAGAGAACTGTAGTATTCCACGTTTTATACGTGGATGACATTCTCTTAATAGGAAATGACATTCCTATGCTACAATCTGTCAAGGGGTTCTTGTAACACAGGTTCTCCATGAAAGACCTGGGTGATGCCTCGTACATTCTGGGTATCCGGATCTACCGTGACAGATCCAAGAGGATATTAGGACTTTCTCAGTCCAGGTACATCGACACCATACTGAAGAGATTCAGTATGGAAGATTCCAAGCGCGGTAACCTACCGGCTTGTCACGGGATCACCCTCTCTAAAGAGATGTCTCCCAAGACTGATTTGGAGAGGGATCGCATGTCTATTATACCCTACGCTTCTGCGGTAGGCTCTATAATGTATGCGATGTTATGTACCAGACCGGATGTAGCTTATGCACTGAGTGTGGTAAGCCGGTATCAGTCAAACCCTGGGGAGAAACACTGGATAGCGGTAAAGAACATTCTCAAGTACCTAAGAAGGACTAAGGAGATGTTCTTGGTGTATGGCGGAAAAGACCTCCAGATCGAGGCCTTTGCTGACTCCAGCTTCCAGAGTGACAAGGATGATTCCAAGTCCATGTCGGGTTTTGTCTTTACCCTCAATGGAGGGGCGGTGTGTTGGAAGAGTTCCAAACAAGAAACCGTTGCAGACTCGACGATGGAAGCGGAATACATCGCTGCATCTGATGCCGCAAAAGAAGCTGTCTGGATGAGGAAGTTCTTGAAAGAACTTCAGGTGGTTCCGTCCATTGTTGATCCAATACCTTTGTATTGCGACAACAACGGGGCTATAGCTTTAGCGAAGGAACCCAGGTCCCATCAGAAATCCAGGCACATCTTTAGGCGGTATCACCTGATCAGGGAGATCGTAGATCGCCAGGAGATCGAGGTTCGGAGAGTCGCTTCAGAAGATAACACTGCAGATCCATTCACCAAGGCCCTGCCCCAGACTCAGTTCGAGCGGCTGATCGAGATGATAGGTCTTCGATACGCCAGTACATGGCCTTAGTGCAAGTGGGAGATTGTTAGTGTATATGCCCTAGAGGCCATTACTGTATCATACTAGTTTGTATATTACTTAATGGATGCTTGGGATATTCACCTTGTATATACAATCTTGCTCAAAATAGTAGTATGCTACTTGGTTTGTTTCTACTTCAATGTGTACATGTGTTTATTTTTGTATATCGCCTATACACATTAGTAGAGCCCTTAGGATCTTTGCTTGATTACCAGCGATGTGATGGCCGTCACACTAGTGGGGCTGGGTAATCTATAAGCACATCCTTATGCAGGTCCCTGGTCGCAGGACTATCGAGACAGGGCATCGATACTCCGGAGTAGACCAGCGCATGCGCTTCTCATCCCAGTGTGGGAGACGGTCTGTCCCACAGCCGTCAGTACGTCGTACTTGAGATAGTATGTGGGTGCTCGTTAGGTTACGGGTACACTGGACAGGACTCGTCGGGAACTGACTAGTTGGTATTATACCTATCGTCAGTTATCAGTTCCCAGGTGACATGAGTACAGCTTAGTCCGCTGACTTGACACTGTCACTTCGCCTCGGGTGTGTTCCCACTGTACTTTGATCACTACCCTACCACGGCTCAAAGGAGTCGTGCAAACAGGTGGTGGTTGGGTGCAGTCCCGAAGCACTTGGAGACAGTGACGGTTAGACAGGATTCGTCTCTCCCGGTATTGGGGGTTGACATCGCGCTGTGTCTAGGAGAGCCATTACACGAGTAGTCCCTGGCCAGGGCAAACGAGATATACTGGAAGGTTTCCAGTGTTATCTCAGGGTGTTTTAGGCTTCGCTCCGGCACGACTTGTACCGCTATTGGGGGACTGACGTTTACCGCCCCCTAGGCCCGCCATGCGATGTATCAGACGAACAGACCGGACTGTACGGAGAATGTCACACTCAGGCTCAGTAGGAGTTCAGATGGGTTTTGCCTCGTCGGTCTTCTTATCGGCATTACCTGGGGACCGTTACGCACAGCTAGTGCCGCTTGCGGTCTGTGGTTAAACCCACTGCCAGCGTAGTGTCGAGTCTTTAGAGTCCCACACAGGAAGCTTTTCGCCTTTAGGCAAAAGAGTAGAGGTCGCATGGTATTGCGACAGGGTTCGGTCACATCCGTGCACTTGTGCACGTACAGTGTCCGGACAGTTTACACTAGCGGGCTTTGGTTTAAGCCAGATCCTAGTGTACCTTATGGGATTGGATTTATCCAGTTTGCATTCGTGTTCCTCGGAACGCGGATGCGGGTGTGTATGCACAGTTGACAGGGAGGCAGAGGCAGCGGATTCTCATTAGGGTTGTTGACAGTTGACCGTTGACTATTTGACTTTATGCTCAACCCTAATGAGAATATGATATGTGATTAACTATTATATTAATTAAGTATTATGGTGATATGGTTGTTGACTTGTTGACTTTTGTTGACTTGTTGACTTTGTTGACTTGTTGACTTTTGTTGACTTGTTGACCGGTTGACTAGGCTTGACTAGTTGACCATCATGATAACCATAGCCATCATTTCATGGCAAAGACTTTTGTTTACTTGCTCATTTGTGTAAAATGAGTGCATGAAATGATATGGTTGTGGTTGCTTCAAACCATCACATAAGACTTTTGTTAATATGATGAGTTATCATTGCTTTGGATTATGAGAGGGTGAGAGACAAAATACTTGCTCATTCTTTCTTGCTCATTCTCTCTCTTGTTCTTGAGCTCTCCTCTTGCTCTCACCCTCAACCTCTTGCTCCCTCTCTTGATCTATGGTTCTCTTGTCTCATGAGTTGAGAATCAAGAACCATAGATAAAATCCCATTCTATTTCTTCTCTACTCATTCTAGTTCACTAGGTTTAGCAAACCAAGTGAACTAGTTTCTTCAAAGAACGAAGAAGGAGCTAAAGGTTAGAGCTTTCAGGTGGATCTATCTTCGGCATATGGAGACGATGAGAAGAAGCCATCGGACCACCATCGGAGTCTTGAAGACGAAGGAGTTCAAGACAAGCAAGGTATAACCCCCTAACCGAGTAGCTAAAATCTCATAGTTAGGTGTTAGATAGATGTTTAACCAAGATCCGGGTTATACGTCCATGTTACCACCTCCGTAAAATTGTTTTTTTTTACCAAATTCCGCATTCCCGAAAGTACCGGGAGAGGTAGCATGGACTTACACATACTTGGTTGCAACACTTGCACCATTTCCAACTCTTGAAACCTATCACCCGTTCTCAGTTTTCTAACTATCTGTAGCCCATGTAACATTTTTTATATGTGGGATCCTGATCCGGTATCTCATACCCAGGAAATAAAGGATACTGAGAAACAGTTCTTGGTAATGAACACACCCGAAGAAGATGCATCATCATGTACTTTCTTCGTTTGGGCGGCATAACAATTCCGGTGATCCCCAATTTCCTACTCGGTCTTAAAACAATTATAAGTTGGAGCGGGACCAACGTTCCCTAGCGCAGTATAACAAGCGGGTTCGGTCAATACATCCGTATTTTTATCTTGATTAAGGCGTGACATGGTCGCTACCTGGAGAGAGAGAGAAGAAAACACTCAGCGTATGCTCTTGCAAGATTAGATTGGTTATTAATATATCTAATCAGGATGGCTCCCACTGTTTTAGTCAAATCTTCCT
The DNA here is from genome assembly GCA_030015575.1 of Agapanthus africanus. NCBI lineage: Eukaryota > Viridiplantae > Streptophyta > Magnoliopsida > Asparagales > Amaryllidaceae > Agapanthus > Agapanthus africanus. Next base: position 505,945,348 of record CM057342.1, on the reverse strand, counting down.
TCAAACCCTAAAAGGAAAGACTAGCCGGGATTAATTACACGCTACAAGTTTGCCAATCTTTCAGCCAGGCTAGTGTCGGTACTTTGAGGGAGGTTCCCCGTGCTTTTGCACGGACCTAATTAAAGTAAACCTCATTTTCCCAGAGGCTTAGCCCCGTTGACACCTTTCTAGACACCTACTTGATTGACTAATTGTAATGTGTAAAACTCTCCCAGGAGTAACTCTTACTCGCAGCGGGTATCGGGATCCAACTATCTTATAGAAGGTATGCAATCTCATTGCAAATTTCAACGCTTGAAATCCCCGATAATATTTTGCCCCAAGCGATCTATGACCTTGACTAAGTCAACAAACCATAGACCGTAAGTAAAGTTCAACCCGTCATTTCCCGATTGAATTAAACCCACCCGCACGACCCTTGACAAAGTCAACAAGGCCGTACGACTACCCTAATCCAATCGCATCATATGCTTTGCAGATAAGCACTAATCAGCTACCGCACACTACGCCTTGACTAAGTCAACAAATGCACCACGAATACTAAATACTACTTATCTGAAATGACGGAGGGCTACGAAAGGTTTTTAAGAAAACCCTTTGCGTAATGAACTTGATATCGTTATAGAATCGAGTGAATTTTGAAAAGGTGTGTTTTTTAGGTTCTTACTAGTTTTGCTAAAGAGGTCACTCCCGGCGAAGAGATCTCGGCTCTTTCCTTATCGAATAAGGTGCAGGATATTTCACAAATAGCACTATGCAAAGCAAAAACTATAAAAGCAATCAAAAGACAAACTGTGTTTGTAGCATCTGCTAGTTTTCACTAAAGAGGTCACTCTCGGTGAAGGGATCTCGGCTCTTTCCTTATCGAATACGGTGCTGGATATTCTACAAGGAATACCGCTATGCAAAGCAAGAACTAGAGCTACCAGTTTTTAAACAAGTTTCTACAACATCTTTATGTTTCTTTTAGTTTTATTAATCTCATTTGAAGTTCCATTTAATTATGCTTCCCAAGCATCACATTTGAAACGAAATCAACAACATACAATATATATCTCATATATATAATATAAACATTCGTTTCAGGCAGTAATATGATCTCATCACAGAACATTGCAGCAGAAGAAACACTTATGAAATATTGGATATTCTTGGAATTCCGTGTTTTAAGTTAAGCCAGTATAAAACACGGATTCCACGGTCACGATGAATAGCTAAACCCACATCCCTAGACCCCTACGAGAGTGGCAAGTAACCCTGCCAGTTCAAGAGTTAAGAGATTCGGTCTCGACTCCTCGAGATGGTCTTCCACTGGACCCTAGAACCCGGTTACTTATGCTCCCCACCTTGGGTCTATCCTAATTCGGAAAAGTAAATAATATACAGTGGTGACATCATTCTCAACCCGGAAGTGCCCCAATAAAAGAATATTACATACAATTGAATTTTACATGAATGAAAATGAAAAACCCTCATCTCACATAAAACCCCCGGCTATTCAAAACACGACGATCCAATATAACATATCACAGCAACACATAATATCACATATCATCAACGTAAGTAAATATGCATATCCCAGTTGTCGTTGACATATAGCACCAAAACCGGCGATACACCACATATTACACTTACGGTCACAGAAAAGAAAGTGTAAAATTACAATATTTGGAATCCACAATCACTTTAGACATCTTAAATCCGAAATATCACACACTTCGCATTTCATGCCTACTATATGAATTCCACATATTGTATCACATTCCAGATAAATATACAATGTTAAACTTTCCGATCGAATAAACAAACACCCAAGATTTCCCAAATAGCTCAACACTAGAGCGGAGTTCAAAACGGTTCCAGAACATGTCACAGCCCTAATGAACCAGCCGTCGAAGGGTCAAACCAACGCCTCACATGTGGCAACGCTAAACTACCACAAACCCTAGGGTTCAGTGTCAGTTTTGACGGTTACATTATCGAGTTAAGATTACGATCTCCTAGAGGGTCCACATATTACTTGTATGATTTTCTGAAAGTTTTAAACTCAGGAAAAATCCAACAATTAAAAGTTTTCCGACAGGGGAAAAAGTGAGTTATTGATATCCGTTCAAACCTTTTAACACGTTCTAAATTACCCGGAAAAACTGAAACGAAGTTTAAGCTTTCCGATCGAATCAACGAGTTCCCAATATTTCCCAGAAAGCTCTACACTTGAGTAGAATTAAAAATTCCCAGAAGCATGAAAAAGTACCCAAGAATAAACCTCTAAAGTATTAGCCACTAACTCCCAAAGTTGGCCGTGGAACCGCTGCCAAACGCTTGGTTTGGCCGCGGTTCCGCGGTCGCTTGAGTAAGTTATGGCTTCATATTTCACAGTAATCCTTAGAATTTCCTGCATGATTTTCTCAGTATTTTTAATATGAAAAATTTCAACTTTTGAAAAAATTTCCAGAAAGTGGAATTTATCGGGGTTTCGGAGTTCGATCGGAATTCAAACTTCGTCTAGACAACGCCTAATGCTCTAGCTTGACTCTGATACCATTGTAGGGTTAGTATAGCACCTTGTGAAGGTTTCGGTAAGCATCAATCATGCTACTTTGAATTTTTTGGGGTGCTAAACAAACCCTAACCAAGATCTTAACTAGAGACTTAGGGTTAAACATGCATGTAAACAACTTTACATCTATGAGTTAGGGATTATAACCTTTGCAGTCCGTTCCTTCACTTCATAAGCTCCGTGTTGAGGTCCCTTGAGCTCCATGTTGAGGTCCCTTCGCTGTGATCATCAAGTACCCGGACTCTAGAGAGGCTCCATGAAGAGAAAGATGGAAGCTTGCTTCCAATCTTCAACAACTAAGATTATCTATCTTGAAGAATCTCAAACCCAAGCTATTGCTTCACCAATTAAGTATTAGCAAAGCAAACACCCTAGTCTAAGCGGCTAGAATAGATGAGGATGATGAAGTAGGAATTTAGCTCTCTTTTGTTTTCTTTATCTCACAAAAATACATCATAAACCCAAAAGCTAGAAAGCTTTTCAAAGAGGAAGAAGAAAAAATCTATTTGTGATGAGTAATGAAATCTTGTTTAAGGTTAGAATTGCAATCATGGGTTAAAGAATGATAAAGTTAACCCTTGTAGAGAATAAACTAGAGGCTAAGGTTTGGGTTGGGTTAAAAATATCAACACAAAATATCTAAGCTAAAGACAAAAGAAAGCTTCATTAACCTTCATGAAAAAGCTAACCCAAAAGCTAACCCAAATCCAAACCCTAACTTGTTTAAACTCCACCAAGCATGTTGCAATTGTAACTCTAACTTGTTACAATATTATATATCACATATACAATATATTTTGTAACAAAAGAAAATAATACAATTAACATATATCTCATATATATCAATGTATTATCCATGTAAGAAAAAGAATCTTTAAGTGAGCTTTTATTAGTTAATGTAATGTAATATTGTTAGTTATATGTATGCCCTAGAGGCCATTACTGTACATAGGATGTATATTGTAGTGGATGCTGGGATATATATAGGGAGGACTTTCTTGCTCGACATGATAGTATGCTATCTGGTTACCCTTTACCTTAACGTGTATGCTGGTTGTCTCTCTGTTACATGTTGGTAAAGCCCTTAGGATCTGTACTTGACTACCTGGACTATGATGCGGATCATACTAGTGGGGACATGGTAGTCCATAAGTACATCCTTCAAAGTCCCTAGTCATGGGTGTATCGAGACGGGGCATCGATATACCAGAGTAGACTAGCGTGTACCTTCTCGACCCATACAGATGGGCGATGGATGATCCCATATCCATCGGTGTTTGACATCAGAGGAGATATACGGGTGCTCAGTAGAGACTGGGTATACTGGATGGACTCGCCGAGAACTCCCAGATGGTATTATACCTCACGTCAGATGGCAGTTCTCTGGTGACACTGGTACAGAGTAGTCTGTTGACCCGAGATCGTCATAGAGTCTTGTGTGGTTCCCACTGTGCTTTGATTTCCATCTTACCACGTCCAAGAGGGCGTGCAAAACGGTGGTTTTTGGGTACAGTCCCGAGTCACATGGAGGCAATGAGCGATAGGAGGGGATTCGTCTCTCCCGGTATAGGGAGTTGATGTTGCGCTGTGTTCGATTGGCTATAACAGGAAATCCCTGGCCAGGGTTGCTGAGATTTACTGGTAAGTGTTACCTGTAGTTTCTCGAACAGTTATAGACCTCATATCGACACGACTTATTGAGCTATTGGGGTCTGACGTTTACCACCCCTAGGCGAGATATGCGACATATCAGACGATCAGACCGGACTGTACGGTAGTGTTACTGGTCGGATTCACTGGAGTGTGAGCGGGCTTGCTCGTCGATCTTCAGATCGCTCAATACCCGGGTGGCCGTTACGTTTAGCAGACCGCTTGCGGCTTGTGGGTGTTTGATATGATCATCATCTGCTGCCGGCGTATTGACGAGTCTTTAGAGTCCTACACAGAGGTTTCCTGGCTCAAGCGAAACGAAATAGGAGCGCATATGAGATATGTGCGGGACCGAGAATAATACGTGTATGTGATACCGTATTTCATTCTCGCGATGAATGTATCGAATGGTTGTATGTGATATAACCTAGTTATCGATTCAAACGTTGATTCGATAAGCCGATACATTGTATACTAGCCGGTTATATGCGACATGACCGGATCGTTAAATCAAGTGTTGATTTGATGATTTAATGCACAATTATATATTTGATATATTAGTTTTCATTAACTGGTATCGGTTTACTTAAGACGGATTTTCTCACTTGGATTGTGCACATTGTATATGTGATATATTTTTGTGCACTTGTATGTATCATGTTTGATGATGCATGCTAACTTGTGTTTTGTGTGAAGATTAAACCATGGTTGTGAGTGTGGTTAGGGTTTTATTTTCCATTACTTATTTATTCATTTATTTATTTGTTTTTATTTTTGGAAAATAAATGGAAAGGAGAAAAGAATGGTGGCTTAATTTGGAGTTTAGTTGAAGCTTCATGAAGCTTTGATCAAGTCAACCATTCTTATCTCATCCTTAACCCTAACCATTCCCACTAACCCTAGTTTAGTCTCTACACTTGACCATGGTTAATTTTATGATAAGAATTGATTTTCTTTTCTTTTTCTAATTAACTTATCATATCTTTTCTTCTTCTTCTTCCTTGAACTTGAAGAAGAAAGCTTACCTCATCAATGGTGATTGATGAATTTGAGTGAGAAATCCAATTCTAAAGTTAACCCACTTCCTATTTCTTCATCCTCTACCTCTTGCCAAGTAGTAGAGTGTGTTTACTTCACAAGTTTCTTGACTTGGTGAAGTGAGAGCTTGATCTTGCGATGCTTCGACGTAGATCATCTTCGGCATGGACATCGACGACCTAGCTTGCCTATTCTCCGACGAAGCCGATCCTAGAGCCCGGATTTGACTTGGACAGCGGAGAGGACTTCGTTGCGGAGCTATGGAGGTGGAGCACCGGATCTACAAAGGTTGTATTTCCGTATTCTCTTTAGCTAAGTTATTAGCTTGTTTTAGTTTCGCCTAGACATCTAGCCGACGATCCGTAGTTTAGGATTTGTAGGCACCATAAAATTTTAATATGGCATGTTCGATGCCTTGTGAGACCTCCTTGGGGTGCCTAGGAACCCTACAGTGGTATCAGAGCCTAGCTAGAGCCTTAGGCGAAGTCCAGACGGAATTTGAAGTCCGAACGACACAAAACCGAAACCCAAAACATGCTCTCTGTACAATTTTTAAAATCTGGGATTTTTCAACATTAAAAATATTCAGAAAAATCAGCAGGAAATTATAAGAAATACTGTAAAATTCGTGCACTCAATTCCTTTAATGCGCCACGCTTCCGCGGCACGAGCTTGGCTCGTGCGGCGGAAGGGCGGCCGTTTTGTCTTTTCTGGGATCAAAATTTGTACAGTAATTCTTAATTTCCAGGGGTGGTTTTCATGGGTATTTTTAATATTTTTTCAAGAGTTGAATTTTTCTGAGTTGATTTGGGGATTCGGTATTTCGATCGGGGTATCAAATTTTGTCTGTGTGGCTTTCCGGATAAATTTTAGAATATGTTAAAAAGTTCGACCGGATATAAATACCCAATTTTTCCCCTGTTGGGAAATTTCCAAGTGTTGGATTTTCCATAGTTTAACGACGTTCTAAGTAGTGCAAGTAACGCGATGGTCCCTCTAGAAGACACAAACCTTAACTCGATTATGTGACCGTCTTGAACTGCCCTTTGAACCTTCGGGTTTGGGGCAGTACGGCGTGCCACATGTGAGGCGTTGGCTTGACCCTTCTACGGCTGGACCGTTGGTACTGAGGTACGAACGGAATGTTGTTAGACTTATTTCATGTGTTGATCTGTATCGGGAAAACTTGGGTGTTCGATTGTTCGATCGAAAAGTTTAACATTTTCTGTTTATCTGGAATGGGATACAATAATTGGAATTCACAATAAGTTATGTGATAACTGAATGAATGTTATAAACGTAGAAATTTAGTCTCACTTGATCGGTTGCCACGGAATTTTGATGTGATCAAAAGTCCGTCGCAATCACGTAGCGTACGCGGATACTCGCCGGGTAAACTTAATAGACAGCCTCGCTCCATAGCCCCGACCAAGTGACTGTAGGAGAACCCCGTCGCCGAAAGCATCCGTCCGGGTGCTCGCGGTAGCGGTGTTCCGCCTTGGTGCACTTCGTCGACGGTATCGGGGGTGCGGCCGTCTACTGAAGTTTGCGACGAGCATTCGATCAGGGTGTCGGGAATCTTGTTGAATTGCCCGACTTGGTATTGAAAAGAGTTTTCGATTTTGAGACTAAAATGCGGGGTTTATAATTGTTAGGCATGCGATGTCTAAGTAGTTCATTTGGTCAGGCATGCGATGTCTGAGGAGATTGCGGATTCCAACTGTTGTAGTTTTACACTTTCTTTTCTGTGGCCGTAAGTGTAATATGTGATATCGCCGGTTTCGTTGCTATATGTCAACGACAATTGGGATGGACATATTTACTTACGTTGATGACATGTGATGTTATGTGTTGCTGGATATGTTATATTGGATCGTCGTGTTTGAATAGCCGGGGGTTTTTATGTGAGATGAGTGTTTTTCATTTTCATTCATGTATAAACTTGAATGTAATATTCTTTTATTAGGGCGCTTCCAGGTTGCGGGAGTTGTCACCTGTTGTATATTATTTACTTTTCCGCACTAGGATAGACCCAAGGAGGAGGGCACAAGTAACCGGGTTCTGGAGTCCAGTGGGAGACCAACTCGAGGAGTCGAGTCCGGGTCTCCTAACTCTAGAATTGGTAGGGTTGCTTGCCGCTCTCGTAGGGGTCTAGGGGTGTGGGTTTGGCTATTCATCACGACCGTGGAATCCGTGTTTTATACTGGCTCGTATTGAAAACACGGACGTCCTAGTATATCCAATATTTCATATGATTCTTCTGCTGCGATATCTGTGATGTGATCATGTGATGTTCTGTGATAGATATAGTATATAGTATATATGATATATTATATAAACGTTACTTATGTTTTACACCCGCGCTAGCCCTGCCCTGCTCTGTCGTTAGTTACCTAACCTAACGGTGCACGAGGGGACATCGAGGCGAATGCGGATGGCATAAGTGTACGTCATATCTATCTGTGATGTTTAGGTACATAAATGATGGGACTTCATTAATGTGATTAATGAAATAAAAGAAACCTAAGATGTTGTAGAATCGAATTTCAAAATAAAACAGGTAGCTACAGTTCTTGCTTTGCACAGAGGTATATGTGATATATCCTGCACCTTATTCGATGAGGAAAGGACCGAGATCCCTTCACCGGGAGTGACTCCTTTAGCAATAACTGGCAGATGCTACACACTCGGTTTGTCTTTTGATTGCTTTTAAGTGTTTTTGCTTTGCACAGTGATATATGTGATATATCCCGCACCTCATTCGACGAGGAAAGGACCGACGATCCCTTCACCGGGAGTGACTCCTTTAGCAAAACTAGAAAAGCCTCAAAAACACTCCATTTCAAAATTCATTCGATCCTACAACGATATCAAGTTCATTACGCAATAGGTTTTCAGAAAAACCTGTCGTAGCCCTCCGTCATTTCAGATAAGTAGTAGTTAGTATTCGTGCTGCGTTTGTTGGCCTTTGTCAAGGCGCAGTGTGCGGTAGCTAACTGGTGCTTATCTGCTTATGCATATGATGCAGATTGAGTTAGGGTAGTCGTGCGACCTTGTTGGCCTTTGTCAAGGGCCGTGCGGATGGGTTTAATTCAATCAGGAAATGACGGGTTGAACTTGACTAGCATCCTATGGTTTGTTGGCCTTTGTCAAGGTCATAGGAGGTTAGGGGCAAAATATTATCGGGAATTTCAAGTGTTGAAATTTGCAATGAGATTGCATACCTTCTATGAGATAGTTGGATCCCGATACCCGCTGCGAGTAAGTGTTACTCCTGGGAGAGTTTTATACATTACAATTAGCCGATCAAGTAGGTGTCTAGAAAGGTGTTAACGAGGTTACGCCTCTGGGAAAACGAGGTTTACATTAATTAGGTTCGTGCGAAAGCACGGGGGACCTCCCTCAAAGTACCGACACTGGCCTGGCTGAAAGATTGGCGAACTTGTAGTGTGTAATTAATCCCGGCTAGTCTTTCCTTTTAGGGTTTGAAGGAAGATTTGATAAAAAGCAGTGGGAGCCATCCTGATTAGATAAAATAATAACCAATCTATTCTTGAAAGAGCGCACGCTGAGTGTTTTCTTCTCTCTCTCTCCTGGTAGCGACCATATCACGCCTTAATCAAGATAATAATACGGATTATTGACCGAACCCGCTTGTTATACTGAGCTGGGGAACGTTGGTCCCGCTCCAACTTATAATTGTTATAAGACCGAGCAGGAAATTGGGGATTACCAGAATTCCCGTGCCGCCCAAACGAAGAGAGTGCATGCTGATGCATCATCTTCGGGTGTGTTCGTTATACAGAACTGTTTCTCTGTAACCTCTACGTCCTGGGTATGTGATACCGGATCAGGATCCCAGATATGTAATCTGTTACATAGGGCTACAGATAGGTAGAGGACTGAGAACGGGTGATAAGTTTCATGAGGCAGTAAACGGGGCAAGAGTTGCAGCCAAGTCTGTCGGTCACTGTCACCCTGTATTACAATACATTGATTCTGAACGAATGTTATTAGATACCGAACCTGATATACAAAATCATATCTGTCTCTTTATTAGTAAAGAAACGATAAAATTTTGTATTGTTGGATAATGTTTTGAACATTTCCTATATCAAAAGTTGATCGGTTCAGGCACGTTATCTAAAAGCATTAATGTTCTAAATCAAACTACAGTTCTTAGTATACGGAACACACACAAGAGGAAGAGTTCAGAAATGAACGAATCCTTCTTGAGGTATTGTAGACTAGGTCAGATCAATGTGACCCGACTAGCTAGAGTTACATATAGATGCATATTTAAATCAGTTTGAATTTACATCTTGTGAAACTCGCCAGTCATGTCACAAAGATAAGATGACCATAGCTCCGTTTACTGGAAACAGAGATAGAGTTACTGAACTCTTGGGATGATACATGTTGATGTATGTAGGTCCCCTGTCTACACATGCCAAGAATGATTCTTTATACTTCATTATGTTCTCTGATGATCTTTCGAGTTTCAGACCTATGTTCCTGTTGAAACACAAGTCCGAACCTTTTGAGATATTCACAGAATATAAGTTAAAAGTAAAGAACCAAAATACGGGTATAAGTATTATGTCCTTTGATGTGATCAAGGAGGAGAATACTTGAGCATGGAATTCCTGGACTTTTCTAAAGGAGAATGAGATTCTCTCTCAGCATTACTCCTCTGAATACACCATAGCACGATGGTATATCAGGGCGGAGCAATCACACCCTATATGATAAGGTGTGCTCTATGATGAGTACTACTGAGTTACCTATTTCCTTTTTGGGAGTTATGCGCTTGAGAAGCTGCATACCTATTGAATAGGGTTCAAATCAAATCAATGCCTACCACTTCATATGTGATATGGAAAGGGAAGAGCCCATATCTTAAGTTGGTTAAGATTTGGGGTTGTCCGGCTTTGTCTAAAAGCAAAATCCGGACAAGCTCGAGGCAAGATCTGTTATGTACAACTGGAAATGTTCCAGCTATGCAAATTGCAGGTGATGATTTGATAGAACCAAAGGATTCAGTAGATTCCAACGAACCTCAGCCTCTCCGCCGATCTAGTAGGGTTCCTCACCCACCTGAGAGATACTTCGGTTTCTCTATGACAGTGGGAGCGAGGATTGCATCATGAGATGATGACCCAACTAGTTTCGAGCTGGCCATCAGGAGTGAGACTCTGTAAGAATGGCTGGATGCTTAGTAATCTGAGATGGAATCCTTATACACCAACAAAGTATGGACTTTAGTTGCTATATCTGAAGGGTTAAATCCCCATCAGGAGCAAGTATATCTTGAGAAGATTACTTGGTGTACATGGAAAAGTTGAGACTTTCAAAGCTAGACTTGTTAAAAGTTTACATCATTTACCAGTCGTAGATAATGATGAAACCTTTTCAAGCAGCTATGCTTAAGTCCATCCAGATCCTACTTACCACGGCTGCATACCATGACTACGATCTCTGGTGGTTGGGTGTCTTGACTGCTTTTCTAAATGATGATTTAGAAGAGTGCGTCTAAAAGTACACAGCCAGAGGGCCTTCGTAGACAGTGGGAGCAGCAGAAACGTGTGCAAGATGCTTTATAGGATAAAGCAGGCATCACGGAGTTGGAACATCTGTTTTGATGCATTAGTCAAAGAACTTGACATCATCAAAATGGTAGATGAACCTCGTATAAACAAGAAGGTAGTAGGGAGTATGGTGACGATCCTCGTAGAGTACGTGGATGACATACTCTTGATAGGGAAGGAGTTTCCTATGCTACGCTCGATCAATCTCCGCTTATCACAATGATTCTCCATATAGGATTAAAGATGATACCTACTAAATCCTGGATTTTGGATCTATGAGATAGATCTAAATGGATGTTAGGACTCTCACTAGTTGTAGTGAGACGGTATCAACCGATCCTGGGGAGAATCACTGGAAGGGTTCCAGGGTAATAAAGACGACTGAGTGTCAGTCGCAGGCATTGTCTTTACCCTCAGTAAAGGGACGGTATGTTGGAAGAGTTCCAAGCTAGATACCGTGACATACTAGACGATAAAGGCTGGATACATCGCTACTTAAGATGCTACCAAAGAGGCAGTCTGGGTGTATATTGGTTCATAAGATGAACTATGTTCCTCCCATTGTGTGACAATGGAATTGTGGCTTATGCCAAGGAACGTCCGTCCCATCAGTGATCCAGACATATTCTAAGGCAGCATCGCCTGATCATGGAGATGGTTGATCTCCAGGGTGATCGAGGTTAGGAGAGTAGACTCAGAGGACAACACAGCGGATCCACTCACAAAGGCCTGTTCCCAGAGAGAGACTTTCATGGGATGGTTGAGTATGAGATACTGCAACCACTGCTACAGATGGCCCTAGTGCAAGTGGGAGATTGTTAGTTATATGTATGCCCTAGAGGCCATTACTGTACATAGGATGTATATTGTAGTGGATGCTGGGACATATATAGGGAGGACTTTCTTGCTCGACATGATAGTATGCTATCTGGTTACCCTTTACCTTAACGTGTATGCTGGTTGTCTCTCTGTTACATGTTGGTAAAGCCCTTAGGATCTGTACTTGACTACCTGGACTATGATGCGGATCATACTAGTGGGGACATGGTAGTCCATAAGTACATCCTTCAAAGTCCCTAGTCATGGGTGTATCGAGACGGGGCATCGATATACCAGAGTAGACTAGCGTGTACCTTCTCGACCCATACAGATGGGCGATGGATGATCCCATATCCATCGGTGTTTGACATCAGAGGAGATATACGGGTGCTCAGTAGAGACTGGGTACACTGGACGGACTCACCGAGAACTCCCAGATGGTATTATACCTCACGTCAGATGGCAGTTCTCTGGTGACACTGGTACAGAGTAGTCTGTTGACCCGAGATCGTCATAGAGTCTTGTGTGGTTCCCACTGTGCTTTGATTTCCATCTTACCACGTCCAAGAGGGCGTGCAAAACGGTGGTTTTTGGGTACAGTCCCGTGTCACATGGAGGCAATGAGTGATAGGAGGGGATTCGTCTCTCCCGGTATAGGGAGTTGATGTTGCGCTGTGTTCGATTGGCTATAACAGGAAATCCCTGGCCAGGGTTGCTGAGATTTACTGGTAAGTGTTACCTGTAGTTTCTCGAACAGTTATAGACCTCATATCGACACGACTTATTGAGCTATTGGGGTCTGACGTTTACCACCCCTAGGCGAGATATGCGACATATCAGACGATCAGACCGGACTGTACGGTAGTGTTACTGGTCGGATTCACTGGAGTGTGAGCGGGCTTGCTCGTCGATCTTCAGATCGCTCAATACCCGGGTGGCCGTTACGTTTAGCAGACCGCTTGCGGCTTGTGGGTGTTTGATATGATCATCATCTGCTGCCGGCGTATTGACGAGTCTTTAGAGTCCTACACAGAGGTTTCCTGGCTCAAGCGAAACGAAATAGGAGCGCATATGAGATATGTGCGGGACCGAAAATAATACGTGTATGTGATACCGTATTTCATTCTCGCGATGAATGTATCGAATGGTTGTATGTGATATAACCTAGTTATCGATTCAAACGTTGATTCGATAAGCCGATACATTGTATACTAGCCGGTTATATGCGACATGACCGGATCGTTAAATCAAGTGTTGATTTGATGATTTAATGCACAATTATATATTTGATATATTAGTTTGCATTAACTGGTATCGGTTTACTTAAGACGGATTTTCTCACTTGGATTGTGCACATTGTATATGTGATATATTTTTGTGCACTTGTATGTATCATGTTTGATGATGCATGCTAACTTGTGTTTTGTGTGAAGATTAAACCATGGTTGTGAGTGTGGTTAGGGTTTTATTTTCCATTACTTATTTATTCATTTATTTATTTGTTTTTATTTTTGGAAAATAAATGGAAAGGAGAAAAGAATGGTGGCTTAATTTGGAGTTTAGTTGAAGCTTCATGAAGCTTTGATCAAGTCAACCATTCTTATCTCATCCTTAACCCTAACCATTCCCACTAACCCTAGTTTAGTCTCTACACTTGACCATGGTTAATTTTATGATAAGAATTGATTTTCTTTTCTTTTTCTAATTAACTTATCATATCTTTTCTTCTTCTTCTTCCTTGAACTTGAAGAAGAAAGCTTACCTCATCAATGGTGATTGATGAATTTGAGTGAGAAATCCAATTCTAAAGTTAACCCACTTCCTATTTCTTCATCCTCTACCTCTTGCCAAGTAGTAGAGTGTGTTTACTTCACAAGTTTCTTGACTTGGTGAAGTGAGAGCTTGATCTTGCGATGCTTCGACGTAGATCATCTTCGGCATGGACATCGACGACCTAGCTTGCCTATTCTCCGACGAAGCCGATCCTAGAGCCCGGATTTGACTTGGACAGCGGAGAAGACTTCGTTGCGGAGCTATGGAGGTGGAGCACCGGATCTACAAAGGTTGTATTTCCGTATTCTCTTTAGCTAAGTTATTAGCTTGTTTTAGTTTCGCCTAGACATCTAGCCGACGATCCGTAGTTTAGGGTTTGTAGGCACCATAAAATTTTAATATGGCATGTTCGATGCCTTGTGAGACCTCCTTGGGGTGCCTAGGAACCCTATAAATATATCAAATATAATTATACATTAAATTATCAAATCAACCCTTGATCCGATAATCCGGCTATTTCACAAATAACTGACAAATATAATCTGTATCAGTTCATCGAATCAACACTTGATCCGATGACCCGGCTATATCACATATACCCGGCCGATCTAACATATCGCGAGAATCTAATAAGGTATCGCATACACGTATTATTCTCGGTCCCGCACATATCACATATGTGCTCCTACTCCGTTTTGCCTGAGCCAGGAAACCTCTGTGTAGGACTCTAAAGAATCGTCAATACGCCGGCAGTAAGTGATGATCATATCGAAACACCCACAAGCTGCAAGCGGTCAGCTAAACGTAACAGCCACCCAGGTATTGAGCAATCAGAAGATCAACAAGCAAGCCTGTACATTCTCTTGTGAATCCAATCAGTAACACACCCGTACAGTCCGGTCTCTTCGTCTGATATGTCGCATATCTCGCCTGAGGGTGGTAAACGTTAGACCCCAGTAGATTGATAAGTCGTGTCGATATGAGGTCCATAACAGTTCGAGAAACTACTGATAACACTTACCAAAAAATCTCAGCAACCCTGGCCAGGGATTTCCAGTTATAGCCAATCGAACACAGTGCAACATCAACTCCCAATACTGGGAGAGACGAAGCCCCTCCTATCACTCATTGCCTCCATGTGATTCCGGATTATACCCAAAAGCCACCATTTTGCACGCCCTCTTAGACGTGGTATGATGGAAATCAAAGCACTGTGGGAATCACACAAGACTCTATGACGATCTCGGGTCTACAGACTAACCTGTACCGGTGTCACCGGAGAACTGCTATCTGACGATAGGTATAATACCATCAAGGAGTTCTCGGCGAGTCCGTTCAGTATACCCAGTCTCCACTAAGCACTCGTATACTATCTCTGATGTCAAACATCAATGGATATGGGATCATCCATCGCCCATCTACATGGGTCAAGAAGCATTCGCTATTCTACTCTGGTATATCGATGCCCTGTCTCGATACACCTACGACTGGGAACATTTGAAAGATCTACTTAGCGACTACAGTGTCCCCACTAGTATGATCAGCATCATAGTCATAGTAGTCAAGTACTCATACTAAGGGCTTTATCAACATGTAATATAGAGACTATCAGAGTATATGTTAAGATAAAGAGCAACCAGATAGCATACTATCCTGTCGAGAAAGAAAGTCCTCCATATATATGTCCAAGCATCCACTACAATATACATCACATGTACAGTAATGGCCTCTAGGGCATACATATCACTAACAATTACATCATTACTGATAGGTAGATACCCATACCTTGCTATACCGACATGCTTACGCATACCTAGCTATAGCTACATGTTCACCTTTATATGATGTTGCGTTTGGTTTTGGAGAAATTAGGAACCGCATGATATATATATTATAATTTGTTGCAGTTAAATAGCGGTTTTTCCTTTATATGCTCAAATTACTGTTTCATGTTGCATATATTATATTTCTTAGATTTCGCATTGATATATATAGATTTCATATGATGTTTCCTGGATGTTTTGCTCCTGGGTATATATATCAGTGGTATGGAATGCTGATATATATACATGTATATATATATATATATATATATATCGGTGGCATGGGACGCTGTTATATATATGTACACCTATTTAATATATATCATCATAATGATCTGTGCATGTATTCTTATTCATTGCGATATGAGGGGCCGATGTCCCCGATGTGAGGGCCGATGTGGGGGCCGATGTGAGGGAAATTAGGAATTTAGATTGTCTTGATGGACACTGGTCCGCCACGATGACGATTCCGTGAGGATGACATGTTTTACCTCATACTCCGCATTTATTCTATATGCTTTGCTTCATGTATTAGTAGTACCTGATAGAATACCTTACATGATAGTTGCAAATTTATATTGTTATACTTATGCTACCAGCTTACATGTGATTGATTTGTTGTTGTTGGTGTATACTTGCGATTACAGTATGATGTTATTTACTATTCACGAGTTGGCAACTCACCCCCGGTTGTGCCGAATGTTTTTCAGGTCTGATCATCAGAGTGGTCGTGGCAGGACGCCTTATTACCTCTACTTTTGCGGATACCACTACGGTTGGCTGTGAGGCCGTTTGCTTTAGGTGGGTTGCGGTTATCCGATGATATACATTGTATATTTCTTGTATCTAGTACTCTCCATCTACCACCTTCATGTATTGACTTAGAGACGAGTTGTGAGGATCGATGTTGTATATTCTTTTGACTCTGGTTGTCGTGCTCGTGTGAACCGACCTTTTTATATATCTGGATTACCTCATTTCTTCGCTACGGCGTCGTATATCTGTTGTGGTGGTTGTTTCCGCCGTTGGGCGAGATTTGCTCCTGTTTGGGGTTGTTTTACTTTTATCTTATGTTTGTACCCGTTTCGGGGCTAGCTTTTACAAAGGAAGTGCTGCCAAAATTTTTATGAAAAAAACAAACTTAAGTTTTAAAGTTTTGCATCTAGATTTTTAAAAGTGATCTATCTTTATTTCTTGTAATGGTTTAGATTGCTGTGTTTTTCAGCTTAATTGCGTTACGCCTGTTGACGTTACGTAGTTTAAGTGCCAGTCATGTGCCCAATTTTGGGTCGTGACAAAGTTGGTATCAGAGCGCTAGGTTTTACCTTTCGGAGTGTAGCATGACCTTGGTATGATGGAGTAGGTAGCTTAAGAAGAGTAACGTAGCGTGCGTATGTTCCGCGGCATACTTACGACACGGTGCTCCGCCTAAGTGACCTTAGGACTTATTGCTTGAAATTCCTTCCGTAATATATATATATATATATATATATCCTTGTGATCCGATTTTTGTGTCCTTATCGAATCCTGTTTCCATTTCCAGCATTTATACTGCCAAAGACAACGAGGGCACAGAAAGTGGCCGCGAGGGCTGAGGTCAGAGTTGACTCGTCTGAAATGAGGACTGACCATGGCGGTACGCCCGTTGTGCAGGAGCAGATTGTTCCACCTTCGACAGACCATATGGCTATGCTAGGGGCTGGTATGCAGGATTTGCGCTAGATGATGGGGTTATTAGTTGAGGCCATTCGAGCGCAGGGGCAGGAGGTTGTTCCACCCGTTACGGGGACCGTGTTGGTGCCTACTGTTCAGGCGGTTGCACCAGCAGCTACGGAGGTGATCACCGTATCGTTATCGGAGTTCATGAGGCTGAGGCCTTCGGTTTTCACTGGCACCGATACAGCTGAGGATCCGCAGTCGTTTATCGACCGGATGGCCAGGATATGTCGTTCGCTCAGATGCTCCGATGCGAGATGGGTGGAGTTCGCGAGCTTTCGTCTGGAGGGTCTGGCCCTGAAGTGGTGCGAGTCCTTAGAGAAGGGCAGAGCCGCTGGTTCTTCTCCTATGACTTGGGTTGAGTTTGTGATGGTGTTCCTTGCGCGTTTTCTTCCACTGAGTGTCAGGGATGATCGAGCGCGCAGATTCGAGTCATTACACCAGACTCAGGGTTTGACGGTGGGCGAGTATGATGTGCTGTTTACTGAGCTGTCTGTGTATGCTCCGTAATTAGTGGCTACGGAGGAGATGCGGGTCAAGAAGTTTGTTCGAGACCAGCTTACCCATTTGTTACTCGCTATCAGCTTTCAGCATTGCGACACCTATGCAGCAGTGGTGGACGCAGCCTTGTTGGTTGAGGAGCGTCTTTCTGAGTCGTCGGTTGCTCCGGAACCGAAGAGGGTTCGTACTAGTGATTCAGCAGGGAGGCGGGCGTTTAGGCGTCGTGACAGTTCCCGTTCAGATACTGGGGGTAGTGGAGGTCCGGGACGAGGACAGATTTTTAGCTCTTATAGTTAGGGGAGTCAGCAGTTTTCGTCTAGATGTTACCGGTGCGGGAGTTTGGGTCATCGGGTTCGAGATTGTTCTTAGCCACGTGAGCGCGAGGCAGCTGTACCCCAGGTTACCTTACCACCTTCTCCCCCGTAGAGGGCGTTGCCCCTTATGCCTGTTGTTGCTCCACGTCAGACTCTTATGGAGAGAGGTCGAGGACACGGTGGTTTTGTGCCGAGAGGGCGGGGTGGTAGAGGCAGAGGTCAACCAGTCGCGGTAGAGAACAGGCTCGGGTGTTTTCCTTGACTCATCACGACGCATAGGCGTCCAATGCAGTAGTTTTAGGTACTCTTTCTGTATGTTCTTTTGATGCACATGTTTTGTTTGATCCAGGATCTACGCATTCATATGTTTCTATGCACTTCGTGCCGAGTTTGGGCCGAGAGTCGTGTTTGCTAGATCAGCCGCTTATCGTGATTACACCTGTTGGCGATTCTTTTGTCGCGTGTTACGTGTTTTGGTCGTGTGCCGTTCAGATTGGAGATAGTGATTCGTCCATCGATTTGATCCTTCTGGATATGTTGGACTTCGACGTTCTCCTTGGCATGGACTGGTTGGCAGCTTATTATGCGCCGTTGGACTGCCGTGAGAAGACGGTCAGTTTCAGTTTTCCGGGCGAGTCTGTTCGGGTTGTGCAGGGGGAACGTGGTGCCGCCCCTCACAGTTTGATTTATGCCCTTTGCGCTAGTCGGCTTTTGAGGAGGGGATGTCGGAGGTTATTGGCTTTCATTTGTGATACTGGGGCCACAGTAGGGTCGTTGGACCGGGTTCCTATCATGCGAGAGTTTCCCGACGTTTTTCTCCTTGATTTACCTTGTTTGCCGCCAGAGCACGATATTGAGTTTTGCATTGATCTGATTCCTGGCACTGGGCTTATTTCTATACCGCCTTACCGGATGGCTCTGGCGGAGCTCCGAGAGTTCAAAGATCAATTGAAGAATTGCTTGATAAGGGACTTATGCGTCCGAGTGTTTCGCTGTGGGGAGCTCCTGTGCTGTTCGTCATGAAGAAGGATGGCAGTTTGAGGTTGTGTATTGATTATCGTCAATTGAACCGAGTTACAGTTCGGAATAGGTATCCTTTACCTCGCATTGACGATTTGTTTGATCAGCTCCAGGGTGCGAAACATTTTTCCAAGATTGATTTGCGTTCAGGTTATCATCAGTTGCGGGTTCGGAATGATAACATTCCGAAGACTGCTTTTCGTACACGCTACGGGCATTATGAGTTTCTAGTGATGTCGTTCGGACTCACCAATGCCCAGCAGCGTTCATGGATCTGATGAACCGGATTTTCAGGCCATTCCTCGACCAGTTCATTATTGTGTTTATTGATGACATTCTCGTCTACTCTAGGAGTCGAGAGGAGGATGAGCAGCACTTGAGGATTGCTTTGCAGATATTGAGAGAGCACCAGCTGTATGCTAAATTCTCAAAGTGCACATTTTGGCTCGATTGAGTTGACTTCCTAGGTCATGTGGTGACGGGAGACGGTATTCTTGTGGACCTGAGGAAGATCGAGGCTGTGCAGCTTTGGCCCAGACCTGTATCCGTGACTGAGGTCCGCAGCTTTTTAGGCTTAGCTGGTTATTACCGCCGTTCGTGCAGGATTTTTCGAGTATCGCTGCACCGGTGACCGGACTGACCCGGTAGGGGGTTAGTTTTCTTTGGACTGATGTGTGCGAGCAGAGTTTTCAGTAGTTGAAGACTCAGTTGACGACTGCACCTGTTCTATCTTTGCCTTCTGGATCAGGTGGCTTTGTAGTTTACCGTGATGCGTCTCGAGTGGGGCTCGGGTTTGTGATGATGCAGCATGATAGAGTGATTGCTAATGCTTCTAGGCAGCTGAAGAAGCACGAGCAGAATTACCCTACTCACGATCTTGAGATGGTTGCGTGGTCTTTGCGTTGAAGATTTGGAGACACTACTTGTATAGGGAGTCGTGTTAGATTTTCACGGACCACAAGAGCTTGAAGTACATCTTCCAGCAGCGGGATCTGAATTTGAGACAGCGCCGATGGATGGAGCTTGTGAAGAATTATGATTCTGAGATCCTTTGTCACCCGGGCCAAGCGAATGTGGTAGCTGACGCTTTGAGTCGTGGGCCCGGGGGTAGCTTGTCCCAGTTGAGCGCAGTTCAGAAGCAGTCTTCTACGGATTTACAGACCTTGTGCGATGGTAGAGTACAGTTTGAGTTCACTTCCACTGGGGGACAACTTGCTCATATCCGCGCCCGTCCGTTTCTTTTGGATCGTATCTGTGAGGTGCAGCCCGGTAATGCTCGTTTGGTTAAGATTCTTGAGCTTGTTCGATAGGGTACAGTTTCAGAGATCATGATTGATGACCACGGTGTGCTACGTTGCGGGACTCGCTTGTGTATACCAGATATTGATGGGTTGGGACGCGAGATCTTAGAGCAGGCACATCAGTCAGCTTTTAGCGTT
Source organism: Agapanthus africanus (assembly GCA_030015575.1). Lineage (NCBI taxonomy): Eukaryota > Viridiplantae > Streptophyta > Magnoliopsida > Asparagales > Amaryllidaceae > Agapanthus > Agapanthus africanus. Next base: position 505,925,107 of record CM057342.1, on the reverse strand, counting down.
CATCCAGGTTCCACCAAGATGTACCGTGACTTGAGAGACTTTTACTGGTAGGAAAGGATGAAGCACGATGTTTCGGACTTCGTTTCGAGGTGCCTGACTTGTCAGCAAGTCAAGGATGAGTATCAGAGACTGGCTGGAGAGTTTCAACCTTTACCCGTTCCTGAGTGGAAATGGGAGCAAATTTCCATGGTCTTTGTGGTGGGTCTACCCAGGACCAGTCGGGGGTATGACTCCATTTGGGTGATTGTCGACCGGTTGACGAAAGCGGCTCACTTCCTTCCAGTGAAGACCACTTTCGGTTATTCTCAGTATGATCAGTTGTACATAGATGAGATTATGCGTTTGCACGGCGTTCCTACATGCATTGTATCCGACAGGGGCACCCAGTTTACTAGCCGTTTTTGGCAGAAGCTTCAGGAAGCTTTGGGTACCCGGTTGAGTTTTAGCACCACTTTCCATCCGCAGACCGATGGTCAGTCAGAGCGGACGATACAAACTCTAGAGGATATGCTTCGGGCGTGCGTGCTTGATTTTGGTGGCAGTTGGGATCATCACTTGCCGTTGATTGAGTTCTCCTACAACAACAGTTTTCAGGAGACTATTCAGATGGCGCCTTTCGAGGCTTTGTATGGCAGGAAGTTTCGATCGCCGGTCTATTGGACCGAACTCTTTGAGAGTAGGGTTTTGGGACCCCAGCTAGTTCAGGAGACTACGGAGATGATCCAGCTGATTCAGGACAGGATGTGAGCAGCCCAGTGCAGACAAAAGTCTTATGCCGACCGTCATCGTCGCAGACTTGAGTTCGTGGTGGTGGATCATGTATTCCTGCGGATTTCTCCGATGAAGGGCATTATGAGATTTGGGAGGAAGAGGAAGCTCAGTCCAAGATTTATAGGTCCCTTCGAGATCCTTGAGCGAGTTGGTACCGTTGCTTACCGTTTGGCGCTCCCGCCCAGTTTTCCGGATGTTCACCCCGTGTTCCATGTGTCGATGCTTCGTAGATACCTTGATGACCCTTCTCACATGATTCAGTACGAGACCGTTCAGCTTAAGCACGATCTTTCGTTCACCGAGCAGCCGGTAGTTATATTGGATCGGCAGGTGAAGAAACTTCGGTCAAAGGTCTTGCAATCTGTGAACGTTCTTTGGCATAGCCCGACTAGTGAGGAGATCACTTGGGAGGCCGAGAGTGAAATGCGGAAGAAATTCCCTTATCTCTTTGATGGTACGCTTGTATGAAATTTTAATTTGGGGACGAATTTTCTTTAAGCGAGGGGGGAGATTGTAATGCTTTGGAATGCGATTAGTGTTAATTAAGCGTTAGTGCGGGTTTTTAGGGAAAAGTTTACCAAATCGGGTTCCTCACATTTTATATCAATTAATTAATATTTTATTATTATTTGATATGGCTTGCACACACACGTGCATGTTAATGTGAGGGTATATTTAGTGTTAACCTTGTTTAGCAACCATGACACCTTAAGCTAAACCCTGCCCTAATTAACCTTTGCCTTAACCTTTTCCTAGATCTTTTGTGTGTGTGAAATATCTTGTTTGGATTGAGAGAGGTGGCTGATGAGTCATGAGTTATTAATGAGTGCATTAATGAAGTGAGGGAGAGAGTGAGAGTAAGCCTTTGACTCACCCTACACTTACCCCTCACCATTTTATTCCCTCACCCTCTCATTCTCATTATTGTTAATCTCTCAACTCCCAAATTGAACTCTCACTTCCCTCTTCACAAATCTTTGTAAAACTTCACAAAAATCCATGGAAAACATTTCAAATGTCTTGATTTGCCACTAGGTTGCCTTGGAGCTTGGAAAGCTAGGATTTTTGAGCAAGAGTGGCTAGGTAATGATCTCTAAACTGTTAAATAGATGTTTTAATATTGCATAGCTTGTTGGTTGCTGTTTAAAACACTTGAGTTATCGTTTCTTGCAAATATCGTATTTTTAGTGTCATAATAGAGTCTCTGTGATCTGCTATGACCAGGGAGTTTTACTGAGAAATCTAGCAGTATGGTAGTGTTGTACTAGTGACCCTGAGACTACACCTGGAGCACGAACCTAAGGGGCTCAGTTTTGGCCGGCGACAAGGAGGCAAAATCCGGCGACCTCGGATTTTTAGGGGGCTTAGATTTTGGTTTTTGGAGAGTAGCTATCTGCAGTTGTTTAGAGTTGTTTGGTACTGTTTGATTTTTGAGTATTGACAGTATGCAAAATCTGGGATCACTTGTGCTTAATCTAGTGTTTTGAGTACGTGTATCACGTTATCCGACACGGTTCGTGATCCTGTGTAGCTGCTACACTTGGGTTAGTTTTGGTGTGTCTTTACACACGTTATCCGTTAGACGAACACTTATGAGTTGGATTGGAGTTGGTGCGTTCGTCAAACGTAGTGTGTACATGATATTGATCGATTTCTGAGATTTGCACTTGTTATGTTTTGTGTTAATAGGATCGCAGGCGGGGATTTTGAGCGCTGCGACGAAAGGGAAGCAGGTGATTGGATCGACCTAGCTTGTCATTGTCGGTGAGTAGATTTAACATCTACGGGGAATTTCCCCGCATGGTGTTATGCGTCAAGGCTAGATATGATATGATATTAGCCGCATGTTTATATTGCACGTATAGATTGTGCATAAAACTTCTTTGCATATTATTACTTGTTGTGCTTGGACTTGTAACCATTGGACACTGCACTATTATTGACGGCTCATGTTGCATGAGCACTGATCGTATGCCACTCACACCGTCACTAATTGCCATGACACGCACAACACTCATGCATACGTGAGATTTATTGATTAGGGACATTGAGACATGATCCGTATATTCCTTTGTGCATATGACATATAGCATACCTGTACACCTACATGCTTACACATATGCCTTGACATGCCTATATGTTAGTTACCCATATAGCTATATGGTATTGTACCATTAGAGATAGGTATATACATATTTGAGACATATCTACATGTACATCTTGCATACATATTTACATGTACACCATATTCCTTGATATAGCTACACATATACTTAGAGGGTATTACATCATTGCTGATAGGTAGATAACTATACCTTGCTATACCGACATGGTTACGCATACCTGGATATAGCTACATGTTCACCTTTATATGATGTTGGGTTTGGTTTCGGAGAATTAGGAACCGCATGATCTATATAATAACTTGTTACAGTTAAATAGCGGTTTTTCCTATATATGCTCATATTACTGTTTCATGTTGCATATACTATATTTCGTGTATTTCGCATTGATATATATAGATTTCATATGATGTTTCATGGATGTTTTGCTCCTGGGTATATATATCAGTGGTATGGGACGCTGCTATATATACATGTATATATATATATCAGTGGCATGGGACGCTGTTAGATCTATGTACACCTATTTAATATATATCATCATAATGATCTGTGCATGTATTCTTATTCATTGCGATATGAGGGGCTGATGTTCCCGTTATGAGGGGCCGATGTGCCCGATGTGAGGGGCCGATGTGCCCGATACGAGGGCCGATATGGAGGGCGATGTGAGGGAAATTGGGAATTTAGATTATCTTGATGGACACTGGTGCGCCACGATGTGGATTCCGTGAGGATGATATGTTTTACCCCATACTCCGCATTTATTCAATATGCTTTGCTTCATGTATTAGTAGTACCTGATAGAATACCTTTCATGATAGTTGCATATTCATATTGTTATACTTATGCTACCGGTTTACATGTGATTGATTTGTTGCTGTTAGTGCCTACTAGCTATTACAATATGATATTATTTACTATTCATGAGTTGGCAACTCACACCCCGTTGTGCCGCAGGGTTTTTCAGGTTTGATCATTAGAGTGGTCGTGGCAGGACGCCTTATTACCTCTGCTTTTACGGATACCGCTACGGTTTCCTGTGAGGCCATTTGCTTTAGGTGGGTTGCGGTTATCCGATGATATACATTCTATATTTCTTGTATCTAGTACTCTCCATCTACCACCTTCATGAATTGACTTAGAGACGAGTTGTGAGGATCGATGTTGTATATTCTTTTGACTCTGGTTGTCGGGCTCGTGTGAACCGACCCTTTTATATATGTGGATTACCTCATTTCTTCGCTACGGCGTCGTATTTCTGTTGTGGTGGTTGTTTCCGCCGTTGGGCGAGATTTGCTCCCGTTTGGGGATGTTTTACTTTTATCTTATGTCTGTACCTATTTCGGGGCTAGCATTTATGATGGAAGTGCTGCCGAAATTTTTATGAAAAAAACAAACTTAAGTTTTAAAGTTTTGCATCGAGATTTTTAAAAGTGATCTATCTTTCTTTCTTGTAATGGTTTAGATTGCTGGGTTTTTCAGCTTACTTAATTGCGTTACGCCTGTTGACGTTACGTAGTTTAAGTGCCGTTCATGTGCCCAATTTTGGGTTGTGACACGTATATATACCCGTATTCGTACTAAAATACGAATACCCAAGTGATAGAATAATACCACTAAAATATTACTAGCATTAAATCAAAATCTGATTTAACAAACCAGCTTAATCCTAAGCCCGCTAGTATTATCAACCATCCGATCGAAAACCTGGATAACACTAGAATATACACATCGAAATATGTATATGTAAATTATTAAATCAATACCTGATTTAATAATCCAGTTTAATCCTAAGCCGGTTAGTATTATCATTTGATCGGAACCCTGCTCGATCGAAAATCTGGATGACACTAGAATATACATATCGAAATGTGTATATATAAATTATTAAATCAATACCCAATTTAATAATCCGGCTTAATCCTAAGCCGGCTAGTATTATCATTCGATCGAAACCCTGCACGTATAAATATATGGCCACAGCATCGTTTCGCCTGAACCAGAGAAACCCTTTGTGTGGGACTCTAAATACTCGACAGTACGCCGGCAGTCGGTTTAACCACAAGCACGTCAGCAGCACTAGCTGTATGTAATGGCTACCCAGGTACCTGTCGAAAAGGAAGGCCGACGAGCAAGCTCATCCAGACCCCTGCTAAGCCTTTCCGTGACAATCTCCGTGCAGTCCGGCTTCTTCGTCTAAGAGTATCACATACCAGGTCTAGGGGGGTGGTAAATGTCATACCCCTAGTGACCTGATAAGTCATGTTGATTTAGCTCAACCAATCCAAGAAACTATTGATCTAACCATTAGTAAATCTCAACTGCCTTGGCCAAGATTTTATGGTTCTAGCCAACCGGACACGGTGCGATATTGACTCCTAATATTGTGAGAGACGAATCCCTGACAATCACTCACTGCCTCCATATGGCTCGGGATTGTACCCAACCAAAATATTTTTTCATGACTCAGTAGAGCCATGGTAGGATAGTGATCAAAGCACAGTGGGAACTCACACGAGACAAATGATGATCTCAGGTCTAAAGACTAACCTGTACTCATGTCACCTGAGAACCGTTATCTGACGATAGGTATAATACTATCTGGAGGTTCTCAGTGAGTTCTTCTAGTGTACTCAACCTCAGTGAGCACTTGTATACAATCTTAGGTGATCACACCAATGGCTATGGGACCAACCACCGCCACTTGTCGGGGTCTAGAAACGTATACACAAGTCTACTCTGGAATATCGATGCCCGGGCTCGATATTCTTGCGACTTGGGACCTTTAAGGATGTGATTATGGACTACCCAGCTCCCATTAGTATGATCGCCATCATAACGCTGGTAGTCAAGCAAAATCTTACGGGCTTTATAAACATGTATCCGTCATATTTGATATCAAGTATAACATATGCATATGTTAAGATAAAGACAAACCAAAATAGTATACTACTGTATCGAGTCTTTATTAATATGTGTAAACAATATAAAGCAGTAAAAGAAAGAAATACACATAATAAGACTAAGGTAACTGTAACATTTCAGAAATATAAAATATTATTTTTGGAATTTAATATTAGAATAATATATTTCGCGAAAACTATTCGATTTGCGAATTTGGGGTTTTCGTAAAATGGTATAAATATATACCAATATTTAGGAAATAATTGGAGATTAAAATGATTTATTCATTTAAAAATATATTTATCGGATTTGGGCATTTTTATAATTAATTATACGCAAGTTTAAATTTAAACTCGATTAGTGCACTATTAATCACGATTATACCAAATCCGTATATTTAATTAATCATGGCTAGTATACCATGACATGTTGTATTTTGTTTCATGTTGTTTTCATTGCATTTGTAATTTAATTGTGAGTGAGAAAGGATAAAGAGAAAAAGAAAAAGAGAACAAATGATTGAGGAGAGAGAGGGGGGACAAAAGTCATGACATGAGGCATAGGCTCAAGAGAGAGAGAGAGAGAGAGAGGATGGAATGCTACCCCATTGACCATTCTTCATTTCTTTCCTTCATCATTTTATTTCGTCAACTCCTCCTCCAACTTCTTCATCTCTGTAAGTCGATGTGCAACACCCTACGACTTGCGGGGAGGCGGAAATATGAAAAACGATCTTGTTCTTTGCTTAAACATCGACTAACTACATGAATCGAAGCTAAACGATAACTAATATCAATCATAGAAGTTCTAAACTACTATGTGAAATGATTATACCTCAAGAACCATGTCCTTCGGGTCTTCATCGCTGTCCTCCACTCCTCGTAGGCTCCTGTTCAGTTGATAAAACTGCACATTTGTATTACATTTTTCCTACCATTTTCATATTAAAAAAGGACTTTATTATAATATATTATACATATGAGGGTTTATGTGTAAAAACAACATTTTCCATGTGTTAATATATTTTAATTAGTATTTGGTAGGAAAATGTATGCAAATAAATTCATTGACCAAATCCTAGTAGAACAAGGTCTACTAAATCTTATTTGAGTTGTTGTGCAGAATATTTTCAAGTTGTGCAGAATTTTCCAAGATTAGAATCAAGCAAATCAAGTTGTTGAAGAAGACTTACCTAACTAAGAAGCAAAACTTGGAGACCAATTCTGGAAGCAACCAAGAAAATATTTCTGAATTTTGAAGGTGCCTAGGATTGCCACATGTCCCAAAGATAGAGCCCCAGAAAAATGATGGGGAGTTGAGATCAAATGGCCGTGGATCCGCGGCCATACCCCCCCTTTGGCCGCGGATCCGCGGCATTCTAGAGGAATCATTTGGTAAAAATTTAGGGTATCAATCTTTGCTGAATTTTACCAAGTTTCCAACTAAAAGATTCTGGCTTTGCACTATAAAAGAGAACCGAGAGCCTCTTGGAAAAGTTATCAAGCCGAAGAGATCACGAAGTCCAAGACGGCTCACGCATCCAGGCTGATCATCAACTGTTCATCTACCTCCTTAGAAGAGATCGAGAAGCAAACTAGTCTTTGTAATCATTTTCTAAGGAATCAAAGTGTAGATTGTTCAAGTTTATTAATAAAGGCAGTTGTTTTATTTATTTCTTTTTGCATTTTACATTATGTTTTCCCTCTCTTTCTTTTCATCTTCTTCTCCCAACATGCGCGAGTAATTCTCCGCTTGTTAGGGTTCGTAGGATTAGGGTAGGCTAATGGACGATGAAAATAATTAAACCCTTTTTAAGTCCTATAAAGTTTAGGAACTTTATCAAAAGAATCATTAACATCCTAATCGGGCGCGCTAGCAATTCTTTGCTAGTTTCGACCGCGATTAGAGATTAGATTAATGATTGTTTTGGTAAAGGCTAGATATGAACGGAGTTCCGTGTCGAGATAAGGGTTAAGAGTGGGATTCCTGTTTCCATCCAGAAACCCTAATCTACACGCATCACCGTCGTTCTAGTTCTAAATCTATTAATGGATAAAAAGGGTAACTTTTAATTAATCGTCCATAACTACTAAATCCTAACGAACCCTACAAGCCCTCTTATTATATTAATTACATTCATAAATAATCTAGATCTATATTTTTGCATTCTTGCTTAACGTAGATCTAGAAACTTTTCACAAAATTCTTTATTCCTCCTCTCTTTTTCAACACATCTAAAGTAAGAGTAAAAGATTCAACGTTTCCCTGAGGACGACCAGTACTCATCTCGGTCTAGCTACGCGCGACACCGTTATTGATTGCGGTTAACTACAAACACATTTTTCGTATCAATCAAATGGCACCGTTGCCGGGGAAACGTGCGTAATTTTTTATTTTTGCTATTTGTGTTGAATTCTTAGACGATTCATATCATTATTAAAACAAAACTGCAAATTGCATATTTAACGATTTGTGTGTGAATTTTGCGAGGGAATCTGGAGTCACGGACTTAAGGAAACAGGAGATCTAGGGTTCCGAACTTCTCTGGTATCTTTATTAACTCCTTCTCTCTCCTCTCAAATCCAATAAAATCTATTTTCTGCAGGATTCTTTGCAAAATAGCGCCGCTCAAAAATCTTTTTGCAAAGTTTTGTTTTGCGGTTTGTTTTTTTTGCATATTTTAATACGGATTTTTAAGGGGCAAAGACCAAATCTAGATTAGGTGGGGATTTCATCACCCTTCCTAAGCCCCACAAATCACAAACTGAGTATATAGATCAACCCTTCATTAATTTAAAAAAAATATCTAGACCAGACTCTAAGGACTGTCGCGCTTAATAAGGACAGAGGAAGGTCGTGGGTAATCTATCGTTTATCCGCATTACTTTTGTAGTGCCTAGGCAAGTGTGTCAAAGGCTAGTGGTTTTTAATTAGGCCCACTACCGTGGTTCCTTCACACTTACCTGGCACTTACCCGGCTACAAGGGTAGTACGGAGGCGGTAGAGGATTTATCCTGCGGCTTGTCCTTTGGAAGTCTAGGAGCGGTCTAGAGACTGGACCTAAGTGACCTTAATTCTAGGGTTGCTTGTGCATCTTAGGGGTGATTTGTCTTGAGTCCCACTTTTTCAAAAACAAGCCAATTTTAAAATCACACACACGCTGCCACTTGCACTAAACCCCCTTAGTGCATGCTCGGCTGGACACGGGATCCTAGTGCCCGTCTTGTCCGCGTTCCTGCTATCGACGCCGAAGTCGGTACTTCTTCATCTTCTTTTCCCCCACACTCACTACTATAATACAACGACCGTGATGGACGACACTCCATCTAATTATAACACCACGCTGCCACCGCCCGTAGGTGAGCAGAATCCACCGCGCATCTTTCTTCAAGAGAGATGCTATCCTATTCGTGGTCCCCTTCCTACTTGTCTATCTCTTCCACCACCTAACGGGGATAATTTTGAAATTAAACCCCACTACATCAACCTGCTGCCCAAATTTCACGGGCTTGAGTCGGAAGACGCGTACGTTTTCATCACCAAATTCGAAAACGTATGCGCAATGATGGGTACTTCACAATTGAGTTTAGATGCTATGCGCTTACGTCTTCTCCCATTCACACTGTGCGACTTGGCAGAAAAATGGCTTTACAATACTGCCGCACACTCTATCACTAATTGGGACGAATTCGTCATAGCATTTCTTAAGAAGTTTTACCCAAATCATAAGATTGCCCACATTAGGAGCGAGATCAACCAGTTCACCCAGCTTCCCAATGAACCATTTTGGAAGTGCTTTAAACGTTTCAAAGATCTGCTTGTCCAATGCCCCCATCACGGAATACAAAGATGGGATTTATGTCGGATTATATATGAGGGCATTAATCCAGCGACAAAGAAGATGCTTGAAACAATGTGTCAATGCAATTTCATGTCTAAAGATGATGGTGAAGCATGGAAATATCTGGAAGACCTTGCTGAACACACGTTGCAGTGGGAAAGCGTAAGACCGCCTACAACTAAGGGAGGTATTCACCAGCTCGACGTTTCTATCGCTGTAAAAGCCGAAATGGCAGCGATACAGGAGAAACTCGATGCTATTGAGAACAAATTGTCATCATTCTCCCTAAATCAGGTCACGCTTCCTAAGACCGTCTGTGGTTGCTGTTCGGATCCTTCACACTTAATGGAAGAATGCCCTATGAATGCATCGTTTCAAGCTAATGCTGCTTTTCAGCAGCGACCTAGAAACGACCCTTATTCTTCCACATACAACCAAGGATGGAGGAATCATCCTAACTTTGCTTGGAATCAAAACCAACAAAGAAATTATCAAAGACCTCCTCCACAGCAACCACAACCACAAAATCAGCCCCCCTTTCAGTCACAGAATTTCCAAAATCCGTCCAACATTTCTACACCACAAGTGGCCGGTACTGACAACTCACTTGCACAAACTTTGGATATGTTCATGAAACAATCCATGCAAATTTCGGCTGAGATGAAGTCTTCTATTGATACCCTAACGAAAAACTCCTCCTCCCATGGTGAGAGTATTAAATCAATAGAAAACAAAATCGCACAGTTAAACGCCGCAATGAGTGCAAGAGAGAAAGGGAAACTCCCATCTCAACCCATACCTAATCCTGTCCACTCACAAAGTTATAATGTGAGTGCTGTTACCACGTTGAGATCGGGAAAAGTGCTGAATAACCGAGTGGGTGAGCAGTGTGATGATAGTGACACCAATGATACCCCTTCTTCTTCTTCTTCCCTTAATTCGTCTAGTCTTCCACCTTCAACCGAGCCTATTCTCCGTTTTCCCCAAGGCTCGAACCCTTCGCCCATTTTGCCAAATCTATCTAAGTCGATTCCCACTCCAATTTTGGGATCGAATCCATCCCCACAATCCTCTCCAATGTTGGACCAAACCCTTATTGATAAAGCACCTTATCCAAACAGGTTAAGGGGCAACAGACCAAGTTCACAAATGGAGAAGATTGTGGAAATTTTTAAGCAAGTTAACATAAACATTCCTCTCCTAGATGCTATTCAACAAGTTCCGTCATATGCGAAAATCCTAAAGGACTTGTGCACTAGGAAGAGAAAAGTTCAAGTACCTAAAAAAGTTTTCCTTGCGAGTAATGTGAGCACAGCTTTTACACAACAACTACCCAAGAAACGAAAGGACCCCGGAAGTCCTACAATTTCTATTTCTATTTGGGGTAAAAATATCAATCGTGCTCTATTCGATCTAGGTGCTAGTGTTAACTTGCTTCCGTGTTCTGTTTATGAGCAATTAGGGATCGGAGAGTTAAAACCTACGCATTGCACTCTTCAGATAGCCGATCGATCTATCACCCAACCAAGGGGTGAGCTAGAGGATGTGTTAATCAAAGTCGGGGAATTCATATTCCCTGTGGACTTTATCGTTATAGATACACAACCTGTGGCAAACCTACGCAATCAAATTCCGGTGATACTCGGTCGACCCTTTTTGGCCACTTCCAACGCAGTAATCAATTGTAGAAACGGCTCTATGACCTTATCCTTTGGAAAGAAGTCAATTGAGCTTAACATTTACAAGTTGGGAAGTGAACCCTCCGAACCCTATGCTCATGTGTGTTCTGTCGAATTAATGGATGTCGACAGCAGCGAATTTGATCAACCTCATGATACTGACTCTTTTCATATGTTATTGTTTGACCCAACCATGTACTCTTCCACCGAGTTGTCCGGGTCAACATCTAACGCTGATGAGGAACTTTTTATTGAGTCTGACGATCACCCCATTTTTTCTGATGACATTATTTTTCGGGGTATCGATGAAAGCTTTGAGGAAATTTTCGCTGATGAACTCGCATTTTTACAAGACACGGGTGTTGAGATGAATCAACTCCAAGATGAAGAAATTGGACCTCCACCCCTTCTTTTGGACAATAATGATAATGCGAGTAATCCATCATCACTATCACTGTATCATCTCTCCAAATTGAGACGCAATCCTTTTCCATTACACCTCTTATCACCTCCCCACTTCTTCTTGTGAAAAGGTGACATGTTCTTCCACCAACCTTGGTGCTTCATCGATAAAATTTTTGAATGGTTGGTGTTGACCTTCGGTCTTTGCAAAGCTTGGCATTGACCAATAACTTTACCCCCCAATGATTTTAATTGCTTAACATTATTTAACTCAAGTTTGGGGGTGGGGGTTTGGTATATTTTGTCTCTTGAAATAAAATGATTTTTACAAAATTGTGAGCCAAAAATAAGTTTGGGGGAGGATTTCACTTATTCTTGCCCCCATTAATAATTTCCTCCCAAGTCTACAGGTTTTTGAGCTTAATGGATGACATCAGTGAGGACACTGCTGTAAACAGGTTTGGGGGAGGTTTGTGCTTATTTACACATCAATTTGCATCATATTTTGCATAAGCACAATATTTTCAAAAATTTCAAAAATTTTCTTTGGTAACAAAAGAGTAGAAAGTGAAAAATTACATCCAAAAGATAGGAATAGTTTAAGAAAACCAAGAAAATTAGAAGTTTTCTTAAACGAACAGGTAATAAGTAGTTATGAGCCGTTATCCCAAAGGTTAGTAAGATGAAGGAAGTCACTAATCTGAGGATAAAAATAAATCTGAAAAATAGTTTCTATTCTGGAAGCCAAACATTTGAATGTTGATACCCTACTATATGCACTTACACACGTCTTGAAACTCGGGATAGTAGAGGATACCTTGAAATGCTCTTGTCTAAAAGCCAAAGTATGAAGGAAATAAAAAAATGAAGAAAATATAAAAATGGTGAAAAGAAAAATGAACACTGGTTTTGTTATCGCCAAGGCAGCAATAAAAAAATATAGCGAGGGTGCCTCTTCACCTAGTGCCCTAAGGCCAACTGGCCTGGGAGTCACTGCTAAGCCTTAGGTGGTGCAAGACGAGGAAAATATTATCACCGAATCAGCAAGCACATGAGTAATCGGTCGGTTAGTACCTTAAGAAGTATTAACGGTCGCATGAAAATGTGTGAGCAAATCTTAATATTCATCAAAATAAAAAGTACTAAGGTAGATGGACAAGAGTATGATAGCTTGAATTGAATTCTCCGAGTGTAGGGATGTTCTTTACACACACGTGGGGTTATATGATCAATGTTTGGATGAAAGGTAGGATTGAAGAATAAAGACGATTTTTTATTGAAGGATGATGTGATTTCTAACAATTTTTTTCATGACTATTAAGATAGGGCTCATGACAACTGAAAAGCTAGTGTAGTTGGAAACTCTAAATTTTCAAGGCCTTTCTTTTATGGTTCTTATCTTTATATGTAAATTTCACCATCTTTCTTTTGTTATTGGATTTTGTGGGTGTAATCCGCTGAAAACCCTCAGGAGACAACACTCCTCCTACAAGGGACACCTAGAGGTTTAACGGCTTGTTGCACGTGCTCAGTGCAATCGTGTCTGCCTAGGAAAGTGTGCTTAGTTTTCTCTTTTCTTTTTCTCCTCTTAAATAAACTAGTTTGCTCGGGACGATCAAAGATAAGTTTGGGGGTATTTGCTCAGTTGATAAAACTGCACATTTGTATTACATTTTTCCTACCATTTTCATATTAAAAAAGGACTTTATTATAATATATTATACATATGAGGGTTTATGTGTAAAAACACCATTTTCCATGTGTTGATATATTTTAATTAGTATTTGGTAGGAAAATGTATGCAAATAAATTCATTGACCAAATTCTAGTAGAACAAGGTCTACTAAATCTTATTTGAGTTGTTGTGCAGAATATTTCCAAGTTGTGCAGAATTTTCCAAGATTAGAATCAAGCAAATCAAGTTGTTGAAGAAGACTTGCCTAATTAAGAAGCAAAACTTGGAGACCAAGTCTGGAAGCAACCAAGAGAATATTTCTGAATTCTGAAGGTGCCTAGGATTGCCACATGTCCCAAAGATAGAGCCCCAGAAAAATGATGGGGAGTTGAGATCAAATGGCCGCGGATCCGCGGCCATACCCCCCCTTTGGCCGCGGATCCGCGGCATTCTAGAGGAATCATTTGGTAAAAATTTGGGGTATCAATCTTTGCTGAATTTTGCCAAGTTTCCAACTAAAAGATTCTGGCTTTGCACTATAAAAGAGCACCGAGAGCCTCTTGGAAAAGTTATCAAGCCGAAGAGATCACGAAGTCCAACACGGCTCACGCATCCAGGCTGATCATCAACTGTTCATCTACCTCCTTGGAAGAGATCGAGAAGCAAACTAGTCTTTGTAATCATTTTCTAAGGAATCAAAGTGTAGATTTTTCAAGTTGATTAATAAAGGTAGTTGTTTTATTTAATTCTTTTTGCATTTTACATTATGTTTTCCCTCTCTTTCTTTTCATCTTCTTCTCCCAACATGCGCGAGTAATTCTCCGCTTGTTAGGGTTCGTAGGATTAGGGTAGGCTAATGGACGATGAAAATAATTAAACCCTTTTTAAGTCCTATAAAGTTTAGGAACTTTATCAAAAGAATCATTAACATCCTAATCGGGCGCGCTAGCAATTCTTTGCTAGTTCCGACCGCAATTAGAGATTAGATTAATGATTGTTTTGGTAAAGGCTAGATATGAACGGAGTTCCGTGTCGAGATAAGGGTTAAGAGTGGGATTCTTTTTTCCCTCTAGAAACCCTAATCTACACGCATCACCGTCGTTCTAGTTTTAAATCTATTAATGGATAAAAAGGGTAACTTTTAATTACTCGTCCATAACTACTAAATCCTAACGAACCCTACAAGGCCTCTTATTATATTGTCTACATCTCTAAAATAATCTACATATATATTTTTGCATTCTTGCTTAACGTTGATCTAGAAACTTTTCACAAAATTCTTTATTCCTCCTCTCTTTTTCAACACATCTAAAGTAAGAGTAAAAGATTCAACGTTTCCCTGAGGACGACCCGTACTTATCTCGGTCTAGCTACGCGCGACACCGTTATTGATTGCGGTTAACTACAAACACATTTTTCGTATCAATCAGTTCTTTGGAACATCGGCACCTCAACGACCTCCTCGAATCAAAGACGATCCACCCGAAAGTTCCTACGCCAAGCTTAATCTCAAACATGAGATAACTAGTTTGCTCAAATCGCTAATCTAAGCTAATTAGGTGATATAGAGTGAGGTTATGGATGTATTAGTCTAGCTAACCCTTGTACTCAACACATGTGAGGGGAGGATTAGGGTTTTGAAGAGAGAGAGCTTGAGGAGAGTGAAGATGAACATGATAATCAAATGAGAAAATGAGCTATCATAATATATATCAAGCATTATTGTTTTTCAAGAAAAAGAAAAGAAAATGATTTACAACCATGCTTGTTAAATATCTTATGGTGATTCATCTCCATGAGTCATTAAGCAATTATGAAGCATTAATGACATGGATGAATCATCCATATGACTCACTAATCTCATTCAATGTATATGCCACCTTAACCCCCTTAGTCACCATCTTCTAGAAGGTTCCCGACAAATTACGAGAATGCCCCTCCAATCCGTGAAAACACGGAAAAACTTTAGACTGTATAAATCCAATAACCCGATACAAGAATCTGGCTTAAACCAAAGCCGACTAGTAAAAACTGTCCGAAAAACTCGTACGTGCGTAAACACACGTACGCGTTTGAACCCTTGTTGTAAAACCATGCGACCTCTATATCGTTTCGCCTGGAGCAGGGAAACTCTCTGTGTGGGACTCTAAAGACTCGACACTGCACTGGCAGTGGGTTTAACCACAGACCGCAAGTGGCACTAGCTGTACGTAACGGTCCCAGGTAGATGTCGATAAGAAGGCCGATGAGGTAAATCATCCGAACACCCACTGAGCCTGATGTGACAATCTCCGTACAGTCCGGTCTGTTCGTCTAAGACTATCGCATATCAAGCCTAGGGAGCGGCAAGCGTCAGTCCCCTAATAGCTGTATAAGTCGTGTCGGAGCGAAGCCCATTACACCCTGAGAAGCTACTGGAACCTACCAGTATATCTCGCTTGCCCTGGCCAGGGACTTTGCGTAATGGCTCTCTGACACAGCGCGATATCATCTTCCAATACCGGGAGAGACGAATCCTATCTAACCGCCACTGCCTCCAAGTGCTCAGGACTGCACCCAACTGCTACCTGTTTGCACGACTCCTTTGAGCCGTGGTAGGGTAGCAATCTAAGAACAGTGGGACACACTCGAGGCGAAGTAGCAGTGTCATGTCGGCGGACTATGCTGTACTCATGTCACCTGGGAACTGATAACTGACGATGGGTATAATACCAACCAATCAGTTCCTCGGTGAGTCCTGTCCGGTGTACCCGTAACCTAACGAGCACCTGTATACTATCTCTAGTACGACGTACTGATGGCTGTGGGACAGACCATCTCCCCAACTGGGATGAGAAGCGTATACACTTAGTCTACTCCGGAATATCCATGCCCTATCTCGATAATCCAATGACCAGGGACCTATATAGGATGTTTCTTACAGACTACCCAGCCCCCACTAGTGTGACTGCCATTACGACGCTGGTAATCAAGCAAAGATCCTATGGGCTCTACTAATATGTATAAGTGATACGTTACAAGAAACATATGCACATATTAAAGTAGACTCAAACCAAGTAGCATACTACTAAGTTTAGCAAGACTGTTATTTACAACTATGAATATCCCAAGCTTCCATTAAGTAATATACATGCTAGTATGATACAATAATGGCCCCTAGGGCATATACACTAACAATCTCCCACTTGCACTAGGTCCATGAGCTGGCATATCGTAAACCTATCATCTCGAATAGCCTCTCGAACTGCGTCTGAGGAAGGGCCTTTGTGAATGGATCAGCAATGTTATTCTCTGTCTCTACTCTCTTCACCTCAATCTCCCGGCGATCTACGATCTCCCTGATCAGGTGATACCGCCTTAAGATGTGTCTGGACTTCTGATGGGACCTGGGTTCCTTCACTAAAGCCATAGCGCCATTGTTGTCACAATACAGAGGTATTGGACCAGCACTGGTAGGAACCACCTGAAGTTCTGTAAGGAACTTCTTCATCCAGACTGCTTCTTTTGCGTCATCGCAAGCAGCTATGTACTCTGCTTCCATTGTTGAGTCAGCAACGGTCTCCTGCTTGGAACTCTTCCAACAGACCGCCCCTCCATTGAGGGTAAAGACATAACCCGACATGGACTTGGAGTCATCATTGTCACTTTGGAAGCCGGAGTCGGCAAAGGCCTCCATCTGGAGGTCTTTTCCGCCATACACCAAGAACATCTCCTTAGTCCTTCTCAAGTACTTGAGAATGTTCTTTACTGCTATCCAGTGCTTCTCCCCTGGGTTTGCCTGATACCGGCTTACAACGCTTACTGCGTATGCTACATCTGGTCTGGTACATAACATCTCATGCATTATAGAGCCTACCGTAGAAGCGTAGGGTATAATCGACATGCGATCCCTTTCCAAATCAGTCTTGGGAGACAACTCTTTGGAGAGGGTGATTCCATGACAACCGGTTGGTTACCGCGCTTAGAATCATCCATACTGAATCTCTTCACTATGGTGTTTATGTACGTGGACTGCGAAAGTCCCAACATCCTCTTTGATCTATCACGATAGATCCGGATTCCCAGAATGTAGGTGGCATCACCCAGGTCTTTCATGGAGAATTTATGTGACAAGAATCTTTTAACTGACTGTAACATAGGAATATCATTTCCTATTAGGAGAATGTCATCCACGTACAAGACGAGGAATACTACAGCACTCCTTACAATCTTACTGTATATGCATGGTTCATCTGGATTTTTGATAAAGTCAAATTCTTTGACAGTATCATCAAAACAGATGTTCCAACTCCGTGATGCCTGCTTTAGTCCATAAATGGATTTAAGCAACTTGCATACTTTACCGCTGGTCCCACTCTGAATGAATCCCTCTGGCTGATCCATATAGACGCTCTCTTCCAAATTACCATTTAAAAAGGCCGTCTTTACGTCCATCTGCCAGATTTCATATTCATGGAAGGCAGCAATAGCAAGAAGGACCCGAATGGATTTAAGCATAGCTACTGGAGAAAAGGTTTCGTCATAGTCCAAACCAGGTCTTTGACGGAAACCCTTTGCAACAAGTCTAGTTTTATAGGTTTCAACCTGTCTATCTACACCAATCTTCTTTTTGAAGATCCATTTGCATCCTACAGGTTTTACCCCATCTGGAGCAACGTCCAAAGTCCATACTTTGTTAGTGTACATGGACTCCATTTCGGTCCGCATTTTTTCCAGCCATTTTACTGAGTCACCGCTCTGAATGGCTTGCTGGAAGCTAGTAGGCTCATCATAGTCAATAGTGCAATCCTCTCTATTCCCGTCTATGAGAAAACCGTAGTATCTCTCGGGTGGATGAGATTGCCTACTACTCCTGCGGAGTGGCGTTTGGATGTCCGGTTCTTCTGAAACCTCTGGTTCTACCATACTTTCAGTAGTAGTTTGTGCTTCTGGAATTTCTTCCAGTTCTATTTCGCTCCCATTTGTTTCCTTTTCTAAAATCTGATATTCTAGAAAATGGGCATTACGAGAAACAAAAACCTTTTGTTCCTCTGCGTAATAGAAAAAATACCACCTGGAGTTCTTTGGGTATCCCACAAATTTACACAGTAATGAGCATGCCTCGAGCTTGTCCGCATGCTGCTTTTTAACAAAAGCTGGACATCCCCATACCTTTAGGTACTGAAGACAGGGTTTCTTCCCACTCCACATCTGATATGGTGTGGTAGGCACAGTTTTGGTTGGAACCTTGTTCAAAAGATATGCAGCTGATTCTAGTGCATATCCCCAGAATGATCGCGGTAACTCAGCCTTACTCATCATGGAACGAACCATATCCAATAGGGTTCGATTCTTCCTTTCTGATACACCGTTGTGTTGTGGTGTGAATGGAGGAGTAAGCTGAGAGAGAATTCCATTCTCTTTTAAGTAACCCAGGAATTCGGCACTTAAGTATTCACCACCTCGATCAGATCTCAGTGTCTTGATACTTTTGCCTGTTTGTTTTTCAAGTTCATTTTTGTATTCCTGAAATTTCTCAAAAGCCTCGGATTTATGCTTCATCAAGAAGACATGTCCATACCTAGAGAAATCATCTGTGAAAGTAATGAAGTATGAATAACCACTTCGCGCATGTGTAGACATTGGACCACATACGTCACTGTGTATGAGTCCTAAGAGCTCGCTTGCTCTTTCTCCGTGTCCAGCGAACGGAATTTTTGTCATCTTTCCCATGAGACAAGATTCATAAGTAGCATAAGACTGATACGCAAACGGATCCAAGTATCCCTCTCTATGTAACTTTGTAAATCTTCTCTCATTGATGTGACCCAGTCTACAATGCCATAAGAAAGCCTGATTTGTTTCCGGAGACTTTCTTTTAAGTGTGTTCTGGACACTGAAAATCTGAGCTTGATTTAATACGTATATTCGGTTTTCTAATGTACCTGATCCAATCAAAACTTGATTTAGGTGGATGTGAACCACATCTCTTGCAAAAGTAAAATCATATCCTTCCTTAGAAAGTAAAGGTACAGATATGATATTACAAGTCGTACCTGGTACATAAAAACAGTTACGCAGAATCAATATCTGCCCAGTTGTCATTCCAAGATGATATTCCCCTACGGATTCAGCGTTCATGCTCATTCCGTTAGCAACTGTGAGGGTCATATCTCCTATCCCGATAACCCTACGATTTCTCAGAGCCTGTAATGAATTACAGATGTGAGTTCCTGATCTGGTATCCAATACCCAGGAAGTAGGGTTAACTGACATACAGTTCTCTATCATAAGCACACCCGAAGTCGAAGCCACAACATGCTTCATATCCTGGCTACTGGCTTCTAAAGCCCTGCAATCTTTCTGCCTATGCCCAATCCCATAACAATAGGAACTTCCCTCTTTTACTATATCCAGTCGCGAAACTTTTGTCCTTCTCTTTCCTTCTACTTCACTGGTTTCCTTCAGGGTAGAAGGTAGAGACTGTAGAATCAGGTCAGTTTCTGACCTGTTTCCCAACGTGGTCTGTAAGTCCTGGAGCTCATCAATATAGCTAGTCATTATAAGGACGTTGTCCCCTACAGATAACCCATCAGCCATCCTCGCTTGAATTAAATCATTCGAGGTCTCATATCTTGCGATATGAGATTGCTCTCCATATAAATCTTTGTTATGGAGAAAGATGGAAACTAAGTTCATCTTCTCGTACTGCTTCTGGTATACACCATCAACTGAAGCTAACACGAGGCACTTGGCATTTGCTTTATCTTTTTCCCTTGTCTAACGGATATCCATATCCGCGACAGTGGAAACTGGACCAGGGACGGCGGGATCTTGAGTAGTAATAGGGTGGTCCAGCTTGTCATAGGCAATGGACATCTGGACAGACTTCTGCCAGTCATATAAGTCAGATTCAGTCAAATTATTATCTAGATGTAACCTATGTGTGGTCACAAGGTCGCTGCAATTTAAGAGAGAGAAGAAAATACTATTAGCATGATGCTGTTGCAAGTTTAGAGTGGATTAATTTATCTAAACAGGATGGCTTCCACTGTTTCTCGAATCCCTCCTCAAACCATAAAAGAAGAATTAGCCAGGACAATTCTCATCGTACAATACTAGCTTAACCGTTCAGGCAGGCCAGTGTCGATACTTCGAGGGAGGTTTTCCAACGCTTTCGTGAAGTTCCTTAATTAAATAACCTCTTTTCTCTGGGGGCGTAACCTCGCTGACACCTTTCTTGAAACCTACTTGGTTTATAGCATTGATCGTTAGGTGACGAATCTCCTGATAAGTAGTATATACTCTCAGTAGGATCGGGATCCAAAATATCATCGTATGATAATGTTGAAGGAATCCTACCAACATTCATCAAACTCAAAAATGGTATGCTCTTTCTGCAAATTTCAGTTTCCTTAGAAATTCCCGATATGGATTTTTGCCCTATGCTCTTATGACCTTGACGAAGGCCAACATATCATAAGTCACATGTCAAGTTCTACCCGTCATTATCCAGGTTAATTTGAACCCATCCGTACATACCCTTGACGAAGGCCAAAATAGTAGTACGACTGTCCCAAACCAACGCATCTATCTATGCTACAGATAAATATCCAGCAGCTACCAATCACTATGCCTTGGCGAAGGTCAAAATACATAGCTTGAATACTACTGAATATTTAACTGAAATGACGGAGGGCTACGACTGGTTTTGGCAAAACCGTGAACGTAGTGAACTTAATATAATCGAAGGAACCTGATACTTTTTAAAAGGAGTGGTTAAAGCTCCGCAATTTAAAAAACCCGATCTTTTAAAATAACCGAGTGGTTTTTTTTAAATTTGTTCCAACGATTAAACTATGGTTTATTTTCTTTGCATTATAATAATGCATCCCATCTTTTAATCTTATCATTACAGAAAACAACGAAAATACCACGTCCTCTTATGCCATCCGCATTCGCTACGGGGTCCCGTCATCAACCGTTAGGTTACTTAACTAACGACAGAGCGGGGGCTGGGCTAGCGCGAGTGTAAAACATAAGTGACGTCTAATAGCTATCATATATAGATATTGTACATTCGTCAGACGCAATAATAAGCATTCCAGATCACAGATGAACTTTATTGGATTTATTAGCAATCCGCATTTGCTTTGAGCCTGCAATAAAAGACGGATTACACAGTTGTGATGAATAGCCATACCCCACCCAAGACCCCTACGGGTACGGCAAACTACCCACCAAGTACCAGAAGTGAAGCGGTCTGCCTCAACACTTCAAAATACCCGGTAGTTTGTGCACCCCACCTTGGGTCTATCCTAGGAGCAAAAACAGTAAAAAGAAATAATACAACGGTGGCTACAACCGCAACCTGGATGTGCCCCGCAAAATAATATTACAACTTATTACATTTACATCAAATGAATTAAATAATAACCCATCACATAACCCCGGCTATACATCACAACAGTCCAACACCGTTAATATACACAAACAGATAAAATCCATTACAGAAATGTGCAACCCCCTGTCAACCGACATACTAGCAGTTAGGGGAGGTTTACGAACACATTATACAAACAAAGATATAATCCAACAAGCAAATACCGTATAATTTCGATCGATTAAACACATTTAATTTTGCTCCAATACTTCTCTGTAAATCTGAAATCTGAGCAAAAATTAAAATATTCCAGAAAATACCAAATATCACAGAGAACCAACACAGGAAAACTGGGCAGATGAATCGGCAACTCGGCGGCGGAATCGCGGCGGATCGGTGGGATCCGCCGCGGTTCCGCGGCTCTTTAGCCGATTCATGAGCCCAGTTTTCTTGGGTGTTCTAATACTATCATTTAGGGCTTTCTGAACCTCCCTGAAAAATTTTTGGACTTCATTTAAAAATCGACAGAAACTCATGATATCGGGTTTTTCCTGTTTTGTTTTTTCCGTTCGAAATTCATACAATTTTGCAAGTGAGTTATTTTTGTTTAGCGAGGCTCTGATACCACTGTAAGTCGATGTGCAACACCCCACGACTTGCGGGGAGGCGGAAATATGAAAAACTATCTTGTTCTTTGCTTAAACATCGACTAACCACATGAATCGAAGCTAAACGATAACTAACATCAATCATAGAAGTTCTAAACTACTATGTGAAATGATTATACCTCAAGAACCATGTCCTTCGGGTCTTCATCGCTGTCCTCCACTCTTCGTAGGCTCCTTGGAACATCGGCACCTCAACGACCTCCTCGAATCAAAGACGATCCACCCGAAAGTTCCTACGCCAAGCTTAATCTCAAACTTGAGATAACTAGTTTGCTCAAATCGCTAATCTAAGATAACTAGGTGATAAAGAGTGAGGTTATGGATGTATTAGTCTAGCTAACCCTTGTACTCAACACATGAGAGGGGAGGATTAGGGTTTTGAAGAGAGAGAGAGCTTGAGGAGAGAGAAGATGAACATGATAATCAAATGAGAAAATGAGCTATCATAATATATATCAAGCATTATTGTTTATCAAGAAAAAGAAAAGAAAATGATTTACAACCATGCTTGATAAATATCTTATGGTGATTCATCTCCATGAGTCATTAAGCAATTATGAAGCATTAATGACATGGATGAATCATCCATATGACTCACTAATCTCATTCAATGTATATGCCACCTTAACCCCCTTAGTCACCATCTTCTAGAAGGTTCCCGACAAATTACGAGAATGCCCCTCCAATCCGTGAAAACACGGAAAAACTTTAGACTGTATAAATCCAATAACCCGATACTAGAATCAGGCTTAAACCAAAGCCGGCTAGTAAAAACTGTCCGAAAAACTCGTACGTGCGTAAACACACGTACGCGTTCGAACCCTTGTCGTAAAACCATACGACCTCTATATCGTTTTGCATGGAGCAGGGAAACTCTCTGTGTGGGACTCTAAAGACTCGACACTACGCTGGCAGTGGGTTTAACCACAGACCGCAAGCGACACTAGCTGTACGTAACGGTCCCCAGGTAGATGTCGATAAGAAGGACGATGAGGTAAATCATCCGAACTCCCACTGAGCCTGATGTGACAATCTCCGTACAGTCCGGTCTGTTCGTCTAAGACTATCGCATATCAAGCCTAGGGGGCGGCAAGCGTCAGTCCCCTAATAGCTGTATAAGTCGTGTCGGAGCGAAGCCCATTACACCCTGAGAAGCTACTGGAACCTACCAGTATATCTCGCTTGCCCTGGCCAGGGACTTTGTGTAATGGCTCTCTGACACACCGCGATATCATCTCCCAATACCGGGAGAGACGATTCCTATCTAACCGCCACTGCCTCCAAGTGCTCGGGACTGCACCCAACTGCTACCTGTTTGCACGACTCCTTTGAGCCGTGGTAGGGTAGCAATCTAAGAACAGTGGGACACACTCGAGGTGAAGTAGCAGTGCAAGTCTGCGGACTATGCTGTACTCATGTCACCTAGGAACTGATAACTGACGATGGGTATAATACCAACCAATCAGTTCCTCGGCGAGTCCTGTCCGGTGTACCCGTAACCTAACGAGCACCTGTATACTATCTCTAGTACGACGTACTGATGGCTGTGGGACAGACCATCTCCCCAACTGGGATGAGAAGCGTATACACTTAGTCTACTCCGGAATATCGATGCCCTATCTCGATAATCCAACGACCAGGGACCTATATAGGATGTTGCTTACAGACTACCCAGCCCCCACTAGTGTGACTGCCATCACGACGCTGGTAATCAAGCAAAGATCCTATGGGCTCTACTAATATGTATAAGTGATACGTTACAAGAAACATATGCACATATTAAAGTAGACTCAAACCAAGTAGCATACTACTATGTTTAGCAAGACTATTATTTACAACTGTGAATATCCCAAGCTTCCATTAAGTAATATACATGCTAGTATGATACAATAATGGCCCCTAGGGCATATACACTAACAATCTCCTCCATCACCCCCTCTACCCCATGAAAGCATCTCTAATCCATCACCAAAACCCTATACTCCCTTCATTAAAAATGATCCCCACCTCTTCCTAAATCCTTTAGACCGTTCAAGTTTGGATATTGGAGACTTTGGGAAGCTAGGCTTTTTCTTGAGTTGCGAAATGATGTATATCTTACACTTCTTGTCACGACCCAAATATGGCACATGACTGGCACTTAAAACACGTGACATCTAAAGACATCGACGTAATCTAAGTAAGCCGAAACCCGGAATCTAAACCCTTATTGAAAATATTTAAGGTGAGGTTTAAAATAATTATCTAAAAATCAATTTAATAGCATCTAATTTTAATTAAGTATTTTGAATAGCATTTATGATGTTTTGAAACTTGACATCACCTCCTTTGCATTTTTATAAAAACCCGATACAACATAATAGAATAGCATCCTAACGGAAGCTAATCTCCACGTCCAAACAATGGAGCAACCAATCAATCAAAAGCATAAGTCGACTCCGAAGAGTGCGACACTCAAGACACAACTCTAGTCCTCGCTTCTAAGTCCATAATATACCATGTCTAAGTTGATGGAGTTTCTACTAGATACAAGAATATATGAATAATCAAGAGTGAGTAGGATACAACAAAAACTCACTTACCTATCAATCCCCAAAAGAATGTGTGCCCAAACCGTTGATAATCCAAGAGGTAAAAGCTGCAAGAAACTGTGGCACAACAGTGATGAGTTGCCAACTCTGTGAATAAAAGTGCATCTAAAAGTAGAAATCGAAATGCATGACGATACCTAGGTCATAAGTATAGTACTTTTATTATCTGTATCGATATACTATGTCATATGCAAAGTTACAATACTAACTATCATGCAATAAATATAATATCGCAATGTCATATGAATCAACATCATGAATCCATTATCCGTATTGGAATTGCCTTTTTGTCTATGAATGTAGTACAAATATGTACAGGTACTGTCCCCCGGATCAGTCCTGGTGAAATACAATAAATAAATATCTAACTGTGTACCTCATGATAATGATCACATCAATATACAAATAGATGCCCAGCATCGACATCAAAATCCGAAATCTCTCGTGTCCAGCATCGACACGTAAATACAGATACAGTCGTCACCATCTCAACAGATGATCGTCACCCGATATCCCGGCTACGACCCCTTGATAGATGCCGTGCTCATCTCAATCTTCGGTCAGTATCCCCTGGATATCTGCCGTACTCAATTCTATCTCCGGTATCGAGTATCCTTGCTAGGCTCCACCGCCTCAATGCGGCTATCTTGCCCCTCGGTCTCGACCTGGTCTACCATGTATCCAACTGTATATCTCCCCCATTCAGTCTGGATAGCATAAAAATCAGCGACCGTATATCTCCCCCACTCGGTGCGGAAAAAAACCAGAAAAAATTAAACTCATTGTGGACGTTTTACTCATCATATCAAATATCAAGTAAGGAATAAGAATAATTGTATAGTTTGTATTGATGATATAATATATATGTATATACATATAACAGTGTCCCATACCACCTATATATATATATATATATATATATATATATATCATCAGGAGTAAAATACTCAGAAATCCCAAGAAATCAAATACAACATCTACAGTATTACATCATAATTAGGAAAAGACTACGAAATCCTATCACATAACATAATGATTTCAATTCTAATGTGTCATGGCACTACTAATGATGTGTAGTGTAGCATACGCGTCTGTGCTCATGAAACATGGAAATCATTATTATTTGTGCAAGTGTTTTACGGTGTAATAATCCAAATATTAACACATATATATCAGAACGATTCTACAGTGACATGGCAGTACCAATGAGATGTAGTGTAACACATATATTTAAGTGCTTGTGCAGCATAGTATGTTGGAGATGGTGCCCTCAGAGTCAATTATTGGATCACAGGCACGTGATTGCAATGATTGAGGGAGGACCTACCCCGGTAGGACAGTCTTACTCAAGATGATAGTATGCTATCTGGTTTATCTTTATCATCGTGTACTGCTTTAGGTGACCTGACATGTCGCTATTACACGTTGATAGAGCCCCTAGGATTCTTGCTTGACTGCCAGCAGTATGAGGGTGATCATATACGTGAGAGCTGGCAGTCTATAAGCACATCCATAAAAGGTCCCTAGTCGTGGGAGTTTCGAGACAGGGCATCGATACTCCAGAGTTGACTAGTGTATACAGTCGAGACCCCGATGAGGGGCGGTGGCCGGTCTCACAAGCCACTGGTGTCAGTTGGTTCACCTAAGATGTATACAGGTGCTCATTGGGTTATGAGTACACCGGACAGGACTCGCCGGGAACATGCTAGTTGGTCTTATACCTGACGTCAGATAGCAGTTCCCTGGTGGCATGTGTACAGGTTAGTTCATCGACCTCAGGATCGTCATTTGTCTCGTGTGAGTTCCCACTGTACTTGATTACTACCCTACCACGCTCAAAGGAGACATGCAAACAGGTTTTAGTTGGGTACAGTCCCGAGCCACATGGAGGCAGTGAGCGGATCTTCGGGGGTTCGTCTCTCCCGGTATTGGGTGTGAGGTCGCGCTGTGTCTAGGAGAGCCAGAACATGAAAAGTCCTTGGCCAAGGCAGGAGATTTACTGGTAGGTATTCCAGTAGTATCTCAGGGTGTTCTGGGCTGATCTCTGACACGACTTGTACCGCTTTTGGGGGTCTGACTTTTACCAACCCCCTAGGCCCGCTATGCGATGCTCATAGACGAACGGACCGGACTGTACGGATATTGTCACTGACAGGCTAAGTAGAGTGTCAGGATGAGTTCGCTCATCGACGTTCCTTTTGGTCAATAGCTGGTAGCCCGTCACGTATGGCTAATACCTCTGACGTGCTAGTGGTTAAATCTACAGCCATAGTATTGACGAGTCTTTAGAGTCCCCCACATTCAGTTGCATAAGTTTTCGGGCGAAACGCTGTAGAGGCCGTATGGAGATATGGCAGGGTTCGATCAGATATGTGCGGTATTGCACGGATCAGGATCGGACGAATAATACTAGCCGGCTTTGGTTTAAGCCGGATCCTAGTATTGTATAGTGTAGATTTTGTCTCATTGCATTTGTATTCGGTCGGAATACAGATGCGGGTGTATATGCACAGTAGCGGGGTTTTTCCTGTAATTTATTACGGGACCAGTTTTCTGGAGTTGCCAGTTAGCTTTTCGTTTCGGCCATATTTCTTTGTATCCTTCATTGGACGAAGATTGGTGGAGGAGGACTTATTTGCATTTGTGCAAATAAGCAATTTGGATGGGGGTCTTTTGCATATTGTTGAATCATGATGGTTGCACCATCCCTTGACCATTTGACTTCTTCTTATCATCATGGCTTGACTTGTGGAGAGATGATTGGGTTTTGGAATGTTGGACTTTGTTTATGATAATTTCTTTTCATGATCACACATCATTCCTTCTTGCATTATTGGCTCACTCACCTCATTCATTCTCTCCCCTCTCTCATTTTCTCTCATGATGGAAGAAAGGGGCCGGCCAAGTGAAGGGGGGCTGTTCCATTTTGGTGTGGGTGATTTTTGATTGATCTCATATCATTTTTCTTCACCAAAATTCCCAAGAAAAACTCCATAGTTCATACCTCTACCAAAAGGCAACATCCACTACCCCAAATGAGACATGAGTTCTACACACATTCTACAGCAAAACTTGGGCACGTCGGTTCACCAACTTCATGCCCCTGTTGCCTCGGTATAGTGGTGGGAGCCCGTAAAAGAATCCGGCGACGTGGTGCCCTTCCGGCGAGGAGATGGAGACCGGACATTCCGCGGGAGATCGGGACGACGGCGAGAAGACCAGAGGACACGGATCACTCGATATATCTCTCTTCCCATCTTGTAGATAGCTAGGACTAGCTTAATGGCACGATCTGGGTTTATAGTGCGCGGTGGTGCCGGTTTGAAAAGTTAAAGTAAATCACCGCTTCCGCATTCCGGCGTCGGAATTGACGGCCAGGGCGCCGCCGTGCACTTACAGTGGTATCAGAGCCTCGCCATTAACCTAGTCTAGCTTTGTCTAATGTGTTTTTCACTTCCGATCGAACAAATGTTCCGAAAACCCCATAACACATGCATCAGTTTTCTGTCGATTTTTTTCTGGCTCGAAAATTTTTTCAGGTTGTTGAAAAGTGATGTACTGGAAGTTCTAAGCATTCTGGAGAAATTTCATACAGTGATTCGATTATGGGGGCGCAGAACCGTGGCCAAACCCCTCTTTGGGCCGCGGTTCCGCCGCACTATGATCTCCTTGATGTATCAAATTTCTACAGTTTCTTTCTGGGTTAAAAATATGGTTTTTAGAATGTTAAATTTTGGGCCCAGAATTTCTTGATGTGCTACAGTAATGCTTGGGGCCCACTTGGTAAAATTTGATCGATCGGATATTTTAAACACATTAGTTCACAGTATTTACATTATATCTGCGACCGTGAATGTCACTTGATCGGTAAATCCAGTCTAACTGCTATAGCCCGGTTAGACGGATTTGCGAACGTGACTTTCACGTTGATGTTCTGTGATTTTGCTGTGTTGTTGCGGATTGGTCGGTGGGGATAGCCTGGATGCAATGCTAGTACAGTTTTGTTTTATATGTACATTTGATATTGCGGGGCGAGCGTCCGACATGTGGACTGCCGTCACTGCCTGTTTGTATTATTATTTTTAGGCACGACCAGGTTGCGGTCGATGTACCCGTTGTATGTATATTTTACTTTCTGTACTAGGATTGCCCCACGGAGGGGTGCATGGGTAGCCGGGTTCTAGAGGGCAACAAGCCCGCATCTCATGGCATTGAGACAGAGGGGGCTTCACTCTAGAATTGGCGGGCTATTCGCCGCACTCGTAGGGGGTACAGGTTGACCCAAGAGGGGTGCCTAAGTTACCGGATTCCGTGAAGCGCTGGGTGGTCCATTCACGTTGCTGAAGGGGGCTGCCTCGCTTCAGGTTTTGGCGGGTGACTTGCCGCGCCCGTAGGGGTCTAGGATTTCATTGCACAGGCTATCCACACGACCAGGGGAACGTCGGGTTTCAGTAGTGGCTCTGTGAAACCCGGGGATCCCAGATATCTGTATTGTTCTATGATGCTGTACATTTCTGTGATGTTGCATTTTATCACGCCTTGAGCGAAATTTTATATATTTATATATATATATACTAGTAAATGTTGTATATGTTTTGCATCCGCGCTAGTCCAGTCCCCGCTCTGTCATTAGTTAGCTAACCTAACGGGTAATGACGGGACCCAGTGGCGAATGCGGATGGCATATACGTACATCAGTATATTTTCGTTCTTTATTGGTGTGATCAATTGATGGGACTGCGTTGATTCGGATCAATGCAAGTTAAAAACAAACCTAATCTGATGTTGTTGGAACATTTTTCAAAAAGCTGTTATTGCAAGAACGTTCACTTTTGTTTTGCATCGAGGTATTCAGTTGGAATATCCTGCTCCTCAGTCGACAAGGAAAGGGCCGAGATCCATTCACCGGGAGTGACCCCTTGGACAAAAAGTTTGCGTCAGGGCAATAACTTCACTATAGCCGATTACTTTTGCTTTGCACCGTGGTATTCAGTTGGAATATCCTGCACCTCATTCTACGGGGAAAGAGCCGAGATCCCTTTACCGGGAGTGACCTCTTTAGCAAAGGTTTTCGTCACTATATTTTTATAAAGCTATCAGTTCTTTCAACGATATCAAGTTCACTACGTTAAAGGTTTTCGCCAGAAACCATTTGTAGCCCTCCGTCGTTTCATATGGGTGGTCAATAGTATTCAAGCTGTGTTTGTTGGCCAAAGTCAAGGCACAGTGTTTGATAGCTGTTGGGTATTCATATGCAGCATAGATAGATGTGTTGGTTTGGGGCAGTCGTATAGCCTTGTTGGCCAAAGTCAAGGGCTTGTGCGGGTGGGCTCAAATTAACCTGGAGAATGACGGGTAGAACATGACATGTGACTTATGATTTGTTGGGCAAAGTCAAGGTCATAAGAGCATGGGGCAAAAATCACAACGGGAGTTTCTAAAGAAACTGAAACTTGCCAGATATGCGCATACCTTCTGGAGTGTGATGACGTGAGCGGATTCCGTCACGTTATCATGCGATGATAGTTGGATCCCGATTCCCACTGATGAGTTGGTTTACTCCTCGGGTGTTCCCGACTAATTCTTCTTTTAGGTTTGGAGGAGAATTTGACGGTACAGTGGGAGGTTTCCTGATTAGATAAATTGGTAACCATTCTGATCTAGGTTAGAGTGCACGCTGAGTGTTTCTTTTCTCTCTCTCTTTGGCAGCGACCATTGACCCGACCCTAAGACTATGACTCTGTGACCAAAATTAACCGAACCTTCTTAAACACTGGCTTTTGGATTGTCAGAGTTGCAAACCTTATTGCCACTCCTACTTTTACCCTTTTCTCCAAGACACCCCGTATTACTACGAACGTCCACTTCCATTAGACAAAACCATCGTATGGTTTGATACGAACTCGAAGGAATTTATTCGAGGATGGTCTCAGGTTCGGGAGGAAACGGATAGGACTATTCAGTTGTCTTTTCCTTTTACCTTCTCTCAGGTTGCGAGTACTCCTTGGTTTAGGAGATAGTACACCTATTACGCAAATTGGATAGTCTTCTTCCAAACCATAGGCAGGTGCCGACCGGTAGGGAATGAAGAAAACCAATTAGCATAATGATGGTGTACAGAAGGTATTAACTTAAGACAAAGCAAGGGATTAGTAAGAGGGCAAAGTAAATTGCAACTGATATTCACAACCAAACCAGGTATTTCATTAGCACTCCCACATCATCTTTGTATTTCTCCAGAACACTCCGTATCACTACGAAGATCCACAGTTTATTGGATACTCCATCGTATGGTTATATACGAACTCGAAAGGAACTTATTCCAGTTCGGTGATGGATTCTGGTTCAGGAGAAATAGGAATAAGGTTTATTCGGTTGTCTTTTATCTTCACCTTCTCTCGCATTGTGAGTGCTCCTAGAATTAGGACAGTACACCTATTATGCTTATTGGATAGTCTTCTTCCAAACCATAGGCTGGTGCCGAACGGTAGGGAAGGAAGAAAACCATTTGGCCTAAGGGGTGTGCAGAAGGTAATGACTAAAGACATATAAAGGAATTTGGAGAGGTGGCAAAGAATTATATGGTTACAGTCGTGAATCTGGAAGAGGCATTACTAGGAATACCGGGATACCACATCGAAACATTTCAATGTTTCAGTTTCACTGTGTAATTTTAAAAGAAAACTGATTTCCCAGTTAGACACTTGCTCCACGGTATGTATTTACCAGGTATGATTCTCACATCTGTATGGTTTTACAGATGATGAGTGGGAGTGAGTTATTGGGAATTAGGTGATCATCCTCATTATATCGGGATTCGTTGTAATCTGTGATATTTGAGGAAATCACCTCGGCTGTTTGCCGGTCGGCAAATATTTGGTTTTGAATATCCGCTGTTATGCACCAACTTCAAATCGATATATATGTACGTCTATTTTCATAGAGTGAGATATACCTTTTCGAAATTATGTCTATGATATTTACCTATATCAGTGGATGGTTAGGTAAGGAGCATTAAACAGCGGTGTAATTCTTCTTAACCATAAGTACAGTTTTCAACCTACGACACACAGTGAATGAGTTATCAGACTCAAGGGACTTATACAGAGTATTGTATGTTGTCCAGGGTCCATCAGGACAGAGGGGTTGGTCCTTGTACTATATTCGGTTTACTTATGACTTCTCTGGTTTTTAGACAGGTGTTTCGTGGAAACACAGGGTCCGAATTTTGAGAAGTTATAGGTATTTGAATAAAGTAGAGAACCAGGTATTGCAAGTATCGGGATTCTTCAAAGTGATCGAAGATGTAGATACTTGTGTATGGTATTCAGTTGACAGTAATGATTAAGAGATCTTTCTTCTCTTTCAGGTTACTCATAATTGGAAGCATTCCTAAGTTGAGTAACGCTGATCGGCCTCCTTCCATTTAGTTGACATGCACTGGAGACAGCTGCATGATTTGAATCTGGTTCAATTAAATCAGTGCCTCTGGTTCTATATTGGATATAGAACAGTTCATATCTTAACGATGTTAAGGTACGGGGAGTTGTCCAGCTTATGATTAAAACCAGACACTGGACAACTCAAGGCACATTTCTGTAATGGCTGTTTGTGGGTTGACCCAGTCTATGATGAGGGTTGACTTTCTACCATCTGAAAGATCAATAGTGATATTGTTCTAAACTCGCCACAGTTTTAATAAGAATGGATTTTTTCTGAAAACAGTAGTGGCAACCATAGTAGAACTGGAAGTGATTCCAGAACCGCAAACGATTACTGAAGATTTGATAGGAACCTAAAGATTCAATCTGGTTTGACATTCCATTGGCCACTCCGCAGATAAAGTGGGTAACCTCAGGCACCCGAGAGGTACTACGGTATGCTCAAGGACGATGGCAGGGAGGTTCTTGTTTACCCAGACTTGCCATTGCTGTTGTTCCAGACTGTGGGACCCGGCGGGAGGATGAGTATATCGTCGTTCTAAACTAGCTTTAGAAGTGTACGTGTATATGACTCTGCCAGAGGGTTGTCGTAGTCAGTGGGCGCAGCGGAAGCATTGGTGGACAGGTGGCTTATGTCTATTTATAGACTAAAGCAGATGTAGCGGAGATAGATCATCTATTTCTGGTATGACAGTCATAGGTTTGACTTCATCAGAATAGGGATGGATCTATTGAGAAAGTAGTAGGGTATGATGTCATGGTATTTGGATGACATACACAGAGTCGGAAAAGAAACTCCTATACTACGATCGGTTATACTTTGGTCGTCACACAATGGTTTCTCCACACGGGACTTGGACATTATATCAGACATACTGGTTACTAGATCTATGGTTTTAGATCTAAATTTGGGTGGTTTCTAAATTAAGGGTACTTAGACAGCATTCTAAGAGTATTTAGAATGGACGACTCCTGACATGGTAGTGTACCTGCAGGTGATGGAGTCACCCTCTCTAAAGGTGCATTACAGACTAAAGGGGAAAGGGATGTGCATGATTGGCAGATCACTTGCTCAGGCAATTGAGTCAATCATAAGATGTCAAGTACCACACCAGATGTTGTTCTTGCACTAGATGCAATAAGTTGACATTGATCCTATCCTAGAGAAACAGTCGGAAGCAGTTTTAGAACATAAGTGGATGTTCTAGGGATATGATAACGACAGCCTCATTCGGGAGACAGTTATCATTCCAGGCTTCCAAGGTGACCTGGACGACAAGGAGGTTGTCAGAGTTATAGTTTTTCCTTCTGACGAGGGGCAGTATTTTGGACAGGTGGTCCAAGGCAATACTGAAGGAGGCATGGCGCAGGATACTGATTAAGTTCAGTTGACGATACAGTCTAAGAAGTTTTGGATTTGGAGTTCATTTATGAGCTAGGTCCCATCAGACATCCAGACACATTCTAAGACAGGTATTGCTCATTTCGGGAGATGGCTTTCTCCGCGAACTTGAGATATAGAGAGACATAGAAAGAAACATCAAAGCGGATCCACTCACTGAGGTATTCCTCGAACGCAATAGTTTCGCAAGCGAGCTTTGTGAGACTGATTAGTAGAGGAGTTGGGTGTTCGGTATCACACGGGCTATGAGTATGCGACATCATAATAATTAGCCTTGAGTGCAAGTGGGAGATTGTTGGAGATGGTGCCCTCAGAGTCAATTATTCGATCACAGGCACGTGATTGCAATGATTGAGGGAGGACCTATCCCGGTAGGACAGTCTTACTCAAGATGATAATATGCTATCTGGTTTATCTTTATCATCGTGTACTACTTTAGGTGACCTGACATATCGCTATTACACGTTGATAGAGCCCCTAGGATTCTTGCTTGACTGCCAGCAGTATGAGGGCGATCATATACTTGGGAGCTGGCAGTCTATAACCAGATCCTTAAAAGGTCCCTAGTCGTGGGAGTTTCGAGACAGGGCATCGATACTCCAGAGTAGACTAGTGTATACAGTCGAGACCCCGACGAGGGGCGGTGGCC
The DNA here is from genome assembly GCA_030015575.1 of Agapanthus africanus. NCBI lineage: Eukaryota > Viridiplantae > Streptophyta > Magnoliopsida > Asparagales > Amaryllidaceae > Agapanthus > Agapanthus africanus. Next base: position 505,890,595 of record CM057342.1, on the reverse strand, counting down.
GGTCTCACAAGCCACTGGTGTCAGTTGGTTCACCTAAGATGTATACAGGTGCTCATTGGGTTATGAGTACACCGGACAGGACTCGCCGGGAACATGCTAGTTGGTCATATACCTGACGTCAGATAGCAGTTCCCTGGTGACATGTGTACAGGTTAGTTCATCGACCTGGGGATCATCATTTGTCTCGTGTGAGTTCCCACTGTACTTTGATTACTACCCTACCACGCTCAAAGGAGACGTGCAAACAGGTTTTAGTTGGGTACAGTCCCGAGCCTCATGGAGGCAGTGAGCGGATCTTCGGGGGTTCATCTCTCCCGGTAATGAGGGTGAGGTCGCGCTGTGTCTAGGAGAGCCAGAACATGAAAAGTCCTTGGCCAAGGCAGGGGATTTACTGGTAGGTATTCCAGTAGTATCTCAGGGTGTTCTGGGCTGATCTCTGACACGACTTGTACCGCTTTTGGGGGTCTGACTTTTACCAACCCCCTAGGCCCGCCATGCGATGCTCATAGACGAACGGACCGGACTGTACGGATATTGTCACTGACAGGCTAAGTAGGGTGTCAGGATGAGTTCGCTCATCGACGTCCCTTTTGGTCAATAGCTAGTAGCCCGTCACGTATGGCTAATACCTCTGACGTCCTAGTGGTTAAATCCACAGCCATAGTATTGACGAGTCTTCAGAGTCCCCCACATTCAGTTGCTTAAGTTTTCGGGCGAAACGCTGTAGAGGCCGTATGGAGATATGGCAGGGTTCGATCAGATACGTGCGGTATTGCACGGATCAGGATCGGACGAATAATACTAGCCGGCTTTGGTTTAAGCCGGATCCTAGTATTGTATAGTGTAGATTTTGTCTCATTGCATTTGTATTCGGTCGGAATACAGATGCGGGTGTGTATGCAAAGTTGCGGGGTTTTTCCTGTAATTTATTACGGGACCAGTTTTCTAGAGTTGCCAGTTTGCTTTTCGTTTCGGCCATATTTCTTTGTATCCTTCATTGGCCGAAGATTGGTGGAGGCGGGCTTATTTGCATTTGTGCAAATAATCAATTTGGAAGGGGATCTTTTGCATATTGTTGGATCATGATGGTTGCACCATCCCTTGACCATTTGACTTCTTCTTATCATCATGGCTTGACTTGTGGAGAGATGATTGGGTTTTGGAGTGTTGGACTTTGTTTATGATAATTTCTTTTCATGATCACACATCATTCCTTCTTGCATTATTGGCTCACTCACCTCATTCATTCTCTCCCCTCTATCATTTTCTCTCATGATGGAAAAAAGGGGCCGACCAACTGAAGGGGGGCTGTCCCATTTTGGTGTGGGTGATTTTTGATTGATCTCATATCATTTTTCTTCACCAAAATTCCCAAGAAAAACTCCATAGTTCATACCTCAACCAAAAGGCAACATCCACTACCCCAAATGAGACATGAGTTCTTCACACATTCTACAGCAAACCTTGGGCACGTCGGCTCGCCAACTTCGTGCCCGAGTTGCCTCGGTATAGAGGTGGGAGCCCGTAAAAGAAGCCGGCGACGTGGTGCCCTTCCGGCGAGGAGATGGAGACCGGACATTCCGCGGGAGATCGGGACGACGACGAGAAGACCGGAGGACACGGATCACTCGGTATATCTCTCTTCCCATCTTGCAGATAGCTAGGACTAACTTAATGGCACGATCCGTGTTTATAGTGCGCGGTGGTGCCGGTTTGAAAAGTTAAAGTAAATCACCGTTTCCGCATTCCGGCGTCGGAATTGACGGCCGGGGCGCCGCCGTGCACTTACATAGTACTCATTGGTATTTGTGCAGTATTCTACCAGAGTGTGCGTAATGCGGAAACATATAATATAGAATACAGAATGCAATCCTATAAGTAATCTAAACGTACTTACTGTAATTTCTTGTTATGAGCTATACCATCTTCTTTAGAAAAGATCGGAACGTTAAGTTTGAAATAAGGAAGCTGCCTTAGATTTAAAATAGGTGTTTGCTTTATAAACTGGCGCGCATCCTGGTAATTTATTTAAAAGACAACGAACCGGGGTTTTTAAAATAGTAAACCTCATACTAGTATTACATCCTAAAACAGAATATAATCTGTCTATACCAGTCAAAGAATAATTTGGCAGTTATTAAGCATACCAAATTCATCATATCCGATACGTATAATTCCTTATAATATAGCTCATCATATCGCTATATCCATATCATCTTAAGTACGGTATGATCCCTCGTACAAATTTATCAATTCATACCCACATCGCAGGGATCAAATATCACGTATATCTCATTTTAAAACTATATATGAAACTTATGCACATGGAGGGTATACCAGATGCAATATCATATAAATGCTTTAACGAAAAGCTAAACCAAAGTAGATATCATAATAATAATCATAAGGTTGCGGGGGTGCTATACGCCATCCACCCGACTTCCCCCGTATATGTAAATCTACTCACCAGAAATACGTCGTATCTGCTTTGCTTTGTTGAGGAAAGCCCGTCTTTTTGGCATAACTGCATCTAGCAGCTCCTTCTGGAATCGCCAATCCTTTTCCTTTCCCCGCGGCCTCCAAAGTTCTCGTATTAGAATCTAACATTGCAATAACTTGTATAAGGAAACGGCTACTCCGATACGACAAAAATCATGAAAACACAAGTTGTACGTTCTAGTAATACCACATACGACTATTGGATATGATCTACACTCCATTTAACTGGAATTTAACCTAACGCTATTTCGTAACAGAAACGGAATGCGTTACGAATTTCGCGTGTCATATTATAGGTCCTAGATACCTTTTTTCGATATTTGCTCCCAGATTTTATCTATAGTTAAACTGAATTGATTAAACAATACCAAATTAACCATAATTCTATACAGAGACCTACCCAAAAATCCAAAAAACTCAAGCCCCCCAGAAATCCGGCGACGCCGAAATTCCTCTTATTGTCACCGGCCAAAATCCGATCTCCTGGGTCCGTCATCCTATGGTTTATTCTAGGTCCCACATACATCATTCTGGCACTGTTTTGTTAAGGTTAATTTACTCTGAATAATAGCAGATTACTACAGAGCTAAGTTTTACCAAAAATACGATATTTCGACACTCGATTCCTATTTTTCTTATAACTACAGAGCTAAAGTCTATTGAGTTTAAGCATTATACCTGCTGAGGATAGTTGAAAGCCTTCTTTCAAGACACCCAATTCCTTAGCTCCAAGCTTGATGTCGGAACTCCTTAGCCATTTTCTCCTTCTCACTTCTCGTTTCTTTTATTTTTCTTTTCTTGTTCTTCATTTTCTTTAAACCATTGAATTTTTTTCTGAATGTTTAGCTAGTTAAAATAATCTGAACACAGTAGATAAAAGGATGAGGTGTAGGAGGAGGTGTCACCAAGAAAGATGTGGTGATTTCATGCAAGGAGGAGGTGTGGTGTGTAGGTTATGCATGAGAGGAGGAGGTGTCCATGTTTTATCATCTCTAAATTGAATTATCTTTAATAAAATTTTGAACTAAACTTTATCTACCATTTTTCACTTACAACCCCCACATTTCTTAGTTTGCACAACTTTCCTAACTTTATACAGAAAGCCCCTTCACTAACTATGTTATTATATAACACTATTTTACTTAAAAATGAAGCTAAATTTTACATTAAAAGCCTTATAATTTATTTATGTTGCATACTAAAACTAAAAATTAATTTGTTTTACATAAAACTTATGATATTGCCTTATTTGGTTTTAATAACTTTTTAATTTAACACTTTATTATTTAATTAATTAATCCTTTATTTATTTCTAAATTTTCAAAATGTTACAATATTCCCTCCATAATTAAATTCGGTCCCCGAATTTAAAATTAACTAGACATACCCTAAAAAAGACGTAGAAATCTCTTTCGCATCGTAACCTTTCCCAAGTAATTTCCCCGCGATTCCTTCCTTACCAAAGAACCCTTACAAATGGAAGTACCCTTGAACTTAGTTTCTTTGCCTTCCTATCTAGAATAGCTACAGACTGCACTGCATAGGATAAATCCGGCTCAAGCTGTAAGGTCTGATGCTGGATCACGTGAGAAAGATCGTGAAGATACTTGCGAGGTATCGAAACGTGAAACACCGGATGCATATCGGGAAAACTTGGTGGAAGTGCTAAACGATAATATACAGCACCTACTCTCTCCAGAATCTCGTAAGGTCCAACATATCTGTGGCTGAGCTTCCCCTTTTTCCCGAAATGCATCACACTTTTCATCGGGGATACACGAAGAAACACATGATCTCCCACATCAAACTTGAGTTTACGACGTCGTTGGTCTGAATATGATTTCTGTCTGCACTAGGCCACTCTCTTTCTGTCTCGTATCAGTTGAATCTTTTCCGTAGTCTCTTATATTACCTGCATCCCAAAATGCCACTCTCGCTCAGTGTCATCCAGCAAACATGCGATCGACATTTCCATCCATACAAAGCTTCAAAGAGAGTCATCTGGATCATCTTCTGAAAACTATAGTTCTACGAAAATTCCATCAAAGGTAAGTGATGACCCCGACTACCACCGAAAACAAGGCTGGAAGCTCGAAGCATATCCTCTAAATTCTGAATGGTCCGCTCTGACTGTCCATCAGTATGTGGGTGAAAAGTTGTACTAAAACGCAATCGTGTACCAAGAACTTCTTGAAGTTTCTGTCATGGCCTGTTAGTAAACTGGGTACCCCTATCTGACACTATGCTCGTTGGAACTCCATGCAATCGAACAACCTCTTCGATATAAATCTAAACGCACGGTGTAACCCATACGTCGTCTTTACTAAAAGAAAGTGAGCTGCCCTTGTCAGTCTATCTTCAATCACTCAGATGGAATCATACCCTCTGCTAGTCCCGGTTAGACCTACCACAAATCCATGGAAAGCTGTTCCCATTTCCACTCCGGAATGGTTAAGGGCTCCAATTCTCCAGCAGGCCTCTGGGGCTCTGCCTTGCCTATTCCGATCCATAATCTCTGTCATACGAGCTTATGCGGCTGTGTCTATCGAATACGATCCAAAAACTAAAGTCGGGTGCGAACATGTGCTAATTGTCCTCCTGTCGATGTGAACTCGAACCGAATGCAGCTACCACATAAAGTCGACCAGTCTGTAGAAGACTGTCTCTGTAAGGTGCGTACATGAGATAAGCTACCTCCAGGCCTCCGACACAAGGCATCTGCTACAACATTCGCTTTTTCTGGATGATATAAAATCTCACAATCGTAGTCCTTCACGAGTCCCTCCATCTATGCTGCCTTAGATTCAGATCCCTCTACTGAAAATATACTTTAAGCCCTTATGATTGTGAAAATATGGCATGGCTCTCCATACAAGGAATGCCCCCAAATCCTCAGTGCAAATACTACAGCAGCCATCTCCAATTCATAAGTAGGGTAGTTCTGCTCGTGCCTCATCAACTGTCGGGAAGCATAACCTACAACCCTACCGTGCTGCATCAATGCACAGCCTATACTTACTCGAGATGCATCACAATACACAAGAAAACCACCCGACCCGGAAGGTAACGATAAGACTGGTGCAGTCGTCAATCAAGTCTTTAACTGCTGGAAACCCTATGCATCTGTCCTAAGAAATGGATCTTCCTTCCTAGTCAGTCCGGTAAACGGTGCAGCGATCCGATAAAATCCAGCACATAACGTCTGTAATAACCGGCCAGACCCAAGAAACATCGAACTGAAACAGGCCTGGGCCAGTACTGTACCGCTTCTATCTTCCTTAGGGTCCCTACGTATCTCATCTCTTGCAACTACGTGACCCTAGAATTCTACAATATCCAGCCAGAAAGCACACTTGGAGAATTTAGCGAATCTGTTACTTCTGATACCCTGAAGAGAAGTCTGGCTAATCTCACCTTCGAAGACTCGTCCCAATTTATTAGAGAAAAGCTTACTACACGATCTCCTTCTTGAACTACTTGCATCTTGTCTGAACAAACTCCATCGGAAGAAATACATCAATTTCACCGATTTCGTATCGAAACGCCACAACAGATTTAAAATCCTAACCATCTCACCTCTAAACGTCTATGAATCCTGTTGGTCCATTTACACTTATAACCTCGTCAATCTTTAACTTCATGAACTCCGGAATTAACATCTCGATAATCTTAGCAATGAGTGATACTGCTGTCTGAACAGTACCCAACACCATGATCTTCGGAGAGGGGAAAACATCATGTCTCAAGTCTGCCTGAGCTCTAACAATGACTCCACCATCTGGTGCGGATCTCGTAGAACTTGCCCCACCATTTGAACGCGATCATATATTAATAAACGACGTGTCTCTATATCATCGAAAAGTCACTCCAGTCAATCCTTGTCCCAGACAAATCTGCTCTGACCGTATCTCTAACTGTAGCCCTCTCGGCCCTCAAAACCTGATGATCGAAACAATCAATCATGCACTGACGAAGATAGATCAACGGAAGGAATGGAAGGAAAATCTCAAGATATAAATCCTAAGGTATCTTAGGTGGAGTATCATATCGTAAATATGACGCGGAACATATGTACGGTACGTCACTCTACTTAGTACCTACTCCATCAACAAAGGTCATCCTATATAACGGAAGTTCGGGTATAAGACCCCCAAAGTCAAGTCTAAGTCCTATCGGGTCAAGCCTAGGTAACAAAATAATGCCAAGACTCCATATAGTCAACCTAGACTCGGACAAAGGTGGAACCAAACGCTCTGATACCAACTTTGTCACGACCCAAATATGGCACGAGACCGGCACTTAAAACACGTGACATCTAAAGACATCGACGTAATCTAAGTAAGCCGAAACCCGGAATCTAAACCCTTATTGAAAATATTTGAGGTGAGATTTAAAATAATTATCCAAAAATTAATTTAATAGCATCTAATTTTAATTAAGTATTTTGAATAGCATTTATGATGTTTTGAAACTTGACATCACCTCCTTTGGATTTTTATAAAAACCCAATACAACATAATAGAATAGCATCCTAACGGAAGCTAATATCCGCGTCCAAACAATGGAGCAACCAATCAATCTAAAGCATAAGTCGACTCCGATGAGTGCGACACTCAAGACACAACTCTAGTCCTCGCTTCTAAGTCCATAATATACCATTTCTAAGTTGATGGAGTTTCCACTAGATACAAGAATATATGAATAATCAAGAGTAAGTAGGATACAACAAAAACTAACTTACCCATCAATCCCCAAAAGAATGTGTGCCCAAACCGCTGATTATCCAAGCGGTGAAACCTGCAAGAAACTGTGGCACAACGGGGATGAGTTGCCAACTCAGTGAATAAAAGTGCATCTAAAAGTAGAAATCGAAATGCATGACGATACCTAAGTCATAAGTATAGTACTATCATAATCTGTATCGATATACTATGTGACATGCAAAGGTACAATACTAACTATGATGCAATAAATATAATATCGCAATGTCATATGAATCAACATCATGAATCCGTTATCTGTATTGGAATTGCCATTTCGTCTATGAATGTCAGTACAAATATGTACAGGTACTGTCCCCCGGATTAGTCCTGGTGAAATCCAATAAATAAATATTCAACTGTGTACCTCATGATAATGATCACATCAATATACAAATAGATGCCCAGCATCGACATCAAAATCCGAAATCTCTCGTGTCCAGTATCGACATGTAAATACAGATACCGTCGACACCATCTCAACAGATGATTGTCACCTGATATCCCGGCTACGATTAGTATCCCCAGGATAGCTTCCGTGCTCATCTCAATCTTCGGTCAGTATCCCCTGGATATCTGCCGTACTCAATTCTATCTCCGGTATCGAGTATCCTCGCTAGACTCCCCCGCCTCAATGCGGCTATCCTGCCCCTTGGTCTTGACCGGGTCTACCATGTATCCAACTGTATATCTCCCCCACTCAGTCTGGATAGCATAAAAATCCGCGACCGTATATCTCCCCCACTCGGTCCGGAAAAAAACCAGAAAATATAAAACTCATGGTGGACGTTTTACTCATCATATCAAATATCAAGTAAGGAATAAGAATAATTGCATAGTTTGTATTGATGATATAATATATATGTATATACATATAACAGTGTCCCATACCACCGATATATATACATATGTATATATGTATATATATATATATATACATATATATGTATATGTATATATGTATATATATATATATACATATATATGTATATGTATATATATATCATCAGGAGTAAAATACTTAGAAATCCCAAGAAATCAAATACAGCATCTATAGTATTACATCATAATTAGGAAAAGACTATGGAATCCTATCACATAACATATTGATTTCGATTCTAATGTGTCGTGGCACTACTAATGATGTCTAGTGTAGCATACGCGTCTGTGCTCGTGCAATATGGAAATCATTAGTATTTGTGCAAGTGTTCTACGGTGTAACAATCTACATATTAACACATATATATCAGAACGATTCTACAGTGACATGGCAGTACTAATGAGGTGTAGTGTAAAATATATTTAAGGGCTTGTGCAGCATAGTACTCATTGGTATTTGTGCAGTGTTCTACCAGAGGGTGCGTAACGTGAAATCATATAATATAGAATACAGAATGCAATCCTATAAGTAATCTAAACGTACTTACTGTAATTTCTTGTTATGAGCTATACCATCTTCTTTAGAAAAGATCGGAACGTTAAGTTTGAAATAAGGAAGCTATCTTTGATTTAAAATAGATGTTTGCCTTATAAACTGGCGCTCATCCTGGTAATTTATTTAAAACACAACGAACCGGGGTTTTTAAAATAATAAACCTCATAAAGTATTACATCCTAAAACAGAACATAATCTATCTATACCAGTCAAAGAATAATTTGGCCGTTATTCGGCATACCAAGTTCATCATATCCGATACGTATAATTCCTTATAAGATAGCTCATCATATCGCTATACCCATATCATCTTAAGTACGGCATAATCCCTCGTACAAATTTATCAATTCATACCCACATCGGAGGGATCAAATATTTCGTATATCTCATTTTAAAACTACATATGAAACTTATTCACATGGAGGGTATACCAGATGCAATATCATATAAATGCTTTAACAAAAAGCTAAACCTAAGTAGATATCATAATAATAATAATAAGGTTGCGGGGGTGCTATACGCCATCCACCCGACTTCCCCCGTAGATGTAAATATACTCACCAAAAATACGTCGTATCCACTCAGGAATCGCCAATCCTTTTCCTTTCCTCGCGGCCTCCAAAGTTCTCGTATTAGAATCTAACATTGCAATAACTTGTATAAGGAAACGGCTACTCCGATATGACAAAAATCATGAAAACACAAGTTGTACGTTCTAGTTATACCACATACGACTATTGCATATGATCTACACTCCATTTAACTGGAATTTTACCTAACGCTGTTTCGTAACAGAAACAGAACACGTTACGAATTTCTCGTGTCGTATTATAGGTCCTAGATACCTTTTTCCGATATTTGCTCCCAGATTTTATATACAGTTAAACAGAATTGATTAAATAATACCAAATTAACCATAATTCTACACAGAGACCTACCCAAAAAGCCAAAACACTCAAGCCCCCTAGAAATCCGGCGACGCCGGAATTCCTCTTAATGTCGCCGGCTAAAATCCGATCTCCTGGGTCAGTCATCCTATGGTTTATTCTAGGTCCCACATACATCATTCTGGCCCTGTTTTGTTAAGTTTAATTTACTCTGAATAATAGCAGATTACTACAGAGCTATGTTTTACCAAAAATACGATATTTCGACATTCGATTCCTATTTTTCTTTCAACTACAGAGCTAAAGCTATTGAGTTTAAGCATTATACCTACGGAGGATAGTTGAAAGCCTTCCTTCAAGACACCCAATTCCTTAGCTCCTAGCTTGATGTCGGAACTCCTTAGCCATTTTCTCCTTCTCACTTCTCTTTTCTTTTATTTTTCTTTTCTTGTTCTTCATTTTCTTTAAACCTTTGAATTTTTTTCTGAATTTTTAGCTAGTTAAAATAATCTGAACACAGTAGATAAAAGGATGAAGGGAAGGGTGAGGTGTAGGAGGAGGTGTCACCAAGCAAGATGTGGTGATTTTATCCGAGGAGGAGGTATGGTGTGTAGGTTATGCATGAGAGGAGGAGGTGTCCATGCTTTATCATCTCTAAATTGAATTATCTTTAATAAAATTCTGAACTAAACTTTATCTACCCTTTTTCACTTACAACCCCCACATTTCTTAGTTTGCACAACTTTCCTAACTTTATACACAAAGACCCTTCACTAACTATGTTATTATATAACACTATTTTACTTTAAAATGAAGCTAAATTTTATATTAAAACCCTTATAATTTATTTATGTTGCATACTAAAACTAAAATTTAATTTGTTTTGCATAAAACTTATGATATTGCCTTATTTGGTTTTAATAACTTTTTAATTTAACACTTTATTATTTAATTAATTAATCTTTTATTTATTTCTATATTTTCAAAATGTTACACTTCTAGTTTAGTTTTTGTGTTTAGTATATTCTATTAGTGGTTTAGAGCTAAACTTGTGCATGATTGTGTTCTTGGAAAGTTCTAGGTTGATGCTTAGTGGTTGTATAGGTTTGTAAGTGTTTATTGAAGTATAGTGAGTGTTTACAAACCCTTTTAATATTAGAATTCTGGTCTGGACTTGAGATAGAAACCCATATACGAAAACTGAAACTTTCCGATGTCGGTTTTATGGAGTTTTGTTGGCCTACAGGATATCTGGAGCTATCTGGGATATTTTTAAGAAAATCAAACAAGTACATTAACCTAGATTAACCACTAGAAGACCACCACAAAAAGATGAACCCAAATCCCCTCTGTATGGCCCGCGACACCGGATTTTGAGGCAATCTCGCCGGATCCCCTTCTTGCTATAGTTTTTGGGTTTTTCCTGTAGCTCAATTTCCTTATAACCTATCCCCTGTACTTGCTTATTTAGTCCCAGTTAACATGAGATAAAATCTGGGAGCTGTTTGTGAGTGCTTTGGATATGCTTTCCCGATATTTGAATTCGTGGTTTTGGTATTTAGATTTTATTTGGTCGTTGGACATTAGTACGTCAACAACGAGGGTTGTTTGGTTGTTTTTGCATGCGTAGGCTATAGGTTCTAACCTATGAGCGCACCGTGTGCCGTATCGGTTTTCGGACATTGATTTTAATGGTATTGAGACTGTGTGTTTATTGTAGGTACCTTTGCGTGGGTTTTCGAGACGACGAAGCACATCGACTTTGGCTCAACAAGGAGTTCAGTAGGTGAGTAGATTTATATCTACGGGTGATGTCGGGTGGATAGCGTATAGCACCCCCGCAATTATAAAATGGAAACCGATATATATAGAATATAGTTGGAGAAACCTATACTAGGAAACTATGGATATGATCAAAAATGTTAGTTAGAGATGATATGAATGATTGAATACATATACCAGGATATGAGATGAGATCTATAAGGATATGACATGAGATCGGTGAATATGATAAGGTTGAGATAGATGTGTTATGAGATTGGTAAAATAAGATAAATATATATAAGATTACAGGATGTGAGATATTGATGTGATGAAAAGAGAATGTGATGAAATAAGATGACTTGGCTTGTTATGTCGATATACGGATGAGAGGTGATATGAGAATATAGATACTGTTGCCAAGACATGATATGAGATTGATTCGGATGTGACTTGAGAGATTTGTGTGTGTGCGTGTGTGTTTGTGTGTGTGTGTGTGTTTTGAGAACAAGGAGTGATATGCCGTACGAGACTTTAGATCCGTGCCCTCATTGTTGTATAGGTCGATAGAATCTCTATTTATTTAATGCCGCCGTACGATGGATTACCGTACGCGATGAGTTTTACCGGATGTTTGTTCATACCCTTGACTCGAGGATGACAAACGATGGATTATACCGTACGTGATGCTATGAGGCTGGATTGCCGATTGATAGATTCATCGACTCGGATATGTTATAGATATTATAAATCCCTGTCTACACTGTTTAGTTTAACCTTTATGTTGATGTTAGATTAGTTACGTATACCTTATAACATTGCACTTACGATTTACCTTCTGCTACGTTTATGATATTCTCATTGCATTACATATACCTGTGCTAGTACACTTGCATAATTATCGATGATGCGTATGTTACACTTACACAGATTTGCCGGCTTACACACTTTCATCATCGGTAATTGCTATGTCACTTACACCGTAAAGTTCTATATCATACTATTACTCTTAATTGTCCAGTACTGTCACATGACTTGTTGGCGTGATATACTTGCTATGCTCACATCGCTATACTTTGTTGCATGATATACTTGATATGCTCACATTTCTGTTCTATGTTTGCATACATCATGCTTTATGATTATATGCATTGAGATGTTGTTTTCAAGAAATTATGGATTTGAAAACCGTGGTTATATTTCAAATGAAGTTATATATTGTTTTAAAAACCCAGTTTCTCTTGATATGACATTTCGAGACGTCCACCATGAGTTTTCTCGGTTTTGAAATGGGTTTTAGAAACCCGATTCGAGGAGATGGACGATCCGTTTGCGGGTACATGGTGGACCCGGTATGGTACCCCGGGGCAAGAAAGATATGTTGTGCAGTAGACGATGAGCCTGGTAGAGGGACTACTACCTACCGGTGATAGTTTGGACCAGACGGTTATCCAGAGGATACCGACCGGAGTCGTGAGATGGATATGGGCCGATCTGGATTGACGGAGCCCGAGATATGAGGATTTACGTGTCTATGCTGGACACGGGTTTCATGATGTTTCGAGTGTCGGTGTTGGGCACTCAGGTTCCATGATTTTGATGTGTCATTGATGGGCACGCGTTGGTTGATATCCTCATACATACATGCATATGCTTTCATGATGTTTCGAGTGTCGATGTTGGACACTCAGGTTCCATGATGTTGGTTGTGTCATTGATGGACACGTGGATGATATCCACCTGCATATAGGCATATGATTCAGATATTTATTTGTATATGTCATCGGCATTGATTATATGGTTGACATATATGCATACATGGTCACCCTAGATATCATAGTATTACCTTTTTGATATAGTTACCTAGGAAATCGTTGTTCTATTCGATTTCTACCTGCTGATGTTTTCTACTCAAGAGTTGGCAACTCACTCCCGTTGTGCCACTGTTCTTGCAGGTTTGACCGCTTGGGATCAGTAGCGGTATCGCTGGCACACAGCTTGCATTTGGGTGTTTTGCTATAGTAGGTGGGAGACATTGGATCGTGCCCACTCTTGTATTTATTATTTTCTATTGTGTCTAGATAAACTCCATCAATCAGAAACAAGACTTTGTATATTAGTAGACTAGGAAGACTTGTGTGGTTGTGAGACTTAGAGCGATAGTTGTATGTTCGCTTCTTGGGGTTTGATGTCTCGCTTTATTTATTATTCTTTCTATGCTGATCTTCACTGTTGGGTGTCGTATATATATATTGCTTACTTGCGTGGTTGTGATTCCGCCATTTGGCGAAGAGCTAGCTCCCGCTTAGGGATGCCTTTTATATTGTTATATATATGTGGTTTCGGTTCAAAATATACAAAGGAGGTGCCGCCCTAAATTTTAAAGACGAAAAATGTTCTCAACTTTAGTACATTCTATTTGCATTTCCTTATATCATTAGTTATGCATTTATAGATAAACTTTATTTTATTATACCTTTATTTCAAAACTGCACCCCCACTATTTTCAGTAAAATGGTTTAGATTTCTGGGCTTCGGCTTACTTGAATTACGTTGCTCCTTTAGACGTTGCGTGATTTAAGTGTCGGTCACGTGCTAAATTACGGGTCGTGACATTGTTGGTATCAAAGCGTTCGGTTTAACCTTGGTTCGAGTCTAGGTTTGACTATGTGGAGTCTGGGGTGTAATCTATTTCGGAACCTAGGCTTGACCTTACGGAACTTAGACTTGACCGGGAGGTATTAGACCCAAACTTTCGTTACATAGGTTGACCCTGATTGATGGAGTAAGTAACTCAAGTAGAGTGACGTACCGTGCGTATGTTCTGTGGCATACTTACGATACGATACTCCGCTTATGGGACCTTAGGATGTATATTCTTGAGATCCGTGCTTCTATTCGTTCCAATGATAATACTCTTATTGATTCCGTTCCTCTTTATAATCATGTATCCATTTTGGATCTGTTGATTCCTTTCGTTCCTTCGATCTATCTTCATCGATACATGCTTGAAGTTCTTATCACCATGGTTTGAGAACAGATGGAGCTTCTGCTAGAGATGCGGTCAGGGCTAGCTCGTCATGGACGAGGACTGACCATCATGTTTTCTGGTGACATGGGAACAAATCGGTTTAGTGTTGTGTTGTGACCTCTCATTGAGGCGAGTGTTCGGTTTTGCACAGGATGATTGGGCCATTGATAGAGGCTGCCAAATTGAGAGGACTGTTGATGTACAGCCTATCTCAGAGATCGTGATGTTGTCTACAATGCAGACGGATGACGAAGCTGTTGCTGAGATTGATGGGATGTCGCCTCCAGAGTTATGAGCTGAGATCACTGGAGTTTTCAGGCAGAGATGTGACCGAAGATAGCTAGTCTGTCTTGAGTTAAGATGTTAGTTATATGTATGCCCTAGAGGCCATTACTATACATAGGATGTATATTGTAGTGGATGCTGGGACGTATATAGGGAGGACTTTCTTGCTCGACATGATAGTATGCTATCTGGTTGATCTTTACCTTAACGTGTATACTGATTGTCTCTCTGTTACATGTTGGTAAAGCCCTTAGGATCTGTACTTGACTACCTGGACTATGATGCGGATCATACTAGTGGGGACATGGTAGTCCATAAGTACATCCTTCAAAGTCCCTAGTCGTGGGTGTATCGAGACGGGGCATCGATATACCAGAGTAGACTAGCGTATACCTTCTCGACCCATACAGATGGGCGATGGATGATCCCATATCCATTGGTGTTTGACATCAGAGATGATATACGGGTGCTCAGTAGAGACTGGGTACACTGGACGGACTCGCCGAGAACTCCCAGATGGTATTATACCTCACGTCAGATGGCAGTTCTCTGGTGACACTGGTACAGAGTAGTCTGTTGACCCGAGATCGTCATAGAGTCTTGTGTGGTTCCCACTGTGCTTTGATTTCCATCTTACCACGTCCAAGAGGGCGTGCAAAACGGTGGTTTTTGGGTACAGTCCCGAGTCACATGGAGGCAATGAGCGATAGGAGGGGATTCGTCTCTCCCGGTATATGGGGGTTGATGTTGCGCTGTGTCCGATTGGCTATAACAGGAAATCCCTGGCCAGGGTTGCTGAGATTTACTGGTAAGTGTTACCAGTAGTTTCTCGAACAGTTATAGACCTCATATCGACACGACTTATTGAGCTATTGGGGTCTGACGTTTACCACCCCTAGGCGAGATATGCGACATATCAGACGATCAGACCGGACTGTATGGTAGTGTTACTGGTCGGATTCACTGGAGTGTGAGCGGGCTTGCTCGTCGATCTTCAGATCGCTCAATACCCGGGTGGCCGTTACGTTTAGCAGACCGCTTGCGGCTTGTGGGTGTCTGATATGATCATCGCCTGCTGCCGGCGTATTGACGAGTCTTTAGAGTCCTACACAGAGGTTTCCTGGCTCAAGCGAAACGAAATAGGAGCGCATATGAGATATGTGCGGGACCGAGAATAATGCGTGTATGTGATACCGTATTCTATTCTCGCGACAAATGTATCGAATGGTTGTATGCGATATAACCTAGTTATCGATTCAAGCGTTGATTCGATAAGCCGATATATTGTATACTAGTCGGTTGTGTGCGACATAACCGGATCATTGAATCAAGTGTTGATTTAATGATTTAATGCATATTTATATATTTGATATATTACTTTGCATTAACTAGTATCGGTTCACTTTAAAATGGATTTTCTCGCTCGGATGTGCGCATTACATATGCGATATGATTTTGTGCACTTGCTTGTATCATGTTTGATGATGCATGCTTTTTGGTTAAGTGTAAAGTATTAAACCTTGGTTAATGAAATGGTTAGGGTTTATAATTTAGTTATTCATTTATCTTATTTAGTTATCCATTTATTTTGATAAATGAATAAAAGAAAGAGAAAAGGATGGTGGCTTCTTTTGTTGTTTTGTTAAAGCTTCATGAAGCTTTGACTTAGTCCACTATTCTTATCTCATCCTTAACCCTAACCATACCACTCAACCATGATTAATTCTCTACACTAAACCATGGTTCTAAGATGATAAGAATGTATTATTCTTTTCATTTTAGAATTATCTTATCATAAGCTTCTTCTTCTTCTTCCTTGACTTAAAGAAGAAAAGCTTCACCTCCATCAATGGTGAATTGAGCAAACAAGTGAGAAATCCAATTCTAAAGTCTACCCACTTCCTATTTCTTCATCCTCTACCTCTTGCCAAGTAGTAGAGCGTGTTTCCTTCACAAGTTTTAGGACTTGGTGAAGTCGGAGCTTGATTTAGCGATGCCTCGACGTAGATCATCTTCGGCATGGACATCGACGACCTAGCTTGCCTATTCTCCGACGAAGACGACGCTTGAGCCCGGATTTGATTTGGACAGCGGAGAGGACCTCATTGCGGAGCTATGGAGGTGGAGCACCGGATCTACAAAGGTTGTATTTCCGTATCTCTTAGTTAACTGTTAACTAGATTACTTTTTCGCCTAGATTTCTAGCAAACGATCCGTAGTCGGGTTTCTCGGCACCCAGAATTTTTGATAATGGCATGTTCGATGCCTTGTGAGACCTCACTAGAGTGCCTAGGAACCCTACAGTGGTATCAGAGCCTGGCTAGAGCCTTAGGCGATGCGTAGACGGAGTTTGAAGTCCGATCGAACCGAAATCCGATTTCCAAATTGCTCTCTGTACTTTTTTGTAAAATGTGGATTTTTGCAAATTAAAAATATGCAGAAAAATCAGCAGCTAAATCTAAGAATTACGATGCAAAAATTACCTAATGATCTTTCTAAAGTGCGGCGGAACCGCGGTATTAGCGTGCTAATGCGGCCCTTCCGCCGCACTTTTGTCTTATTAGGCATTCAATTTTGCACAGTAATTCCTATTTTGCAGTGTGGGTTTTCCTGGAATATTTTTTTCTGAAATAAAGAGTTGAGTATTTTGGGTTGTATAGGGGGTTCGTACATTCGATCGGATTGTCAAATTTTGTCTATGTGGCTTTCCGGATAAATTTTAGAATATGTTAAAAAGTCCGACCGGATATAAATACCCAATTTTTCCCTTGTCGGGAAATTTCCAAGTGTTTGATTTTTCCGGAGTTTAACGACGTTCTAAGTAGTGCAAGTAACGCGATGGTCTCTCTAGAAGACACAAACCTTAACTCGATTATGTGACCGTCTTGAACTGCCCTTTGAACCTTCGGGTTTGGGGCAGTACGGCGTGCCACATGTGAGGCATTGGCTTGACCCTTCTACGGCTGGACCGTTGGTACTGAGGCACGAACGGAATGTTGTTATACTTGTTTCATGTGTTGATCAGTTTCGGGAAAACTTGGGTGTTCGATTGTTCGATCGGAAAGTTTAACATTTTCTGTTTATCTGGAATGGGATACAATAATTGGAATTCACAAGTAGTTATGTGATAACTAAATGAATGTTATAAACGTAGCACTTTAGTCTCACATGATCGGTTGCCACAGAATTTTGATGTGATCAAAAGTCCATCGCAATCACGTAGTGTACGCGGATACTCGCCGGGTAAACTTAATAGACAGCCTCACTCCATAGCCCCGACCAAGTGACTGTAGGAGAACCCCGTCGCCGAAAGCATCCGTCCGGGTGCTCGCGGTAGCGGTGTTCCGCCTTGGTGCACTTCGTCGTCGGTATCGGGAGTGCGGCCGTCTACTGAAGTTTACGACGAGCATTCGATCAGTATGTCGGGAATCCTATTGAATTGCCCGACTTGATATTGAAAAGTGTTTTCGATTTTGAGACTAAAATGCGGGGTTTATAATTGTTAGGCATGCGATGTCTAAGTAATTCATTTGGTCAGGCATGCGATGTCTGAGGTGGTTGCGAATTCCAACTGTTGTAGTTTTACACTTTCTTTTCTGTGACCGTAAGTGTAATATGTGATATCGCCGGTTTCGTTACTATATGTCAACGACAATTGGGATGCGCATATTTACTTACGTTGATGACATGTGATGTTATGTGTTGCTGGATATGTTATATTGGATCGTCGTGTACGAATAGCCGGGGGTTTTTATGTGAGATGAGTGTTTTTCATTTTCATTCATGTAAAAACTTGTATGTAATATTCTTTTATTGGGGCGCTTCCAGGTTGCGGAAGTAGTCACCGTTTGTATATTATTTACTTTTCTGCACTAGGATAGACCCAAGGAGGAGGGCACAAGTAACCGGGTTCTGGAGTCCAGTGGGAGACCAACTCGAGGAGTCGAGGTCGGGTCTCCTAACTCCAGAATTGGTAGGGTTGCTTGCCGCTCTCGTAGGGGTCTAGGGGTGTGGGTTTGGCTATTCATCACGACCGTGGAATCCGTGTTTTATACTGGCTCGTATTGAAAACACGGACGTCCTAGTATATCCAATATTTCATATGATTCTTCTGCTGCGATATCTGTGATGTGATCATGTGATGTTCTGTGATAGATACAGTATATAGTATATATGATATATTATATAGGCGTTACTTATGTTTTACACCCGCGCTAGCCCTGCCCCGCTCTGCCGTTAGTTACCTAACCTAACGGTGCATGAGGGGACATCGAGGCGAATGCGGATGGCATAAGTGTACGTCATATCTATCTGTGATGTTTAGGTACTTAAATGATGGGACTTCATTAATATGATTAATGAAATAAAAGAAACCTAAGATGTTGTAGAATCGAATTTCAAAATAAAACAGGTAGCTACAGTTCTTGCTTTGCACAGAGGTATATGTGATATATCCTGCACCTCATCCGACGAGGAAAGGACCGAGATCCCTTCACCGGGAGTGACTCCTTTAGCAATAACTGGCAGATGCTACACCCTCGGTTTGTCTTTTGATTGCTTTTAAGTGTTTTTGCTTTGCACAGTGATATATGTGATATATCCAGCACCTCATTCGACGAGGAAAGGACCGACGATCCCTTCACCGGGAGTGACTCCTTTAGCAAAACTAGAAAAGCTTCAAAAACACTCCATTTTTTAAAATCATTTGATTCTACAACGATATCAAGTTCATTACGCAATAGGTTTTCAGAAAAACCTGTCGTAGCCCTCCGTCATTACAGATAAGCACTAGTTAGTATTCGTGCTACGGTAGTTTGGCATTCGTCAAGGCGTAGTGTGCGGTAGCTAACTAGTATTTATCTGCTTATGCATATGATGCAGATTGGATTAGGGTATTCGTACGGCGTTGTTTGGCATTCGTCAAGGGTCGTGCGGGTGGGTTTAATTCGATCAAGTAATGTACGGGTTGAACTTGACTAGTGGACTATGGGTTGTTTGGCATTCGTCAAGGTCATAGCGAGCTAGGGGCAAAATATTATCGGGAATTTCAAGTGTTGAAATTTGCAATGAGATTGCATACCTTCTATAAGATAGTTGGATCCCGATACCCGCTGCGAGTAAGAGTTACTCCTGGGAGAGTTTTATACATTACAACTAGCTGATCAAGTAGGTGTCTAGAAAGGTGTCAACGAGGTTACGCCTCTGGGAAAATGAGGTTTACATTAATTAGGTTCGTGCGAAAGCACGGGGGACCTCCCTCAAAGTACCGACACTGGCCTGGCTGAAAGATTGGCGAACTTGTAGTGTGTAATTAATCCCGGCTAGTCTTTCCTTTTAGGGTTTGAAGGAAGATTTGATAAAAAGCAGTGGGAGCCATCCTGATTAGATAAAATAATAACCAATCTATTCTTGCAAGAGCGCACGCTGAGTGTTTTCTTCTCTCTCTCTCCAGGTAGCGACCTTATCACGCCTTAATCAAGATAATAATACGGAATATTGACCGAACCCGCTTGATATACTGAGCTGGGGAACGTTGGTCCCGCTCCAACTTATAATTGTTATAAGACAGAGCAGGAAATTGGGGAATACCAGAATTCCCGTGCCGCCCAAACGAAGAGAGTGCATGCTGATGCATCATCTTCGGGTGTGTTCATTATACAGAACTGTTTCTCAGTATCGTTTACGTCCTGGGTATGTGATACCAGATCAGGATCCCAGATATGTAATATGTTACATAGGGCTACAGAAAGGTAGAGAACTGAGAACGGGTGATAAGTTTCATGAGGCAGAAAACGGGGCAAATGTTGCAGCCAAGTCTGTTGGTCACTGTCACCCTGTATTACAGTACATTGATTCTGAACGAATGTTATTAAATACCGAACCTGATATACAAAATCATATCTATCTCTTTATTAGTAAAGAAATGATAAAATTTTGTATAGTTGGATAATGTTTTGAACATTTCCTATATCAAAAGTTGATCGGTTCAGGCACGTTATCTAAAAGCATTAATGTTCTAAATCAAACTACAGTTCTTAGTATACGGAACACACACAAGAGGAAGAGTTCAGAAATGAACGAATCCTTCTTGAGGCATTGTAGACTAGGTCATATCAATGCGACCCGACTAGCTGAAGTTACATGTAGATGCATATTTAAATCAGTTTGAATTTACATCTTGTGAAACTCGCCAGTCATGTCACAAAGATAAGATGACCATAGCTCCGTTTACTGGAAACAGAGAAAGAGTTAGTGAACTCTTGGGATGATACATGTTGATGTATGTAGGTCCCCTGTCTACACATGCCAGGACCGGTTCTTTGTACTTCATTACATTCTCTGATGATCTTTCGAGATTCAGACCTATGTTCCTGTTGAAACACAAGTCCGAACCTTTTGAGATATTCACAGAATATAAGTGAGAAGTAGAGAACCAAAATACGGGTATAAGTATTATGTCCTTTGATGAGATCAAGGAGGAGAATACTTGAGCACGGAATTCCTGGACTATTCTAAAGGAGAATGAGATTCTCTCTCAGCATTACTCCTCCGTATACACCAAAGCACGATGGTATATCGGGGAGGAGCAGATACACCCTATATGATAAGGTGTGCTCTATGATGAGTACTACTGAGTTACCTATTTCCTTTAGGGAGTTATGCACTTGAGAAGCTGCATACCTATTGAATAGGGTTCGAATCAAATCAGTTGCCTACCACTTCATATATGATATGGAAAGGGAAGAGCCCATATCTTAAGTTAGTTAAGATTTGGGGTTATCCGGCCTATGTCTGAAAGCAAAATCCGGACAAGCTCGAGGCAATGTCAGTTATGTAGAACTGGAAATGTTCCAGCTATACGAACTACAGCAGATGATTTGATAGAACCAAAGTATTCAGTAGATACCAACGAACCTCAGCCTCTCCGCCGATCTAGTAGGGTTCCTCACCCACCTGAGAGATACTTCAGTTTCTCTATGACAGTGGGAGCGAGGATTGCATCATGAGATGATGACCCAACTAGCTTCGAGCTGGCCATCAGGAGTAAGACTCTGTAAGAATGGCTGGATGTTTAGCGATCTGAGATGGAATCCTTATACACCAACAAAGTATGGACTTTGGTTGCTATATCTGAAGGGTTAAATCCCCATCAGGAGCAAGTATATCTTGAGAAGATTACTTGGTGTACATGGAAAAGTTGAGACTTTCAAAGCTAGACTTGTTAAAAGTCTGCATCATTGACCAGGTATGGATAATGATGAAACCTTTTTCAAGTAGCTATGCTTAAGTCCATCCAGATCCTACTTGCCACGTCTACATACCATAACTACGATATCTGGCGGTTGGGTGCCATGACTGCTTTTCTAAATGATGATTTAGAAGAGTGCGTCTATAAGTACACAGCCAGAGGGCCTCGTAGACAGTGGGAGCAGCGGAAACGTGTGCAAGATGCTTTATAGGATAAAGCAGGCATCGCGGAGTTGGAACATCTGTTTTTTTGATAGATTAGTCAAAGAGTTTGACATCATCAAAATGGTAGATGAACCTTGTATAAACAAAAAGGTAGTAGGGAGTATTGTGACAATTCTCGTAGAGTACGTGGATGACATACTCTTGATAGGGAAGGAGTTTCCTATGCTACGCTCGATCAATCTCCGCTTATCACTATGATTCTCCATATAGAATCAAGATGATACCTCCTAAATCCTGAGTTTTGGATCTATGAGATAGATTTAATTGGATGTTAGGATTCTCACTAGTTGTAGTGAGATGGTATCAATCGATCCTAGGGAGAATCACTGGAAGTGTTCCAGGGTGATAAAGACGACTGAGTGTCAGTCGCAGGCATTGTCTTTACCCTCAGTAAAGGGACGGTATGTTGGAAGAGTTCCAAGATAGATACCGTGACATACTAGACGATAAAGGCTGGATACATCGCTACTTAAGATGCTACCAAAGAGGCTGTTTGGGTGTATATTGGTTCATGAGATGAACTATGTTCCTCCATTGTGTGACAATGGAGTTGTGGCTTATGCCAAGGAACGCCGGTCCCATCAGTGATCCAGACATATTCTAAGGAAGTATCACTTGATCATGGAGATGGTTGATCTCCAGGGAGATCGAGGTTAGGAGAGTAGACTCAGAGGACAACACAGCGGATCCACTCACAAAGGCCTGTTCCCAGAGAGAGACTATTATGGGATGGTTGAGTATGAGATACTGCAACCACTGCTACAGATGGCCCTAGTGTAAGTGGGAGATTGTTAGTTATATGTATGCCCTAGAGGCCATTACTATACATAGGATGTATATTGTAGTGGATGCTGGGACGTATATAGGGAGGACTTTCTTGCTCGACATGATAGTATGCTATCTGGTTGATCTTTACCTTAACGTGTATACTGATTGTCTCTCTGTTACATGTTGGTAAAGCCCTTAGGATCTGTACTTGACTACCTGGACTATGATGCGGATCATACTAGTGGGGACATGGTAGTCCATAAGTACATCCTTCAAAGTCCCTAGTCGTGGGTGTATCGAGACGGGGCATCGATATACCAGAGTAGACTAGCGTATACCTTCTCGACCCATACAGATGGGCGATGGATGATCCCATATCCATTGGTGTTTGACATCAGAGATGATATACGGGTGCTCAGTAGAGACTGGGTACACTGGACGGACTCGCCGAGAACTCCCAGATGGTATTATACCTCACGTCAGATGGCAGTTCTCTGGTGACACTGGTACAGAGTAGTCTGTTGACCCGAGATCGTCATAGAGTCTTGTGTGGTTCCCACTGTGCTTTGATTTCCATCTTACCACGTCCAAGAGGGCGTGCAAAACGGTGGTTTTTGGGTACAGTCCCGAGTCACATGGAGGCAATGAGCGATAGGAGGGGATTCGTCTCTCCCGGTATATGGGGGTTGATGTTGCGCTGTGTCCGATTGGCTATAACAGGAAATCCCTGGCCAGGGTTGCTGAGATTTACTGGTAAGTGTTACCAGTAGTTTCTCGAACAGTTATAGACCTCATATCGACACGACTTATTGAGCTATTGGGGTCTGACGTTTACCACCCCTAGGCGAGATATGCGACATATCAGACGATCAGACCGGACTGTATGGTAGTGTTACTGGTCGGATTCACTGGAGTGTGAGCGGGCTTGCTCGTCGATCTTCAGATCGCTCAATACCCGGGTGGCCGTTACGTTGAGCAGACCGCTTGCGGCTTGTGGGTGTCTGATATGATCATCGCCTGCTGCCGGCGTATTGACGAGTCTTTAGAGTCCTACACAGAGGTTTCCTGGCTCAAGCGAAACGAAATAGGAGCGCATATGAGATATGTGCGGGACCGAGAATAATGCGTGTATGTGATACCGTATTCTATTCTCGCGACAAATGTATCGAATGGTTTTATGCGATATAACCTAGTTATCGATTCAAGCGTTGATTCGATAAGCCGATATATTGTATACTAGTCGGTTGTGTGCGACATAACCGGATCATTGAATCAAGTGTTGATTTAATGATTTAATGCATATTTATATATTTGATATATTACTTTGCATTAACTAGTATCGGTTCACTTTAAAATGGATTTTCTCGCTCGGATGTGCGCATTACATATGCGATATGATTTTGTGCACTTGCTTGTATCATGTTTGATGATGCATGCTTTTTGGTTAAGTGTAAAGTATTAAACCTTGGTTAATGAAATGGTTAGGGTTTATAATTTAGTTATTCATTTATCTTATTTAGTTATCCATTTATTTTGATAAATGAATAAAAGAAAGAGAAAAGGATGGTGGCTTCTTTTGTTGTTTTGTTAAAGCTTCATGAAGCTTTGACTTAGTCCACTATTCTTATCTCATCCTTAACCCTAACCATACCACTCAACCATGATTAATTCTCTACACTAAACCATGGTTCTAAGATGATAAGAATGTATTATTCTTTTCATTTTAGAATTATCTTATCATAAGCTTCTTCTTCTTCTTCCTTGACTTAAAGAAGAAAAGCTTCACCTCCATCAATGGTGAATTGAGCAAACAAGTGAGAAATCCAATTCTAAAGTCTACCCACTTCCTATTTCTTCATCCTCTACCTCTTGCCAAGTAGTAGAGCGTGTTTCCTTCACAAGTTTTAGGACTTGGTGAAGTCGGAGCTTGATTTAGCGATGCCTCGACGTAGATCATCTTCGGCATGGACATCGACGACCTAGCTTGCCCATTCTCCGACGAAGACGACGCTTGAGCCGGATTTGATTTGGACAGCGGAGAGGACCTCGTTGCGGAGCTATGGAGGTGGAGCACCGGATCTACAAAGGTTGTATTTCCGTATCTCTTAGTTAACTGTTAACTAGATTACTTTTTCGCCTAGATTTCTAGCAAACGATCCGTAGTCGGGTTTCTCGGCACCCAGAATTTTTGATAATGGCATGTTCGATGCCTTGTGAGACCTCACTAGAGTGCCTAGGAACCCTACATAAGAGACGAAGATGATTCGTCTGATTGAGGCGCCGATGCTGGCTCAGTGGAGTTGAAGATTTCTAGTGTGGAGAATCTTACTCAGATCTAGAGTAGATCGATCAAGAGTGGATGTTGTTTGTTGGATCAGTAAGTTGACCTGCTTCGGATAGAGGACCTCACCCAGATGCGTTGTGAGTTATCGAGAACGGACGAATAAAGTGTATTCCTCCGATGATTTGGTTGAGTTCCCGAGGACGTATTTGGCTTGATATCTTCTACAGAGTGATGAGGATACCGAGTTTGTAATTTCGAGTCCGTGTGAGAGACTTTAGATTTACCATAGCCGAGCAAGAATTGCAATATGCAGACGGCAAGAGATAACGTCGATGTGGACAATAATAAAGACGAGTGGAACAAGATGTTCGCGCGAGAAATTAACGATCTGTTGTTACTCCCTATTGAAATTAGAGATCGGATATGTGTACAGAGGCGTTGGGATACTGTCACGACCCGAAAGTACGGAACTTGACCGGCACTTAGATTACGAAACGTCTAGAGGCGCAACGTAACCTAAGTAAGCCGTAGCCCAGAAATCTAAACCAAAAAAAAAAAAGAAGAAGAAGCAGTAAAAGGAAACATGAAGGAACAAGTTTAAAACATCAGCAAATTTTCTCAAAAATTTCGGCAGAGCCTCCTCTATAAAAACTGGCCCCCAAACGGGTACCACAAGTATAATATAAATAAACAATAAAAAGCATCCCCAAACAGAAGCTAGCATCAACGGCAACAGGCGGAAACAACCACAACAAGCACAATAATATACAACGCCAAAAGGCGAGGCTCAAAACTCAAAAGAAAACAAAACCACCAGATCAGGACAATACATGCGCGACTCTAAGGTCGAAATAAAAGACTGGTCCAATAAACTTATCAAGTAATACAAATATGGTTGATGGAGCTTACTAGATACAAATGAAAGAATAAAAGTACAATGGTGGTTCGGATGCAAGTGAACCAACCTACCGTGCAAATCACCCTGAAAGAATAGATGTGCCAGCAAGCTGCCAGGGAAACCTGTACATCGAACCTGTAATAAAATTTGGCACAACGGGGATGAGTTGCCAACTCGTGAGTAGAAGACATCTACGAAAAGAAATCGAATGCACGACGCTATCCTAGGTCATAATAATACACTACTATATCCCAAACATCTAGTAATAGCAGGGTAATACTACGTGTAAGTGCAGATACTCCGTGTTCGTGTCAGTGCCTCATATAATACTATGTCATATGAAATGAAATGCATGTACCATGAATGTAAAGTAACAAATCCTGAAATCCAGATATATATGTATAAGAACTCTTTAGCTGTTATCATAGTAAAGTGTGTATAAGCATCTGAAATCTCAACAATGAAATCCATGGAAATCCGTGTCAAGCATCGACACAACACATGTAATCTCAAGTCTCAATATGTCGGGCTCCGTCAGTCCGGATCGGCCCATATCATCAAATCTCACGACAACGGTCGGTATCCTCCGGATATCCGCCGCGCCAGACATCACCGGTAGGTAGTCTTCCCCTGCCAGGCTCATCGTCTACAACTCGATCTTCTTACCCCGGGGTACCATACCGGGCCCACCATATACCCGAGACGGTTCATCCACTCCTCGAATCGGGTTTCGAAATCCAACAGAAAACATGAAATCTCATGGTGGACGACTCATACATCACGAGGAAAACCGCATCTTATTTTGAAAAGAGAAGAGGAGAGAGAGAAGTTTTTATATATTTTTGCGGTTTTCCCCAAAAATCCAGAAATCTCATAGAAATCCAAATCTCAAAATCATGAGTAAGTATATGATAAGTGTCGGCATATGTCCATAATACTGCGCGATAACATGAAAATATGAATGCATGAATGTCTAAGTAATAACTATCAAGTCTTATACTAACATAAGAGAGAAATCACAATATTTTATCGGTTTAGTGGTTAACTGATTCTATCAATAAAAGATAATATGATCTAAAGTGTACGTGACATAGCAATTACCGATGATGATGTGTGTGAGCCGGCAAATAAGTGTGCGTGGAATATGCGCATCATCGGTAATGGTGCTGGTGTCCTAACAGGTAAGGTTTATACTGATTATAGCAACATATGTAAGAACATGCACCATGATGATTACAGTATGAATGTAAATACAGATGTGCATTATCCACTCCTCTGCGAAATATGAGTACAACTACCACTATGTGAGTCGAACCTAAACTAGTATCCATCTAATATCCTAAGGAACTAACCTAAGAAACTGGTCAATAAGAAACAAGCATCTACCTAAGGTCTGAACCAATATCTCTAATAGTCGGCGATCCAGCCTCAAAAGCGTCACGTACGTAGTACGGCTTCTTCGAACTAAGAGTGCGGATCAATCATCATATCTAGGCCTCGTACGGTAAAATCCATCGTACGGCATCCCAATATCGGGGTACGGGTCAAGTATCTCCTAGGTGTCTCATTATTCGTAATGTGTCATCATCAACACATCTCATGATCAAGGTGCTAAACTATAATCGCATACATAAATCATATATCATTGCCATCATGGAATAATCATTAGTTTATCCTCAGAAATATCATGTCACATGTATCATATTGTGATTAAGTCATACCGATATCTTATCGTCATCACGTCACAAACTACAACCCAGGTACTATTTTAGCGTCCCATGTACCTCAATATCACCACCACCCTTCATAATTTATATATTCATGTTCATTATCTCATTCTCTAATGATCCGCTAACACTTTAATACGACTGTATAGTCAAGAATCACGGCATCAAGCCCAGTTATACTGTTTCATCATACCTCAGATATCATATCACATCAATGAATCCCATATACGTGTTGTGTATATATATACACCTATACCTAGTTTTATATATATACACACATATACGTATACGCCAGGTCAAGTTTTAATGTGTGCGTGTGTGTTTCTATCAGAAACCTACGAACCTCTCCCAAAGTATTCATCCTCAGGTATGATTTTCCTAAATCAGTCTAGTCCCGCCTAGGGTCATTACTAGGGTCCTGCTCAGTAAGAATCTAGGGTCACATCAGGTTTCCTAATGTCAATAAGTACTATTCCTATTCTACGTCACGGGGGTGCTAAACGCCATCCACCCGACTTCCCCCCGTAGATATGCATCTACTCACCTGGTCCATGTCTGCCGACGACGGTGTCGCCATCCTCCTCTTCATCGCCCGCAGTCCACTTGAAGGGTACCTAAACGCAAATATATAAATAGCATCGTAAACCGAATCACATACAAAAGTCAAACGATACAAGGAACAAGCATAGGTTAAAAGCTATGTCCCGTCCACGCAAAAGAACCAAATATCGCTCGATATCGGCGTACAAACTCCGATGGATCGAGATAAACATCAACAGATAACTCGTAGTTTTAAAACACATTGCTTATATTGTAAAACATGATCAAATTCATCGAAACACCAAAATCGATCAAATCGCCCGTTTTCGAAAAACCCGAAAATGCCAATTTACCGTTTTTCATCAAAACATGACTTTTAAATGAAACCAAATGTCATAAAACTCATTAAATAGCATAACTAGACTATACAAACTATTACTATATTTTTATTACACATATTTGTAGTAATTTGAAATTTCTAGTTTGCACCTTTTAACAGTTTTCAACATTTTCCAAGCAAAATACCACAATTCCACCTCAAAACATGATTTTGCATAAATTAATGACTTAAACCATAATTTATGATGATAATGATATAATGAAACCATAATTATATTTTTAATCTCATTTATATAGGAATTTCTAAAATCTAGTTTACAAAATTTGCAATTTTTTTATCACAATTTATCAATTATCCATTGAAACTAGCAATCAAACTAAGTTTTTCTTTCCATTAACATGATAACATTTCCACTAAAACTATAATCCAATGATAACAACCCAAATTAGAATTTTATATTAACCAGAAACACATTTTGCAAAAACCTAGTTAACGAAATTCCTAATTTAAAACAATTTTAAATGAAAATTTTACAATTCAACAACCAAGCAATATTTTCCAATTCTAAAATTGTTAAACTAACTATTATAACCCTAAATAATTAACAAAAATCATAACTTGAATTTACAAACCCTAACTTGAATTTTAAAAAAAAACATAGAATTAATTCATTAAATCTAATTAAGCTTAAATGAACATCTAAAACAATAAATCAAAAGATAGAAATTATACCTCCCAAAATATGAAATCCAAACAAGAAATGAGCCTCCAAATTGCATGCCTTCCATCTCCAAATTTCATATAAAAATGGGCAAGGAATAAAGAGTATGAAATAAATAGGATTTTGTGGAATTTTAATGGAATTTTTGATGTATTTTTAATGAATTTTGAATAAAAATGATGTGGGAAATGGGGGGGCAGCCATGGGGGGTTTGTGGCCGGCCCTAGAGAGGTGAGGGAGAGAAAGAAGAGAGTGGGAAAAGTGTGTAGAAGTTTCAAGAGAAGAAACATCAATAAAACTCTTTTCATGCTTTATTTATTTATTTATTTATTTCTTTACTATAGCAACTCAAGAAAGCTCTAGAAAATAGGAAAAATTTGCAAATAAATTTTTCATGATACACACTAATTTCTAATATGACATGGTTCATTTTTGCAAATTAAAACCATTTAAATTTGTAATTTACACTAATTTAGTGTAAAAATAAAGCTTATGTTAATATTTAAAATAATTAATTTAGGAATAATATTTTATTAAACTAAAAATTTATAAGTGGCTAAATAAACACCATTTACTAGTAATTTCATAATTAAAATAGATATAATAAAAATTAAAATGAAAACAATCACGGTTTGGTTTTACGAAAAATACATTTTACTTTACCGAAAATCCTAAAATTCACTTAAACACTTTTATTCATTTAATTATTTATTTAATCATTTTTAACACGTTACAATCTTCCCCCCTTTTTGAAATTCGGTCCCCGAATTTAAATTAAAACTCCCCCTCCAAATACTAAAACGTTTAGCAAAACATTCAAATCGTCGGGGCTCCGAAATCATCAATACATAACAAAAATCAACTCCGTCAAGCATAACGCAATCATCGGAGTTATGGCGAGAATAAAATATCAAAACTCAATATGAAAACCATCATAATATACATCAATCTATAACTTATATATAGTTCGCATGCTAGTAAAATCGCCGAATCATCATAATAAAGAAGCATACAAAAAACCCCTCTTGAAAATCGCCGTGCAATGCACGTGTCACGGCATAAGTAACGGACGTTTAATTTTTGTTATTGATTTAGTAACCAGGCGGGACGTGTATGTTAAATAAACGATATATATATACATATAAAAGGTCGGTATCCTCCGGATATCCGCCGCGCCAGACATCACCGGTAGGTAGTCTTCCCCTGCCAGGCTCATCGTCTACAACTCGATCTTCTTGTCCCGGGGTACCATACCGGGCCCACCATGTACCCGAGACGGTTCATCCACTCCTCGAATCGGGTCTCGAAATCCAACAGAAAACATGAAATCTCATGGTGGACGACACATACATCACGAGAAAACCGCATCTTATTTTGAAAAGAGAAGAGGAGAGAGAGAAGTTTTTATATATTTTTGCGGTTTTCCCCAAAAATCCAGAAATCTCATAGAAATCCAAATCTCAAAATCATGAGTAAATATATGATAAGTGTCGGCATATGCCCATAATACTGCGCGATAACATGAAAATATGAATGCATGAATGTCTAAGTAATAACTATCATGTCTTATACTAACATAAGAGAGAAATCACAATATTTTATCGGTTTAGTGGTTAACTGATTCTATCAATAAAAGATAATATGATCTAAAGTGTACGTGACATAGCAATTACCGATGATGATGTGTGTGAGCCGGCAAATAAGTGTGCGTGGAATATGCGCATCATCGGTAATGGTGCTGGTGTCCTAAGAGGTAAGGTTTATACTGATTATAGCAACATATGTAAGAACATGCACCATGATGATTACAGTATGAATGTAAATACAGATGTGCATTATCCACTCCTCTGCGAAATACGAGTACAACTACCACTATGTGAGTCGAACCTAAACTAGTGTCCATCTAATATCCTAAGGAACTAACCTAAGAAACTGGTCAATAAGAAACAAGCATCTACCTAAGGTCTGAACCAATATCTCTAATAGTCGGCGATCCAGCCTCAAAAGCGTCACGTACGTAGTACGGCTTCCTCGAACCAATAGTGCGGATCAATCATCATATCTAGGCCTCGTACGGTAAAATCCATCGTACGGCATCCCAATATCGGGGTACGGGTCAAGTATCTTCTAGGTGTCTCATTATTCGTAATGTGTCATCATCAACACATCTCATGATCAAGGTGCTAAACTATAATCGCATACATAAATCATATATCATTGCCATCATGGAATAATCATTAGTTTATCCTCAGAAATATCATGTCACATGTATCATATTGTGATTAAGTCGTACCGATATCTTATCGTCATCAAGTCACAAGCTACAACCCAGGTACTATTTTAGCGTCCCATGTACCTCAATATCACCACCACCCTTCATAATTTATATATTCATGTTCATTATCTCATTCTCTAATGATCCGCTAACACTTTAATACGACTGTATAGTCAAAAATCACGGCATCAAGCCCAGTTATACTGTTTCATCATACCTCAGATATCATATCACATCAATGAATCCCATATACGTGTTGTGTATATATATACACCTATACCTAGTTTTATATATACACACACATATACGTATACGCCGGGTCAAGTTTTATTATGTGCGTGTTTGTTTCTATCAGAAACCTACGAACCACTCCCAAAGTATTCATCCTCAGGTATGATTTTCCTAAATCAGTCTAGTCCCGCCTAGGGTCATTACTAGGGTCCTGCTTAGTAAGAATCTAGGGTCACATCGTGTTTCCTAATGTCAATAAGTACTATTCCTATTCTACGTCGCGGGGGTGGTAAACACCATCCACCCGACTTCCCCCCGTAGATATGCATCTACTCAC
The DNA here is from genome assembly GCA_030015575.1 of Agapanthus africanus. Lineage (NCBI taxonomy): Eukaryota > Viridiplantae > Streptophyta > Magnoliopsida > Asparagales > Amaryllidaceae > Agapanthus > Agapanthus africanus. The sequence continues at coordinate 505,858,343 of CM057342.1, read as the reverse complement.
CTGGTCCATGTCTGCCGATGACGGTGTCGCCATCCTCCTCTTTGTCGCCCGCAGTCCACTTGAAGGGTACCTAAACGCAAACATATAAATAGCATCGTAAACCGAATCACATACAAAAGTCAAACGATACAAGGAACAAGCATAGGTTAAAACCTATGTCCCGTCCACGCAAAAGAACCAAATATCGCTCGATATCGGCGTACAAACTCCGATGGATCGAGATAAATATCAACAGATAACTCGTAGTTTTAAAACACATTACTTATATTGTAAAACATGATCAAATTCATCGAAACACCAAAATCGATCAAATCGTCCGTTTTCGAAAAACCCGAAAATGCCAATTTACCGTTTTTCATCAAAACTTGACATTTAAATGAAACCAAAGGTCATAAAACTCATTAAATAGCATAACTAGACTATACAAACTATTACTATATTTTTATTACACATATTTGTAGTAATTTGAAATTTCTAGTTTGCACCCTTTAACAATTTTCAACATTTTCCAAGCAAAATACCACAATTCCACCTCAAAACATGATTTTGCATAAATTAATGACTTAAACCACAATTTATGATGATAATGATATAATGAAACCATAATTATATTTTTAATCTCATTTATATAGGAATTTCTAAAATCTAGTTTACAAAATTAGCAATTTTTTTATCACAATTTATCAATTATCCATTGAAACTAGCAATCAAACTAAGTTTTTCTTTCCATTAACATGATAACATTTCCACTAAAACTATAATCCAATGATAACAACCCAAATTAGAATTTTATATTAACCACAAACACATTTTGCAAAAACCTAGTTAACGAAATTCCTAATTTAAAACAATTTTAAATGAAAATTTTACAATTCAACAACCATGCAATATTTTCCAATTCTAAAAGTGTTAAACTAACTATTATAACCCTAAATAATTAACAAAAATCATAACTTGAATTTACGAACCCTAACATGAATTTTAAAAAAAAACATAGAATTAATTCATTAAATCTAATTAAGCTTAAATGAACATCTAAAACAATAAATCAAAAGAAAGAAATTATACCTCCCAAAATATGAAATCCAAACAAGAAATGAGCCTCCAAATTGCATGCCTTCCATCTCCAAATTTCATATAAAAATTAGCAAGGAATAAAGAGTATGAAATAAATAGGATTTTGTGGAATTTTAATGGAATTTTTGATGTATTTTTAATGAATTTTGAATAAAAATGAGGTGGGAAATGGAGGGGGGCAGCCATGGGGGGTTTGTGGCCGGCCCTAGAGAGGTGAGGGAGAGAATGTAGAGAGTGGAAAAAGTGTGTAGAAGTTTTAAGAGAAGAAACATCAATAAAAGTCTTTTCATGCATTATTTATTTATTTATTTATTTCTTTACTATAGCAACTCAAGAAAGCTCTAGAAAATAGGAAAAATTTGCAAATAAATTTTGCATGATACACACTAATTTATAATATTCCATGGTTCATTTTTTCAAATTAAAGCCATTTAAATTTGTAATTTACACTAATTTAGTGTAAAAATAAAGCTTATGTTAATATTTAAAATAATTAATTTAGGAAAAATATTTTATTAAACTAAAAATTTATAAGTGGCTAAATAAACACCATTTACTAGTAATTTCATAATTAAAATAGATATAATAAAAATTTTAATGAAAACAATCACGGTTTGGTTTTACGAAAAATACATTTTACTTTACCGAAAATCCTAAAATTCACTTAAACACTTTTATTCATTTAATTATTAATTTAATCATTTTTAACACGTTACAATCTTCCCCCCTTTTTGAAATTCGGTCCCCGAATTTAAATAAAACTCCCCCTCCAAATACTAAAACGTTTAGCAAAACATTCAAATCGTCGGGGCTCCGAAATCATCAATACATAAAAAAAATCAACTCCGTCAAGCATAACGCAATCATCGGAGTTATGGCGAGAATAAAATATCAAAACTCAATATGAAAACCATCATAATATACATCAATCTATAACTTATATATAGTTCGCATGCTAGTAAAATCGCCGAATCATCATAATAAAGAAGCATACAAAAAACCCCTCTTGAAAATCGCCGTGCAATGCACGTGTCACGGCATAAGTAACGGACGTTTAATTTTTAAAAAAAATAGGTATATATGTATATATATATCGTTTATTTAACATACACGTCCCGCCTGGTTACTAAATCAATAATAATAATTAGGAAAACATACTGCTCAAACTAAAATCAATCCCAATCACATCAATAAAATGTCATGTGCGTCCGGTGCGCACTGAAATCGAAACCAATTACAGATACCATGAATACCCACAAAACAAAACTAAGTGCAACAGGTGTGCACCAAAAACATCTGTCAAGTGCAACGGGCGTGCACGGCACAATATCAGGTGCATCTAATCTGCACAAAACCCCGATTTTGTGCATCTGGTGTGCACATAATCGCATCAAGTGCGCCAAGTATGCGCAAGAATCCTAATCAGGTGCACATGGTGCACGAAAACATACATTGAATATCAAAATCGAAATCACAGTACAAAAATGCATGAAAACTAGGTCGAAACATATGTAAAAATCATGTGTAACCCCTATGCACGAAATCAATCAAAAATCCCAAAAAATATATAAAACCAAATCAAGTGTACTGGGTGTGTTCTAAACAACATCAATACAATTGATATATGAAACACAAATAGAATGAAGGTACACACATGAAATAACAATCGTAGAACAAAATCCTCAAAATACAAAAATCCAATCAATGAAAATATGAAATTCAAATCACTAAATCACAATTGTAAACACTATCGTCAATGTGCGCCTCTTTCCTCTGATGTCGACTGCTTCGAACTCGTTCTTTCATAGGTGTGCTGACTGCGCTACCAACGGCAATACTCATGTCTAGAGTCTCCCACATAGTCGATCCCTTCACTTGATATCCGGACTACATTAAACTTTTCGATCGATCCATCAAAATCCCATAATTCCCTGTCACGCCCCGCTTCCCAGAGTACGCAAGATTGGGCACGTAACTTAGCCAACCATGCTACCTGTGGGTAGGAAGTATCCATCCACAGTCACATTACGGTTGTAAGGATATCAAGAACAAGATAATGAACTAATCTAACACATGTCCAAATCCATAATAACAAGAATCAATAAACAATAAGTGCGGAAGCAAATGATCCAATACAATAAATAAACAGTATGTCCCATAATGCGGGCTCACATCTGGAAATGAAATGACATAAATAAACTAATCACTAAGGACTCACAGTTCAGCCTGCTGGCTGAAGGACTCCTGCTCGGTCGTCGACAGTGGTAAGGAATCTGGGCCATGCAAAACCCAGACGTCAGCGCGTCATGTCAACCAAATAATATAACATAAACATGGTAATAAGCAATGCAGGTATGAACATGAAATAAGCAATATTATGAAACAACAGTGCAGGGTAATGTGCCATGGGTAACTAAACTGTTCTATCAGGTTTCTACTCTAAAGTCTTTGAAATCAATTGATGAATCGTCGATGTAACTCAATAGTATCCCGTGCGTGCCCGGGACCACGGTCAAGGTCCTCGGGGCTGAATCCGAGACGTGTCGCTAAGCAGTAAAAGGTAGCTGGATGGATGAGTGATGTCAGCATCATCACTCCGGGGCTGGCCAAGCCCGTAAGACTGATCAGAACAAGTATCGAACTGTTGAGTTACAAGTCGGTTTCACCTTTGATTTCCCCATACCCCCAAGCTATATATGTCAGGTCAGGTATTCAGTAGTCAAGGACTAATGCCAACACACAATCAGGTAAAAGTAGGTCTGTCTGGATAGACAGCAGGAATGGTCAGGTTTGTCGGCATTAGGCATGAAATCAGGTAACAGGTCAGGTCACGTTTCAACAGGTTGAGTCGATATGTACAGGGTGTCATGTCCGGTGTATCAATACATGTGTCAGGGTATCAAGATCGGTCAATATGTAATGCAATCAAATGTATGCTGATAACAGGTATAGTAACGAACGAGGAACAACAGCAGGAACAGCAAATAACAATATTATTCCATGTAAACACAGTAATGCTTTGTATTCTCTTATTAACAGATTCGAGCACCCTTGGGGTGCAATAGTCACAAAGTGAAACAATATCAACAACATACGTAAGGAAGCTACATGAATTTAAACTAAAGCATAATAATTGTCTCATGGGTGATTTAACAAATGAAGTGAGGACGATCTACTTGGTTTAGTTAGTTAAAGTGTGAATTAATAGCAGACCGGTTAATTACAAGCAACTACTATATTAATTTAATGTTACGGATAATTGTGACCATCAATTCTAAGTTATAAAAGGATGTCGATGTTACTAATAGCTGTGTGGTTATAATATGATGATTAAGTTTGTAGCAAGACTTGATCTTGTGTACTAGCATGTTAAAGCAAGTATTCGGATACTTGCCTCGACGGTTTCGCAAACCGGAAAGCACGGATGCAATGTCGGCAGAAAACACGAGACGGGTGCACGGGCCACGGATCGAGTCCCAACAGAGAACGACGGGATCACACGGACCAGGGTACTTCGCTGGAGCGTCGGGTCCAAAAGACGCACGGTCGGATTCCGGCAAAAGTCATCGGCAACGAGTTAGCTACAAGATATACATAATAAGATCAGCGGGGGGGATTTTGCACAAAAGGAAAGATAAGGAAAGCTTACAGGGAGACACCAGGGGTAACCCCGGCGGGCTCGACGGCGCTGGAACGCCGGCGAGGCAGCGACGGCGGCTGCGAAGGCCTGAACAGCCACTGGGTTCGCTGGAGAGGGGGTGCGACGAGTAGAGGAGGGTGGTGGTCGGTTCTGGTGAACGAGGGGGTAAGGAGGTGGCGCGGGTGACGTCGACGAGGGTCGACGGCGCGGTTCCCGGCGACCCGGGATTGGTGCTAGGGTCGGCTCGGGTCTGGTGGTGGTCCGGCGAGGGGAGGAGGAAAGCGACGACGAGGTCGGGACGAGGAGGAAGAGAGGGAGTCGCGGGCGTCGTTGGTGACTGGAGGCGGCGTCGACGACGAGACCTGCGGCGGTTGGTGGCGTCGGGGTTGGGTTCGGGGTTCGCGTGGGTTTTCTCATGATGGGGAAGATGAGGAGGCGGCTGCATGAAGGATATAAATAGGAGGAGAGAGAGAGAGTTGTTAGAGAGGGAGAGAGAAAGAGAATGGAGAGAGATAGTGAGAGACAGAGAGAGAGGGAAAAGGAGGCGGGGCCCACGCAAGCAACCTGATTGGTTGAAGCAAAGATTAAAAGAAAAATTTGAAAGATTTTGAAGGATTTAACGGTTAAAATAATATAATCGTATATATATTTTAATTTTATGATATTTAATTAAATGGGCCCTTTTGGCACTAAATGAAACATTTCCAAATCGCGCCCGGGTTGCGCCCAAATGCTCCAAATTCAAATTATAGGATTTTAAGCGAGTTCCAAATTTCGAAAAGAGGTGTTTAATGATTAAAATGCATGCCCCCAAGTCGGACACTTGCACGCGCGCGTAGTCGTCCAAACTTTCCCATTTCGCCGAACGGGACGAAATCTCGACGCGCGGACGCTACCACGCGACTAGTGGCGACGAGTAGGCCAACATGGATATTTTTAATTTCATTTTAGGAGTTAAAATTTGTTATGTGCCAAAATGACTTAGTCGGTTAAAATTTAGCAATAAACACCAGACAATCAGGATAATTGGAATGAGCAATATATAACACTCAACTAATAATAGAAATAGTACTATTGGGCTCGGGTGTTACATCATACCCAACTACAAAAGAATTTCGTCCTCGAAATTCCGAGAATACAAGATAGCTAACTACTGGAAAAGGTGGGGGAATTTCTGCCGGATCTCGTCTTCTCGCTCCCAAGTCGATTCTCCATGCGATCGATTACCCCAAGAAACTAGCACAAGAGGGATAACCTTGTTCTTAAGAATCTTTTCTCTTCGATCCTTGATTTCAACTGGTCGCTCCTCAAAGGTTAGGTCCTCCCGTACGGTCAACTCCGAATGATCCAAGACATGAGTCTCATCACGAACATACCTCCGTAGTTGAGACACATGAAACACATCGTGCACTCCTGCCAATGACTGTGGTAACGCCAAACGGTACGCTACCTCTCCAACACGCTCCAATATCTCGAAGGGTCCAACGAATCGAGGACTAAGCTTTCCCCGACTCCCAAAGCGGATCACCCCTCTAGTCGGTGATATCTTCAGGAATACCAAATCACTCACGGCGAACTCTAGAGGTCTTCTTGACGTGTCGGCCCAACTTTTCTGTCTGTCTTGAGTTGTCTTCATATGCTTCCTGATTGTATTCACCTTCTCGACTGTCTGTACCACCAAATCTGGTCCTAGTAACCTTCGTTCACCAACATCATCCCAACAAACAGGTGAACGGCACTTACGACCATACAATGCCTCAAACGGAGCCATCTGAATAGTTGCTTGGAAGCTATTGTTGTACGAAAACTCCACCAGGTGTAGATGGTCCTCCCAAGAACCTTTGAAGTCCAACATGCAAGCTCTCAACATATCTTCAAGGGTCTGGATCGTTCTCTCCGATTGTCCATCAGTTTGAGGATGATAAGCTGTGCTAAACTTCAATCGAGTCCCCAAAATTTCTTGTAAACTCCTCCAGAAGTGCGACAAGAACCGAGTGTCCCGATCGGACACGATGCTTACCGGTACTCCATGCAATCTCACAATCTCCTGCATGTACCGCTCTGCCAAAGTCTCTGTCGATTGACCAACCCAAAAAGGAATAAAGTGAGCTGACTTGGTCAACCGATCGACAATCACCCATACTGCATTGTTGCCCTTTGGACTCCGCGGTAAGCCGTCACGAAATCCATGGTTATATGTTCCCACTTCCTACTGAGGAATCGAAAGTGGTTGCAACAAACCAGCAACCCTTTGGTGTTCAGCCTTGACTTGCTGACACACCAAGCACTTAGCCACGAAGCGAGCAATCCCTCGTTTCATACTTTCCCACCAGAAGTGCTGTCGAATATCTCGGTACATCTTTGTCCCTCCTGGATGTACAGAGTAAGCTGAACTGTGTGCCTCCTTCATGAGCTCTTCACGCACATCCCCTTTTGGCACACATACACGGCTACCATATCTCAACGAACCGTCTTCGTGGATCAGTAAATCGGTTCGTAATCCGGCTTCAACCTGCTCTCGAAACTTTTGCAGTCTAGTATCCTGCGATTGTGACGCTTTAATCTTCTCAACTAAGGACGACTGTACTTGTAATTGCATCCACTGTCCCGTAGCATGTGGTAGCACGACCTCCAAGTCAAATCTCTGAAAATCCCCAATGATCTCCCGTTGTGCGGTCAATATCTGAATTGCTGGTAACCGACTTAGCGCATTTGGCACGACGTTAACTTTTCCCGGATGGTACTTAAGATCAAGGTCGTAGTCGGCCATCAGCTCCAATCATCTGCGTTGCCTCATGTTCAACTCCTTCTGAGTGAATACATACTTCAAACTCTTGTGATCTGTAAAGACTTCGACTCTCTCGCCCAAAAGGTAGTGTCTCCAAATCTTCAGGGCGAAGATCACGGCTGCAAGCTCCAAGTCATGAGTCGGATAATTCTTCTCATGAGTCTTCAGTTGTCTCGATGCGTAAGCGACGACTTTCCCATTCTGCATCAGAACACATCCCAATCCTTTCTCCGGATGCGTCGCTGTGAATCACCAGTCCTCCTGAATTATCCGGTACGGTTAGGATAGGGGCGGTTATCAACCTCTGCTTCAACGTCTCGAAGGCCAATGCACATCCATCCGTCCGAACGGTACCTCCTTGCGCGTGAGTTTGGTTAACGGCTCTGCTAAACGAGCGAAGTTCTCCACAAATCTCCTGTAGTATCCGGCGAGTCCAAGAAAGCTTCTTATCTCCGCAACATTCTTTGGAATAGGCCAATCTCGAACTGCTGCAATCTTTTCGGGATCGACGGCGATCGCATCGCCCGACACGACATGCCCCAGAAACTTCACTTCTTCCAGCCAGAATTCGCACTTACTCATCTTCGCAAACAATTTTTCCTGTCTCAGCGTCTGCAGTGCGATCTTTAAATGCTCAGCATGCTCCTCAGGACTCTTCGAGTATACCAGAATATCGTCAATGAATACCACAATAAACTGGTCCAGGTATGGTGAAAAGACCCTGTTCATCAAATCCATGAATATTGCTGGCGCATTCGTCACTCCGAAGGGCATCACTAGATACTCGAAATGTCCATATCGAGTTCGAAACGCCGTCTTGCAAATGTCTTCTGCTTTTACTCGGACCTGATGATATTCTGATCGCAAATCCAGTTTCGAGAATACCCTCGCGCCACTAAGCTGCTCAAAAAGTTCTCCAATGCGAGGGATCGGGTACTTGTTCTTAATAGTCACCCGGTTCAATTCTCGATAGTCAATGCACATCCTTCTCGTGCCATCCTTCTTCTTTACTAAAAGAACTGGAGCTCCCCAGGGTGAGTTGCTGCTTCGAATCCATCCCTTCTCGAGTAATTCACCAACTTGTTTCTTAACTTCTTCCAATTCCACCAGTGCCATCGGATAATAAGATTTTGATACTGGCGCTGCACCAGGAATAAGGTCAATCTCAAACTCCACACCTCGCTTCGGCGGTAAGCCCGAAATATCTTCAAACACATCCATAAAGTCGCGGACAACTGCCGGCTCTTCATTACTATCCGCTTCCATTGTCGCAAGAACACTGTTTGTCGGCCTAGCCCTAAACTCGACTGGCCCGACAGAACTGCTTCCTTACCGCAACTGCTGTCTGCATCGTTGGCCGTGAAAGGTCCAGCGAGACTACTGAGTCTCGTCTACTCCGCTGCATGCACGTCCACGGTTGCTCCATTCTGCCTTAGTCCGATAAATTTCTTCCCTTTCCTCCGCGCAGTCTGCGGGAAGAACTTCTCCAGGGGGTTCTTAGAAAAACTTCGCCCAACTGATCGGCTTGGGCAAGCGGGTCTCCTCCACAAGCCATTACTCTCGGGCGTAATCCACTAACTGAATGCGCACCACATCAACTCCTTTGTCCTCTGGAATCTGTGTCGCAATCAGCAAATTCTCCGTGTCACTAGCCACGGCTCGGCTGGCAACGGCTCCTCCAGAGCAGTGAAAGTAGTAGGACCCAAACGTCTGAAATCTGCCACGGTCCCTACTCGGCTAACTGGTCTAGTTCCATCGTTGTTTACAGACTGCTGAACGATCTGCAAACCCTCCTGAAACGAATCTGCTATTGCTGGATCAGCTCAGTCTGTCTCTTTGATTTCCAACATTTCTCTTATCACTCTAAGCATGGCGGCTTCATTCACATGCCTCCGGTACGTCTTCAACCTCTTACCTGTCATAATCCTGAACTCAAAATACCCAACATTAGCATGATGATAGATTCAGAATATGGATTAAGGCTAGAACTCCAAGATACTTAAATAGAGTACCGCATTGTAGCTATGCCGCGGTATCATAGCCGCAATCACTTAACTCCACCCAAGTCGCCCAAGTCCTAGGGATAACAAGAAATCAGGTTTTCGAGTTGACATGCAAAGTAAGTTTGCACGTCGTAAAAGATATAATCCGGAAGAATGTGATTCAAGAATGGTAAAACGGTCAAGGTGGCAGGACATGTTTCCTAAGCACGGGTATTATGATTCGTGTATCGGGTACAATACCCAACTACAAAAGAATCAACCCAACTAACCTGGCTCTGATACCAAAAGAACCATGTCACGCCCCGCTTCCCAGAGTACGCAAGATTGGGCACGTAACATAGCCAACCATGCTACCTGTGGGTAGGAAGTATTCATCCACAGTCACATTACGGTTGTAAGGATATCAAGAACAAGATAATGAACTAATCTAACACATGTCCAAATCCATAATAACAAGAATCAATAAACAATAAGTGCGGAAGCAAATGATCCAATACAATAAATAAACAGTATGTCCCATAATGCGGGCTCACATCTGGAAATGAAATGACATAAATAAACTAATCACTAAGGACTCACAGTTCAGCCTGCTGGCTGAAGGACTCCTGCTCGGTCGTCGACAGTGGTAAGGAATCTGGGCCATGCAAAACCCAGACGTCAGCGCGTCATGTCAACCAAATAATATAACATAAACATGGTATTAAGCAATGCAGGTATGAACATGAAATAAGCAATATTATGAAACAACAGTGCAGGGTAATGTGCCATGGGTAACTAAACTGTTCTATCAGGTTTCTACTATAAAGTCTTTGAAATCAATTGATGAATCGTCGATGTAACTCAATAGTATCCCGTGCGTGCCCGGGACCACGGTCAAGGTCCTCGGGGCTGAATCCGAGACGTGCCGCTAAGCAGTAAAAGGTAGCTGGATGGATGAGTGATGTCAGCATCATCACTCCGGGGCTGGCCAAGCCCGTAAGACAAATCAGAACAAGTATCGAACTGTTGAGTTACAAGTCGGTTTCACCTTTGATTTCCCCATACCCCCAAGCTATGTATGTCAGGTCAGGTATTCAGTAGTCAAGGACTAATGCCAACACACAATCAGGTAAAAGTAGGTCTGTCTGGATAGACAGCAGGAATGGTCAGGTTTGTCGGCATTAGGCATGAAATCAGGTAACAGGTCAGGTCACGTTTCAACAGGTTGAGTCGATATGTACAGGGTGTCATGTCCGGTGTATCAATACATGTGTCAGGGTATCAAGATCGGTCAATATGTAATGCAATCAAATGTATGCTGATAACAGGTATAGTAACGAACGAGGAACAACAGCAGGAACAGCAAATAACAATATTATTCCATGTAAACACAGTAATGCTTTGTATTCTCTTATTAACAGATTCGAGCACCCTTGGGGTGCAATAATCACAAAGTGAAACAATATCAACAACATACGTAAGGAAGCTACATGAATTTAAACTAAAGCATAATAATTGTCTCATGGGTGATTTAACAAATGAAGTGAGGATGATCTACTTGGTTTAGTTAGTTAAAGTGTGAATTAATAGCAGACCGGTTAATTACAAGCAACTACTATATTAATTTAATGTTACGGATAATTGTGACCATCAATTTTAAGTTATAAAAGGATGTCGATGTTACTAATAGCTGTGTGGTTATAATATGATGATTAAGTTTGTAGCAAGACTTGATCTTGTGTACTAGCATGTTAAAGCAAGTATTCGGATACTTGCCTCGACGGTTTCGCAAACCAGAAAGCACGGATGCAATGTCGGCAGAAAACACGAGACGGGTGCACGGGCCACGGATCGAGTCCCAACAGAGAACGACGGGATCACACGGACCAGGGTACTTCGCTGGAGCGTCGGGTCCAAAAGACGCACGGTCGGATTCCGGCAAAAGTCATCGGCAACGAGTTAGCAACAAGATATACGTAATAAGATCAGCGGGGGGGATTTTGCACAAAAGGAAAGATGAGGAAAGCTTACAGGGAGACACCAGGGGTAACCCCGGCGGGCTCGACGGCGCTGGAACGCCGGCGAGGCAGCGACGGCGGCTGCGAAGGCCTGAACAGCCACTGGGTTCGCTGGAGAGGGGGTGCGACGAGTAGAGGAGGGTGGTGGTCGGTTCTGGTGATCGAGGGGGAAAGGAGGTGGTGCGGGTGACGTCGACGAGGGTCGACGGCGCGGTTCCCGGCGACCCGGGATTGGTGCTAAGGTCGGCATGGGTCTGGTGGTGGTCCGGCGAGGGCAGGAGGAAAGCGACGACGAGGTCGGGACGAGGAGGAAGAGATGGAGTCGCGGGCGTCGTTGGTGACTGGAGGCGGCGTCGACGACGAGACCTGCGGCGGTTGGTGGCGTCGGGGTTGGGTTCGGGGTTCGCGTGGGTTTTCTCGTGATGGGGAAGATGAGGAGGCGGCTGCATGAAGGATATAAATAGGAGGAGAGAGAGAGAGTTGTTAGAGAAGGAGAGAGAAAGAGAATGGAGAGAGATAGAGAGAGACAGAGAGAGAGGGAAAAGGAGGCGGGGCCCACGCAAGCAACCTGATTGGTTGAAGCAAAGATTAAAAGAAAAATGTCACGACCCGCAGGGTACGGAACTTGACTGGCACTTAAGTTTACGAAACGTCTAAGGGCGTCCGTAAAATAAGTAAGCCAAAACCCAGAAAACAAAACCAATGAAGCAAAAGAGTGAAGAAAACCCAATCAATTGAAAGCGAGTTATCAAATAAGTCATGTAAAACACTTTTTAAAAACAATACCAACTTTTCCCGAAAATTTCGGCAGAGTCTCCTTTGTAAATACTGGACCCCAAAATGGGTACAACAAAATATATACATGAATCCAACAAAATAGGGCATCCCCAAGCGGGAGCTAGCTCTTCGCCATAAGACGGTCGCAAATCCCACGCAATATAAATGACAACAAGCATAATGAAGCATAAGGAAGCATGAAAAAGTAGCATGTCGGCTCAAGTGAGCTCGACCCCAAAATACAACATAAAATCCACAACCCTCACAGTCTCATCTCTAGGTCAATATACAATAATCTGGTAGAAACAGTATATGGAGTATACTAGATACAAGAATATACAAGGTGGTGAAAAATAATAACATAACCCACCTATGAGCAAATCTCGAGCCCGAGCAAATCTCGAGCCCAAGCAAAAGAACAAGTGCGCCCGCCGCTACTGAACTGACGGAGCGGACCTGCAAAAGACTGTGGCACAACGGGGGTGAGTTGCCAACTCGTGAGTAATAAATAACATCTATAAAGGCTATCGTATGCATGCACACAAGCATCCTAGCATCTATAATATAGGTATGACTGGATGCACTAGCAGGTGTGTATACAACGTCAGTGTACGAATATGTATGCAACAAGAATATCTGAGGTCTCAATATGTATATATAAGAAATATTTTATCTCTTTTTGTTTTTGAAACTCTTTTAGAATGCCAGCCTAATGTCAATGAATCAACGAAAATCGGTGTCCAGCAACGACACCCAAAAGCTGTCTCAAATCTCATAAATCCATGTCATCGTGTCTCTGGCCTCAGCCATCCGGCTGACCCATCTCAATATCAATATCTCATCCTCTCGCGGCCCCGGTCGGTATCCTCTGGATATCCGCCGTGCCCAATGAAGTCACCGGTAGGTAATCCGTCCCCTGCCAGGCTCATCGTCAACACCATGAGCTTCTTGCCCCGGGGTACCCTACCGGGCCCACCATGTACCCGAAACGGTTCATCCAACTCCTCGAAACGGGTCTCCAAAAACCACAGCAAACTCATGGTGGACGACACTTACATCACTAGAAAACCGCAATTTACATGTTTTAAAAATATCATAAGTTTGGAAATTTTGCGGCTTTCCCCCCGAAATCCAGCAATATCATAAAATCTCAAGAAACCCTCATAAGTGCATATATCAATGCTAATGAATGCGTATGATATCAATAATCAAGTTGCGATGTGTGATTAATGTATTAAGCATGAACAATGAATATGATGAAGTACATGCACATGAATAGCAATCCTACGGTTTCATTTTAAGGAAATAGCACAATTTAAGTATCAATTAGTAAAAGGTTTAAATTAAAGGTTATCTAGTGTGGTGGCATGGCAATTACCAGGGTGTGTGTGTAAGCATGAATAGTGCTCGTGCTGCATATAAAAACCTGGTAATGGTGCATGTGTCCTACAATTGAGTTTGCGTATATGGGTATAACATATTGATCTAATTGCAGCAATTATCATGCCAGTAATATTATTCTAATGTCACAAGTGGTTATCCAGTTTACTATTTTTCAGTTTACTAAATCTATCGGGCGACTTGCGCCATCCAAACGATCGTCCCCCGTAGATGTTAAATCTACTCACCGGAATCCCTGGCTAGTCCGCGACCGAACCTGGAATTTACATCAATACCAGACATAAGGTTACACATTCAAGAACGACGCAAAACCCCAACGAAACTACTAAAGTTCGCTAGCTAGGTACAACGTGCACAAAGTGCGCGGAACACACGCGAAAATCGCAAAACTGCCGAAAAACGCCGATTTGGTCGCCCGGCAAAACTAAAACCCGACTACCCAAAAATCCGCACTCACGCATCCTAAAAGTCGTAGGACAAGCCATACAATCATCAAGATATCAAAAATAATTCATCACATAACTTTTATAAAAATCTAGTAAGCATTTGCATTCCAATTTGATGCAACCATCGATAATTTAGCGACAAAGTCAACACCACCCAACACCAACATCCAAACTAACCAAATAGCTAGCCAATACACTAATTTTAAACCATCAACTATGCTTAAAAAAACTAATTTCCATAAACAAAACCTTCTCTTGATTTTTGTAATTAGCAAACATAAACCAAACTATATATGAAAAACCTTAATTTAACACTAGATTTTTGCCTAATAAGCAAGTTAACCACTTAGATTAAGGTTAGCAAAACACTAGATAGCAAATTAGGTTTAATCAATTAAATAATGCTTTCTAAAACTTAATCCACTCACTAATCAAGCTTCACAAACCAATTCCATACAAAAACCCTCTCTTGAAAATCCTAAAAAAGCAATTTCACACTTCTAAATTTAACCAAATTAGCCTAATTGAAAACTACATCAACAAGATAACTATATGGATTAGTTAATTAACCACTAGATTAATTATAAAACAACTTAATTAACTATTATGGCATTCAAACCCTAGTTAGATTTTTCAAGCAAAACCTAAGAAAACTAGATTAAACTACACTAAATTAACACTAAACCATACAACATAAGAAACTTAAACAAAAGAATTCAATTGGCAAGGGATTATACCTCAATTTGGGATCTAGCAAGAATGGATTTTGCTCCAAATGATGGCCTCAAGCATCAAGATCCAAGCTTGGGAGGTAAAGGAAAGGAAGGATGAAGGAGGGTTTTTAATTTTCAAGCTTTAAATTGAAATTTTGATGTTTAAACTTGAAGAATTGTGAAAAAAAATGAGAAGAAAAGAGATGAAGAGGGGGAGTGCAGGTTTCGGCCAGTAGAGGAATGGGGGAGGGTGTGGGCAAGTGGGGAAAAGTCATGGGTCAAGTTTCCAAAGTCAATGTATCATACTTTATCAATTATAATTAAAATTAAATCCATAAACTATCAAAACAACTCAAGAAAGCAACCAAGGAAAATGAGGCCAGAAATTTCTGGTCTTACACAAGGTGGGGCTGTCCTAGGGCTGAGGAAAAAGAGAGAGGGGTTTTACAAAAGAAATTTTATGCAAAAAGGCCCCCTACAACTCAAAAATTGCAAGTTTTAGCTCAAAATTCAATAAATTCGTTTCAATTCATAAAAATTTGTTAAAAATCAAAATAAATTACTAAAAATTCATGTTATCACTAGATTATAATTATCATAATTTTAGAGATTAAAATTAGCCCGGAAAAATTTGTATTTATCGCTTATTTAATGTATTTTCTTACCGGCTTAAAATAATATTAAAAAATCGAAAAATAGGGAAATTTTTTTAAATGACCAAAATTTCATAATTAACTCATTAGCTACTAAAAACAAGTAATTACCTATCCATTTAAGGTATAATTAGCCCTAAACTGCAAAATATCGAGAAAGACGGTTTTCGGAAAAATACCGAATTTTCACCGAATTTCAGGAAAACACCAAAACGACTTTTCAAGACGCTACAAAAAATTTGAAAGATTTTGAAGGATTTAACGGTTAAAAGAATATAATCGTATATATATTTTAATTTTATGATATTTAATTAAATGGGCCCTTTTGGCACTAAATGAAACATTTCCAAATCGCGCCCGGGTTGCGCCCAAATGCTCCAAATTCAAATTATAGGATTTTAAGCGAGTTTCAAATTTCGAAAAGAGGTGTTTAATGATTAAAATGCATGCCCCCAAGTCGGACACTTGCACGCGCGCGTAGTCGTCCAAACTTGCCCGTTTCGCCGAACGGGACGAAATCTCGACGCGCGGACGCTACCACGCGACTAGTGGCGACGAGTAGGCCAACATGGATATTTTTAATTTCATTTTAGGAGTTAAAATTTGTTATGTGCCAAAATGACTTAGTCGGTTAAAATTTAGCAATAAACACCAGACAATCAGGATAATTGGAATGAGCAATATATAACACTCAACTAATAATAGAAATAGTACTATTGGGCTCGGGTGTTACATTCCCCGAGAGCTCAACACTCACGTACAGTTTAAAAATATCCGGTACATACCCCAGCATCGATGATCCAGCCGTAGAAGGGCAAACCCAAGCCTCACTAATGGCACCGCAGAACTGCCGTAAACCCTAAGGTTCAAGGGCGTTCTCGTGGTCATTATG
The DNA here is from genome assembly GCA_030015575.1 of Agapanthus africanus. Classification (NCBI taxonomy): domain Eukaryota; kingdom Viridiplantae; phylum Streptophyta; class Magnoliopsida; order Asparagales; family Amaryllidaceae; genus Agapanthus; species Agapanthus africanus. The sequence continues at coordinate 505,841,956 of CM057342.1, read as the reverse complement.
TCGAGTTAGGGTTTCATTCTTCTAGAGGGTCCATCGAAATACCTGCATGTTCTTCCGAATACTTTAAACATGGGAAAATGGTTTTCTGATAATCGTTCGAACCCTTTAACTTCATCCGGACGGCATGTGAATACCCTTCGTCCGCACGCTAAGCAATGCTTCAATCCTCAAGAATAACCAATACTCTAATGGTTATCGCATTCGAGCCGCAGCTCCCTCTGCCAGTGTGCCCGTGGTAACAGAAACCACCCTCCAACATTGACGAAGTTAGATCAAAAGAACAAATGGAATACGGTGCAAACAATTGTACATCCTAAGGCTCCTTAAGCAGAGTAGCGTATCGTAAGTATGCCGCGGACCATACCCACGGTACGTTACTCTACCTAAATCGCCTACTCCATCAAGCAAGGGTCATCTAGACTTATACAAGGTTAAACCTAGCGCTCTGATACCAACTTTGTCACGACCCGAAAGTACGGAACGTGACCGGCACTTAGATTACGAAACGTCTAGAGGCGCAACGTAACCTAAGTAAGCCGAAGCCCAGAAATCTAAACCAAAAAAAAGAAGAAGAAGAAGCAGTAAAAGGAAACATAAAGGAACAAGTTTAAAACATCAGCAAATTTTCTCAAAAATTTCGGCAGAGCCTCTTCTATAAAAACTGGCCCCCAAACGGGTACCACAAGTATAATATACATAAACAATAAAAAGCATCCCCAAATGGGAGCTAGCATCAATGCCAACAGGCGGAAACAACCACAACAAGCACAATAATATACAACGCCAAAAGGCGAGGCTCAAAACTCAAAAGAAAACAAAACCACCAGATCAGGACAATACATGCGCGACTCTAAGGTCGAAATAAAAGACTGGTCCAATAAACTTATCAAGTAATACAAATATGGTTGATGGAGCTTACTAGATACAAATGAAAGAATAAAAGTACAATGGTGGTTCGGATGCAAGTGAACCAACCTACCGTGCAAATCACCCTGAAAGAATAGATGTGCCAGCAAGTTGCCAGGGAAACCTGTACATCGAACCTGTAATAAAATTTGGCACAACGGGGGTGAGTTGCCAACTCATGAGTAGAAGACATCTACGAAAAGAAATCGAATGCACGACGCTATCCTAGGTCATAATAATACACTACTATATCCCAAACATCTAGTAATAGCAGGGTAATACTACGTGTAAGTGCAGATACTCCGTGTTCGTGTCAGTGCCTCATATAATACTATGTCATATGAAATGAAATGCATGCACCATGAATGTAAAGTAACAAATCCTGAAATCCAGATATATATGTATAAGAACTCTTTAGCTGTTATCATAGTAAAGTGTGTATAAGCATCTGAAATCTCAACAATGAAATCCATGGAAATCCGTGTCAAGCATTGACACAACACATGTAATCTCAAGTCTCAATATGTCGGGCTCCGTCAGTCCGGATCGGCCCATATCATCAAATCTCACGACAACGGTCGGTATCCTCCGGATATCCGCCGCGCCAGACATCACCGGTAGGTAGTCTTCCCCTGCCAGGCTCATCGTCTACAACTCGATCTTCTTGCCCCGGGGTACCATACCGGGCCCACCATGTACCCGAGACGGTTCATCCACTCCTCGAATCGGGTCTCGAAATCCAACAGAAAACATGAAATCTCATGGTGGACGACACATACATCACGAGAAAACCGCATCTTATTTTGAAAAGAGTAGAGGAGAAAGAGAAGTTTTTATATATTTTTGCGGTTTTCCCCAAAAATCCAGAAATCTCATAGAAATCCAAATCTCAAAATCATGAGTAAGTATATGATAAGTGTCGGCATATGCCCATAATACTGCGCGATAACATGAAAATATGAATGCATGAATGTCTAAGTAATAACTATCATGTCTTATACTAACATAAGAGAGAAATCACAATATTTTATCGGTTTAGTGGTTAACTGATTCTATCAATAAAAGATAATATGATCTAAAGTATACGTGACATAGCAATTACCGATGATGATGTGTGTGAGCCGGCAAATAAGTGTGCGTGGAATATGCGCATCATCGGTAATGGTGCTGGTGTCCTAAGAGATAAGGTTTATACTGATTATAGCAACATATGTAAGAACATGCACCATGATGATTACAGTATGAATGTAAATACAGATGTCCATTATCCACTTCTCTGCGAAATACGAGTACAACTACCACTATGTGAGTCGAACCTAAACTAGTGTCCATCTAATATCCTAAGGAACTAACCTAAGAAACTGGTCAATAAGAAACAAGCATCTACCTAAGGTCTGAACCAATATCTCTAATAGTCGGCGATCCAGCCTCAAAAGCGTCACGTACGTAGTACGGCTTCCTCGAACCAATAGTGCGGATCAATCATCATATCTAGGCCTCGTACGGTAAAATCCATCGTACGGCATCCCAATATTGGGGTACGGGTCAAGTATCTCCTAGGTGTCTCATTATTCGTAATGTGTCATCATCAACACATCTCATGATCAAGGTGCTAAACTATAATCGAATACATAAATCATATATCATTGCCATCATGGAATAATCATTAGTTTATTCTCAGAAATATCATGTCACATGTATCATATTATGATTAAGTCATACCGATATCTTATCGTCATCAAGTCACAAGCTACAACCCAGGTACTATTTTAGCGTCCCATGTACCTCAATATCACCACCACCCTTCATAATTTATATATTCATGTTCATTATCTCATTCTCTAATGATCCGCTAACACTTTAATACGACTGTATAGTCAAGAATCACGGCATCAAGCCCAGTTATACTGTTTCATCATACCTCAGATATCATATCACATCAATGAATCCCATATACGTGTTGTGTATATATATACACCTATACCTAGTTTTATATATATACACACATATACGTATACGCCAGGTCAAGTTTTAATGTGTGCGTGTGTGTTTCTATCAGAAACCTATGAACCTCTCCCAAAGTATTCATCCTCAGGTATGATTTTCCTAAATCAGTCTAGTCCCGCCTGGGGTCATTACTAGGGTCCTGCTCAGTAAGAATCTAGGGTCACATCGGGTTTCCTAATGTCAATAAGTACTATTCCTATTCTACGTCGCGGGGGTGCTAAAAGCCATCCACCCGACTTCCCCCCGTAGATATGCATCTACTCACCTGGTCCATGTCTGCCGACGACGGTGTCGCGATCCTCCTCTTCATCGCCCGTAGTCCACTTGAAGGGTACCTGAACGCAAACATATAAATAGCATCGTAAACCGAATCACATACAAAAGTCAAACGATACAAGGAACAAGCATAGGTTAAAACCTATGTCCCGTCCACGCAAAAGAACCAAATATCGCTCGATATCGGCGTACAAACTCCGATGGATCGAGATAAACATCAACAGATAACTCGTAGTTTTAAAACACATTACTTATATTGTAAAACATGATCAAATTCATCAAAACACCAAAATCGATCAAATCGTCCGTTTTCGAAAAACCCGAAAATGCCAATTTACCGTTTTTCATCAAAACTTGACATTTAAATGAAACCAAAGGTCATAAAACTCATTAAATAGCATAACTAGACTATACAAACTATTACTATATTTTTATTACACATATTTGTAGTAATTTGAAATTTCTAGTTTGCACCCTTTAACAATTTTCAACATTTTCCAAGCAAAATACCACAATTCCACCTCAAAACATGATTTTGCATAAATTAATGACTTAAACCACAATTTATGATGATAATGATATAATGAAACCATAATTATATTTTTAATCTCATTTATATAGGAATTTCTAAAATCTAGTTTACAAAATTAGCAATTTTTTTATCACAATTTATCAATTATCCATTGAAACTAGCAATCAAACTAAGTTTTTCTTTCCATTAACATGATAACATTTCCACTAAAACTATAATCCAATGATAACAACCCAAATTAGAATTTTATATTAACCACAAACACATTTTGCAAAAACCTAGTTAACGAAATTCCTAATTTAAAACAATTTTAAATGAAAATTTTACAATTCAACAACCATGCAATATTTTCCAATTCTAAAAGTGTTAAACTAACTATTATAACCCTAAATAATTAATAAAAATCATAACTTGAATTTACAAACCCTAACTTGAATTTTAAAAAAAAAACATAGAATTAATTCATTAAATCTAATTAAGCTTAAATGAACATCTAAAACAATAAATCAAAAGAAAGAAATTATACCTCCCAAAATATGAAATCCGAACAAGAAATGAGCCTCCAAATTGCATGCCTTCCATCTCCAAATTTCATATAAAAATGAGCAAGGAATAAAGAGTATGAAATAAATAGGATTTTGTGGAATTTTAATGGAATTTTTGATGTATTTTTAATGAATTTTGAATAAAAATGAGGTGGGAAATGGGGGGGGGGGGCAGCCATGGGGGGTTTGTGGCCGGCCCTAGAGAGGTGAGGGAGAGAAAGAAGAGAGTGGGAAAAGTGTGTAGAAGTTTCAAGAGAAGAAACATCAATAAAAGTCTTTTCATGCTTTATTTATTTATTTATTTATTTCTTTACTATAGCAACTCAAGAAAGCTCTAGAAAATAGGAAAAATTTGCAAATAAATTTTGCATGATACACACTAATTTCTAATATGCCATGGTTCATTTTTGCAAATTAAAACCATTTAAATTTGTAATTTACACTAATTTAGTGTAAAAATAAAGCTTATGTTAATATTTAAAATAATTAATTTAGGAAAAATATTTTATTAAACTAAAAATTTATAAGTGGCTAAATAAACACCATTTACTAGTAATTTCATAATTAAAATAGATATAATAAAAATTATAATGAAAACAATCACGGTTTGGTTTTACGAAAAATACATTTTACTTTACCGAAAATCCTAAAATTCACTTAAACACTTTTATTCATTTAATTATTTATTTAATCATTTTTAACACGTTACAGATACGGCCAAATTCCCGAGGGAAAATCTGTGCTGAGAACGCAGTTGTCCAGAAAACGAGAAAGGATTGAGTAGAGAGTGTCAACCTCCGTGTAGTTCGGCATAGGCGAGATCGGGAAAGACCCTGAGCAGGTTCTTTCCAGGACACCGCAGCGATAAAGATTTGCACCTAGAGTCAGTCGTTTCGCGCATATTCAGAGGGCCAGATGCCACCGTCATTAAGGTGTTGTTTTCCGAATGGTCGCGTTAATTGGCGAAGAAGGGATCAGCGGAGTGCCAGAACGGAACTGTTCCTGTAACATCTCAGGATGCGATTAGTGTTAATTAAGCGATAATGCGGATTTTTAGTAAAAAGTTTAACAAAATAGTTTTCAAATGTTTTATAAAAATTAATTAATATTTATTTGGGCTTGCACACACATGTGCATGTTAATCTAGGGTTAATTAGGGTTAACCATGCTTAAGTAGCCATGGCACCCTAACCTAATGTCATGCATTTTGTTTAAAGTAATTAATTTAAATTAGTTGGTTTTTAAAATAAAAAAGGGTTTTTGAAATTGTAGACTTGAGAGAGAGAGGGGGTTGATGATGGCTGTAAGTCCATGCTACCTCTCCCGGTACTTTCGGGAATGCGGAATTTGGTAAAAAACGATTTTCTTAAAGATGGTAACATGGACCTAAAACCCGGATCTTGGTTAAACTTCTATCTAACATCCTAACTATGAGTTTTAGCTACTCGGTTAGGGGGTTATACCTTGCTTGTCTTGAACTCCTTCGTCTTCAAAGCTCCGATGGTGGTCCGATGGCTTCTTCTCGTCGTCTCCGTACGCCGAAGATAGATCCACCTGAAAGCTCCAACCTTTAGCTCCTTCTTCGTTCTTTGAAGAAACTAGTTCACTTGGTTTGCCAAACCTAGTGAACTAGAATGAGTAGAGAAGAAATAGAATGGGATTTTATCTATGGTTCTTGATTCTCAACCCATGAGACAAGGGAACCATAGATCAAGAGAGGGAGCAAGAGGTTGAGGGTGAGAGCAAAAAATGGAGAGCTCAAGAACAAGAGAGAGAATGAGCAAGAAAGAAAATGAGCAAGTATTTTGTCTCTCACCCTCTCATAATCCAAAGTGATCATAACTCATCATATCAAAAAAGTCTTATGTGATGGTTTGAAGCAACCATAACCTTATCATGTCATGCACTCATTTTACTCAAATGAGCAAGCAAGAAAAAGTCTTTGGCATGAAATGATAACCATGGTTATCATGATGGTCAACTAGTCAAGCCTAGTCAACCGGTCAACAAGTCAACAAAAGTCAACAAGTTAACAAAGTCAACAAGTCAACAAAAGTCAACAAGTCAACAACCATATCACCATAATACTTAATTAATATAATAGTTAATCACATATCATATTCTCATCAGGGTTGAGCATAAAGTCAAATAGTCAACGGTCAACTGTCAACAACCCTAATGAGAATCCGCTGCCTCTGCCTCCCTGTCAACTGTGCATACACACCCGCATCCGCGTTCCGAGGAACACGAATGCAAACTGGATAAATCCAATCCCATAAGGTACACTAGGATCTGGCTTAAACCAAAGCCCGCTAGTGTAAACTGTCCGGACACTGTACGCGCACAAGTGCACGGATGTGACCGAACCCTGTCGCAAAACCATGCGACCTGTCGCAATACCATGCGACCTCTACTCTTTTGCCTAAAGGCGAAAAGCTTTCTGTGTGGGACTCTAAAGACTCGACACTACGCTGGCAGTGGGTTTAACCATAGACCGCAAGTGGCACTAGCTGTGCGTAACGGTCCCCAGGTAATGCCGACAAGAAGACCGACGAGGCGAAACCCATCTGAACTCCTACTGAGCCTGAGTGTGACATTCTCCGTACAGTCCGGTCTGTTCGTCTGATACATCGCATGGCGGGCCTAGGGGGCGGTAAACGTCAGTCCCCCAATAGCGGTACAAGTCGTGCCGGAGCGAAGCCCAAAACACCCTGAGATAACACTGGTAACCTACCAGTATATCTCGTTTGCCCTGGCCAGGGACTACTCGTGTAATGGCTCTCCTAGACACAGCGCGATGTCAACCCCCAATACCGGGAGAGACGAATCCTGTCTAACCGTCACTGCCTCCAAGTGCTTCGGGACTGCACCCAACCACTACCTGTTTGCACGACTCCTTTGAGCCGTGGTAGGGTAGTGATCAAAGTACAGTGGGAACACACTCGAGGCGGAGTGACAGCGTCAAGTCAGCGGACTAAGCTGTACTCATGTCACCTGGGAACTGATAACTGACGATAGGTATAATACCAACTAGTCAGTTCCCGACGAGTCCTGTCCAGTGTACCCGTAACCTAACGAGCACCCGCATACTATCTCAAGTACGACGTACTGACGGCTGTGGGACAGACCGTCTCCCACACTGGGATGAGAAGCGCATGCGCTGGTCTACTCCGGAGTATCGATGCCCTGTCTCGATAGTCCTGCGACCAGGGACCTGCATAAGGATGTGCTTATAGATTACCCAGCCCCACTAGTGTGACGGCCATCACATCGCTGGTAATCAAGCAAAGATCCTAAGGGCTCTACTAATGTGTATAGGCGATATACAAAATAAACACATGTACACATTGAAGTAGAAACAAACCAAGTAGCATACTACTATTTTGAGCAAGATTGTCAATACAAGGTGAATATCCCAAGCTTCCATTAAGTAATATACATACTAGTATGATACAGTAATGGCCTCTAGGGCATATACACTAAAATTGGCATGCATCATAAGGCATGGGACAAGCATGCCAAGCATTAAATGAGGAGAGAGAAGGGCATGGCTCTCTCTAAACTCACCCATCATTCCGTCACCCTTACTCACACATGCACTCTAACTCATACACTCCCTCACTCTCATTCACTTATCATTTTCTTCACCTCATATCTCCCTCACACTCCCTTAACTGAAACCCCTACCCACAACCTTCACAAATCCTCACAAACCAAACAAAATCTCTATTAAACCCCTCTAAACCCTTCATTAAACATGATCTAAAGCCTATGGGGATGACTTGGAGCTTGGAAAGATATGGTTTTGAGCAAGTGTGGATAGGTATGACTCTAAACTGTTAATTTAGGAGTTTATTATTGTTGTGTTGCTAATTAGTTTCAGTTTAGAACGATAAAGATGTAGTTTGAGCCCGTATCCTATTTTTAGTGACACTTTAGGATGTCTGTGATCTGCTGTGACTACGAGTGGTTACTGTAAAATCAAGCAGTGTAGAAGTGTTGTAATAATTGCCCTGAGTGTACACAAGAAATACGGACCCCACCTGACCTCGTTTGGCCGGCGATATGAGGAGTTTTTCCGGCGAGCTCGGTCGTACAGTGGACTGGGATGTTGAAAATTTTAGGGTAGCTGTCTGCTATTGTTTTAGGGTATTTGGTACTTCTAGATTTTAATGTTTTGGCAGTGGGGAAAATCTGGGATCAAATTGCTAGTTTTTAGGGTTTCGACTAAGTGCGATACGATTTCCGACTCAGTTTTTGTACTTCGCGTGATTTCTGCACTTGGGTTTGTTTTAGTAGTGTCACCACACACGTTAGCCGCTAAAGGAACACTTTAGAGGGTGTGGAAGTCGGTGCGTCGATTTAAACGTAACTATACGTATTATGGGTCGATTTCTAAGTGCACTTGCTATGTTTGTGTGATTTTACGGGCAAGTGCGGGGACTTCGGACGCTGCGATGAAAGGGAAGCAGGTGGTTGGATATACTTAGCTCGAGATCACCGGTGAGTAGATTTAACATCTACGGGGAAATCGCCCGTATGGCGTTATGCGTTAAGGCTTGATAGGATATTATAGCCGCATGTTTATATTCATATATGTTGATTGTGCATGAGCATCATTACATACCATTACTTGTTGTGCCTTGACTTAGTATCTAGTGGACACTGCACCATTACTGACGGTTCATGTTGCACGAGCACTAAATTTATTGCTACACCTACACCATCGGTAATTGCCATGACACGCACAACCTATACACAAATGCAGTATTTTATTGTTATTGATATTGACACATGGATTATTGTTCTATTGCACGCATGAGATACATCGTGCATACATAATTACATGTATAAACCCATACTTGCTATAGCTACATGTGCATCTTTAGATGATGTTGGATTTGATTTTGGAGAAATTGGGAACCACATGATATATTTAAAAACTGGATTCATTTAAAAGAGCGGTTTTCCCTCGATATGCTCATATTACGGTTTTATGTTGCATATATCATATTTCAAGGATTTACGCATTGAGATACGGTTTTCATGTGATTTATGGATTTGAGAACCGTGGTATTATTCCAAGAAAAGTGTGCATTGTTTTGAAAACCCGGTTTCTCTTGATATAATATTTTAGTGCGTCTACCATGAGTTTTCTCGGTTCTGCGACTTGTGTTAGAAACCTGATTCGAGGAGCGGGAGGCACCGTCTGCGGGTACATGGTGGACCCGGTATGGTACCCAGGGGCAAGAAATGGTTTTTTTTGTGGTGTAGACAATGAGCCTGGCAGAGGGAGCACTACCTACCGGTGATAGTATTGAGCCCGACGGATATCCAGAGGATACCGTTTTGGAGTTATGGCATGAGATATATTGAGGGCCGGTCTGGTATGCGGCGCCTGAGAGATGGGTATTTACGTGTCGATGTTGGACACGAGTATTTCATGATGTTTTCGAGTGCCGATGTTGGGCACTTAGGTTCCATGATATTTACATAAATGAGGGCCGATCAGAGTGACGGCGCCTGAGGTATTGGGATTTGGGGTGTCGTTGATAGACACCAGTTTTTCCACGATGATGGTTCATTGATGATGACATGTTTTATCCCATACTCAGTATTCATTGATATGCATTGTTTCATGTATTTGTAGTGCCTGATGGAGTACCTTTCATGATTGTTGCATATCCATATTAGTATATTGATTCTATCAGATTGAATGTGATAGAGTATCGCAGTATGTGCATACCTGCGATTACCTGTATGATATTACTTACTACTCATGAGTTGGCAAATCACCACCGTTGTGTCACAGTGTTTTACAGGTTGACCCTCAGAGTAGTCGCGGCAGGGCTGCATCATTGTAGCTTTTTGCAGCGGATGCCGCTACGGTTGGCAGTGAGCCATTTTGCTATAGGTGGGTTTTGCGGTTATCCGTTTACATTCATTGTATTTCTCTCATTGTATCTAGTACTCTCCATCTACCATTTCATGTATTGACTTAGAGACGAGTTGTGAGGACGATATTGTATATTATTTTGTGACTCTGGGTGTCGAGCTCGTGTGAGCCGGCTTTTATTATGCAGTTTTATCTTTTACGCTGTTTTCCACTTATATTGTCCATTTCTTCGCTAAGGCGTCGTATTTATGCTTGTGGTGGTTGTTTCGTCCTTTGGGTGTTATTTTCTCCTGTTTGGGGATGCTTTATTTATATCATGTGTTGCTTTACTTATATCTTATGCTGTACCCATTTCGGGGCTAGTTTTTACAAAGGAGGTACTGCCGAAATTTTTAAGAAAATAAATTTAAACTTTAAAGATTTTTACTTGAGATTTCCAAATACTTTTATCACTTACTACTTTTGATGGTTTAGATTTCTGGGTTTTCCGCTTACTTAAATTGCATTACGCCTGTTGAGGTTACGTTGTTTAAGTGCCGGTCACGTGCCAAATTTTGGGTTGTGACAAAGTTAGTATCAGAGTGCTAGGTTTTACCTTTCGGAGTGTAGGATGACCTTGGTATGATGGAGTAGATAGCTTAAGCAGAGTGACGTAGCGTGTGTATGTTCCGCGGCATACTTACGACACGGTACTCCGCCTAAGTGACCTTAGGACTTGTTGGTTGAAATTCCTTCCATGATTATATACATCTTTGTGATTCGATTTCCGTGTTCTTATCGAATCCAGTTTTCATTTCCAGCCATTATGCCGTCGAAGACTACGAGGGCATAGAGAGCGGCCGTGAGAGCCGAGGTCAGAGTTGGCTCGTCGGAGACGAGGACTGACCATGGCGATACTCCCGTTGTTCAGGAGCAGGTTGATCCACCTTCGCTTGATCGTATTACTAGGCTAGAGGCCGGTATGCAGGATTTGCGCCAGATGATTGAATCACTAGTTGAGACCAGTCGAGCGCAGTGATAGGAGGTTGTCCCACCAATTACGGGGACTGCGATGGTGCCTACTGTTCAGGCAGTTATACCTACAGCTACAGAGGTGATCACCGTATCGTTATCCGAGTTCATGAGGCTGAAGCCTCCAGTTTTCACAGGCACTAATGCAGATGAGGATCCGCAGTCATTTATCGATCGGATGGCCAGGATATGTCGTTCGCTGAGATGCTCCGACACGAGATGGGTTGAGTTCGCGAGTTTTCGTCTGGAAGGTCTTGCCCAGAAGTGGTGCGAGTCTTTAGAGAGGGGCAGAGCCGCAGGACTTTCTCTTATGACCTGGGCTGAGTTCTTGACGGTGTTTCTTGCCCGTTTTCTTCCGTAGAGCGTCAGGGATGCTCGAGCGTGTAGTTTCGAGTCATTACGCCAGACTCCGGGTATGATTGTGGCAGAGTACGATATGCAGTTTACCGAGCTATCTGTGTATGCTCCGTATTTGGTGGACACTGAGGAGATGCAGATCAAGAGATTTGTTCGAGGCCTGCTTACCCAGTTGTTCCTCGCTATCAGCGCCCAGCATTGTGACACGTATGCAGCAGTAGTGGACACAGTCCAATTGGTTGAGGAGTGTCTTTCCGAGACGTCGGTCGTTCCGAAAAGAAAAAGGGTTCGTACTAGTATATCAGTTCGGAGACAGATGTTTAGACGCCGCAAAAGATTTCGTTCAGGTACGGGGAGTAGCAGAGGCTTGGGATGAGGCCAGTTATTTAGCTCTTATCCCCAGGAAGGTCAGCAGTCGTCGTATGGGTGCTTTGGGTGTGGCAGTCTACATCGCCTCGTTAGGGATTGTACCATGATACGCCAGAGAGAGGCAGCCGTACCACATGTTACCTTACCACCTTCTCCACCTCAGAGAGCGTTGCCTCTTGCGCCTGTTGTTACTCCGCGTCAAACTTATGCTCATAGAGGTCATGGTCGCGGAGGGTTTGTTCAGAGAGGACGGGGTGGCCGAGGCGGAGGACATCTAGTTGTAGGTAGAGGGCATGCATGGGTATTTGCTTTGACTCATCAGGACGCACAGGCGTCCAATACAGTGGTTTCAGGTACTCTTTTAGTATGTTCCTTTGGTGCACACGTGTTATTTGATCCGGGATCTACGCACTCGTATGTTTCTACACTTCTTGCCGAGGTTAGGCCGAGAGTTGTATTTGCTAGATCAGCCGCTTGTCGTGACTACTTCTGTTAGCGAGTCGTTTGTTGCGTGATACGTGTTTCGGTCGTGTGTTGTCCGTATTGGAGATAGTGATTCGTCCGTTGACTTGATCCTTCTTGAGATGTTGGACATCGACGTTCTCCTGGGCATAAACTGGTTAGCTACTTGCTACGCGTCTGTGGACTGCCGTGATAAGACAGTCAGGTTTTGTTTTCCCGGAGAGTTAGTTCTTGTTATGCAGGGGGACCGTAGTGCCGCCCCTTACAGTTTGATTTCAGCCCTTTGCACTAGTCGGCTCTTGAGGAGAGAATGTCGCGGATTCTTGTATTTCATTCATGATACCGGAGCCACAGTAGATTCGTTGGACCGGGATCCTATCGTGCGATAGTTTCCCGACGTATTTCCCGATGAGTTACCTGGATTGCCGCCAGAGCGTGAGATTGAGTTTTGTATTGATTTGATCCCCGGCACGGGGCCTATTTCTATACCGCCTTATCGGATGGCCCCGACGGTGCCTAAAGATTAGTTGCAAGAGTTGCTTGATAGGAGACTTGTACGTCCGAGTGTTTCTCCTTAGGGAGCTCCTGTTCTGTTCGTCAAGAAGAAGGACAGCAGTTTGAGGTTGTGCATAGATTATCGTCGATTGAACCGAGTTACGGTGTGGAATAGGTATCTTTTAGCTCGCATTGACGATTTGTTTGATCAGCTCCAGGGTGCGGGACATTTTTCCAAGATTGATTTAAGATCGGGTTATCATCAGCTGCGGGTTCGGAATGATGACATTCCGAAGACTACTTTTCGTACGCCCTACGGGTATTATGAGTTTTTGGTGATGTCGTTTGGACTCACCAATGCCCCAGTAGCGTTCATGGATCCGATGAACCGGATTTTTAGGCCGTTCCTCGACCAGTTTATTATTGTGTTTATTGATGACATTCTGGTTATTCCAAGAGTCGAGAGGAGCATAAGCAGCACTTGACGATTTCTTTGCAGATATTGAGAGAGCACCAGCTGTTTGCTAAATTCTCGAAGTGTGCCTTCTGGCTTGATAGTATTGACTTCCTTAGTCATGTGGTTATGGGAGATGGTATTCGTGTAGACCCGAGGAAGATCGAGGCCGTACAGCTTTGGCTCAGACCTGTATCAGTGACAGAGGTCCGCAGCTTTTTGGGCTTAGCCGTTTATTACCGCCGTTTCATGCAGGACTTCTCGAGTATCGCTGCACCGCTGACCGGACTGACCAGGAAGGGGGTTCCTTTTCTTTGGACTGAGGCATGCGAGCAGTGTTTTCAGCAGTTGAAGACTCGGTTGACGACTGCACCGGTTTTATATTTTCCTTCTGGATCAGGTGGCTTTGTCGTTCACTGTAATGCTTCTCGCGTGGGGCTCAGTTGTGTATTGATGCAGCATGATAGAGTTATCGCTTATGCTTCCCGGCAGTTGAAGAAGCACGAGCAGAATTATGCCACTGATGATCTTGAGATGGCCACGGTGGTCTTTGTGCTTAAGATTTGGAGACACTACTTGTACGGGGAGTCGTGTCAGATTTTCACGGACCACCAGAGCTTATAGTACATCTTCCAGCAGCGGGATCTGAATTTGAGTCAGCGCCGTTGGATGGAGCTTGTGAAGGATTATGATTGTGAGATCCTTTATCACCCGGGAAAGGCAAATGTGGTAGCCGATGCTTTGAGTCGTAGGCCCGGGGGTATCTTGTCCTAGTTGAGCGCAGTTCAGAGACAGTCTTCTGCAGATTGGCAGATCTTGTGCGATAGCAGAGTACAGTTTGAATTCACTTCCACAGGGGGACAGCTTGCTCATGTCCGCGCTCGTCAACTGCTACTTGATCGTATTCGTGAAGCACAGCCCGCCGATGCCCGTTTGTCTGAGATTCTTGAGCAGGTTCGGCAGAGAAGACAGTCGGAGTTCTTGATTGATGACCAGGGTATGCTACATTTTGGGACTCATTTATGTGTACCTGATACCGATGGGTTGAGGTGCGAGATCCTAGAGCAGGCACATCAGTCAGCTTTAGAGTTCACCCAAGTTCCACTAAGATGTACCATGACTTGAGAGATATCTACTGGTGGGCAGGGTTGAAGAGTGATATTTTGGATTTTGATTCGAGGTGCCAGACTTGTCAGCAAGTCGAGGCTGAGCATCGGAGACCGGCAGGAGAGTTGCAGCCTTTATAAGTTCCAGAGTGGAAATGGGAGCAGATTTCAATAGATTCGTTGTGGGTCTACCAAGGTCTAGTCGAGAGTATGACTCCATTTGGGTGATAGTTGACCGGTTGACGAAAGCGGATCACTTCCTTCCAATGAAGACCACTTTCGGTTATGCTCAGTATGCTCAGTTGTACATTGATGAGATTGTACGTTTGCACGGCGTTCCCACATGCATCGTATCCGACAGGGGCACCCAGTTCACTAGCTGCGTTTGGCAGAAGCTTCAGGAAGCCTTGGGTACCCGTTTGAGCTTTAGCACCGCTTTCCATCCGCAGACCGATGGTCAGTCAGACCGGACTATACAGATTCTGGAGGATATGCTTCGTGCGTGCGTGCTTGATTTTGGTGGCAATTGGGATCGTCACTTGCTATTGATAGAGTTTTGCTACAATAACAGTTATCAGGAGACGATTCAGATGGCACCTTTTGAGGATTTGTATGGTAGGAAGTGTCGATCTCCAGTCTGTTGGATCGAACTTAGCGAGAGCAGAATTTTAGGACCCCAGCTAGTTCAAGAGACTACGGAGAAGATCCAGTTGATTCAGGATAGGATGAGAGCAGCCCAGTGCAGACAGAAGTCCTATGCCAACCGTCACCGTCGCAGGCTCGAGTTCGCAGTGGGGGATCATGTATTCATACGGATTTCTTCGATGAAGGGCGTGTTGGATATAGTGCCCTCAAAGTCAATTATTGGATCGCAGGCACGTCATTGCAATGATTGAGGGAGGACCTATACCGGTAGGACAGTCTTACTCGAGATGATAGTATTCTATCTGGTTTATCTTTATGATCGTGTACATGCTTTAGGTAACATTAGAGATCACTATTACACATTGATAGAGCCCATAGGATTCTTGCTTGGCTACCAGCAGTATGATGGCGATCATATATGTGAGAGTTGGGTAGTCTATAAGCACATCATTAAATGTTCCCTAGTCGAGGGAGTTTCGAGATAGGGCATCGATACTCCAGAGTAGACTAGTGTATAGAGTCGAGACCCCGACGAGGGGCGGTGGCCGGTCGCACAAGCCATTTGTGTCAGTTGGTTCACCTAAGATGTATATAGGTGCTCATTGGGTTATGAGTACACCGGACGGACTCGCCGGGAACATGCTAGTTGGTATTATACCTGTCGTCAGATAGCAGTTCCCTGGTGACATGTGTACCGGTTAGTCTATCGACCAGAGATCGTCATTTTTCACGTGTGAGTTCTCACTGTGCTTTAATTACTATCCTACCATGGCTCAAAGGAGTCGTGCAAACAGGTTTTAGTTGGGTACAGTCCCGAGCCATATGGAGGCAGTGAGCGGATCGGCAGGAGATTCGTCTCCCACGGTATTGGGGGTGAGATCGCACTGTGTCTGGAGAGCCATTACATGAAATCCCTAGCCAGGGTGAGTGAGATTTACTGGTAGGTATTCCAGTAGTTTCTCAGGGTGTTCTAGGCTACACTCTGACATGACTTATACCGCTTTTTAGGGTCTGACATTTACCAGCCCCCTAGGCCCAATATGCGATACTCATAGACGAACGGACCGGACTGTACGGATATTGTCACTGACAGGCTCAGTAGGGTTTTAGGATGAGTTCACTCATCGGCCTCCCTTTTGGTCAATACCTGGGCGCCCGTTACGTACATCTAGTACCACTGACGTGCTTGTGGTTAAACCCACTGCCAGCGTATTGACGAGTCTTTAGAGTCACCCACAGAAAGTTTCCCAAGTTCGGGCGAAACGTTGTAGAGGCCGTATTGTTCTATGGAAGGGTTCGAACATAAACGTGCACTTGTGCATGTGTCATGATTCGAACGGATAATACTATAGGGCTTTGGTTTAAGCCGGATCCTAGTATTATATTGTGTTGGAATATTTTAGTCTCATTGTATTCGTATTCAGTCGGAATGCGGATGCAGGTATGTATATATAGGTGAGGGGTATTCTTGTGATCCGTTACAAGATTACTTTAGAAGATTCATTTCTTTTGGTTAAACATTTTGGTTCAAATGTTTATATGATTTGGAAAGTGTGACTCAAGTAATGAGTCATTATTCTAGCATGTTCACTTAATGACTCATGCTAATGAGTCATATTATGAGTCATGGTGGATTAATGGCCTTTGTTTTGGGTGAGTTATTTTGAGGGTTTTGTGTGAGATATTTTGGGATATCTTTTCTTTGTTTTTTCAACACAAAACCTCATTATATCAACAGACAAAAGAGTGAGGGCAGCCATGACAATTCTAGGTGCTTGGTTCTTGCTCACTTGATTTTTTCTTGTGCTCACACTCTTCAACTCATTGCATCTTCTTCATCCTCCACCATAACCCTCTCATGTGATGAGAATCCTATGGTGTATTGAGACAAAGTATTCACACTCACTCTCTACTTCATCTTAGACATGTCGGCTAGCAAACTTCATGTTCGAGTTGCTTCGGTTTCAAGCGGGAGCCCGTATAATAATTCCTTGACGTGGTGCCACTTCGACGAGGAGATCAGAGATCGAGCGAGATCGGAGATGCCGCGAGGAGCTAAGGATGGTGGCTAAAGACCGAAGGACACGGATCGATCGGTATAGCCATTCTATCATCTTTGTAGTTTGCTAGTATAGGTTAATGGTTCGATCCGGGTGAAAGTCTGCATTAGCGCCAGTTTATAAAAGTTTTTGTTCTGCGTTTTGCCTCGGATTGACGGCCGGGGTGCAGCCGTAAATTTACATGGTATCAGAGCCACGCCATTAACCCATACTAGCTTGTTCTAACATGTTTAAATCATCGATCGATGGAATTTTCCAAACCGCGATTCCATTTTTCAAGTTTCTGCCGAATTTTTAAAGTTGTCTAAAAATTATTTTGGGTATGTCAGAAAATCATGCAGGCTTTTTTAAAACCCTGGAAGAAATTTGGAAGCACGATTGTACCATTACACCGTGGAACCGCGGCGGAACCACCGTGTTTGCCGCGGTTGCGCGGTGCAATGGTCGATTCAGTGCTCCTTTTTTCTTCTGGGTGTCTTTTATATGGAATTGTGGTTTCTGTTATATTTAGTTTTGGCCTAGATTCAATTGAGTGCTGGACTTGCACTAGGGGCCCACTTAGGGAAAGTTTTGTCGATCGAGATTTTAGATACGTTAGTTTACAGTACATACTTTTCTATCTGCGACTGTGAATGTCATTCGAGCGGTATAACTCGTCTAATTGCTATATGTCCTTTTAGACGGGTTTGCGAACGTGACATTCACGTTGATTTTCTGTGTTGTGCTGTGATGTTGCGGTTTTGTCGTGGTGGATAGCTTGCGTGGAATGGTAGTGCTGTTTGGTTATATTTGTACATTAGATATCGCGGGGTGACCGTCCGACTTGTGGACTGTCGTCACTGCCTATTTGCATATTATTCTTTTGGGGAACGACCGGGTTGAGGTCGATGTCACCGTTGTACATATTTTCTTTTCTGTACTAGGATTACCCCGCAATGGAGTGCACGGATAGCCGGGTTCTGGAGGGCAACGGGTCCGCATCTCATGGCTTTGAGACAGATAGGGCTTCACTCTAGAATTGGCGGGCTATTCGCCGCACTAGTAGGGGGTACTGGTTGACCCAAGGAGGGTGCTCAAGTTAACGGATTCCGTGAAGTGCCGGGTGTTCCGTTCACTTTGCGGAAGGGGGCTTCCTCGCTTCAGGTTTTGGCGGGTAACTTGCCGCACTTGTATGGGTCTAGGTTTCATTGCACAGGCTATCCATACGACCAGGGGAACGTCGGGTTTTGCTTGCAGCTCAAAAGGAACCCGGGGCTCCCAGATGTATTGTTCTGTGATGCTTATTACTTTTCTGTGATGTTGTATTTATCACGCTTGGAGCGATTATTGTATATTGATATATATACTAGTAGATGTTGTATATGTTTTACACCCGCGCTAGTCTAGTCCCCGCTCTGTCGTTAGTTAAGTAACCTTACGGGTGATGACGGGACCCAGTGGCAATTGCGGATGGCATATAAGTACATTTTATTTTCGTTCGTTTCTGGTTTGGGTAATTGATGGGACTGCATTGATTCAGATCAATGCAAGGAAAACAAACCTAGTTGATGTAGTTGGAACAATTTTCAAAAAGTTGTTATTTCAAGAACGTTCTCTTTTATTTTGCACAGTGGTATTCGGTTATGAATATCCTGCACATCATTTGACGAGGCAAGGGCCGAGAACCCTTCACCGGGAGTGACCCCTTAGGCAGAAGTTTGTGTCAGGGTAATAACTTCACTATAGTCGATTACTTTTTGCTTTGCATCACGTTATTCAGTTGGAATATCCTGCACCTCATTCTATGAGGAAAGTGCCGAGATCCCTTCACCGGGAGTGACCTCTTTAGAAAAGGTTTTCGCAACTATATAATTGTAAAAAGCTATCCGGTCCCTTCAACGATATCTAGTTCATTATGTTAAAGTTTTTCCGCCAAAAACCATTCTTAGCCCACCGTCATTTCAGACAGGTAGCACTTAGTATTTATGCTATGTTTGTTGGCCTTAGTCAAGGCATAGTGTATGGTAGCTATTTGTTACTTTTCTGTTGCATAGATAGATGCGTTGGTTTGGGACAGTCGTACAGCCTTGTTGGCCCTTAGTCAAGGGCGTGTACGGGTGGGTTCAAATTAACCTGGAAAATGGCGGGTAGAACTTGACATGTGACTTATGATTTGTTGGCTTTAGTCAAGGTCAAAAGAGCATGGGGTAAAAATCATATCGGGAGTTTCTAAAGAAACTGAAACTTGCCAGGCATGCGCATACCTTCTGGAGTGTAATAACCTGAGTGGATTCCATCACGTTATCACGCGATGATAGTTGGATCCCGATTCCCACTGATGAGTTGGTTTACTCCTCGGGAGATCCCGGCTAATTCTTCTTTCAGGTTTGGAAGAGAATTTGAGGTTACAGTAGGAGACATCGTGGTTAGATAAAGTAATTAACCATTCTGATCTAGGTTAGAGTACACACAGAGTGTTTCTTTTGTCTCTCTCTTTGGCAGCGACCATGAGCCGACCTTAGACTATGACTCAGTGACCAAGTTAACCGAACTTTCTTAAAACACTGGCTTTTGGATTGTCGGAGTTGCATACATCATTGCCACTCCTTCGTTTACCCTTTGTATTTCTCCAGAATACCCCGTATCACTACGAACATCCACTTCCATTGGATAAATCCATCGTATGGTTATATAATAACTCGAAGGAACTTGTTCCAGATTCGAGGATGGATTATGGTTCTCGAGAAATTGAATAGGACTATTCAGTTGTCTTATCCTTTACCTTCTCTCAGGTTGTGAGTACTCTTTGGATTATGAGGGTACACCTATTACGCTTATTGGATAGTCTTCTTCCAAACCTTAGGCAGGTGCCGGAAGGTGGGGAAGTAAGAAAACTAATTAGCCTAAGTGTGGTGTACAGAAGGTAAAAAGTAAAGACAAATAAAGGGATCAGAAAGAGGGCAAAGTAAATTGCGACTGTTAACATTCACGACCAAACCACGTATTTCATCGCCACTCCTACTTCACCTTTGTATTTCTCCAGAACACCTCATATCACTATGAACATCCAATTCCATTGGATAAATCCATCGTATGGTTATATACGAACTTGAAGGAACTTTTTCGAGGATGGATTATGGTTCAAGAGAAATAGGAATAAGGTTTATTCAGTTGTCTTTTATCTTTACCTTCTCTCAGGTTGCGAGTACTCCTAGGATTAGGAGAGTACACCTATTATACTTATTGGATAGTCTTCTTCTAAACCATAGGCTGGTGCCGAACGGTAGGGAAGGAAGAAAACCATTTAGCCTAACGATGGTGTACAGAAGGTAACGACTAAAGACAAATAAAGGGATTTGGAGAGATGACAAAGAAATATACGGTTACAGTCATGAATCTGGATAATGGAAAAGGCATTACTAAGAATACCTGGACAGCCCTTTCGAAACATTTTCATGTTTTAGTTTCACTGTGCATTATTAATTGAAAACTGATTTCCCAATTAGGCCTTTGCTCTAGGGTATGTATTTACCAGTTATGATTCTCACATCTGTATGGTTTTACAGATGATGAGTGGGAGTAATTTATTGGAAATTAGGTGATCATCCTCATTATATCGTATTTCGTTGTAATTGGTGATATTTGAGGAAATCGCCTGGGTACAGTTTTCAACCTACAATGCACAGGGTTTGAGTTATTCAACTTAGGGCACTTATACAAAGTATTGTATGTTCTCCAGTGTCCATTAGGACAAAGGGGTTGGTTCTCATACTATATTCTGTTTACTTTTGACTTCTTAAGTTTTAGACACGTGTTTCGTAGAAATACAAGGTCCAAGTTTTGAGAAGTTATTGGTACAAGAATAAAGTAGAGAACCACGTGCTGCAAGTATCGGGATTCATCAAGATGATCGAAGATGTAGATACTTATGTTTGGTATTCAGTCGATAGTAATGATTTTGAGAAACTTGTTTCTCTTTCTGGTTACTCATAATTGGATGCACTCCTAAGTTGAGTAATGTTGATCGGCCTCTCTCCATTTTGTTGACATGCACTGGAGACACCTGCATGATTTGAATCTGTTTTCAATTAAATCCGTGCCTCTGTTTCTATATTGTATATAGAACGGTTAATATCTTAACAATGTTAAGGTATATGGAGTTGTCCGGATTATGCTTAAAACAAGACCCCAGCATAACTCAAGGCACGTCTCTGTAATGGCAGTTTGTGGGTTATCCCAGGCTATGACGAGTGGTAACTTTCTACCATCTGGAAGATCAATAGTGATATTGTTCTTGACTCGCCACAATTTTAGTAAAATGGACTTTTTCAGAAAACAGTAGTGGGAGTATGGTAGAACTGGAACTGATTCCAGAACCACAGACGATTACTGAAAATTTAAATAGAACCTAAAGATTCAATCAGGTTTGACATTCCATTAGCCACTCCGCAGATATGGTGGGTAACCTCAGGTGCCCGAGAGGTACTTCGGTATCCTCAAAGAAAGTGACAGGGAGGTTCCTGTTGACCCAGACTTGACACTACTGCTGTTCCAGACTATGAGACCCGGCAGGCGGATGAGTATAGCGTCATTCTAAACTAGCTTTAGAAGTGCACGTTTATATAACTCTGCCAGAGGGTTGTTGTGCTGTGATGTTGCGGTTTTGTCGTGGTGGATAGCTTGTGTGCAATTGTACTGCAGTTTGGTTATATTTGTACATTAGATATCGCGGGTTGAGCTCCCGCCATGTTGACCGCCGTCACTGCCTGTTTGTATATTATTCTTTTGGGGCACAACCGGGTTAAGGTCGATGTCACCGTTGTACATATTTTCTTTTCTGTACCAGGATTACCCCGCGATGTAGTGCACGGATAGCGGGGTTCTGGAGGGAAACGGGTCCGCATCTCATGGCTTTGAGACAGAGGGGGCTTCACTCTAGAATTGGTGGGCTATTCGCCGCACTCGTAGGGGGTACTGGTTGACCCAATGAGGGGTGCTCAAGTTACCGGATTCCGTGAAGTATTAGGTGGTCCATTCACTTTGCTGAAGGGGGATGCCTCGTATCAGCTTTTGGCGGGTAACTTGCCACACTCGTATGGGTCTAAGTTTCATTGCACAGGCTACCACACGACCAGGGGAACGTCGTGTTTCGCTGGCGGCTCAAAGGAAACCCGGGGCTCCCAGATTTCTGTATTGTTCTGTGATGCTTATTACTTTTCTGTGATGTTGCATTTATCACGCCTGGAGAGATTATTGTAAATTGATATATATACTAGTAGATGTTGTATATGTTTTACACCGCGCTAGTCCAGTCCCCGCTTTGTGGTTAGTTAAGTAACCTTACGGGTGATGACGGGACCCAGTGGCAAATGCGGATAGCAAATACGTATATTTTATTTTCGTTCTTTTCTGTTTTGAGTAATTGATGGTACTGCGTTGATTCAGATCGATGCAAGGAAAACAAACCTATTTGATGTAGTTGGAACAATTTTCAAAAAGCTGTTATTGCAAGGACGTTCTCTTATGTTTTGCACAGTGGTATTCGGTTATGAATATCCTGTACCTCATTCGACGAGCCAAGGGCCGAGATCCCTTCACTGGGAGTGACCCCTTGGGCAAAAGTTTGCATCAGGGTAATAACTTCACTATAATCGATTACTTTTTGCTTTGCATCGCGGTATTCAGTTGGAATATCCTGCCCTCATTGTACGAGGAAAGTGCCAAGATCCCTTCACCGGGAGTGACCTCTTTAGCAAAGGTTTTCGCCACTATATATTTGTAAAAAGATATCTGTTTCCTTCAACGATATCAAGTTCATTAAGTTAAAGGATTTTCGCCAAAAACCATTCGTAGCCCTCTGTCATTTCAGAAGGGTAGCACTTAATATTCATGCTATGTTTGTTGGCCTTAGTCAAGGCATAGTATATGATAGCTATTTGTTACTTTTCTGTTGCGTAGATAGATGCGTTGGTTTGGGACAGTCGTACAACCTTATTGGCCCTTAGTCATGCGCGTGTACGGGTGGGTTCAAATTAACCTGGACAATGGCGGGTATAACTTGACATGTGACTTATGATTTGTGGGCCTTAGTCAAGGTCATAAGAGCTTGGGGTAAAAATCATATTGGGAGTTTCTAAAGAAACTGAAACTTTCCAGGCATGCGCATACCTTCTGGAGTGTGATAACATGAGTGGATTCCATCACGTTATCATGCGATGATAGTTAGACCCCGATTCCCACTGATGAGTTGGTTTACTCCTCGGGTGATCCCGACTAATTGTTCTTTCAGGTTTGGAGGAGAATTTGAGGTTACAGTGGGAGACATCCTGATTAGATAAAGTGATTAACCATTCTGATCTAGATTAGAGTGCACGTAGAGTGTTTCTTTTCTCTCTCTCTCTTTGGCAACGACCATGGCCCGACCCTAGACTATGACCCAGTGACCAAGTTATCCCAACTTTCTTAAAACACTAGCTTTTGGATTGTCTGAGTTGCCTACATCATTGCCACTCTTTCGTTTACCCTTTGTATTTCTCCAGAACACCTCGTATCACTACGAACATCCACTTCCATTGGATAAATCCATCGTATGGTTATATACGAACTCGAAAGAACTTTTTCCAGATTCGAGGATGGATTCTGGTTCTGGACAAATTGAATAGGACTATTTAGTTGTCTTATCCATTTACCTTCTCTCAGGTTGTGAGTACTCCGTGGATTAGGAGGGTACACCTATTACGCTTATTGCATAGTCTTCTTCCAAACCATAGGCAGGTGCCGAAAGGTGGGGAAGGATGAAAACCAATTCGCTTAAGTGTGGTGTACAGAAGGTAATAAGTAAAGACAAATAAAGGGATCAGAAACAGGGCTTGTGACTATTAACATTCACGACCAAACCACGTATTTCATCGCCACTCCTAATTCACCTTTGAATTTCTCCAGAACACCCAGTATCACTACGAAAATCCAATTCCATTGGATAAATCCATCGTATGGATATATACGAACTCGAAGGAACTTTTTGGAGGATGGGTTATGGTTCAGGAGAAATAGGAATAAGGTTTATTCAGTTGTCTTTTATCTTTACCTTCTCTCAGGTTGCGAGTACTTCTAGGATTAGGAGAGTACACCTATTATGCATATTGGATAGTCTTCTTTCAAACCATAGCCTGGTGCCAAACGGTACGGAAGGAAGAAAACCATTTAGCCTAACGATGGTGTACAGAAGGTAATGACTAAAGAAAAATAAAGGGATTTGGAGAGATGTCAATGAAATATACGGTTACAGTCATGAATCTGGATAATGGAAGAGGCATTACTAAGAATACCCAGACAACCCTTTCGAATCATTTTCATGTTTCAGTTTCACAGTGCATTATTAATTGAAAACTGATTTCTCAGTTAGACCCTTAATCCAGGGTATGTATTTACCATGTATGAATCTCACATCTGTATGGTTTTAGAGATGATGTGTGCGAGTAAGTTATTGGGAATTAGGTGACCATCCTCATTATATAGGAATTCGTTGTAATTGGTGATATTTGAGGAAATCGCCTGGGTACAGTTTTAAACCTACGATGCACAGGGTTTGAGTTATTCAACTCATGGGACTTATACAAAGTTTTGTATGTTGTCTAGTGTCCATTTGGACAAAGGGGTTGGTCCACGTACTATATTCTGTTTACTTATGACTTCTCAAGTTTTAGACACGTGTTTCGTAGAAATACAAGGTCCAAGTTTTAAGAAGTTATTGGTACAAGAATAAAGTAGAGAACCATGTGCTGCAAGTATCGGGATTCTTCAAGATGATCGAAAATGTAGATACTTGTGTTTGGTATTCGGTCGATAGTAATGATTTCGAGAAACTTGTTTCTCTTTCAGGTTACTCATAATTGGATGCACTCCTAAGTTGAGTAATGTTGATCGGCCTGTCTCCATTTTGTTGACATGCACTGGAGGCACCTGCATGATTTGAATCTGGTTCCAATTAAATCAGTGCCTCTGTTTCTATATTGTATATAGAACGGTTAATATCTTAACAATGTTAAGGTATATGGAGTTGTCCTGCTTATGCTTAAAACCAGACCCCTTGATAACTCAAGGCACGTTTTTGTAATGGCAGTTTGTGGGTTATCCCAGGGTATGACGAGGGGTAACTTTCTACCATCTGGAAGATCAATAGTGATATTGTTCTTGACTCGCCGCAGTTTTAGTAAAATGGACTTTTTCAGGAAACAGTAGTGGGAGTATGGTAGAACTGGAAGTGATTCCAGAACAACAAACGATTACTAAAAATTTAAATAGAACCTAAAGATTCAATCAGGTTTGACATTCCATTAGCCACTCCGCAGATATGGTGGGTAACCTCAGGCGCCCGAAAGGTACTTCGGTATCCTCAAAGATGGTGACAGGGAGGTTCTTGTTGACCCAGACTTGACAATACTGTTGTTCCAGACTATGATACCCGGCAGGAGGATGAGTATAGCATCGTTCTAAACTAGCTTTAGAAGTGCACGTTTATATGACTCTGCCAGAGGGTTGTTGTAGTCAGTGAGAGCAACGGAAATATAGTGGACAAGTAGCTTATGTCTATTTATAGACTAAAGCAGATATAGCGGAGATAGTTCATCAAATTTTGATATGACAATCATGGGCGTTGACTTCATCAGAATAGGGGATGGATCTGTTAAGAAGGTCGTAGGGTGTGATGTCCTGGTATTTGGATGACATACACAATGTAGGAAATAAAATTCCTATACTACGATCGTTTATACTGTGGTTGTGACACAGTGGTTTCTCCACATAGGATATGGATATAATATCAGGCATTTTGGTTACAAGATCTATGGTTTTAGATCTAGATTTTAAAAGTGTCCCAATCTGGGTACTTTGACAGTATTCTAAAGATATTTAGAATGGACGACTCCTGGCATGGTGGTGTACCAGCAGGTGATGGAGTCACCCTCTCTAAAGGTGTCTTACAGACTAAAGGGGAGAGGGATGTGCATGATTAACATATCACTTGTTTAGGCAATTGAGTTGATCATGACATATTATGTACCACACCAGATGTTGTTTTTGCACTAGCTGCAATAAGTTGATATTAATCTAATCCTGGAGAAACGATCGGAAGTAGTTTTAGAACATAAGTGGATGTTCTAGGGATATGATAACGGCAGCCTCCTTCGGGAGACAGTTATCATTCCAGGCTTCCAAGGTGACCTGGATGACATAGTGACTATCAGAGTTATAGTTTTCCCTCTGACGAGGGGAAGTAGTTTGGACAGGTGGTCCAAGCGGATACTGAGGGAGGCATGGTGCAGGATACTGATTTAATTCAGTTGACGATACCGTCTAAGAAGTTTGGATTTGGATTTCATTTGTGAACTAGGTCCCATCAGATATCCAGACATATTCTAAGATAGGTATTACTCAATTCGGGAGATGGCTTTCTCCGTGAACTTAAGATAAAGAGAGACATAGAAAGAAATATCCAGGCGGATCCACTCACTGAGGCTATTTCTCGAAAGCAATAGTTTCGCAAACAAGCTTTGTGAAACTGATTAGTAGAGGAGTTGGGTGTTTGGTATCACACGGGCTGTGAGTATGCGACATCGCAATAATTAGCCTTAAGTGCAAGTGGGAGATTGTTGGATATAGTTCCCTCAAATTCAATTATTGGATCGCAGGCACGTGATTGCAATGATTGAGGGATGACCTATACCGGTAGGACAGTCTTACTCGAGATGATAGTATGCTATCTGGTTTATCTTTATCATCGTGTACATGCTTTAGGTGACATTACAGATCACTATTACACGTTGATAGAGCCCATGGGATTCTTGCTTGACTACCAGCAGTATGATGGCGATCATATATGTGAGAATTGGGTAGTCTATAAACACATCCTTAAATTGTCCCTTGTCGAGGGAGTTTCGAGACTGGGCATCGATACTCCTGAGTAGACTAGGGTATACAGTCGAGACCCCGACGAGGGGCGGTGCCCGGTCTCACAAGCTATTGGTGTCAGTTGGTTCACCTAAGATGTATACAGGTGCTAATTGGGTTATGAGCATACCGGACGGACTCGCCGAGAACATGCTAGTTGGTATTATACCTGACATCAAATAGCAGTTCCTTGGTGACATGTGTACAGGTTAGTCTATCCGGACTGACGGAGCCCGAGATATGAGGATTTACGTGTCGATGCTGGACACGGGTTTCATGATATTTCGAGTGTCGGTGTTGGGCACTCAGGTTCCATGATTTTGATGTGTCGTTGATGGACACGCGTTGGTTGATATCCTCATACATACATGCATATGCTTTCATGATGTTTCGAGTGTCGATGTTGGACACTCAGGTTCCATTATGTTGGTTGTGTCATTGATGGACACGTGGATGATATCCACCTGCATATAGGCATATGATTCAGATATTTATTTGTATATGTCATCGGCATTGATTATATGGTTGACATATATGCATATATGGTCACCCTAGATATCATAGTATTACCTTTTTGATATAGTTACCTAGGAAATCGTTGTTTTATTCGATTTCTACCTGCTGATGTTTTCTACTCAAGAGTTGGCAACTCACTCCCGTTGTGCCACGGTTCTTGCAGGTTTGACCGCTTGGGATCAGTAGCGGTATCGCTGGCACACAGCTTGCATTCGGGTGTTTTAGTATGGTAGGTGGGACACATAGGATCGTGCCCACTCTTGTATTTATTATTTCTTATTGTATCTAGATAAACTACATCAATCAGAAACTAGACATTGTATATTAGTAGACTAGGAAGACTTATGTGATTGCGAGACTTATAGCGATGGTTGTATGTTTGCTTCTTGGGGGTTTGATGTCTCGCTTTATTTATCAATCTTTCTGTGCTGATCTTCACCGTTGGCTTTCGTGTGTGTGTGTGTGTATATATATATATATATTTCTTACTTGCATGGTTGTGATTCCGCCATTTGGCGAAGAGCTAGCTGCCGCTTGGGGATGCCTTTTATATTGTTATGTATATGTGGTTTCGGTTCAAAATATACAAGGGAGGTGCTGCCCAAAATTTTAAAGACGAAAAATGTTGTCAACTTTAGTACATTCTACTTGCATTTCCTTATATCATTGGATATGCATTTATAGATAAAATTTATTAAATTATACCTTTATTTCAAAACCGCACACCTACTATTTTCCGTAAAAAGGTTTAGATTTTCTGGGCTTCGGCTTTCTTGAATTACGTTACGCCTTTTGATGTTGGGTGATTTAAGTGCCGGTCACGTGCTAAATTAAGGGTCGTGACAGTAACTCAGATAATATACTATATACAACTGAGTAAGATTGTCCTATACATACATATCCTTAGCATCCTATACAATACAGGCCTCTAGGACATACATATCCAACATAGGGATCATCTGTCACATCCCTTCTTGTAAACTCATGTGGCTTCAGCTTCGTGAACTCTGAAGGCGATAGCTCGTCAATTTCAGCAACATCTGGTTCATCTGTCTGCACGGTAGACAACACCACGATTTCTGGAGTAGCCTGTATGTCAACAGTCCTCTCAATCTGAACGGCCGAACGCAATGGCTAGATCATCTGGTGTAGATCTCGAACGCTAGTCTCAAACGAGAAACCCTAGGATAGAGAGAAATTAATATGTTCCTACGTCACCGGAATAACACCCTGGTAAGTCCTCATCCCTGACGAGCTCGATCTGACCGCATCTCTAGCCGCAGCTCTTTCAGCTCTAGTAGCCAAGGCGACAGGAACCGCAAACAAACAATAATGAGGATAGATCATAAGAATGAATAGAATAATGAATATCAAATATGTACATCGTAAGGTTACTTAAGCGGAGCAGCGTATCGTAAGTATGCTGCGGAACATACACACGGTACGTTACTCTACTTCAGTTACCTACTCCATCAACCAAAGTCAACCTACGTAACGAAAGTTCGGGTCTAATACCCCCTCGGTCAAGTCTAAGTTCCGTAAAGTCCACACTAGGGTCCGAAATATATACGTCCTAGACTCCGCATAGTCAAACCTAGACTCGAACCAAGGTTAAACCTAACGCTCTGATACGAACATTGTCACGACCCGGGAATGGCACGTGACCGGTACTTGGATCACGTGAAATCAATAGGACCCCACCGTAACCCAAGTAAGCCGAAAACATAGAAATCTAAACCTTTTTAGTAAAATAATGGAGGTGAAGTTTTAAAATAATGGAATAATGAAATCAACTTCTTTCTTTTTAAAGTATGCATAAAGTTCTTTTAAAATGCAAGTGAATTATATGCTATAATTTGAAAACGTTTTCGTCATTTGAAATATGGGTAGCACCTCTTTTGTAAATTTTGATAAAAACAAGTACATGATCAATAATAATATGGCATACCCAAGCAGGAGCTAACTCTTCGCCAATTGGCGGAATCACAACCACGCAATATGAATATACGACGCCCAAGGCGAAGATCAACACAGAAAAGAAAGTAATGAAAACCAAAATATTATCAAATCCAAAATTAAGAATAGTACACACATCTCGCTCTATGTCTGAAAGGATATACAAGTCTCTGGTTTCTAAGTCTACCAAATTTACATAGTCTGGCTGATGGAGCTTTTAACTAGATACAAATGAATAATAAATGTATACAATGGCGGTTATGATCCGAGGATTAACCCACCTACCAATGCACATCACGAGAAGAAAAGATGTGCCAGCAAGCCGCTATTGATTCGAGCGATTGATCATGTAAGAAAACTATGGCACAATGGGGGTGAGTTACCAACTTGTGAGTAGAAGACATCAGCTGGTAGAAATCATGTATAACGATCTCTTAGGTCATATTGTAATATAATAATATCATACCGTGTGGTATCTAGGGCCATCGTGTATACATAAGTATAATAATATCATAATATTATGCTTGTGGTAATATATAGTACCATGTCATCCATGTCATATGTATCATCCAACGTGTGTCTAAAAACGACACATCAAATTATCATAAAACCTGAGTGCCCAGCATCAACACTAGAATCATCATAAAAGCCGTGTCCAGCATCAACACGTAAATCCTCATATCTCAAGTACCGTCTCATCAGATCTATCCTCATATCCATCTGTCTCATATCACTCCGGTCAGTATCCTCCGAGTCCAATACTGTCACCGGTAGGAAGTGTTCCCCTGCAGGCTCAACGCCTTTCTATACGATCTTCTTACCCCGGGGTACCATACCGGATCCACCATGTACCCGCAGACAGTGACTCCTCACTCCTCGAATCGGGTAATCATCATAGCTCAGCACCGAGAAAACTCATGGTGGACGTCGCAATATCATATCAAGAGAAATTGCGTTTTTAAAACAATCATAAGTTTTTAAGATGTATCAACGGTTCTTCAAATCCAGAAATCCCATGAAAATAGAATCTCATAAGCATGTAACAATGATGAAACAATATGTACATGCATAGAACTGTTGGTTATGTATGCCCTAGAGGCCATTATTGTATTGTACTAGTTTGTATATTACATTTTGGAAGCTTGGGATATATGCACGGATTGACGACAGTCTTGCTCGATATAGTTGTATGCTACTTGGTTTGTATCTATCTTAATATGTGTATATGTTTCTTTTAACATATCGCTAATACATATTGATGAAGCCCTTAGGATCTTTGCTTTACTACCAGCGTTGTGATGGCGATCACAATAGTAGGGGCTCGGTAGTCTATAATCACATTCTTATACAGGTCCCTAGTCGTAGGATTATCGAGACAGGGCATCGATACTCCAGAGTAGACTAGTGTATACGTTTCTCATCCCAGCAGGAAAGATGGTCTGTCCCACAGCCATCAGTACGTCGTACTGGAGATAGTATGTAGGAGCTCATTAGGTTATGAGTAACACTGGACGGACTCGTCGGGTACTGCTAGTTGGCATTATACCCATCGTCAGGTAGTAGTTCCTAGGTGACATGAGTACAGCTTAGTCCTTTGACTTGACACTGCTACTTCTCCTCATGTTTGTTCCCACTGCTCTTAGATTGCTACCCTACCACGGCTCTATTGAGCCTTGCAAACAGGTAGTAGTTGGGTGCTGTCCTGAAGCACTTGGAGGCAGTGGCGGTTAGACAGGATTCGTCTCTCCCGGTATTGGGGGTTGATATCGCGCTGTATTTGGAGAGCCATTATACAAAGTCCCTGGCCAGGGCAAATGAGATTTACAGGTAGGTGTTCCAGTAGTTTCTCAGGGTGTTCTGAGCTACACTCCAACACGACTTATACCGCTATTAGTGGTCTGACGTTTACCACCCCCTAGGCCCGATATGTGATACTCTTAGACGAACAGACCGGACTGTAAGGAGATTGTCACAGATAGGATCAGTAGGAGTTTGGATGAGCTTGCTCGTCGACCTTCTTATCGACAGATACCTGGGTAGCTGTTACGCACAACTAGTGCCGCTGATGTGCTTGTGGTTAAACCCACTGCCAGAGTACTGTAAAGTCTTGAGAGTCCCACACATAGGGTTTCCCAGCTTCGGGCGAAACGAGTAGAGGTCGTATGGTTTTACGACAGGGTTCGATCACATACATGTACTTGTGCGCATGTGGTGTTCGAGCGGACAATACTAGTGGGCTTTGGTTTAAACCAGATCTTAGTATTTGATTATTGGATTAACTTCGTCTCATAGTATTCGTGTTTCTCGGAACACGGATGCAGGTATGTATATACGGATGAGAGGGGGTATAGAATGAGATACCTCATTAGGGTTTTGACCATTGACTTGGTCAAAACACATATGAGAAAAAAAAGACTTTGTTATTTTTGATAAATGATAATATTTGTGGCATGGCTACTTATGTTGACCTTTTGACATGGGTTGACTTGTTGGCCTTAGATATTGTGATGAGATATTTTTGACCTAGATATTTTGGTATGATATTTTCCATACCATGCTTGAGGTCATATATAAGCTAGCCATTACATTTTTATAATCATTATCACAAATACTTTATCTTTCTTCATGCTTTCTCTCTCCTTCTTCCTCTCTCAAACCCTAGTGTATCATGTGTTGATAATCATGGGTTAATGAGACTTAGCTGCTCTAAATCACACTCTAATCACTCTAGTCTACTTAGATTACCAAGCTAAGTATTCTAGTTACCTCAAGTTGGAGGTTTAGCTCAAGGTTGGAACTTTCGGGTGGATCATCGTTGACACAAGGAGGCCGAATTTCAAGCACGATCCATACTTCCATCGATGAGCTTAAGGAGAGGATCGAAGACCCGAAGGACTTATTTTCTTTAGGTATACGTTCTATCATAGTAGATAAAATCCTAATATGCTAACTAGGTTTATGGTTAAAGATCCGGTTTAGTGTTATCCTAGAGCCAAGTTTCATGTCGTTGTAAAATTTTTGTTCCGCATTTGGCCACAGAATTGGCCGGAGCGCTAGCGTAACCCTTCATGGTATCAGAGCCAGCCCATAAACCCTAGACTAGAAAGTTTAAACAATGTTAAAACAACGAAACCGAAATGACTCCGTAACATCAAAACCAAACTGCATTTTCTGTCGAATTTTTAAAGGCTTCAAAATTTTTTTTAAACAATTGCAGAGTGATCCCTATACTGTGAGATGTACCCAGAACAAAAACGATGCAATTCTACCAACATTTGGCTGGCCACAACATCAAAAAAACAGGCCTCCTCGGTTTTATGGTGGAGAAATGCATCGAGTTTTGTTCTGGGTTCTTATCTAAATGAGTTTGGTTGTCTGGTGTTGTTTGTTTTTTGCCCAAATTTGAGTCTCTGTTGTTTTCTGTACGGGGCAATTTGGAGTGTTTCGAAGTCATTATATTTGACACTGTTTAATACTTTACAATACATTCACTTTTATCTGCGACCGTGAATGTCATTTGATCGGTAAACTCGTCTGATTGCTATATGTTCTTTTAGACGAGTTTGCAAACATGACATTCGCGTTGATGTTTTGTGCTTGTGCTGTGATTGTGGTTGGATAGTCATGGTGGATAGCATGTGATGCAATGTTAGTAGAACAGTTTATATTCAATTGTACATTTAATATTGCGGGGAGAGCGTCCGACATGTGGACTGCCGTCTTTGCCGGGTTGTATATTTTTTTGGGCACGACCGGGTTGAGGTCGATGTCACCATTTGTACATATTATTTTCTTTTTCTGTACTAGGATTACCCCGCGGTGGAGTGCACGAAAAGCTGGGTTCTAGAAGGCAACAAGCCCGCATCTCATGGCGTTGGGACGGAGGGGGCTTCATTCTAGAATTGGCGGGCTATTCGCCGCACTCGTAGGGGTATAGTTTGACCCACGGAGGGGCGCCTAAGTTACCGGATTCCATGATGTGCTGGGTGGCCCATTCACTTTGTTGAAGGGGGCTGCCTCACTTCTGGGATTGGCGGGTAACTTGCCGTGCTCGTAGGGGTCCAGGTTTCATTGCACAGGCTATCCACAAGACCGGGAATGTCGGGTTTTATTTGCGGCTCAAATGAAACCCGGGGCTCCAAGATTATCCACCATTCTATATTGTTGGCTGAGATTCCATGATGTTGATTATTATCATGCCTGGGAGGAATGATGTGTATAATTATATATATACTAGTAGATGTTGTATATGTTTTGCACCCGCGCTAGTCCAGCCCCTGCTCTGTCGTTAGTAAAGTAACCCAACGGGTGATGACGGGGCCCCGTGGCGAATGCGGATAGCATATACGTAAATTGTATTTTCGTTCTTTTCTGGTGTGATATGTTAAAATTGATGGGACCGCATTAATTTTGATTAATGCAAGAAAATAAATCTAAAAGATGTTGTTGGAACAAATTTCGAAAAACTACAGTTATATTCTTTCGCTTTGCATAATGCTATTCGGTCATGAATATCCAGCACCTCATTCTATAAGGCAAGAGCCGAGATCCCTTCGCGGGGAGTGACCTCTTGAGCTAAAGACTATACTATAGATTACTCGGTTTTTTCAAAACCAGAAATTTTCAAAAAGGCGGAGCTTAAACCACTCCTTTTCAAAATTGCTCAGGTTCCTTCAATGATATCAAGTTCATTACGTTAATGGGTTTTTCGCCAAAAATCCAGCAGTAGCCCTCCGTCATTTCAGATTGGTATTTCTGACTATTCGTGCTACGTATTTCGTGCTCAGCCGAGGCGTAGTATTCGGTAGCTATGTAATATTTTTCAGTAGCACATAATTCAATTGGTTGGGATAGTCGTGCGATCATTTTGGCTCAGTCAAGGACTCGTACGGGTGGGTCTAATGAAAACAAGATAATGATGGGTTGAACTTGATTAGGATCCTTTGATATGTTGGCCCAGTCAAGGTCACTTGGGTCCTAGGGGAAAAACCGCATCGGGAGTTTCAAATATATAGGAAACTTGCAGATTTAGCATACCTTCTGGAGTGTAGTGACTAGAGTGGATTCCATCTAGGTCATTACACAATGATACTTGGATCCCGATCTCACTGATGAGTTAGATTACTCTCAGGAGGTTATTTCACTTAACAATCAATGATATAAACCAAGTAGGTGTCTAGAACGGTGTTAGCGGGGCTACACCTCCAGGGAAAAGAGGTTATATAATTAAGGAACTTCGCGAAAGGGTTAGAAAACCTCCCTCAAAGTACCAACACTAGCTTGGCTAAAAGGTTAAGCAAGTATTGTGATGTGTGATTAAATCCTGACTAGTTCTTCTTTTAGGATTTGAAGAAGAATTTGAATAAACAGTGGGAGCCATCCTGGTTAGATAATTTAATAACCAATCTAATCTTGCAAGAGCGCACGCTGACTGTTTCTTTTCTCTCTCTCCGGTGGCAACCATTTCACGCCCTAATCAAGATAATAAAATGTATCGCTTGACCGATCCGAATTCTTATTCAGGGCTGGGGAACGTCGGTTTGGCTCTAACTTATGATGGCAATCGTAAATGTGAGCAAGGGAAAGAGGATTGTTTGAATTCCAAGGAGACCCCAATGAAGAAGAAGCATGCTATTGCATCTACTTTAGGTGTTCTCGTGATTAAGAACTGTTTTTCGGTCAGTCCTACTTCCTGGGTACTAGATACCGGATCAAGATCTCATATATGTAGTTTATTGCAGGGACTGAGAAAAAGTAGGATAGTTGCACCTGGTTATATGTCCCTCAGGATAGGGAACGGAGCACAAGTTAATGCGACAGCCGTCGGTGAATATCACCTAGTGTTGCCAAATGGCAATACTATGATTTTGAACAATTGCTACTATGTACCTTCCATGGTTTGCAACATCATATCAGTTTCTTTACTTGATAAAGATGGATATAACTTTGTTCTTGATAGAAATATCATGAACATTTACCTTGATAAGGTAATGGTTGCAGAAGGTACACTGTGTAATGGTATCTCTATTATAAATCAGAATACAGTTCTCAATGTACAAAACACACGCAAGAGAAAGAGTTCAGATACGAACGAATCCTACTTGTGGCATTGTAGACCTGGTCATATCGGAGAGAAAAGACTAAGTAAGTTACATAAAGATGGAATCTTGAATACGTTCGAATTTTCATATTATGAAACTTGTCAGTCTTGTCTTAAAGGAAAGATGACCAAATTTCCGTTCACCGGATATGGAGAAAGAGCAGCATAGCTCTTAGGACTCATACACAGTAATGTGTGTGGTCCGATGTCTATACATGCAAGGGATGGGTTCTCGTACTTCATCACATTCACTGACGATCTCTCTAGATTCGGATATGTGTATCTTATGAAACACAAATCTGAAGCTTTTAAGAAATTGAAAGAATTCAGAAACGAAGTAGAGAACCAGGTTGGCAAAAGTATCAAGATCGTCCGATCGGATAGAGGAGGGGAGTACTTAAGCACGGAATTCCTAGAATACCTAAAAGAGAATGGAATTCTCTCTCAGCTTACTCCTCCGTATACACTACAGGACAACGGTGTATCGAAGCGGAGGAACCGTACCCTATTGGACATGGTTCGCTCCATGATGAGTAATGCCGAGTTGCCTCTTTGATTTTGGGGACATGCGCTTTTGACAGCGACATATCTATTGAATGATGTTCCATTCAAATCCGTGCCTAAGACACCATTCGAGATATGGAATGGCAAAAGGCCGTATCTTAAACGTATTAAGATATGGGGTTTTCAGGCCTATGTAAAAGTACAAAATCCTGACAAATTGGAGGCACATTCAGTTTTATGCAAGTTTTTGGGATATCCTAAAAATTCAATAGGATATTTGTTCTTCCACACCGAGGAACAGAAGGTGTTTGTATCTCGCCACGCCACCTTTTTAGGGTGGCAATTTCTTGCAAAAGAAACAAGTGGGAGTTCGGTAGAACTAGAAGAAAATCAGTGACCACAAACTGAAACTGAATATTTGACAAAACCTCAAGATTCAATAAACCCAGACGAATCTCAGCCACTCCACAGATCTGGTTGGATTTCTCATCCACCCGAGATATACTACGGTTTTCTCATAGACAAGGATCGAGAGGATTGCATCTTGGAAGAAGATGACCCGACCAGTTTGCGGCAGGCCATTATCAGTAGGGACTCTGATAAGTGGCTTAATGCTATGCGATCCGAAATGGAGTCCATGTACACCAATAAAGTGTGGACATTGGATATTGCTCCACCTGGGGTAAAACCCGTTGGATGCAAATGGATCTACAAAAGGAAACTCGGTGTTGATGGGCAGGTGGAAACCTATAAGGCTAGACTCGTTGCAAAAGGTTTTCGTCAAAGACCTGGTGTGGACTATGACGAAACGTTTTCTCCAGTGGCTATGCTCAAATCCATTCGGATCCAACTTGCTATTGCTGCCTTCCATGACTATGAGATCTGGCAGATGGACGTAAAAACGTCTTTTCTAAACGGCAGTTTGGAAGAGTGCGTTTATATGGATCAGCCAGAAGGCTTTGTAGACAGTGGGAGCAGCGAGAAGGTGTGCAAGTTGGTTAAATCCATTTATGGATTAAAGCAGGCATCGCGGGGATGGAACATCTGTTTTTATGAAACAGTCAAGGAATTTGACTTCATCAAGAACAAGGATGAGCCTTGTATTTATAAGAAGATTGTAGGACGAACTGTCGTATTTCTAGTCTTGTATGTGGACGACATTCTTTTGATACGAAATGATATTCCTATGCTACAATCGGTCAAGCTATTCTTG
The DNA here is from genome assembly GCA_030015575.1 of Agapanthus africanus. Classification (NCBI taxonomy): domain Eukaryota; kingdom Viridiplantae; phylum Streptophyta; class Magnoliopsida; order Asparagales; family Amaryllidaceae; genus Agapanthus; species Agapanthus africanus. Next base: position 505,804,619 of record CM057342.1, on the reverse strand, counting down.
TCACAACGGTTCTCCATGAAGGACCTGGGTGATGCCTCGTGCATTCTGGGGATCAAAATCTACAGTGATAGATCAAAGAGATTACTGGGACTTTCACAGTCCATGTACATAGAGGACGTACTAAAGAGATTTAGAATGGAAGATTCCAAGTGCGGTAATATACTCGTAATGCACAGAATCACCCTCTCCAAGAAGATGTCTCCCAAGACTGATGAAGAGAAGGTTCGCATGAGCACTATACCCTACGCTTCGGCTGTAGGATCTATAATGTATGTGATGCTATGTACAAGACCGGATGTAGCTTACACGCTAAGCGTGGTGAGCCGGTATCATTCAGACACAGGTGAGAACCGCTGGACAGCAGTGAAGAACATTCTCAAGTACCTGAGAAGGACTAAGGAGATGTTCCTGGTTTACGGTAATGGAGACCTCAGGGTCGAGTCCTTTACCGATTCAAGCTTCCAGAGTGATAAGGACGACAGCAAGTCTATCTCGGGTTTTGTGTTTACCCTCAACGGAGGGACGGTGTGTTGGAGGAGTTCCAAATAGAACACCGTCGCAGACTCGATGATGGAGGCTAAATACATTGCTGCAAGCTATGCCGCAAAAGAGGCGGTCTAGATGAAGAAGTTCATTAATGAACTTCAGGTAGTTCCATCTATTGTTGACCTAATACACTACTACAAATATGGGTTGCCCCTATGGATTTATCGGTAGGGGCAACCCACTGCCCCTACGGATATATACGTAGGGGCGAAAAAAGACCCCGTAGGTGCAAAGGCCGCAGGTGCAAGTTGAGGCCCTGAACGTGCCCCTACGGACAAATTTAAGCCCCTACGGATATATCAGTAGGTGTTATAGCCCCTACGGAATACCCCGTAGGGGTAATAAAATCATATATGTAATTTTTTTTTTTGAATATATTGTATATACCTACGGATATACCCGTAGGTCCCTTTTAGATCCCTACGGATATATCCGTAGGGGATATAAAGTAGTTCCTACGGTTAAGTCCGTAGGGGCTTATCCCAACACCCTGGACTGATATCAGGTGGGAAAATATCAGGAAACCTGATATTTTCCCCTACGGATAAATTCGTAGGGGATAAACACTGGCCCCTACGGACATATCCGTAGGGACAACCCCAACACCCTGCACTGATATCAGGTGGGAAAATATCAGGTTTCCTGATAGTTTGCCCCTACGGATATACCCGTAGGGTTATGGTATGTACCTGCGGTTTAATCCGTAGGTACATATTGTCTGTATTTTTTTTTTAAAAATGGGCTGCCAGATTTTTTGCCGCCCTGTGCACAATACTATATACATCAATCAAATCATATATTGCAGTATTCATAATCACATCTCACGCATATATATAATATACAAAAGAAACCCAAAAACTGAATATGATATAAATACAAACCAATATCAATATCGTTTCAAAATGTAGTACAATGTGATATAAATAAATACATGTTTCAAAAAATAAGAACCAAAAAGCTACCCTAGTTCGGTCCAGCTCCACCTCCGAATAACGTTCGAATAACGCGCGCCTGCTCCTCGGTAAATAAACTCTCCAATGCTACATATAAGGGAGTCTGAGCGGCATGTGGAGCTGGCGATGTGGTCTGCGCAGCCGCCATCGAGGTAGTCGCTTGCGGAGCCGCGGCTGCGGGAGTCTGAGTGGGCGGTGGAGCTACAGGAGCTGTCTGCGGAACCGCAGCCGATGTAGTGGCTTGCGGAGCCGCAGCCGAAGGAGATGCATGTGGAGGCTCGGCCGATCTACCCTGTCGCGTCTGGACATAACGTGTGTAAGAAGCGTGTAAGAACTGTGTATTATTCGAATTCGTTTCATTATTAAGTTATTTCAAAACCCTGTTTGGATATCTAGTTTGGAAAAGCGTTGTTTATTTTAATTACATATGTATGTATGATTAATCAGACTTAAGTCTAAAACCAAATAAGCTCAACCTACGTACTAATTATGGATATGTTGATATGTATATAATATGAAATGATATTTTACTATAAAGTAGTATACATACCAGCATCTCCTTCAACTCCTGAACGGTGGCCCTCAAGCTATCCAGTTCCTGATGGACATGCCGGCCACTGGAGACGGAGGAAGTAACCGCCGGGGTGGAGTCCAACCTCATATGGGCCCTGCTAGGGCCCAATCCCCGGCCTCTCTCCCAACCTCCGTGGTGCCCTCCGTGTGCGGCGTCCAGAACTGGGGTCAGCAGCCTCGGATCGTTCTGTCCGGTAAAATCGATCCCCGAGGCCTGGGCCTGCTCAACCACCCGCTCCTACACCCACATTAAGCAGTAAAGTATAAGTATAAAATTTAAACTTGAACCTTCCAAAACTAAAATTTCAAATTTGGGTAGAAAAAATATTAACACTTACGCAGTACTCCTGGGTAGCGACGTCGGGACATCGAAGCTCGCCCGTGGCGGGATCTGTCGAGGTGCCGTGGACGGCAAGATATGCGGACAGCACGCTCGGTGTACCACCTGACGCCACGGTCCGAGATGTCTGCAATATTAGAAAGTAACTCTTAATATTAGAAATATTAGAGAATAACTCTTAATATTGCAGAATATTAGAGAATAACTCTTAATTTACCGATAACTCCATGGCTCGAGTAATGTTCCTCGAGCCACCTGTGTAAGTGGGGCGACCCCTCTTCGCCGACTTCCTGTTCTCCGTATTCTGAGCGGCCTGTTTCTGCACAACGCATTAACATTTAGTTTTCTAATTAAGAAACACAAAGAAATAAATTATATCATAAATAATGAATTAAATTTAAAATACATACTTGTTTGCGTTCGGAGTCGAAATAAGCGCACAATAGAGGCCATGTCTCTACGTCGACTCTCGCAAACGCCGGAGTAGATAGGAGGGCCGCTCTCTCTGCCTCGGGGTTCGCTATCCACAGGGAGTAGCAGTCGGCCTTCAGCTCATTCCTGTTGTATCGGACCTTGGCCTGCATGTTCTTCATCAGGCCATTGTACAGAGCATGAAGGTCGAGCACCCTCCCCGAGTGATCAGGGTCGGCTACAGGCTGAAAATCGTAATCCAACTGAAAATACAAAAAAAAACATTGTTATTAGATTGCAAGTGTTAATAATAAATATATTGGATAGATCAAATGAAAATATATATTAATACATACCCGAGCCTGTTCAAAGAAGAGGGCGAATGAGCGCTGGTGCTGCTCGCCCCACTCAACGTGAAGTGGATAGTTCTTCATGATCCGGCTCTCGTCCCCCAAATACCGGCCGAACCTCTCGGCATGAGGACCGGTATAGCGATAGTCAAGGGTAAAAAATAGGGGGAATGCTGCCTCCCCCCTAGCTCTATTAGGCCTCAGCCTATGGGACTGATTCGGGCCTCGAGTCCCCCTCTGGGGATGGAGAGGCCCTGCGTCTGCACGAAATATCAAGACAATCAATAATAAGACAAAGTTGTATTAAGAAATCAAGGTTAAACAAAAATTCAAGTGTGATATATACCTCCGGTGAATAACGCACGAGCCTGGGCCCGAGCAGCAGCACGAGCGGAACGATAGTTCCTCCGGTGAGGAACAACCGGAGTCCCGGACCCGGACGCATCCCCTCCAACTATAAAATAAACATCGACGCTAAATCTCCATGAAGTTCATATTTATTCTATAGAGCATATGTAAAATAAATAAATATTTTAAATTTATTCATACTAACCTGCAGACGATGCGGAGGGTACGGAAGCGGCAGGAGTGGCCCCTGTGGAAGGTGTGGACGCACCACCTATAATTAGACAATTAAAAATAGATTTTATAAGTAATTGCAAAAAGAATGTGTAGATCAATAATATAACGTTCTAAATCAATATGCATGAACTATAGGACATATAAACATACCCGCAGGTGCGGTGGTGTCACCACCTACAGCTAGACAATAATAAAAATTGCTAAGTAAGAGCAAAAGGAATGTGTATATTTATGATATAGCATTCTAAATCAATATACATACACTATATGATATATAAACATACCTGGAGGAGCGGGGGTGGCCTCTGTCCCAGATGTGGACACAGGACCAACAACTAGACAATTAAAAATAGATTTGATAAGTAATTGCAAAAAGAATGTGTAGATCAATAATATAACGTTCTAAATCAATATGCATGCACTATAGGACATATAAACATACCCGCAGGTGCGGTGGTGTCACCACCTACAGCTAGACAATAATAAAAATTGCTAAGTAAGAGCAAAAGGAATGTGTATATTTATGATATAGCATTCTAAATCAATATACATACACTATATGATATATAAACATACCTGGAGGAGCGGGGGTGGCCTCTGTCCCAGATGTGGACGCAGGACCAACAACTAGACAATCAAACATTGACAATATAAGTAATTTTGACATAAACAGGCATGAATATCTGTAATATTAAATTGAAAATGGATATGCGTACAGTATACCTGGAGGTGTGGCAAAATCCACACGGAAGGAGGCATCCGAAGGGGTCTCCGATCTGGGTGCAAGACCGGCCCTCTGAAGCTCCCTACGGAGCTCTCCGGGCGGCAGAACCGCTCTGCCTCTGCCTCTGCCTCTGCCGCGGCTGGAGCTCCTGCCGCCCCTCGCTGCTCCCGACATCGTCATCCAATCTAGATAAACGGTTCGTGGACGCATTAGACAATCATTAAAAGTATTGACTATATATGATCTAGAGCGTAAAATGTGAAGTAATAATATAACATTACTGATAACCTTTTTCGTTTCGTGGGCGCATCATACATATCTACTTGGATTTCATCGTCGATGTCATTTCTAACCCACGTAACTTCATGATCGGTCGAAGACAACCCGTCCTTCGAAACAGACGGTCGGAGCACTTTAAGCCTTCTCTCTTCTTCGTCCTCATCGCTGTCCTCGTATTCTGGGACATCGTAGACATCTCTAGGTTTCCATCGGCATACAACACTCCACCCCGGATGCTTCAAACACTGTGAGTAGTATACTTGGAACGCTTGGTTCGGAAAGATAAACGGATCGTCTTGACCGCAAAATCGAAGTGTGTTCACACTGGTCAATCCATATTCATCTTTCCAAGTCCCAAGACTGCTTCTCCACCTGTCTGTATCGGTTCGCGGATCGTACCAAGTACAGTGGAATATATAAAAGGGTTCTGATCGTCCGGGATAGTGGATGCCGAGTATACAATTTAAGTACCCATAGTAAATCACACCGTCCGATCCTACCGTCGCAATACCACTATTCTGAGTGATTCTAGATGTTTCTATGTCCTTAACTTCGAATTTGTATCCAAGGACACCAAATCCTTTGTAATGTGCAACCTCCATACTAGGAAATTGAGCTAAACATCTTGAATCACTCTCAAATGATGCAGACAAGTTCAGATCGTGGATCTAACAAAACAAATTTTACGATAAATACATAACGATACAAGTTTAGATTAAAACTGATAGCAATAAAATGTAATTCGAATAACTTACATGCTCTGTGAGCCAATCACAAAAATTATCCTGATGGTATTTTTCCAAACGCTCTTCGTTCCAATCAGGATGCCCCTCACGTACCTCGTTAAAATGAGTTCTGTTTTCGACAAATAATTGTGACATTAATATTATGTCATTTCATACACACACAAACACAGATATAACAATTAATCCAAAAGAACTTACTCTCTAATTTGTTCAAGACATTCGCAATTAAGCAAGATAAACCGGTATATCTTGTTGATAAACATAGTGTCTACCCTCTTATACTCGGCTTTACCATATGGCCCGTCTTGAATTCTTCGTGGTCGGTTAAGCCTTGTCTCAATGTTCTCGTCCAGATAGCGGGAACAAAATGTGGTTGCTTCATCAAGAAGATAACCTTGCATGATAGAACCCTCTGGTCGATTTTTATTGCGTATATACTTCTTAAGAGTGTAAAGGTACCTAATGAGAATATGTTGAATAAATAAACACGGGCATATATGACAAAAATAAATTTATAAATTGCACGAAACGAAAAATTACACGTACCTCTCGACGGGATACATCCATCGATATTGTACCGGTCCGGCTAACTTCGCCTCAGTTGCAAGATGAACCGTCAAGTGTATTATGATATCGAAGAATGACGGTGGGAAAATACGCTCAAACTTGCAAAGTATCAACGCAATAGAATTTTCTAGTTTATCCAGCGTCGCAACCTCCAGCGTTTTAGCACACAACTCCCTGAAAAAACAACATAGGTCGTTGATTACTAGACCAACCGAGTCGGGGAGAGAAGTCCTGAGGGCTAATGGAAGAAGGTGCTCCACGATAACATGGTGGTCATGACTTTTCAGCCCATCGATCTTGCCCTTCACAATTTTTATTTTCTTGCTGAATGATCCTGAGAAACCTGTGGGGACTTTCAAATCATGCAACACCTGCAGGAATCTTTTCTTCTCCGGTTGTGACATATGATAAGCGGCATTGGGAAGTACAAACTTGCCCGGTTTACCCGCTACCGGTTTAGGGTGCAGTTCACTTCTTATTCCCCACTCTTGTAGATCCATCCGGGCATTCATGTTGTCTTTCGATTTCCCGTCTTTACACAGAAGCAAGTTAAGTATGTGCTCTGATACTCCCTTCTCTATATGCATGACGTCCAGACAATGACGCACTGAATTTGTAGACCAGTACGGAAGCTCGAAGAAAATGCTTAACTTGTTCCAATATTGTGGTTTGACCTGTCTCGTCGGATCCATCCCGAAGGTCACGTTATTGTAACCATCCCATTTAGCAGTCACGTCCTCTCCGGACAATGGGGATGGAGGCCCAAGAAGCTCCTGATGACCATCAAAGTGAACCGTGTCTAACCTGTAGGGGTGGTCTGGAGGCAGAAAACGTCGATGGCCGCAATAACAAACCTTCCTGCTAAAATTCAAAAATTTTGATGTTGTGTGTTCATGGCAATGAGGACATGCTTTGTGACCATGTACGGACCAACCTGAAAGCATTCCATATGCAGGAAAGTCATTAATTGTCCACATTAAAGCCGCACGCAGTATGAAGGTTGTATTTGTGTTTGAATCATATGTCTCTACACCATCAATAAACAAAGTTTTCAGCTCCTCAATCAGAGGTCGGAGATAGACGTCGATATTGTTCCCCGGTGAGTTTGGTCCGTCGATAAGAAGAGGCATCATAAAGTATGATTGGTCCATAGCCAACCAAGGCGACAGATTATAAATTATCATTACAACGGGCCATGTACTGTGACTTCCAGCCATATAGTTGAATGGGCAGAAGCCATCGGCAGCCAGTCCGAGCCGGACATTGCGGGGATCGCTACTGAATATTGTGTGCCTCCTATCGAAATCCTTCCATGCCGGTGAATCTCTTGGATGGCTCATTTTTCCATTTTCGCTTGGAGGAGCACGATGATGCCAAATCATTGCCTCGGCTGTTTTCTTGCACCTGAATAGCCTCTGTAGCCTCTGTGTTATGGGAAAATATCGTGCTATCTTCACAGGTATATCAGGCTTCTTATCAGAATCTTTCGGCTTATACCTGGCCTCTCCGCATGTTGGACACTCTTTCAAATCTGAATTCTCTTTCCGGTACAACACGCAATTTTTAGGACATGCTTGAATCTTCTCGCACTTTAGACCCAAATCAGACATCATTTTCTGGGCTTCGTACCAGCTTTCGGGCACATTATTTCCCGGAGGCATAGAATCTTTCAAGAACGAAAGAAGCATTGTGAATGACTTGTTGCTCCATCCATTTAGGCACTTAATTTGGAAAAGTTGGACGAACCATGAGAGGGTGGAATACTTCGCATTCTCATAAATTGGTTTCCTAGCATCATTCATGAAATTTTCATATTTATCCGCACGCGGTCCTTGACCGGAAGGAATGTCATCTTCGGTACGAATAGATTCACCTAGGGCAGCCTCTACCATATCCTCCATTTCTTCTGATGGAAATAAATTTCCGTATCCTGCCGTATTACCGAATTCTTCTTCTTCTCCTGCCGCATTATCGTGTTCTCCTTCTTCTACCGCAGTACTGCATTCTTCTCCTTCCCCGTGATATTTCCAAATTGAATAAAGTCTAGTAAACCCATGTTTTACAATATGAAGCTCTGCCAATTCTACCTTCTGCCAGTACTTATTGCCACATCTATCGCACGGACAGAGAATCTTCTCTATTATGATCTTATTATGTGCTCGTGCAAATTCAAGGAAAGCAGCAACCCCTGCGACAAACTTAGGTTGCATACGTTGTTTTCAATCCACATACATCCAGTCCTTAACTCTGACGTACTCATGGGCCATGTTAGACTGAATAACATATAAATTGTAGGTTATGCTGACTATATTGAGAAATATAAGAACGGGATAGTTACTGACAAAGGAGAAAATCCATGTATATGCTTTGTGTGTGCGTTTGTCGTTGAAAAGAATAAATTATCGCACGTTATGTTGACCGATAGACGGGGACTAAGTGGCGCTTTTAATTAGTTTCATATATGGGTATCGATGGGAATATGAAGGTTTCATATTATCATATATTGGTTTTAACCCGAACATCTCGAGTCGCTCTCTGATTATGCGTTTGTATGTATGTGTTCCGGCTGTCGGGGGTAGGCTTCTATCCCATTAAGAATGTATAGAGCGAACGCCCATCACTTGTGCTTTCAACCGTTTCGAGTAAATTTCGGCAGCACCACCCCGCTGTTCTCCGAGTACACTGTAATAGAATAGATAATCATTTCAAAGCTGTGAAACAACGTTGAAATGAACATCTAATCTATCTTTGTACACGGAGAACCAGCGGAAAGGAACCGACGAAATATCTCGAAACGGATGAAAACACAAGTGAATGAAGGCGTTTGCTTTATACATTCTTAACTTGTCCACACGGGACAAATCTATGGGTTACCATACGATTGAATTTTCTCGTCGCGCAGACTATACGACGGTTGTTAGTATCGAGATATACTGTCCGATATTTAACAACCTTCGTATAGTTCTAGGTCACGACGAGCATCGCACGTATGTTAACCGATAGACGGGGACTAAGTGGCGCTTTAGTTTCATATACGGGTATCGATGGGAATATGAAGGTTTCATATCATCATCGAGTATCATATATTGGTTTTAACCCGAACATCTCGAGTCGCTCTCTGATTATGCGTTTGTATGTATGTGTTCCGGCTGTCGGGGGTAGGCTTCTATCCCATTAAGAATGTATAGAGCGAACGCCCATCACTTGTGCTTTCAACCGTTTCGAGTAAATTTCGGCAGCACCTCCCCGCTGTTCTCCGAGTACACTGTAATAGAATAGATAATCATTTCAAAGCTGTGAAACAACGTTGAAATGAACATCTAATCTATCTTTGTACACGGAGAACCAGCGGAAAGGTACCGACGAAATATCTCGAAACGGATGAAAACACAAGTGAATGAAGGCGTTTGCTTTATACATTCTTAACTTGTCCACACGGGACAAATCTATGGGTTACCATACGATTGAATTTTCTCGTCGCGCAGACTATACGACGGTTGTTAGTATCGAGCTATACTGTCCAATATTTAACAACCTTCGTATAGTTCTAGGTCACGACGAGCATCGCACGTATGTTAACCGATAGACGGGGACTAAGTGGCGCTTTAGTTTCATATACGGGTATCGATGGGAATATGAAGGTTTCATATCATCATCGAGTATCATATATTGGTTTTAACCCGAACATCTCGAGTCGCTCTCTAATTATGCGTTTGTATGTATGTGTTCCGGCTGTCGAGGGTAGGATTCTATCCCATTAAGAAAAAATGGAGTGTATTTCGCTGTGAGAGACTCTTCAAAGAAATGGAGGAAGAAGCACTAAAGAAAAAAGAGAGAAAAATAAGAATATAAAGTTGAAACTAAACTTGAGCTATCCGCTGAAATCATAAAGCATAGGAAAGTTGATTGAGTCTTGATCTATTGCTCTTTCTTTGCATTATCTCGTATGTCCATTTATAGATTTTAATGCCACATGAGATGTAATCAGTCAACTCCCTATGGTTGTATTAATGTCAGCTCTTACACAATATGGGTATCTGCCTTACGATTAAGACAACTATGGAATATGTTAATTTAAAATGTAAGGCTAGCTTTCTATGTATTCTGAGGGACTGCTTGCATAGAACTTAGCTTGATCCTCTCAATTATTACACATAAATATGCTGACATGCCTCTCATAACCCTAACCCCAGCCCCACAGTAACCCTAACCCTAGCCCCAACCCTAACCCCAGCCCACAGTAACCCTACCCCAGCCCCACAGTAACCCTAACCCTAGCCCCAACCCTAACCCCAGCCCACCGTAACCCTACCCCAGCCCCACAGTAACCCTAACCCTAGCCCCAACCCTAACCCCAGCCCACCGTAACCTTACCCCAGCCCCACAGTAACCCTAACCCCAGCCCCACCGTAACCCTAACCCCAGCCCCACCACAGCAGCAGCCGAACCCCAACCCTAACCCTACCCCGACCCCGACCCCGACCCCGACCGCCACCGCGCCCCTGCCCAAACCCAACTCTCGCGCGCGCAACCCAGACCCAGCCATGAATAATCCAAAAATGCTTTAATTTACCTCGAGATTTATACCTGAACGGGTGCGCTGGTTACTTGGAGCGACGACGGCGTCGAATTGGCGAAGAAACCGGCGGTGGCGACGACGGTGGCGACGAAACCGGCGGTGGCGACGAGGATGGCGACGAAATCGGCGGTGGCGACGACGGTGGCGACTCTGCCCAACGACGGTGGCGACGCGACGGTGGCGATTTAGGGTTTTTCGCGCGCGTTTGAGGGAGAGAGAGAAAATGAGCGTAGGCTTTTCGATCTGGCTTTGTTTTAAATCGATATTTACTTGCCCCTACGGATATATCCGTAGGTCCTTTGTTTGCGCCACCGTAGGGGCAAACACCAAATTAAGAATTAAATTTTTTATTCTTGAACGTCAGTGCCCGTAGGGGCAACCCTTTAGCCCTACGGACTAATCCGTAGGGCCAAGTAAAATCTGCCCCAACGGATAATTCCATCCGTAGGGGCAACCCCCTATTTTACTAGTGATACCTTTGTATTGTAATAACAATGGGGCTATAGCTTTAGCAAAGGAACCACGGTCCCATCAGAAATCCAGACACATCTAAAGGCGGTATCACCTGATCAGGGAGATTATTGATCGCCAGGAGATCGAGGTGTGGATAGTGGACACTAAAGATAACACGGCGGATCCATTCACAAAGCTCGTCCCTCAAGCACAGTTCGAGAGACTTTTTGAGCTATTGGGTATGCAGTACGCCAGCAGCTGGCCTTAGTGCAGACGTTGAGTATGCGGTACACTAATTATTGGCCTTCAGTGCAAGTGGGAGATTGTTGGATATGTATGCCCTAGAGGCCATTATTGTATAGTACTAGTTTGTATATTATATTTTGGAAGCTTGAGATATATACACGGATTGACGACAGTCTTGCTCGATATAGTAGTATGATACTTGGTTTGTATCTATGTTAATATATGTATATGTTTCTTTTAACATATCGCTAATACATATTGATGGTGCCCTTAGGATCTTTGCTTGACTACCAGCGTTGTGATGGCGATCACACTAGTGGGGCTAGATAGTCTAAAAGCACATCGTTATACAGGTCCCTAATCATAGGATTATCGAGACAGGGCATCGATACTCCAGAGTAGACTATTGTATAAGTTTCTCATCCCAGCATGGGAGATGGTCTATCCCACAGCCATCAGTACGTCGTACTGGAGATAGTATGCAGGTGCTCATTGGGTTATGAGTTACACTGGACAGACTCGTCGGGTACTTCTGGTTGGTACTATACCTATCGTCAGGTAGTAGTTCCCAAGTGACATGAGTACAGCTTAGTCCGTTGACTTGACACTGCTACTTCCCCTCAAGTGTATTCCCACTGCTCTTAGATTGCTACCCTACCACGGCTCTATTGAGTCATGTAAATAGGTAGTAGTTGGGTGCAGTCCCGAAGCACTTGGAAGCAGTGGCGGTTATACAGGATTCGTCTCTCCCAGTATTGGGGGTTGATATCGTGCTGTGTTTGGAGAGCCATTACACAAAGTCACTGGCTAGGGAAAGTGAGATTTACTGGTAGGTGTTCCAGTAGTTTCTCAGGGTGTTCTGGGCTACACTTCGACACAACTTATACCGCTATTAGGGGTCTGACGTTTACCACACCCTAGGCCCGATATGCTATACTCTTAGACGAACAGACCGGACTGTACGGAGATTGTCATAGATAGGATCAGTAGGAGTTTGGATGAGCTTGCTCGTCGACCTTCTTATCGACAGATACCTGGGTAGCCGTTACGCACAGCTAGTGCCGCTGACGTGCTTGTGGTTAAACCCACTGCCAGAGTACTGTCGAGTCTTTAGAGTCCCACACAGAGGGTTTCCTAGCTTCGGGCGAAACGAGTAGAGGTCGTATGGTTTTACGACAGGGTTCGATCACATACGTGTACTTGTACGCGTTTGGTGTTCGAGCGAACAATACTAGTGGGCTTTGGTTTAAGCCGGATCTTAATATTTGATTATTAGATTTGCTTCGTTTCATAGTATTCGTGTTTCTCGGAACACAGATACGGGTATGTATATATGGATGAGAGGGGGTATAGAAGGAGATACCTCATTAGGGTTTTGACCATTGACTTAGTCAAAACACATATGAGAAAAATAAAAGACTTTGTTATTTTTGATAAATGATAATATTTGTGGCATGGTTACTTATGTTGACCTTTTGACTTGGGTTGACTTGTGGACCTTAGAAATTTTGATGAGATATTTTTGACCTAGATATTTTGGTGAGATATTTTCCATGCCATGCTTGAGGTCATATATAAGCTAGCCATTACAATTTTATAATCATTATCACAAATGCTTTCTCTTTCTTTAAGCTTACTCTCTCCTTCTTCCTCTCTCAAACCCTAATGTATCATGTGTTGATAATCAAGGGTTAATGAGACTTAGCTACTCTAAATCATACTCTACTCACTCCCGTCTACTTAGATTAGCAAGCTATGTATTCTAGTTACCTCAAGTTGGAGGTTTAGCTCAAGATTGGAACTCTCGGGTGGATCATCGTTGACATAAGGAGGCCGAAGTTCAAGCACGATCCATACTTCCATCGAGGAGCTTATGGAGAGGATCGAAGACCCGAAGGACTTGTTTTCTTTAGGTATGCATTCTATCATAGTAGATAGAATCCTAATATGCTAACTAAGTTTATGGTTAAAGATCCGGTTTTGTGTTATCCTAGTGCCAACTTTCGTGTCGTTGTAAAATTTTTGTTCCGCATTTGGCCACGGAAGTTGGCCGGGGCGCTAGCATAACCCTTCAAGAACAGTACTGTAAAGTACAACAAGTGTTTTTATATGAGCCTGTTGTGTAGCTAGGTAAGGAAGTGCAATATCTAAACTAGTATATATGGTACTGGTTACTAAATAATAACTAAAATTCTACAGGTTATAAGGTGATACAGTGACATAGCGATTTCTAATGTGTACGTGGCATGACAATTACCGATGATGTGTGTGTGAGCTGGCGTGTATATGTACATGCAACATGCGCATCATCGGTAATGGTGCGTGTGTCCTAGCAGACAAAATCATATAAAGATATGTACACGAATCGTAGTATATATATCGCAATGAAAATTACATGAGCGTATGCAGAAATAAAGAAAACGTAAACGCGAACAGTATAAATTACGTAACTACGTATGAGCCATACAGTTATAGTTTAAAATAGTATGAATCATTGTTTTTGAAAATAGGAGCTACTATGTTTTTGAAAGGATACCATTTGAAAATTCGTAGCATCCCTTGAAGTTATCATTTTAAAGTGCATAACGGTTGGTTAGTTTTGAAAATAGGTATGCCTCAAAATATATCCTAATGTCTACTTAAGTGATTTAAAAACAATATTTCTTGAGTCGATATATACATAAGTCGGCGATCCATCCTCATCATATCACGTACGGTTTAATCCATCGTACAATATCATCAAATCAAATAGTACGGATCTATCGTCACGTACATCGTATCACGTACGGTATAATCCATTGTACAATATCATTAAATCAAATAGTAAGGATCTATCGTCACGTACATCATATCATGTACGGTATAATCCATCGTACGATATCATCAATCAAGTAGTACGGATCTATGGTCACGTACGTCATATCATCTCATCTTGTCATATATCAGCACATGGCATATCATCTTGTATCGCATCATGTATATACAACGCCTTCTATTATCATTTCATATCATATCGACTCGTTTCATCAGATCGGGTCATATCCTCATCATATCGTATTATAGTGTAAATATATGTAGTTATATACTTTCATGAGTCGATATAGATCGTAGGCTAAGAACTAGTCCTATGGATATGTCATTCTACTAATATACTGCTATTGTTGGTTTACGGCAGCGCCCCGGCCGTCAATCCGAGGACAAATGCGGAACAAAAACTTTTCAAACTTGGCGCTACCACAATCTATCACCCGGATCGAACCATTAACCGTTAACCAGCGAACTACAAAGAAGTTTAGAATGGCTATACCGATCGATCCGTGTCCTTCGGTCTTTAGCTACCATCTTTAGCTCCTCACGGTATCTCCGATCTTGCTCGATCTCCAGTCTCCTCGTAGAAAGGGCACCACGTAAAGAAGTCTTTTTACGGGCTCCCGCTTCAAACCGAAGCAATTTAGACTTGAAGTTTGCTAGCCGACATGTCCAAGGTGATGTAGAGAATGTGTGTGATAACTTTGTCTAACACTCAATGATTCTCAACTCATGAGATGGAATGAGTGAAGGTTAAAGTGGATGCCATGGGAGAGGAGATGGTGAGCTCAAGTATAAGAAAAGAGAATAAGAAGTTATCCTTTTGTTATTGTGTGAGATAATGTTGTGAGTAAGCTAGAAAAATAATCCAAGAGCTAACCCCAAACATATGTGGCTGCCCTCTCTCTCCTCCCATCACAATCTCACCCAGTAATCAATCATGAAATGATGGCATGCACAAAAATAAGACCATGAGTCACTACCCTTTCACATGCCACATTTAATGCATCTAATAATGACTTGAGCTCACAATTTCCATTTGCAAACATTAATCCAAATGTTTACAACAATAAATAGAATGGCATCTACTAAAGTAAACTCGTGATGGATCACAAGAGTACCTGCATCCGCATTCCGACTGAATGCGAATGTAATGAGACGAAAGTAATCCAACAAATCTAATACTAGGATCCGGCTTAAACCAAAACCCACTAGTATGATCCGTCCGATCATGATCCGTGCATAAGTGCACGTATATAATTGAACCCTGCCATAAAAACCATACGGCCTCTACAACATTTCGCCCGAAACTTGGGAATTATCTATGGGGGACTCTAAAGACTCGTCAATATGCTGGCAGTGGGTTTAACCACAAGCACGTCAGTGGTACTACCTGTACATAACTGCTGCCCAAGTATTGAGTAAAAGGGATACCGATGATCGAACTCATCCTAGAACCCTACTGAGCCTATCTGTGACAATCTCCGTACAGTCCGGTCTGTTCGTCTATAAGTATCGCATATCGGGCCTAAGGGGTGGGTAAACGTCAAACCCTCAATAGCGGTATAAGTAGTGTCAGAGTGTATCACAGAACGCTTTTGAGAAACTACTAGAATACCTACCAGTAATTCTCACTTGCCTTGGCCAAGGACTTTGTGTAATGGCTCTCCAGAAAAAGCGCGATATCAACCCGCAATACCAGGAGAGACTAATCCTGTCTAACCGCCACTGCCTCCAAGTTCTTCGGGACTGCACCCAACTACTACCTGTTTGCACGACTCATTTGAGCCGTGGTAGGGTAGCAATCAAAGAACAGTGGGAACTCACTTGAGGCAATGTTGCAGTGTCAAGTCAACGGACTAAGCTGTACTCATGTCACCTGGGAACTGCTCCTGACGATAGGTATAGTACCAATCAGCAGTGCCCCTGCGAGTCCGTCCGGTGTACTCATAACCCAATGAGCACCTGTATACTATCTTATGTGAACCAACTGACACCAATGGCTTGTGAGACCAGCCACCGCCCCTCGTTGGGGTCTCGATCCGTATACACTAGTCGACTCATGGAGTATCGATACCCAGTTTCGAAACTCCCACGACTAGGGACACTTTAAAGATGTGCTTATAGACTACCCAACTCTCATGTATATGATCGCCATCATACTGTTGGTAGTCAAGCAAGAATCCATGGGCTCTATCAACATGTAATAGTGAACTGTAATGTCACCTGAAGCATGTACACGATGATAAAGACAAACCAGATAGCATACTATCATCTCGAGTAAGACCGTTCTACCGGTATAGGTCCTCCCTCAATCATTGCAATCATGTGCCTATGATCTAATAATTGACTTGAGGGCACTATAGCCAACAATCTCCCACTTGCACTCAAGGCTAATTATTGCGATGTAACATACTCACAGCCTGTTTGTTCGAGAAAGCTCGTTTGCGAAACTATTGTATTCGAGAAATAGCCTCAGTGAGTGGATCCGCCCTGATGTTTCTTTCTATGTCACTCTTAATCTCAAGTTCGCGGAGAAAGCCATCTCCCGAATTAAGTAATACTTTTCTTAGAATATGTCTGGATATCTGATGGGATCAAGTTCATAAATGAACTCCAAATCCAAACTTCTTAGACTGTATCATCAACTGAATTTAATCAGTATCCTGCATCATGCCTCCCTCGGTATCCGCTTGGACCACCTGTCCAAACAACTGCACCTCATCTAAAGGAAAACTATAACTCTGATAGCCACTCTGTCATCCAGGTCACCTTGGAAGCCTGGAATGATAATTGTCTCCCAAAGAAGCTGTCGTTATCATCTCCCTAGAAAATTCACTTATGTTTTAAAACTGCTTCCGAACGTTTCTCCAGGATTGGATTAATATCACAACTTATTGCAGCTAGTGCAAAAACAACATCTAGTGTGGTTCTTGATATCTCATGATTAACTCAATTGCCTAAGCAAGTGATATGCCAATCATGCACATCCCTCTCCCTTTTAGTTTGTAAGACACCTTTAGAGAGGGTGACTCCATCACCTGCAGGTTCACTACCTTTCCAAGAGTCGTCTATTCTAAAACACCTTTAGAATACTGTCTAAGTACCCAGATTGGGACACTTCCCAAATCTAGATCTAAAACCATAGATCTGGTAACCAGAATGCCTGATGTTATATCCATATCCTTTGTGGATAAACCACTGTATGACAACCACAGTATAACCGGTCGTAGTATAGGAATTTTACTTCCTACTCTGTGTATGTCATCCAAATACCAGGACATCACACCCTACTACCTTCTTAACAGATCCATCCCCTATTCTGATGAAGTTAAAGCCCATGACTGTCACATCAAAAAATAGATGATCTATCTCCGCTATATCTACTTTAGTCATTAAATAGACATAAGCTACTTGTCCACTATACTTCCGTTGCTCCCACTGACTACGACAACCCTCTGGCAGAGTCATATACACGTGCACTTCTAAAGCTAGTTTAGAAAGACGCTATACTCATCCTCCTGCCGGGTCTCATAGTCTAGAACAGCAGTAGTGGCAAGTCTGGGTAAACAAGAACCTCCCTGTCACCGTCCTTGAGGCTACCGGAGTACCTCTCGGGTGCTTGAGGTTACCCTCCATATCTGCGGAGTGGCTAATGGAATGTCAAACCCGATTAAATCTTTAGGTTCTTATTAAATTTTCAGTAATCGTTTGCGGTTCTGGAATCACTTCCTGTTCTACCATACTCCCACTACTGTTTTCTGAAAAAGTCCATTTTGCTAAAACTGCGGCGAGTCAAGAAAAATATTACTATTGATCTTCCAGATGGTAGAAAGTTAACCCTCATCATAGCCTGGGTTAACCCACAAACTGCCATTACATAAACGAGCCTTGAGTTATCCAGAGTCTGGTTTTAAGCATAAGCCGGACAACTCTATATACCTTAACATCGTTAAGATATGATCCATTCTATATACCATATAGAAACAAAGGCACTGATTTAATTGGAACCAGATTCAAATCATGCAGCTGTCTCCAGTGCATGTCAACTAAATAGAAAGAGGTCGATCAGCATTACTTAACTTAGGAGTGCATCCAATTATGAGTAACCTGAAAGTGAAACAAGTTTCTCTTAATCATTACTATCTACTGAATACCAAACACAAGTATCTATATTTTCGTTCATCTTGAAGAATCCTAATACTTGCAACACCTGGTTCTCTACTTTATTCTTATACCTATAACTTCTCAAAACATAGACCTTGTATTTCTGCGAAACACTTGTCTAAAAACTAGAGATGTTACAAGTAAACAGAATATACTATGTGTAAGTCCATGCTATCTCTCCCGGTACTTTCGGGCATGTGGAATTAGGTGAAAAACAATTTTTCTAGAGGCGGTAACATGGACTCAAAACCGGATCTTTGTTAAACTACAAACTAACAACCTAACAAGAGTTTACCTACTCGGTTAGGGGGATATACCTTTCTTGAACTCCTTCGTCTTCGACTCCTTCCGGTGTACGGATCGGCCTCACCTCGTCGTCTCCTTGCGCCGAAGATGGATCCACCCGAAAGCTTCTACCTTTGGCTTCTTCTTCGAACTTTGAAGAAACTAGATCACTTGGCTTACCAGGCCTTGTGAACTAGAATGAGTAGATGAATGTTTTGGTGTCTTTTTATCTCTAAGGCAATGAGTCTCAACACATGAGAATGGTTTGCCTTGAGGTAGAGAGAGCAAGAGGAAGAGGGAGAGCTTGAGAATGAGAGAGCTCAAGAGAGAGAAAACAAATGATATAATGAACCATACTCTTCTCATTCTCACCTCTCATAATCCAAAAACCATCATAACAAAAATAGTAATCAAGTATTGTGTAAATGGTTTAAGTCAAAATAGCTATATCATTTCATGCGCTCATTTTGCATAAATAAACAAGCAAGCAAAAGTCTTTGCCATAGAATGATAGCCATTGTCATGATGATGGTCAACTAGTCCAACCTAGTCAACCGGTCAAGAAAGTCAACAAGTCAACAAAGTCAACCCCTCAACAACCATGTCACTATAATACTTAATTAATATTAATGTTAATCATATATCTTATTCTCATTAGGGTTAAGCAAAAGACAATGGTCAACAGTCAACTGTCAACAGTCAACAGTCAACAACCCCAATGAGAATACTCTGCCTCTGTCTTTCTGTCAACTGTGCATACACACCCGCATCCGCGTTCCGAGGAACACGAATACAAACGAGATAAAATCAATCCCAAAACGTACACTAGGATCTGGCTTAAACCAAAGCCCGCTAGTGTTAACTGTCCGGACACTGTACGTGCACAAGTGCACGGATGTGACCGAACCCTGTCGCAAAACCATGCGACCTGTCGCAAAACCATGCGACCTCAACTCTTTTGCCTAAAGGCGAATAGCTTTTTGTGTGGGACTCTAAAGACTCGACAATACGCTGGCGGTTGGTTTAACCACAGACCTCAAGCGACACTAGCTGTGCGTAACGGTCCCCAGATAGATGCCGACAAGAAGACTGACGAGGTGAAACCCATCTGAACTCCTACTGAGCCTAAATATGACAGTCTCCGTACAGTCCGGTCTGTTCGTCTGATACATCGCATGGCGGGCCTAGGGGGCGATAAACGTCAGTCCCCTAATAGCGGTACAAGTCGTGCCGGAGTGAAGCCCAAAACACCCTGAGATAACACTGGAAGCCTACCAGTATATCTCGCTTGCTCTGGCCAGGGACTACTCGTGTAATGGCTCTCCTAGACACAGCGCGATGTCAACCCCCAATACCGGGAGAGACGAATCCTGTCTAACCATCACTGCCTCCAAGTGCTTCGGGACTGCACCCAACTGCTACCTGTTTGCATGACTCCTTTGAGCCGTGGTAGGGTAGTAATCAAAGTACAGTAGGAACACACTCGAGGCGAAGTGACAGTGTCAAGTCAGCGGACTAAGCTGTACTCATGTCACCTGGGAACTGATAACTGACGATAGGTATAATACCAACCGGTCAGTTCCCGACGAGTCCTGTCCAGTGTACTTGTAACCTAACGAGCACCCATATACTATCTCCAGTACGACGTACTGATGGCTGTGGGACAGACCACCTCCCACTCTGGGATGAGAAGCGCATACGCTAGTCTACTCCGGAGTATCGATGCCCTGTCTCGATAGTTCTGCGACTAGGGACCTGCATAAGGATGTGCTTATAGATTACCCAGCCCCCACTAGTGTGACTGCCATAAACGCTGGTAATCAAGCAAAGATCCTAAGGGCTCCACTAATGCGTATAGGTGATATAATAAAATAAACACAAGTACACATTGAAGTAGAAACAAACCAAGTAGCATACTACTATTTTGAGCAAGATTGTATATACAAGGTGAATACCCCAAGATTCCATTAAGTAATATACAAACTAGTATGATACAGTAATGGCCTCTAGGGCATATACACTAACAATCTCCCACTTGCACTAAGGCCATGTACTGGCGTATCGAAGACCTATCATCTCGATCAGCCGCTCGAACTGAGTCTGGGGCAAGGCCTTGGTGAATGGATCTGCAGTGTTATCTTCTGAAGCAACCCTCCGAACCTCGATCTCCTGGCGATCCACGATCTCCCTGATCAGGTGATACCGCCTCAAGATGTGTCTGGATCTCTGATGGGACCTGGGTTCCTTCGCTAAAGCTATAGCCCCGTTTTTGTCGCAATACAGAGGTATTGGATCAACAATGGACGGAACCACCTGAAGTTCTTTCAAGAACTTCCTCATCCAGACAGCTTCTTTTGCAGCATCAGATGCAGCGATGTATTCCGCTTCCATCGTCGAGTCTGCAACGGTTTCCTGTTTGGAACTCTTCCAACACACCGCCCCTCCATTGAGGGTAAAGACAAAACCCGACATGGACTTGGAAGCATCCTTGTCACTCTGGAAGCTGGAGTCCGCAAAGGCCTCGATCTGGAGGTCTTTTCCGCCATACACTAAGAACATCTCCTTAGTGCTTCTTGTCACACAGGTTCTCCATGACTGATACCGGCTTACCACACTCAGTGCATAAGCTACATCCGGTCTGGTACACAACATCGCATACATTATAGAGCCTACCGCAGAAGCGTAGGGTATAATAGACATGTGATCCCTCTCCAAATCAGTCTTGGGAGACATCTCTTTAGAGAGGGTGATCCCGTGACAAGCCGGTAGGTTACCGTGCTTGGAATCTTCCATACTGAATCTTTTCAGTATGGTGTCGATGTACCTGGACTGTGAAAGTCCTAATATCCTCTTGGATCTATCACGATGGATCCGGATCCCCAGGATGTATAAGGCATCACCCAGGTCTTTCATGGAGGACCTGTGTGACAAGAACCCCTTGACAGATTGTAGCATAGGAATGTCATTTCCTATTAAGAGAATGTCATCCACGTATAAAACGAGGAAAACTACAGTTCTCCCTACAAATCAACTATAGATGCATGGTTCATCTGGATTTTTGATAAAGCCAAATTCCTTGACCGTCTTATCAAAACAGATGTTCCAACTCCGCGATGCCTGCTTTAGTCCATAGATGGACTTAAGCAACTTGCACACCTTTCCGCTGGTCCCACTCTGAATGAAACCCTCTGGCTGGTCCATATAGACACACTCCTCTAAATTTCCATTTAGAAAAGCGGTCTTTACGTCCATCTGCCAAATCTCATAATCGTGGAAGGAAGCAATGGCAAGAAGGATCCGAATGGATTTCAGCATAGCTACTAGAGAAAAGGTCTCGTCATAGTCCAAACCAGGTCTTTGACGAAAACCCTTTGCAACCAGTCTAGCTTTATAGGTCTCAACCTGTCCATCTACACCAATCTTCCTTTTGAAGATCCACTTGCATCCTACGGGTTTTACCCCGTCGGGAGCAATGTCCAACGTCCATACCTTGTTGGTGTACATGGACTCCATTTCGGTCCGCATTGCATCCAACCATTTTTCCGAGTCAATGCTCTGAACGGCCTGCTGGAAGCTAGTAGGCTCATCATAATCTATGATGCAATCCTCTCTATCCCCGTCTATGAGAAAACCGTAGTATCTCTCGGGCGGATGAGACTGCCTACTACTCCTGCGGAGCGGCGTAGGAATATCCTTGTAACATTTTAAAAATAATTAAATAAATAATTAAATGAATAAAAGTGTTTAAGCGAATTTTAGGATTTTCGGTAAAGTAAAATGTATTTTTCGTAAAACCAAACCGTGATTGTTTTTCACTATAAATTTAAAAATATCTATTTTAATTATGAAATTACTAGTAAATAGTGTTTATTTAGCCACTTATAAATTTTTGGTTTAATAAAATATTTTTCCTAAATTAATTATTTTAAATATTAACATAAGCTTTATTTTTACACTAAATTAGTGTAAATTACAAATTTAAATGGTTTTAATTTGTAAAAATGAACCATGGCATATTAGAATTTAGTGTGTATCATGCAAAATTTATTTGCAAATTTTTCCTTGTTTCTAGATCTTTCTTGAGTTATTTTAGAAAAGAATTAAAAGAAAATGAATAAAGCATGAAAAGACATTAAGATGATGACATTTTGGAGAAGTTTCTACACCATTTTTCATGTGTTTCTCCCTCTTCCCCTTATTGTGGCCGGCCTCCCCATCACCATGGCTGCCCCCCCCATTTTCCACCTCATTTTTATTCAAAAATCATCAAAAATATTACAAAAATCCAATTTAAATTCCACAAAAACCTAATTATTTCATACCCTTTATTCTCTACTCTTCTCTACATGGATTTTGGAGTGGGAAAGCATGTATTTTTGAGGCTCATTTTCAAGTTTGGACATGAGGTTGTGGAGGTATAAATCCTTCTCTTTTGTTTTATTTCTATTAGATATTTCTTTTAAAGCATAATTAGATTAATTAGATTAATTCTTGTTGCAAATTCTAAAATTCAAGTTAGGGTTTGAAAATTCAAGAGGTGGTTTTTGTTAATTAATTAGGGTTATAATAGCTAGTTTAACATCTTTTATAGTGGAAAATTCTTGTATGGTGGTGGTATAATAAATTGTTGATCGAAATTGTTTAATTTAAACTATTTAGCTAACTAGATTTTTTCTAAAATGTGTTGTGGGTAAAATAAAATTCTTATTAAGGGTGTTATCATTAGATGGTAATTTTAGTGAGAATATTAGCATATTAATTGAATGAAAAACTTAGTTTGATCACTAGATTATTTTGATAATTGGAAAAATAGTAATAAAATGCTATTATTTTGTAAACTAGATTTTAGGAATTTCTAAATAAATGTGATTAAAAATATAATTATAGTTTCATTACATCATTATCATCATAAATTGTGGTTTAAGTGATTAATTTATGCAAAATCATGTTTTGAGGTGGAATTGTGGTATTTTGCTTGGAAAATGTTAAAATTGTTAAAAGTTGCAAACTAGAAATTTCAAATAAATGCAAAATTGTGTAATAAAAATATAGTAATGGTTTGTATAGTCTAGTAATGCTATTTAATGAGTTTTATGACCATTGGTTTCATTTAAATGTCAAGTTTCGATGAAAAACGGTAAATTGGCATTTTCGGGTTTTTCGAAAACGGACGATTTGATCGATTTTAGTGTTTCGATGAATTTGATCATGTTTTACAATATAAGTAATGTGTTTTAAAACTACAAGTTGTTTGATGATGTTATCTCGATCCATCGGAGTTTGTACGCCGATATCGAGCGTTATTTGGTTCTTTTGCGTGGACGGGACATAGGTTTTAACCTGTGCTTGCTCTTCGTATCGTTTGACTTTTGTATGTGATTCGGTTTACGATGCTATTTATATGTTTGCATCTAGGTACCCTCACGTGGACTGCGGGCGATGAAGAGGAGGATGGCGACACTGTCTTCGGCAGACATGGACCAGGTGAGTAGATGCATATCTACGGGGGGAAGTCGGGTGGATGGCGTTTAGCACCCCCGCAACGTAGAATAGGAATAGTACTTATTGACATTAGGAAACCAAACGTGACCCTAGTAGGACCCTAGTATTGACCCTAGGCTGGACTAGACCGATTTAGGAAAACTATATCAGAGGATGAGTACCTTGGAAGAGGTTCGTAGGTTTCAGATAGAAACACACCCGCGCACACACTGAAAATCGACATGGGGTACGTGTATGTGTATATATATAGAACTAGGTATAGGTATATACATATATATACAACACATATAGGTGATTCAGTGATGTGATATGATATCCGAGGTATGATGAAATAGTATAACTGGGCTTGATGCCGTGATTTTTGACTATACAGTCGTAATAAAGTGTTAGCGGATCATTAGGGAATGAGATAATGAACTTGAATATATAAATTACAAAGAGTGGTGGTGATATTGATGTACATGGGACGCTAGAATAGTACTCGGACTGTAACTTGTGACTGATTACGATATGATATATGTATAACTTGATTTCGACATTATATTGGTGTGACCTGATGCCGATATCATATGAGTATGACTTAATCACAATATGATACATATGACATTATACGAATGAGGAGACACCTAGGAGATACTTGACCGTACCCCTACATTGGGATGCCGTACGATGGATTTTACCGTACGAGGCTTAGATTTGATGATTGATCCGCACTCTTTATTCGAGGAAGCCGTACTACGTACGTGACGCTGTTGAGGCGGGATCGCCGACTATTAGAGATATTTATTCAGACCTTAGGTAGACTCTTATTTCTATTGACTAGTTCTTAGGTTTAGTTTTCCTTAGGAAGTTAGATGGACACTAGGTTAGGTTCGAGTCATATAGTGGTAGTAGTATTAGTATATTAAATGAGTAGGTAATATACATTCGTCTTTACTTTCACACTGTAATCATAATGTTGCATGTTCATACATATGTTGCTATAAATAGTATAAACCTTACCTGTTAGGACACCAGCACCATTACCGATGATGCGCATATTCCATGCACACTTATTTGCCGGCTCACACACATCATCATCGGTAATTGCTATGTTACGTACGCTTTAGATCATATTATCTTTTATTGATAGAATCAGTTAACAACTAAACCGATGTAGTATTGTGATCACTCTCTGATGTTAAGTATAAGACATGACATTCATTACTTAGACATTCATGCATTCATATTTTCGTGTTATCATGCAGTATTATGGGCATATGCCGACACTTATCATATAGTACTCATGATTTTGAGATTTGGATTTCTATGAGATTTCTGGATTTTTGGGGAAAACCGCAAAAATATATAAAAACTTCTCTCTCTCTCCTCTTCTCTTTTTTTAAAATAAGATGCGGTTTTCTCATGATGTATGTATCGTCCACCATGAGTATTTCATGTTTTCTGATGGATTTCGAGACCCGATTTGAGAAGTGGATGAACCGTCTCGGGTACATGGTGGGCCCGGTATGGTATCCCGGGGCAAGAAGATCGAGTTGTAGACGATGAGCCTGGCAGGGGAAGGCTACCTACCGGTGATGTCTGGCGCGGCGGATATCCAGAGGATACCGACCGTTGTCGTGGGATTTGATGATATGGGCCGATCCGGACTGACGGAGCCCGACATATTGATACTTGAGGTTACATGTGTTGTGTCGATGCTTGACACGGATTTCCATGGATTTCATTGTTGAGATTTCAGATGCTTATACACACTTTACTATGATAACGGCTAAAGGTTCTCATACTTATATATCTGGATTTCAGGATTTGTGACTTTACATTCATGGAGCATGCATTTCATTTCATATGACTTAGTACTATATGAGGCACTGACACGACACGGAGTATTTGCACTTACACGTAGTATTACCCTGCTATTACTAGATGTTTGGGATATAGTAGTGTATTATTATGACCTAGGATAGCGTCGTGCATTCGATTTCTTTTCGTAGATGTCTTCTACTCACGAGTTGGCAACTCACCCCCGTTGTGCCAAATTCTTTACAGGTTCGATGTACAGGTTTCCCGTGGCAGCTTGTTGGCACATCTTTTCTTCAGGGCGATTGGCACGGTAGGTTGGTTCACTTGTATCCGAACCACCATTGTACTTTTATTCATTCATTTGTATCTAGTAAGCTCCATCAACCATATTTGTATTACTTGATAAGTTATTGGACCAGTCTTTTACTTCGACCTTAGAGTCGCGCCTGTAATATTCTGATCTGGTGGTTTTGCTTTCTTTTGAGTTTTGAGCCTCGCCCTCTGGCGTTGTATATTATTGTGCTTGTTGTGGTTGTTTCCGCCTGTTGGCGTTGATGCTAGCACCCGTTTGGGGATGCTTTTTATTGTTTATTCTCATTATACTTGTTGTACCCGTTTGGGGGCCAGTTTTTACAGAGGAGACTCTGCCGAAATTTTTGGTAAAATTTGCTGATGTTTTTTTTTACTTGTTTTCTTTTCTTTTCTTCTTTTTCTTCTTTTATGGTTTAGATCTCTGGGCTTCGGCTTACTTAGGTCACGTGGCGCCTCTATACGGTACGTAATCTAAGTGCCGGTCACGTTCCGTACTTTCGGGTCGTGACAAAGTTGGTATCAGAGCGCTAGGTTTAACCTTGTATAAGTCTAGGTGACCTTTGGTTGATGGAGTAGGCGAGTTAGGTAGAGTAACATACCGTGGGTATGGTCCGCGGCATACTTACGATACGCTACTCTGCTTAAGGAGCCCTAGCATTTACATTGTTTGCACCGTATTTCATTCGTTCCTTTGATCTATCTTCGTCAATGTCGGATGGTGGTTTTTGTTACCACGGGCAGAGGGAGATGCGGCTCGAATGCAGTAACCATTAGAGTATTGGTTATTCTTGAGGACTGAAGCATTGCTTAGCGTGCGGACGAAGGGTATTCACATGCCGTCCGGATGAAGTTAAAGGGTTCGAACGATTATCAGAAAACCATTTCCTAAGTTTAAAGTATTCGGAAGAACATGCAGGTATTTCGATGGACCCTCTAGAAGAATGAAACCCTAACTCGACATAATGACCACGAGAACGCCCTTGAACCTTAGGGTTTACGGCAGTTCCGCTGTGCCATTAGTGAGGCTTGGGTTTGCCCTTCTACAGCTGGATCATCGATGCTGGGGTATGTACCGGATATTTTTAAACTGTACTTGAGTGTTGAGCTCTCGGGGAATTATGGGATTTTGATGGATCGATCGAGAAGTTTAATGTAGTCCGGATATCAAGTGAAGGGATCGACTATGTGGGAGACTCTAGACATGAGTATTGCCGTTGGTAGCGCAGTCAGCACACCTATGAAAGAACGAGTTCGAAGCGGTCGACATCAGAGGAAAGAGGCGCACATTGACGATAGTATTTACGATTGTGATTTAGTGATTTGAATTTCCTATTTTCGTTGATTGGATTTTTGTATTTTGAGGACTTGTTCTACGATTGGTATTTCCTGTGTATACCTTCATTCTATCTGTGTTTCTTATATCAGTTGTATTGATGTGGTTTAGTACGCACCCAGTACACTTGATTTGGTTTTATATATTTTTTTGAGATTTTTGATTTGATTTCGTGCATAGGGGTTACACGTGATTTTGACATATGTTTCGACCTAATTATCATGCATTTTTGTGCTGTGATTTCGATTTTGATATTCAATGTATGTTTTCGTGCTCCATGTGCACCTGATTAGGATTCTTGCGCATACTTGGCGCACTTGATGCGATTTTGTGCACACCAGATGCACTAAATCGGGGTTTTGTGCAGATTAGATGCACCTGATAGTGAGTCGTGCACGCCCGTTGCACTTGACAGATATTTTTGGTGCACACCTGTTGTACTTAGTTTTGTTTTGTGGGTATTCATGGTTTCTGCATTTGGTTTCGATTTCAGTGCGCACCGGACGCACATGACATTTTATTGATGTGATTGGGATTGATTTTAGTTTGAGCAGTATGTTTTCATGATCATTATTATTTGAGTTAGTAACCAGGCGGTACGTGTATGTTAAATAAAAGATATATATGTAGCTATATTTTAAAAAAAAAAAAAAAAAAATTAAACGTCCGCTACTTAGTCCGTGACACGTGCATTGCACGGCGATTTTCAAGAAGGGGTTTTTGTATGCTGCTTTATTATGATGATTCGGCGATTTTACTAGGATGGGAACTATATATAAGTTATAGATTGATGTATATTATGATGGTTTTCACATTGGGTTATGATATATCATTATCGCCATAACTCCGATGATTGCGTCATGCTTGACGGAGTTGATTTTCGTTATGTATTAATGATTTCGGAGCCCCGACAATTTGAGTATTTTGCTAAATGTTTTAGTATTTGGAAGGGGAGTGTTAATTTAAATTCGGGGACCGAATTTCTTAAAGGAGGGAAGATTGTAACATTTTAAAAATAATTAAATAAATAATTAAATGAATAAAAGTGTTTAAGTGAATTTTAGGATTTTCGGTAAAGTAAAATGTATTTTTCGTAAAACCAAACCGTGATTGTTTTTCACTATAAATTTAAAAATATCTATTTTAATTATGAAATTACTAGTAAATAGTGTTTATTTAGCCACTTATAAATTTTTGGTTTAATAAAATATTTTTCCTAAATTAATTATTTTAAATATTAACATAAGCTTTATTTTTACACTAAATTAGTGTAAATTACAAATTTAAATGGTTTTAATTTGTAAAAATGAACCATGGCATATTAGAATTTAGTGTGTATCATGCAAAATTTATTTGCAAATTTTTCCTTGTTTCTAGATCTTTCTTGAGTTATTTTAGAAAAGAATTAAAAGAAAATGAATAAAGCATGAAAAGACATTAAGATGATGACATTTTGGAGAAGTTTCTACACCATTTCTCATGTGTTTCTCCCTCTTCCCCTTATTGTGGCCGGCCTCCCCATCACCATGGCTGCCCCCCCCCCCCATTTTCCACCTCATTTTTATTCAAAAATCATCAAAAATACTACAAAAATCCAATTTAAATTCCACAAAAACCTAATTATTTCATACCCTTTATTCTCTACTCTTCTCTACATGGATTTTGGAGTGGGAAAGCATGTATTTTTGAGGCTCATTTTCAAGTTTGGACATGAGGTTGTGGAGGTATAAATCCTTCTCTTTTTTTTATTTCTATTAGATATTTCTTTTAAAGCATAATTAGATTAATTAGATTAATTCTTGTTGCAAATTCTAAAATTCAAGTTAGGGTTTGAAAATTCAAGAGGTGGTTTTTGTTAATTAATTAGGGTTATAATAGCTAGTTTAACATCTTTTAGAGTGGAAAATTCTTGCATGGTGCTGGTATAATAAATTGTTGATCGAAATTGTTTAATTTAAACTATTTAGCTAACTAGATTTTTTCTAAAATGTGTTGTGGGTAAAATAAAATTCTTATTAAGGGTGTTATCATTAGATGGTAATTTTAGTGAGAATATTAGCATATTAATTGAATGAAAAACTTAGTTTGATCACTAGATTATTTTGATAATTGGAAAAATAGTAATAAAATGCTATTATTTTGTAAACTAGATTTTAGGAATTTCTAAATAAATGTGATTAAAAATACAGTTATAGTTTCATTACATCATTATCATCATAAATTGTGGTTTAAGTGATTAATTTATGCAAAATCATGTTTTGAGGTGGAATTGTGGTATTTTGCTTGGAAAATGTTAAAATTGTTAAAAGTTGCAAACTAGAAATTTCAAATAAATGCAAAATTGTGTAATAAAAATATAGTAATGGTTTGTATAGTCTAGTAATGCTATTTAATGAGTTTTATGACCAATGGTTTCATTTAAATGTCAAGTTTCGATGAAAACGGTAAATTGGCATTTTCGGGTTTTTCGAAAACGGACGATTTGATCGATTTTAGTGTTTCGATGAATTTGATCATGTTTTACAATATAAGTAATGTGTTTTAAAACTACAAGTTGTTTGATGATGTTATCTCGATCCATCGGAGTTTGTACGCCGATATCGAGCGGTATTTGGTTCTTTTGCGTGGACGGGACATAGGTTTTAACCTGTGCTTGCTCTTCGTATCGTTTGACTTTTGTATGTGATTCGGTTTACGATGCTATTTATATGTTTGCATCTAGGTACCCTCACGTGGACTGCGGGCGATGAAGAGGAGGATGGCGACACTGTCTTCGGCAGACATGGACCAGGTGAGTAGATGCATATCTACGGGGGGAAGTCGGGTGGATGGCGTTTAGCACCCCCGCAACGTAGAATAGGAATAGTACTTATTGACATTAGGAAACCAAACGTGACCCTAGTAGGACCCTAGTATTGACCCTAGGCTGGACTAGACCGATTTAGGAAAACTATATCAGAGGATGAGTACCTTGGAAGAGGTTCGTAGGTTTCAGATAGAAACACACCCGCGCACACACTGAAAATCGACATGGGGTACGTGTATGTGTATATATATAGAACTAGGTATAGGTATATACATATATATACAACACATATAGGTGATTCAGTGATGTGATATGATATCCGAGGTATGATGAAATAGTATAACTGGGCTTGATGCCGTGATTTTTGACTATACAGTCGTAATAAAGTGTTAGCGGATCATTAGGGAATGAGATAATGAACTTGAATATATAAATTACAAAGAGTGGTGGTGATATTGATGTACATGGGACGCTAGAATAGTACTCGGACTGTAACTTGTGACTGATTACGATATGATATATGTATAACTTAATTTCGACATTATATTGGTGTGACCTGATGCCGATATCATATGAGTATGACTTAATCACAATATGATACATATGACATTTTACGAATGAGGAGACACCTAGGAGATACTTGACCGTACCCCGACATTGGGATGCCGTACGATGGATTTTACCGTACGAGGCTTAGATTTGATGATTGATCCGCACTCTTTATTCGAGGAAGCCGTACTACGTACGTGACGCTGTTGAGGCGGGATCGCCGACTATTAGAGATATTGATTCAGACCTTAGGTAGACTCTTATTTCTATTGACTAGTTCTTAGGTTTAGTTTTCCTTAGGAGGTTAGATGGACACTAGGTTAGGTTCGAGTCATATAGTGGTAGTAGTATTAGTATATTAAATGAGTAGGTAATATACATTCGTCTTTACTTTCACACTGTAATCATAATGTTGCATGTTCATACATATGTTGCTATAAATAGTATAAACCTTACCTGTTAGGACACCAGCACCATTACCGATGATGCGCATATTCCATGCACACTTATTTGCCGGCTCACACACATCATCATCGGTAATTGCTATGTCACGTACGCTTTAGATCATATTATCTTTTATTGATAGAATCAGTTAACAACTAAACCGATGTAGTATTGTGATCACTCTCTGATGTTAAGTATAAGACATGACATTCATTACTTAGACATTCATGCATTCATATTTTCGTGTTATCATGCAGTATTATGGGCATATGCCAACACTTATCATATAGTACTCATGATTTTGAGATTTGGATTTCTATGAGATTTCTGGATTTTTGGGGAAAACCGCAAAAATATATAAAAACTTCTCTCTCTCTCCTCTTCTCTTTTTTTAAAATAAGATGCGGTTTTCTCATGATGTATGTGTCGTCCACCATGAGTATTTCATGTTTTCTGATGGATTTCGAGACCCGATTCGAGGAGTGGATGAACCGTCTCGGGTACATGGTGGCCCCGGTATGGTACCCCGGGGCAAGAAGATCGAGTTGTAGACGATGAGCCTGGCAGGGGAAGGCTACCTACCGGTGATGTCTGGCGCGGCGGATATCCGGAGGATACCGACCGTTGTCGTGGGATTTGATGATATGGGCCAATCCGGACTGACGGAGCCCGACATATTGATACTTGAGGTTACATGTGTTGTGTCGATGCTTGACACGGATTTCCATGGATTTCATTGTTGAGATTTCAGATGCTTATACACACTTTACTATGATAACGGCTAAAGGTTCTCATACATATATATCTGGATTTCAGGATTTGTGACTTTACATTCATGGAGCATGCATTTCATTTCATATGACTTAGTACTATATGAGGCACTGACACGACACGGAGTATTTGCACTTACACGTAGTATTACCCTGCTATTACTAGATGTTTGAGATATAGTAGTGTATTATTATGACCTAGGATAGCGTCGTGCATTCGATTTCTTTTCGTAGATGTCTTCTACTCACGAGTTGGCAACTCACCCCCGTTGTGCCAAATTCTTTACAGGTTCGATGTACAGGTTTCCCGTGGCAGCTTGTTGGCACATCTTTTCTTCAGGGCGATTGGCACGGTAGGTTGGTTCACTTGTATCCGAACCACCATTGTACTTTTATTCATTCATTTGTATCTAGTAAGCTCCATCAACCATATTTGTATTACTTGATAAGTTATTAGACCAGTCTTTTACTTCGACCTTAGAGTCGCGCCTGTATTATTCTGATCTGGTGGTTTTGCTTTCTTTTGAGTTTTGAGCCTCGCCCTCTGGCGTTGTATATTATTGTGCTTGTTGTGGTTGTTTCCGCCTGTTGGCGTTGATGCTAGCACCCGTTTGGGGATGCTTTTTATTGTTTATTCTCATTATACTTGTTGTACCCGTTTGGGGGCCAGTTTTTACAGAGGAGACTCTGCCGAAATTTTTGGTAAAATTTGCTGATGTTTTTTTTTACTTGTTTTCTTTTCTTTTCTTCTTTTTCTTCTTTTATGGTTTAGATCTCTGGGCTTCGGCTTACTTAGGTCACGTGGCGCCTCTAGACGCTTCGTAATCTAAGTGCCGGTCACGTTCCGTACTTTCGGGTCGTGACATGTTCTTTTGAACCCTTTGGTTCCACTAAGCTTTCAGTAATAGTCTGTGGTTCTGGAATTTCTTCCAGTTCTATTGCGCTCCAACTAATTTCCTTTTCCAAGAACCGGTGTTCTAGAAAGTGGGCATTACGAGAAACAAGGACTTTTTGTTCCTCTGCGTGGTAGAAAAGATACCCCCTGGTGTTCTTTGGGTATCCCACAAACTTGCACAGTACTGAGCGTGCCTCGAGTTTGTCCACATGCTGCTTTTTGACAAAAGATGGACATCCCCAGATCTTCAGATATTGAAGATAGGGTTTCTTCCCACTCCATATTTCATATGGTGTGGTAGGCACAGTCTTAGTCGGAACTCGGTTCAAAAGGTATGTAGCTGATTCTAGCGCATACCCCCAGAATGATCGCGGTAACTCAGTGTTACTCATCATGGACCGTACCATATCCAATAGGGTTCGGTTCCGTCTCTCCGATACACCGTTATGTTGCGGAGTGTATGGAGGAGTAAGCTGAGAGAGAATTCTGTTCTCTTTTAAATAGTCCAGGATCTCGGCACTGAAGTATTCACCACCTCGATTCGATCTAAGGATCTTGATACTTTTGCCGGTTTGTTTTTCTACTTCATTCTTATATTCCTGGAATTTTCCAAAGGCTTCGGACTTATGTTTCATAAAGAAGACATAACCGTACCTTGAAAAGTCATCCGTAAAATTAATGAAGTAAGAATAACCGCTTCGCGCATGTGTAGACATTGGACCGCACACGTCGCTGTGTACGAGTCCCAAGAGCTCGCTCGCTCTTACTCCGTGTCCAGTGAACGGAGTCTTTGTCATCTTTCCTTTGAGACAGGATTGACAAGTGGCATACGATTGATATTCGAACGGATTCAAATATCCTTCTGTATGTAACTTCATCAACCTTCTCTCATTGATGTGACCCAGTCTACAATGCCACAAGAAAGTCTGATTTATTTCCGGTGACATTCTTTTGTGTGTATTCTGGACATTGAAAATCTGTGGTTGGTTTAATACGTATATACCATTGCTTAATGTACCTGACCCAATCAGAACTTGATTAAGGTGAATGTTTACAACATTACTTACAAACGCAAATTCATAACCTTCTTTAGAAGTCAAAGATACAGAAATGATATTACAAGTTGCGTTGGGTACAAAATAGTAATTACGCAAAACCAAAACGTGTCCATCTGACAACCCCAGGTGATAGTCCCTCACGGCCTTAGCATCCATGCTAGCTCTGTTTGCAACTTTGAGGGTCATGTCACCTGCCTTCAAAACCCTACGGTTTCTCAACGCCTGCAAAGAATTACAGATATGAGATCCTGATCCGGTATCCAATACCCAGGAAGTAGAGTTTGTTGAAAGACAGTTTTCAATAACATACACACCTGAAGCTGAAGCCGCAACCTGCTTCAGTTCCTGTGTTCTGGCCTTCCAAGCCCTGCAATCATTCTTCCAGTGTCCTTTCTTATGACAATAGAAGCATTCTTCCTTATCCACAAGCTTTCCCACTTTCTTTGTTGCTTTTTCTTTTCCCTTCGTATCCACTTTACTAACACCGCCCCTTGGTTTGGCGGGGGCTTTCTTCTTCTTTCCCTTGGCTTTCGCCTTGGACCTAGAAGAGGAAGATCCTCCGACAAACAAAGTGGATGTTTCCCTACCTTTCTGTAGGGTGCCCTCTGCGCTCCTCAGCATGTTGAGGAGTTCTGAAAGTTCAACTTCCTTTTCTTGTAAGTTGATGTTCAGGATAAACTGGGCGTAAGTGGAAGGAAGGGACTGGAGAATCAAGTCCGTATAGAGCTCATTCTCCAACGTGGTCCCAAGGTCCGCGAGCTCTTCAATGTAGCCAATCATCTTAAGCACATGTTCTACTACCGATGATCCGACGGCCAACCTTGCCGAAAATAGCTTCTTCGACACTTCGTATCTTGCGATACGAGATTGCTCTCCATACAGTTCTTTTGTATGGAGAAATATGGATTCGAGGTCCATATTCCCGTGCCTCCTCTGATTATCATTGTCCATAGAGGCAAGCACGAGGCACTTGGCCTTCGCGCAATCTAGTTCCCAGGTCTTACGGATTTCCTTATCCACGACGCTGGTTTTGGGACCTGGGACAGGGGGAGCTTTGGTGGTAAGAAGATACCCCAGCTTGTCGTAAGTGATTGCCATCTTGACATTCCTGAGCCAATCTTTGTAGTTTGGCCCTGTCAGTATGTTTTTATCTAGAAGTAACTTAAGTCCAGTCATGCCGATTGGTCGCTGCAATTAGGAGAGAGAGAAGAAACACTCAGCATGATGCTTTTGCAAGTTTAGAATGGTTTTTAGTTTGTCTAAACAGGATGGCTCCCACTGTTTCTCGAATCCCTCCTCAAACCAAAAAGGAAGAATTAGTCAGGATTAATCTCACCGTACAATTCTTGCTTAACCGTTCAGCCTGGCCAGTGTCGGTACTTCGAGGGAGGTTTTCCAACGCTTTCGCGAAGTTCCTTAATTAAATAACCTCTTTTCCCTGTGGGCGTAGCCCCGCTAACACCTTTCTAGACAGCTACTTGGTTTATAGCATTGATCGTTAAGTGAGAAATTTCCCGAGGAGTAGCATATACTCACAGTAGGATCGGGATCCAAATATCATCGCGTGACGAAACTGAAGGAATCCTACCAGAATCATCACACTCCAAATGGTATGCAACACTAGCAAGTTTCAGTACTTATGAAACTCCCGATGTGGATTTTTGCCCCATGCTCTTATGACCTTGGCGTGAGGTCAAAATGTCATAAGTCACATGTCAAGTTCTTCCCATCATTATCCAGGTTAATTTGAACCCACCCGTACCTACCCTTGACGTAGGCCAAAATGGCAGTACGACTGTCCCAAACCAAAGCATTCTATCTATGCAACAGATAAATATCCGGCAGCTACCAATCACTATGCCTTGGCGTGAGGTCAAAATACATAGCTTGAATACTATCGAATATTTAACTGAAATGATGGAGGGCTACGAATGGTTTTGGCTAAACCGTGAACGTAGTGAACTTGAAATTATCGATGGAACAAGATAGCTTTTAAAAGGAGTGGCTCAAGCTCCGCATTTAAAAGTTGGTTTTGAAAAGAACCGAGTGGTTTTTCGAAAGTGTTCCAACGACTTTTACTTGGTTTATTTTTCTTGCATTAGTTCTTTTAATGCGTGATATTCTTGCATTAGTTCTTTTAATGCGTCCCATCATTTAATCCTACCATTGCAGAAAACAACCAAAATATGACGTACGCTTATGCCATTCGTAATCGCCACGGGGCCCCGTCATTACCCGTTAGGTTACTTAACTAACGACAGAGCGGGGGCTGGGCTAGCGCGGCTGTAAAACATAAGCAACGCCTAAATAATATCATATATAGATATATTGCAATGATAGCCATTTCAGATCACAGATGAACACATTAGATATACTAGGAATCCGCAATTCGTACGAGCCTGTAACGAAGAGCAGATTACACGGTCGCGGTGAATAGCCAATACCCCACCCAAGACCCCTACGGGTGCGGCAAACTACCCGCCAAATATCCAAAGCGAAGCAACCTCCCTCAACTCGGTGAGTAGGCCACTCGGCACTTCGGCATACCCGGTAGTTTGTGCACCCTCTCCATGGGTCTATCCTAGGAGCAAAAAAAGTAAAAAGAAATTATACAATGACGGCTACAACCCCGACCCGGTTGTGCGGCCATACAAATAATTATTACATCAATTTACAAATTTACATGAATTGAAAGAAAAGAAAACTCTCGTCTCACAACCCCCGGCTATTCACCCGCGACAATCCAATGAATTCATATACACATTCCAGCAGCATTACAGATCACAGATTTGTATAACCCCCACTAATCGACATATAGCGATTAGCAGACGTTCAATTCAAATATCACATCACAGATAAAAACCCGTCAGCTCAAGTCTTTAGAAGTTCGATCAAAAATACGGATTTTTAGGCCCCAAACACAAAATTTTCGTTCTGGAAAATCTGGGCTGAAAAGACATATTCCAAAAATCCCAAAACAACCCCAGAAATACACTGCACAAAGTTTGGACCTCGGCCGAGTCAACTCGGACCTCGGCCGAGTCAACTCGGCCGCGGAACCGCGGCGGGAGCGTGCTCCCGCCGCGTTTCCGCGGCGCTTTGATCGGTTCGTGGGACCAAATTTTGTGGTTATTCAAACAAAAGCCTGAGCCGATTTTTAAGATGAAATTTATCAATTTTTGAACAGGAAAAAAATCGGCAGAAACTTGACATATCGGGTTCGTTTCGTGACTTTTTCTTTGATCGATCTTCTAGTTACTTTTCTAACATGTTAGATAGAGTTTAACTAGGCTCTGATACCACTGTAAGTCCATGCTACCTCTCCCGGTACTTTCGGGCATGCGGAATTTGGTGAAAAACAATTTTTCTAGAGGCGGTAAAATGGACTCAAAACCGGATCTTTGTTAAACTACTAACTAACAACCTAACAAGAGTTTACCTACTCGGTTCGGGGGCTATACCTTTCTTGAACTCCTTCGTCTTCGACTCCTTCCGGTGTACGGATCGGCCTCACCTCGTCGTCTCCTTGCGCCGAAGATGGATCCACCCGAAAGCTTCTACCTTTGGCTTCTTCTTCGAACTTTGAAGAAACTAGATCACTTGGCTTGCCAGGCCTTGTGAACTAGAATGAGTAGAGAAATGTTTTGGTGTCTTTTTATCTCTAAGGCAATGAGTCTCAACACATGAGAATGGTTCGACTTGAGGTAGAGAGAGCAAGAGGAAGAGGGAGAGCTTGAGAATGAGAGAGCTCAAGAGAGAGAAAACAAATGATAGAATGAACCATACTCTTCTCATTCTCACCTCTCATAATCCAAAAACCATCATAACAAAAATAGTAATCAAGTATTGTGTAAATGGTTTAAGTCAAAATAGCTATATCATTTCATGCACTCATTTTGCATAAATGAACAAGCAAGCAAAAGTCTTTGCCATGGAATGATAGCCATTATCATGATGATGGTCAACTAGTCCAACCTAGTCAACCGGTCAACAAAGTCAACAAGTCAACAAAGTCAACCCCTCAACAACCATGTCACTATAATACTTAATTAATATTAATGTTAATCATATATCTTATTTTCATTAGGGTTAAGCAAAAGTCAATGGTCAACAGTCAACTGTCAACAGTCAACAGTCAACAACCCCAATGAGAATACTCTGCCTCTGTCTTTCTGTCAACTGTGCATACACACCCGTATCCGCGTTCCGAGGAACACGAATACAAACGAGATAAAATCAATCCCAAAATGTACACTAGGATCTGGCTTAAACCAAAGCCCGCTAGTGTTAACTGTCCGGACACTGTACGTGCACAAGTGCACGGATGTGACCGAACCCTGTCGCAAAACCATACGACCTCAACTCTTTTGCCTAAAGGCGAATAGCTTTCTGTGTGGGACTCTAAAGACTCGACACTACGCTGGCAGTGAGTTTAACCACAGACCGCAAGCGGCACTAGCTGTGCGTAACGGTCCCCAGGTAGATGCCGACAAGAAGACTGACGAGGTGAAACCCATCTGAACTCCTACTGAGCCTGAATGTGACGGTCTCAGTACAGTCTGGTCTGTTCGTCTGATACATCGCATGGCGGGCCTAGGGGGGCGGTAAACGTCAGTCCCCTAATAGCGGTACAAGTCGTGCCGGAGTGAAGCCCAAAACACCCCGAGATAACACTGGAAGCCTACTAGTATATCTCGCTTGCCCTGGCCAGGGACTACTCGTGTAATGGCTCTCCTAGACACAGCGCGATGTCAACCCCCAATACCGGGAGAGACGAATCATGTCTAACCGTCACTGCCTCCAAGTGCTTCGAGACTGCACCCAACTACTACCTGTTTGCACGACTCCTTTGAGCCGTGGTAGGGTAGTAATCAAAGTAAATTGGGAACACACTCGAGGCGAAGTGATAGTGTCAAGTCAGCGGACTAAGCTGTACTCATGTCACCTGGGAACTGATAACTGACGATAGGTATAATACCAACCGGTCAGTTCCCGACGAGTCCTGTCCAGTGTACTCGTAACCTAACAAGCACCCGTATACTATCTCCAGTACGACGTACTGATGGCTGTGGGACAGACCACCTCCCACTCTGGGATGAGAAGCGCATACGCTAGTCTACTCCGGAGTATCGATGCCCTGTCTCGATAGTTCTGCGACTAGGGACCTGCATAAGGATGTGCTTATAGATTACCCAGCCCCCACTAGTGTGACTGCCATCACAACGCTGGTAATCAAGCAAAGATCCTAAGGGCTCCACTAATGCGTATAGGTGATATAATAAAATAAACACAAGTACACATTGAAGTAGAAACAAACCAAGTAGCATACTACTATTTTGAGCAAGATTGTATATATAAGGTGAATATCCCAAGCTTCCATTAAGTAATATACAAACTAGTATGATACAGTAATGGCCTCTAGGGCATATACACTAACACTATGAGTACCATCCCCTCTGTCCTAAAGGACACTGGACAATATACAATACTTTGTATAAGTCCCCTGAGTTGAATAACTCAAACCCTGTGCATTGTAGGTTGAAAACTGTACTATGATTAAGAAGAATTACACCGTTGTTTAATGCTCCTTATCTAACAATCAACTGATATAGGTAAATGTCATGGACATAATTTCAAAAGGTTATATCTCACTTTATAAAATAAACGTACAGATATATCAGTTTGAAATTGGTGCATAACAACGGATATTCAAAACCAAATATTTGTCGTCCGATAAAAACCAAGGCGATTTTCTCAAATATCACCAATTACAATGAATCCCGATATAATGAGGATGATCACATAATTCCCAATAACTTACTCCCACTCATCATCTGTAAAACCATACAGATGTGAGAAGCAACCTGGTAAATACATACCCTGGAGTAAGGACCTAATTGGGAAATCAGTTTTCTGTTAACAATGCGCAGTGAAACTGAAACTTGAAAATGTTTCGAAGGGGTATCCTTGTATTCCTAGTAATGCCTCTTCCATTATCAGATTCATGACTATAACCGTATATTTCCTTTGCCATCTCTCCAAATACCTTTATTTGTCTTTAGTCATTACCTTCTGTACACCCTCTTAGGCTAATTGGTTTTCTTTCTTCCCAATCGTTCGGCACCAGCCTATGGTTTGGAAGAAGACTATCCAATAAGCGTAATAGGTGTACTTTCCTAATGCTAGGAGTACTCACAACCTGAGAGAAGGAAAAGATAAAAACAACTGAATAAATCTTATTCCTATTTCTCCTGAACCAGGATCCATCCTCGAATCTGGAACAAGTTCCTTCGAGTTCGTATATAACCATACGATGGATTTATCCAATGGAATTGGATGTTCGTAGTGATACGGGGTGTTCTGGAGAAATACAAAGGTGAAATAGGAGTGGCGATGAAATACTTGGTTTGGTCGTGAATGATAGCAGTCGCAATTTACTTTGCCCTCTTTCTAATCCCTTTATTTTGTCTTTACTTATTACCTTCTGTACACCCAACTTAGGCTAATTGGTTTTCTTCATTGCTTACCTTTCGGCACCTGCCTATGGTTTGGAAGAAGACTGTCCAATGAGCGCAATAGGTGTACCCTCTCCTAATCCTATGACCCCTCAAAACCTGAGTGAAGGTAAAAGGAAAAGAAAACTGAATAGTCCTATTCAATCTCTCCACAACCAGAATCCATCTTCGAAAAATTTCCTTCGAGTTCGTATGTAATTATACGATGGATTTATCCAATGGAAGTGGATATTCGTAGTGATACGGGGTTTTCTGGAGAAAAGCAAAGGGTAAAAGAAGGAGTGGCAATGATGTATGCAACTCAGACAATCCAAAAGCCATTGTTTTAAGAAAGTTCGGTTAACTTGGTCACTGAGTTATAGTCCAGGGTCAGGTCATGGTCGCTGTCAAGAGAGAGAGAGAGAAATAAACACTCTACGAGCACTCTAACTTGGATCAGAATGGTTAATCATTTTATCTAATCAGGATGTCTCCCACTGCATCCTCAAATTCTCCTCCAAACCTGAAAGAAGAATTAGTCGGGATCACCCGAAGAGTAAACCAACTCATCAGATGGAATTGGTTTCTAACTATCATCGCATGATAACGTGACGGAATCCACTCACGTTATCACACTCCAGAAGGTATGCGCATGCCTGTCAAGTTTCAGTTTTCTTAGAAACTCCCGATGTGTGTTTTTACCCCAAGCGGCTTATGACCTTGACTATGTCAATAAACCATAAACCGCCAGTCAAGTTCAACCCGTCATTATTATGGATTGAATTAAACCCACCCGTACGTGCCCTTGACTAGGTCAATAAGGTCGCACGACTGTCCTAACCAATCCCATTTATGCAACAAACAAGCACCACTTAGCTGCCGAACTCTACATCTTGACTAGGTCAACAAACGTAGCACGAATACTAAATAATACCCGTAAGAAATGACGGAAGGCTACGGCTGGTTTTTGGCGAAAAACCTTTAACGTAATGAACTTGATATCGTTGAAGTAACTGCATAGCTTTTTATAAATGTATAATAGCGAAAACCTTTGCTAAAGAGGTCACTCCCGGTGAAGGGATCTCGGCTCTTTCCCCGTAAAATGAGGTGCAGGATATTCCAACTGAATACAGCGATGCAAACCAAAAAGTAATCGACTATAGTGAAGTTATTATCCTGACACAAACCTCTGCCTAAGGGGTAACTCCGGATGAAGGGATCTCAGCCCTTGCCTCGTCGAATGAGGTGCTGGATATTCCAAACTTAATACCACTGTGCAAAACAATAGAGAACGTCCTTGCAATAACAGTTTTTGAAAATTGTTCCAACAACATCGAATAGTTTTGTTTTCCTTGCATTGATCCGAATCAACGCAATCCCATCAATTAATCACAACAATAATGAACGAAAATAAAATGTACGTATATGCCATCCGCATTCTCCACTGGGTCCCATCATCACCCGTTAGGTTACTTAACTAACGACAGAGCGGGGACTGGACTAGCGCGGGTGTAAAACATATACAACATCTACTAGTATACATATCAATATACAATAATCGCTCTGGGCGTGATAAATGCAACATCACCGAAAAGTAATAAGCAATACAGAACAATACAGATAATCTGGGAGCCTCGGGCTTCATTGAGCCGCAACTGAAACCCGACGTTCCCCTGGTCATGTGGATAGCATGTGCAATGAAAACCTAGACCCCTATGAGTGCGGAAAGTTACCCGCCA
The DNA here is from genome assembly GCA_030015575.1 of Agapanthus africanus. Classification (NCBI taxonomy): domain Eukaryota; kingdom Viridiplantae; phylum Streptophyta; class Magnoliopsida; order Asparagales; family Amaryllidaceae; genus Agapanthus; species Agapanthus africanus. The sequence continues at coordinate 505,762,305 of CM057342.1, read as the reverse complement.
AAACCTGAAACGAGGCAGCCCCCTTCAGCAAAGTAAATGGACCACCCAGCACTTCACGGAATCCGGTAACTTGAGCACCCCTCCTTGGGTCAACCTGTACCCCCTACGAGTGCGGTGAATAGCCCGCCAATTCTAGAGTAAAGCCCCCTCCATCTCAAAGCCATGAGATGCGGGCCCGTTATACTCTAGAACCCGGCTATCCGTTCACTCCACCGCGGGGTAATCCTAGTACAGAAAAGAAAATATGTACAATGTGTAAGTCGACGTTGTACACCCCACGAGTTGCGGGGAGGCGGAAATATGAAAAACAATCTTTTTCTTTAAACTAACATCGACTAACCGAAAGGATCTTTGCTAAACTACAACTAACACTATCATAGGAGTAATTAACTATTATGAAAGAAGATTATACCTAATGAACCAAGTCCTTCTTCTTCTCGTTAACCACCTCCTCGTCGGCCTCCTCTTTGCAATAGACGATCCACCCGAGAGCTTCTACTCCAAGCTTTGCCTTTAATCTTGAGGTAACTAGGTTACTCAAAGTGCTAATCTAAGCAACCTAGGGAATATAGAGTATGATTAAGGATTAATAAGTCTTTCTAACCCTTGATCTCAATACATGAGAGGTTAGGGTTAGGGTTTGAAGAGAGAGAAGGTGAGAGAGAGAATGGAATGAAATAATATCTCATCTTGAATATATATGAAGCATAATAATTATTAAATGAATAATTAAATGATAATATCAACCATGCTTCATTTATTCACTTTGTGTGATTCATCACATGAGTCATTAATCATTAAATGCAACACTAACTCCATTGTATGAATCACACCATGAGTCATTAAATCATTTAATGCAAATGCCACCTTAGCTCCCAAGTCATCATCCTTCTAGAAGCTTCTCGAGAATTTACGAGAACGCCCCTCCTATCCGTGAAAACACGGAAATACTTTAGACTGTATAAATCCAATAATCCGATACTAGAATCTGGCTTAAACCAAAGCCCGCTAGTAAAAACTATCCGAACATCGTACATACATAAATGCACGTGCGTGTCCGAACCCTGTCGTAAAACCATACGACCTCTATATCGTTTCGCCCGGAGCAGGGAAACTCTCTGTGTGGGACTCTGAAGACTCGACTACTATGCTGGCAGTGGGTTTAACCACAGACCGCAAGCGGCACTAGCTGTACGTAACAATCCCCCGTGAAGATGTCGATAAGAAAGCCGATGAGGAAACCCATCCGAACTCCTACTGAGCTAGATGTGACAATCTACGTACAGTCCGGTTTGTTCGTCTAGGACTATCGCATATCGGGCCTAGGGGCGGCAAACGTCAGTCCCTTAAAAGCGGTATAAGTCGTGTTGGAGTGAAGCCCATTACACCTTGAGAAAGTAATGGAAAACCTACCAGTAAATCTTGCTTGCCCTGGCCTAGGACTTTGCGTAATGGCTCTCCATACACAGCGCGATATCAACTCCCAATACCTGGAGAGACGAATCCTGTCTAACCGCCACTGCCTCCAAGTGTTTCGGGACTGCACCCAACAGCTACCTGTTTGCACTACTCCTTTGAGCCGTGGTAGGGTAGCAATCTAAGAACAGTGGGAACACACTCGAGGTGAAGCAGCAGTGTCAAGTCTGTGAGCTATGCTGTACTCATGTCACCTGGAAACTTTTAACTGACGACGGGTATAATACCAACCAACAGTTCCCTGTGAGTCCTGTCTGGTGTACCCGTAACCCAACGTGCACCTGTATACTATCTCTAGTACAACGTATTGATGGCTGTGGGACAGACCATCTCCCCAACTGGGATGAGAAGCGTACACACTAGTCTACTCCGGAGTATCGATGCCCTGTCTCGACAATCCAACGACTAGGGACCTGAAAAAGGATGTGCTTGTAGACTTCCCAGCCCCCACTAGTGTGACTGCCATCACAACGCTGGTAGTCAAGCAAGATCCTAAGGGCTCTATCAATACGTACACACATATTAAGATAGATATAGACCAAGTAGCATACTACCATTTTTAGCAAGACTGTTAATATAACTTTGAATATCCCAAGCTTCCATTAAGTAATATACAAGCTAGTATGATACAATAATGGCCCCAAGGGCATATACACTAACAATCTCTCACTTACACTAGGGCCATGTACTGGCATAACGAAGACCGATCATCTCGAGTAGCCTCTCGAACTGAATCTGAGGTAAAGCCTTTGTGAATGGATCAGCAGTATTCTCCTCTGTAGCAACTCTCCGGACCTCAATTTCCCGGCGATCTATGATCTCCCTGATCAGGTGATACCGCCTTAAGATGTGTCTTGACTTCTGATGGGACCTGGGTTCCTTCGCTAAAGCTATAGCTCTATTGTTGTCGTAATACAGCGGTATTGGATCAACAATGGTAGGAACCACCAGAAGTTCTGTGAGGAACTTCTTCATCCAGACCGGTTCTTTTGCGGCATCGCAAGCAGCAATATACTCTGCTTCCATCGTCGAGTCAGCAACGGTGTCCAGCTTAGAACTCTTCCAGCACACCGCCCCTCCATTGAGGGCAATGACATAACCTGACATGGACTTGGAGTCATCCTTGTCACTCTGGAAGCCGGAATCAGCAAAAGCCTCGATCTTGAGGTCTTTTCCGCCATAAACCAAGAACATATCCTTAGTCCTTCTCAGGTACTTGAGAATGTTCTTTACTGCTATCCAGTGCTTCTCCTCTGGGTCTGACTGATACTGGCTTACCACGCTCAGTGCGTAAGCTACATCTGGTCTGGTGCACAACATCGCATACATTATAGAGTCTACCGCAGAAGCGTAGGGTATAATAGACATGCGTTCCCTTTCCAAATCAGTCTTGGGAGACATCTCTTTGGAGAGGGTGATTCCGTGACAAGCCGGTAGATTACCGTGCTTAGAATCTTCCATACTGAATCTTTTCAACATAGTGTTGATATACCTGGACTGCGAAAGTCCCAACATCATCTTGGATCTATCACGATAGATCCGGATCCCCAGAATGTAAGAGGCATCACCCAGGTCTTTCATGGAGAACTTGTGTGACAAGAATCCTTTGACAGATTGTAGCATAAGAATGTCATTTCCTACCAATAGAATGTCATCCACGTACAAGACGAGGAATACGACAGTTCGTGCTACAATTTTACTGTATATACATGGTTCTTCTGGATTTTTGATATAGTCATATTCTTTGACCGTTTAATCAAAACAGATGTTCCAACTCCGCGATACCTGCTTTAGTCCATAAATGGACTTAAGAAACTTGCACCCTTTCCCGCTGCTCCCACTCTGATTGAAGCCTTCTGGCTGATCCATATAGACGCACTCTTTCAAATTACCATTTAGAAAAGCCGTCTTTACGTCCATCTGCCAGATCTCATAATCATGGAAGGCGGCAATAGCAAGAAGGACCCGAATAGATTTGAGCATAGCCACTGGAGAAAAAGTTTCGTCATTGTCCAAACCAGGTCTTTGACGAAAACCATTTGCAATAAGTCTTGCCTTATAGGTTTCTACCTGTCCATCTACACCAATCTTTTTCTTGAAGATTCATTTGCATCCTATGGGTTTTACCCCATCTGGAGCAAAGTCCAAAGTCCATACTTTGTTGGTGTACATGGACTCCATCTTGGTCCGCATTGCATCTAGCCATCGTACCGAGTCGCCGCTCTGGATGGCCTGCTGGAAGCTAGTAGGTTCATCATCATCAATGATGCAATCCTCTCTATCCCCATCTGTTAGTTGTATGTATGCCCTAGAGGCCAGTAATGTACAGATGATGTATATTATATTGGATGCTTGGACATATATAGAGATGACTTTCTTGCTCGACATGATAGTATGCTATCTGGTTGCTCTTTATCTTAACATGTACACTAGTCTCTTTATACTGTCTTATAGTTACATGTTGGTAAAGCCCTTATGATGTGTACTTGACTACCTGGACTATGATGCAGATCATACTAGTGGGGACATGGTAGTCCATAAGTACATCCTTCAAGGTCCCTAGTCGTGGGTGTATCGAGACAGGGCATCGATATACCAGAGTAGACTAGCGTATACGCTTCTCGACCCATGAGATGGGCGATGGATGATCCCATATCCATTGGTGTTTGACATCAGAGATGGTGTACGGGTGCTCAGTGGAGACTGGGTACACTGGACGGACTCGCCGAGAACTCCCAGATGGTATTATACCTCACGTCAGATGGCAGTTCTCAGGTGACACTTGTACAGGTTAGTCTGTAGACCCAAGATCGTCATAGAGTCTTGTATGATTCCCACTGTGCTTTGATCTCTACCTTACCACGTCCATGAAGGCGTGCAAAACGGTGGTCTTTGGGTACAGTCCCGAGTCACATGGAGGCAATGAGCGATAGGAGGGGTTTCGTCTCTCCCGGTATTGGGAGTTGATGTTGCGCTGTGCTCGATTGGCCGTAACAGGGAAGTCCCTGGCCAGGGCTGATCAGAGATTTGCTGGTAAGTGTTACCAGTAGTTTCTCGACCCGTTATGAGCCTCACATCGGCACGACTTATCGGTTATTGGGGTCTGACGTTTACCACCCCTAGACTTGATATGCGACGTATCAGACGAACAGACCGGACTGTACGGTAAGTGTTATTGGTTGGATTCACAGGAGTGCAAGCGGGCTAGCTCGTCGATCTTCTGATCGCTCAATACCCGGATGGCCGTTACGTTTAGCAGACCGCTTGCGGCTTGTGGGTGCTTGATATGATCATCATCTGCTACCGGCGTATTGACGAGTCTTTAGAGTCCTACACAGAGGTTTCCTGGCTCAAGCGAAACGAAATAGGAGCGCATATGAGATATGTGCGGGAGCGAGAATAATGCGTGTATGTGATACCGCATTTCATTCTCGCGATAAATGTTTCGAATGGTTATATTCGATATGACCTAGTTATCGAATCATTGATTCGATAAATCGATACATTGAATACTAGTTGGTTATGTGCGACATGACCGGATCATTGAATCAAATGTTGATTTAATGATTTAATGTATAATTATATATTTGATATATTACTTTGCATTAACTAGTATTGGTTCACTTTATACGGATTTTCTCACTTGATGTGCAAGTTGTATATGTGATATACTTTTGTGCATATATATGTATCATGTTTGATGATACTTGATCATTTGGTTAAGTGTGAAGAATTAAACCATGGTTAAATGATAATTAGGGTTTTGCCTTATCATTTATTTATTCATTTATTTATTTATTTATTTGAAAAGGATTATGATGAGAATGGTGGCTTTTTTTGTTTTAAGTTGAAGCTTCATGAAGCTTTGACTTTTGTAACCATCCTTATCTTCATGCTTAACCCTAACCCTCTCAAGTAACCATGGTCTATTCTCTACACTTAACCTTAGTTAGTGAATGATAAGTATTGATTTATTTTTCATTTATAATAACACTTATCATTTTCTAGCTTCATCTTCTTCTTCATCTTAAAGATAGAAAGCTTGATGCCATCAATAGCAACTTGAGCAAAAGTGAGTGAAATCCAATTCTAAAGTGAACCCACCTCCTATTTCTTCACCCTCTACCTCTTGCCAAGTTGTTTTGGGTGTTTTCTTCACATGTTTCACAACTTTGTGAAGTCGGAGCTTGAACTTGTGATGCCTCGACGTAGATCGTCTTTGACACGAAGCCGACGACCTAGCTCGCCCGTTTCTCCGATGAAGCCGACGAATGAGTTCGGGATTCATGATGGACAGCGAGAGGACACCCACGTGGAGCTAAGGAAGTGGAGAACCGGATCTACAAAGGTTGTAGCCTCTCTCCTTTAGTTAAAGTGTTAACTAGATTCGTTTTTCGCCTAGGATTCTAGCCGACGATCCGTATTAGGATTTCTCAGCACCATAATTTTTATAAATTGGCATGGTTGATGCCTTGTGAGACATCTATAGGGTGCTTAGGAACCCTACAGTGGTATCAGAGCCTAGCTAGAGCCTTAGGCGAAGTCTAGACGGAGTTTGAAGTCCGAACGAACCCGAAACCCTAATTCCAAGGTGCTCTCTGGAAATTTTCTGAAATTTTGGATTTTTGTCAGTTAAAAATATGCAGAAAATTATGCAGGGTCTTATATGAAGTACTGTGAAATACGAGGGCCTGATTCAACTTTTCCACCGCGGAACCGCGGCATGAGCTATGCATGCGCGGCGGTTCCGCGGCCGTACTGTCCCCTTGTCTGGTGATTTTTTCACAGTAATTCATGAATTCAGATATTATATTTTCTGGGTATTTTTATTGTGACTCTACAGAAGAGTATTTTGGGGTTGCTTTGGGGATTCAATTATTCGTTCGGGTTATCAGATTTTGTCTATGTGGCTTTCCGGATAATTTTAGAATATGTTAAAAAGTTCGACCGGATTTAAATACCCAACTTTTCCTCTGCCGGAAAAATTCCAAGTGTTGGATTTTTCCGTAGTTTAACGACGTTCTAAGTAGTGCAAGTAACGCGATGGACCCTCTAGAAGACAACAAACCTTAACTCGATTATGTGACCGTCTTGAACTGCCCTTTGAACCTTCGGGTTTGGGGCAGTACGGCGTGCCACATGTGAGGCGTTGGCTTGACCCTTCTACGGCTGGACCGTTGGTACTGAGGCACGAACTGAATGTTGTTAGACTTATTTCATGTGTTGAGCTGTATCGGGAAAACTTGGGTGTTCGAATGTTCGATCGGAAAGTTTGATATATTCTATTTATCCGGAATTGGATACAATAATTGGAATTCACAAACAGTTATGAGATAACTGGATGAATGTTATAAATCTAGCGGTTTAGTTTCACTTGATATCGAAAAGAGTTTTCGATAATGGGACTAAAATGCGGGGTTTATAACTGTTAGGCATGTGATGTCTAAAGAGGTTGCGGATTCCAACTGTTGTAGTTTTACACTTTCTTTTCTGTGACCGTAAGTGTAATATGTGATATCGCCGGTTTCGTTGCTATATGTCAACGACAATTGGGATGCGCATATTTACTTACGTTGATGACATGTGATATTATGTGTTGCTGGATATGTTATATTGGATCGTCGTGTTTGAATAGCCGGGGGTTTTTATGTGAGATGAGTGTTTTTCATTTTCATTCATGTAAAAACTTATATGCAATATTCTTTTATTTGGGGCACTTCCAGGTAGCGGAAGCTGTCACCCTTTGTATATTATTTACTTTTCCGCATTAGGATAGACCCAAGGAGGGGAGCACAGGTAACCGGGTTCTGGGGTCCAGTGGGAGACCATCTTGAGGAGTCGAGTCCTGGTCTCCTAACCCTAGGATTGGCAGGGTTGCTTGCCGCTCTTGTAGGGGTCTAGGGGTGTGGGATTGGCTATTCATCACGACCGTGGAATCCGTGTTTTATACTGGCTCGTATTGAAAACACGGACGTCCTAGTATATCCAATGTTTCATATGTTTCTTCTGCTGCGTTATCTGTGATGTGATCATGTGATGTTCTGTGATAGATACTTTATATAGTATATATGATATATTATATAGACGTTACTTATGTTTTGCACCCGCGCTAGCCCTGCCCTGCTCTGTCGTTAGTTACCTAACCTAACGGTGCACGAGGGGACATCGAGGCGAATGCGGATGGCATAAGTGTACATCGTATTTATCTGTGATGTTTAGGTACTTAAATGATGGGACTTCATTAATGTGATTAATGAAAGAAAAGAAACCTAAGATGTTGTAGGATCAAATTTTAAACAAAACAGGTAGCTACAGTTCTTGCTTTGCATAGCGGTATATATGATATACCTGTAAGTGCACGGCGGCGCCCCGGCCGTCAATCCGACGCCGGAAAGCGGAAGCGGTGAATAACTTAAATTTTGCGGACTTAGCAAACCGGCACCACCGCGCACTATAACCCGGATCGAAAACCATTAACAAGTCTAAGCTAACTAGAAGATGGGAAAGAGATATACCGACGATCCAAGTCCTCCGGTCTTCATCTCCAATCCGATCTCCTCGCGGGATCTCCGTCCGTCTCATCCTCGTCGCCGGAAGTGCACCACGTTGCCTACATCGTTTACGGGCTCCCACCTCAATGCCGAGGCAACTCGGGCACGAAGCCGGCTACTCGACGTGCCCAAGGTTCGTTGTAGAATATGTAGTAAGCAAGTCTCATTTTTGGGGTTTGTGGAATTGCCATTGGTGAAGGAAAAGAGAGCTTGGAGAGAGGTGAGAAAAATGGAGCATACTCAAGAAGGAATGTATCATATTTTTCTCCACACACCAAATGAAATGAATCCCATTCCCTCCAAGGAATGGCCGCCCCCCCCCCTTCATGTGTGATTGGAGAGAGAGAGAGAGAGCAAGGTCAAGGGGTGGGTGGAAGCAATGATGCAAGAGGGCATCATGAAAGAATATGATCACAAGCAAAAACCACACACAACCACAACCATCATCAACAACCATGATGCTAACAAAGTCAAGCCATCATGAAGTATGAAGTCAAGCAAGTCAAAGGAGGGTGCTATCATGATACAACAAAATGCAAAGACCCCCTTCCACAAATGCCTATTTGCAACAATGCAAATAAGCCCTCCTCCACCAATCTTCGGCCAATGAACGGAACAATGGAAATCGGCCGAAACGGAAAGCAAACTGGCAACTCCAGAAAACTGGTCCCGTAATAAATTACAGGAAAACCCCGATACTGTGCATACACACCCGCATTTGTATTCCGACCGAAATACAAATGCAATGAGACAAAATCTACACTGTACTATACTAGAATCCGGCTTATACCAAAACCGGATAGTAATATCTGTTCGATCCTGATCCGTGCAATACCGCACGTATCTGATCGAACCCTGCCATATAACCATACGGCCTATAGTACAAACTGTCCGATCCTGATCCGTGCAATACCGCACGTATCTGATCGGACCTTGCCATATCTCCATACGGCCTCTACAACCTTTCGCCCGAAAGCTGAGTAACTGAAAATGTGGTGGACTCTAAAGACTCATCAATACTATGGCTGTGGATTTAACCACTAGCATGTCAGAGGTATATGGCAATACGTGACGGGCCACCAGCTATTGACCAAAAGGGACGTCGATGAGGAAGCTCATCCCGACACCCAACTGAGCCTGTCAGTGACAATATCCGTGCAGTCCGGTCCGTTCGTCTATGAGTATCGCATGGCGGGCCTAGGGGGTTGGTAAAAGTCAGACCCCCAAAAGCGGTACAAGTCGTGTCGGAGTGTAGCCCAGAACACCCTGAGATACTACTGGAATACCTACCAGTAAATCTCCTTGCCTTGGCCAAGGACTTTGTGTAATGGCTCTCCTAGACACAGCACGACCTCACCCCCAATACCGGGAGAGACGAACCCCTGAAGATACGCTCACTGCCTCCATGTGGCTCGGGACTGTACCCAACTAAAACCTGTTTGCACGACTCCTTTGAGCCGTGGTAGGGTAGTAATCAAAGTACAGTGGGAACTCACACGAGACAAATGACGATCCCCAGGTCGATGAACTAACCTGCACACATGTCACCAGGGAACTGCCATCTGACGTCTGGTATATGACCAACTAGCATGTTCCCGGCGAGTCCTGTCCGGTGTACTCATAACCCAATGAGCACCTGTATACATCTTAGGTGATCCAACTGACACCAGTGGCTTGTGAGACCGGCCACCGCCCCTCGTCGGGGTCTCGACTGTATACACTAGTCTACTAATGGAGTATCGATGCCCAGTCTCGAAACTCCCACGACTAGAGACCTTTTAAGGATAAGCTTATAGACCCCCCAGCTCCCACTTATATGATCGCCCTCATACTGCTGGTGGTCAAGCAAGAATCCTAGGGGCTCTATCAACGTGTAATAGCGACGTGTCAGGTCACCTAAAACAGTACACGATGATAAAGGTAAACCAGATAGCATACTATCATCTCGAGTAAGACTGTCCTACCGGGATAGGTCCTCCCTCAATCATTGCAATCACGTACCTGTGATCCAATAATTGACTCTGAGGGCACTATCTCCAACAATCTCCCACTTGCACTCAAGGCTAATTATTGCGATGTCGCATACTCACAGCCCGTGTGATACCGAACACCCAACTCCTCTACTAGTCAGTTTCACAAAGCTCGTTTGCGAAACTATTGCGTTCGAGGAATAGCCTCAGTGAGTGGATCCGCCTTGTTGTCTCTTTCCATGTCTCTCTAAATCTCAAGTTCGCGGAGAAACCCATCTCCCGAAATGAGCAATACCTGTCTTAGAATGTGTCTGGATGTCTGATGGGACATAGCTCATAAATGAGCTCCAAATCCAAACTTCTTAGACTGTATCGTTAACTGAACTTAATCAGTATCCTGCGCCATGCCACCCTCAGTATTGCCTTGGACCACCTGTCCAAAATACTGCCCCTCATCAGAAGGAAAACTATAGCTCTGACAACCTCCTTGTCGTCCATGTCACCTTGGAAGCCTGGAATGATAACTGTCTCCTGAATGAGGCTGTCGTTATCATATCCCTAGAACATCCACTTATGTTCTAAAACTGCTTCCGACTGTTTCTCCAGGATTGGATTAATGTCAACTTATTGCATCTAGTGCAAGAACAACATCTGGTGTGGTACTTGACATCTCACGATTGACTCAATTGTCTGAGCAAGTGATCTGTCAATCATGCCCGTCCCTCTCCCCTTTAGTCTGTAAGACACCTTTGGAGAGGGTGACTCCATTACCTGCAGGTACACTACCATGCCAGGAGTCGTCCATCCTAAATACTCTTAGAATGCTGTTAAGTACCCTGATTGGGAAACCACCCAAATCTAGATCTAAAACCATAGATCTAGTAACCAGTATGTCTGATATAAAATCCATTTCCTTTGTGGAGAAACAACTGTGTGACGACCAAAGTATAACCGATCGTAGTGTAGGAGTTTCCTTTCCTACTCTGTGTATATCATCCAAATACTAGGATATCACACCCTACTACCTTCTCAACAGATCAATCCCCTATTCTGATGAAGTCAAACCCATGACTGTCACGTCAGAAATAGATGATCTTTCTCCGCTACATCTGCTCTAGTCTATAAATAGACATAAGCAACCTGTCCACCAATGCTTCCGCTGCTCCCACTGACTACGACAACCCTCTGGCAGAGTCATATAGACGTACATTTCTAAAACTGGTTTAGAACGACGCTATACTCATCCTCCCGCCGGGTCTCGTAACCTGGAACAACAACAATGGCAATTGTGGGTAAACAAGAACTTCCCTGTCACCGTCCTTGAGGCTACCGTAGTGCCTCTCGGGTGCCTGAAGTTACCCACCTTATCTGCGGAGTGGCCAATGGAATGTCAATTCAGATTGAATCTTTAGGTTCCTTATCAAATCTTCAGTAATCGTTTGTGGTTCTGGAATCACTTCCAGTTCTACCATACTCCCACTACTGTTTTCCTGAAAAAATCCATTTTTAATTTAAAACTGTGGCGAGTCAAGAACAATATTGCTATTGATCTTCCAGATGGTAGAAAGTCAACCCGCATCATAGCCTGGGTCAACCCACAAACAGCCATTACAGAAACGTGCCTTGAGTTGTCCAGTGTCTGGTTTTAATCATAAACCGGACAACTCCCCGTACCTTAACATCGTTAAGATATGAACTGTTCTATATCCAATATAGAAACAGAGGCACTGATTTAATTGAACCAGATTCAAATCATGCAGCTGTCCCCAGCGCATGTCAACTAAATGGAAGGAGGCCGATCAGCGTTACTCAACTTAGGAATGCTTCCATTTATGAGTAACCTGAAAGAGAAGCAATTTCTCTTAATCACTACTATCAACTGAATACCATATACAAGTATCTACATCTTCGATCACTTTGAAGAATCCCGATACTTGCTACACCTGGTTCTTTACTCTATTCAAATACCTATAACTTCTCCAAATTCGGACCCTGTGTTTCCACGAAACACTTGTCTAAAAACTAGAGAAATCATAAGTAAACCGAATATAGTATGAGGACCAACCCCTCTGTCCTAATGGAAACTGGACAACATACAATACTCTGTATAAGTCCCTTGAGTCTGATAACTCATTCACTGTGTGTCGTAGGTTGAAAACTGTACTTATGGTTAAGAAGAATTACACCGCTGTTTAATGCTCCTTACCTAACCATCCACTGATATAGGTAAATGTCGTAGACATAATTTCAGAAAGGTATATCTCACTCTATGAAAATAGACGTACAGATATATCAATTTGAAATTGGTGCATAACAGTGGATATTCAAAACCAAATATTTGCCGACCGGAAAACAGCCCAGGTGATTTCCTCAAATATCACCGATTACAACGAATCCCGATATAATGAGGATGATCACCCAATTCCCAATAACTTACTCCCACTCATCATCTGTAAAACCATACAGATGTGAGAATCGTACTTGGTAAATACATACCCTGGAGTAAGTATATAATCGGGAAATCAGTTTTCCTTTAACATTACACAGTGAAACTGAAACATTGAAATGTTCCGATGGGGTATTCTGGTATTCCTAGTAATGCCTCTTCCAAATTCACGACTGTAACCGTATAGTTCTTTGCCACCCTTCATATGTCTTTAGTCTTTACCTTCTGTACACCCCTTTAGGCCAAATGGTTTTCTTCCTTCCCCACCGTTCGGCACCAGCCTATGGTTTGGAAGAAGACTATCCAATAAGCATAATGGGTGTACTGTCCTAATCCTAGGAACACTCGCAATGCGAGAGAAGGTGAGGATAAAAGACAACCGAATGAACTTAATTCTTATTTCTCCTGAACCAGAATCCATCCCCGAACTGGAACAAGTTCCTTTCGAGTTCGTATATAACCATACGATGGAGTATCCAATAAACTGTGGATCTTCGTAGTGATACGGAGTGTCCTGGAGAAATACAAAGGTGATGTGGGAGTGGTAACGAAATATTTGGTTTGGTCGTGAATATCTGTTGCAATTTACTTTGCCCTCTTACTAATCCCTCGCTTTGTCTGAACTTAATACCTTCTGCACACCATCGTTATGCTAATTGGTTTTCTTCATTCCCTACCGGTCGGCACCAGCCTAAGGTTTGGAAGAAGACAATCCAATTTGCGTAATAGGTGTACTACCCCTAAACCAAGGAGTACTCATAACCTGAGAGAGGGTAAAAGGAAAAGACAACTGAATAATCCTATCCGTTTTCTCCAGAACCGGAAACCATCCTCGAATAAATTCTTTCGAGTTCGTATCTAACCATACGATGGTTTTGTCCAATGGAAGTGGACGTTCGTAGTAAAACGGGGTGTCCTGGAGAAAAGGGTAAAAGTAGGAGTGGCAATGAGGTTTGCAATTCTGACAATCCAAAAGCCAGTGTTTAAGAAGGTTCGGTCAACTTGGTCACTGAGTCAAAGTCTTAGGGTCGGGTCAATGGTCGCTGCCAAAGAGAGAGAGAAAAGAAACACTCAGCGTGCACTCTAACCTAGATCAGAATGGTTACCAATTTATCTAATCTGGAATCCTCCCACTGTACCTCAAATTCTCCTCCAAACCTGAAAGAAGAATTAGTCGGGGTTACCCGAGGAGTATACCAACTCATCAGTGGGAATCGGGATCCAACTCTCATCGCATGACAACGTGACGGAATCCGCTCACGCTACCACACTCCAGAAGGTATGCGCATATCTGGCAAGTTTCAGTTCTTTTGAAACTCCCGATGTGATTTCTGCCCCATGCTCTTATGACCTTGGCGAAGGTCAACAAATCATAAGTCACATGTCAAGTTCTACCCGTCATTATCCAGGTTAATTTGAATCCACCCGTACAAGCCCTTGACGAAGGTCAACAAGGCTATACGACTGTCCCAAACCAACGCATCTATCTATGCAGCAGAAAGGTAACAAGCAGCTACCATACACTATGCCTTGACGAAGGTCAACAAACATAGCATGAATACTACGTGCTACCCGTCTGAAACGACGGAGGGCTACGAATGGTTTCTGGCGAAAACCTTTAACGTAATGAACTTGATATCGTCGAAGGAACAGATAGCTTTTTTAAAAATATAGTGACGAAAACCGTTGCTAAAGAGGTCACTCCCGGTGAAGGGATCTCGGCTCTTTCCCCGTAGAATGGGGTGCAGGATATTCCAAATGAATACCGCGATGCAAAGCAAAAGTAATCGGCTATAGTGAAGTTAATGCCCTGACGCAAACTTCTGTCCAAGGGGTCACTCCCGGTGAAGGGATCTCGGCCCTTGCCTCGTCGACTGAGGAGCAGGATATTCCAATGAATACCACGATGCAAAACAAAAGTAAACGTCCTTGCAATAACAGGTTTTTGAAAAGTGTTCCAACAACATCAGATTAGGTTTGTTTTTAACTTGCATTGATCCGAATCAATGCAGTCCCATCAATTGATCACACCAAAAAGAACGAAAATATACTGATGTACGTATATGCCATCCGCATTCGCCACTGGGTCCCGTCATTACCCGTTAGGTTAGCTAACTAACGACAGAGCGGGGACTGGACTAGCGCGGATGCAAAACATATACAACATCTACTAATATATATACCAATATATTATATTCGCTCAAGGCGTGAATAAAATGCAACATCACAGAAAATGTACAGCATCACAGAAACAATACAGATATCTGGGATCCCCGGGTTTCACAGAGCCGCTGAAACCCGACGTTCCCCTGGTCGTGTGGATAGCCTGTGCAATGAAATCCTAGACCCCTACGGGCGCGGCAAGTCACCCGCCAAAACCTGAAGCGAGGCAGCCCCCTTCAGCGCCGTGAATGGACCACCCAGCACTTCACGGAATCCGGCAACTTGGGCACCCCTCCTGGGTCAACCTGTACCCCCTACGAGTGCGGCGAATAGCCCGCCAATCCTAGAGTGAAGCCCCCTCCGTCTCAATGCCATGAGATGCGGGCTTGTTGCCCTCCAGAACCCGGCTATCCATGCACCCCTCCGCGGGGCAATCCTAGTACAGAAAGTAAAATATACATACACCGGGTACATCGACCGCAACCAAGTCGTGCCCCAAAATAATAATACAATCAGGCAGTGACGGCAGTCCACATGTCGGACGCTCGCCCCGCAATATCAAATGTACATAATACAACAGCACAGTACTAGCATTGCATCCAGGCTATCCCCCACGACCGATCCGCAACATCACAGCAAATACACAGAACATCAACGTGAAAGTCACGTTCGCAAATCCGTCTAACCGGGCTATAGCAGTTAGACCGGATTTACCGATCGAGTGACATTCACGGTCGCAGATATAATGCAAATACTGTGAAAAATGTGTTTAAAATATCCGATTGATCAAACTTTAACAAGTGGGCCCACAAAGAATACTGTAGCAGTTAAAGAAAACCTGGACCCAATTTTAATATCCCAAAACCCCTAATTTAAGCCCAGAAGCCCACTGTAAAAACCCAACCCACTGATCCCTGTAGACTGCGGCGGAAGCGCGGCCAAACGTGGGTTTTGGCCGCCCTTCCGCGGTCAAGTAAGAAGATTAGTGCGTCGAATTTGAACAGTGTTCTTAGAATTTCTAGCACAGTAATTTTATGCAACCTGAAAAATTTTTGGAGACAGAAAAATTTCAACAGAAACTGTCGTGGGTGTATTGGGGTTTTCGGACATTTCGATCGATCGGAACAGAAAAACACATTACACAAAGCTAGACTAAGTTAATGGCGTGGCTCTGATACCACTGTAAGTGCACGGCGGCGCCCCGGCCGTCAATCCGACGCCGGAAAGCGGAAGCGGTGAATAACTTAAATTTTGCGGACTTAGCAAACCGGCACCACCGCGCACTATAACCCGGATCGAAAACCATTAACAAGTCTAAGCTAACTAGAAGATGGGAAAGAGATATACCGACGATCCAAGTCCTCCGGTCTTCATCTCCAATCCGATCTCCTCGCGGGATCTCCGTCCGTCTCATCCTCGTCGCCGGAAGTGCACCACGTTGCCTACATCGTTTACGGGCTCCCACCTCAATGCCGAGGCAACTCGGGCACGAAGCCGGCTACTCGACGTGCCCAAGGTTCGTTGTAGAATATGTAGTAAGCAAGTCTCATTTTTGGGGTTTGTGGAATTGCCATTGGTGAAGGAAAAGAGAGCTTGGAGAGAGGTGAGAAAAATGGAGCATACTCAAGAAGGAATGTATCATATTTTTCTCCACACACCAAATGAAATGAATCCCATTCCCTCCAAGGAATGGCCGGCCCCCCCCCCTTCATGTGTGATTGGAGAGAGAGAGAGAGAGCAAGGTCAAGGGGTGGGTGGAAGCAATGATGCAAGAGGGCATCATGAAAGAATATGATCACAAGCAAAAACCACACACAACCACAACCATCATCAACAACCATGATGCTAACAAAGTCAAGCCATCATGAAGTATGAAGTCAAGCAAGTCAAAGGAGGGTTCTATCATGATACAACAAAATGCAAAGACCCCCTTCCACAAATGCCTATTTGCAACAATGCAAATAAGCCCTCCTCCACCAATCTTCGGCCAATGAATGGAACAATGGAAATCGGCCGAAACGGAAAGCAAACTGGCAACTCCAGAAAACTGGTCCCGTAATAAATTACAGGAAAACCCCGATACTGTGCATACACACCCGCATTTGTATTCCGACCGAAATACAAATGCAATGAGACAAAATCTACACTGTACTATACTAGAATCCGGCTTATACCAAAACCGGATAGTAATATCTGTTCGATCCTGATCCGTGCAATACCGCACGTATCTGATCGAACCCTGCCATATAACCATACGGCCTATAGTACAAACTGTCCGATCCTGATCCGTGCAATACCGCACGTATCTGATCGGACCTTGCCATATCTCCATACGGCCTCTACAACCTTTCGCCCGAAAGCTGAGTAACTGAAAATGTGGTGGACTCTAAAGACTCGTCAATACTATGGCTGTGGATTTAACCACTAGCACGTCAGAGGTATATGCCAATACGTGACGGGCCACCAGCTATTGACCAAAAGGGACGTCGATGAGGAAGCTCACCCCGACACCCAACTGAGCCTGTCAGTGACAATATCCGTGCAGTCCGGTCCGTTCGTCTATGAGTATCGCATGGCGGGCCTAGGGGGTTGGTAAAAGTCAGACCCCCAAAAGCGGTACAAGTCGTGTCGGAGTGTAGCCCAGAACACCCTGAGATACTACTGGAATACCTACCAGTAAATCTCCTTGCCTTGGCCAAGGACTTTGTGTAATGGCTCTCCTAGACACAGCACGACCTCACCCCCAATACCGGGAGAGACGAACCCCTGAAGATATGCTCACTGCCTCCATGTGGCTCGGGACTGTACCCAACTAAAACCTGTTTGCACGACTCCTTTGAGCCGTGGTAGGGTAGTAATCAAAGTACAGTGGGAACTCACACGAGACAAATGACGATCCCCAGGTCGATGAACTAACCTGCACACATGTCACCAGGGAACTGCCATCTGACGTCTGGTATATGACCAACTAGCATGTTCCCGGCGAGTCCTGTCCGGTGTACTCATAACCCAATGAGCACCTGTATACATCTTAGGTGATCCAACTGACACCAGTGGCTTGTGAGACCGGCCACCGCCCCTCGTCGGGGTCTCGACTGTATACACTAGTCTACTAATGGAGTATCGATGCCCAGTCTCGAAACTCCCACGACTAGGGACCTTTTAAGGATAAGCTTATAGACCCCCCAGCTCCCACTTATATGATCGCCCTCATACTGCTGGTGGTCAAGCAAGAATCCTAGGGGCTCTATCAACGTGTAATAGCGACGTGTCAGGTCACCTAAAACAGTACACGATGATAAAGGTAAACCAGATAGCATACTATCATCTCGAGTAAGACTGTCCTACCGGGATAGGTCCTCCCTCAATCATTGCAATCACGTACCTGTGATCCAATAATTGACTCTGAGGGCACTATCTCCAACAATACCCTGCACCTTATTCGATGAGGAAAGGACCGAGATCCCTTCACCGGGAGTGACTCCTTTAGCAATAACTGGCAGATGCTACACACTCGGTTTGGCTTTGATTGCTTTTAAGAGTTTTTGCTTTGCACAGTAATATATATGATATATCCCGCACCTCATTCGACGAGGAAAGGGCCGACGATCCCTTCACCGGGAGTGACCCCTTTATCAAAACTAGAAAAGCCTCAAAATCACTCCATTTCAAAACTTCATTTGATTCTACAACGATATCAAGTTCATTACGCAATTGGTTTTCAGAAAAACCTGTCGTAGCCCTCCGTCATTTCAGATAAGTACTGGTTAGTATTCGTGCTACGTTTGTTGACTATGTTAAGGCGTAGTGTGCGGTAGCTAATTAGTGCTTATCTGTATAAGAATATGATGCGATTGGATTAGGGTAGTCGTGCGACTTTGTTGACTATGTTAAGGGTCGTGCGGTTGGGTTTAATTCAATCGGGAAATGACGGGTTGAACTTGACTAGCACTTATGATTTGTTGACTATGTTAAGGTCATATAGCTGCTAGGGGCAAAAGATTATCGGGAATTTCAAGTGTTGAAATTTGCAATGAGATTGCATACGTTCTATGAGATAGTTGGATCCCGATACCCACTGCGAGTAAGAGTTACTCCTGGGAGAGTTTTACACATTGCAATTAGCCGATCAAGTAGGTGTCTAGAAAGGTGTCAACGAGGTTACGCCTCTGGGAAAACGAGGTTTACAGTAATTAGGTTCGTGCGAAAGCACGGAGGACCTCCCTCAAAGTACCGACACTGGCCTGGCTGAAAGATTGGCGAACTTGTAGTGTGTAATTAATCCCGGCTAGTCTTTCCTTTTAGGGTTTGAAGGAAGATTTGATAAAAACAGTGGGAGCCATCCTGATTAGATAAGATAATAACCAATCTGATCTTGCACGAGCTTACGCTAAAGTGTTTTCTTATCTCTCTCTCCAGGTAGCGACCATTTCATGCCTTAATAAAGATAATAATATGGATGTATTGACCAAACCCGCATGTTATACTGTGCTGGGGAACGTTGGTTCCGTTCTTACCTATAAGAGTTATAGGACTGAACAGGATATAGGGGAATACCAGGATTCCCATGCCACCCGAATGAAGAAAGTACATGTTGATGCATTTTCTTCGGGTGTGATCGTTACAGAGAACTGTTTCTCCATTTGCTCTACGTCCTGGGTATTGGATACCGGGTCAGGATCCCATATATGTAATCAGTTACATGGGCTTAGGAAAGGTAGAGAACTTGGAGAAGGTGATAAAGACATTAGAGTTGGAAATGGTGCAATTGTTGCAGCTAAGACTGTCGGGGAATATCACCTTGTATTACCAACTGGTAATACATTGGTTCTGAACGAATGCTATTACATGCCGAACCTGATATGCAACATTATATCGGTTTCTCTGCTAAGTAAAGAAGGATATAATTTTGTATTACAGGACAATGTTATGAACATTTTCCATAACCAAAAGTTGGTTGGATCAGGCACGTTGTGCAATGGCATTTATGTTCTAAACCAATCAACAGTTCTGAGTATAACAAACACACACAAGAGGAAGAGTTCAGAACTGAACGAATCCTTCTTGTGGCATTGTAGACTGGGTCACATCAATGCGACACGACTGGCTAAGTTGCATAAAGATGGATATTTGAAACCTTTCGAATTTTCATCTTATGACACTTGCCAGTCATGTCTCAAAGGCAAGATGACCAAAACTCCGTTTACGGGACACGGAGAAAGAGTTACCGAACTCTTGGGACTGATACATAGTGATGTATGCGGTCCCATGTCTACACATGCCAGGGATGGTTCTTCATACTTCATTACATTCACTGACGATCTCTCTAGGTTCGGATATGTGTTCCTGATGAAACACAAATCAGAAGCTTTTGAGAAATTTAGAGAATATAAACAAGAAGTCGAAAACCAAACCGGAAAAAGTATTAAAATCCTTCGATCTGATCGAGGAGGTGAATACTTGAGCAATGAATTCCTGGACTTCCTAAAGGAGAATGGGATTCTCTCTCAGCTGACTCCTCCATATACACCACAGCACAACGGTGTATCTGAACGGAGGAACCGTACCCTATTAGATATGGTGCGCTCTATGATGAGCACAGCTGAGTTACCTATTTCCTTCTGGGGATATGCGCTGGAGACAGCAGCATACCTATTGAATCAAGTTCCATCTAAATCTGTACCTACCACACCATATGAGATATGGAGTGGGAAGAGACCATATTTTAAACGAGTTAAAATATGGGGTTGTCCGACCTATGTCAAAAGGCAAAATCCAGAAAAACTCGAGGCACGGTCAGTTCTTTGCAAGTTTGTGCGATATCCTAAGAATTCCCAAGGATATTTTTTCTACCATGCTGAAGAACAAAAAGTGTTTGTTTCTCAATATGCCACCTTTTTAGAAAAGGAATTTCTTGAAAAAGAAATTAGTGGCAAAGTGGTAGAGCTGGAAGAGGTTCCAGATACTCAAACAGTAACTGAAGATTTAGTGGAACCAGTAGATTCAGTAGCTCCCAATGAACCTCAGCCTCTCCGCCAGTCTAGTAGGGTTCCTCGCCAGCCTGAGAGATACTACGGTTTTCTCATGGATGGTGGATGCGAGGATTGCATCATGGAGGATGATGACCCAACTAGCTTCGAGCAGGCCATCACGAGTAGGGACTCAGTGAAATGGTTGGATGCAATGCGGTCCGAGATGGAATCCATGTACACCAACAAAGTATGGACTTTGGAAGTTGCTCCTGAAGGGGTAAAACCCATTGGGAGCAAGTGGATCTTCAAAAAGAAACTTGGTGTAGATGGGAAAGTGGAGACTTTCAAAGCTAGACTTGTAGCAAAAAGTTTTCGTCAAAGACCAGGTGTGGACTACGACGAAACCTTTTCTCCAGTGGCTATGCTTAAATCCATCCGGATCATGCTTGCCATCGCTGCATATCACGACCACGAAATCTGGCAAATGGATGTTAAGACCGCCTTTCTAAATGGTGATTTAGAAGAGTGCGTGTACATGACTCAGCCAGAGGGCTTCGTAGACAGTGGGAGCAGCGGCAAGGTGTGCAAGCTGCTTAAATCCATTTATGGATTAAAGCAAGCATCGCGGAGTTGGAACATCTGCTTTGATGTCGTTATCAAAGAGTTTGATTTCGTCAAAAACCCAGATGAACCTTGTATTTACAAGAAGGTGGCAGGGAGTAAGGTTGTCTTCCTCGTATTGTACGTGGACGACATACTCTTGATAGGAAATGATATTCCTATGCTGCAATCGTTCAAGCTCTTCTTATCACAAAGATTCTTAATGAAAGATCTTGGTGATGCCTCCTGCATATTGGGGATCAGGATCTATAGAGATAGATCCAAACGGATATTGGGATTGTCCCAATCCAGGTACATTGACACCATACTAAAGAGGTTTAGTATGGAAGAATCCAAGCGTGGGAACTTGCCCACGATCTCTGGACTCACTCTCTCTAAAGAGATATCTCCCAAGACTGATTTGGAGAGAGCTCGCATGCAAGGAATACCATATGCTTCGGCAGTAGGCTCTATCATGTATGCGATGCTATGTACTAGACCCGATGTTGCATACTCACTAAGTGTAGTGAGTCGGTATCAAGCAGATCCTGGAGAGAGTCACTGGACAGCTGTGAAGAACATTCTCAAGTACTTGCGAAGGACTAGAGATATGTTCTTGGTGTATGGTAACGGAGAACTCCAAGTAGAGTCCTTTACCGATTCCAGCTTCCAGAGTGATAAGGACGACTCTAAGTCGCAGTCGGGTTTTGTCTTTACCCTTTACGGAGGGGCGGTTAGCTGGAAGAGTTCCAAGCAGGAAACCGTGGCAGACTCGATGATGGAGGCTGAATACATCGCTGCCAACGATGCTGCCAAAGAGGCTGTCTGGGTCAAGAAGTTCATTACTGAACTTGGAGTGGTTCCATCCATTGAGCATCCACCACCTTTGTATTGCGATAACAATGGAGCGGTGGCTTTGGCCAAGGAACCCAGGTCCCATCAGCGATCCAGGCATATTCTGAGGCGGTATCACCTGATCCGGGAGATAATTGATCGCCGGGAGATCGAGGTCAGGAGAGTTGACACGAAGAACAACACGGCGGATCCACTCACGAAGGCCATTCCCCAGATACAGTTTGAGAGACTCTTCGGGATGCTCGGTATGCGATACTACAGCAGCTGGCCCTAGTGCAAGTGGGAGATTGTTAGTTGTATGTATGCCCTAGAGGCCAGTATTGTACAGATGATGTATATTATATTGGATGCTTGGACATATATAGAGATGACTTTCTTGCTCGACATGATAGTATGCTATCTGGTTGCTCTTTATCTTAACATGTACACTAGTCTCTTTATACTGTCTTATAGTTACATGTTGGTAAAGCCCTTAGGATGTGTACATGACTACCTAGACTATGATGCAGATCATACTAGTAGGGACATGGTAGTCCATAAGTACATCCTTCAAGGTCCCTAGTCATGGGTGTATCGAGACAGGGCATCGATATACCAGAGTAGACTAGCGTATACGCTTCTCGACCCATGAGATGGGCGATGGATGATCCCATATCCATTGGTGTTTGACATCAGAGATGGTGTACGTGTGCTCAGTGGAGACTGGGTACACTGGACGGACTCGCCGAGAACTCCCAGATGGTATTATACCTCACGTCAGATGGCAGTTCTCAGGTGACACTTGTACAGGTTAGTCTGTAGACCCGAGATCGTCATAGAGTCTTGTGTGATTCCCACTGTGCTTTGATCTCCACCTTACCACGTCCATGAGGGCGTGCAAAACAGTGGTCTTTGGGTATAGTCCCGAGTCACATGGAGGCAATGAGCGATAGGAGGGGTTTCGTCTCTCCCGGTATTGGGAGTTGATGTTGCGCTGTGCTCGATTGGCCGTAACAGGGAAGTCCCTGGCCAGGGCTGATCAGAGATTTGCTGGTAAGTGTTACCAGTAGTTTCTCGACCCGTTATGAGCCTCACATCGGCATGACTTATCGGTTATTGGGGTCTGACGTTTACCACCCCTAGACTTGATATGCGACGTATCAGACGAACAGACCGGACTGTACGGTAAGTGTTACTGGTTGGATTCACAGGAGTGTGAGCGGGCTAGCTCGTCGATCTTCTGATCGCTTAATACCCGGATGGCCGTTACGTTTAGCAGACCGCTTGCGGCTTGTGGGTGCTTGATATGATCATCATCTGCTACCGGCGTATTGACGAGTCTTTAGAGTCCTACACAGAGGTTTCCTGGCTCAAGCGAAACGAAATAGGAATGCATATGAGATATGTGCGGGAGCGAGAATAATGCGTGTATGTGATACCGCATTTCATTCTCGCGATAAATGTTTCGAATGGTTATATTCGATATGACCTAGTTATCGAATCATTGATTCGATAAATCGATACATTGAATACTAGTTGGTTATGTGCGACATGACCGGATCATTGAATCAAATGTTGATTTAATGATTTAATGTATAATTATATATTTGATATATTACTTTGCATTAACTAGTATTGGTTCACTTTATACAGATTTTCTCACTTGATGTGCAAGTTGTATATGTGATATACTTTTGTGCACATATATGTATCATGTTTGATGATACTTGATCATTTGGTTAAGTGTGAAGAATTAAACCATGGTTAAATGATAATTAGGGTTTCGCCTTATCATTTATTTATTCATTTCTTTATTTATTTATTTGAAAAGGATTATGATGAGAATGGTGGCTTTTTTTGTTTTAAGTTGAAGCTTCATGAAGCTTTGACTTTTGTAACCATCCTTATCTTCATGCTTAACCCTAACCCTCTCAAGTAACCATGGTCTATTCTCTACACTTAACCTTAGTTAGTGAATGATAAGTATTATTTTATTTTTCATTTATAATAACACTTATCATTTTCTAGCTTCATCTTCTTCTTCATCTTAAAGATAGAAAGCTTGATGCCATCAATGGCAACTTGAGCAAAAGTGAGTGAAATCCAATTCTAAAGTGAACCCACATCCTATTTCTTCACCCTCTACCTCTTGCCAAGTTGTTTTGGGTGTTTTCTTCACAAGTTTCACAACTTTGTGAAGTCGGAGCTTGAACTTGTGATGCCTCGACGTAGACCGTCTTTGACACGAAGCCGACGACCTAGCTCGCCCGTTTCTCCGATGAAGCCGATGAATGAGTTCGGGATTCATGATGGACAGCGAGAGGACACCCACGTGGAGCTAAGGAAGTGGAGAACCGGATCTACAAAGGTTGTAGCCTCTCTCCTTTAGTTAAAGTGTTAACTAGATTCGTTTTTCGCCTAGGATTCTAGCCGACGATCCGTATTAGGGTTTCTCGGCACCATAATTTTTATAAATTGGCATGGTTGATGCCTTGTGAGACATCTATAGGGTGCCTAGGAACTCTACACCATCAATGAGAAAACCGTAGTATCTCTCAGGCGGATGAGACGGCCTACTAATCCTGCGGAGGGGTGCGGGAATGTCCTGTTCTTCTTGAACTTCTGGTTCTACCAAACTTTCAGTAGTAGTTTGTGGTTCTAGAATTTCTTCCAGTTCTATTCCGCTCCCACTTGTTTCCTTTTCTAAAAACTGCTGTTCTAGAAAATGGGCATTACGTGAAACAAAAATCTTTTGTTCCTCTACGTAATAGAGGAAATACCCCTTGGAGTTCTTTGGATATTCCACAAACTATACTGATCGTGCCTCGAGTTTGTCCGCATGCTGCTTTTTAACAAAAGCTGGACATCCCCATATCTTCAGATGCTGAAGATGGGGTTTCTTCCCACTCCACATCTGATATGGCGTGGTAGGCACAATCTTGGTAGGAGCCCTGTTCAGAAGATATGCCGCTAATTCTAACGCATAACCCCAGAAAGATCGCGGTAACTCAGCGTTACTCATCATGGAATGTACCATATCCAATAGGGTTCGATTCCGTCTCTCCGATAGAGTGTATGGAGGAGTAAGCTAAGAGAGAATTCCTTTCTCTTTTAGGTAACCTAGGAACTCGGCACTTAAGTATTCACCACCTCGATCAGATCTCAGTGTCTTGATACTTTTGCCGATTTGGTTTTCTACTTCATTCTTATACTCTTGGAATTTCTCAAAAGCCTCGGATTTATATTTCATCAAGAAAATGAATCTTTACCTAGAGTAATCATCCGTAAAAGTAAACAAATAGGAAAAACCACCTCTTGCATGTGTAGACATTGGACACATACATCGTTGTGTATGAGTCCTAAGAGCTCGCTCGCTCTTACTCCATGTCCAGTGAATGGAGTCTTTGTCATCTTTCCTTTGAGACATGATTGACAAGTGGCATAAGATTGATATTCGAACGAATCAAAATATCCTTCTCTATGTAACTTAGTTAACCTTGTCTCATTGGTGTGAAACAGTCTATAATGCCATAAGAAAGCCTTATTTAAATCTGGAGACTTCCTTTTTAGTGTTTTCTGGACATTGAAAATCTGTAATTGGTTTAAGACATATATACCGTTATCTAGTGTACCGGACCCAATCAAACCAAGATTCAGGTGGATGTTTACAACATCGCTTACAAATGTGAAATCATAACCTTCTTTTGATAACAAGGAAACTGATATAATATTACACGTTAAACTAGGTACACAAAAACAGTTATACAAAACTAAAATATGTCCACTCGTTAATCCAAGGTGATAATCCCCTACGGACACAGCTCCCAGGCTAGCTCCGTTAGCAACCTTCAGGGTCATATCACCAACCTTCAGCACTCTACGGTTTCTCAGTTCCTGCAATGAATTGCATATATGAGATCCTGATCCGGTATCCAATACCCAGGAAGTAGAGTTGATTGACAGACAATTTTCAATTACAAACACAACTGAAGTCGAAGCCACAGCTTGCTTCGGTTCCTTGTTCTTGCTAATCCAAGCCTTGCAATCTTTCTTCCAGTGCACTTTCCTATGACAGTGGAAGCACTCATCCTTTGCCACTACTGGCACCACAATCGTTTTCTTTCCCTTGACTCCCACCTTACTAACACCTCCTCTAGGTTTAGTGGCGGCCTTATGTTGGAGATAGTGCCCTCAGAGTCAACTATTGGATCACAGGCACGTGATTGCAATGATTGAGGGAGGACCTGTCCCAGTAGGACAGTCTTACTCAAGATGATAGTATGCTATCTGGTTTATCTTTATCATCGTGTACTGCTTTAGGTGACCTTACGAGTCGCTATTACACGTTGATAGAGCCCCTAGGATTCTTGCTTGACCACCAGCAGTATATGAGGGCGATCATATACGTGGGAGCTGGGGTCTATAAGCACATCCTTAAAAGGTCCCTAGTCGTGGGAGTTCCGAGACAGGGCATCGATACTCCGGAGTAGACTAGTGTATACAGTCGAGACCCCGACGAGGGGCGGTGGCCGGTCTCACAAGCCACTAGTGTCAGTTGGTTCACCTAAGATGTATACAGGTGCTCATTGGGTTATGAGTACACCGGACAGGACTCGCCGGGAACCTGCTAGTTGGGATTATACCTGATGTCAGATAGCAGTTCCCTGGTGACATGTGTACAGGTTAGTTCATCGACCTGAGATCGTTATTTGTCTCGTGTGAGTTCCCACTGTGCTATGATTACTACCCTATCACGCTCAAAGGAGACGTGCAAACAGGTTTTAGTTGGGTACAGTCCCGAGCCACATGGAGGCAGTGAGCGGATCTGCAGGGGTTCGTCTCTCCCGGTATTGGGGGTGAGGTCGCGCTGTGCCTAGGAGAGCCAGAACATGAAAAGTCCTTGGCCAAGGCAGGAGATTTGCTGGTAGGTATTCCAGTAGTATCTCAGGGTGTTCTGGGCTACACTCCGACACGACTTGTACCGCTATTGGGGGTCTGACTTTTACAAACCCCCTAGGCCCGCCATGCGATACTCATAGACGAACCGACCAGACTGTACGGATATTGTCACTGACAGGCTCAGTAGGGTGTCAGGATGAGTTCGCTCATCGACGTCCCTTTTGGTCAATACCTGGTAGCCCGTTACGTATTGGCTTATACCTCTGAATTGCTAGTGGTTAAATCCACAACCAAGGTGTTGACGAGTCTTTAGAGTACACCACACACACAGTCACTCAAGTTTCGGGCGAAACACTGTAGATGCCGTATGGAGATATGGCAAGGTTCAATCAGATACGTGCGGCATTACACGGATCGTGATCGGACGGATTTTACTGGCCGGCTTTGGCTTAAGCCGTATCCTAGTATTAGATAGTGTAGTTTTGTCTCTTTGCATTTGTGTTCAGTGCGAATACAAATGCGGGCATGTATTTGCAGTCGCGGAGTTTTCCTGTAAGTAATTGCGGGATCAGTTTTCTGAAGTTGCCAGTTTGCATTCCGTTCCGGCCGGTTTACCTTTGTTCCTTCACGGCCGGACTTTTCGATGGAGGGAGTTATTTGCAGTTTGCAAATAACTTATTTGTGGAGGGTTTTCTTGCATATGAAGGCATCATGATTTGACTAGTATCATGAGATTCTTTTTCTTTCTTGTCTTGCATCAAAAGAGAAAAGAATGGATGAGATATTGATGTGGTTGATGTTGTGACCATTTTTCCTTTATCATTCCTTTTTCCCCCTCTTGCTTTTGATTCATTCTTTTTCCCCCACCATGCAAGAAGGGCCAGCCACATCTAGGGAGAGGGTGAGGTTCATTTTGATTGGTGGCAAAAATGTTCATCTCATTTTTCCATTCATCCTACAAAGAGATTTTCACTCCAAAGTTCTTTCTTCACCTCCATTCTTCCATGGCAACTTCACATACCCCAAAGAGACAACCTACTACTCTAGTCTACAGCAAATCTTGGACGCGTCGGCTAGCCAACTTCGCGCCCGAGTTGCCTCGGTCAAGAGGTGGGAGCCCGTAAAAGTATTCGGCTACGTGGTGCCCTTTCCGACGAGGACGTGACGGACGGAGATTCCGCTGGAGATCGGAGTGGAGACGAAGACCGAAGGACACGGATCGCTTGGTATAACTCTCTACCCGTATTTTACTTTGCTAGTAGCTATGTTAATGGCCCGATCCGGGATAAAAGTGCGCGGTGGTGCCGGTTTGCTAGTTTGCAAAGTTTTTTCGGCGTCGGATCGACTGCCGGGGCGCCGCTGCGGACTTACATTGGTATCAGAACCACGCCATTAACCTACCTAGTTTGCTCTAGTATGTTTAAAGACTCGATCGAACAAAATCCCAAAAACCGTATTTCTAGTGCATGTGTTCTCTGTTGAAATTTTTCCAGCTCCAAAAAATTTTTTCAGGTCATTGCAGAAAGACATGCAAGAAATTCTAAGAATTCTGGGAAAATACGATTCACTGATTCCTTAATATGACCGCAGAAATGCGGCCAAACCCCTGGTTTGGCCGCGGTTCCGCGGTGGGTAAGTCGAATCATTGCACCATATTTTCACAGTAGGCTTCTGATTAGGAAATAGGGGTTTTGGGATATTCTTTTTGGGCCCAGATTATCTGTAGGTGCTACAGTACTGCTTGGGGCCCACTTCGATGAATTTGTTCGATCGGATATTTTAAACATGCTAGTTCACAGTATTTACATTATATCTGCGACCGTGAATGTCACTTGATCGGTAAATCCAGTCTATCTGCTATAGCCCGGTTAGACGGATTTGCGAACGTGACATTCACGTTGATGTTCTGTGTATTGCTGTGATGTTGCGGATCGGTCGTGGGGGATAGCCTGGATGCAATGTTAGTACAGTTTTATTTTATATGTACATTTGATTTTGCGAGGCGAGCGTTCGACATGTGGACTGCCGTCACTGCCTGTTTGTATTATTCTTTTGGGGCACGACCAGGTTGCGGTCGATGTACCCATTGTATGTATATTTTACTTTCTGTACTAGGATTACCCCGCGGAGGGGTGCACGGGTAGCCGGGTTCTAGAGGGCAACAAGCCCGCATCTCATGGCGTTGAGACGGAGGGGGCTTTACTCTAGAATTGGCAGGCTGTTCGCCGCACTCGTAGGGGGTACAGGTTGGCCAAGGAGGGGTGCCCAAGTTACCGGATTCCGTGAAGTGCTGGGTGGTCCATTCACGTTGCTGAAGGGGCTGCCTCGCTTCAGGTTTTGGCGGATAACTTGCCGCGCCCATAGGGGTCTAGGATTTCATTGCACAGGCTATCCACATGACCAGGGGAACGTCGGGTTTCAGTAGCGGCTCTATGAAACCCGGGGATCCCAGATATCTGTATTGATCTGTGATGCTGTACATTTATGTGATTTTGCATTTTATCACGCCTTGAGCGAAAATTATATATTATATATATACTAGTAGATGTTGTATATGTTTTGCATCCGTGCTAGTCCAGTCCCCGCTCTGTCGTTACTTAGCTAACCTAACGGGTGATGACGGGACCTAGTGGCGAATGCGGATGGCATATACGTACATCATTATTTTCGTTCTTTTGTGGTGTGATCAATTGATGGGGCTGCGTTGATTCGGATCAATGCAAGATAAACAAACCTATTCTGATGTTGTTGGAACACTTTTCAAAAAGCTGTTATTGCAAGGGCATTCTCTTTTGTTTTGCATCGTGGTATTCAGTTGGAATATCCTGCTCCTCAGTCGACGAGGCAAGGGCCGAGATCCCTTCACCGGGAGTGACCCCTTGGACAAAAGTTTGCGTCAGGGCAATAACTTCACTATAGCCGATTACTTTTGCTTTGCATCGTGGTATTCAGTTGGAATATCCTGCACCTCATTCTACGGGGAAAGAGCCGAGATCCCTTCACCGGGAGTGACCTCTTTAGCAAAGGTTTTCGTTACTATATTTTTCTAAAAAGCTATCCGTTCCTTCGACGATATCAAGTTCATTACGTTAAAGGTTTTCGCCAGAAACCATTCGTAGCCTTCCGTCGTTTCATATGGATAGTCAATAGTATCCAAGCTGTGTTTGTTGGCCATAGTCAAGGCACAGTGTTTGGTAGCTATTGGGTGTTCATATACTGCATGGATAGATGCGTTGGTTTGGGACAGTCGTATAGCCTTATTGGCCCTAGTCAAGGGCTTGTACGGGTGGGTTCAAATCAACCTGGACAATGACGGGTAGAACTTGACATGTGACTTATGATTTGTTGGCCTTAGTCAAGGTCATAAGAGCATGGGGCAAAAATCCACATCGGGAGTTT
Organism: Agapanthus africanus; assembly: GCA_030015575.1. Classification (NCBI taxonomy): domain Eukaryota; kingdom Viridiplantae; phylum Streptophyta; class Magnoliopsida; order Asparagales; family Amaryllidaceae; genus Agapanthus; species Agapanthus africanus. The sequence continues at coordinate 505,731,995 of CM057342.1, read as the reverse complement.
CAAAAGAAACTGAAACTTGCCAGATATGCGCATACCTTCTGGAGTGTGATAGCGTGAGCGGATTCCGTCACGTTATCATGCGATGAGAGTTGGATCCCGATTCCCACTGATGAGTTGGTTTACTCCTCGGGTGATCCCGGCTAATTCTTCTTTCAGGTTTGGGAAAAATTTGACGTTACAGTGGGAGGTTTCCAGATTAGATAAAGTGATAACCATTCTGATCTAGGTTAGAGTGCACGCTGAGTGTTTCTTTTCTCTCTCTCTTTGGCAGCGACCATTGACCCGACCCTAGACTATGACTTAGTGACCAAGTTGACCGAACCTTCTTAACACTGGCTTTTGGATTGTCAGAGTTGCAAACCTCATTGCCACTCCTACTTTTACCCTTTTCTCCGGGACACCCCGTATTACTACGAACGTCCACTTCCATTGAACAAAACTATTGATGGTTAAAGACGAACTCGAAGGAATTCGAGGATGGTTTCCGGTTCTGGAGAAAACGAATAGGACTATTCAGTTGTCTTTTCCTTTCACTTTCTCTCATTGCGAGTACTCCTTGGTTTAGGTGATAGTACACCTATTACGCAAATTGGATAGTCTTCTTCCAAACCATAGGCAGGTGCCGACCGGTAGGGAATGAAGAAAACCAATTAGCCTAAATGGTGTACAGAAGGTATTAAGTTAAGACAAAGCAAGGGATTAGTAAGAGGGCAAAGTAAATTGCGACTGCTATTCATGACCAAACCAAGTATTTCTTCGCCAATCCTAAATCACCTTTGTATTTCTCCAGGACACTTCGTATCACTACGAAGATCCCAAGTTTATTGGATAATCCATCGTATGATTATATACGAACTCGAAAGGAATTTGTTCCAGTTCGGGGATGGATCCTGGTTCAGGAGAAATAGGAATAAGGTTCATTCGGTTGTCTTTTATCTTCACCTTCTCTCGCAATGCGAGTGCTCCTGGGATTAGGACAGTACAGCCATTATGCTTATTGGATAGTCTTCTTCCAAACCATAGGCTGGTGCCGAACGGTAGGGAAGGAAGAAAACCATTTGGCCTAAAGAGGTGTGCAGAAGGTAATGACTAAAGACATAAAAAGGGATTTGGAGAAGTGGCAAAGAATTATACGGTTATAGTTGTGAATCTGGATAATGGAAGTGGCATTACTAGGAATACCGGGATACCCCATCGAAACATTTTAATGTTTCAGTTTTACTGTGTACTGTTAAAAGAAAACTGATTTCCCAATTAGACACTTGCTCCAGGGTATGTATTTACCAGGTTTGATTCTCACATCTGTATGGTTTTACTGATGATGAGTGGGAGTAAGTTATTGGGAATTAGGTGATCATCCTCATTATATCGGAATTCGTTGTAATTGGTGATATTTGAGGAAGTCACCTTGGTTGTTTGCCGGACGGCAAATATTTGGTTTTGAATATCCGTTGTTATGCACCAATTTCAAATTGATATATCTGTACGTCTATTTTTATAGAGTGAGATATAACTTTTGAAATTATGTCTATGACATTTACCTATATCAGTGGATTGTTAGGTAAGGAGCATTGAACAGCGGTGTAATTCTTCTTAACCATAAGTACAGTTTTCAACCAACGACACACAGTGAATGAGTTATTAGACTCAGCGGACTTATACAGAGTATTGTATGTTGTCCAGTGTCTGTTAGGACAGAGGGGTAGGTACTCGTACTATATTCTGTTTACTTGTGACTTCTCTTGTTCTTAGACAGGTGTTTCGTAGAAACACAGGGTCTGAGTTTTGAGAAGTTATAGGTATAAGAATAAAATAGAGAACCAGATATTGCAAATATCGGGATTCTTCAAGGTGATCGAAGATGTAGATACTTGTGAATGGTATTCAGTTGATAGTAATGGTTAAGAGAACATGCTTCTCTTTCAGGTTACTCATAATTGGAAGTGGTCCTAAGCTGAGTAACGCTGATCGACCTCCTTCCATTTACTTGACATGCACTGGAGACAGCTGCATGATTTGAATCTGGTTCAATTAAATCAGTGCCTCTGTTTCTATATTGGATATAGAACAGTTCACATCTTGACATTGTTAAGATACGGGGAGTTGTTCGGCTTATGCTTAAAACCAGACTCCGGATAACTCAAGGCACGTTTCTATAATGGCTGTTCGTGGGTTGACCCGGGCTATGACGAGGGTTGATTTTCTACCATCTGGAAGATCAATAGTGATATTGTTCTTAACTCGCCACAGTTTTAATTAAAAATGGATTTTTTCAGAAAACAGTAGTGGGAATATGGTAGAACTGGAAGTGATTCCAGAACCACAAACGATTACTGAAAATTTGATAAGAACCTAAAGATTCAATCTAGTTTGACATTCCATTGGCCACTCCGCAGATATGGTGGGTAACCTCAGGCACTCGAAAGGTACTTCGGTAGCCTCAAGGACGGTGACAGGGAGGTTCTTGTTTACCCAGACTTACCATTGCTGTTGTTCCAGACTGTGAGACCCGACAGGAGGATGAGTATAGCGTCGTTCTAAACTAGCTTTAGAAGTGTACGTCTATATGACTCAGCCAGAGGGTTGTCATAGTCAGTGGGAGCAGCGGAAGCATGGTGGACAAGTGGCTTATGTCTTTTTATAGACTAAAGCAGATATAGCGGAGATAGATCATCTATTTCTGATTTGACAGTCATAGGTTTGACTTCATCAGAATAGGGGATGGATCTGTTATGAAGGTAGTAGGGTGTGATGTCCTTGTATTTGATGACATACACAGAGTAGGAAGTGATATTCCTATACTACGATCGGTTATACTTTGGTTGTCACACAGTGGTTTCTCCACATAGGACTTGGATCTTATATCAGACATTCTGGTCACTAGATCTATGGTTTTAGATCTAGATTTGGGTGGTTTCCCAATCTGGGTACTTGGACAGCATTCTAAGAGTATTTAGAATGGACGACTCCTGGCATGGTGGTGTACCTGCAGGTAATGGAGTCACCCTCTCTAAAGGTGTCTTACAGACTAAAGGGGAGAGGGATGTGCATGATTGGCAGATCACTTGCTTAGGCAATTGAGTCAATCATGAGATGTCAAGTACCACACCAGATGTTGTTCTTGCAGTGGATGCAATAAGTTGATATTCATCCAATCCTGGAGAAACAATCGGAAGCAGTTTTAGAACATAAGTTGATGTTCTAGGGATTTGATAACGGCAGCCACTTTTAGGAGACGATTATCATTCCAGGCTTCCTAGGTGACATGGATGGCAGAATGGCTGTCAGAGTTATAGTTTTCCCTCTGACGAGGGGCAGTATTTTGGACAGGTGGTCCAGGTGGATACTGAGGGAAGGCATGGCGCAGGATACTGATTAAGTTCAGTTGACGATACAGTCTAAGAATTTTGGATTTGGAGTTCATTCATGAGCTAGATCCCATCAGATATCCAGACATATTCTAAGACAGGTATTGCTCATTTCGGGAGACAGCTTTCTCCGCGAACTTGAGATAAAGAGAGACATAGAAAGAAACATCAGAGCGGATCCACTCACTGAGGCTATTCCTCGAACGCAATAGTTTCGCAAACGAGCTTTGTGAGACTGACTAGTAGAGAAGTTGGGTGTTCGGTATCACACGGGCTGTGAATATGCGATATCGCAATAATTAGCCTTGAGTGCAAGTAGGAGATTGTTGGAGATAGTGCCCTCAGAGTCAATTATTGGATCACAGGCACGTGATTGCAATGATTGAGGGAGGACCTGTCCCAGTAGGACAGTCTTACTCAAGATGATAGTATGCTATCTGGTTTATCTTTATCATCGTGTACTACTTTAGGTGACCTTACGAGTCGCCATTACACATTGATAGAGCCCCTAGGATTCTTGCTTGACCACCAGCAGTATGAGGGCGATCATATACGTGGGAGCTGGGGTCTATAAGCACATCCTTAAAAGGTCCCTAGTCGTGGGAGTTTCGAGACAGGTCATCGATACTCCGGAGTAGACTAGTGTATACAGTCGAGACCCCGACGAGGGGCGGTGGCCGGTCTCACAAGCCACTGGTGTCAGTTGGTTCATCTAAGATGTATACAGGTGCTCATTGGGTTATAAGTACAACGGACAGGACTCGCCAGGAACCTGCTAGTTGGGATTATACCTGATGTCAGATAGTCGTTCCCTGGTGACATGTGTACAGGTTAGTTCATCGACCTGAGATCGTCATTTGTCTCGTGTGAGTTCCCACTGTGCTTTGATTACTACCCTACCACGCTCAAAGGAGACGTGCAAACAGGTTTTAGTTGGGTACAGTCCCGAGCCACATGGAGGCAGTGAGCGGATCTGCAGGGGTTCGTCTCTCCCGGTATTGTTGGTGAGGTCGCGCTGTGTCTAGGAGAGCCAGAACATGAAAAGTCCTTGGCCAAGGCAGGAGATTTGCTGGTAGGTATTCCAGTAGTATCTCAGGGTGTTCTGGGCTACACTCCGACGCGACTTATACCGCTATTAGGGGTCTGACTTTTACCAACCCCCTAGGCCCGCCATGCGATACTCATAGACGAACCGACCGGACTGTACGGATATTGTCACTGACAGGCTCAGTAGGGTGTGAGGATGAGTTCGCTCATCGACGTCCCTTTTGGTCAATACCTGGTAGCCCGTTACGTATTAGCTTATACCTCTGACTTGCTAGTGGTTAAATCCATAACCATGGTATTGACGAGTCTTTAGAGTCCACCACACACACGGTCACTCAAGTTTCGGGTGAAACGCTGTAGAGGCCGTATGGAGATATGGCAGGGTTCGATCAGATACGTACGGCATTGCACGGATTGTGATCGGACGGATTTTACTAGCCGGCTTTGGCTTAAGCCGTATCCAAGTATTAGATAGTGTAGTTTTGTCTCTTTGCATTTGTGTTCAGTGCGAATACAAATGCGGGCATGTATTTGCAGTCGCGGGGTATTGCTGTAATTAATTACGGGATCAGTTTTCTGAAGTTGTCAGTTTGCATTCCATTCCGGCCGGTTTTCCTTTGTTCCTTTACGGCCGGACTTTTCGATGGAGGGAGTTATTTGCAGTTTGCAAATAACTTATTCATGGAGGGTTTTCTTGCATATGATGGCATCATGATTTGACTAGTATCATGAGATTCTTTTTCTTTCTTGTCTTGCATCAAAAGAGAAAAGAATGGATGAGATATTGATGCGGTTGATGTTGTGACCATTTTTCCTCTATCATTCCTTTTTCCCCCTCTTGCTTTTGATTCATTCTTTTTCCCCCACCATGCAAGAAAGGCCGGCCACATCTAGGGAGAGGGTGAGGTTCATATTGAGTGGTGGCAAAAATGTTCATCTCATTTTTCCATTCATCCTACAAAGAGATTTTCACTCCAAAGTTCTTTCTTCGCCTCCATTCTTCCATGGCATCTTCACATACCCCAAAGAGACAACCTACTACTCTAGTCTACAACAAATCTTGGACGCGTCGGCTAGCCAACTTCGCGCCCGAGTTGCCTCGATCAAGAGGTGGGAGCCCATAAAAGTATTCGGCTGCGTGGTACCCTTTCCGACGAGGACGTGACGGACGGAGATTCCGCGGGAGATCGGATTGGAGACAAAGACCGAAGGACACGGATCGCATGGTATAACTCTCTACCCATATTTTAGTTTGCTAGTAGCTAGGTTAATGGCCCGATCTGGGATAAAAGTGCACGGTGGTGCCGGTTTGCTAGTTTGCAAAGTTTTTTTTGTTTCCGCGTTCCGGCGTCGGATCGACGGCCGGGGCACCGCTGTGGACTTACACCTTATTCTTCCTTCCTTTGGCCCTAGCCTTGGACCCGGAAGAAGCAGCACCACGAACAAACATAGCGGGTGTTTCCCTTGCCTTCTGCAAGGTTCCCTCTGCACTCCTCAGCATGTTAAGGAGTTCTAGAAGTTCAACTTCTTTTCTTTGAATGTTGAAATTCAGAATAAACTGGGCGTAGGTGGAAGGAAGGGTCTGGAGAATCGAGTTTGTATAGAGCTCGTTCTCCAAAGTGGCCCCAAGGTCTGCGAGCTCTTCTATATAGCCAATCATCTTTAGGACATGTTCTCCTACAGATAATCTGACGACCAATCTCGCCTGAAACAAGTTCTTTGAGGTCTCGTATCTTGCTATACGAGATTGCTCCCCCTACAGATTCTTTGTATGGAGAAATATGGATTCAAGATCCATATCCTCGTGCCACCTCTGATGTTCATTATTCATCGAGGCAAGCACGATGCACTTGGCCTTCGCACAATCTAATTCCCAAGTTTTGTGGATTTCCTTATCCGCAAGACTGGATTTAGGACCAGGGACAGCAGGTGCCTTAGTAGTAAGGACATACCCCAATTTGTCATAAGTTAAAGCCATTTTGACATTCCGCAGCCAATCTTTATAGTTTGGCCCTATCAATATATTTTTCTCAAATAGTAACTTAAGGCCCGTCATGTTTTAGGTCGCTGCAAAGAGAGAGAGAGGGAACACTTTAGAATGATGCTCTTGCAAGTTTAGAGTGGTTTTTAGTTTATCTAAACTGGATGGCTCCCACAGTTTCTTGAATCCCTCCTCAAACCAAAATGGAAGAACTAGCCAGGACTATTCTCACCATACAATACTTGCTTAACCGTTCAGCCAGGCCAGTGTTGATACTTCGAGGGAGGTTTTCCAACGCTTTCGCGAAGTTCCTTAATTAAATAACCTCTTTTCTCTGGGGGCGTAGCCCCGCTGACACCTTTCTCGACACCTACTTGGTTTATAGCATTGATCGTTAAGTGACTACTCACAGTAGGATCGAGATCCAAATATCATCGTGTGATAATACTGAAGGAATCCTACCAACATTCATCAGACTCCAAATGCTATGCATCTCTTTGCAAATTTTATTTTCTTTAGAAATTCCCGATATAAATTTTTGTCCCATGCTCTTATGACCTTGGCTTTGGTCAAAATGTCATAAGTCACATGTCAGGTTCTACCCATCATTATCTTGTTAATTTGAACCCATCCGTACATACCCCTGACTTTGGTCAAATGATAATACGACTGTCCCAAACTAACTCATCTATCTATGCAACAAATGAATACCCAGTAGCTACCAAACACTATGCCTTGACTTTGGCCAAAATACATAGCTTGAATACTACTGAATACCCAAATGAAATGACGGAGGGCTACGAATGGTTTTGGCAAAACCGTGAACGTAGTGAACTTGATAAGATCGAAGGAACCTGATATCTTTTAAAAGAAGTGGTTAAAGCTCCGCAATTTAAAAAAATATCCTCTATTTTAAAATAACCGAGTGATTTCTTTTAAACCGTTCCAACGATTCAACTTTGGTTTATTTTCTTTGCATTATTATAATGCGTCCCATCAATTAACCTATCATTGCAGAAAACAACGAAAATACAACGTCTTCTTATGCCACCCACATTCGCCACTGGGTCTCATCATCACCCGTTAGGTTACTTAACTAACGACAGAGCGGGGGCTGGGCTAGCGCCGGTGTAAAACATAAGTGACGTATAAATAGCTATCATATATAGATATTGTACAATCATCAGACGGAATAATAGGCATTCCAGATCACAGATGAACATTATTGGATATACAAGTAATCCGCGTTTCTTTTGAGCCTGCAACGGAAGGCGGATTACATAGTTGTGATGAATAGCCATTACCCCACCCTAGACCCCTACGGGTACGGCAAACTACCCGCCAAGTACCTGAAGTGAAGCGGTCTCCCTCAACAACGTGAGTAGGCCACTAAACACTTCAAAGTACCCGGTAGTTTGTGCACCCCACCATGGGTCCATCCTAGGAGCAAAAATCAGTAAAATGAAATAATACAACGGTGGCTACAACCGCAACCTGGATGTGCCCCGCAAAAGAATATTACAAAATATTACAATTTACATCGAATGAATGAATATAAAAACCCATCTCAAACCCCGGCTAATCATCACAACGATCCAATCAAGTTCATAAACACAAACAGTAAAATCATTACAGAAATGTGCAACCCCCTGCCAACCGACATACTAGCGGTTAGGGGAGGTTTACGAACACATTATACAAATCACAGATATAATCTAATTAGCCAAATATCATAGAATTTCGATCGAGCAAACACAATAAATTCTACTCCAAAAACTTCTCTGTGCACATAAGACTTGAGCAGAAAATAAACATTCCAGAAAGAACAAAATAATCACAGAAGAGTTACTGGGGAAATTTGGGGTGAATCGGCTTCAACTCGGCCGCGGATCCGCGGCGGATCGCTTGGATCGGCTACGGTTCCGCGGCTGTTTGGCCGATTCAGGAACCCAAATTTCTCCAGTATTCTTATATTTTCCTACATGTAATTTTAGAGGTCCCTGAAAAAATTTTAGACCCCGTATTAAAATCGACAGAAACTTGGTAAAAATGATGTTTTTTCCGTTTCGTTTTGCGATCGAATTTTTAACGACTTCGCTAACAAGTTAGTTATGGTTTAGCGAGGCTCTGATACCACTGTAAGTCGACGTTGTACACCCTACGAGTTGAGGGGAGGCGGAAATATGAAAAATAATCTTTTTCTTTAAACTAACACCGACTAACCGAAAGGATCTCTGCTAAACTATAATTAACACTATCATAGGAGTAATTAGCTACTTTGAAGGAAGATTATACCTAATGAACCAAGTCCTTCTTTTTCTCGTTAACCACCTCCTCGTCGGCCACCTCTTTGTAATAGACGATCCACCCGAGAGCTTATACTCCAAGCTTTGCCTCTAATCTTGAGGTAACTAGTTTACTCAAAGTGCTAATCTAAGCAACCTAGGGAATATAGAGTATGATTAAGGATTAATAAGTCTTGCTAACCCTTGATCTCAACACATGAGAGGTTAGGGTTAGGGTTTGAAGAGAGAGAGCTTGAGGAGAGAGAAGGTGAGAGTGAGAATGAAATGAAATAATATCTCATCTTGAATATATATGAAGCATAATAATTATTAAATGAATAATCAAATGATAATATCAACCATGCTTCATTTATTCACTTTGTGTGATTCATCACATGAGTCATTAATCATTAAATGCAACACTAACACCTTTGTATGAATCACACCATGAGTCATTAAATCATTTAATGCAAATGTCACCTTTGCCCCCAAGTCATCATCCTTCTAGAAGCATCTCGAGAATTTACGAGAACGCACCTCCTATCCGTGAAAACATGGAAATACTTAGACTGTATAAATCCAATAATCCGATACTAGAATCTGGCTTAAACCAAAGCCCGCTAGAAAAAACTGTCCGAATATCGTGCGTGCAAAAATGCATATGCATGTCCGAACCCTGTTGTAAAACCATACGACCTCTATATCGTTTCGCCCGGAGCTGGGAAACTCTCTGTGTGGGACTCTAAAGACTCGACTACTACGCTGGCAGTGGGTTTAACCACAAACCGCAAGCGGGACTAGCTGTACGTAATGGTCCCCAGGTAGATGTCGATAAGAAGGCCGATGAGGAAACCCATCCGAACTCCTACTGAGCCAGATGTGACAATCTCCGTACACTCCGATCTGTTCGTCTAGGACTATCGCATATCGGGTCTAGGGGGTGGCAAGCGTCAGTTCCCTAAAAGCGGTATAAGTCTTGTCGGAGTGAAGCCCATTACACCTTGAGAAACTACTGGAAAACCTACCAGTAAATCTCGCTTGAACTGGCCAGGGACTTTGCGTAATGGCTCTCCAGACACAGCGCGATATCAACTCCCAATACCGGGAGAGGCGAATCCAGTCTAACCGCCACAGCCTCCAAGTGTTTCGGGACTGCACCCAACTGCTACCTGTTTGCATGACTCCTTTGAGCCGTGGTAGGGTAGCTATCTAAGAACAGTGGGAACACACTGGAGGCGAAGCAGCAGTGTCAAGTCTGCGGACTATGCTGTACTCATGTAACCTGGGAACTGTTAACTGACGACGGGTATAATACCAACCAACAGTTCCTTGCGAGTCATGTCCGGTGTAGCCGTAACCCAATAAGCACCTGTATACTATCTCCAGCACGACGTACTGATGGCTATGGAACAGACCATCTCCCCAACCGGGATGAGAAGCGTACACACTAGTCTACTCCGGAGTATCGATGCCCTGTCTCGACAATCTTACGACTAGGGACCGGAAAAAGGAAGTCCTTATAGACAACCCAGCCCCCACTAGTGTGACTGCCATCATAACGCGGGTAGTCATGCAAGATCCTAAGGGCTCTATCAATACGTACACGCATATTAAGATAGATATAAACCAAGTAGCATACTACCATTTTTAGCAAGACTGTTAATATAACTGTGAATATCCCAAACTTCCATTAAGTAATATACAAGCTATTATGATACAATAATGGCCCTTAGGGCATATACACTAACACAACGGTGACATCGACCTCAACCCGGTCATGCCCCAAAAAAATAATATAAAAACAGGCAGTGAGGACAGTCCATATGTCGGTCGCTCGCCCCGCGATATCAAATATACAAATATAACCAAACTGCACTACCATTGCACGCAAGCTATCCACCACGAAAAATCCGTAACATTACACAACAACACAGAACATCAACATGAATGTCACGTTCGCAAATCCGTATAAAAGGAAAATAGCATTTAGACAAGATTTACCAATCAAATGACATTCATGGTCGCAGATGGAAATGTAATGTACTGCTAACTTTAAACAATGTTAGAAAATATCGAATTCGAAATAACCGCCGAATAACCTAAACAACCTGATAAAACCATATCCAAATTGGGCTGAACAAACAACACCACTGAACTAACTTACCAGAGACCAGACAACACCCAAAAAATGAACCCCAGATGCCTAAAACAGGCCGGCCTCCTCGAATTTTGGGAGCATGTGCTCGGCCCAAATCCGAGGGATGGGGGTCGTTTTTGGGGTGTGGTCTAGTAGTCTCTTCAGTAGTCTTCTGCACATGTTTAAATAATTTTCTGGACACTTTTAAAAAACAACAGAGACTAGAACTGCAGTGGCTTTGTTTGGGTTTGTTTCGATTTCGATAGATTAACATTGTCTAAAACAAGCTAGCTAAGGTTAATGGCGTGTCTCTGATACCATGTTGGGTTACGGCAACGCTCCGGCCGTCAATCCGAGGCCAAATGCAGAACAAAAACTTTTCAAACTTGGCGCTACCACAACCTATCACCCGGATTGAACCATTAACCGTTAACTAGTGAACTACTAAGAAGTTTAGAATGGCTATACCGATCGATCCGTGTCCTTCGGTCTTTAGCCACCATCTTTAGCTCCTCGCGGCATGTCCGATCTCGCTCGATCTCCAGTCTCCTCGTTGAAAGGGCACCGCGTCAAGAAGTCTTTTACGGGCTCCCGCTTCAAACCGAAGCAACTCGGACATGAAGTTTGCTAGCCAACATGTCCAAAGTGATGTAGAGAATGTGTATGATAACTTTGTCTCTAACACTCAATGATTCTCAACACAAGAGATGGAATGAGTGGAGGTTAAAGAGGATGCCATGGGAGAGGATATGGTGAGCTCAAGAAAAAGAAAAGAGAAGAAGAAGTTTTCCTTTTGTTATTGTGTGAGATAATGTTGTGAGTGAGCTAGAAAAATAATTCAAGAGCTAACCCCAAACATATGTGGCTGCCCTCTCTCTCCTCCCATCATAATCTCACCCAATAATCAATCATGAAATGATGCCATGCACAAAATATAAGACCATGAGTCACTACCCTTGCACATGCCACATTTAATTCATCTAATGATGACTTGAGCTCACAATTTCCATTTGCAAACATTAATCCAAATGTTTACAACAATAAATCGAATGGCATCTATTAAAGTAAACTCGTGACGGATCACAAGAGTACCCCTCACCTGTATATGTTAGTGTATATGCCCTAGAGGCCATTACCTATCATACTAGTTTGTATATTACTTAATGGAAGCTTGGGATATTCAAAGTTGTATAGACAATCTTGCTCAAAATGGTTGTATGCTACTTGGTTTGTTTCTGCTTAAATATGTGCATGTGTTTCTTTTAGCATATCGCTTATAATATTAGTGGAGCCCTTAGGATCTTTGCTTGATTACCAGCGTTGTGATGGTAGTCACACTAGTGGGGGCTGGGTAATCTACAAGCACATCCTTATACAGGTCCCTAGTCATAAGATTATCAAGACGGGGTATCGATACTCCGGAGTAGACTAGCGTATACGTTTCTCATCCCAGCAGGGGAGATGGTCTGTCCTACAGCCATTAGTACGTCGTACTGGAGATAGTATGCGAGTGATCGTTAGGTTACAAGTACACTGGACAGGACTCGTCGGGAACTGTTGGTTGGTACTATACTTATCGTCAGATAACAGTTCCCAGGTGACAGGAGTACAGCTTAGTCCGTCGACATGATACTGCTATATCGCCTCGAGTGTGTTCCCAGTGTACTTTGATTACTACTCTACCACGGCTCAAAGGGGTCGTGCAAACAGGTAGTAGTTGGGTACAGTCCCGAAGCACTGGGAGGCAGTAGCGGTTAGATAGGATTCGTCTCTCCCGGTATTGGGGGTTGATATCGCGCTGTGTCTAGGAGAGTCGTTATACAAAGTCCCTGGCCAGGGCAAGCAAGAATTACTGGTAGTGTTTCCAGTAGTTTCTCAAGGTGTTCTGGGATACACTCCGGCATGACTTGTACCGCTATTAGGGGTCTAACGTTTACCGCCCCTAGGCCCGACATGCGATACTCTTAGACGAACAGACCGGGCTGTACGGAGATTGTCACATTCAGGCTCAGTAGAAGTTCGGATGGGTTCACCTCATCGGCTTTCTTATCGACATCTACCTGTGGACCATTATGTATAGCTAGTGCCGCTTGCGGTCTATGGTTAAATCAACTGCCAGCGTAGTGTCGAGTCTTTAGAGTCCCACACAGAGAGTTTCCCTGCATTGGGCGAAAGGTGTAGAGGCTGTATGGTTTTACGGCAGGGCTACGATCACTTACGTGCACTTGTGCGCGTATGCTGTTCGGGCAGACAATGCTAGTGGGCTTTGGTTTAAGCCAGATCCTAGTATTGTATGGATGGATTAGTTTTGTCTTCTGTACATTCGTATTCTACGAAATGCGGATGCGGGTGTGTATGCACGGTTGTGAGGAGCGAAGAAAAAGGAGGTGCCTCATTAGTGTTTTAACCGTTGGTTCGATCAAAACCATTATGAGGTGAGGAAAATATTTACTAATCTTTTTAATGATAATTGTGTTATGGCAATTTGCTTTGACCATTTGACCATGCTTGACCATTTGACCTAGTTGACCATTGTTGACTTGGACTTTTCTTGAGAGCACTAGATCCTTCTTTTGCTTTTGGCTTTGGATTTGATTTGAGATGATAATCGTCAAATCAATGTAACTATCACACTTTATCATGATAAGAGATTAGTAATTATTTTGATATGGATCATTATTTTTCTTTTCATTCTCTCTCTTCAAATGAGAGCTCCCATGGTTCCTCCTTCTTATTCCTCTCTTGATTTTTCTATAGCTCTCATGTGTTGAGAAAAATAGAAAAAAAATAGACAAACAAATCCACCATCATCTTTTACATCAACTAGGACTTCAAGAATAGCAAACTTGTTGCCCTAGTTACCTCGGCTTGAGGTGGAGCTCGGACTATAGACACTCGGGTGGATCGTCTTCGACTCTAGGAGGCCGCAGAGGTGACCAAGATCCGGATCGATCCTCAGAGCTTGCATGTGTAGGGATCCTAGGCACACTAATGAGGTCTCACAAGGCATAAACCATGCCAATTTCAAATTTTACAAGTGCCGAGAAATCCTAATACGGATCGTTAACTAGAGTTTAAGCGAAACATGCAACCAGTTAACATCTTAACTATGAGTGAACGGAAATACAAACTTTGTAGATCTGGTCCTCCACCTCCATTGCTCCATGATGAAGTCCTCTCGCTGCGATCATCAAATCTCGGGCTCAAGCGTCGGCTTCATCGGAGAAATGGGCGGGCTAGGTCATCGACTTCGATGCCGAAGATGATCTACGTCGAGGCAACACAAGATCAAGCTCGAACTTCACCAAGCCATGAAACTTGTGAATAAAACACCCTATACTACTTGGCAAGTGGTAGAGGATGAAGAAATAGGAAGTGGGTTCACTTTAGAATTGGATTTCTCACTCTTTTCATCAAGTCACCATTGAAGGATGCAAGGTTTTCTTCATCTTGAAGAAGAAGAAGAAGAAGAAAAGAATATGATAAGTCTTTTTAAAAATAGGAAATAATATGATACTTATCATATTTGCAACCATAGTTAGGTGTAGAGAATGAACCAAGGTTAGGTGAATGGTTAGGGTTAGGGAAAGAAACAAAATGGTCAACCATTTCAAAGCTTCATGAAGCTTCAAAGATAATCCAAAGTTAGCCACCATTTTATTTCTTTCTAAAATGAATAAATAAATAAATGAATAAGTAAATGAAGCAAAAGAAACCCTAACCATTGACCAACCATGGTTTAAACCAAACACAGAAACTATCATGTATCATCAAACATGATACAATCAAATGCACAAAAGTATATCACATATACAATGTGCACATCAAGTGAGAAAATCCTTTTTAAGTGAACCAATACTAGTTAATGCAAAGTAATATATCAAATATATAATTATGCATAAAATAATTAAATCAACGCTTGATTTAACGATCCGGTCATATCGCATATGACCGACTAATATCAATAGTAACAACTTATCGAATCAACACTTGATCCGATAACCCGGCTATATCGCATATAACCGATCAATGTCATAAATCGCGAGAATCGAATACAGTATCACATACTGGTATTATTCTTGGTCCCGCACATATCTCATATGCGCTCCTATTTCGTTTCGCTTGAGCCAGGAAACCTCTGTGTAGGACTCTAAAGACTCGTCAATACGCCGGCAGCAGGTGATGATCATATCAAATACCCACAAGCCGCAAGCAGTCTACTAAACGTAACGGCCACCCGGGTATTGAGCGATCAGAAGATCGACGAGCAAGCCCGCTCACACTCCTGTGAATCCAACCAGTAACACTTACCGTTCAGTCCGGTCTGATCATCTGATATGTCGCATATCTCGCCTATTGGTGGTAAACGTCAGACCCCAGTAGCTCGATAAGTCGTGTCGATATGAGGTCTATAACAGTTCGAGAAACTACTGGTAACACTTACCAGTAAATCTCAGCAACCCTGGCCAGGGATTTTCGGTTATAGCCAATCGAACACAGTGCAACATCAACTCTCTATACCGGGAGAGACGAATCCCCTCCTATCGCTCATTGCCTCCATGTGATTCGGGACTGTACCCAAAAACCACCGTTTTGCACGCCCTCTTGGACGTGGTAAGGTGGAAATGAAAGCATAGTGGGAACCACACAAGACTCTATGACGATCTCGGGTCAACAGACTACTCTGTACCAGTGTCACCAGAGAACTGCCATCCGACGTAAGTTATAATACCATCTGGGAGTTCTTGGCGAGTCCGTCCAGTTTACCCAGTATCCACTGAGCACCCGTATATCATCTCTGATGTCAAACACCAATGGATATGGGATCATCAATCGGCCATCTGTATGGGTCGAGAAGGTATACGCTAGTCTACTCTGGTATATCGATGCCCCGTCTCGATATATCCACGACTAGGGACCTTGAAGGATGTACTTATGGACTACCATTTCCCCACTAGCATGATCTACATCATAGTCCAGGTAGTCAAGTACACATCCTAAGGGCTTTACCAACATGTAACAGAGAGACAATCAGTGTACACGTTAAGGTAAAGAGCTACCAGATAGCATACTATAATGTCGAGCAAGAAAGTCCTCCCTATATATGTCCAAGCATCCACAACAATATACATCCTATGAACAGTAATGGTCTCTAGGGCATACATATAACTAACAATCTCCCACTTGCACTAGGGCCATCCGATAGCAGTGGTTGTAGTATCTCATACTCAACCATCCCATAAAATGTCTCTCTCTGGGAAAAGGCCTTTGTGAGTGGATCCTCCGTGTTGTCCTCTGAGTCTTCTCTCCTAACCTTGATCACCCTGGGGATAAACTATCTCCATGATCAGGTGACACTGCCTTAGAATATGTCTGGATCACTGATGGGACGGGCGTTCCTAGGCATAAGCTACAACTCCATTGTCACACAATGGGAGGAACTAAGTTCATCTCATGAACCAATATACATCCAGACTGCCTCTTTGGTAGTATCTTAAGTAGCGATGTATCTAGCCTTTATCGTCTAGTAAGCCACGGTATTTAGCTTGGAACTCTTCCAACATACCGTCCCTCCACTGAGGGTAAAAACAATGCCTGTGACTGACATTCAGTCGTCCTTATCACCCTGGAACACTTCCAGTGATTCTCCCCAGGATCAATTGATACCATCTCACTTCAGCTAGTGAGAATCCTAACATCCAATTAGATCTATCTCATAGATACAAAACCAAGGATTTAGGAGGTATCACTTTGATCCTATACGGAGAATCATTGTGATAAGCGGAGATTGGCCAAGCGTAGCATAGGAAACTCCTTTCTTATCAAGAGTATGTCATCCATGTACTCTACGAGGATCACTACCATACTCCCTACTACCCTTTTGTTTATACAAGGTTCATCTACTATTTTGATGAAGTCAAACTTTTTGACAACTACATCAAAACAGACGTTCCAACTCCGCGATGTCTGCTTTATCCTATAAAGCAACTTGCACACGTTTCCGCTGCTCCCACTGTCTACGAAGCCCTCTGGCTGTGTGCTTATAGACGTTCTCTTCTAAAACATCATTTAGAAAAGCAGTCATGACACCCAACCACCAGATATCGTAGTCATGGTATGTAGCCGTGGCAAGTAGGATCCGGATGGACATAAGCATAGCCACTGGAAAAGATTTCATCATTATCCACGCCTGGTCGATGAAGAAAACTTTTAACAAGTCTAGCTTTGAAAGTCTCAACTTTTCCATCTACACCAAGTAATCTTCTCAAGATATACTTGCTCCTGATGGGGATTTAACCCTTCGGATATAGCAACCAAAGTCCATACTTTGTTGGTGTATAAGGATTCCTTCTCAGATCACTACGCATCCAGCCATTCTTATAGAGTCTCACTCCTGATGGCCAGCTCGAAACTAGTTGGGTCATCATCTCATGATGCAATCCTCGCTCCCACTGTCATAGAGAAACTGAAGTATCTCTCAGGTGGGTGAGAAACCTTACTAGATCGGCGGAGAGGCTGAGGTTCGTTGCTATCTACTGAATCCTTCGGTTGTATCAAATCATCTGCTGTAGTTTGAATAGCTGGAACCTTTCCAGTTCTACATAACTAACCTTGCCTCGAGCTTGTCCGGATTTTGCTTTTAGACATAGGCCGGACAACCCCAAATCTTAACTAGCTTAAGACATGGGCTCTTCCCATACCATATCTCATATGGAGTGGTAGGCTGTGATCTGATTCGAACCCTATTCAATAGGTATGCAGCTTCTCAAGCGCATAACTCCCAAAAGGAAACAGGTAACTCAGTATTACTCATCATAGAGCGCACCATATCGAATAGGGTGCAATTGCTCCGCCCCGATATACCATCGTGCTATGGTGTATACGGAGGAGTAATGCTGAGAGAGAATCTCATTCTCCTTTAGAATAGTCCAGGAATTCCATGCTCAAGTATTCTCCTCCCTGATCACATCAAAGGATATAATACTTCTACCCGTATTGGTTCTCTACTTCTAACTTATATTCTGTGAATATCTCAAAAGGTTCGGACTTGTGTTTCAACAGGAATATATGTCTGAATCTTGAGAGATCATCAGAGAATGTAATGAAGTACAAAGAACCGGTCTTGACATTTGTAGACTGGGGACCTTTATACATCAACATGTATCATCCCAAGAGTTCACTAACTCTTTCTCTGTTTCCAGTAAACGGAGCTATGGTCATCTTATCTTTGTGACATGACTGGCAAGTTTCACAAGATGTAAATTCAAACTGATTTGAATATGCATCTACATGTAACTTTAGCAAGTCGGGTCGCATTGATATGACCTAGTCTACAATGCCTCAAGAAGGATTCGTTCATTTCTGAACTCTTCCTCTTGTGTGTATTCTATATACTAAAAACTGTAGTTTGATTTAGAACATCAATACTTTTAGATAACGTGCCTGAACCGATCAAATTTTGATATAGGAAATGTTCAAAACATTATCAAACAATACAAAAAATTTTCATTTCTTTACTAATAAGGAGAGTGATATGATTTTGTATATCAGGTTCGGTATCTAATAACATTCGTTCAGAATCAATGTATTTTGGTAATACAGGGTGACAGTGACCAATAGACTTGGCTGCAACACTTGCCCCGTTTTCTGTCTCATGAAACTTATCACCCGTTCTCAGTTTTCTACCTTTCTGTAGCCCATGTAACGGATTACATTTGCGGAATCCTGATCCGGTATCTAATACCCAGGACGTAGAGGTTACTGAGAAACGGTTCTTTGTAATGAACACACCCGAAGATGATGCATCAACATGCACTCTCTTCGTTTGGGCGGCACGGGAATTCTGGTAATCCTCTATTTTCTGCTCGGTCTTATAACAATTATAAGTTGGAGCGGGACCAACGTTACCCAGCTCAGTATAACAAGCGGGTTCGGTCAATACTTCTGTATTATTATCTTGATTAAGGCGTGATATGGTCGCTACCTGGAGAGAGAGAGAAGAAAACACTCAGCGTATGCTCTTGCAAGATCAGATTGGTTATTTATTTTATCTAATCAGGATGGCTCCCACTGTTTTTTATCAAATCTTCCTTTAAACCCTAAAATGGAAAGACTAGCCGGGATTAATTACACGCTACAAGTTCGCCAATCTTTCAGCCAGGCCAGTGTCGGTACTTTGAGGGAGGTCCCCCGTGCTTTCGCATGAACCTAATTAATGTAAACCTCGTTTTCCCAGAGGCGTAACCCCGTTGACACCTTTCTAGACACCTACTTGATCGGCTAATTGTAATGTGTAAAACTCTCCCAGGAGTAACTCTTACTCGCAGCGGGTATCGGGATCCAACTATCTCATAAAAAGTATGCAATCTCATTGCAAATTTCAACACTTGAAATTCCCGATAATATTTTGCCACAAACGATCTATGACCTTGACAAGGTCAACAAACCATAGACCGTAAGTCAAGTTCAACCCGTCATTTCTTGATTGAATCAAACCCACCAGCACGACCCTTGACAAGGTCAACAAGGCCGTACGACTACCCTAACCCAATCTGCATCATATGCATAAGCAGATAAATACTGGTTAGCTACCGCACACTGCGCCTCGACAAGGTCAGCAAACGCAGCATGAATACTTAACAGGACTTATCTGAAATGACGGAGGGCTACGACAGGTTTTTCTGAAAACCTATTGCGTAGTGAACTTGATATCGTTGTAGGATCGAATGAATTTTGAAATGGAGTGTTTTTTAGGCTTTTCTAGTTTTGCTAAAGGAGTCACTCCTGGTGAAGGGATCATCGATCCTTTCCTCGTCGAATGAGGTGCGGGATATATCATATATATCACTGTGCAAAGCAAAAACTCTTAAAAGCAATCAAAAGACAAACCGAGTGTGTAGCATCTGCCAATTATTTCTAAAGGAGTCACTCCCGGTGAAGGGATCTCGGTCCTTTCCTTATCGAATAAGGTGCAGGATATATCACATATTCCGCTGTGCAAAGCAAGAACTGTAGCTACCTGTTTTTATTTTTGAAATTCGATTCTACAACATCTTTAGGTTTCTTTTATTTCATTAATCTCATTAATGATGTCCCATCATTTAAGTCACCTAAACATCACAGATAAATACGACGTACAATTATGCCATCCGTGTTCGCCTCGATGTCCCCTCGTGCACCGTTAGGTTAGGTGACTAACGGCAGAGCGGGGCAGGGCTAGCGCGGGTGTAAAATATAAGTAACGTCTATATAATATATCGTATATAATATATACAGTATTTATCACAGAACATCACATGATCACATCACAGATATCGTAGCAGAAGAATCATATGAAACATTGGATATACTAGGACGTCCGTGTTTTCAATACGAGCCAGTATAAAACACGGATTCTACGGTCGCGATGAATAGCCAAACCCACACCCCTAGACCCCTACGAGAGCGGCAAGCAACCCTACCAATTCTAGGGTTAGGAGACCCGGACTCGACTCCTCGAGTTGGTCTCCTACTGGACCCTAGAACCCGGTTACTTGTGCCATCCTCCTTGGGTCTATCCTAGTGCGGAAAAGTAAAAAATATACAAAAGGTGACATCTTCCGCAACCTGAAAGTGCCCCAATAAAAGAATATTACATACAAGTTTTTACATGAATGAAAATGAAAAACACTCATCTCACATAAAAAAAACCTGGCTATTCAAACACGACGATCCAATATAACATATCCAGCAACACATAACAACACATGTCATCAACGTAAGTAAATGTGCGCATCCCAATTGTCGTTGACATATAGCAACGAAACCGACGATATCACATATTACACTTACGGTCACAGAAAAGAAAGTGTAAAACTACAACAGTTGGAATCCGCAAACTCTTTAGACATCGCATGCCTAATCAAATGAATTCCTTAGACATCACATGACTAACAATTATAAACCCCGCATTTTAGTCTTATTATCGAAAACTCTTTTCAATATCAAGTCGGGCAATTCAACAAGATTCCCGACATCCTGATCGAATGTTGGTCGCAAACTTTAGTAGGCGGCCGCACCCCCGACACCGTTGACGAAGTACACCAAGGCGAAACACCGCTGCCGCGAGCACCCGAACGGATGCTTTCGGCGACGGGGTTCTCCTACAGTTACTTGGTCGGGGCTGTCTATTAAGTTTACCGGCGAGTATCCGCGTACGCTACGTCATTGCGACGGACTTTTGATCGCATAAAAATTCCGTGGCAACCGATCAAGTGAGACTAAAGTGCTATGCTTATAACATTCATATCAGTTATCTCATAACTACTTGTGGATTCCAAGTATTGTATCCCATTCCAGATAAATAGAAAATGTTAAACTTTCCGATCGAACATCCAAACACCCAAGTTTTCCCGATAACAGCTCAACTCATGAAACAAGTTTAAAAATATTCACTTCAAGTCTCAGTACCAACGGTCCAGCCGTAGAAGGGTCAAGCCAACGCCTCACATGTGGCACGCCGTACTGCCCCAAACCCTAAGGTTCAAAGGGCAGTTCAAGACGGTCACATAATCGAGTTAAGGTTTCTTGTTTTCTAGAGGGACCATCGCGTTACTTGAACTACTTAGAACGTCATTAAACAACGGAAAAATCCAACAATTGGAAATTTCCCGGCAGGGGAAAAAGTGGGTATTTATATCCGGTCGAACCTTTTAACATGTTCTAAAATTTACCCGGAAAAACACATAGACAAAATTAGACAATCCGATCGAATCTACGAACTCCCAATACAACCCAAAATACTCAACTCTTGAGTAAACTTTAAAAATTCCCAGAAAACTCAGCAATGAATGAAAGAAGTTACTGTGCAAAAACGACTGGCTGAAGACACTAAGTGGCCGCGGAACCGCCGCATTAGCCATGCTAATGCCGCGGTTCCGCCGTGCTTTGATCGAATCTCTTGGTCAATTTTGCACCGTAATTCTTAGAATTTCCTGCTGAATTTTTAAAGAATTTTTAATATGGAAAAAACCAGTTTTGTAAAAATGTACAGAGAGGGGTCATTTTTAGGGTTTCGGGGTTCGATCGGAATTCTAACATCGTCTACGCATCGCCTAAGGCTCTAGCTAGGCTCTGATACCACTGTAGGGATCCTAGGCACACTAATGTGGTCTCACAAGGTATCAACCATCAACCATGCCAATTTCAAATTTTACAAGTGCCGAGAAATCTTAATACGGATCGTTAACTAGAGTTTAAGCGAAACATGCAACTAGTTAACATCTTAACTATAAGTGAACGGAAATACAACCTTTGAAGATCCGGTCCTCCACTTCCATATCTCCATAATGAAGTCCCCTCGCTGCGATCATCGGATCCCGGGCTCAAGCGTCGACTTCATCGGAGAAATGGGCGGGCTAGGTCGTCGACTTCAATGCCGAAGATGATCTACGTCGAGGCAACACAAGATCAAGCTCCAACTTCACCAAGCCATGAAACATGTGAAGAAAACACCCTATACTACTTGGAAAGTGGTAGAGGATGAAGAAATAGGAAGTGGGTTCACTATAGAATTGGATTTCTCACTCTTTTCATCAAGTCACCATTGAAGGATGCAAGGTTTTCTTCATCTTGAAGAAGAAGAAGAAGAAGAAAAGAATATGATAAGTCTTTTTAAAAATAGGAAATAATATGATACTTATCATATTTGCAACCATAGTTAGGTGTAGAGAATGAAACAAGGTTAGGTGAATGGTTAGGGTTAGGGAAAGAAACAAAATGGTCAACCATTTCAAAGCTTCATGAAGCATCAAAGATAATCCAAAGATAGCCACCATTTTATTTCTTTCTAAAATGAATAAATAAATAAATGAATAAGTAAATGAAGCAAAAGAAACCCTAACCTTTGACCAACCATGGTTTATACTAAACACACAAACTTTCATGTATCATCAAACATGATACAATCAAATGCACAAAAGTATAACACATATACAATGTGCACATCAAGTGAGAAAATCCTTTTTAAGTGAACCAATACTAGTTAATGCAAAGTAATATATCAAATATATAATTATGCATTAAATCATTAAATCAATGCTTGATTTAACGATCCGGTCATATCGCATATGACCGACTAATATCAATAGTAACAACTTATCGAATCAACACTTGATCCGATAACCCGGCTATATCGCATATAACCGATCAATGTCACAAATCGCGAGAATCGAATACAGTATCACATACTGGTATTATTCTCGGACCCGCACATATCTCATATGCGCTCCTATTTCCTTTCGCTTGAGCCAGGAAACCTCTATGTAGGACTCTAAAGACTCGTCAATACGCCGGCAACAGGTGATGATCATATCAAATACCCACAAGCCGCAAGCGGTCTGCTAAACGTAACGGCCACCAGGGTATTGAGCGATCAGAAGATCGACGAGCAAGCCCGCTCACACTCCTGTGAATGCAACCAGTAACTCTTACCGTACAGTCCGGTCTGATCGTCTGATATGTCGCATATCTCGCCTAGGGGTGGTAAACGTCAGACCCCAGTAGCTCGATAAGTCGTGTCGATATGAGGTCTATAACAGTTCGAGAAACTACTGGTAACACTTACCAGTAAATCTCAGCAACCCTGGCCAGGGATTTCCGGTTATAGCCAATCGAACACAGTGCAACATCAACTCCCTATACCGGGAGAGACGAATCCCCTCCTATCGCTCATTGCCTCCATGTGATTTGGGACTGTACCCAAAAACCACCGTTTTGCACGCCCTCTTGTACGTGGTAAGGTGGAAATCAAAGCACAGTGGGAACCACACAAGACTCTATGACGATCTCGGGTCAACAGACTACTCTGTACCAGTGTCTCCAGAGAACTGCCATCTGACGTAAGGTATAATACCATCTGGGAGTTCTCGGCGAGTCCGTCCAATGTACCCAGTCTCCACTGAGCACCTGTATATCATCTTTGATGTCAAACACCAATGGATATGGGATCATCCATCGCCCATCTGTATGGGTCGAGAAGGTATACGCTAGTCTACTCTGGTATATCGATGCCCCGTCTCGATATACCCACGACTAGGGACCTTGAAGGATGTACTTATGGACTACCATGTCCCCACTTGTATGATCCGCATCATAGTCCAGGTAGTCAAGTACACATCATAAGGGCTCTACCAACAAGTAACAAAGAGACAATCAGTATACACGTTAAAATAAAGAGCAACCAGATAGCATACTATCATGTCGAGCAAGAAAGTCCTCCCTATATATGTCCAAGCATCCACTACAATATACATCCTATATACAGTAATGGCCTCTAGGGCATACATATAACTAACAGCATGAACGAGGAGGACATCAGAAAGAAGACCCGAAGGCATGAGGTTTAATCTCCTAAGCTTACTAGATAGAATCTCTTGTTGTTTGTTAGCAATGGTTTGGCAAAGATCCTCTTATTTTAGTCTATGTTACCTTGTGTTAAAAAAATTGATTTTTACCTATTCCGCCTCCGCGTAAGCACCGGGGTGGGTAACGTGGACTTACAGTGGTATCAGAGCCTCGCTAAACCATTACTAACTTGTTAGCAAAGTGTAAGAAATTCAATCGCCGAAAAAAATCGCAAAACAAGTCAAAAATTGCACTTTTCTGTCGATTTTAAAAACTGGTGCAAAAATTTTTCCAGGGACCTTAAAAATACGTGCAGGCTTTTTAGAGAAAACTGTAGAAATTTAGGCACCTGATTCGCTCAGAAGACCGTGGATCCGCGGCCGATCCAAGCGATCCGCCGCGGATCCGCAGCCGAGTCAACTCGGCTGCGCACCAAATTTCTTCTGGGGTTCTCTTTGTTGGTTTTGTGATTTTTAAGATAGTTTGTTTCTGCCCAGATTTTGCTGAGTACTGTGTTGTGCTTGGGGTAGTTTCAAATCAAGTTATCGATCAAAATTCTAAGTACTTTTGCTAATCGGATCTTTTGTGATGTGATAAATGTATTGAACGTCTACTAATCGCTATACGTCGATTAGTGGCGGTTATACATATCTGTGATCTCTGATGTTGGTTTGTGTATATGAACTTGTTGGATTGTCATGATGAATAGCCAGGGATGTGAGATGAGAGTTTTCATTTTTCATTCAATGTAAAATTTGTAATTTGATGTAATATTATTTTATGGCCGCTCATCCGGGTTGAGGTTGTATCCGCCATTGTATATTATTTATTTTACTGTTTTTGCTCCTAGGATAGACCCAAGGTGGGGTGCACAAACTACAGGGTACTTTGAAGTGCCGAGTGGCCTACTCACGTTGTTGAGTGAGGTTGCTTCACTTTGGGTACTTGGCGGATAATTTGCCGCACCCGTAGGGGTCTAGGGTAGGGTTTGGCTATTCTTCGCGACCGTGTAATCCGTCTTTCGTTGGAGGCTCGAACGAAACGCAGATTCCTAGAATATCCAATGTGTTCATCTGTGATCTGGAATGGCTATCATTGCATCTGACGAATGTATATATCTATATATGATATCTAGTAGGCGTTGCTTATGTTTTGCATCCGCACTAGTCCAGCCCTCGCTCTGTCGTTAGTTAAGTAACCTAAGGGGTGATGACGGGGCCCCGTGGCCAATGCGGATGGCATAAGCGTACGTCATATTTTTGTTGTTTTCTGCAATGGTAGGATTAATTGATGGGACGCATTAATTTAATGCAAAGAAAACAAACCAAAGCTGAATCGTTGGAACAATTTCAAAACCACTCGGTTTTTTCAAAACAGAAAAACTATTACAAGCACGGAGCTTAAACCACTCCTTTTAAAAGCTATCAGGTTCCTTCGATTATATCAAGTTCGCTACGTTTACGGTTTCGCCAAAACCATTCGTAGCCCTCCGTCATTTCAGTTAAATGTTCAGTAGTATTCAAGCTATGTATTTTGACCTTCGCCAAGGCATAGTGATTGCTAGCTGCTGAATATTTATCTGTAACATTGATAGATGTGTTAGTTTGGGACAGTCGTACTACTATTTTGGCCTTCGTCAAGGGTAGGTACGGGTGGTTTCAAATTAACCTGGATAATGACAGGTAGAACTTGACATGTGACTTATGATATATTGGCCTTCGTCAAGGTCAGAAGAGCATGGGGCAAAAATCCACATTAGGAGTTTCTAAGGAAATTGAAACTTGCTGGTGCTGCATACCATTTGGAGTTTGATAATATTGGTAGGATTCCTTCAGAATTATCACACAATGATATTTGGATCTCGATCCTGCTGTGAGTATCCGCTACTCCTCGGGAAACTTTTCACTTAACGATCAATGCTATAAACCAAGTAGGTGTCTAGAAAGGTGTTAGCGGGGCTACACCCATAGGGAAAAGAGGTTATTTAATTAAGGAACTTCGCGAAAGCGTCGTAAAACCTCCCTCAAAGTACCGACACCAGCCTGGCTGAACGGTTAAGCAAGTATTGTACGGTGAGATCAATCCTGACAAATTCTTCTTTTATGGTTTGAAGAGGGATTCGAGAAACAGTGGGAGCCATCCTGTTTAGATAAACTAAAAACCAATCTAAACTTGCAAGAGCATCATGCTAAGTGTTTTCTTCTCTCACTCTTAATTGCAGCGACCTAGTGACCAGATATAGGTTACATCTAGATAATAAAATGACTGAATCTGACTGTTATCACTGGCAAAGGTCTGTCCAAATGTCCATTACCCATGACAAGCTGGGACACCTCTGATTGGTGTGATTTAGCGTGCTTGCGCTTTCTAAAAGATAGATCAAAAATATTGTAACCGCAATCAAGAACGGCGTCGCATGAAGCTAGCCGATGAGTACGGGTCGGTCCACAGGGATGTTGTGAATTTTCGATTCGTTCTTACGAGTTAATTCCGAAAGGTGTTCGGACGGATTATTAAATCTAAAAAATCTAAATTATCCTAGGGCAATTAATTAAATGTTATAACTAGGGCAGGAAAATAAATTTACCTAGGGCAAGGAATTTAAATCTACACTAAGGCAAGAAAATAAATTACTTACAGATGGCTCTCTCCAAACATCAAAGCAGGGTTGTCAGATCTGGATTTCTGAATTGAAGAGAGGCACCGATGCTCTCCAAAAGATTTCTAAATTTTATTCATTAAAGGGAGGCATAAAGTTTACAATGAATTAGAGTCCCTATTTATAAAAGATAGGAAACCCTAGGGTTACAATGACTTGCATGTTTGCATTTACAAAAATAGCCCTCTGGGAAGACCGGTCAACAAAGCCATTGAATT
Source organism: Agapanthus africanus (assembly GCA_030015575.1). Lineage (NCBI taxonomy): Eukaryota > Viridiplantae > Streptophyta > Magnoliopsida > Asparagales > Amaryllidaceae > Agapanthus > Agapanthus africanus. Next base: position 505,704,917 of record CM057342.1, on the reverse strand, counting down.
TTGGTAAAACATAATTCTCTTTTTGTCTTCTTCTGGCCGCGGAACCGCGGCAATGGTGGGCTTGGGCCGCGGTTCCGCGGCCCTTTAGTTGGCTCACATGCTGAAATTTCAGGGTTTTGTTCTTTGTCCTTTTTGGCTTCTGGTTCTTTGGTTCTTTTACAAATTGGGCTTCTACATTAGCTCCAGATCTTCAGTGAATAATTATGGTGAACTTTAACCGTTGCTTTGTGTACTGTTTCTTATGTAGGCTTGATCAAGATCTTCTGTTCATTGGTTAAAATTCACTTTTTCATCATCTTTACCTCGTTTTCACTGTTTTCTGTCCAAGAACCTGTAATCTGTAACATGTAGCAGACATGCGTCAAAAGCACCTGTTTTCATTGAAAAATGCATAAGAATGGGGAATATAAAATACAATATTATGGTGTGAACAAATACCCCCAAACTTATCTTTTGCTCGTCCTCGAGCAAACTTATTGTTTTATTCTCTACAAAAAACCTAACCGCACTTTCGCAGGGAAACGCGATTGCACTGAGCTCGTGCAACAAGCCGTTAAACCTCTAGGCGTCCCTAGTAGGAGGAGTGTTGTCTCCTGAGGGTTTTCAGCGGATACTATCCACAAAATCCTATCAACTCAGCCCATTGACTTTTGTTCTCCAATTAGGTTTTCTAACAAGAAATTCTATTATCGTCGACCCGCAAATTATCCACCCATATTCTTCACGCTTCCTCATCATTTAACTTAAGATTATATACATCCTGTAGAATTACCTAGCTTTCGGCATTTCTTAAGTTTTCCTTCTAGAGTTCCATCTCCACTTAGGAATTTCTATCAACTCTATTAAAGACACAAGTTCTATTCTTCATTCCTTTCTCTTATCTAAACTCCAATCACATATCCCTACGTGTGTGTATAAATCACCCCTACACTTGGAAATTCAAATCAAGCAATCATACTCTCGTCTGTTGTCCAAAGTACTCATTAGTAGGTGAATTTTTAAATGAAATTTGCTTGCACATCCTTCATGCGACCGTTAATACTTCTTGAGGTACCAACGACCGATTACAAAATGCGTTTGCACTTTAAAGCATACTTCCTAGTCTTTGCAACACCCAAGGCTTTAGCAGTGACTCCCAAACCAGTTGGTCTAAGGCACTAGGTGATGAAGCACCCTCGCTAAATATTTTTCTATTTTTGCAGCCTTAAATAATCACAAAAACCAGTGTCCATTTTTTTCTTTATTCACACTTTTTCATACTAAGGACTTTAGACAAGAGCATTTCAAGGTCTCTTCTACTATTCCAAGTTTCAAGGTGCGTGAACGTGCAATTTGTAGGGTATACATTTTCAGAATTTAGACTTAAGCTAGGAACTATTTTTCAAACTTATACTCTAATAAGAACATCAATACTCTTCCCTTGTTTCGACTTAGCCTAAGAAGTGAACCCAAAATTTGCCTATTTCTAAATAAACTACAAGGCATATACTTTCTACTGTTAAACTTTAAGGAATGTTATTTTTAGGGTTTTTAATTCACTAAGTCTAAGATCTAGTTGTTCCTAGCCAGTTAACCTATTTGTCAAACTCAAGTCAATTAGCCAAAATTGAATACATTAATTTTTATAATTATTGAATTTTTTCAAATTTTTATGGGTTTTCAAATAAGTATGCAAATGCAAAAATATACATATGAATGCGAAGGAAGAAGACGTACCGAGCGTACCCCCAAACTTGAACTTGACAGTGTCCTCACTGTCATGCTAAACCAAGAGGGTCAAAATGTCGGCACTCCCCTGTTTATTTATTTACATTTGTTTTTAATGTTTTGAATTTTTTTTTTTTTATAGAAAAAGAAAACAAAAATATTTACATATATACACAAGATTCCCCCCAAACTTAAGCTTGGCCTTACACAAGCTAAATGTTAGCACCAACCATTCAAAAATCTTATCATGGTAATGGTAGAGTTGATGCAAGAATGGGATGGAAAGAAAAGAGATGTAAAGCACGCGAGACCGTGTTGAGAAAAGAATGGTAGAATAAGGTCTCGGTGGGGGAGAAGAAAGACGGAAAGAAGAAAGAAGTTGAGTGCGATCTTGAGGGTGTAAATTGAGTGAATAAATTAGCGCAATTTGTGATGACCGATGTGTTAAAAGCGATTGCGCTAACCTACCAACTCGACGTGCAATGGGGTCAAATCCCTCAAGATTCGTAAGAAAACATGGGTACGCCGAACTTGGTATAGGAGATGAAAGCGTAACAGTCATTTGTTCGGTCGGAACAATAGGAAGGAGGGAGGTTGATATAATAGGCAAAGGTTCAGGAGGATGAATTGGAAAATCAGACACATCAAACAAAAATGATTCAACCTCAATATTATCCTCAAGACTCTCTTCAATACTATCCTCAATTTTTAACTCATTCATGCTATTATCATCAAAGTCTAGACGCATATGAGATTCGGGAGAAACATTTAATAACTCGGGATGATGATTTGAACATAAAATTTCAATTAAATCGACAGGTTCATCATCCGAAATATTCCCGGCGTCTATATCCTCAATCAAGTGAAAGTCAATTTCTTTAGACACCTCCTCAAAAGCATGGATGTTTATCAATGTAGGTTCTAGAGTGGAAGTGTAAAGGTCAAACGGATTAGGTGCTGTTTCACTCGAAGGGGGTTCCTCACAATTTGGCAAATCAAACACTACAAAGTCGCACAACTCGTTTTTATTTTGAACAGGTGAACTATTTAGGGCAATCGATGGAAAACAGGAGTTGTGGGCTTCAATTGGGTAAGGGTAGGTTTGATTTGAAAATCCTCTCTCATTCTCACTCTGTCTAACTGCCGCCTCATACATTGAAAAATTTGGAGCTAGCGGGACACTAGCTACCTGTTCAGCAGGTTGCATAAGGGCGGCCACGGACGCTTCCACATTCCTAACCATTTTATTTGTTGCGGCGATATACGCCTCCAACGCCTCTTCCAAACTAGACTTAGGTGGTAAGGGGGTTTCGGGAAAAGATTCGAAATTGTTTGGATATGCAAAACTCCCAATAGGCTGTGTAGAAACATTGTCTAGTGAAGGTGGGAAGGTTGGGTATGACTGGTAGGAAGTGGGTGGTTGGGCAGGGGTAGGGTCAACATATGGATAAAAAGGTGAATAATCGTGCGGATCCCTAGAACTAGATGAGTGGAGAGGGGTGAAAGATCGACTGCGAGATTGAGCAATATGCTCAGCAATGGACATAGGCCTAGGAGTTACAGCAGGACTTGGAAAAGTGGTGTCAACATATGTAGGTGGTAAAGGTTGACTAGGTTGACACAAAGTGGGTTGAAAAGTCAAACTATTTTTCCTAGACTCCTCTATGTGATCTTTCAAAGATTTTTTAGGCATGGAAGGATCGTCTTTAAATTGACCGAACACATTGACATATGACGCAAAATTAGGTTCGGGATACCAAAGTTCGGCTAATGATTTTTTATGTGGGGTACCCATGTTAGAAGAAAGGACGAAAGAAAGAAAGTTGGGTGATGGTGCAAGGATTTATTTGGGGCTAAAAAATTTTGCAAGTTCTATAAAATATTTTTCCTTTTTATTTTCATTTTTCATTGATTTTTTTTTCTTTCTCTTTATTTGAGAAAATTTTGTTGCAAAAAGATTTTAGAGAAAAGATATGCAACAGCAAAATATTTTATAGAAAAGATACGCAACAGCAAAATATTACTTGCAATTGGTTATTATTTGAAGCATATCACAAGAATCTTTATTTGGAAAAATTGTTGCAAAAAGATATTATAGAAAAGATATGCAACAACAAAATATTTCTTGCAATCAATTTAGTTCAAGCGGGGCCCAAAAATCCTGCACAAGATTGTTATTTGGAAGGGAATATATTTTATAGCTCACGGAATTCTGCAGGAATTTTCAGAAAATATATGGAAATATTTGCAGAGAAAGAACAGGGAAGCTTACAGAAATTTTTTTCAGAAGATGTTGTCACCAGAACGCAGCTATTTCGCGGCCAAATGGGGGTTCTCACCGCTGTTACGCGGCGGTAAAGTCGGCGCGGATCCCAAAATTTTTTTTTTCACACGACGAATCGTCAAGGAGAGTGCGGTTCCGCGGCCTAAAGCAAGTTATGGCTGCGGAAAGGCGGCGGTTTAGGGGGTTCACTGCTCCAAAATTTTTTTTTACTGTTCTGTTGTTTAAAATCTCTTCTGTTCCGATATCCCGTTTTCTATTTTGCTTTCTGGAAATCTCCAGATCCGAATTTGTATATCCTGCAAAAATTCAACCACAAAGTATCCTTTCCAAAAATAACAAATGATATTTTTATAATTTTTTTGATTTTTCAGATTTTTATGAATTTTTAAATTTTATGATTAACCCGAAATTACGAAAAGAAAATTCTACGCCATCCCCGGCAACGGCGCCATTTGATTGGTGTGATTTAGCGTGCTTGCGCTTTCTAAAAGATAGATCAAAAATATTGTAACCGCAATCAAGAACGGCGTCGCATGAAGCTAGCCGATGAGTACGGGTCGGTCCACAGGGATGTTGTGAATTTTCGATTCGTTCTTACGAGTTAATTCCGAAAGGTGTTCGGACGGATTATTAAATCTAAAAAATCTAAATTATCCTAGGGCAATTAATTAAATGTTATAACTAGGGCAGGAAAATAAATTTACCTAGGGCAAGGAATTTAAATCTACACTAAGGCAAGAAAATAAATTACTTACAGATGGCTCTCTCCAAACATCAAAGCAGGGTTGTCAGATCTGGATTTCTGAATTGAAGAGAGGCACCGATGCTCTCCAAAAGATTTCTAAATTTTATTCATTAAAGGGAGGCATAAAGTTTACAATGAATTAGAGTCCCTATTTATAGAAGATAGGAAACCCTAGGATTACAATGACTTGCATGTTTGCATTTACAAAAATAGCCCTCTGGGAAGACCGGTCAACAAAGCCATTGAATTTTGGTAAAACATAATTCTCTTTTTGTCTTCTTCTGGCCGCGGAACCGCGGCAATGGTGGGCTTGGGCCGCGGTTCCGCGGCCCTTTAGTTGGCTCACATGCTGAAATTTCAGGGTTTTGTTCTTTGTCCTTTTTGGCTTCTGGTTCTTTGGTTCTTTTACAAATTGGGCTTCTACATTAGCTCCAGATCTTCAGTGAATAATTATGGTGAACTTTAACCGTTGCTTTGTGTACTGTTTCTTATGTAGGCTTGATCAAGATCTTCTGTTCATTGGTTAAAATTCACTTTTTCATCATCTTTACCTCGTTTTCACTGTTTTCTGTCCAAGAACCTGTAATCTGTAACATGTAGCAGACATGCGTCAAAAGCACCTGTTTTCATTGAAAAATGCATAAGAATGGGGAATATAAAATACAATATTATGGTGTGAACAACCTCTTAACTAATCAAACCCCTGCCGTCTCAGGACCAGTTTCCCCTGTCACGGATATTGATATCCGTAAGACATTGGTAAAAGACTGTGCGAATGCCAAGTGCCTCGTGTTGGCCTCAGTTGATGGTGCATACCAGAGGCAGCACGAAAAGATGGACTTAGTTTCTATCTTCTTCCATAACAAAGATTTATATGGAGGGCAATCTCGTATCGCAAGATATGAGACCTCGAACGAATTGCTACAAGCGAGGATGGCTGTCGGGTCATCTATAGGGGACAACGTCCTTACAGAGACTAGCTATTTTGATGAGCTCACGGACCTGAAGACCGCGTTGAAGAACGGGTCAAATACTGACTTGATTCTACAGTCTCTACCCTCTACATATACCCTAAGGAAACCAGGGAAGAAGGAGGAAAGGGAAGGGCAAAAGTTTCGGGACTAGATGTAGTAAAAGAGGGACATTCCTATTGTTACGGGAAACGACATTGGCAGAAGGATTGCAGGGCTTTAAAAGCCAGTAGCCAGGATTCGAAGCATGTTGTGGCTTCGGCTTTGGGTGTGTTTGTAATAGAAAACTGTATGTCAATTAACCCTACTTCCTGGGTATTGGATACCGGATCAGGATCTCACATCTGTAATTCATTACAGGCTCTGATAAATCGTAGAGTTATCAAGATAGGTGATATGACTCTCAGGGTTGCCAACGGAATGAGCGTGGACGCTGAATCCATAGGGGAATATCACCTTGGATTGACAAGTGGGCAGATATTCATACCTAGTGTAGCTTGTAATATCATATCTGTATCCATACTTTCTAAGGAAGGATATGATTTTACTTTTGTAAGTGATGTGGTCCACATCCACCTAAATCAAGTTCTGATTGGGTCAGGTACATTAGAAAACGGAATATACGTACTGAATCAAGCTCAGGTTTTCAATGTCCAGAACACACTTAAAAGAAAGTCTCCGGAATTAAATCAGGCTTTCTTATGGCATTGTAGACTGGGTCACATTAATGAGACACGGTTAACAAAATTACATAAAGAGGGATACTTGAATCCGTTCGAGTATCAGTCTTATGATACTTGTGAATCTTGTCTCATAGGAAAGATGACAAAGACTCCGTTCACTGGACACAGAATAAGAGCGAGCGAGCTCTTGGGACTCATACACAGTGACGTGTGTGGTCCAATGTCTATACTTGCGCGAAGTGGTTATTCATACTTCATTAATTTTACGGGTGATTTCTCTAGGTATGGACATGTCTTCCTAATGAAGCATAAATCCGAGGCCTTTGAGAAATTTCGGGAATACAAGAATGAAGTTGAAAAACAAAGATGCAAGAATATCAAGACACTGAGATCTGGTCGAGGTGGTGAATACTTGAGTGCCGAGTTTCTGGACTACTTAAAAGAAAATGGAATTTTCTCTCAGCTTACTCCTCCATACACACCACAACACAACGGTGTATCTGAAAGGTGGAATCGAACCCTATTGGATATGGTTCGTTCCATGATGAGTAAGGCTGAGTTACCGCGATCTTTCTGGGGTTATGCACTAGAATTAGCTGCATATCTTTTGAACAAGGCTCCCTCCAAGACTGTGCCTACCACACCATATCAGATGTGGTGTGGGAAGAAACCCCATCTTCAATATCTGAAGATATGGGGATGTCCAACTTTTGTTAAAAACAGCATGCGGACAAACTCGAGGCACGCTCAGTACTGTGTAAGTTTATGGGATACCCAAAGAACTCCAGGGCGTATCTTTTCTATTACGCAGAGGAACAAAAGGTTTTTGTTTATCTTCATGCCCACTTTCTGGAACATCAGGTTTTAGAAAAAGAAATAAGTGGGGGCGTAGTAGAGCTGGAAGAAATTCTAGAACCACAAGCTATTACTGAAAGCTTGGTAGAACCAGAAGTTTCAGGAGATTCGGACATCCCAGCGCCACTCCGCAGGAGTAGTAGGCGGTCTCATCCGCCCTAGAGATACTACGGTTTTCTCATAGACGGGGATCGAGAGGATTGCGTCATTGAAAATGATGAGCCTACTAGCTTCCAGCAAGACATTCAGAGTAGTGACATAGTAAAATGGCTGGATGCAATGCGAACCGAGATGGAGTCCATGTACACCAACAAAGTTTGGACTTTGGACATTGCTCCAGAAGGGTTAAAACCCGTAGGCTGCAAATGGATCTTTAGAAAGAAGATTGGTGTAGATGGGCAGGTTGAAACCTATAAAGCTAGACTTGTTGCTAAGGGTTTTCATCAAAGACCTGGTTTGGACTATGACGAAACCTTTTCTCCAGTGGCTATGCTCAAATCCATTCGGATCCTTCTTGCCATTGCTGCCTTCCACGATTATGAGATCTGGCAAATGGACATAAAGACCGCTTTTCTAAATGGAAATTTGGAATAGTGCGTCTATATGGATCAGCCGGAGGGTTTCATTCAGCGCGGGAGTGGTGGTAAAGTGTGCAAGTTGCTTAAGTCCATTTATGGAATGAAGGCAGGCATCGCGGAGCTGGAACATCTTCTTTGATGATACTGTCAAAGAATTCGACTTTATCAAAAATCCGGATGAACCATGCATTTACAGTAAGATTGTATGGAGAACTGTGGTATTCCTCGTCTTGTACGTGGATGACATTCTCCTAATAGGAAATGACTTTCCTATGCTACAGTCAGTCAAAGGATTCTTGTCACAGAGGTTCTCCATGAAGGACCTGGACGATGCCAACTACATTCTGGGGATCTAGATCTATCGTGATAGATCTAAAAGGATGTTGGGACTTTCGCAGTCCAGGTACATCGACACCATACTGAAACGATTCAGTATGGAAGATTCAAAGTGCGGTAATTTACCGGCTTGTCATGGAATCACCTTCTCCAAAGAGATGTCTCTTAAGACTGATTTGGAAAGGGCTCGCATGTCATCTATACCCTACGCATCTGCGGTAGGCTCCATAATGTATGCGATGTTGTATACCAGACCAGATGTAGCATACACATTAAGCGTTGTAAGCCGGTATCAGTCGGACCCAGGGAAGAAACACTGGATAGCAGTAAAGAACATTCTCAAGTACCTGAGAAGGACTAAGGAGATGTTCTTGGTGTATGGCGGAAAAGACCTCCAGATCGAGGCCTTTGCTGACTCCAGCTTCCAGAGTGACAAGGATGACTCCAAGTCTATGTCGGGTTATGTCTTTACCATCAATGGAGGGGCGGTTTGCTGGAAGAGCTCCAAGCAGGAAACCGTTGCTGACTTAACTATGGAAGCAGAGTACAAAGCTGCTTGCGATGCCGCAAAGGAAGCTGTCTGGATGAAGATGTTTCTCACGGAGCTTCAGGTGGTTCCTACCATTGTTGATCCAATACCGCTGTATTGTGACAACAACGGCACTATAGCTTTAGCGAAGGAACCCAGGTCCCATCAGAAGTCCAGACACATTTTGAGGCGGTACCACCTGATCAGGGAGATCGTAGATCGCCGGGAGATCGAGGTGAGGAGAGTAGATTCGGAGAATAACACTGCAGATCCACTTACGAAGGCCATACCCCAGACTCAGTTCGAGCAGCTGATCGAGATGATAGGTCTTCGAAACGCCAGTACATGGCCCTAGTGCAAGTGGGAGATTGTTAGTGTATATGCCCTAGAGGCCATTACTGTATCATACTAGTTTGTATATTACTTAATGGAAGCTTGGGGTATTCACAGTTGTATAGACAATCTTGCTCAAAATGCTAGTATGCTACTTGGTTTGTTTCTGCTTAAATATGTGCATGTGTTTCTTTTAGCATATCGATTATACATAATAGTGGAGCCCTTAGGATCTTTGCTTGATTACCAGCGTTGTGATGGTAGTCACACTAGTGGGGGCTGGGTAATCTATAAGCACATCCTTATACAGGTCCCTAGTCGTAGGATTATCGAGACAGAGCATCGATACTCCGGAGTAGACTAGCGTATACGCTTCTCATCCCGGCAGGGGAGATGGTCTGTCCCACAGCTATTAGTACGTCGTACAGGAGATAGTATGCGGGTGCTCGTTAGGTTACTAGTACACTGGACAGGACTCATCGGGAACTATTGGTTGGTACTATACCTATCGTCAGATAATAGTTCCCAGGTGACAGGAGTACAGCTTACTCCGTCGACTTGACACTGCTACTTCGCCTCGAGTGTGTTCCCACTGTACTTTGATTACTACCCTACCACGGCTCAAAGGAGTCGTGCAAACAGGTAGTAGTTGGGTGTGGTCCTGAAGCACTTGGAGGCAGTAGCAGTTAGATAGGATTCGTCTCTCCCGGTATTGGGGGTTGATATCGCACTGTGTCTAGGAGAGCCATTACATAAAGTCCCTGGTCTGGGCAAGCGAGAATTACTGGTAGTGTTTCCAGTAGTTTCTCAGGGTGTTCTGGGCAACACTCCGGCATGACTTGTACAGCTATTAGGGGTCTGACTTTTACCGCCCCCTAGGCCTTACATGCGATACTCTTAAATGAATAGACCTTGCTGTACGGAGATTGTCACATTCAGGCTCAGTAGGAGGTCGGATGGGTTCACCTCATCGGCCTTCTTATCGACATCTACCTGGGGACCGTTACGTACAGCTAGTGCCGCTTGCGGTCTGTGGTTAAACCCACTGCCAGCGTAGTGTTGGGTCTTTAGAGTCCCACACAGAGAGTTTCCCTGCACTGGGCGAAAGGTGTAAGGGCCGTATGGTTTTACGGCAGGGCTACGATCACTTACGTGCACTTGTGCACGCAGGCTGTTCGGGCAGTCAATGCTAGTGGGCTTTGGTTTAAGCCGGATCCTAGTATTGTATGGATGGATTAGTTTTGTCTTCTGTGCATTCGCATTTACGGAATGCGGATGCGGGCGTGTATGCACGGTTGTGAGGAGCGAAGAAGAAGGAGGTGCCTCATTAGGGTTTTGACCGTTGGTTCGGTCAAAACCATTATAACGTGAGGAAAATATTTACTAATCTTTTTAATGATAATTGTGTTATGGCTAATTGCTTTGACCATTTGACCATGCTTGACCATTTGACCTAGTTGACCATTGTTGACTTGGACTTTTCTTGAGATCATTAGATCCTTCTTTTGCTTTTGGCTTTGGATTTGATTTGAGATGATAATGGTCAAATCAATGTAACTATCACACTTTATCATAATAAGAGATTAGTAGTAATTTTGATATGGATCATTGTTTTTCTTCTCATTCTTTCTCTTCAAGTGAGGGCTCCCATGGTTCCTCCTTCTTCTTCCTCTCTTGACTTTTCTATAGCTCTCATGTGTTAAGAAAAATAGAAACAAAATGGACAAACAAATCCACCATCATCTTCTACACCATCTAGGACTTCAAGAATAGCAAACTTGTTGCCCTAGTTAACTCGGCTTGAGGTGGGGCTCGGACTATAGACTCTAGGGTGGATCGTCTTCGACTCTAGGAGGCCGCGGAGGTGACCAAGATCCGGATCGATCCTCGGAGCTTGCATGGACGAGGAGGACAGCGGAAAGAAGACCCGAAGGACTTGTTGCATGAGGTATAATCTCATAAGCATAGTAGATATAACCTCTTATCATTTGTTAGCAATGGTTTGGTAAAGATCCTCAAGTTTTAGTCCATGTTACCTTGTGTTAAAAAATTTGATTTTTACCTATTCCGCCTCCACGTAAGCACCGGGGTGGGTAACGTGGACTTACAGTATATACATACATGCATCTGCATTCTGACTGAACGCAAATGCAATAAGACGAAAGTAATCCAAGAAATCTAATACTAGGATCCAGCTTAAACAAAAACCTACTAGTATGATCCGTCCGATCATGATCCGTGCATAAGTGCACGTATATGATTGAACCCTGCCAAAAAAAACCATACGGCCTCTACAACGTTTCACCCGAAACTTGGGAAACTATCTTTGGGGGACTCTAAAGACTCGTCAATACGCTGGCAGTGGGTTTAACCACAAGCACGTCAGTGGTACTAGCTGTACGTAACGGCTGCCCAAGTATTGGGCAAAAGGGAGACCGATGAGCGAACTCATCCTGGAACCCTACTGAGCCTATCTGTGACAATCTCCGTACAGTCCGGTATGTTCGTCTATGAGTATCGCATATCGGGTCTAGGGGGAGGGTAAACGTCAGACCCCAATACCGGTATAAGTCGTGTCGGAGTGTAGCCCAGAACACCTTTGAGAAACTACTGGAATACCTACCAGTAATTCACACTTGCCTTGACCAAAGACTTTGTGTATGTTGGATATAGTGCCCTCAGAGTCAATTATTGGATCACAGGCACGTGATTGCAATGATTGAGGGAGGACCTATACCGGTAGAATAGTCTTACTCAAGAGGATTGTATACTATCTGGTTTGCCTTTTTCATCGTGTACATGCTTTAGGTGACATTGTAGTTCACTATTACACGTTGATAGAGAATAGTATGCTACCATGGTTTGTCTTTATCATCGTGTACTGCTTTAGGTGACCTTATAAGTCGCTATTACACATTGATAGAGCCCTTAGGATTCTTGCTTGACTACCAGCAGTATGATGGCGATCATATACGTGGGAGCTGGGGTCTATAAGCACATCCTTAAAAGGTCCCTAGTCGTGGGAGTTTCGAGACTGGGCATCCATACTCCATTAGTAGACTAGTGTATACAGTCGAGACCACAACGAGGGGCGGTGGCCGGTCTCACAAGCCATTGGTGTCAGGTGCTCATTGGGTTTTGAGTACACCAAACAGGACTCGCCGGGAACATGTTAGTTGGTATTATACCTGACGTCAGATAGCAGTTCCCTGGTGACATGTGTACAGGTTAGTTCATCGACCTGAGATCGTCATTTTTCTCGTGTGAGCTCCTACAGTGCTTTGATTACTACCCTACCACGGCTCAAAGGAGTCGTCCAAACAGGTTTTAGTTAGATACAGTCCCGAGCCACATGGAGGCAGTGAGCGGAGCGGCAGGGGTTTCGTCTCTCACGGTATTGGGGGTGAGATCACGCTGTGTCTAGGAGAGCCATTACACGAAGTCCTTGGCCAAGGCAGGAGATTTACTGGTAGGTATTCCAGTAGTATCTCAGGGTGTTCTGGGCTACACTCCGACACGACTTATACCGCTTTTGGGGATCTGACTTTTACCAACCCACTAGGCCCGACATGTGATGCTCATAGACGAACGGACCGGACTGTACGGATATTGTCACTGACAGGCTCAGTAGGGTGTCAGGATGAGTTCGCTCATCGATCTCCTTTTTGGTCAATACCTGGTAGCCCGTTACGTACGGCTAGTACCTCTGACGTGCTAGTGGTTAAATCGACAGCCAAAGTATTGACGAGTCTTTAGAGCCCCCACAGACAGTTTCTCAAGTTTCGGGCGAAACGTTATAGAGGCCGTATGATATATGGCAGGGTTCGATCATATACGTGCAGTAGTGCACGGATCATGATCGGGCAGATCATACTAGTGGGCTTTGGTTTAAGCTCTGCATCCGCATTACCCTTGTTTTGGCCGCGGTTCCGCCGCACAACTGTTGCATCAGTGCACCAAATTTTCTGCAGTGGTCTCTGACTTGGAATTGGGGTTTCTGGTATTTTTAGTTTTGGCCCAGATTATTTTGAGTACTAGGAATTGTGCTTGGGGCCCACTTCGGGAAATTTTGTCGATCGAAAATTTTAAATATGTTAGTTCATAGTGCTTACTTTATATCTGCGACCGTGAATGTCATTTGATCGGTAAATCTTGTTTAATTGCTATAGGTCTTTTAGACGGATTTGCGAACGTGACATTCATGTTGATGTTCTGTGTTGTTCTGTGATGTTGCGGATTTGTCATGGTGGATAGCCTGGATGCAATGGTAGTACAGTTTGGCTGTATTTGTACATTTGATATTGCGGGGCGAGCGTCCGACATGTGGACTACCGTCACTGCCTGTTTGTATATTATTCTATTGGGGCACGACCGGGCTGAGCTCGATGTACCCGTTGTATATATTTCACTTTGTGTACTAGGATTACCCCGCGGTGGGGTGTATGGATAGTCGGGTTCTAGAGAGCAACGAGCCCGCATCTCATGGCTTTGAGACGGATGGGGCTTCACTCTAGAATTGGAGGGCTATTCGTCGCACTCGTAGGGGGTACATGTTGACGCAAGGAGGGGTGCTCAAGTTACCGGATTCCATGAAGTGCTGGGTGGTCCATTCACTTTGTTGAAGCGGGCTGCCTCGCTTCAGGTTTTGGCGGGTAACTTGCCGCGCCCGTAGGGGTCTAGGATTTCATTGCACAGGCTATCCACACGACCAGAGGAACGTCGGGTTTCAGAAGCGGCTCTATGAAACCCGGGGATCCCAGATTATCTGTATTGTTCTGTGATGCTTATTACATTTCTGTGATGTTGCATTTTATTATGCTATGAGCGATTATTATATATTGATATATATACTAGTAGATGTTGTATATGTTTTACACCCGCGCTAGTCCAGTCCCCGCTCTGTCGTTAGTTAAGTAACCTAATGGGTGATGACGGGACCCAATGGCGAATGCGGGTGGCATATACATACATCGTATTCTCGTTCTTTATTGGTGTGATCAATTCATGGGACTGCATTGATTCGGATCAATGCAAGCTAAACAAACCTGTTTGATGTTGTTGGAACATTTTTTAAAAAGCTGTTATTGCAAGGACGTTCTCTTTTGTTTTGCACAGTGGTATTCGGTTATGAATATCCAGCACCTCAGTCGACGAAGCAAGGGCCGAGATCCTATCACCGGGAGTGACCCCTTGGTCAGAAGTTTGCGTCAGGGTAATAGCTTCACTATAGCCGATTACTTTTTGCTTTGCATCGTGGTATTCAGTTGGAATATCCTGCACCTCATTCTACGAGGAAAGAGCCGAGATCCCTTCACCGGGAGTGACCTCTTTAGCAAAGGTTTTCACCACTGTATTTTTATATAAAGCTATCCGGTTCCTTCAACGATATCAAGTTCATTACGTTAAAGGTTTTTCGCCAAAAACCTTTCGTAGCCCTCCGTCATTTCAGAAAGGTAGCACTTAGTATTCATGTTATGTATGTTGGCCTTCGTCAAGGCATAGTGTATGGTAGCTATTTGTTACTTTTCTGCTGCATAGATAGATGCGTTAGTTTGGGACAGTCGTACTACTATTTTGGCCTTCGTCAAGGGTATGTACGTGTGGGTTCAAATTAACCTGGATAATGACAGGTAGAACTTGACATGTGACTTATGATATGTTGGCCTTCGTCAAGGTCACAAGAGCATGGGGTAAAAATCACATCGGGAGTATCTAAAGAAACTGAAACTTGCCAGGCATGCGCATACCTTCTGGAGTGTGATAACGTAAGTGGATTCCATCACGTTATCATGCGATGATAGTTGGATCCCGATTCCCACTGATGAGTTGGTTTACTTCTCGGGTGATCCCGACTAATTCTTCTTTCAGGTTTGGAGGAGAATTTGAGGTTAAAGTGGGAGGTGTCCTGATTAGATAAATTGATAACCATTCTAATCTAGGTTAGAGTGCATGCTGAGTGTTTCTTTTATCTCTCTCTTTGGCAGCGACCATGACCCGACCCATGACTATGACTCAGTGACCAAGTTAACCGAATCTTCTTAAAACACTGGCTTTTGGATTATCTGAGTTGCATACCTCATCGCCACTCCTAATTTAACCCTTTTCTCCAGAACACCCCGTATTACTACAAACATCCACTTCCATTGGATAAAACCATCATATGGTTATATACGAACTCGAAGGAACTTGTTCTAGATTCGAGGATGGTTTCCGGTTCTGGAGAAAATGAATAGGACTATTCAGTTGTCTTTTCCTTTTTCCTTCTCTCAGGTTGCGAGTGCTCCTTGGATTAGGACAGTACACCTATTATGCTTATTGGATAGTCTTCATCCAAGCCATAGGCAGGTGCTGAAAGGTAGGGCATGAGGAAAACCAATTAGCCAAACGATGGTGTACAGAAGGTAATAAGTTAAGACAAATAAAGGGATTAGTAAGAGGGCAAGGTAAATTGCGACTGCTATTCACGACCAAACCAAGTATTTCATCGCCACTCCTACTTCACCATTGTATTTCTCCAGGACACTCCGTATCACTATAAAGATCCACAATTACTTGGATACTCCATCGTATGGTTATATACGAACTCGAAGGAACTTGTTCCAATTCGGGGATGGATTCTAGTTCAGGAGAAATAGGAATAAGGTTTTATTCAGTTGTCTTTTATCTTCACCTTCTTTCAGGTTACGAGTACTCCTAGGAATAGGAGAGTACACCCATTATGCTTATTAGATAGTCTTCTTCCAAACCATAGGCTGGTGTCGAACGGTAGGGAGGGAAGAAAACCATTTAGCCTAAAGGGGTGTACAGAAGGTAATGACTAAAGACATATAAAGAGATTTGGAGAGATGGCAAAGAAATATACGGTTACAGTTGTGAATCTGATAATGGAAGAGGCATTAATAAAAATACCCGGATACCCCTTCGAAACATTTACATGTTTCAGTTTCACTGTGTATTGTTAAAAGAAAACTGATTTCCCAATTAGCCCTTGCTCCAGGGTATGTATTTATCCGGTTTGATTCTCACATCTGTATGGTTTTACAGATGATGAGTGGGAGTAAGTTATTGGGAATTGTTGGAGATAGTGCCCTCAGAGTCAATTATTGGATCACAGGCACGTGATTGCAATGATTGAGGGAGGACCTATCCCGGTAGGACAGTCTTACTCAAGATGATAGTATGCTATCTGGTTTATCTTTATCATCGTGTACTGCTTTAGGTGACCTGACATGTCGCTATTACACGTTGATAGAGCCCCTAGGATTCTTGCTTGACTGCTAGCAGTATGAGGGCGATCATATACGTGGGAGCTGGTAGTTTATAAGCACATCCTTAAAAGGTCCCTAATCGTGGGAGTTTCGAGACAGGGCATCGATACTCCAGAGTAGACTAGTGTATACAGTCGAGACCCCGACGAGGGGCGGTGGCCGGTCTCACAAGCCACTGGTGTCAGTTGGTTCACCTAAGATGTATACAGGTGATCATTGGGTTATGAGTACACCGGACAGGACTCGCCGGGAACATGCTAGTTGGTCTTATACCTGACGTCAGATGGCAGTTCCCTGGTGACATGTGTATAGGTTAGTTCAACGACCTGAGAATCGTCATTTGTCTCGTGTGAGTTCCCACTGTACATTGATTACTACCCTACCACGCTCAAAGGAGACGTGCAAACAGGTTTTAGTTGGGTACAGTCCCGAGCCACATGGAGGCAGTGAGCGGATCTTTAGAGGTTCGTCTCTCCCGGTATTGGGGGTGAGGTCGCGCTGTGTCTAGGAGAGCCAGAACATGAAAAGTCCTTGGCCAAGGCAGGAGATTTACTGGTAGGTATTCCAGTAGTATCTTAGGGTGTTCTGGGCTGATCTTTGACACGACTTGTACCGCTTTTGGGGGTCTGACTTTTACGAACCCCCTAGGCCCGCCATGCGATGCTCATAGACGAACCGACCGGACTGTATGGATATTGTCACTGACAGGCTCAGTAGGGTGTCAGGATGAGTTCGCTCATCGACGTCCCTTTTGGTCAATAGCTGGTAGCCTGTCACGTATGGCTAATACCTCTGACGTGCTAGTGGTTAAATCCACAGCCATAGTATTGACGAGTCTTTAGAGTCCCCCACATTCAGTTGCTCAAGTTTTCGAGCGAAACGCTGTTGAGGCCGTATGGAGATATGGCAGGGTTCGATCAGATACGTGCGGTATTGCACGGATCAGGATCGGACGGATAATACTAGCCGGCTTTGGTTTAAGCCAGATCCTAGTATAGTACAGTGTAGATTTTGTCTCATTGCATTTGTATTCGGTCGGAATACAGATGCGGGTGTGTATACACAATATCGGGGTTTTCCTGTAATTTATTACGGGACCAGTTTTCTGGAGTTGCCAGTTTGCTTTCCGTTTCGGCCATATTTCTTTGTATCTTTCATTGGCCGAAGATTGGTGGAGGAGGGCTTATTTGCATTTGTGGAAAGAGGCATTTGTGGAGGGTGTTCTTTGCATTTTCTTGTGTCATGATGGTTGCACCATCAATTGACTTGCTCACTTCATGATGGTGCATCATTGCATGACTTTTGGTTGTTATGATGATAGATGGAGTGTGAGGTTGGTTTTGTGATCATTGTTGATTATCACCATTCCTTTCTTATTCTCTTGCATAATTCTTATGGCTTATCTCTTTGGATTATTCCTCTCTCACTCTCATTCTCTATCTCCTCCAAAAAAGGGGCTGGCCAAGTGAAGGGGGGCTGTCCAAAATTATGGTGATGCATTTTTGGTCTCTTGATGCTTACAAAATCCCATTATTCATCTCAAAGAGCTTACATCTCATTACCTCCACCATATGGCATCTACCTCAACCCCAAATGAGACACAAGTTCCACACTACATTCTACAACAAATCTTGGGCATGTCGACTCGCCAACTTCGTGCCCGAGTTGCCTCGGTATAGAGGTGGGAGCCCGTAAAAGAAGCCGGCGACGTGGTGCCCTTCCGGCGAGGAGATGGAGACCGGACATTCCGCGGGAGATCGGGACGACGACGAGAAGACCGGAGGACTCGGATCATTCGGTAAATCTCTCTTCCTATCTTGTAGTTAGCTAGAACTAGTTTAATGGCACGATCCGGGTTTTATAGTGCGCAGTAGTGCCAGTTTGAAAAATTAAAGTTAAGCATCGCTTCCGCATTCCGGCGTCAGTTTGACGGCCGGGGTGCCGCCGTGCACTTACAGTGGTATCAGAGCCTCGCCATTAACATAGTCTAGCTTTGTCTAATGAGTTTACATTTCCGATCGATCAAAAATTCCAAAATCCGCGTTTTTCAGTATAATCAGTTTCTGTCGAAATTTTTTTGTCTCCAAAATTTTTTCAGTATGTTGCAGAGTGATGTGCAGAGAAAGATAAGACATCTGTGAAATTTTGGTGTACTGAAACGGCAAGATGACCATGGAACCGCGGCCAAACCCCCCATTGGGCCGCGGTTCCGCCGCAGTATAGAGCCTTCTGTGCACCTATTCTGCACAGTAATCTTTGAACAGTGAAAATAGGGGTTTTGGAACATTCTTTTTGGGCCCAGAATTTCTTTATCTGCTACAGTAAAGCTTGGAGCTCACTTGGTAAAACTTTGATCGATCGGAAAATATTAAACACATTAGTTAACAGTATTTACATTATATCTGCGACCGTGAGTGTCACTTGATCGGTAAATCCTGTCTAACTGCTATAGCCCGGTTAGACGGATTTGCGAACGTGACTTTCACGTTGATGTTCTGTGTATTGCTGTGATATTACGGATTGGTCGTGGGGATAGCCTGGTTGCAGTGGTAGTACAGTTTTGTTGTATTATGTACATTTGATATTGCGGGGCGAGCACCCGACATGTGGATTGCCGTCACTGCCTGCCTGTATATTATTCTTTTGGGGCACGACGAGGTTGCGGTCGATGTACCCGTTGTATGTATATTTTACTTTCTGTACTAGGATTGCCCCGCGGAGGGGTGCACGGATAGCCGGATTCTAGAGGGCAACAAGCCCGCATCTCATGGCATTGAGACGGAGGGGGCTTTACTCTAGAATTGGCGGGCTATTCGCCGCACTCGTAGGGGGTACAGGTTGACCCAGGAGGGGTGCCTAAGTTACCGGATTCCGTGAAGTGCTGGGTGGTCAATTCACGTTGCTGAAAGGGGCTGCCTCGCTTCAGGTTTTGGCGGGTAACTTGCCGCGCCCGTAGGGGTCTAGGATTTCTTTGCACAGGCTATCCACAAGACCAGGGGAACGTCGGGTTTCAGTAGTGGCTCTGTGAAACCCGGGGATCCCAGATATCTGTATTATTCTGTGATGCTATACATTTCTGTGATGTTGCATTTTTTTCACGCCTTGAGCGAAATATTATATATTGATATATATACTAGTAGATGTTGTATATGTTTTGCATCCGCACTAGTCCAGTCCCCGCTCTGTCGTTAGTTATTTAACATAACGGGTAATGACGGGACCCAGTGGCGAATGCGGATGGCATATACGTACATTAGTATATTTTCGTTCTTTGTGGTGTGATCAATTGATGGGACTGCATTGATTCGGATCAATGCAAGTAAAACAAACCTAATCTGATGTTGTTGGAACACTTTTCAAAAAGTTGTTATTGCAAGGACGTTCTCTTTTGTTTTGCATCATGGTATTCAGTTGGAATATCCTGCTACTCAGTTGACGAGGCAAGGGCCGAGATCCCTTCACCGGGATTGACCCCTTGGACAAAAAGTTTGCGTCAGGGCAATGACTTCACTATAGCCGATTACTTTTGCTTTGCACCGTGGTATTCAGTTGGAATATCCTGCACCTCATTCTACGGGGAAAGAGCCGAGATCCTTTCACCGGGAGTGTCCTCTTTAGCAAAGGTTTTCGTCACTATATTTTTTAAAAGCTATCCGGTTCCTTCAACGATATCAAGTTCGTTACCTTAAAGGTTTTCACCAGAAACCATTCGTAGCCCTCTGTCGTTTCAGATGGGTAGCACGTAGTATTCATGCTATGTATGTTGGTCTTCATCAAGGCATAGTGTATGGTAGCTGCTTGTTACCTTTTTGCTGCATAGATAGATGCGTTGGTTTGGGACAGTCATTCTACTATTTTGGCCTTCGTCAAGGGTATGTACGGGTGGGTTCAAATTAACCTGGACAATGACGGGTAGAACTTGACATGTGACTTATGATATGTTGGCCTTCGTCAAGGTCATAAGAGCATGGGGCAAAAATCACATCGGGAGTTTCTAAAGAAACTGAAACTTGCCAGATATGCGCATACCTTCTGGAGTGTGATAGCGTGAGCGGATTCCGTCACGTTATCATGCAATGATAGTTGGATCCCGATTCCCACTGATGAGTTAGTTTACTCCTCGGGTGACCCCGACTAATTCTTCTTTCAGGTTTGGAGGAGAATTTGAGATACAGTGGGAGGTTTCCAGATTAGATAAATTGGTAACCATTCTAATCTAGGTTAGAATGCACGCTGAGTGTTTCTTTTCTCTCTCTCTCTCTGGCAGCGACCATTGACCCGACCCTAGACTATGACTCAGAGACCAAAATTGACTGAACCTTCTTAAACATTGGCTTTTGGATTGTCGGAGTTGCGAACCTCATTACCACTCCTACTTTTACCCTTTTCTCCAGGACACCCCGTATTACTACGAACGTACACTTCCAATGGACAAAACCATCGTATGGTTATATACGAACTCGAAGGAATTTATTCGAGGATGGTTTCCGGTTCTGGAGAAAACGGATAGGACTATTCAGTTGTCTTTTCCTTTTACCTTCTCTCAAGTTGCGAGTACTCCTTGGTTTAGGAGATAGTACACCTATTACGCAAATTGGATTGTCTTCTTCCAAACCATAGGCAGGTGCCGACCGGTAGGGAATGAAGAAAACCAATTAGCCTAACGATGGTGTACAGAAGGTATTATGTAAAGACAAAGAAAGGGATTAGAAGGAGGGCAAAGTAAATTGCGACTGATATTCACGATCAAACCAGGTATTTCATTACCACTCCCACTTCACCTTTGTATATCTCCAGGACACTCCGTATCACTACAAAGATCCACAGTTTATTGGATACTCCATCGTATGGTTATATACGAACTTGAAAGGAACTTGTTCCAGTTCGGGGATGGATTCTGGTTCAGGAGAAATAGGAATAAGGTTTATTCGGTTGTCTTTTATCTTCTCCTTCTCTCGCATTGCGAGTGCTCCTAGGATTAGGACGGTACACCCATTATGCTTATTGGATAGTCTTCTTCCAAAGCATAGGCTGATGCCGAACGGTTGGGAAGGAAGAAAACCATTTGGCCTAAGGGGTGTGCAGAAGGTAATGACTAAAGACATATAAAGGGATTTGGAGAGGTGGCAAAGAAATATACGGTTACAGTCATGAATCTGGAAGAGGCATTACCAGGAATACCGGGATACCCCATCGAAACATTTCAATGTTTCAGTGTCACTGTGTACTGTTAAAGGAAAACTGATTTCCCAATTAGTCCTTACTCCAGGGTATGTATTTACCAGGTATGATTCTCACATCTGTTTGGTTTTACAGATGATGAGTGGGAGTAGGTTAGTAGGAATTAGGTGATCATCCTCATTATATCGGGATTCGTTGTAATCGGTGATATTTGAGGAAGTCACCTGGGCTGTTTGCCGGTCAGCAAATATTTGGTTTTGAATATCCGCTGTTGTACACCAATTTCAAATTGATATATATGTACATCTATTTTCATAGAGTGACATTTACCTATATCAGTGGATGGTTAGATAAGGAGCATTAAACAACGGTGTAATTCTTCTTAACCATAAATACAGTTTTCAACCTACGACACACAATGAATGAGTTATCAGACTCAAGGGACTTATACAGAGTATTGTATGTTGTCCAGGGTCCATCAGGACAGAGGGGTTGGTCCTCGTATTATATTCGGTTTACTTATGACTTCTCTGGTTTTTACACAGGTGTTTCGTGGAAACACAGGGTCCGAATTTTGAGAAGTTATAGGTATTTGAATAAAGTAGAGAACCAGGTGTTGCAAGTATCGGGATTCTTCAAGTTGATCGAAGATGTAGATACTTGTGTATGGTATTCAGTTGATAGTAATGATTAAGAGAACTTGCTTCTCTTTCAGGTTACTTATAATTGGAAGCATTCCTAAGTTGAGTAACACTGATCGGCCTCATTCCATTTAGTTGACATGCACTGGAGACAGCTGCATGATTTGAATCTGGTTCAATTAAATCAGTGCCTCTGGTTCTATATTAGATATAGAACAGTTCATATCTTAACGATGTTAAGGTACGGGGAGTTGTCCGGATTATGCTTAAAACCAGACTCTGGATAACTCAAGGCACGTTTCTGTAATGGCTGTTTGTGGGTTGACCCAGGCTATGACGAGGGTTAATTTTCTATCATCTGGAAGATCAATAGTAATATTGTTCTAGACTCACCACAGTTTTAATAAAAATGGATTTTTTCAGAAAACAGTAGTGGGAGTATGGTAGAACTGGAAGTGATTCCAGAACCACAAACGATTACTGAAGATTTGATAGGAACCTAAAGATTCAATCTGGTTTGACATTCCATTGGTCACTCCGCAGATTTGGTGGGTAACCTCAGGCACCCGAGAGGTACTCCGGTAGTCTCAAGGACGGTGGCAGGGAGGTTCTTGTTTACCCACACTTGCCATTGTTGTTGTTCCAGGCTGCGAGACTCGGCAGGAGGTTGAGTATAGCGTCGTTCTAAACTAGCTTTAGAAGTGTACGTGTATATGACTCTACCAGAGGGTTGTCGTAGTCAGTGGGAGCAGCGGAAGCATTGGTGGACAGGTAGCTTATGTCTATTTATAGACTAAAGCAGATATAGCGGAGATAGATCATCAATTTCTGATGTGACGGTCATAAGGTTTGACTTCATCAGAATAGGGGATGGATCTGTTGAGAAGGTAGTAGGGTGTGATGTCATGGTATTTGGATGACAAACACAGAGTAGGAAGTGATATTCCTATACTACGATCGGTTATACTTTGGTCGTCACACAGTAGTTTCTCCACATGGGACTTGGACATTATATCAGACATACTGGTTACTAGATCTATGGTTTTAGATCTAGATTTGGGTGGTTTCCCAATTAAGGGTACTTAGACACCATTCTAAGAGTATTTAGAATGGACGACTCCTGGCACGGTAGTGTACCTGCAGGTGATGGAGTCACCCTCTCTAAAGGTGTCTTACAGACTAAAGGGGAGAGGGATGTACATGATTGGCAGATCACTTGCTTAGGCAATTGAGTCAATCATAAGATGTCAAGTACCACACCAGATGTTGTTCTTGCACTAGATGCAATAAGTTGATATTGATCCAATCCTGGAGAAGCAGACGGAAGTGGTTTTGGAACATAAGTGGATGTTCTAGGGATATGATAACGACAGCCTCATTCGGGAGACAGTTATCATTCCCGGCTTCCAAGGTGACCTGGACGACAAAGAGGTTGTCAGAGTTACAGTTTTCCTTCTGACGAGGGGCAGTATTTTGGACAGGTGGTCCAAGGCAATACTGAGGGAGGCATGGCGCAGGATACTGATTAAGTTCAGTTGACGATACAGTCTAAGAAGTTTGGATTTGGAGTTCATTTATGAGCTGGGTCCCATCAGACATCCAGACACATTCTAAGACAGTTATTGCTCATTTCGGGAGATGGGTTTCTCCGCGAACTTGAGATTAAGAGGGACATAGAAAGAAACATCAAGGCGGATCCACTCACTAAGGCTATTCCTCGAACGCAATAGTTTCGCAAACGAGCTTTGTGAGACTGACTACTAGAGGAGTTGGGTGTTCGGTATCACACGGGCTGTGAGTATGCGACATCGCAATAATTAGCCTTGAGTGCAAGTGGAAGATTGTTGGAGATAGTGCCCTCAGAGTCAATTATTGGATCACAGGCACGTGATTGCAACCTATCCCGGTAGAACAGTCTTATTCGAGATGATAGTATGCTATCTGGTTTATCTTTATCATCGTGTACTGCTTTAGGTGACCTGACATGTCACTATTACACGTGGATAGAGCCCCTAGGAGTCTTGCTTGACTACCAACAGTATGAGGGCGATCATATACGTGGGAGCTGGTAGTCTATAAGCACATCCTTAAAAGGTCCCTAGTCGTGGGAGTTTCGAGATAGGGCATCGATACTCTAGAGTAGACTAGTGTATACAGTCGAGACCCCGACGAGGGGCGGTGGCCGGTCTCATAAGCCACTGGTGTCAGTTGGTTCACCTAAGATGTGTACAGGTGCTCATTGGGTTATGAGTACACCGGACAGGACTCGCCGGGAACATGCCAGTTGGTCTTATACCTGACGTCAGATGGCAGTTCCCTGATGACATGTATACAGGTTAGTTCAACGACCTGAGGATCGTCATTTGTCTCGTGTGAGTTCCCACTGTACTTTGATTACTACCCTACCACGCTCAAAGGAGACGTGCAAACAGGTTTTAGTTGGGTACAGTCCCGAGCCTCATGGAGACAGTGAGCAGATCTTTAGGGGTTCGTCTCTCCCGGTATTGGGGGTGAGGTCACGCTGTGTCTAGGAGAGCCAGAACATGAAAAGTCCTTGGCCAAGGCAGGAGATTTACTGGTAGGTATTCTAGTAGTATCTCAGGGTGTTCTGGGCTGATCTCTGACATGACTTGTACCGCTTTTGGGGGTCTGACTTTTACCAACCCCCTAGGCCCGCCATGTGATGCTCATAGACGAACCGACCGGACTGTACGGATATTGTCACTGACAGGCTCAGTAGGGTGTCAGGATGAGTTCGCTCATCGACGTCCCTTTTGGTCAAAAGCTGGTAGCCCGTCACGTATGGCTAATACCTCTGACGTGCTAGTGGTTAAATCCACAGCCATAGTATTGACGAGTCTTTAGAGTCCCCCACATTCAGTTGCTCAAGTTTTCGGGCGAAACGCTGTAGAGGCCGTATGGAGATATGGCAAGGTTCGATCAGATACGTGCGGTATTGCACGGATCAGGATCGGACGGATAATACTAGCCGGCTTTGGTTTAAGCCGGATTCTAGTATAGTACAGTGTAGATTTTGTCTCATTGCATTTGTATTCGGTCGGAATACAGATGCGGGTGTGTATACACAGTATCGGGGTTTTCCTTTAGTTTATTACGGGACCAGTTTTCTGGAGTTGCCAGTTTGCTTTCCGTTTCGGCCATATTTCTTTGTATCTTTCATTCGCCGAAGATTGGTGGACGGCTTATTTGCATTTGTGCAAATAGGCATTTGTGGAGGGTGTTCTTTGCATTTTCTTGTGTCATGATGGTTGCACCATCATTTGACTTGCTCACTTCATGGTGGTGCATCATTGCATGACTTTTGGTTGTTATGATGATAGATGGAGTGTGAGGTTGGTTTTGTGATCATTGTTGATTATCACCATTCCTTTCTTATTCTCTTGCATTATTCTTATGGCTTATCTCTTTGGATTATTCCTCTCTCACTCTCATTCTCTATCTCCTCCAAAAAAGGGGCCGGCCAAGTGAAGGGGGGCTGTCCAAAATTGGGGTGATGCATTTTTGGTCTCTTGATGCTTACAAAATCCCATTATTCATCTCAAAGAGCTTACATCTCATTACCTCCACCATATAGCAACTACCTCAACCCCAAATGAGTCACAAGTTCCACACTACATTCTACAGCAAATTTTGGGCACGTCAACTCGCCAACTTCGTGCCCGAGTTGCCTCGGTATAGAGGTGGGAGCCCGTAAAAGAAGCCGGCGACGTGGTGCCCTTCCGGCGAGGAGATGGAGACCGGACATTCCGCGGGAGATCGGGACGACGACGAGAAGACCGGAGGACTCGGATCATTCGGTATATCTCTCTTCTCATCTTGTACTTAGCTAGGACTAGTTTAATGGCACGATCTGGGTTTTGTAGTGCGCGGTGGTGCCAGTTTGAAAAATTAAAGTTAAGCATCGCTTTCGCATTCCGGCATCGGATTGACGACCGGGGCGCCGCCGTGCACTTACAGGAATTGGGTGATTATCCTCATTATATCGAGATTCGTTGTAATTCGTGATATTTGAGGAAATCACCTGGGTTGTTTGCCGGACGACAAATATTTGGTTTTGAATATCCGTTGTTATGCACCAATTTCAAATTGTTATATCTGTACATATATTTTTATAAAGTGAGATATAACTTTTTTAAATTATGTCTATGACATTTACCTATATCAGTGGATGGTTAGGTAAGGAGCATTAAACAGCAGTGTAATTCTTGTCAACTATAAGTACAGTTTTCAACCTACGACACACAGGGAATGAGTTATTAGACTCAGGAGACTTATACAGAGTATTGTATGTTGTCAAGTGTCCATGAGGACAGAAGGGTTGGTACTCGTACTGTATTCTGTTTACTTGTGATTTCTCTAGTTCTTAGACTTGTGTTTCGTAGAAATGCAAGGTTTAAGTTTTGAGAAGTTATAGGTATAAGAATAAAGTAGAGAACCAGGTGTTGCAAGTATCTGGATTCTTCAAGGTGATCGAAGATGTAGATACTTGTGTATGGTATTCGGTTGATAGTAATGATTATGAGAAATTGCTTCTCTTTCAAGTTACTCATAATTGGATGCACTCCTAAGTTGAGTAATGCTGATCGGCCTCACTCCATTTAGTTGACATTCACTGGAGACAGCTGCATGATTTGAATCTGGTGCTAATTAAATCAGTGCCTATGTTCCTATATTGGATATAGAATAGTTCATATCTTAACGATGTTAAGGTACGGGGAGTTTTCCGGCTTATGCTTAAAACCAGACTCTGGATAACTCAAGGCACGTTTCTATATTGGCTGTTTGTGGGTTGACCCGGGCTATGACAAGGGTTGGCTTTCTACCATCTGGAACATCAATAGTGATATTGTTCTTGACTTGCCACAGTTTTATTAAAATGGATTTTTTCAGAAATCAGTAGTGGGAGTATGGTAGAACTGGAAATGATTCCAAAACCGCAAACGATTGCTGAAAATTTGATAAGAACCTAAAGATTCAATCTGGTTTGACATTCCATTGGCCACTCTGCAGATATGGTGGGTAACCTCAGGCACTCGAGAGATACTTCGGTAGCCTCAAGGACGGTGACAGGGAGGTTCTTGTTTACCCAGACTTGCCATTGCTGTTGTTCCAGACTGTGAGACCCAGCAGGAAGATGAGTATAGCGTCGTTCTAAACAAGCTTTAGAAGTGTACGTGTATATGACTCTGCCAGAGGGTTGTCGTAGTCAGTTGGAGCAGCGGAAGCATAGTGGAAAAGTAGCTTATGTCTATTTATGGACTAAAGCAGATATAGCGGAGATAGATCATCTATTTCCGATATGACAGTCATAGGTTTGACTTCATCAGAATAGGGATGGATCTGTTAAGAAGGTAGTAGGGTGTGATGTCCTGGTATTTGGATGACATACACGGAGTAGGAAGTGATATTCCTATACTACGATCGGTAATACTTTGGTTGTCACACAGTGGTTTCTCCACATAGGACTTGGATATTATATCAGACATTCTGGTAACCAGATCTATGGTTTTCGATCTAGATTTAGGTAGTTTCCGAATTTGGGTACTTAGACAACATTCTAAAGGTGTTTTAGAATGGACGACTCCTGACACGGTAGTGTACCTGCAGATGATGGAGTCACCCTATTTAAAGGTGTCTTACAGACTAAAGGGGAGAGGGATGTGCATGATTGGCAGATCACTTCCTTAGACAATTGAGTCAATCATGAGATGTCAAGTACCACACCAGATATTTATTTTGCACAAGATGTAATAAGTTGATATTAATCCTGTCCTGGAGAAACGTTCGAAAGCAGTTTTAGAACATAAGTGGATGTTCTAGGGATATGATAACGAAAGCCTCTTTCGGGGGACGGTTAATATTCCAGGCTTCCAAGGTGACCTGGATGACAGAGTGGCTGTCAGTGTTATAGTTTTCCCTCTGATTTGGGGAAGTATTTTGGACAGATGGTCCAAGCGGATACTGAGGGAGGTGTGGCGCAGGATACTGATTAAGTTCAGTTGACGATACAATCTAAGAAGTTTGGATTTGGAGTTCATT
Organism: Agapanthus africanus; assembly: GCA_030015575.1. Taxonomy (NCBI): domain Eukaryota; kingdom Viridiplantae; phylum Streptophyta; class Magnoliopsida; order Asparagales; family Amaryllidaceae; genus Agapanthus; species Agapanthus africanus. The sequence goes on along the minus strand of CM057342.1, from coordinate 505,676,746 downwards.
TATGAACCAGGTCCCATCTGATATCCAAACATATTCTAAGACAGTTATAGCTCATTTCGGGAGATGGTTTTCTCCATGAACTTGAGATAAAGAGAGACATAGAAAGAAACATTAGGGCGGATCCACTCACTGAGGCTATTCCTCGAACGCAATAGTTTCGCAAACGGGCTTTGTGAAACTGATTAGTAGAGAAGTTGGGTGTTCGGTATCACACGGGCAGTGAGTATGCGACATCGCAATAATTAGCCTTGAGTGCAAGTGGGAGATTATTTGATATAGTGCCCTCAGATTCAATTATTGGATCACAGGCACGTGATTGCAATGATTGAGGGAGGACCTATACCGGTAGGAAAGCCTTACTCAAGAGGATTTTATATTATCTGGTTTCTCTTTATCATCGTGTACATGCTTTAGGTGACATTGTATTTCACTATTACACGTTGATAGAGAATAGTATGCTACCATGGTTTATCTTTATCATCGTTTACTGCTTTAGGTTACCTTACAGGTCGCTATTACACATTGATAGAGCCCTTAGGATTCATGCTTGACTACCAGCAGTATGACGGCGATCATATAGATGGGAGCTGGGGTCTATAAGCACATCCTTAAAAGGTCCCTAGTCGTGGGATTTTCGAGACTGGGCATCGATACTCCATTAGTAGACTAGTGTATACAGTCGAGATCCCGACGAGGGGCGGTGGTCGGTCTCACAAGCCATTGGTGTAAGTTGGATCACCTAAGATGTATACAGGTGCTCATTGGGTTATGAGTACACCGGACAGGACTCGCCGGGAACATGCTAGTTGGTATTATACCTGACGTCAGATAGCAGTTCTCTGGTGACATGTGTACAAGTTAGTTCATCGACCTGAGATCGTCATTTTCCTCGTGTGAGTTCCCATGTACTTTAATTACTTCCCTACCACGGCTTAAAGGCGTCGTGTAAACAGGTTTTAGTTGGGTACAGTCCCGAGCTACATGGAGGCAGTGAGCGGATCGGCTGGGGTTTCGTCTCTCCCGGTATTGGGGGTGAGATCGCGCTGTGTCTAGGAGAGCTATTACACGAAGTCCTTGGCTAAGCCAGGAGATTTACTGGTAGGTATTCCAGTAGTATCTCAGGGTGTTCTGGGCTACACTCCGACACAACTTGTACCGCTTTTGGGGTCTGACTTTTACCAACACCCTAGGCCCGACTTGCGATGCTCATAGACGAACGGACCGGACTGTACGGATATTGTCACTGACAGGCTCAGTAGGGTGCTAGGATGAGTTCGCTCATCGACCTCCCTTTTGGTCAATACCTTGTAGCCCATTACGTACGGCTAGTACCTCTGACGTGCTAGTGGTTAAATCCACAACCAAAGTATTGACGAGTCTTTAGAGTCCCCCACAAACAGTTTCTCAAGTTTCGAGCGAAACGTTGTAGAGGCCGTATGATATATGGCAGGGTTCGATCATATACGTGCAGTAGTGCACGGATCATGATCGGACGGATCATACTAGTGGGCTTTGGTTTATGCCGGATCCTAGTATTAGATTTATTGGATTACTTTAGTCTCATCGTATTCGCATTCAGTCGGATTGCGGATACAGGTATGTATATACAGGTGAGGGGTATCCTTGTGATCCATCACGAGTTTACTTTAGATGTTGCCGTATCATTTTGTTGTTGTAAAAATTTGGGTTAATGTTTACAAATGGAAATCGTAAGCTTAAATCATCATTTTGTACATTTAATGTGACATGGACTTCATTAGTGACTCATGGTCTCTTTTCTTGTGCTAATGTCAAATTATTTGATTGATTTTGTGTTGATATGATGAGATGAGAGAGAGGGCAGCCATAGAAAAGAGTTTGGTCTTGTATTTTTGATTCTCACTCTCTCATTTTATCACTGCAACAACACACAAAAGAAAGTTCTTCTTCTTCTTCTTGCTCTAGCTCACAACCTCCATTAATGGCTTCATCTTCAAACTCCATCCATACACTCTCATGTGATGAGAATCAATGGTTGCTTGAGACAAAGTGATTACACACATTCTCTGCATCGCCTTGGACACGTCGGCTAGCGAACTTCGTGCCCGAGTTTCTTCGGACGAAGCGGGAGCCCGTAAAAAGACTCGAAGATGTGGTGCCCTTTCCGACAAGGAGATCGAGATCGGAGATGCCGCGAGGAACTTCGGATGGTGGCCAAAGACCAAAGGACACAGATCGATCGGTATAGCCTTTCCAACCCTTTCTCTAGTTGCTAGTTATAGGTTAATGATTCGATCCGGGATTAAAGACTGCGATAGCGCCGGTTTCTAGTTATGAACAGTTTTCGTTTCCGCATTTTGGCCTCGGACAGACGGCCGGGGCGCTATCGTAGACTTACAGTGTAATGGCTCACCAGACACAGCGCGATATAAACCCTAATACCGGGAGAGACGAATCCTGTCTAACCGCCACTGCCTCCAAGTGCTTCGGGACTGCAACAAACTACCACCTGTTTGCACTAATCCTTTGAGCCGTGATTGGTTAGCAATCAAAGAACAGTAGGAACACACTTGAGGCAATGTAGCAGTGTCAAGTCAACGGACTAAGTTGTACTCATGTCACCTGGGAACTGCTCTTGACGATAGGTATAGTACCAATCATGTCACGACCCGAAAATGGCACGTGATAGCCCATAAACTATGCAACGTCTACAGGCGTAACGCAATTTAAGTAAGCCAAAAACCTAGCAATCTAAACCATCAAAAGTAGTAAGAAATAAGAACATTGTTAAAACTTTTGAAAATCTCAAACCAAATTCTTTAAAGTCCAACTTTTATTCCTTTAAAATTTTGGCAGCACCTCCTTCGTAAAACAAGCCCCCAAAAATGGGTAAAACATAATATAAGTAAAAGCATCCCAAAAGGGAGCAAAATCCATGCCCAACGGCGGAAAACAACCACCACAACAGATATACGATGCCGTAGTGAAGAAAGAGACGATATAAATAAAATTTCATAAAAGTCCTCCAAGTCACAATTGAAATACAATATCGTCCTCACACCAAGTCTCTAAGTCATACAAGATAATGATAGATGGAGAGTACAGGATACAACGAATATACAACAGGCAACATCGGATAACCGCAAAACCTACCTAAGCCAAACTGCACACTGTCAGGCGAAGCGGTATCCGCAGCAAAGATGATACGATGGATGAAAATAGCCCAGCCTCTGACTACTCTGAGGAACACCTGCAAAACACTGTGGCACAACGGGGTGTGTTGCCTACTCATGAATAGTAAATAACATATGCAGGTAATCGCGAGTATGCACGTTCAACGCGAATCTAACATAAGCATCTAACAGCAATGAAAGGTCATATTTAATGCAACCGTCATGAAAGGTACACTAGCAGGTACAACTAATACATGAAGCAATAATATGACAATCTGTATGCAACAATCATGTAAGGTACACTATCAGGTACTACTAATACATGAAGCAGTAATATGACAATCTGCATATAACTATCATTTAAGGTACTCTATCAGGTACTGCTAATACATGAAGCAATGCATATAAAATAAAGTATGTGAATGCAACGGTCATGGAAAGTACTCTATCCGGTACTACTAATACATGAAACATTGGATAAACAATAAATGTGGAGTATGGAATAAAACATGTCATTCCCACTGAAATCCTAACCTCGTGGTAGGAACAAATTCCAACAAGACAATCAAATTCCCAATTTCCACAAATCAGCCCCTAAATTGGCTCTCATATCATGTAAGTCTCATATATCCTCAATGTACAATATCAAGTATATCTCAAATATCCCGAATGGACAATATCAAGTAGATCTCACATATCTTGTATGTACAATATCAGTATATCCCACATATGCCGAATGTGCAACATCAAGTAGATCTCACATATCCTAGGTATATTTACATGAATGAATAAGATGATGTATGTAAATTGATATGAATACATATATATTAGCGTCCCACTCCATAAATATATATATATATATATATATATGCATATATAACAGCGTCCCACTCCAATGTTATATACTTAGGAGTAAAATATCATGAAAACATATACCTGTAAATATATATATATATGAGGATATCAACCCCGTATGTCTACCGACGATACGTAAAAATCATGGAAACCAGAGTGTCAAACACCGACACTCGAAACGTCTTGAAACCCGTGTCTAGCATCGACACGTAAATCCTCATAACTCAGGCGCTGTCACTACGACTGGCCCTGAAGATATGTCGTGCATCACTCCGGTTGGTATCCCCACGATAACCGCTGAGTCCAATTAAAATCACCGGTAGGTACTTGCCCACCTTCCAGGCTCATCGTCTGTACCACGAACATCTTTCCGAGGGGAACCATACCGGGCCCCACCATGTACCCTTACACGGCCCATGACACTCCTCGCATGGGGTATATATTTCCGAACCGATAAAACTCATGGTGGCTGCTGAAATATCATATTAAGAGAAACCGGGTTTTTCAAATAATGCATAATTTCATGAAACAACCACTGTCCTCAAATCCAGAAAACATCATCAAAAATCTATATCTCAATGCGAAAATATATGAATATAATATGTGCAACATAAAACTGTAATGTAAGCATATAAAGGAAAAGCCGCTATTTAACTGCAACAAGTTAAAATATATATATGCGGTCCCTAATTTCTCTAAGTCTATATAACATCAAATAAAGGTAGACATGTAGCTATAACCTGAAATATGGGTAACATGTAGGTATAGTATAGTATAAGTATCTACCTATCAATAATGATGTAATATACCCTCCAGGTATAAGCAAGGTATAAGTATCTACCTATCAGTAATGATGTAATATACCCTCCAGGTATAAGCAAGGTACGCACGTAGCTATGTCATTATGTGTGTATGTAGCTATCGCTAATGGTACAATACTCTATAGGTAATATAGGTAACTAGCATGTAAGCAAGTCACGGTATATGTGTAAGCATGTAGGTATACAAGTATGCTATAAGTCATATGCATAAAGAAATATGAATCAATATCTCAATATCCCTAACTAGACAATACCATATTTATCAATGGGTTGTGCGTGACATGGCAATTATTGACGGTGTGAGTGGCATACAATCAGTGCTCGTGCAACATAAGCCGTCAATAATAGTGCAGTGTCCTAAGGATACTAGTCCAGGCACAACAAGTAACTAAGCAACAGGGTGAAAGCTTAACTCTATATATGCAATAGAATATGCGAAAAAACAACATCTCTAGCCCATACGCATAACGCCATGCGGGCGATTCCCCTGTAGATGTTAAATCTACTAACCAACCGTCCTGGCTAAGCAAAGCCAACCACCTGTTCCCCCCTCTTCGCAGCGTCCGAAGTCCCCGCCTGCGAACCTAAAACCACAAAACGATAACACAAGTGTATGTTAGTAAACGACCAAAAACATGTACGAACTACATTTTACCGACACACCAACTCCAAACCTACTCCCAAGTGTTCGTATTGTGGCTAACGTACGTAGCGACACGACAAAACCAATCCAAGAGAAAAACCAGCACGAAGTGCACGGACCGTGTCGGATAACGTATCGCGCGTAGTCGTATCACTAGAAACTACCTATGTGATCCCAGATTTTTGCATAAAGAGAAACCTAAACAATCAAACAGAACCAAACACACCTAAACCAAAGCATAGAGCTACCCTGAAAAACCCACACCCCAACTGCACCTAAAAACCGACATCGCCGGAATTTGGCTTCTCGTCGCCGGTCATGGTCCGAGCAGATGGGTTCATGCTCCAGGTGAAGGCCTATGGTCACTGGTACAACACAACTACATTGTTTGGTTTTCTAGTATCTTCTCGGCGTCACAGCAGGTCACAGATATCAAATACGACACTAAAATACGACATTCCACACAAAACTAAACTTTAACCATTCTAAACTGAAACTAAAAGTCTACATAACACAAAAACTATATAAAGAATAGATAGGGATTATTACCTAACCAAAAGAACTCAAAGAACCAAGCTATCCAAGCTCCTAGGCATCCAAGAGGCAAATCCAAGAAAAAGTTGTGATTTTGATTAATTTTGTGATGGATTTTGTGTAAGTTTATGAAGTGTTCAGTATTGAGTTGAGGAGATAGAGAAATATGAAGAATTTAAGTGAGAAAGAATGAAAGAATGTGAGGAAATGAGAGAGGGATGTGAGTGTAGGGTGAGAGTGAGAGGTGAGTGCACCAATTGCATTAATACACCATCAATGCCCTCACACCAAGTCACCTTGCCACCTCTCACACAAACAAAACCTAAAATAAAAATATCTCTCTCTCAAAACAATTAACAAGAGGATTAGGGTTAAGGATTTAAAGCAAGGAATAGATTAAAGCAAAGTATTGGAATTAGGGTTAAGTGTCATGGTCGCTAATACTTGTTTAGCACAAACAAACCCTCACTTTTACGTGCACACGTGCGTGCATGCCCATAACAAATAATAATTAAATGTTATAAAAAGTGAGGAACCCGAATTGGTACACTTTTTTACAGTAAACCCGTATTACCGTCTAAACTAACACTAACCGAAATCTAAAGCGTTACAATCTCCCCCTATGAAAATTCGTCCCCGAATTTAAAATTCTCACTAAGCGTACCTTCAAAGAGATGGGTACACAACTCCCAAATCTCGCTCACAGCCACCCAAGTGACCACCTCACTATACGGCTACGTCTATGAAAATCCTCCAAAGATAGTAAGACCCTTGACCTTAGTTTCTCCACATGCCGAGCCATTAACACAATTGGCTGCCGGTGAACGAAAAGATCGCGTCCAAGCTAAACGGTCTGATGCTAAATCATATGAGAAAGGTCATGAAGGTATTTGCAAAGTATCGACACAAGGAATACGGGGTGAAAACATAATAATCTGGGCGGAAGTGCCAAATCAAAGGCAACGGAACTAACTCGCTTAAAGGATCTCAAAAGGACCTACAATTCTAAGATAAGCTCCCCAAAACTCAACACGTCATCCATCAGTTAATCCATAGGAATACATGATCTCCCACTGCGAACTCAAGTCTGCGACCACCACGATCGACATAAGACCTCTGTCAGCAATGGGCTCTCCTCATCCTGATCTTAACTAACTGGGTCATCTCCGAAGTCTCTAGACTAGCTGGGGTCCAAAAATCCTACTCACGCAGAGTCAGAAAAACAGAACGGCGATCGACACAACCTAACAACCAAACTTAAAGGTTGCCAATTGGAATGTCTCCTGATAACAACTATCGAAGGAGAACCCAAAAAATGGCAAGTGACGATCCCAACTGCCAACAGCAACAAGTACGTACGCAAAAGCATAACCTTCAGAGTCTGTATAGTCCGCTCTATCTAACCATCGCCAACGGATGGCAAGCGGAGCCAAAGCTCAACCAGTACCCAAGGCTTCCTGAAGCTCCTGTCCCAGACGGCAAGCGAACATGGTGCCTCTATTGGATACAACACATGAAGGAACTCCGTGCAAATGCACCAACTTAACAAAGAACAACTGAGCAAACTGAGAATAACCGGACAACAAATACCCAAATGGAGTCACATCCTGACTAAACCTAGGTAGACGCCACAACGAAAATTCATGGAGATCTGCTCCCATTCCCTCTCTGGAACGGTTAATGGTTGCAACTCTCCAGCTGGTCTCAAATGCTCGACCCAACCTCACAACCAGATAGACACCTCGAAACGAAATCCGAAACTTCACTCTTCATCCTGCCCACCGGTAACCAACTCACAAGTCACGTCACAAATTGGTGGAACTTGAATGAACTCAGAAAGCTGACTGATGTGCCTGCTCTAGGATTTAGGGTCTCTACCCAACAGTAATAGGTACACACAAACGTGTCCCTAAACGTAGCACATCCTGGTCACAAATCAAGGACTCCAAATCTTTACCCTGCCGAACATGCTCAAGTAACATAGACAACGAGCATCGGTGGGCTGTGCCTCACGAAAACGATTAAGGAAAAGTGGACGGACGCGAACATGAGCAAGCTGTCCCCTCAGAAGAGGCGAACCTAACTGTTAGTTATATGTATGCCCTAGAGGCCATTATTGTACATACAATGTATATTGTAATGGATGCTTGGACATATATAGGGAGGACTTTCTTGATCGACATGATAGTACGCTATCAGGTTGTACTTTATCTTAACATGTACTCCGGTTGTCTCTATATTACATGTTGATAAAGCCCTTAGGATATGTACTCGACTACTAGGACTATGATGAGATCATACCAGTGGGGCCACGGTAGTCGACGAGTACATCCTATGACTGTTCTTAGTCGATGGTGTATCGAGACAGGGCATCGATACACAAGAGTAGACTAGCGTATACGCATCTTGACCCATATGATGGGCGATGGATGATCCCATATCCATCGGTGTTTGACATCAAGGATGGTGTACGGGTGCTCAGTAGAGACTGGGTACACTGGACGGACTCGCAGAGAACTCCCAGATGGTATTATACCTCACGTCAGATGGCAGTTCTCCGGTGACACTGGTACAGAGTAGTCTGTTGACCCGAGATCGTCATAGAGTCTTGTGTGATTCCCACTGTGCTTTGATTTCCATCATACCACATCTAAGAGGGCGTGGAAAAAGGTAGCTTTTGGGTACAGTCCCGAATCACATGGAGGCAATGAGCGATAGGAGGGGATTCGTCTCTCCTGGTATAAGGAGTTGATGTTGCGCTGTGTTTGATTGGCTATAACTGGAAATCCCTGTCCAGGGTTGCTGAGATTTACTGGTAAGTGTTATCAGTAGTTTCTCGAACTGTTATAGACCTCATATCGATACGACTTATCGAGCTAATGGGATCTGACGTTTACCACCCCTGGGCGAGATATGCAATATATCAGACGACGAGACCGGACTGTACGGGAGTGTTGCTGATTGGATTCACAGGAGAATGTACAGGCTTGCTTCTTGATCTTCTAAGCGCTCAATACCGGGGTGGCTGTTACGTTTAGCTGACCGCTTGCAGCTTGTGGGTGTTTGATATGATCATCACCTACTGCCGGCGTATTGACGATTCTTTAGAGTCCTACACAGAGGTTTCTTGGCTCAGGCAAAACGGAGTAGGGGCACATATATGATATGTGCGGGACCTAGGATAATGCGATATGAGATACTGTATTCTATTCTCGCGATATTTGATATCAGCCGGGTCATCGGATCAAGTGTTGATTCGATGAATCGGTTAATGATATATTAGTCGGTTATATGCGATATAGCCAGATTGTCGGATCAAGTGTTGATTCGATAATTTAATGTATAATAATATATATGATGTATTAAATTACATTAACTAATATTAGCTCACTAAAAGATTCTTTTTCTTACTCGGGTAATACATTGATATATATGCGATATATGTTAATTGTATTATTTTATTTTGTTACAATAAATATTATATATATGATGATATATAATATTGTAATATGATATGACAACTAATGCAACATGTTTAGTGGAGATTAAACAAGGTTAGGGTTTGATTTGGGTTAGTGCATTCATGAAGATTCTAGAAGGTTTTTCTTTTATCTTGAATTAAGATATTATGTTGATATTTATGTGTGACTCATTCTTAACCCAACCCAAACCCTAGCCCTAGTTAAATCTCTACAAATGTTTTGTTAACCATGGTTGCATTAGTCATCATTATTATCTTTTCATTATTCATCACAAAAGGATTCTAATTATTATTCATCTTCTTCTTGCTTGAGTTCTTCATGAAAAGCTTTCTTGCTTTGATTTTGTGACGAAAAATGAGTGAGAATAAGAAAAAAAATGAGAGCAAAAATCCTACTTCATCATCCTCATCTACCCTTGCCCTTTAGATGAGAGTGTTCACTTTATTTAGTGAGTGAAAGCTTGTGTTATTGAAACTTCAATGTAGATCATCATTGTTATCGAAGATTGGAAGTAAGCTTGCATCTTTCTCTTCGTGGAGCCTCTCGAGAGTCCGGAACATGATGATCGCAGCGAAGGGATCTCAACACGGAGCTTAGAAGTGAAGGACCGGATCTACAAAGGTTGTAATCCCTCTCACTTAGTGTTAAATTGTTTAACATGCTTGTTTTCGCCTAAACTCTAGTATAAAGTTCTTGGTTAGGGTTGTTCGGCACGGCTAAATTTTAAATCGGGCATGGTTGATGCCTCACAGACCCTTGTACGTGTGCCTAGCAACCCTACATTGGTATCAAAGCCAAGCTAGAGCCTTAGGCGAAGTCTAGACGAAGTTTAATGTCCGATCGAACCCCGAAACACTAGTTTTTACCCCTTTCTGGAAATTTTTCGAAAAGTTGATTTTTTGTGAATTAAAAATACTAAAAAAAATCGGCAGGGTATTTTAGGAATTACTGTGAAATACGACATCTTAATTCCTCTAAAGGGCCGCGGAACCGCGACAATACGTTGCTTGTGCGGCGGAATAGTAGAATTAGGGTTAGGGTTTTGTACAGTAACTTCAGTAACAACTACCTGATTCTTATGGGAATTTTTAATTCTACTCAAGTCTTGAGTTTTCTGGGTTGTATTGGGGACTCGTTGATTCAATCGGAAAGTTTAACTTCGTTTAAAGTTTTTCCGGATAATTTTAGAAACTGTTAAAAAGTTCGAACGGATATCAATAACTCACTTTTTCCCCTGTCGGAAATTTTTTCAAAAGTTCGATTTTTTCTCGAGTTTGAAACTTCCGGAAAATCATGCAAGTAACGCGGTGGACCCTCTAGAAGAACACAAACCTTAACTCGATTAGGTGACCATCTTGAACTGCCTCTAAACCTTAGGGTTTGTGGCAGTACGGCGTGTCACATGTGAGGCGTTGGCTTGACCCTTCTACGGCTAGACCATCGGTACTGTGGTATGTGATGGATACTTTTTGAACTCCGCTCAAGTGTTGAGCTATTTGGGAAATCTTGGGTGTTTGTTTATTCGATCGGAAAGTTTAACACTGTCTATTTATCTGGAATGTGATACAATATTTGGAATCCACAAGTAGTTATGAGATAACTAATTTGAATGTTATAAATCTAGCAGTTCAGTCTCAGTTGATCGGTTGCCACGGAATATTTATGTGATCAAAAGTCCCTCGCAATCACGTAGCATACGCGGATACTCGCCGGGTTAACTTAATAGACAGCCACACCCCATAGCCCCGACCAAGTGACTCTAGGAGAACCCCGTCGCCAAAAGCATCCATTTGGGTGCTCGCGGCAGCGGTGTTCCGCCTTAGTGCACTTCATCGACGGCATCGGGGGTACGGCCGTCTACTAAAGTTTGCGATGAGCATTCGATCAGGATGTCGAGAATCTTGTTAAATTGCCCGACTTGATATTGAAAAGTGTTTTCGATAATGAGGCTAAAATACGGGGTGTATAATTGTTAGGCATGCGATGTCTAAGGAATTCATTTGGTTGGCATGCGATGTCTAAGGAGGTTGCGGATTCCAACTGTTGTAGTTTTACACTTTCTTTTCTATGACCGTAAGCATAGTATGTGGTGTATCGCCGGCTTCGTTGCTATACATCAACGACAATCGGGATACGCATACTTGCTTACGTTGATGATATGAGATATTATGTGTTGTTGTGATATGTTATATTGGATCGTCGTTTTTGAATAGCCGGGGTTTTATGTGAGATGAGAGTTTTTTCCCTTTTTCATTCATGTAAAATTCATTGTATGTAATATTCTTTTATTGGGGCACTTCCGGGCTGAGGATGATGTCACGATTGTATATTATTTACTTTTCCGCATTAGGTAGACCCAAGACGGGGAGCACAAGTAACCGGGTTATAGGGTCCAGTGGGAGACCATCTCGAGGAGTCGAGACCGGGTCTCCTAACCCTAGAATTGGCAGTGTTGCTTGCCGCTCTCGTAGGGGTCTAGGGATGTGGGTTTGGCTATTCATCGCGACCGTGGAATTCATGTTTTATACAGGCTTATATTATAGCACGGACGTCCTAGTATATCCAATATTTCATATATGTTCTTCTGCTGCAATTTTATGTGATGAGATCATATTACTGCCTGAGACGAATGTTTATATTATATATATGAGATATATGTTATATTGCAGATTTCGTTTCAAATGTGATGCTTGTGAAGCATAATAAAATGGGACTTCATTAATGAGATTATTGAAACTAAAAAAAACCTAAAGATGTTATAGAAACTTGTTTAAAAACTGGTAGCTCTAGTTCTTACTTTGCATAGCGGTGTTTCTTGTAGAACATCCGGCACCTTATTCGATAAGGAAAGAGCCGAGATCCCTTCACCGGGAGTGACCTCTTTAGTGAAACTAGCAGATGCTATAAACTCAGTTTGTCTTTTGATTGCTTCTATAGTTCTTGCTTTGCATAGTGGTATATATGATATACCATGCACCTTATTCGATGAGGAAAGGGCCGACGATCACTTCACCGGGAGTGACCCCTTTAGCAAAACTAGAAAAGCCTTAAAAACACTCCATTTAAAATCACTCGATTCTACAATGATATCAAGTTCATTAGGCAAAATGTTTTCTTAAAACCTGTCGTTACCCTCCGTCATTTTAGGAAGTAGAGTACTTAGTATTCGTGCTGTGTTTGTTGACCTTAGTTAAGGCACAGTGTACGGTAGCTAAGTGATGTCTTCCTATACAGCATATGATGCGATTAGTTAGGACAGTCTTGTGACTTTGTTGACCTTAGTTAAAGGTCATGTGGATGGGTCTATTTAATCAAGAAATGACTGGTAGAACTTGACTAGTGCTTATGATTTGTTGACCATAGTTATGGTCATAAGTCACCAGGGATAAAATATTATTGGGAATTTCAAGAGTTGAAATTTGCAAGGAGATTGCATACCTTCTATGAGATAGTTGGATCCCGATACCCGCTGCGAGTAAGAGTTACTCCTTAGAGAGTTTTACACATTACAATTAGCCGATCAAGTAGGTGTCTAGAAAGGTGTTAACGGGATTGCGCCCCTGGGAAAACGAGGTTTACTTTAATTAGGTCCGTGCGAAAGCATGGGGAACCTCCCTCAAAGTACCGGCACTGGCCTGGCTGAAAAATTGGCAAACTTATATAGTGTAATTAATCCCGGCTAGTCTTTCCTTTTAGGGTTTGAAGGAAGATTTGACTAAAACAGTGGCAGACATCCTGATTAGATAAATTGATAACCAATCTAATCTTGTAAAAGCGCACGCTGAGTGTTTTCTTTTCTCCCTCTCCTGGTTACGACTATGTCACGCCTTAATCAAGATAATAATAAGGATGTATTGACCGAACCCGCATGTTATACTGCGCTAGGGAACGTTGGTCCCGCTCCAACTTATAATTGTTATAAGACAGAGCAGGAAATAAGGGATTACCAGAATTCCCGTGCCGCCCAAACGAAGAAAGTACATATTGATGCACCTTCTTCGGGTGTGTTCATTACAGAGAACTGTTTCTCGGTATCCTTTACTTGCTGGGTATGAGATACCGGATCAGGATCCCACATATGTAATTTGTTACATGGGCTGAAGATAGGTAGAGAACTGAGAACGGGTGATAAGTTTCATGAGATAGAAACGGTGCAAGTGTTGCAGCCAAGTCTGTTGGTCACTATCACCCTGTATTACCAGAATACATTGATTCTGAACGAATGTTATTAGATACCGAACCTGATATACAACATCATATCAGTCTCTTTATTAGTAAAGAAAGATATAATTTTGTATTGTTGGATAATGTTTTGAACATTTCCTATATCAAGAGTTGATCGGTTCAGGCACGTTATCTAAAAGCATAGACGTTCTAAATCAAACTACAGTTCTTATTATACAGAACACACACAAGAGGAAGAGTTCAGAAATGAACGAATCCTTCTTGAGGCATTGTAGACTAGGTCATATCAATGCGACCCGACTAGCTGAAGTTACACATAGATGCATATTTAAATTAGTTTGAATTTACATCTTGTGAAACTTGCCGGTCATGTCACAGAGATAAGATGACCACAGCTCCATTTATTGGAAACAGAGAAAGAGTTAGTGAACTCTTGGGATTAATACATGCTGATGTATGAAGGTCCCCTGTGTACACATGCCAAGACCGGTTCTTTATACTTCATTAGATTCACTGATGATCTCTCAAGATTCAGACATACGTTCCTATTGAAACACAAGTCCGAACCTTTTGAGATATTCAATGAATATGAGTTAGAAGTAGAGAACCAAAACGGGTATAGTATTATGTCCTTTGATAAGATCAAGGGGGAAAATACGTGAGCACGGAATCCCTGGACTATTCTAAAGGAGAATGAGATTCTCTCTCAGCATTACTCCTCCGTATACACCATAGCACGAAGGTATATCGGGGCGGAGCAATAGCACCCAATAACATATGGTGTGCTCTATGATGAGTACTACTGAGTTTCCTATTTCCTTTTGCGAGTTATGCACTTGAGAAGCTGCATACCTATTGAATGTGGATTCAATAGTTTCCAATGAACCTCAGCCTTTTTGCCGATCTAGTAGGGTTCCTCACCCACCTGAGGGATACTTCGGTTTCTCTATGACAGTGGGAGCGAGGATTGCATCATGAGATGATGACCCAACTAGTTTCGAGCTGTCCATCAGGAGTGAGACTCTGTAAGAATGGCTGGATACTTAGCGATCTGAGATGGAATCCTTATACACCAACAAATTATGGACTTTGGTTGCTTTATCTGAAGGGTTAAATCCCCATCAGGAGCAAGTATATCTTGAGAAGATTACTTGGTGTACATGGAAAAGTTGAGACTTTCAAAGCTATGCTTAAGTCCATCCAGATCCTGCTTGCCACAGCTACATACCATGACTACGATATCTGGTGGTTGGGTGTCATGACTGCTTTTCTAAATGATGATTTAGAAGAGAGCGTCTATAAGTACACAGCCAGAGGGCTTCGTAGACAGTGGGAGCAGCAGAAACGTGAGCAAGATGTTTTATGTGATAAAGCAGGCAACGCGAAGTTGGAACGTCTGTTTTGATGTGGTAGTCAAAGAGTTTGACTTCATCAAAATGGTTGATGAACCTTGTATATACAAAAAGGAAGTAGAGAGTATGGTCATGATCCTCGTAGAGTACGTGGACGACATACTCTTGACAGGGAAGGAGTTTCCTACGCTACGCTCGGTCAATCTCCGCTTATCAGAAGGATTCTCCATAAAGGATCGAAGTTGATACCTCCTAAATCCTGGGTTTTGGATCTATAAGATAGCTCTAATTGGATGTTAGGATTGTAGTGAGATGGTATCAATCGATCCTGGGGAGATTCACTTGAAAGGTTCCAGGGTGATAAGGACGACTGAATGTCAGTCGCAGGGATTGTCTTTACCCTCAGTGGAGGGACAGTATGTTGGAAGAGTTCCAAGCTAGATACCGTGACTTACTAGACGATTAAAGGAAAGATACATCGTTACCAAGGATGCTACCAAAGAGGCAGTCTGGATATATAAGTTCATGAGATGAACTTCGTTCCTACCATTGTGTAACAATAAGTTGTGGCTTTTGCCAAGGAACCCCCCGTCCCATCAGAAATTCAGATATAATTCCTACGCAGTATCACCTGATCATGGAGATGGTTGACCTCCAGGGAGATCGAGGTTAGGAGAGTAGACACAGAGGACAACAGCGCGGATCCACTCACAAAGGGCTTTTTCCCAGTTGAGACTTTTATGGGATGGTTGAGTATGAGATACTTCAACCACAGCTAATTGTTGGGTATGTGATACGACAACAGATGGCCCTAGTGCAAATAGGAGATTGTTAGTTATATGTATGCCCTAGAGGCCATTACTGTACATACGATGTATATTGTAATGGATGCTTGGACATATATAGGGAGGACTTTCTTGCTCGACATGATAGTACGCTATCTGGTTGTACTTTATCTTAACATGTACTCTGGTTTTCTCTATGTTACATGTTGATAAAGCCCTTACGATATGTACTCGACTACTGGGACTATGATGAGATCATACTAGTGGGGCCACGGTACTCGACGAGTACATCCTATAACTGTTCCTAGTCGAGAGTGTATCGAGACAGGGCATCGATACACCAGAGTAGACCAGCGCATACGCATCTTGACCGATATGATGGGCGATGGATGATCCCATATCCATCGGTGTTTGACATCAAGGATGGTGTACGGGTGCTCAGTAGAGACTGGGCACACTAGACGGACTCGCTGAGAACTCCCAGATGGTATTATACCTCACGTTAGATGGCAGTTCTCCGGTGACACTGGTACAGAGTAGTCTGTTGACACGAGATCGTAATAGAGTCTTGTGTGATTCCCACTGTGCTTTGATTTCCATCATACCACGTCCAAGAGGGCGTGCAAAAAGGTGGCTTTTGGGTACAGTTCCGAATCACATGGAGGCAATGAGCGATAGGAGGGGATTCGTCTCTCCCGGTATAGGGAGTTGATGTTGCGCTGTGTTCGATTAGCTATAACTGGAAATCCCTGGCCAGGGTTGCTGAGATTTACTGGTAAGTGTTATCCGTAGTTTCTCGAGCTGTTATAGACCTCATATCGACATGACTTATCGAGCTACTGGGGTCTGACGTTTACCACCCCTAGGCGAGATATGCAACATATCAGACGACGAGACCGGACTGTACGGGAGTGTTACTTATTGGATTCACAGGAGGATGTACAGTCTTGCTTGTGGATCTTCTGAGCGCTCAATACCTGGGTGGCTGTTACGTTTAGCTGACCGCTTGCAGTTTGTGGGTGTTTGATATGATCATCACCTAATGCCGGCGTATTGACAATTCTTTAGAGTACTACACAGAGGTTTCTTGGCTCAGGCAAAATGGAGTAGGGGCACATATGTGATATGTGCGAGACCGAGGATAATGCGATATGAGATACTGTATTCTATTCTCGCGATATTTGATATCTGCCATCTGCCGGGTCATCGGATCAAGTGTTAATTCGATGAATCGGTAAATGATATATTAGTCGGTTATATGCGATATAGCCGGATTGTCGGATCAAGTGTTGATTCGATAATTTAATATATAATAATATATATGATATATTAAATTACATTAACTAATATTAGCTTACTAAAAGATTCTTTTTCTCACTCGGGTAATACATTGATATATATGCGATATATGTTAATTGTATTATTTTATTTTGTTACAATAAATATTATATATGTGATATATAATATTGTAACATGATATGATAACTATTGCAACATGTTTAGTGGAGATTAAAAAAGGTTAGGGTTTGATTTGGGTTAGTGCATTGATGAAGATTCTAGAAGGTTTTTCTTTTGTCCTGAGTTAAGATATTATGTTGAAATTTATGTGCGACTCATTCTTAACCCAACCCAAACCCTAACCCTAGTTAAATCTCTACAAAGGTTTAGTTAACCATGGTTGCATTATTCATCATTATTATCTTTTCATTATTCATCATAAAAGGATTCTAATTATTATTCATCTTCTTCTTGCTTGAGTTCTTCATGAAAAGCTTTCTTGCTTTGATTTTGTGATGAAAAATGAGTGAGAATAAGAAAACAAATGAGGGCAAAAATCCTACTTCATCATCCTCATCTACCCTTGCCCTTTAGATGAGAGTGTTCACTTCATTTAGTGAGTGAGAGCTTGTGTTAATGAAACTTCAAGGTAGATCATCATTGTTATCGAAGATCGGAAGCAAGCTTGCATCTTTTTCTTCGTGGGGCCTCTCGAGAGTCCGGAACACGATGATCGCAGCGAAGAGACCTCAACACGGAGCTTAAGAAGTGAAGGACCGGATCTACAAAGGTTGTAATCCCTCTCACTTAGTGCTAAATTGTTTAACATGCTTGTTTTCGCCTAAACTCTAGTATAAAGATCTTGGTTAGGGTCGTTCGGCAAGGCTAAATTTTAAATCGGGCATGGTTGATGCCTCGTAGACCCTTGTGCATGTGCCCAGCAACCCTACACTAACTGTGTTAGTGTATATGTCCTAGGGGCCATTATTGTATCATACTAGTTTGTATATTACTTAATAGAAGCTTGGGATATTCACATGTATATAACAGTCTTGCTAAACATGGCAGTATGCTACTTGGTTTTTTCTATCTTAATATGTGAGTATACGTATTGATAGAGCTCTTAGGATCTTGCTTGACTACCAGCGTTGTGATGGCAGTCACACTAGTGGGGGCTGGGTAGTCTACAAGCACATCCTTATTCAGGTCCCTAGTCGTTGGATTATCGAGACAGGGCATCGATACTCCGGAGTAGACTAGTGTGTACGCTTCTCATCCCAGTTGGGGAGATGGTCTGTCCCACAGCCGTCAGTACGTCGTACTGGAGATAGTATGCAGGTGCTCGTTGGGTTACGGGCACATCGGACAGGACTCACAGGGAACTGTTGGTTGGTTTTATACAAGTCGTCAGTTAACAGTTCCCAGGTGACATGAGTACAGCATAGTCCGCAGACTTGACACTGCTACTTCACCTTGAGTGTGCCCCACTGTTCTTAGATTGCTACCTTACAACGGCTCAAAGGAGTGGTGCAAACAGGTAGCAGTTGGGTGCAGTCCCGAGCACTTGGAAGCAGTGGCGGTTAGACAGGATTCGTCTCTCCCAGTATTGGGGGTTGATATCGCGCTGTGTCAGAGAGCCATTACGCAAAGTCCCTGGCCAGGGCAAGCGAGATTTGCTGGTAGGTTCCAGTAGTTTCTCAGGGTGTAATAGGCTTCACTCCGACATGACTTATACCTCTATTAGGGGACTGACGCTTGCCGCCCCCTAGGCCCGATATGCGATAGTTTTAGACGAACGGACCGGACTGTATGGAGATTGTCACATCAGACTCAGTAGGAGTTCGGATGGGTTTCCTCATCGGCCTTCTTATCGACATCTACCTGGGGACCATTACGTACAGCTAGTGCCGCTTGCGGTCTGTGGTTAAACCCACTGCCAGTGTAGTAGTCGAGTCTCTAGAGTCCCACATAGAGAGTTTCCCTACTCAAGGCGAAACGATATAGAGGTCGTATGGTTTTACGACAAGGGTTCGGACGCATACATGTGTTTACACACGTACGACATCCGGACAGTTTTTACTAGTTGGCTTTGGTTTAAGCAAGTTTCTAGTATCCGGTTATTGCATTTATACAGTCTAAAGTTTTTCCGTGTTTTCACGGATTGGAGAGGCGTTCTCGTAATTGCGCGAGAAGCTTCTAGAAGATGGTGACTTGGGG
Source organism: Agapanthus africanus (assembly GCA_030015575.1). Classification (NCBI taxonomy): domain Eukaryota; kingdom Viridiplantae; phylum Streptophyta; class Magnoliopsida; order Asparagales; family Amaryllidaceae; genus Agapanthus; species Agapanthus africanus. The sequence goes on along the minus strand of CM057342.1, from coordinate 505,657,442 downwards.
GTTAAGGTGGCATATGCATTAAATGGGATTAGTTAGTCATATGAGTGATTCATCCATGTCATTAATGCATCATAAATGCTTAATGACTCATGGAGATGAATCATCTATTAGATATTTATGAAGCATGATTATTCATCCTTCATTTTTCTTTTGTTGGATAAAATATTATGCTTGATATATATTATGATAGCTCATTATCTCATCTCATTCTTTTGTTCACTTTCTCTCTCCTTAAGCTCTCCCTCTTCAAACCCTAATCCTCCCCTCTCATGTGTTGAGTACAAGGATTAGATTAGACTACTTAATCCTTAACCATTCTCTATATCACCTAGGTTGCTTAGATTAGCGATTTAAGAAACCTAGTTACCTCTAGTTTGAGGTGAAGCTTGTAGTAAAGCTCTCGGGTGGATCTTCTACTACTTAGAGAAGGCCGGAGAGGACGTGCTGAACGACAAGACAAAGGACTCGGATCTTTAGGTATAATCACTTTTCATAGTACTTGTTAACTCCTATGTTTGTTGTTATGTATTGTTTATGCAAAGATTCTCGGTTAGTCGATGTTTACGCTTTAAACAAGATTGTTTTTCATTATTCCGCCTCCCCGCAAGTCGTGGGGTGTTGTACATCGACTTACAGTGGTATCAGAGCCTCGCTAAACAATAATTAACTCATTAGCAAAGTCGTAAGTATTTCGAACGCAAAAAGAACCGGAAAAATCATCGTTTTACACAGTTTCTGTCGAAATTTAAACAGGCCCTAAAATTTTTTCAGGGACCTGCAGAATAACAAGAAGGAAATAATAGGGGTACTACAGAAATTTGGTCGCGTAACTCGGCTAACTTGTCACGGAACCACGGCGGATCCATGCGATCCGCCGCTGATCCGCGGCCGAGTTAAGGCCGAGTCGGCCCAAATTTCTTCAGTAACCTTCTGATGTTAATAGTGATATTTCTGGATATTTTATTTTCTGCTAAGATCTTAGGTGCATAGAGATGTTTTGCAGTAGAATCTAAAATGTTTTGCTCGATCAAAATTTTACGATGTTTGCTAATTTGATTATATCTGTGTTTGTATAATGTGTTCGTAAACCTCCCCTAACTGCTAGTATGTCGGTTGGCAGGGGGTTGCATATTTCTGTAATGGTTTTTACTGTTTGTGGATGTGAACTGTATTGGACTGTTTTGATGATTAGCCGGGGTTTGTGATGGGTTATTATTTTAATTCATTCGTTGTAATTGTAATATGTTGTAATATTATTTTTGCGGGGCACATCCAGGTTGCGGTTGTAGCCACCGTTGTATTATTTCATTTTATTGTTTTTGCTCCTAGGATAGACCCAAGGTGGGGTGCATAAACTACCGGGTACTTTGAAGTGTTTAGTGGCCTACTCACTTTGTTGAGGGAGACCGCTTCACTTCGGGTATTTGGCGGGTAGTTTGCCGTACCCGTAGGGGTCTAAGGTGGGGTAATGGATATTCATCACAACTGTGTAATCCGTCTTTTGTTGCAGGCTCTAAACAAACGCGGATTGCTTGCAAATCCAATAAAGTTCATATGAGATCTGGAATGTCTATTATTGCGTCTGATGAATGTACAATATCTATATATGATAGATATTTAGACGTCACTTATGTTTTACACCCACGCTAGCCCAGCCCCCGCTCTGTCGTTAGTTAAGTAGCCTAACGGGTGATGACGGGACCCAGTAGCGAATGCGAATGGCATAAGAGAACGTTGTATTTTTGTTGTTTTCTGCAATGATTGGTTAATGATGGGACGCATTATTTATAATGCAAAGAAAATAAACCAAAAGTTTAATCGTTGGAACAATTTAAATGAAACCACTCGGTTAATTTTTTAAAAAAAACATATATTTTTAAAAGCGGAGCTTTAACCACTCCTTTTAAAAGCTATCAGGTTCCTTTGGTTATATCAAGTTCACTACGTTCACGGTTTCGCCAAAACCATTCGTAGCCCTCCGTCATTTCATTTGGGTATTCAGTAGTATTCAAGCTATGTATTTTGACCAACGCCAAGGCATAGTGTTTGGTAGCTGCTGGGTATTCATTTGTTACATAGATAGATGAGTTAGTTTGGGATAGTCGTATGATCATTTTGGCCAACGCCAAGGATATGTACGGATGGGTTCAAATTAACAAGATAATGATGGGTAGAACTTGACATGTGACTTATGACATTTTGACCAACGCCAAGGTCATAAGAGCATGGGGCAAAAATATATATATATCGGGAATTTCTAAAGAAACTGAAATTTGCAAAGAGTTGCATACCATTTGGAGTTTGATGAATGTTGGTAGGATTCCTTCAACATTATCATACAAAGATATTTGGATCCCGATCCTACTGTGAGTATATGCTAATCATCAGGATATTCGTCACTTAACGATCAATGCTATAAACCAAGTAGGTGTCAAGAAAGGTGTCAGCGGGGTTACGTCCCCAGAGAAAAGAGGTTATTTAATTAAGGAACTTCGCGAAAGCGTTGGAAAACCTCCCTCGAAGTATCGACACTAGCCTGGCTGAACGGTTAAGCAAGTATTGTACGGTGAGAATAGTCCTGGCTAATTCTTCTTTTATGGTTTGGGGAAGGATTTGAGAAACAGTGAGAGCCATCCAGTTTAGATAAACTAAAAACCACTCTAAACTTGCAAGAGCATCATGCTAAAGAGTTTTCTTCTCTCTCTCATAATTGCAGCGACCCTGAAAATGACTGGACTTAAGTTACTTTTAGAGAAAAATATACTGATAAGGCCAAACTATAAAGATTGGCTACGGAATGTCAAAATGGGTTTGACCTATGACAAATTGGGGTACGTCCTCACCGCTAAGGCACCTGCTGTCCCTGGTCCCAAATCCAGTAATGCGGATAAGGAAATCCGCAAAACCTAGGATTTCGATTGCGCGAAAGCCAAGTGCATCATGCTTGCCTCGATGAACAATGAACGACAGAGGAGGCACAAGGATATGGAACTAGATGCCATATTTCTCCATACAAAGGAACTTTATGGAGAGCAATCTCGTATAGAAAGATACGAGACCTCTAAGAACTTGTTTCGAGCGAGGTTGGCTGTCGGGTCATCGGTAGGAGAACATGTCCTAAAGACGATCGGCTATATAGAAGAGCTCGCAGACCTTGGGACGACTTTGGATAATGAGCTCTATACAGACCTTATTCTCCAGTCCCTTCCTTCCACCTACGCCCAGTTTATCCTGAACTTCAACATTCAAAGAAAAGAAGTTGAACTTTCGGAACTCCTGAACATGTTAAGGAGTGCAGAGGGCACCTTGCAGAAAGCAAGGGAAACACCTGCTATGTTTGTTAGCGGTGCTTCTTCTTCCGAGTCCAAGGCTAGGGCCAAACGAAGGAAAAAGAAGGCCGTCCCCAGACCTAGAGGAGGTGTAAGTAAGGTGGGAGGGAAGGGAAAGAAAAAGTTTGCGGTACCGGTAGTGGGCCAGGATGAATGCTTCCATTGTCACAGGAAAGGGCACTGGAAAAAGGATTGCAAGGCGTGGAACGCCAAGAACCAGGAACCGAAGCAAGCTGTGGCTTCGACTTCAGGTGTGTTTGTAATTGAGAATTGTCTGTCAATCAACTCTACTTCCTGGGTATTGGATACCGGATCAGGATCTCATATTTGCAATTCATTGCAGGCACTGAGAAACCGTAGAGTGCTGAAGGAAGATGATATGACCCTGATGGTTGCTAACGGAGCTAGCGTGGGAGCTGTGTCCGTAGGGGATTATCACCTGGGATTGACGAGTGGACACATTTTGGTTTTACATAACTGTTTTTGTGTACCCAGCTTAACGTGTAATATCATATATGTTTCCTTATTATCAAATAAAGGTTATGATTTCACGTTTGGAAGCGGTGTTGTTAACAACCACCTTAATCATAGTTTGATTGGGTCCGGTACATTGGAAAACGGTATATATGTGTTAAACCAACTCCAAATTTTCAATGTCCAGAACACACAAAAAAGAAAGTCTCCGGATTTAAATAAAGCTTTCTTATGGCATTGTAGACTGGGTCACATCAATGAGAGAAGGTTGACTAAGTTGTATAGAGAAGGATATTTGGACTCGTTCGAATATTAATCTTATGACACTTGTCAATCTTGTCTCAAAAGAAAGATGACAAAGACTCCATTTACTGGACATGGAATAAGAGCGAGCGAGCTCTTAGGACTCATACACAGCGATGTATGTGGTCCAATGTCTACACATGCAAGAGGTGGTTTTTCCTATTTCATTACTTTCACGGATGATTAGTCAAGATACGGATTCATTTATCTGAAGAAACATAAATCCGAGGCTTTTGAGAAATTCCAAGAGTATAAGAATGAAGTAGAAAACCAAACCGGCAAAAGTATCAAGACACTAAGATCTGATCGAGGTGGTGAATACTTGAGTGCCGAGTTCCTAGGTTACCTAAAAGCGAAAGGAATTCTCTCTCACCTTACTCCTCCATACACTCCACAGCATAACGGTGTATCGGAGAGACGGAATCGAACCCTATTGGATATGGTATGATCCATGATGAGTAATGCTGAGTTGCCGTGATCTTTCTGAGGTTATGCGCTAGAGTCAGCGGCATATCTTTTGAACATGGTTCCTACCAAGACTGTGCCTACCACGCCATATCAGATATGGAGTAGGAAGAAACCCTGTCTTCAGTATCTAAAAATATGGGGATGTCCAGTTTTTGTTAAAAAGCAGCATGTGGACAAGCTCGAGGCATGATCAGTAAAGTGTAAGTTTGTGGGATATCCAAAGAACTCCAAGGGGTATCTATTCTATTACGCAGAGGAACAAAAGGTGTTTGTTTCTCGTAATGCCCATTTTTTAGAATATCAGTTTTTAGAAAAGGAAATAAATGGGAGCGAAATAGAACTGGAATAAATTCCAGAACCACAAACTAATACTGAAAGTTTGGTAGAACCGGTAGTTCAAGAAGAACAGGACATTCCCGCACCCCTCCGCAGGACTAGTGGGCCGTCTTATTCGCCTGAGAGATACTACGGTTTTCTCATAGATGGGGATAGAGAGGATTGCATCATAGATGATGATGAACATACTGGCTTCCAGCAGGCCATCCAGAGCGGCGACTCGGTACGATGGCTAGATGCAATGCGGACCGAATTAAGTCCATATACACCAACAATGTATGGACTTTGGACTTTGCTCCAGATGGTGTAAAACCCAAAGGATGCAAATGGATCTTCAAGAAAAAGATTGGTGTAGATGGATAGGTGGAAACCTATAAGGCTAGACTTGTTGCAAAGGGTTTTCGTCAAAGACCTGGTTTGGACTATGACGAAACTTTTTCTCCAGTGGCTTTGTTCAAATCCATTCGGGTCCTTCTTGCTATTGCTGCCTTCCATGTTTATGAAATCTGGCAGATGGACGTAAAGACGGCTTTTCTGAATGGTAATTTAGAAGAGTGCGTCTATATGGATCAGCCAGAGGGTTTCAATCAGAGTGGGAGCAGCGGGAAAATATGCAAGTTGCTTAAGTCCATTTATGGACTAAAGCAGGCATCGCGGAGTGGAACATCTGTTTTGATGAGACCGCCAAAGAATATGATTTTATCAAAAATCCAGATGAACCATGTATATATAGTAAAGTTGTAGCCAGAAGTGTCGTATTCCTCGTCTTGTACGTGGATAACATTCTATTGATAGGAAATGACATTCCTATGCTACAATCTGTTAAAGGATTCTTGTCACCCAGGTTCTCCATGAAAGACCTGGGTGATGCCTCTTACATTCTGGGCATCCGGATATATCGTGATAGATCCAAGAGGATGTTGGGACTTTCGCAGTCCAGGTATATCGACACTGTACTGAAAAGATTCAGTATGGAAGATTCCAAGCACGGTAATCTACCGGCTTGTCACGGAATCACCCTATCCAAAAAGATGTCTCCCAAAACTGATTTGGAAAGGGAACGCATGTCTATTATATCCTACGCTTCTGTGGTAGGCTTTATAATGTATGCGATGTTGTGCACCAGACCAGATGTAGCTTACGTACTGAGCGTGGTAAGCCGGTATCAGTCAGACCCAGGGAAGAAGCACTGGATAGCAGTAAAGAACATTCTCAAGTACCTGAGGAGGACTAAGGAGATGTTCTTGGTTTACGGCGCAAAAGACCTCAGCTTGGAGGCCTATGCTGATTCCGGCTTCCAGAGTGATAAGGACGATTCCAAGTCCATGTCAGGTTATGTCTTCACTCTCAATGGAGGGGCGGTGTGCTGGAAGAGCTCCAAGCAGGACACTGTTGCTGACTCAACGATGGAAGCGGAGTATATAGCTGCTTGCGATGCCGCAAAAGAAGCAATCTGGATGAAGAAGTTCCTAACAGAAATTCAGGTGGTTCCTACCATTGTTGATCCAATACCTCTGTATTGTGACAACAACGGAGCTATAGCTTTAGCGAGGGAACCAACGTTCCATCAGAAGTCCAGACACATCTTAAGGCGGTATCACCTGATCAGGGAGATCATTGATCGTCAGGAGATCGAGGTTCAGAGAGTTGCTACTGAAGAGAACATTGCTGATCCATTCACAAAGGCCCTATCTCAGATTCAGTTCGAGAGGCTACTCGAGATCATCGGTCTTCGATATGCCAGTACATGGCCCTAGTGCAAGTGGGAGATTGTTAGTGTATATGCCCTAGGGGCCATTATTGTATCATACTAGTTTGTATATTACTTAATGGAAGCTTGGGATATTCACATGTATATAACAGTCTTGCTAAACATGGTAGTATGCTACTTGGGTTTTTCTTTCTTAATATGTGAGTATACATATTGATAGAGCTCTTAGGATCTTGCTTGACTACCAGCATTGTGATGGCAGTCACACTAGTGGGGGCTGGGTAGTCTACAAGCACATCCTTATTCAGGTCCCCAGTCGTTGGATTATCGAGACAGGGCATCGATACTCCGGAGTAGACTAGTGTGTACGCTTCTCATCCCAGTTGGGGAGATGGTCTGTCCCACAGCCGTCAGTACGTCGTACTGGAGATAGTATGCAGGTGCTCGTTGGGTTATGGGTACACCAGACAGGACTCACAGGGAACTGTTGGTTGGTTTTATACCAGTCGTCAGTTAACAGTTCCCAGGTGACATGAGTACAGCATAGTCCGCAAACTTGACACTGCTACTTCGCCTCGAGTGTGTCCCACTGTTCTTAGATTGCTACCCTACCACGGCTCAAAGGAGTCGTGCAAACAGGTAGCAGTTGGGTGCAGTCCCGAGCACTTGGATGCAGTGGCGGTTAGACAGGATTCGTCTCTCCCGGTATTGGGGGTTGATATCGCGCTGTGTCAGAGAGCCATTGTTCATATCAGATTTTTGCATTTTTTATACCGCCCAATTTTTATCATATTGCTTATCGGTAGATACTCTTGAGCCGTGTTTGCTAGTCAATTGCAGGATATAGGTTCTTGGCTCTAAATGATGAAATTCGTGGAAAAACACGAAAAAATCCGGATTCCTGCCAACTACAGATAAAACACGGGTCTCAGCTCTCTATCCGTATGTTGCCGCACACCAGTTTAAGAGACAAAATGGCAAATCGATTGTCATTTTCATGCATAAGGCTCAATGGCAACACAAGATCCAAGAAATCTACGCAGAGCTCAAGAAAATCATGACAAAAAGATCCACATTCATCACCTTTTTGTTCAACAGAAATTCTGGAAAAATCGTGAAGACAATCTGAGAAAAAACATATACCATAATACAGGGCACACGATACCAGGGAAACCCACAAAATTTGACAAGACAATTCATCTATACGGCCGCGGAACCGCGGCCAATAGAGGGTCTAGGCCGCGGTTCCGCGGCCGTACAGGCGCCGCAGTTGATGGTTTTTTGAGGGCGGATTGGTCTTTTCACATGGGTCCAGAATGTTGCCCTAGAATTTCTGTTGCCTGCCTACAAATAGTCCAGAACTTGCCAAAGCCAAGGGTGCATAATCTTGTATTTAGAATTTTAGAATACATGTATTGTTCTTCTTCCTCCTCTCATCTCTTCTCCATTAAAAAACTTGTAGTGAGCTTTTGTGAGTGAAGAATGAATAAAGGAGTTCTTGTTCTTACCATGCTTGTCTTTTTATTTTGTTAACTATTATCGCTTGTAATTTTTCATTTGCTAAATTAGTTGTTGTTATTTTTGTTTGTTTCTTTCTTGTTCTCTTTTCCTTTATCCTTAAACAACCATGATGCTTACGCTTGATCCTTGCCGTGGTGAGGTCGCAAATAGCTAGTTGTAATCTTCTAACCTCTTTCTTTCAACCTTCCTCTTTTGTTTTATTTTCTTTTTTGTTATGATGTGTGAGTAGTCTCCATACTTGTTAGGGTAGGATAAGGGAAGTTTGAGAGAAGGAAATCTCTCTCACTCTTTCCTTGCCCAACATCTTGATTCGAACTCCCGTTAATTGAACCACAATCCGCTCCCTACAGCACCCTATCCTACATGATAGCGGTGATTCCGTAGTGAGACCGGTTGTGGTTGAATTAACCGGCGGTTATGGCTAAGAGCCAAGAACTTACGGACAAGCACCAAAATGAAGAACTTATGCGTTGGAAAGCCTAGCTTATACTCGCAAGTTCCTTCCTAGTCATGCTAATCCACGTTGTTGCCAATTACCGTAACACCGATATTAAGAGTGGCAACGAAAGAAATGAGCGACTCCTAACTCAAACTAACCTAATCCTAACCCTAACAAGCTCTCTTTACATATCATTTTAGCACATAGTTAATCTCAAAACAAATCTGGATATTTGGACTTAACTCGTTAAGACACATAGAAAAAGATTCCCATCTCCCTGCGGACGACCCGTACTCAACCGGCTAGCTGCAAGCGAAACCGTTTTGATTGTGGTAATTAACTAAACTTGAACACGCAGAATCTCTACCAATCAAATGGCGCCGTTGCCGGGGAGACGGTAGTTTATTTCTTTGTGTAATTCGGGTTAATTTGTGAGTATAAATCTAACCGAAAAAAACAAAACATTGTAAAAAATCATCTTGTTATTTTTGATTAGTTTTTGTGCAAGTGTGCAGGATAAAATGAAGTTCGAGTTCAGTGCCGAAGAGGTGGGAAGATAGACACATATCTCGCAGCTACACCGCGACAGATTCAAGACGGATAAAATGGTCTACTGAAAGATTCTGGAGCAGTTCCAGTAAGCAAATCCAAATTCAGGAAATCTAGACAAGCCAAGGACACCCAAATAAGCACAGAACAGAAAACTGGAGCTCCAATTCCTCAACTTAGCCGCGGAACCGCGGCATTAGAGCCCTATTGCCATGGAACCGCGGCCATTTGGTGCCATCAGGGTGCCAAATTTCCTGTAAGTGTCTCTTGTCTCTCCTCCACTCCTCTGGACTCCACTGAACTGTGTTTTCTGCAGCATTCTTTGCGCAAACTCTCTTCCCCCTTCCAATAAACTGTTTTTGTGCAGGATTCTTTGCGCCGCGCTAAAAAAAATATAAAAATTGATTGCAGTTGATTTGTTACTACTTTGCATTCATTAATACGGACTTTAAGGGGCTTGAAACCAATTCAGATTGGTTGGGGATTTCATCACCTTTCCCAGGACCCCAGAAATCACAAAAAGCATATACATTGACCATTGTTAATTAAAAAATACTAGACTCAGCCCTAAGGACTTCGCGCTCAATAGGACAGAGGACTAGTTACAAGCATCGGCCGTTTATCCTATCCTGACTTTTGCGGTGTCTAGGCAAGTGTGTCGAAAGCAAGTGGTTACTTAATTAGGACCACTACTTACGTAGTGGGGAGCCTCCCACTTACCTGGCACTTACCTGGCCACGATTGTTGGAGAAGAGGCGGTTTGAGGTCCTGTTTCTAGCCCTTTAGAACAGTTAGGAGCAGTCTAGCTGACCTAGGTGACCCTAGATCTAGGTGTGATTGTGCATATCTTGTTTGTGATTGCTTGAAGCCGTAAATCCGTATATATTTCTGTAAATCTCTTTCTAAAAAAAAAGGAAAAAATCAAAAACTTTTATAAAAACTTGCCCTTTGTCGCCAAAATCCCATTTTTCACCCACCACCCATCGTATTTCTCCATTGACGTTTTCTTACCCTCACCTTCTCCGCTTTGACTATACTAAACTCGTTTAGTGTATTTCCGCGTGGACTCGGGACACTAGCGCCCATTTAGTCCGCGTTACGTTAGTCGCTACCGACTACGCGATCGACTCAGATGTCGAAACTCCGTCCACGCCTTTTTCACCCTTACCTTTGCAGGTCAACTCCGACGTTGACCGGAATTCGATTCATACATTTTCACCTTCACCATCACCAACCTCTTCTTCCGCGATGTCAGGATTTAATCCAAACATCTCTTTGACTCTCCCGGGATTGACTCCACCTCCTATGGAGGCAACTAACCCACCACCACCGCCTGTTGTAGCGCCGCAGCGAATTGCGCTCAAGGATCGTTTCTATCCCACCCGTTCTGCACTCCCCACCTGTCTTTCTCTTCCATCGGCCAATGGGGATAATTTTGAAATTAAGCCCCATTTCATTAACATGCTTCCGCGATTTCATGGGCTTGAATCTGAAGATGCCTATATCTTCATCAACAAATTTCAAAACGTGTGTGCCATGATGAAAATCACCCAGCTGTCGGACGATGCTATACGGCTACGGGTCATTCCGTTCACTTTATGCGATCTTGCTGAAAAATGGCTGTATAGCACCGCTTCCCACTCAATAACCAGTTGGGACGAGTTTGTTAAAGCGTTTCTCAAAAAATTCTATCCGAATCATAAAACCGCAAGGATCCGTAACGAAATCAACCAATTCTCTCAGCTTCCTACTGAACCCTTCTGGAATTGCTTTGACCGGTATAATGACCTTCTTGTTCAGTGTCCTCACCACGGTATTGATAAATGGCAACTTTGCCAAACCTTATACGAGGGCCTGAACCCAGCAACCAAGCAGTTGTTGGAAACCATTTGTCAGGCCACTTCCTATCAAAATCTGACGAGGAAGCGTGGCAATTCTTCGACGACCTTGCGGAACAAACGCTACAATGGGAGAGCACCAGGCCGACTTCTTCTTCTTCTTCTACCTCCACTTCTACCGGTCAGTCTAGGGTAGGAATTCACCAACTCGATATTTCTATTGCGATGAAAGCTGAAATGGCTGCAATAACTAGAAAACTTGAAGCGATAGAGAGCAAATTCTCATCTCCTGCCCCTGTTCTTCCCCTTCGTACCATTTGTGCTTGTTGTTCCGATCCTTCTCACTTAACCGAAGAGTGTCCTTACAATCCACCATCGCAAGGACAGGATCAGGTTAATGCTGCATTTCAGCAAAGACCGAGGAATGATCCATACTCTTCCACCTACAATCCTGGTTGGAGGGACCACCCCAATTTCGCCTGGAATCAGAATCAGCATCAATTCCAATGCAACAATTTCCAGAGGCCCCCTCCTCCGCAACAACAAGCGCAACAACAAACTTAACATCAATTTCAGCAGCCCTTCCAACCCCAACCTTTTCAAAATCAGACGAACAACTTTGCACTCAACAATTCTTTTCCTCAAAACAACTTTGTTCCGTCAAACAACGATAAGGTTTCCTCGCTAGAACGAAGTCTGGAGGCGTTCGTCAAACAATCGACACAATCCACCGCCAACATGCAGTCTTCCATTCAGTCCTTAGTGCAACACACTGCCGCTCACGGGCAAAGCATCAAGACCATCGAGGCCCAGATTGCACAGCTGAATGCGGCCTTAAGCGAGCGAGAGAAAGGGAAGCTCCCGTCCCAGTCACTCCCAAATCCCGGTCACCCACATAATGTACATGTTGCTCTTGAACAACAGAACCATAATATGAGTGCCGTGACCACATTAAGATCAGGAAGGATGCTGCAAAACAACATTGGCACACGGATCAACGATGACACCCCGGCCGCTGCTTCTTCTTCTTCTTCTTCTTCTCCTTCTCCTGCTTCTTCGTCTTCTGAGCCTATTCTCCATTCTTCAAAAGTCTCTCCTTCCTCTTCTTCTGCTCTAAACGGACCCAATTCTCACTCTATGAAAACACCAGTTCTGGGATCCATTCCAACTCCACAATCTCCTCCACCAGCATTGGACTCAACCAATTTTAAAAACGTTCCATTTCCAAACCGGTTGAAGTCCACCAAACAAAATCCATAAATGGAGAAGATTCTGGAGTTGTTTAAGCAGGTTAACATCAACATTCCCCTTTTAGATACTGTCCAACAAGTCCCGTCCTACGCGAAAATCTTAAAGGACTTCTGCACGAAAAAGAGGAAGTCTCAGGTACCCAAGAAGGTTTTCTTGGCTAGTGCTGTGAGTGATGCTCTTACCCAATCTTTACCACAAAAACGGAAGGACTCTGGCTGTCCTACGATTTCTATTACCATTGGGGATAAGAACATCAACCGCGCACTATTAGATCTTGGTGCCAGTATTAACCTGCTTCCGTACTCAGTATATGAGCAATTAGGTGTAGGAGAGCTGAAACCCACACACTGTACTCTCCAAATGGCCGACCGATCGATCACCCATCCTAGGGGTGAGCTAGAGGATGTGTTAATCAAGGTTGGGGACTTCATATTCCCCGTTGACTTCATTGTTTTAGACACACAGCCTGTAGCTAATCCTCGGAATCAAATTCTGGTGATACTCGGTCGCCCATTTCTTGCAACCTCTAATGCTGTGATCAATTGTCGAAATGGTTTGATGAACCTATCTTTTGGAAACATGACAATTGAACTCAACATTTTTAGGTTGGGGAATCAGCCCTCCGAACCAAATGCTCATATATTAGACGTTTGCTCAATCCAGGAGATCACCCTTGAAGAGTATGAATTCGAGGAGTTTCTGTTTGATCACGATAACCTTAACGCCACTAGTGTTTTCCTCTTCGAACCCGCTGCTGCTTCTGCGCCCGACAACGACTATGAGTGTTTCACGTTCTCGAACGATCTTAGCCGCTCACCACCCGAGTTTGAATCCTTCGAATTTCCGGATGAGTTACCTGAACCGTCCAACTTGGTCGCTTACACTCGTTTTGAACCTTTGCTGGAGTCCTTTGAGTTCGAGACCTCTTCACCAATCTTGCCTTCCATCGTTTCAACTCCAACGCTCGAACTCAAGCCTTTGCCATCTCACCTTAAGTACACTTACTTGGGTGTGAACGAGACCCTCCCTGTTATTATCTCGGCTTCTCTAGCTCCAGAGCAAGAGAAAGCCCTTCTTGCGGTCTTGCACAGCAATAGACAAGCTTTTGGCTGGTCCATGGCGGACATCAAGGGGATTAGTCTCCTGATCGTTGAACATCACATTCATCTGATGGATGATGCCAAACCAGCCAGAGATCCACAAAGGCGACTCAACCCAGTCATGAAGGAGCCTGTGAAGAAGGAGATCGTTAAATGTCTGGATAGTGGTATCATTTACCCTATCTCTGATAGCCAGTGGGATTAGCCCCATACACGTTGTCCCCAAGAAATCAGGTATAACGGTCATCACTAACGAGGCGAACGAGTTAATCCCTACTCGCACCCAAACTGGGTGGCGAGTATGCATTGATTACAGAAAACTCAACGCCGCAACGCGGAAGGACCACTTTCCGCTACCTTTCATTGACCAAATGCTTGAACGATTGGCCGAACAAGAGTACTACTGCTTTCTTGATGGCTACTCCGGCTATAATCAAATTCCCATCGCCGAAAAAGACCAGGACAAGACCACATTCACTTGTCCTTTCGGCACGTTCGCATATCGTCGCATGCCCTTTGGGTTATGCAATGCGCCCGCTACCTTCCAGCGGTGTATGATGGGAATCTTTTCAGACATGGTGGAAAAATTTCTGGAGATCTTCATGGACGATTTCTCCATCTTCGGCGATTCCTTCAACGAGTGTTTGCTGCATCTCGACGCTGTCCTTACCCGATGTAAGGACAAGAACCTCACTTTGAATTGGGAGAAGTGGCACTTCATGGTGCGCGAAGGTATTGTCTTAGGACATATCATCTCGCAAAATGGAATAGAGGTTGACAAAGCGAAGATTGAGGTCATTTCCAATCTCCCTCCTCCCAGATGCGTCCGAGACAACCGAGCCTTCCTTGGCCATGCCAGTTTCTATAGACGGTTCATCAAGGACTTTAGCAAGATTGCTAGGCCCTTGACTCTTCTATTGGCCAAGGACATGCCATTCGACTTTAACTCGAGCTGTGTGACTGCATTCGAGTCATTAAAAAGCTTACTCACTTCTGCTCCCATTCTCTCTTCACCTGACTGGACGCACCCATTTGAGATTATGTGCGCTGCATCCGACTTTGCCATTGGTGTTGTCCTTGGACAACACATCAATAAGATGCCGCACGTAATCTATTATGCGAGCCGAACCCTGAACGACGCCCAACTCAATTATACAACAACTGAGAAGGAATTCTTGGCTGTTGTATTTGCTTTAGAAAAGTTCAGGCCCTACCTCATCGGCTCTCCAGTCATTGTCTACACAGACCATTCTGCTCTGCGCCATCTTTTTGCGAAGAAAGTTGCAAAATCTCGGCTAATACGTTGGATCCTCTTGCTTCAAGAGTTTGACCTTGTCATTAAGGACAAACGAGGATGTGAAAACGTAGTTGCCGACCATCTCTCACGACTTCCTTCTTCGCCTTCGCTTCCAATTCCGATCAACGACGTTTTCCCGCATGAACAGCTCTTGACCGTATCTTGCGAACCCTGGTTCACAAATATTATGAACTATTTGGCCACAGGATTACTACCGACTGAATGGTCAAGTCAGGACAGACTTCGCTTCTTATCCCAAGTAAAACACTTTTACTGGGACGAACCCTATCTGTTCAAGTACTTTCCCGACCAGATTATTCGTCGGTGTGTCCCTGATAAGGAATTCAAGAGTGTGCTGTCATTTTGCCACGATCAAGCATGCGGCGGGCATTTTGGCCCCAGAAAGACAGCTGAGAAGATCTTGCAATGTGGTTTCTACTGGCCACAACTCTTCAAAGACGCTCATGACTATTGCAAGACTTGCTCCCGGTGCCAACACTTGGGCCGGATATCCCGGAGGAACGAGATGCCGCTCCAACCAATCTTGGTTGTGGAGATTTTCGACGTTTGGGGGATAGATTTCATGGGGCCGTTTCCCAGCTCTTTCAGGAACTTATACATCCTTCTCGCTGTTGATTACGTCTCTAAGTGGGTCGAGGCTGTGCCCAGCCGGACTAACGACAACAAGGTTGTCGTTAGGTTTCATAAAGAAAACATTTTCTCCCGTTTTGGGCACCCCCGAGCGATCATTAGCGACAATGGAACTCATTTCTGCAATAAGACTTTCGAGGCCTTGATGCGGAAATATTCCATTAATCATAAGCTATCCACACCATACCACCCCCAAACCTGTGGTCAAGCCGAAGTTTCAAATCGGCAAATCAAGCAGATACTGGAGAAGACGGTTTCCAAGAACCGAAAAGATGGGTCGCTGAAACTCACTGATGCCCTTTGGGCATTTCGAACTGCTTATAAGACCGATCTTGGCATGTCTCTCTATCGGCTTGTGTACGGAAAGGCTTGCCACCTCCCTGTCGAAATAGAGCATCGCGCATTTTGGGCGATAAAAGAACTGAATCTGTCTCTCGAAGATGCGGGCAGCCATCGGAAGCTGCAGTTGAACGAATTGAGCGAGCTTAGGGATGAGGCTTACGATAACGCGGTTGTCGTTAAGAACCGAACGAAGGTGTTTCACGATAAACACCTTTTGCGCAAGACATTCGTACCTGGTCAACAGGTATTGCTTTACGACACCCGGCTACACTTCCATCCAGGAAAGCTCAAAGGGCCGTATTTTGTGCGGAATGTGTATCCGCATGGCGCTGTGGATTTGGAGAATCCAAAGGACGGTTCACTTTTCAAAGTGAACGGACACCGACTAAAACCGTACCTTAGCGCCGAACCAACAGAGGAGCTCCTGGTCTTACAGGAGCTGGTTTACCTTGCATAATCTTCCTCTGCTTACCACCAAACTTCGGTTATCCAGCCAAGAACAGCGGACATTGTTCCAAATAAGTTTGGGGGTATGTATATACCATTTTGTACATTTTTGTGGATACTCTTTTCCATTTTTGCTATTTTTCTTTTCTTTAAAAACAAAAACAAAAAAATTTGTGTATAGCTAACCAACAATTTTGACCCTTCAAATGATCTCTTCATGCGATGACAGTGAGGACACTGTCCAGTTTAAGTTTGGGGGTACGCTCGGTACGTATTTCTTACCTTCGCATTCATATGTATATTTTGCATCAGCATATTAAATTCCATAAAATCCATAAAAATCAAAAAAAATTCTAAAAACATAAAAACTTTTTTGTCAAGTTAGCTAGTGGGAGAACTCTGATTCAACATTTCGACGGTTTTGTTTCATAAGATAAGAATAACTAAATCTTATTTTTAGATTTTGAAAACCTGAAAAATAACTCTACTTTTAAGTTAACTATAGCTGATATACGTCTTTACATCACACTACACGTGTCGTGAGTTTTGGAAATTAGATGACAAGTCTTTTATGTCTAAAAACTTTTAAATGGATAAATGATTTTCTAAGGATCAAATAGGTTTGTTCTGAAATAAGTAATATCAAGAATAGTTTATGAAGTGAAGTGAATATGAAGGAATGTTATTGATGCCTTAATTGGAACTAAGTCTGAAAAATAACCCATCTGGAACTTGATTGGAATGATTACACACCGAACCCACTAAACACGTCTTTTATCCAAAAAAATAATTGAACTGCCGGTTATGTCTCCGTTCGTATTGAATCATCATGATTTTCACGCCAAACTGTCTTTTGTTTTTGGACCTAGGTAACTTGAGTAATTAAGTCCGCTAGGGTGTTTCTATACCTAATGCCCTAATGCCAACTGGTTTGGGTGCATTGGCCCAAAGCTCGCTAAGAAGCCTAGAAAGTCCAGATTAAAACAAAGTCAAGCAAGTGTTCTCTCCGAGTTAAAATTCCTAACGGTTCTTTGTGTGAGAATAATCTTGATAAAAGACAGGCTTTTATAAAAAAAATTTAGTGGAGATGTGAAGGTTTTATTCTATGATAAAGACCATTGCACGTTCACAGAGGTGTGTATGAAATGAAAACAAGAAAAATGTGGAGTGAAAAATAAGACCTAGTTTCCTGTTATGGAAGATAGAAATTCTGAAGTTGAAACTTTACTGGAAAACGAAACTTGAAAAATGCTTAACACTTTATAAAACTATTGTGATCCTTTCAAAATTTTTATCTGGGCTTTATTGTGTGACATGATGACTTAAATCGATCCTTCTGGAAACTTAACGACACTATTTGCACTGCACGTAAAGACATATAAAATCTGTAGTTAAATAAGAAGCGAGGTGTGAAAAATAAAGGGTCGATAGTCTAGAGTTAGGATAATAGAATTATTATTTTCTGATACAAAACTTTAGGGTTTGAATCTTAGTTATTTTGCAAAACAAGCTTGACCGGATTTTGTGGGCAGTATCCGCTGAAAACCCTCAGGAGACAATACTCCTCCTACTAGGGACACCTAGAGGTTTAACGGCTTGATGCACATGCTCAGTGCAATCGTGTTCCCTGCGAAAGTGAGGTTAGGAATTTTTGTGAATAAATTGGCTTTGCTCAGGACGAGCAAATGATAAGTTTGGGGGTATTTGTTCATATCAGATTTTTGCATTTTTATACCGCCCAATTTTTATCATATTGCTTATCGGTAGGTACTCTTGAGCTGTGTTTGCTAGTCAATTGCAGGATACAGGTTCTCGGCTCTAAACGATGAAATTCATGGAAAAGCATGACAAAATCCAGGTTCTTGCCAACCACAGATAAAACACGGGTCTCCGCTCTCTATCCGTATGTTGCCGCACACCAGTTTAAGAGACAAAATGGCAAATCGATTGTCATTTTCATGCACAAGGCTCAATGGAAACACAAGATCCAAGAAATCTACGCGGTGCTCAAGAAAATCATGACAAAAAGATCCACATTCATCACCTTTTTGTTCAACAGAAATTCTGAAAAAATCGTGAAGACAATCTGAGAAAAAACATATACCAGAATACAGGGAATACAATACCAGGGAAACCCATAAAATTTGACAAGACAATTCATTTATACGGCCGCGGAACCGCTGCTAATAGGGGGTCTAGGCCGCGGTTCCGCGGCCGTACAGGCGCCACAGTTGATGGTTTTTTGAGGGCAGATTGGTCTTTTCACATGGGTCCAGAATGTTGCCCTAGAATTTCTGTTGCCTGCCTATAAATAGTCCAGAACTTGCCAAAGCCAAGGATGCATAATTTTGTATTTAGAATTTTAGAATACATGTATTGTTCTTCTTCCTCCTCTCATCTCTTCTCCATTAAAAAACTTGTAGTGAGCTTTTGTGAGTGAAGAATGAATAAAGGAGTTCTTGTTCTTACCATGCTTGTCCTTTTATTTTGTTAACTATTATCGCTTGCAATTTTTCATCTGCTAAATTAGTTGTTGTTATTTGTGTTTGTTTCTTTCTTGTTCTCTTTTCCTTTATCCTTAAACAACCATGATGCTTACGCTTGATCCTTGCCGAGGTGAGGTCGCAAATAGCTAGTTGTAATCTTCTAACCTCTTTCTTTCTACCTTCCTCTTTTGTTTTATTTTCTTTTTTGTTATGATGTGTGAGTAGTCTCCATACTTGTTAGGGTAGGATAAGGGAAGTTTGAGAGAAGGAAATCTCTCTGACTCTTTCCTTGCCCAACATCTTGATTCGAACTCCCGTTAATTGAACCACAATCCCCTCCCTATGGCACCCAATACTACATGATAGCGGTGATTCCGTAGTGAGACCGGTTGTGGTTGAATTAACCGGAGGTTATGGCTAAGAGCCAAGAACGGACGGACAAGCACCAAAAGGAAGAACTTATGCGTTGGAAAGCCTAGCTTATACACGCAAGTTTCTTCCTAGTCGTGCTAATCCCCGTTGTCGCCGATTACCGTAATACCGATATTAAGAGTGACAACGAAAGAAGTGAGCGACTCCTAACTCAAACTAACCTAAACCTAACCCTAACAAACTCTCTTTACATATCATTTTAGCACATAGTTAATATCAAAACAAATCTGGACATTTGGACTTAACTCGTTAAGACACATAAAAAAAGATTCCCATCTCCCTGCGGACGACCCGTACTCAACCGGCTAGCTACAAGCGAAACCGCTTTGATTGCGGTAATTAACTAAACTTGAACACGCAGAATCTCTACCAATCAGCCATTACGCAAAGTCCCTGGCCAGGGCAAACGAGATTTGCTGGTAGGTTCCAGTAGTTTCTCAGGGTGTAATGGGCTTCGCTCCGACACGACTTATACCGCTATTAGGGGACTGACGCTTGCCGCCCCTCTAAGCCCTATATGCGATAGTCTTAGACGAACGGACTGGACTGTATGGAGATTGTCACATCAGACTCAGTAGGAGTTCGGATGGGTTTCCTCATCGGCCTTCTTATCGATATCTACCTGGGGACCGTTATGTACAGCTAGTGCCGCTTGCGGTCTGTGGTTAAACCCACTGCCAGTGTAGTAGTCGAGTCTCTAGAGTCCCACACAGAGAGTTTCCCTACTCCAGGCGAAACGATATAGAGGTCGTATTGTTTTACGACAAGGGTTCGGACGTATACGTGTGTTTACGCACGTACGACATACGGACAGTTTTTACTAGTCAGCTTTGGTTTAAGCCAGTTTCTAGTATCCGGTTATTGGATTTATACAGTCTAAAGTTTTTCCGTGTTTTCACGGATAGGAGGGGCGGTCTCGTAATTGCGCGAGAAGCTTCTAGAAGATGGTGACTTGGGGGTTAAGGTGGCATATGCATTAAATGGGATTAGTGAGTCATATGAGTGATTCATCCATGTCATTAATGCATCATAAATGCTTAATGACTCATGGAGATGAATCACCCATTAGATATTTATGAAGCATGATTATTCATCCTTCATTTTTCTTTTGTTGGATAAAATATTATGCTTGATATATATTATGATAGCTCATTATCTCATCTCATTCTTTTGTTCACTTTCTCTCTCCTCAAGCTCTCCCTCTTCAAACCCTAATCCTCCCCTCTCATGTGTTGAGTACAAGGATTAGATTAGACTATTTAATCCTTAACCATTCTCTATATCACCTAGGTTGCTTGGATTAGCGATTTAAGAAACCTAGTTACCTCTAGTTTGAGGTGAAGCTTGTAGTAAAGCTCTCGGGTGGATCTTCTACTACTTAGAGAAGGCCGGAGAGGACGTGGAGAACGACAAGACGAAGGACTCGGATCTTTAGGTATAATCGCTTTTCATAGTAGTTGTTAACTCCTATGTTTGTTGTTAGTTATTGTTTATGCAAAGATTCTCGGTTAGTCGATGTTTACGCTTTAAACAAGATTGTTTTTCATTATTCCGCCTCCCCGCAAGTCGTGGGGTGTTGTACATCGACTTACAAATACACAAGAACTGTAAATCTGTAGAAGACTGTCTCTGAACTGCGCACAACTGGAACAAGCTAACCCCGGGCCTACGACTCAAGCATCAGTTACCACAATCACCTTGCCACGGGTAACCAAAGGATCTCACAACACACAATCCTCTACATGCTTCATCCAACGGCGCTGTCTCAACAATCAAACCCACTGCAGGAAGATGTACATTAAGCTCTGGTGGTCCGTGAAAATCTGACACGACTCTCCGAACAAGTAGTGTCTCCAAATCTTCAACGTACGACCACCGCGGCCATCTCCAAATCATAAGCGAAAAATCCTGCTCGTACTTACTCCAACTGTCAGGAAGCAAAAGCGATTACTCTATAATGCCACATCAGCACAAAATTGAGCCCCACTCGCGAAACATCACGGTAAAACAACCAAGTAGCCCGAACCAGAAAGCAAAGAAAGAACTGGTACAGTTGTCAACCGAATCTCCAACTGCTGAAAACTCCTCACACATGCCTTAGTCCACAGAAAAAGAAACCTCCTTTCTGGTCAGTTCAGTCAACGGTGCAGCGATACACCAACAATCCTGCACGAAACGGCGGTAAAAACCTGTTAAGCCTAAAATCTGCGGACCTCTGTCCCGGATATAAGTATGGGCCAATCCTGTACGGCCTCGATCCTCCTCGGGTCCATACGAAAACCGTCTCCCGTAACTACTAGACCTAGGAGTCAACACAATCAAGCCTAAAAGAACACTCCGAGAATTCAGCAAACTGCTGGGGCTCTCCCAGTATCTGCAAAACAAATCCTCAAGTGCTGCTCATGTTCCTCACGAGACAAGGGAAAGACCAGAATGTCATCAGTGACCCAACAATAAACTGGTCGAGGAACGGCCTGAAGAAATCTGGTTCATCATATCCACTGTTGCTGCTAGGGCACTGGTGAGTCCAACGACAACAACAAAACACATAAAGCCTGTTGCATGCACAAAAGCAGTCTCCAGAATGTCATCACTCCGAACCAGCAACAATGATTACCTGATCCCAAACAAACTTAGAAAATGTCTCGCACTCTGGAGCTGATCAGGAAATCGTCAAGGCGAGGTAAAAGATAACTATCCGCACCGTAACTCGGTTCAATTGATGATCAAACAACACACAACCTGAAGGTTCTGTCTTCTCCCTGACGAACAGAAAAGGAGCTCCCCAAAGCGAAACACTCGGACGCACAAGTCCCCCAACAAACAACTCTGCAGCTGCTCCTTAAGCTCCGCCGGCTCATCTGGAATAACGTCGGAAAACTCTCGCACGAAAAGAACTTGATCCAACCAACCAACTAAGGCTCCGGTATCACGAATGAAAGCCAAGAATCCTCGACATCCTCTCCTCAAACAGCCGACAAGCGAAAAAGGCTGATTTTAAGCTGTGAGAGCCGGCCCCACTGTCCCTCTGCACAACAAGAACTGACTCGCCGGGAAAACAAAACCTAACTGTTTTCTCGCGGCAGTCCACAGACGCCTAGCTCGTAGCTAACCAGTCCGTGTCCAGGAGAACGTCAAATCCAACATCTCTAGAAGGATCACAACGACAGACGAATCTCTATCTCCTATCCGACTGGCACACAACTAAAACACGTGTCGCGCAACAACAGAATCGCTGACAGAAGTTAACACAACAAACGGCTAATCTAGCATACACAACTCTCAGCCCAACCAAGGCACAAACTGTGTAGAACAACAAGTGCATAGATCCCGAACAAAACCAACCTATGAATCAAGAATACCTGAAAACTCTGCACTGGATGCCCATGCGTCCCGATGAGTAGAAGAAAACTCTCTTGTCTGCCCTCCTACTCACAACTGGCTAAACTCCTCCTCTGCCAAACTGTCCCCTCAGAGCGAACCCTCCGTGTCCACGACCTCTCTGAAATCGAGCATGACGCGGTGTTAGGGAACAACTGCTGATGTGGTGATGAAGGCTCCCGTATCGATAGCATCCATAATAAAACTGCTGACCCTCCTGGGGTTGAGAGCTGAATGACTGTCCTCATCACAAGCCTCTGCTACTCCCGCGATGGTCATGATATTTGTCTCGACGCCTAAGCCTCTGTCTCTGGGCTGGTACACCTGTACGAGCCATCCTCTATTCCGGAACTCCCAAAGTCTCGGAAAAACGCTCCTCGTCAAAACGGGCTGCGTCCACTGGTGCTGTATACGTAACACAAGGCTGAGTGCTGACTGCAAGGAACAACTGGGTAACATAGGTGGCAACCTCCTGTTGCCGTGCTCTACTGGCCTCAACCAAAGACCTCATCGTCTGGCGCAAGACCTGCATCTCTGCCACAAGCCTATCAATATGATCTATTGAAGGCGGATCCATCTAGTCCGGTGCAACGAGCGTGCCATCCTGGTCAGTCCTCGTACCATACGAGTCAACTCTGACCTCTGCTCTTGCTGCATCACTCTAAGTCCTCATAGTCATCGACGGCAAAGGCTATAAATGGAAGAAGGATTCGATATGAACACGGAAATCGAATAACAAGGATATGTATCATCAAGGAAGGAATTTCAAGCAATTTGTACTCAGGTCACTTTAGGCGGAGTACCGCGTCATGAGTATGCCGCGGACATACACACGCTACGTTATTCTGCTTAAACTGACGATTCTTTAGAGTCCTACAAAGAGATTTCAAGGTAGATCATCTTCGAGAAGGAAGACTACAAGCAAGCATGGATCATTCGGGTTTTGGAGCCTCACTTGAGTCCGGAAGATCATGGATCGCGGCGAAGGGACTTCTACTCGGAGCTTATGAAGCGAAGGTGCGAACTACAAAGATTGTAATCCCTCACTCTTAGTTGTAATGTTTACTTGCATGTTTAACCCTAATTATCTAGCAAAGATCCTAGCTTTGGGTTGTTCGGCACGTCTAAATTTTGAATCGGGCATGGTTGATGCCTTATAGACCCTTGTAAAAGTGCCTAGTAACCCTACAGTGGTATCAGAGCTGGTGTATAAGGAGGAGTAAGCTGAGAGAGAATCTCATTCTCTTTTAGATGGTCTAGAAAGTCATTGCTCAAGTATTCTCCTCCTCGATTAGATCAAAAGATCTTAATACTTTTGTACGTTTAGTTCTCTACTTCGTGCTTATATTCTCAGAATTTCTCAAAAGATTTGGGGTTGTCCGGCATATGTGAAAACACAAAATCCGGACAAGTCTGAAACTTTTGAGAAATTCAGAGAATATAAGCACGAAGTAGAGAACCAAATGGGCAAAAGTTTTAAGATCTTTCGATCTGATCGAGGAGGAGAATACTTGAGTAATGAGTTTCTAGACTATCTAAAAGAGAATAGGATTCTCTCTCAGCTTACTCCTCCTTATACACCAGCTCTGATACCATTGTAGAGTTACTAGGCACTCTAACAAGGGTCTATAAGGTATGAAGCATGCCCGATTCAAAATTTAAACGTGCCGAACAACCCAAAGCTAGGATCTTTGCTAGGTAATTAGGGTTAAACATGCAAGTAAACATCTTTACAACTAAGTGTGAGGGATTAAACCTTTGTAGTCCGTTCCTTCGCTTCATAAGCTCCGAGTAAAAGTCCCTTCGCCGTGATCCGTGATCTCCCGGACTCAAGAGAGGCTCCACAACCCGAATGATCCATGCTTGCTTGTAGTCTTCCTTCTTGAAGATGATCTACCTTGAAATCTCTTTAACTCAAGTTCTCTCTCTCTCCAGGTAGCGACCATGTCAGGCCTTAATCAAGATATATAATATTGTAACATATTATGATTACTAATGCAACATGTTTAGTGGAGATTAAATATGGTTAGGGTTTGATTTGGGTTAGCTCTTTCATGATGCTTCTAGAAGGTTTTACTTTGTTTCCAGCAAAGATATTATGGTTGATATTTTGCTAGATATTTCTTTGACCCAAACCACACCCTTAACCCTAGTTAAGTCTCTACATTGGTTAGCCTCTTCATCTTTGACCATGGTTGCATTTGTAATCAAAATAATATTTTAATTATTCGTCACAAAAGGATATTCATATTCTTCTTCTTCTTCCTTGAGCTCACAAAAAGTTTTCTAGGTTTTTATTTTGTGATGAATGAGTGTGAGAATTTGATAATAAAAGAGAGCATAAATCCTACTTCATCATCCTCATCTAATCTAGCCACTGTAGGGTTACTAGGCACTCTTACAAGGGTCTGTAAGGCATCAACCATGCCCGATTCAAAATTTAGACGTGCCGAACAACCCAAAGCTAGGATCTTTGCTAGATAATTAGGGTTAAACATGCAAGTAAACATCTTTAAAACTAAGAATGAGGGATTACAACCTTTGTTGTCCGCTCCTTCGCTTCATAAGCTCCGATTAGAAGTTCCTTCACCGCGATCCATGATCTCCCGGACTCAAGAAAGGCTTCACAACCCGAATGATCCATGCTTGCTTGTAGTCTTCCTTCTCGAAGATGATCTACCTCGAAGTTTCTTTAACTCAAGCTCTCACTCACTAATGAGGTGAACACCCTAATCTAATTGGCTAGATTAGATGAGGTTGATGAAGTAGGATTTATGCTCTCTTTTATTATCAAAATCTTTTCATTATTCATCACAAATGGATATTTATTCTTCTTCTTCTTCCTCATCTAATCTAGGTATTTCTTTGACCCAAACCACATCCTTAACCCTAGTTAAGTCTCTACATTGGTTAGCCTCTTCATCTTTGACCATGGATGCACATGTAATCATTATAATCTTTTCATTATTCATCGCAAAAGGATATTCATTCTTCTTCTTCTTCCTTAAGCTTTAAAAAGCATTCTAGGTTTTTATTTTATGATGAATGAGTGTGAGAATTTGATAATAAAAAAGAGCATAATTCCTATTTCATCATCCTCATCTAATCTAGCCAATTAGATTACGGTGTTCACCTCATTAGTGAGTGAGAGCTTGAGTTAAAGAAACTTCGAGGTAGATCATCTTCGAGAAGGAAGACTACAAGCAAGCATGGATCATTCGGGTTGTGGAGCCTCTCTTGAGTCTAGGAGATCATGGATCGCGGTGAAGGGACTTCTACTCGGAGCTTATGAAGCGAAGGAGCGGACTACAAAGGTTGTAATCCCTCTCTCTTAGTTGTAAAGATGTGTACTTGAATGTGTAACCCTAATTATCTAGCAAAGATCCTCGCTTTGGGTTGTTCGGCATGTCTAAATTTTAAACCCTCGACTAGGAACAGTTATAGGATGTACTCGTCGACTACCCTGGCCCCACTACTATGATCTCATCATAGTCCCAGCAGTCGAGTACATATCCTAAGGGCTTTATCAACATGTGAGAACAAGACAGAAAACTAATACAAGTCAACATGTTAAGATAAAGTGAAACTAAATAGCATACTATCATGACGAGCAAGAAAGTCCTCTCTATATATATCCAAGCATCCATTATAATATACATCATATGTACAACAATGGCCTCTAGGGCATATACATAACTAACAATCTCCCACTTGCACTAAGGCCAGCTATTGTAGTATCTCATACCTAGCATCCCGAATAATCTCTCAAACTGTATCTGGGGAATGGCCTTCGTGAGTGGATCCGCAGTGTTGTCCTTCGTATCAACTCTCCTGACCTCGATCTCCCGGCGATCAACTATCTCCCTAATCAGGTGATACCGCCTCAGAATATGTCTGGACTTCTGATGGGACCTGGGTTCCTTGGCCAAAGCAACAGCTCCATTGTTATCGCAATACAAAGGTATCATATGCTCAATGGACGGAACCACACCAAGTTCAGTGATGAACTTCTTCATCCAGACAGCCTCTTTGGCAGCATCATTGGCAGCGATGTATTCAGCCTCCATCGTCGAGTCTGCAACGGTATCCTGTTTGGAACTCTTCCAACACACCGCCCCTCCATTGAGGGTAAAGACAAATCCCGAGTGCGACTTAGAGTTGTCCTTATCACTTTGGAATCTTGAATCGGTAAAGGACTCCACCTGGAGTTCTCCGTTACCATACACCAAGAACATCTCTTCAGTTCTTCTTAAGTACTTGAAAATGTTCTTCATAGCTATCCAGTGACTCTTTCCAAGATCTGCTTGATACCTACTCACTACACCTAGTGAGTATCCTACACTCCGAAAAATAAAACCTAGCGCTCTGATACCAATTTTGTCACGACCCGAAAATGGCACGTGATGGCCCTTAAACTACGCAACGTCTACAGGAGTAACGCAATTTAAGTAAGCCGAAAACCCAGCAATCTAAACCATCAAAAATAGTAAGAAATAAGAACATTGTTAAAACTTTTGAAAATCTCAAACCAAATTCTTTAAAGTCCAACATTTATTCCTTTAAAATTTTGGCAGCACCTCCTTTGTAAAACAAGCCCCCAAAAATGGGTACAACATAATATAAGTAAAAGCATCCCAAACGGGAGCAAAATCCACGCCCAACGGCGGAAAACAACCACCACAACAGATATACGATGTCGTAGCGAAGAAAGAGACGATATAAATAAAATTTCATAAAAGACCTCCAGGTCACAATTGAAATACAATATCGTCCTCACACCAAGTCTTTAAATCATACAAGATAATGATAGATGGAGAGTACAGGATACAACGAATATACAACAGGCAACATCGAATAACCCCAAAACTTACCTAAGCAAAACTGCACACTGTCAGGCGAAGCTGTATCCGCAGCAAAGATGATACGATGGAAGAAAATAGCCCTGTCTCTGACTACTCTGCGGAACACCTGCAAAACACTATGGCACAACGGGGCTGAGTTGCCAACTCGTGAATAGTAAATAACATATGCAGATAATCGCGAGTATGCACGTTTAACGCGAATCTAACATAAGCATCTGATAGCAATGAAAGGTCATATTTAATGCAACCATCAAGAAAGGTACACTAGCAGGTACAACTAATACATGAAGCAGCAATATGACAATTTGTATGCAACAATCATGTAAGGTACACTATCAGGTACTACTAATACATGAAGCAGTAATATGACAATCTGTATACAATAATCATGTAAGGTACTCTTTCAGGTACTGCTAATACAAGAAGCAATGCATATAAAATAAAGTATGTGAATGCAACAGTCATGGAAAGTACTCTATCCGGTACTACAAATACATGAAACAGTGCATAAACAATAAATGTAGAGTATGGAATAAAACATGTCATTCCCACGGAAATCCTAACATAGTGGTAGGACCAAAATCCAACAAGACAATCAAATTCCCAATTTCCACAAATCAACCCCCAAATTGGCTCTCATATCATGTAAGTCTCATATATCCTCAATTTACAACATCAAGTATATCTCATATATCCCGAATGTACAACATCAAGTAGATCTCACATATCTTGTATGTACAATATCAGTATATCCCACATATCCCGAATGTATAACATCAAGTAGATCTCACATATCCTAGGTATATTTGCATGAATGAATATGATGATATATGTAAATTGATATGTATACATATATATTAGCGTCCTACTCCACTAATATATATATATATATATATATATATATATATATATATATATATATATGCATATATAACAGCGTCCCACTCCACTGTTATATATACTTAGGAGTAAAATATTATGAAAACATATACCTGTAAGTATATATATACATATATATATATGAGGATATCAACCCCGTATGTCCACCGACGATACGTAAAAATCATAGAAACCTGAGTGTCAAACACCGATACTCGAAACGTCATGAAACCCGTGTCTAGCATCGACACGTAAATCCTCATAATTCAGGCACTGTCACCACGACTGGACCTGACGATATGTCGTACATCACTCCGGTTGGTTTCCCCATGATAACCGCCGAGTCCAAATACAATCACCGGTAGGTACTTTCGAACCTTCCAGGCTCATCGTCTGTACCACGAACATCTTGCCAAGGGGAACCGTACCGGGCCCCACAATGTACCCTCACATGGCCCACGACGCTCCTCGCATGGGGTATATATATCCGAACCGATAAAACTCATGGTGGCTGCTGAAATATCATATCAAGAAAAACAGGGTTTATCAAATAATGCATAATTTCATGAAACTACCACGGTCCTCAAATCCAGAAAACATCATGAAAAATCCATATCTCAATGCGAAAATCCATGAATATAATATGTGCAACATAAAACTGCAATGTAAGCATATAAAGGAAAAGCCGCTATTTAACTGCAACAAGTTAAAATATATATATGCGGTCCCTAATTTCTCCAAGTCTATATAACATCAAATAAAGGTAGACATGTAGCTATAACCAGAAATATGGGTAACATATAGGTATAGCAAGGTATGAGTATCCCTATCAGTAATGATGTAATATACCCTCCAGGTATAAGCAAGGTATAAGTATCTACCTATCAGTAATGATGTAATATACCCTCCAGATATAAGCAAGGTACACACGTAGCTATGTCATTATATGTGTATGTACCTATCGCTAATGGTACAATACCCAATAGGTAATACAGGTAACTAGCATGTAAGTAAGTCACGGCATATGTGTAAGCATGTTGGTATACAGGTATGCTGTAAGTCATATGCATAAAGAAATATGAATCAATGTCTCAATGTCCCTAACCAGACAATATCATATCTATCAATGGGTTGTGCGTGACATGGCAATTATTGACGGTGTGAGTGGCATACAATCAGTGCTCGTGCAACATAAGCCGTCAATAATAGTGCAGTGTCCTATGGATACTAGTCCAGGAACAACAAGTAACTAAGCAACAGGGTGAAAGCGCAACTCTATATATGCAATAGAATATGCGACAAAACAACATCTCTAGCCCAAATGCATAACGCCATGTGGGCGTTTCCCCTGTAGATATTAAATCTACTCACCAACCATCCTGGCTAAGCAAAGCCAACCACCTGTTTACCCCTCTTCGCACCGTCCGAAATCCCCGCCTGCGAACCTAAAACTACAAAACGATAACACAAGTGTATATTAGTAAACGACCAAAAACATGTACAAACTACGTTTTACCGACACACCAACTTCAAATCTACTCCCAAGTGTTCGTATTGTGGCTAACGTACGTAGCAACACGACGAAACCAACCTAAGAGAAAAACCAGCACGAAGTGCACGGACCGTGTCGGATAACATATCGCGCGTAGTCGTATCACTAGAAACTACCTATGTGATACCAGATTTTTGCATACAGAGAAACCTAAACAATCAAACAGAACCAAACACAACTAAACCAAAGTATAGAGCTACCCTCAAAAACCCATACCCCAACTCCACCTAAAAACCGACGTCGCCGGAATTTGGCTTCTCGTCGCCGGCCATGGTCCGAGCAGGTGGGTTCGTGCTCCAGGTGAAGTCCTATGGTCACTGGTACAACACAACTACATTGTTTGGTTTTCTAGTATCTTCTCGGGGTCACAGCAGGTCACAGATATCAAATACGACACTAAAATACGATATTCCGCACAAAACTAAACTTTAACCATTCTAAACTGAAACTAAAAGTCTACATAACACAAAAACTATATAAAGAACAGATAGGGATCATTACCTAACTAAAAGAACTCAAAGAACCAAGCTATCGAAGCTCCTAGACATCCAAGTGGCAAATCCAAGAAAAAGTTGTGATTTTGATGAAGTTTGTGATGGATTTTGTGTAATTTTATGAAGTATTCAGTTTAGAGTTGAGGAGGTAGAGAAATATGAAGAAATTAAGTGAAAAAGAATGAGAGAGTGTGAGGAAATGAGAGAGGGAGGTTAGTGTTGGGTGAGAGTGAGAGGTGAGTGCACCAATTGCATTAATACACCATTAATTCCTTCACACCAAGTCACCTTGCCACCTCTCACACAAACAAAACCCAAAGTAAAAATATCTCTCTCACACAAACAATTAACAAGAGAATTAGGGTTAAGGATTTAAAGCAAGGAATAGATTAAAGCAAAGAATTGGAATTAGGGTTAAGTGTCGTGGTTGCTAATACTAGTTTAGCACAAACAAACCCTCACTTTTACGTGCACACGTGCGTGCATGCCCATAAAAAATAATATTAAAATAATAATTAAATGTTATAAATAGTGAAGAACCCGAATTGGTAAACTTTTTTACAGTAAATCCGCATTACCGTCTAAACTAACACTAACCGAAATCTAAGGCATTACAAATCAGCAGTGCCCCTGCGAGTCCGTCTGGTGTACTCATAACCCAATGAGCAACAGTATACTATCTTAGGTGAACCAATTGACACCAATGGCTTGTGAGACCAGCCACCGCCCCTCATCGGGGTCTCGATCCATATATACTAGTCTACTCATAGAGTATCGATGCCCAGTCTTGAAACTCCCACGACTCGGGACACTTTAAAGATATGCTTATAGACTACCCAACTCACACGTATATGATCGCCATCATACTGTTGATAGTCAAGCAAGAATCCTATGGGCTCTATCAACATGTAACAGTGAACTGTAATGTCACCTGAAGCATGTACACGATGATAAAGACAAACCAGATAGCATACTATCATCTCGAGTAAGACTGTTCTACCGGTATAGGTCATCTCTCAATCATTGCAATCACGTGCCTGTGATCCAATAATTGACTTGAGGGTACTATAGCCAACAACTATCACCTATAATATTCTAGAAACACTATTAGCTAAGTATTTGCATTCTAAGTATATATATATATATATATATATATATTCATATATACCCTAATACTACGATTGCAGGGGTGTTATACGCCATCCACCCGACTTCCCCCATAGATATACATCTGTCACCTGGAACGCCTCACCTTAGTCGATCTCGACGGATGCCTTGCCCTCCTTCGTCGTCCCTAGAGTCCACGCACTTGTACCTACAATCAGAGCATATCGTATTGCATAAAAATCCAAATCGAAAACCGATACGACAAGAAAAGGGCACATAGGTTAGAATTTAGGGTCCGCTGATGCTAGAACAGTAAAACAACACTCAACGTTGACGTACGAACGTCAAACGACCGAGTCAAAGCTCAAGTATCAAAAACCAAGTTTTTAAATGTCATAAGCAGAAACTTAATAAAATGCTCTCGGATTCTATCTAAGATGAAATTAAGCTTTTTTGCATATAGGGTAGTTTTAGTTATCTAAAATGTGAGCTACAAACAAAATTTCAGACCCTATCTCCAAAATTGGGCGAAAATTTGCGGCCAAATCGAATAAAACGGCGGCCAGAATATGGTGGATTGGGCTCAGGTTTGTAGAGTGGCTTTCTAGTGGTCTGCACATCTCACTGTATCTGCTATTAAATTTTCAAAGTCTTTGAGTAATACAAGATTCCAATTGATCATCAATATCCCCATAAAACCGACATCGGAAAATTCTAAGTTCATCTTTGAACCTTCTAAACTCATTTTAATCAAGTCTACCACCACTATTAGGCCAGTAAACACTCATTACACCCTTTACTATACCTCCACTACAAGTTTTATCTCCCAAACTCATCTAGATTTTTCCAAGTTCACTAAACATTAACTTTTTAACTCTAAACTAATATAAGAGGTTAGGAAACCTAAAAAATTGTTTTAAAGTGAAAATATTACCTCATGGAACAACTCAAGAAAATTCCTAGATGACCAAGAAAGCTCAAAACTCCAACTTGATCCCATCATGATGTGTAGGATGAGCTTGTGAACATTTTTTTGTGAAGTTTTGTGTGATATTTGAGGTGGTTTGGGGGTGTTTTGTGGGGTGGTGGAGGAGGTGGAGGAGATGATGGAGATGAAGAGGAAGAAGAACAAGATGAAGGGATGAAGGAATAATAGGAAGGAAAAAAAAATGGATGGCTACAACCATACTCTTTCTCTCTCATTTATTTCCTTCATTTAAAGCACCATCCTATCATGTCCACCCTCCTTTTCTTTTCTTTTTATTTTTTCTATTTAAAATAATAAAACCAAATAAAAATGAAAGCATGATATAAATTATGAACAAAATATTACATGTCATGCACACAAAGTATGTTTAACAAATGAGGCTAAGTTTAGTGCACAATTAATAAATACTAATCAAGTTTTAACATAAATTTATATCTAAATAATTGTATAAAAGACCAAATCCAATAAATGCTTTTATAAATGATAATTTATTTTTAAATTCCAATTATTTTCCCAAATATAGGTATATATAATTATACCAGTCTACAAAAACTCAAATCTATATTCGTGTAATATTCGTGAAATTTATTATTTTATTATTTAATTCCAAAAAAATTATTTTATATTTTTTTGAAATTTTACATGTGTATACTTTTGCTTTCGACTTTCTAAAGGATGTCATGCTTTACGTTTCAAATTTGTAATGACTATATTTTAAGCACGTGCGATACATGTGTTAGATAAGTGAACATTGATTTCTTAGAGAGACATGTATATGATAAAAAATATTGAGGGAGTCATGTATAATTTTTCATTTCAAATTTAAAAATTGATTACATGCATGGTTTTTCAGAGGGGGAGAAGGATCTGGAGCCCTGCCATTACTTCTCCATACTATTACAAACTATTAAGATCTTAGGGTCCATATTTGGGTAAAATAAGGGGTGCCCACTGCTTGGTGTTTTTTATGAAGATGAATGGTCATGATTTACCATAGCAGAGCTCAATAGATGAGACTAATGGTTCGAGGGAAGGGGAGAGAGAATATGAAGTAGATTTTTCTAATTCTAAGAATATGATACGGCTTATTTCAATTATTGGAATCATTTCTTTAAAAAAAGATGAGGACATGTATATCTATTGGCTTTGTAACATTTTGAAAATCGTTTCGGAGAAATTTCGGAAAATCGGTAAAATAAGGGGGTTTTCCGTAAAAATTCAAAATATAAATATCTTTTAATATAGAATTAAATATACATATTCTAGCTATATAATTGCTAGTATTTGTTATTTATTGAGCCACTGGTAAAATTTCTAATTTCCTGAAAAATTTTCCGAAATTAATTATTTTAATATTATTTTAAGCCGTCACTAATACATTTAATTAAGGAAAATTATAAATTGGAATGGGTTGATACACATTTTGTGCATCATGACACATTAAACTAACATGTAAAATATTTTTTTGAAATGAAATGAAATTGTCAAAATGGTTTTAGAAAATATAAACTATAAAGGCTTAAATAGTGAAAAATAGCTAAATAGAAATTGAGGTATGCTTCTTGTTAGTTATATGTATGCCCTAGAGGCCATTACTGTACACAGGATGTATATTGTAGTGGATGCTGGGACATATATAGTTATGACTTTCTTGCTTGACATGATAGTATGCTATTTGGTTGCTCTTTATCTTAACATGTATACTTTCTGTCTCCCTGTTACATGTTGATAAAGCCCCTAGGATGTGTACTCGACTTCCAGGACTATGATGTAGATCATACTAGTGGGGCCTGGGTAGTCCATGAGTACATCCTTCAATGATCCTAGTCGTGGGAATATCAAGACGGGGCATCGATATTCCAGAGTAGACTAGCGTATATCTTCTCGACCCATGTGATGGACGATGGATGATCCCATATCCATTGGTGTTTGACATCAGAGATGGTATGCGGGTGCTCAATGGAGACTGGGTACACTGAACGGACTCGCCGAGAACTCCCAGATGGTATTATACCTCACGTCAGATGGCAGTTCTCTGGTGATACTGGTACAGCATAGTCTGTTGACCCGAGATCGTCATAGAGTCTTGTGTATCTCCCACTGTGCTTTGATTTCCACCCAACCACGGCTCTACTGAGTCGTGCAAACAGGTGGATTTTGGGTACAGTCCCGATTCATATGGAGGCAATGAGCGATAGGAGGGGATTCGTCTCTCCCGGTATTGGGGGTTGATGTTGCGCTATGCTCGACTGGCCATAACTAAAAATCCCTGGCCAGGGTTGCAGTGATTTACTGGTAAGAGTTATCAGTAGTTTCACGCTTGTTATGGACCTTACATCGGCATGACTTATCAAGAAACTGGGGTCTGACGTTTACCACCCCTAGGCGAGATATGCGACATATCAGACCGGACTGTACGGTAAGTTTTACTGGTTGGATTCACTGGAGTACGAGCGGGCTTGCTCGTTGATCTTCTGATCGCTCAATACCCGGGTGGCCGTTATGTTTAGCAGACCGCTTGCGGCTTGTGCGTGTTTGATATGATCATCACCTACTGCCGGCGTATTGACGAGTCTTTAGAGTCCTACACAGAGCTTTCCTGGCTCAAGCGAAACGAAATAGGAGCGCATATGAGATATGTGAGGGACCGAGAATAATACCAGTATGTGATACTGAATTCTATTCTCGCGATTTGTATCATCGGACGGTTATATAAGATATAGCCAGGTTACCGAATCAAATGTTGATTCGATATATTGATACACTTGATATTAGTCGGTTAAATGCAGTATGACCGGATCATTAAATCAAGTGTTGATTTAATGATTTAATGTATAATTATATATTTGATATATTACTTTACATTAACTAGTATTTGTTCACTTAAGATGGATTTTCTCACTTGATGTGCACTAGTTGTATATGTGATATATATTTGTGCACTTGTTTGTATCATGTTTGATGATACATGCAAACTTTGGTGTGTGTATGCTTTAAACTATGTTTAGGTTAATGGTTAGGGTTTTAACTTATTTATTTATTTTATTTATTTATTTTGGTTAAAAACTAAATGGTGGCTTTTCTTTCTTTGCTTGAAGCTTCATGAAGCTTCAAAGCATCTTTGAAAAAGTCTACCATTTTGTTTTATCCTTAACCTAACCATTCACCTAAACCCTAGTTTATTCTCTACAAAAGAAACACTCACCCATGGTTGCAATATGATAAGGCTTCACTTGATTTTCTATTATTATTATTCATTCTTTTCTTTCTTCTTCTTCTTCTTCATGAAATGAAGAAAGCTTTTCTAGAAAATTTCAAGTGATGAAACCAAGTGAGAAATCCAAATCCAAAGTGAACCCACTTCCTATTTCTTCATCCTGTACCACTTGCCATGTTGTATAGGGTGTTTTCTTCACAAGTTTCATGACCTAGTGAAGATGGAGCTTGAGTTAGAGTCGCCTCGACGTAGATCATCTTCGGCACCGAAGTCAACGATCTAGCCCGCTCATTTCTCCGATGAAACCAACGCTAGAGTCCAGGATCCCGATGATCGCAGCGGAGCGACATCATCATGGAGCTAAAGACGTGGAAGACCGGATCTACAAAGGTTGTAATCCCTTTCACTTGTAGTTAAGTTGTTAACTTGCTTAGTTTCTCCTTACCTCTAGTAACGATCTTGCTTAGGGTTTCTCGACACTTGAAAAAAATTTGATTTTGGCATGGTTGATCAGTTGTAGAACCTCAAGTGTGTGCCTAGGAACCCTACAGTGGTATCAGAGCCTAGCTAGAGCCTTAGGCGAAGTGTAGACGAAGTTAGAAACCCGATCGAACCCCGAAACCCTATATTATATCCTTCTCTGGACAATTTTCAAAACTGTGGATTTTTCCTAATTAAAAATTCTCAAAAAATTAAGCAGGGTTTTCTAGGAATTACTGTGGAGCACGTGACCCTAACTCAACAAATGCGCCGCGGAACCGCGGCCCCACCCTGGCTTGTGCGGCGGTTCCGCGGCCATAAAGGTGACTCTGGGCACATGGTTTGCACAGTAATGCCCGTCTGTAATTCCTCTGTTTTCTGGGAATATTTGTTCTATACTCAACAGTTGAGTTTTCTGGGTTGTTTTGGGGACTCGATGATTCGATCGGATTGTTTAACTTTGTCTATGTGTTTTTCCGGGTAATTTTAGAACATGTTAAAAAGTTCGACCGGATATAAATACCCACTTTTTCCCCTGCCGGGAAATTTCCAAGTGTTGGATTTTTCCGTGGTTTAAGGACGTTCTAAGTAGTGCAAGTAACGCGATGGACCCTCTAGAAGACAACAAACCTTAACTCGATTATGTGACCGTCTTGAACTGCTCTTTGAACCTTAGGGTTTGGGGCAGTACGGCGTGCCACATGTGAGGCGTTGGCTTGAACCTTCTACAGCTGGACCGTTGGTACTGTGGCATGAAGTGAATGTTTTTAAACTTATTTCATGTGTTGAGCTGTTTCGGGAAAACTTGGGTGTTTGATTGTTCGATTGGAAAGTTTAAAATTGTCTATTTATCTAGAATGTGATACAATATTTGGAATCCACTAATAGTTATGAGATAACTGATTTGAATGTTATAAATCTAGCAGTTTAGTCTCACTTGATTAGTTTCCACGGGATTTTGATCCGATCAAAAGTCCGTTGCAATCACGTAGTGTACACGGATACTCGCCGGGTAAACTTAATAGACAGCTACACCCCATAGCCCCGACCAAGTGACTGTAGGAGAACCCCGTCGCCGAAAGCATCCGTTCGGGTGCTCGCGACAGCGGTGTTCCGCCTTAGTGCACTTCGTCGACGGTATCGGGGGTGCGGCCGTCTACTAAAGTTTGCGACGAGCATTCGTTCAGGATGCCGGGAATCTTGTTGAATTGCCCGACTTCATATTGAAAAGTGTTTTCGATTTTGAGACTAAAATGTGGGGTTTATAATTGTTAGGCATGTGATGTCTAAGGAATTCATTTGTTTAGGCATGCGATGTCTAAAGAGGTTGCGGATTCCAACTGTTGTAGTTTTACACTTTCTTTTCTGTGACCGTAAGTGTAATATGTGGTATCGCCGGTTTCGTTACTATATGTCAACGACAATTGGGATGGGTATATTTACTTACGTTGATGACATGTGATGTTATGTGTTGCTGGATATGTTATATTGGATCGTCGTGTTTGAATAGCCGGGGGTTTTTTATGTGAGATGAGTGTTTTTCCTTTTTCATTCATGTAAAAACTTGTATGTAATATTCTTTTGTTGAGGCACTTCCAGGTTGCGGAAGATGTCACCGTTGATGTATATTATTTACTTTTCAGCATTAGGATAGACCCAAGGAGGGGAGCATAAGTAACCGGGTTCTAGGGTCCAGTGGGAGACCATCTCGAGGAGTCGAGTCCGGGTCTCCAAACCCTAGAATTGGTAGGGTTGCTTGCCTCTCTCGTAGGGGTCTAGGGGTGTGGGATTGGCTATTCATCACGACCGTGGAATCTGTGTTTTATACAAGCTCAAAATAAAACACGGACGTCCTAGTATATCCAATATTTCATATGATATTTTCTGCTGCGTTATCTGTGATGTGATCATGTGATATGTTCAGATAGATATTGCTTATAGTATATATGATATGTTACATAGACGTTGCTTATGTTTTACACCCGCGCTAGCCCTGCCTCGCTCTGGCGTTAGTTACCTAACCTAACGGTGCAGACGGGACATCGAGGCGAATGCGGATGGCATAAGCATACGTTATATTTATCTGTGTTGTTTAGGTGGACTTAAATGATGGGACATTCATTAATGAGATTAATGAAAGAAAATAAACCTAAAAGATGTTGTGGAATCGAATTTCAAAAAAAAATCAGGTAGCTCTAGTTGTTGCTTTGCATAGCGGTGTTCCTTGTAGAACATCCAGCACCGTATTCGATGAGGAAAGAGCAGACGATCCCTTCACCGGGAGTGACCTCTTTAGCAATAATTAGCAGATGCTACAACCCTCGGTTTTTCTTTTGATTGCTTCTATATTTTTTGCTTTGCACAGCGGTATATATGATATATCCTGCACCTTATTCGATGAGGAAAGGGCCGACGATCCCTTCACTGGGAGTGACCCCTTTAGCAAAACTAGAAAAGCCTCAAAAACACTCCATTTAAAAACTATTTGATTCCGCAACGAGATCAAGTTCAAAGCGTTAAAGGTTTCCATAAAAACCATCCGCAACCCTCCGTCATTTTAGGAAGTAGAGTACTTAGTATTCGTGCTGTGTTTGTTGACCATAGTCAAGGCACAATATACGTTAGCTAAGTGATATCTTCCTACACCGCATATGATGCGATTAGTTAGGACAGTCGCGTGACTTTGTTGACCTTAATTAAGGGTCATGTGGGTGGGTCTAATTAATCACGAAATGACGGATAGAACTTGACTAGTACTTATGATTTGTTGGCCATAGTTAAGGTCATAAGTGCTAGGGGTAAAAACCTTTATCGAGAGTTTCAAGTGTTGAAATTTGCAATGAGATTGCATACCTTCTATATGATAGTTGGATCCCGATACCCATTGCGAGTAATTGTTACTCCTGGGAGAGTTTTGCACTTTGCAATAAGCCGATCAAGTAGGTGTCTAGAAAGGTGTCAATGGGGTTACGCCTCTGGGAAAACGAGGTTTACTTTAATTAGGTCCGTGCGAAAGCACGGGGAACCTCCCTCAAAGTACCGACACTGGCCTGGCTGAAAGATTGGTGAACTTGTAGAGTGTAATTAATCCCGGCTAGTCTTTCCTTTTAGGGTTTGAAGGAAGATTTGATAAAAACAGTGGGAGACATCCTGATTAGATAAAATAAATAGCCAATCTAATCTTGCAAGAGTGCACGTAGAGTGTTTTCTTCTCTCTCTCTATAGGTAGCGACCATGTCACGCCTTAATCAAGATAATAATATGGATGTATTGACCGAACCCGCTTGTTATACTGAGCTGGGGAACGTTGGTCCCGCTCCAACTTATAATTGTTATAAGACAGAGCAGGAAATAGGGGAATACCAGGATTCCCATGCCGCCCAAACGAAGAAAGTGCATGATGATGCATCTTCTTCGGGTGTGTTCAATACAAAGAACTGTTTCTCTGTATCCTCTGCGTCCTGGGTATTAAATACCAGATCAGGATCCCGCATATGTAATCTGTTACATAGGCTACAGAAAGGTAGAGAACTGAGAACGGGTGATAAGTTTCATGAGACAAAAAACGGTGCAAGTGTTGCAGCTAAGTCTGTTGGTCACTGTCACCCTGTATTTTCAAATACATTGATTCTGAACAAATGCTATTAGATATCGGACCTGATATACAAAATCATATCAATCTCTTTATTTATTAAAGAAGGATATAATTTTGTATTGTTGAATATTGTTTTGAACATTTCAAAAGTTGATAAGTTCAGGCACGTTATCTAAAAGCATTGACGTTCTAAATCAAACTACAGTTCCTAGCATACAGAACACACACAAGAGGAAGAGTTCAGAATTGAACGATTCCTTCTTGAGGTATTGTAGACTAGGTCATATCAATGTGACCCGACTAGCTTAAGTTACATTTTAGATGCATATTTAAATCAGTTTGAATTTACATCCTGTGAAACTTGCCAGTCATGTCACAATGATAAGATGACCATAGCTCTGTTTACTTGAAACAGAGAAAGAGTTAGTGAACTCTTGGGACTGATATTTGATGATGTATGTAAGGTCCCCTGTCTACACACGCCAGGACCGGTTCTTTGTACTTCCTTACATTTATTGATGATCTCTCAAGATTCGGACACATGTTCCTGTTGAAACACAAGTCCAAAACTTTTGAGATAAACACAGAATATAAGTTAGAAGTAGATAACCAAAAACGGATATAAGTATTATGTCCTTTGATGTGATCAGGGAGGAGAATACTTGGCATGGGATTCTTAGACTATTCTAAAGGAGAATGGGATTCTCTCTCAGCATTACTCCTCCGTATACATCACAGCACGTCGGTGTATCGGGGCGGAGCAATCACACCCTATATGATATGGTGCGCTCTATGATGAGTACTGCTGAGTTACCTGTTTCCTTTTGGGGGTTATGCACTTAAGAAGTTGCATACCTAGAATTAGGTTCGAATCAGATCACTGCCTACCACTCCATATGAGATATGGTATGAGAAGAGCCCATCTCTTAAGCAAGTTAAGATTTGGGGTTGTCCGGCCTATGTCAAAAGCAAAATCCGGACAAGCTCGAGGCAAGGTCAGTTCTGTAGAACTGGAAGGATTTCAAGCTATACAAACTACAGCTGATGATTTGATAGAACCAAAAGGTTCAATAGTCTCCGACGAACCTCAGCCTCTCCGCCGATCTAGCAGGGTTCCTCATCCGCCTGAGAGATACTTCGGTTTCTCGATGACAGTGGGAGCGAGGATTGCATCATGAGATGATGACCCAACTAGTTTTGAGCAGGCCATCAAGAGTGGGGACTCTGTAAGAATGGATGGGTGCTTAGCAATCTGAGATGGAATCCATGTACACCAACAAAGCATGGACTTTGGATACTATATCTGAAGGGTTAAATCCCCATCAGGAGCAAGTATATCTTGAGAAGATTACTTGGTGTAGATGGAAAAGTTAAGACTTTCAAAGCTAGACTTGTTAAAGGTTTTCGTCATCGACCAGGCGTGGATAATGATGAAACATTTTCCAGTGGCTGTGCTTAAGTCCATCCAGATCCTACTTGCCACGGCTACATACCATGACTACGATATCTGGTGGTTGGGTGTCATGACTGCTTTTCTAAATAATGATTTAGAAGAGAACGTCTATAAGAACACAGCCAGAGGGCTTCGTAAACAGTGGGAGCAGAGAAAACGTGTGCAAGTTGCTTTATGTAATAAAGCAGGGATCGTGGAGTTGGAACATCTGTTTTGATGTGGTAATCAAAGATTTTGACTTCATCAAAATAGTAGATAAACCTTGTATGTACAAAAAGGTAGTAGACAGTAAGGTGGTGATCCTCGTATTGTACCTGGACAACATACTCTTGATAGGAAAAGAGTTTCCTATGCTACGCTCGGTCAATCTCCGCTTATCACAAGGATTCTCCATATAGGATCTATGTGATACCTCCTAAATCCTAGATTTTATATATCTATGAGATAGATCTAAATGGATATTAGGATTCTTACTAGGTGTAGTGAGATGGTATCAAACGATCCTGGGGAGAATCACTGGAAAGGTTCCAGGGTGATAAGGACGACTGAATGTCAGTCGCAGGCATTGTCTTTACCCTCAGTGAAGGGACGGTATGTTGGAAGAGTTCCAAGCTAGATATCGTGGCAAACTAGACGATAAAGGCTGGTAACATCGCTATCAAAGATACTACCAAAGAGGCAGTTTGGGTGTATATTAGTTCATGAGATGAACTAGGTTCCTACCATTGTATGACAATGGAAGTGTGGCTTTGGCCTAGGAACCTTGGTCCCATCAGTGACCCAGACATATTCTGAGGCAGCATCACCTGATCATGGAGATAGTTGATCTCCAGGGTGATCGAGGTTAGGAGAGTAGACTCAGAGGACAACACGGCGGATCCACTCACAAAGGCCTTTTCCCAAAGATAGACTTTTATGGGATGGTTGAGTATTAGATACTGCAACCACTGCTACAGATGGCCCTAGTGAAAGTGGGAGATTGTTAGTTATATGTATGCCCTAGAGGCCATTACTGTACACAGGATGTATATTGTAGTGGATGCTGGGACATATATAGGTATGACTTTCTTGCTCGACATGATAGTTTGCTATCTGGTTGCTCTTTATCTTAACATGTATACTTTCTGTCTCCCTGTTACATGTTGTTAAAGCCCTTAGGATGTGTACTCAACTTCAAGGACTATGATGTAGATCATACTAGTGGGGCCTGGGTAGTCCATGAGTACATCCTTCAATGTTCCTAGTCGTGGGAATATCGAGATGGGGCATCGATATTCCAGAGTAGACTAGTGTATATCTTCTCGACCCATGTGATGGGCGATGGATGATCCCATATCCATTGGTGTTTGACATCAGAGATGGTATGTGGGTGCTCAGTGGAGACTGGGTACACTGAACGGACTCGCCGAGAACTCCCAGATGGTATTACACCTCACGTCAGATGGCAGTTCTCTGGTGACATT
Source organism: Agapanthus africanus (assembly GCA_030015575.1). Taxonomy (NCBI): domain Eukaryota; kingdom Viridiplantae; phylum Streptophyta; class Magnoliopsida; order Asparagales; family Amaryllidaceae; genus Agapanthus; species Agapanthus africanus. The sequence goes on along the minus strand of CM057342.1, from coordinate 505,614,997 downwards.
GGTACAGCTTAGTCTGTTGACCCGAGATCGTCATAGAGTCTTGTGTGTCTCCCACTGTACTTTGATTTCTACCCTACCATGGCTCTACTGAGTCGTACAAACAGGTGGTTTTTGGGTACAGTCCCGATTCACATGGAGGCAATGAGCGATAGGAGGGGATTCGTCTCTCCCGATATTGGGGGTTGATGTTGCGCTATGCTCGACTGGCCATAACTGGAAATCCCTGGCCAGGGTTGCAGTGATTTACTGGTAAGAGGTATCAGTAGTTTCACGCTTGTTATGGACCTTACATCGGCATGACTTATCAAGCTACTGGGGTCTGACATTTACCGCCCCTAGGCGAGATATGCGATATATCAGACCGGACTGTACGGTAAGTGTTACTGGTTGGATTCACAGGAATGCGAGCGGGCTTGCTCGTTGATCTTCTGATCGCTCAATACCCGGGTGGCCGTTACGTTTAGCAGACCGCTTGCGGCTTGTGGGTGTTTGATATGATAATCACCTACTGCCGGCGTATTGACGAGTCTTTAGAGTCCTACACAGAGGTTTCCTGGCTCAAGCGAAACGAAATAGGAGCGCATATGAGATATGTGCGTGACCAAGAATAATATCAGTATGTGATACTGAATTCTATTCTCGCGATTTGTATCATCGGACGGTTATATAAGATATAGCCGGGTTACCGAATCAAATGTTGATTCGATATATTGATACACTTGATATTAGTCGGTTATATGCAGTATGACCGGATCATTTAATCAAGTGTTGATTTAATGATTTAATGATTTAATGTATAATTATATATTTGATATATTACTTTACATTAACTAGTATTTGTTCACTTAAGATGGATTTTCTCACTTGATGTGCACAAGTTGTATATGTGATATATGTTTGTGCACTTGTTTGTATCATGTTTGATGATACATGCAAACTTGGGTTTGTGTATGCTTTAAACCATGTTTAGGTTAATGGTTAGGGTTTTAACTTATTTATTTTATTTATTTATTTTGGTTAAAAACTAAATGGTGGCTTTTCTTTCTTTGCTTGAAGCTTCATGAAGCTTCAAAGCATCTTTGAAAAAGTCTACCATTTTGTTTTATCCTTAACCTAACCATTCACCTAAACCCTAGTTTATTCTCTACAAAAGAAACACTCACCCATGGTTGCAATATGATAAGGCTTCACTTGATTTTCTATTATTATTATTCATTCTTTTCTTTCTTCTTCTTCTTCTTCTTCATGAAATGAAGAAAGCTTTTCTAGAAAATTTCAAGTGATGAAACCAAGTGAGAAATCCAAATCCAAAGTGAACCCACTTCCTATTTCTTCATCCTGTACCACTTGCCATGTTGTATAGGGTGTTTTCTTCACAAGTTTCATGACCTAGTGAAGATGGAGCTTGAGTTAGAGTCGCCTCGACGTAGATCATCTTCGGCACCGAAGTCAACGATCTAGCCCGCTCATTTCTCCGATGAAACCAACGCTAGAGTCCAGGATCCCGATGATCGCAGCGGAGCGACATCATCTTGGAGCTAAAGACGTGGAAGACCAGATCTACAAAGGTTGTAATCCCTTTCACTTGTAGTTAAGTTGTTAACTTGCTTAGTTTCGCCTTACCTCTAGTAACGATCTTGCTTAGGGTTTCTTGGCAATTGAAAAAAATTTGATTTTGGCATGGTTGATCAGTTGTAGAACCTCATGTGTGTGCCTAGGAACCCTACACTTCTAGGTTGACTTGGGATATGCTATTTATCATTTTTCCTCACCTTACAAATCCACACCCATCCCAAATTTGTGTGGCCGAGCCCCCCTTGGCAGCCTAAGACTTGTTCACCTCATTTCACGAAAGAAAAGGAAAGGAAAAGAAAAGAAAACATTATAGAATGAAGTATGGACCTTGTTGACTTTGGAATTGTGTCACTCATTCAAACCTCACTCTCTCTCTCTCTGCCACCCACCCAATTTGGCCGAACCTTCCTCCTACTGCAGCAGCAGCCCCCTCATCTTTTTCACACCATTTCACCTCCAAAATCTCAATGAAATTCATCAAAAATCAAGTCAAAACTCATAGAAATCCCTAATCTATTTCCTACCCATTTTTACTTGGCTATTCTAGTATGGATCTAGTGAACAAGATGGCAATTTGAGAGGCTAGATTGCAAGTTTGATCTATGGTTGTGAGGTATAAATCCTAACCAAGTTACTAATTGTTACTATCATACTTCAATTGAAGCTAATTAGATGCTTAAATAGGTTTTAAATTAAGACTTGGAAATTCAAGATTGTGGTTTGAATTCAAGTTAGGGTTTTAAGTAATGGGATTATGGTTGTGTGATGTATTTAACATCTTAAAGCATTTTAAAATCTAATCTAGTTACTAGTTGCTAATTGTTAGTTTAAAATTATGCTAATTATGCTAATGTTGCAAACTTGGTTTTTAGAAATTGATTAAATAATTGAGATAAAAATAAAATTTGGGTTTTGATGACATTATTAGCATTTTAATTTGTTGTTTAGCAACTTAGATCATGCAAAACTTAGTTTAGTTGAAGATTTGTGAATTTTGCTTCAAAAGTGTTAAAATTGGATAAAATTGCAAACAAGAATTTTGAGTTTTATAAAAATTGATGAGATTAAATTATGGTGATGGTTTGTATGACTTAGTTATGATATTTAGTGAATATTATGGCTATTAGTTTAGTTAAAACATCAAGTTTCGAATTAAAACAGTAATTAAGTGCTTTCTAGGTTTTCGGAAATAAATCGAATTGGTTTATTTTCAGGTTCTTATGAGTTACAACTTATTTCATATATATATTTAGTATGCTGGGAAACCACGAATGGTGCGTTTGAGTTTTTCTCGATCACTCGGCATTTGTACGCCGATGTCGAGGGTTTTTGGGTTGATTTGAGAAAGCAAACCATAGGTTTTGACCTATGTGAGATTCGTGTGTCGTTTTGGTCATGAGTCGGATTTTATTGCGATGCGATGTGTTATGATACGTAGGTACCCACATGAGGGCTTCGTGACGACAAGCAAGCGCGCGGCGATATCGATTTCGGAAAGCGAGGACCAGGTGAGTAGATTTATATCTACGGGGAGAAGTCGGGTGGATGGCGTATAGCACCCCAGCAAATTTATGAGAAATGATGTGATGTGGTAACGATATAGTTTTATATGTTAGTGTGAGATATGTTCACCTAGTAAGAGAAGCCTTAGGAGCTTATGGGTTAGTGTTAGCGGAGAACGGAGGGAGGTTTTGGTTGGTTTCTAAATCGCAACCCTAGAGTAAGGATTTGCATACACGCACACATATACACTTGCATACATCATTTTCTTGTGTGTATATGGGACTATATATATATATGTATATATATATATATATATATATATATATGTATACCTATACATGGATAATGAGGATATTGGATGATAGTCTGGGATGAGTCGATGAGTTTGGGCTTGATGCCACGAGATCGGTGATATGATTTGGATCGTATTATGAGATACGAAATGTGATGATAGCGGATTGGTAGACGATGTGTTTCATACACACGCATTTATATATATGTTGATGATATTAGTAGTGTACTATACTTAGATCAGTACCCCTTACACACGATATGTGATGATGTGGATACCAGATGAATAATAAGATAAATGTGATATTGACCCCTACCCAGTTTGGGTTGCCGTACGATGGATTTACCTTACGAGCTATATATTTATAATAGATCCGCACTCTTTATTTGAAGATGTCATAACAGATGGTGTATCATATAGGATACTATTAAGGCGGGATCACCGACTATTATATAAATAGATATATATCGACTCAGATGTAGGTGGTTTCCGTACCTCTTTAGATTGGTTGTTAGTTAGACATATAGCTCACCTAGTAGATGTCAGATTGGACCCGAGTCATTTCTATTTCCAAAACTGACGAATCGTGAGAATTTTAAAGATATACCAAGGGATACTACAGATATTTTAAAAGATGTATCTTTTCTTAAAAACACCGTAGTTCTTATTTTCAAACACCACGATTGGTACTATTTCAAACGGCAAAACAGTATAATACATGTATAGTAAGGTAGATTCCTTGTTGTTACATTATTATTCATATTCCGCATACTATTGTTGTATTTACTATTCATTTTCCTTATTATATTGTTATCGCCTCATTGCATGTTATTATGTATGTAGTAATTATGAAACCATGCTGTTAGGACACCAGCACCATTACCGATGACGCGTACGCTCCACGTACACTAGCTTGCCGGCTCACACACATCTTCATCGGTAATTGCCATGTCACGTACACTTTAGAAAATACTATTTCAGTGACATAGCTTGCTAGCTGATAGTTGTAATATGTTATAGTTTCCATATGCTAGTTTAATTATTCCATTCATTACATGATATCAGTTGCATCCATATATTCATTGGTTATGCAGTATTATGGAGATTTATGCCGGTATTCACTGTTTATTGGTATCATAATTTTGATGATTTCATATATACGGACACCTGAGATATTGATACTAGAGATTTGAGATTTGAGATATTGAGATTTGATATTGAGATACCGAGACTTATGTTTTGTGTCGATGCTTGACACTGATTTCTCTGTTGCATTCATTAATGATACTTGATTGATATATATATAGAAATCTCATTGATTAAAGAAAACATTTGTTTCATTCATGATATATTCTGTTTAAATTTGTAATGCATTCATACATCATATATCTGATATGTTGCTATCTGAGTCACTGACACGAGCAGGTAGTATTACACTATACATAGCTGGACCAGGATTTTATTGAGGATATTACCTGATATGACCTAGGATAGCATTATGCTTGCGATTTCTTCTCGTAGATGTTTTCTACTCACGAGTTGGCAACTCACCCCCGTTTTGCCACAGTTCCTTGCAGGTTTTGCCGTACAGGTTTCGTTGCGGCTTGCTGGCACACTTTTCCTTCCGGGTTATTGCTTTGGTAGGTGGGTTCTTTGCATCAGGACCACTATTGTTTATTTATTATTTCAGTTATATCTAGAAACTCCATCAACCAGATTGTATATTTGAGAGAGATAGAAAACCAGACCTGTTATGCTTTCGACCTTAGAGTCGCGCGTTGTATTATTATGGTTTTCATGTTGTTTTGAGTTTCCTTTGAGTTTTGATTCTCGCCATTCGGCGTTGTATATTATATCGCTTGCGTGGTTGTGACCGTCGATTGACGAAGAGCTAGCTCCCGCTTGGGGATGCCTTTTTACTTATTTCGTATACTATTCATGTTGTATCCCATTTAGGGCCAGTATTTACAAAGGTGACTCTGCAGAAATTTTCAGAAAATACTTGAGATTTTAAAAATACATACTTCGGCCTATGTTGATTAAAACTACTTCAATTGGTTTTTCCTTCACTCTACTACTTCTTTGGTTTTGATTTCTTGGTTTTGGCTTACTTAGATTACGTACGCCTCGAGACGTTTCGTAATTTAAGTGCCGATCATGTTCCGTACTTTTCGGGTCATGACAAAATTGGTATCAGGGCGTTAGGTTTTACCTTCGGAGTGTAGGATGACCCTTGGTTGATGGAGTAGGTAGCTTGAGTAGAGTGACGTACCGTACGTATGTTCTACGGCATACTTGCGATACGCTACTCCGCTTAAGAAACCTTAGGATGTACATTTTCTTGCACAGTATAATATTCATTCCTATGATCTAGCCTCATCAGTACCAGTTATTGTTTTGTTATCACGGTAGTACAGGCAGAAAGAGCTACGGCTAGAGTTGCGGTCAGCACAAGCTCGTCATGAACGAGGACTGACCAGGGTGTGATTCTAGGGACATACGATTACATAGAGGCGTCATTTCATTGTGTTTTCATTCCAAGAGCGTTTGATGGATCGCTTTTACTAGATTTCTTGGACGTGCAGATCAGCACCAGAGGATAGGGCCACTGCAAGAGGCCAGCCAGGACGTGATGACCTTTAATGCACCATATTTTGATGTTTGAGGCACTGTTCAGCATTTGGACAGGAGATTCAGATGTTGCTGCGACTGACGAGATATCGCCCTAGAAGTTTGGAACTATGCCGCACGAGTTATACTTCGAGATATGATAGAAGGTCGCTAGTCGCCAAGGATAAAAGACTAGGACATGTGATTCATTGCCTACCCCGATGCGAGGTCATCAGATAGATTGATTCCAGCTAGAGACGGCTTCACGCAGGTACGTTGAGAGTCGATAGAGGCGATCGAATGTCAGAAACCCATGTTCCAAGTTTAAAGTATTCGGAAAGGCATGCAAGCAATTCTATGGACCCTCTAGAAAAATGAAACCCTAAATCGACATAATGACCGTGTCAAAGCCTTTGAACCATAGGGTTTGCGGCGGTTCCGCGGTGCCATTAGTGAGGCTTGGGTTTGCCCTTCTATGGCTGGTCCACCGATGCCGTGGTATGTACTCGATACTATTAAACTGTATCCAAGATGTTGAGCTCTTGGGGGATTATGAGGTTTTGACGAGTCGATCAAATGGTTCGACTTCATTCGGATGCTATGTGGTGAGATGCATTTCTTTGGAGACTCCAGATACGAGTTTAGCCATTGGAGCGCATTCCATGCAGCCACGAGGAGACGAGTCCGAATCAGTCGACATTAGAGAAAAGTAGAGTAAGAGGTTCGTATGAGATCTTGATGAGGTGATGTTCCACTCCGCCGACATCAGAGATGTGATACGTAAGAAGAAGCGTTGACTATGGATATATCTTCCAGGAGGAGTCGTGATGAGTATGCAGCCGTTCCGGAACAAGAAATAGATTTGCTAAGGATGATGACTTCCAGGCAGTTCGACAGTAACGAGATTTAGGAGAGACACCGACAAGATCTTTCTGGAAATACTAAACGAAAAGACCAGGACCCAGGAGCAGTCATATGACGCACACCCAGTAGGCCAGATTTCGGCATCATCGACGAGACATGTTATGAATAACCATGATAGTTGACCAGAGATCTTTAGAGGATGTGTCAGAGCGGACTGCTTCCGTTATTGTTTCTATATTGGACCGTTGAGCCAAGGAGCTATGTACTTAGCAATCTGCAGTGAGAGACGAGAGTCTAAGGGCACTAGGCGACATGTCATGATCAAAAGGCAAGTAGATATCTTGCTCTGCTAGTATTGGATGCACCGACACCTTCTCGACTTTGAAGGACGGACGTATTGACGACAGTATTTGTGAGTTGTGATTTTGTGTTTGACTTGGATTTCAGTATCCGTCACTTTGGATTTCAGTATTTTTGGGTGATTTATTTCATGATTGAGTTTTGATGACCGAGTTTCATGATATTTGATTTCATACCTAGGACATACATATGATTTGACTTATGCTTTCGGCATAGTTTTCATGCACTTTTAGCATTTGGATTTGATTTTGTACACGCTGATGCACATGGTTGTGAGATTATATATCACGGTATACCTGATATGGATTTGGATTGAGATGTGTTGTATACCGTCGATTTCAATTTTGATATTTGATATTTGTTTCCGTGCACCTAGTGCACTTGATTTGGATTCTTGCGCATACTTGGGCGCTTGAGACGATTTTGGTGCACACCAGATGCACCAAATCGAGATTTTCGTGCATATCAGATGCACCTGATATTGCTGTCAGGCACACCCGTTGCCTTTGACAGGTCGTTCGTGCACACCCGTTGCACTTAGATTTTGTTTATGTACACATGTATGGCATATTCATGGATTTCGATTTTCGTGCGCACAAGACGCACGTGGCATTCATATATATTTGGGATTGATTTCTTTTGGAGCAGTATATTTTATGATACTTGCTATATGATTTAGTACTGAGCAGGACTAGTCAGAGGATAGTACCAGAGTATATTTTTGCATGCATTGATAGTTATCGAAGGGATTTCCAAAGAGGAGCTATAGTCTCAGTATTTACCTATGTGTCAGGGATGACATGAAACTTTTTAAAAGGGAAACCCTTCTAAATTTTTCTCAAAACGGCGGGACGTGTATGTTAAACAAAAGATATATATATATATAGTTATTTTCTCACAATGGACGTCCGCCACTGTGCAGTGATACACATAACGCACAGCGATTTGAAAAAGGTTTGCCATGCATTGTTTCCAAATGTTTTAATGATATTTACATGTAGAGTTGATTTATATCATATTGATTTTCGTTTTGGATTTAGACATTGATGTCTTCCCCAGGACTCCGATGATTGCGGGATGCTGGATGGAGTTTTGATTTTGAGTTATATGCTTATTTTTCATGCGCATGCGTTATGCTACGATTTGTTTTACGTATTTATGATTTCGGAGCCCCGCCGACTTGATGGTTTCGCTGAAATATTTTAGTATTTGGGGGGAGTTTTAATTTAAATTCTGGGACCGAATTTCTTTAAGGGGGAAGATTGTAATGTTTTGAAAATCGTTTCGGTGAAATTTCGGAAAATCGTTAAAATAAGGGGGTTTTCTGTAAAAAGTCAAAATATAAATATCTTTTAATATAAAATTAAATATACATATTCTAGCTATATAATTGCTAGTATTTGGTGTTTATTGAGCCACTGGTAAAATTTCTAATTTTCTAAAAAAAATTCCGAAATTAATTATTTTAATATTATTTTAAGCCGTCACTAATAAATTTAATTAAGGAAAATTACAAATTGGAATGGGTGATACAAATTTTGTGCATCATAACACATTAAACTAACATGTAAAATATTGTTTTTGAAATGAAATGAAATTGTTAAAATGGTTTTAGAAAATATAAACTATAAAGGCTTAAATAGTGAAAAATAGCTAAATAGAAATTGAGGTATGGTTCTAGGTTGACTTGGGATATGGTATTTATCATTTCTCCTCCCCATACAAACCCACACCCATCCCCAATTTGTGTGGCCGAGCCCCCCTTAGCAGCCCAAGACTTGTTCACCTCATTTCACAAAAGAAAAGAAAAGGAAAAGAAAAGAAAACATTAAAGAATGAAGTATGGACCTTGTTGACTTTGCAATTGTGTCACTCATTCAACCCTCACTCTCTCTCTCTCTCTCCCACTCACCCAATTTGGCAGAGCCTTCCTCCTACTGCAGCAGCAGCCCCCTCATCTTTCTCACACCATTTCACCTCCAAAATCTCAATGAAATTCATCAAAAATCAAGTCAAAACTCATACAAATCCCTAATCTATTCCCTACACATTTTTACTTGGCTATTCTAGTATGGATCTCGGGAACAAGATGGCAATTTGAGAGGCTATATTGCAAGTTTGATCTATGGTTGTGAGGTATAAATCCTAACCAAGTTGCTTAATTGTTGCTATCATACTTCAATTGAAGCTAATTAGATGCTTAATTAGGTTTTAAATTAAGACTTGGAAATTAAAGATTGTGGTTTGAATTCAAGTTAAGGTTTTAAGTAATGGGATTATGGTTGTGTGATGTATTTAACATCTTAAGGCATGTTAAAACCTAATCTAGTAACTAGTTGCTAATTGTTAGTTTAAAATTATGCTAATTATGCTAATTATGCTAATGTTGCATACTAGGTTTTTAAAAATTGATTAAATAATTGAGATTAAAATAAAATTTGGGTTTTGATGACATTATTAACATTTTAATTTGTTATTTAGCAAATTAGATCATGCAAAATTTAGTTTAGTTGACGATTTGTGAATTTTTCTTTAAAAGTGTTAAAATTGGATAAAATTGCAAACTAGAATTTTGGATTTTATAAAAATTGATGAGATTAAATTATGGTGATGGTTTGTATGACTTAGTTATGATATTTAGTGAATATTATGGCTATTAGTTTTGTTAAAATTTCATGTTTCGAATTAAAACAGTAATTAAGTGCTTTCTAGGTTTTCGGAAATAAATCGAATTGGTTTATTTTGAGGTTTTTATGAGTTACAACTTATTTCATATATATATTTAGTATGTTGGGAAACCACGAATGGTGTGTTTGAGTTTTTCTCGATAACTAGGCGTTTGTATGCCGATGTCGAGGGTTTTTGGGTTGATTTGAGAAAGCAAACCATAGGTTTTGACCTATGTGAGATTCGTGTGTCGTTTTGGTCATGTGTCGGATTTGAATGCGATGTGATGTGTTATGATACGTAGGTACCCTCATGAGGGCTTCGAGACGACAAGAAAGCACGTGGCGACATCGATTTCGGCAAGCAAGGACCAGGTGAGTAGATTTATATCTACGGGGAGAAGTCGGGTGGATGGCGTATAGCACCCCCGCAAAGTTATGAGAAATGATGTAATGTGGTAACGATATACTTTTATATGTTAATGTGAGATATGTACACCTAGTAAGAGAAGCCTTAGAAGCTTATGGGTTAGTGTTAGCGAAGAACGGAAGAAGGTTTTGGTTGGTTTCTAAATCGCAACCCTAGAGTAAGGATTTGCATACACGCACACATATACACATGCATACATCATTTTCTTGTGCGTATATGGGACTATATATATATATACATATATATATAGTCCCATATACGTATACCTATACATGGATAATAAGGATAGTGGATGATAGTTGGGGATGAGTCGATGAGTTTGGGCTTGATGCCACGAGATCAGTGATATGATTTGGATCGTATTATGAGATGCGAAATGTGATGATAGCGGATCGGTAGGCGATGTGTTTCATATACACGCATTTATATATATGTTGATGATATTAGTAGTGTACTAGACTTAGATCAGTACCCCTACCCACGATATGTGATGATGTGGATACCAGATGAATAATAAGATAGATGTGATATTGACCCGTACCCAGTTTGGGATGTCGTACGATGGATTTACTGTACGAGCTATTTATTGATGATAGATCCGCACTCTTGATTTGAGGATGTCATATCAGATGGTTATCTATGGGATATTATTGAGGCGGGATCGCCGACTATTATATAGATAGATATATATCGACTCAGATGTAGGTGGTTTCCGTACCCCTTTAGATTGGCTGTTAGTTAGACTTGTAGCTCACCTAGTAGATGTCTGACTGGACCCGAGTCATAACTATTTCCAAAACTGACGAATCGTGAGAATTTTAAAGACATACCAAGGGATACTACGGATATTTTAAAAGACGTATCTTTTCTTAAAAACACCGTAGTCCATATTTTCAAACACCACGATTCATACTATTTCAAACGGAAAACAGTATAATACATGTATAGTATGGTAGATTCCTTGTTGTTACGTTATTATTCATATTCCGCATACTATTGTTGTGTTTACTATTCATTTTCCTTATTATGTTGTTATCGCCTCATTGCATGTTATTATGTATGTAGTAATTATGAAACCATGCTGTTAGGACCCCAGCACCATTACCGATGACAAGTATGCTCTACGTACACTCGCTTGCCGGCTCACACACATCTTCAACGGTAATTGTTATATCACGTACACTTTAGAAAATACTATTTCAGTGATATAGCTTGCTAGCTGATAGTTGTAATATGTTATAGTTACCATATGCTAGTTTAATTATTCCATTCATTGCATGATATCAGATGCATCTATATATTCATTGGTTAAGCAGTATTATGGAGATTTATGCCGGTATTCACTGTTTATTGGTATCATGATTTTGATGATTTCGTATTTACATGAGATTTCTGGATTTGGGGGAAAACCGCAAGAATTTAATAAAAGTTTAGTATCATCATTTTAAAAATGCAAATTGTGGTTTTCTCGGGATGTATGAGTCGTCCACCAAGAGTTTTCATGATTGCTGTTGGATTTGGAAACCCGATTCGAGGAGTTGGTTGAACCGTCTTGGGTACATGGTGGGCCCGGTATGGTACACCGGAGTAAGAAGCTCGAGTTGTATTCGATGAGCCTGGCAGGGAAGCACTACCTACCGGTGATATTATTTGGACTCGTCAGTTATCCGGAGGATACCGGGCGGAGTCATGAGATGGTTATAGGCTGATCCGTTCTGCTGGAGCCCGCGGGACGATCCCGCAGATGATACGGACGCATGAGATATTGATACTTGAGATTTGAAATATTGAGATTTGTTATTGAGATACTGAGACTTATGTTTTGTGTCCATGCTTGACACTGATTTCTCTGTTGCATTCATTGATGATACTTGACTGATATATATATAGAAATCTCATTGATTAAAGAAAACAGTTGTTTCGTTCATGATATATTCTGTTTAAATTCGTAATGCATTCTTACATCATATATCTGATATGTTGCTATCTGAGGCACTGACACGAGCAGGTAGTATCACACTATACATAGCTGGACCAGGATTTTATTGAGGATATGACCTGATATGACCTAGGATAGCGTATGCATGCGATTTCTTCTCGTAGATGTTTTCTACTCACGAGTTGGCAACTCACCCCCATTGTGCCACAGTTCCTTACAGGTTTTGCCGTACAGCTTTCGTTGCGGCTTGCTGGCACACTGTTCCTTCCGGGTGATTGCTTTGGTAAGTGGGTTCTTTGTATCAGGACCACTATTGTTTATTTATTATTTCAGTTGTATTTAGAAACTCCATCAACCAGATTGTATATTTGAGAGAGATAGAAAACCAGACCTGTTATGCTTTCGACCTTAGAGTCGCGCGTTGTATTATTATGGTTTTCATGTTGTTTTGAGTTTCTTTTGCGTTTTGATCCTCGCCATTCGGCGTTGTATATTATATTGCTTGCGTGGTTGTGACCGTCGATTGACGAAGAGCTAGCTCCCGCTTGGGGATGCCTTTTTACTTATTTCGTATATTATTCATGATATATCCCGTTTGGGGCCAGTATTTATAAAGGATACTCTGCCGAAATTTTCAGAAAATACTTGAGATTTTAAAAATACGTATTTCAGCCTATGTTGATTAAAACTACTTGCTTTCAATTGGTTTTTCCTTCACTCTACTGCTTCTTTGGTTTTGATTTCTGGGTTTTGGCTAACTTAGATTATATACGCCTCGAGACGTTTTGTAATTTAAATGCCGGTCATGTTCCGTAATTTTCGGGTCATGACAGGCTTCTAGTTATAACAGCAGAAATTCGTGTGTGAGAGAGAGAGAGAATGAGAGAGAAGGAGATTAAGATGACATGTTATGAATCGAGAATAAATGAAAGTAATTTCGTCATTTTTTGGATGTTTCTTCAAAATATGAAAGAAGGACACCTAATCCTTTAGGTTCTAGTTATAATACTAGAGATATAAGAAAATCTAATATTAAACATAAATAATAAAAATATAAGGGAATATGTGTAACTTTCTTTTTCTCTTCATGCTTTTTGAGGAGGGGAGAGAGATGAAAAGAAGGGGAATGCAGAGAGTGTGTGATGTGGGCAATTTCATGCACGGAGAATTTTTTATCCTTTTTCAAATAACATTTTCTATATATTTCTTAAAAAATTGATTAGAGGACATGTGTTCACCCTTGAGTTTGGATTATAATATTCTAGTATTTTGGACATGTGATACTCGCTTTATATTAATTTTGATCTTATTTTTATCCCTTCTCCATTGTCAGAGCTATCTTTGTTCGATATCATTTTTTTTGATTAAATATTGGCTCCATAAATATTTTTATTGGTGTTGTAGAAAACTCTATAATGGAGACTTTGACTCCATTTATTTGAATTTAAATTTGAAAAGCTGGTGAGAATGGATGGAGGCTATCATTATTACTAATTTGTCTTATTAAGATAACATGGCATTCTCTGATCCATTATAAATGCCAACCTTTTTCTTTCTTTTCTTCTATTCTTAAAAATGACGACATATGAGTGAGCTACAAAAGAGTTGTCATTATAATAACTAGTATTTTACACATATGATGCATGTGTGTATATTTTGAACATCATATATACTGATGCCGTGTATCAAATTTTTTATCTTGGACATTATATGAAAATTTCTAAAGATATCTACAGTTTCTCTAAATTTAAATTAAATGAATGCGGGTAGTGATTTTTGTAGAGTTGAGAAATTCAAGATTTATGCAAAATAACAAAGATTTAAGGGCTCGTGTATAAATTTATAAGGTGTTTACCCTTTGTAGGATCTGATCGTATCGTTAAGAAAAAGGTAGAGTTTAAACAAATAAGTATAAAATTTTGAGCAGTCCTGGGGTTCAAGACATCCGGTAAGCCCAAACATTTATTGTTAATTACACCTATTATTGTAGACAATGTCTAGATGAGATTTTGATTGATCGTGAAAATGTGTCTATGTGTATGTTGTAAATAACCGCAATCAAGACGGTGTCGCAAATAGCTAGCCGCGATGAGTACGGGTCGTCCGCAGGGAAACGATGAACTGCTTTTCTTGTTTTAGACGAGTTGATAGAAAAAGAAAGAATTGTTTTCGTTTTATACTAGAAAGGTTTTAAAAATTTATAATAGAAAGGCTTGTAGGGTTTATAAGATTTAGTAGTTAATGGATAGAGTTTTAAAAATTAATTCTTTTCATCTTTTAATTATTTAATACTAGAGAAATAGCGATGAATATAGATTAGGGTTCTTTGGGGGAATTAGGGTTTCCTTCTACTGACCCTTGTCCTTCCATCAATCTCTATTTATCTCAAGCCCTTAACAAAACGATTATTAACGAATCTCAAATCGTGATCGTGACTATCATGAATTGATAGCGCGTCTGATAAGAGGGTTAATATTCATTTTGCTAAAATTTATAAAAATTAAAATTTTTTAAAGAATTTAAGTGATATTTTTCATCCATTATTCTACCATATCCTATAAACCCTATCAAGTAAGAATTTACTCGATCATGGAGATCAATGAAATAGAAGAAAGGTGGAAGAAAACGGAACCCATAATTAAAATTAAAAATGCAGAAAGTAATGCAGAAAGTAAATGCGGAAAGTAAAATGCGACAAAATTAAAAGAAAGAACTACCTTTATTGATCAAACAGCACATTACAAAATTGCTCGCTGAAAAAGTAAATTACAAAAACCCCAGTTGCTCGCTAGATCTCTCTCGATCGATGGATAGATAGTTCATTTCCTTTCTAGGGATAGTTTGATCATTGATGCTCTCGGTCCTTTTATAGGCTCTGGAATTAGAAATCATAGATGTTATATTAAAGTTTGAAAAGACGATCATGACCCTGAATTTCCACATCCTATGGCTGCCAGACGACCGCGGAACCGCCTCCCATACACCCTTTTGACCGCGGATCCACCGTCCTTTGGTGTGATTGAGCATCTAATTTTATCGTGGCTTCGTCTTTCGATATTTGGAGGTCTTTCCGATACAAAGATTATGAAAATATATCTCTTAGTCTCTGCCGTTGCGATATTCTTCGATTTGCTCCTAATATTCAAAAGATTTGGTTTGGTGAACTGATTTGCTTTGGATCTCCTACTTGTATTTCGGACCTGAGCTAATCTTTTTATAATACCTGCACAATATCTCAAATCATCTTGTTAGTAGCATTTGTTTTATTTGTGATATTATTCCAACCAATTATATGATATGATATCTTAAGAATATTGGGTAGGAATATTTGATATGATTTGTATATTTTAATATGAATATTTTATTTAAATATTATATGCATATATTTCCCTAATTATATTAATTATAAATGAAGAAAAATATGATAATAACCTTTTTACAAATTAACCAACATATATTCTTTATTCACAATTAACACATTTTAGTTGTTAATAATAGTAGGGAAAATGTCCATAAAAATGTGCAGTAAATTTGACTGATCAATACACCCAAACTTATCTTTGATCGTCAAAGCAAACTATTTATTTAAGAGAAAAAGAAAAACCTAGCACACTTTCATAGGCAACACCCGATTGTACTTAGCTCGTGCAACAAGCCGTTAAACCTCTATGTATCCCTAGTAGGAGGAGTGTTGTCTCCTGAGGGTTTTCAGTAGATTACACCCACAAAATCCCAAAATAAAAGAAAGAAGACAAAAATTACATGCAAAGATAAGGAACATATAAAAGAAAAACTTGAAAATAAGAGTTTCAAACTACACTAGCTTTTTAGTTGTCATGAGCCCTATCTTAATGGTTTTAAAAAGATATCGGAAATCACATCAACCCTCACTAAAATACCGTCTTTAGTCTTCCTCCTTATCTTTCCTCCAAATATCGATCATATATCCCTACGTGTGTGTAAAAGACA
Source organism: Agapanthus africanus (assembly GCA_030015575.1). NCBI lineage: Eukaryota > Viridiplantae > Streptophyta > Magnoliopsida > Asparagales > Amaryllidaceae > Agapanthus > Agapanthus africanus. The sequence continues at coordinate 505,598,789 of CM057342.1, read as the reverse complement.
TCCCTACACTTGGAGAATTCAATTCAATCTATCATACCCTTTGTCTATCCTTAGTACTTTTTAGTCGGTGATGTTTTTAGATGGATTTGCTCACACATTCTTCATATGAACATTAATACTTCTTGAGGTACTAACCAACGGATTACCTAATGTGCTTGCTTATTAAGACGTAATTAGTAATATCCCAGTCTTGCAACACTTAAGGCTTAGTAGTGACTCCTAAACCAGTTAGTCTAAGGTACTAGGTGAGAAGGAACCCTCGCTATATATTTTTCATGTTGCCTTAAGTAATTACAAAACCAGTGTTCATTTTCCTGCACCATTTATATTTTGTTAATTTATATATATTTTTCTTCATACTAAGGCTTTTAGGCAAGACTATTTCAAGGTATTCTCTACTATCCCAAGTTTCAAGATGTGTGCAAGTGCGTATAGTAGGGTATCAATGTTCAGAAATCTAGACTCAAGAATATGGACTATTTTTCAGACTTATTTCTATCCGCAGATTAGTGATTTCTTCATCTTACTAACCCTTAGGATAACAGCACATGACCACTTATTACTAGATTCATTTTAAAACTTCTACTTGCTTTTCATAAATCACTTCCTCTCTTTTCATAAGTATTTTTCACTTTCTAACTTTTATTTTAAAATTTATGCAAATTTATGCAATGCAATATTTACATAATATGCGTAGATATATACAAACCATCCATACAAACCATCCCCCCAAACATGTTTGCAGCAGTGTCCTCATTGATGTTGTCCTGTAAGCTCAAAATCTGAAAATTAGGAGGAACAGTTCAATAAGATGGTATAAAGAAGGGGTCAAAAGTGAATGACAGTAAAATCCTCTCCCAAACTTGTTCTTGGCTCACAATCATGCAAAAATTTCTTTTCTTTCAAGAGCCATTTAAAAATACTTTTCTTCTTCCCCCTAAACTTGAGTAAAACAGTATTTTCATTACTAAGCATTGAAATTCAACATAAGAAAGGGGGTTAAATATTATCGGTCTACACAAAGCTTTACAAAGGCCAAAAGTAAAAACCGACCATTCAACTATTTTATCAAGGTAACACCCTGGTTGGTAGAAAATCGTATAACGGATGTACGTGAAGAAGGCTCGAGACTGTATAAGAATGGAGGTTGTATCATGTCTCAAGTAGAAGAAACATAAATAAGAGTACCGAGATGAGATGAAGTGGAGAGACAATAAGAGGTGTAATCGAAAGGTTTTACATATCGGTTGGTAGAGACGAAAAAGTGATGGTGAATGAAAACGAGAATTTGAAAGATAAGGAATGGGTGGAACAGTTGCATTCTCGTATGTGATAAGAAGAAAGGGTGGCGGTTCAACTTCTTCGGCCTCAAAGGGAGGCGCACGAATTTCCGGTAGAGGTTGATTCACCACAGCATCCAAGTCTTCAAGGAATGCAAGTTCTTCGGCGAAAATACTTTCGAAACTTTCATCGATGTTCCGAATGATAATTTCATCGGAAAGAAAGGAATCAGTCGAATAGGTAGATTCACTAGGAAGGTTGAAGTTTCAATGTCAATGTGTTGCGCACTGGGATCAAAACACTCGATTTGTCAGAAATTATGGAGGTAGGAGACTCGAAAAGATTATCTACCTTATTTTCAAAAGAGTTTAAATCAAGTGGTCTTTCAAGAACCATAGAACTCAAAATATCGGAGTGTGATTCATCAAAGCTCGGTGGAAGTGAAAGAAGATGAGAAGAACCAAAGAAAGTGGGTAATGAAATGGATAAACAAACTTAGGTGTCGAGCATGGTTGAACGGAGATAAAGGCTGAATATCGTTTTGCATATCGGATAGGTCGGTGGTAAGAATAGGATCGCTTAAATGTACAGGAAGATGTTCACATTCAATGGAAGGGACATGATGGGTCAGAGAATCCAACTCATCCAACATAGCGAGTTCATCTTCAAAGATAATCTCATCACCGATCTCACTAACACCTTCAGTCAAATCAAATGAATAGTTCTTTAAAAATTCATCAATTATCTTATCCTCAATCGATGGATCACTAGGTTCACTTGATGGAATTGGAAGGTTTGAAATATCAAGTATAGTTGAATAATGATCGTTTTGATTTGGAATAGTGTAAGGCTTTCTTTCACACTCACTATCGGGCAAGTCAAACATGTTATTCTCAGGCACCTTATCAATTAGATTATTAAGCGGTTGATCATAAAATACATTCGCTTAAGGTTCAGGATGGAAGGTGTCGAGATCAAAAGAATTGGTTTTGGTTTGACTTTGATGGATCTCTGGTTCTTTCTCACTACTCAATTCCAACTCTACTTCAAGACTAGACATGGTTTATGAAGAAGTTTCAATAAAGGATTCTTTTTGAACCATCGAACTTCCTAATTGATGTTCAGAAGTACTGTTTAGATAAGGTGCAGCAGTTCAGTATGGTGGGAATGTGTTTAATTGTTGGCTACGGGCGAGTTCAATGTGTTCCGCAATAGAAATTGGTTTACGAGTTGCCACATTAGCCTCAAAAGAAGTATCAACATGAGAAGGTGTGAAAGTTTGGTACTGGTGATAAGAGGTAGATGGGTGTATCCAATTTTCATAAACAGGATTAGGATCAATATTGTGATATGAAGAAGATTGAGATTGGGTGGTTAGTTAGCGATTGGCTTTTGTAATTTGCTCAGCAATGGTCATGGGTGTAAAAGTTGTCATATTCGCCTCAAAAGGAGTATCAATATTTTCATATGGAAATGATTGTGATTGTTTTCCTAATGGTTTTGGATTAGTGAAAGGTATGAACTTTTGGCTACGGGCCTTCGCAATATGCTCAACAATGAACATGGATTTATAAGTTTCCTCATTAGCCTTAAATGGATTATCAGCATACGAAGGTGATGAATTTTTACACGGTTGATAGAAATTTGAGTGAGGTGTCCAACTGTTATTTCGAGAGCGTTCGATCCTATCCCTTAAAGAAACGGTGGTGTCGGAATTCGTACCAAAGCAATAACGATATAAAACAATATATGGTTGTGTGTAGTAAAACTCACCAAGAGTTGCTCGGTTTGGATTACCTATCTGAAGAGAGTGAAAAGAAAAGAGGGTGATAATATTATTTTTTTTTAAAATTTTTGAAATTGTTTTGCTTTGAAAGTGGGAAACGACTCAATCAATCACAAACGTGCACAAACAATACTTAGAACTAGGGTAGCATAGGTCAAATCACTAAAACGCTCCTAGACTTCCAACGGACAACACGTAGGATAAATCCTCTAATACCTCCTTATCAATCTGGTAGCCAGGTAAGTGCCAAGTAAATGGGAGGTATCCGCTATACGAATCACCGAAATAGCGGGCCTAATTAAGTAAAACACTTTCCTTAGTCATACTAGCCTTAGACACCACAAGAAAAATACGGATAAGCAATAAATTACCTACGACCCTCTTTCGTCCTAATTGAGCGCGATTGTCCTTAGAGGCTTGGTCTAGATTTTTTTTATTCAAGTAGGGTGATGCATATGGTTGTTTGTGATTTGTGGGGCGTAGGAAAGGTGATAAAATCCCCACCTAATCTGAATTTGGGTTTATTGCCGCTTAATGTCCGGTTTAAATATGCAAAACAAACCAAAATAAAAAACACGCAAAAAAATTTTTAGCGGTGCTGTTTGCAAAGAATTCTGCAGGTAAAAATAGTTTATTGGAGCTTTAGAGGAGAGAGGAAGACAATAGGAGAATACCAGAGAGATTTGGGGGCCCAACTCCTCACTATGGCTGCGCTTCCGCCGCCAAAAGCACCTTTGGGTCACGATTCCGCCGCCGTTTAATGAGTTCTTCTTTTCAAACTTCTTGAGAGCACTCCAATGTTCCTCTGGTCTAAGTTGAAAGTCTCTGAATCTTTGTTGGCTTGATCCAATTACTCCAGATTTCCTTGCAAAACTCGCACAAGAATCGTTAAAAACACAAAATGTGATTTTGGTTCTCTTTTATTTTATATTTGTGGTTTTTATTAGAAATCAACCCGAATAACAAGAAAAATATTACGATCATTTTCCCGTCAACGGCGCCATTTGATTGATTGTGAAAATGTTTCTATGTGTATATTGTAAATAACTGCAATCAAGATAGTATCACAAATATCCAGCCGTGATGAGTATGGGACATCCGCAGGGAAACGGTGAACTGCTTTTCTTGTTTTAGAAGAGTTGATAGTAGAAAGGTGGAATTGTTGTCGTTTTATACTAGAAAGGTTTTAAAAGTTTATAATAGAAGGGCTTATAGGGTTTATAAGATTTATTAGTTAATGGATGGAGTTTTAAAAGTTAATTCTTTTCATCTTTTAATTATTTAATACTAGAGAAATAGCGATGAATGTGGATTAGGGTTCTTGGGGGGATTAAGGTTTCCCTCTACCGACCCTTGTCCTAATTGATCTCTATTTATCTCAAGCCCTTAACAAAACGATTATTAACGAATCTCAAATCGTGGTTATGACTATCATGAATTGATAGCGCGCCCGATAAGATGGTTAATATTTATTTTGCTAAAGTTTATAAAATTTAAAACTTTAAAAATAATTTAGGTGACTTTTTTCATCCATTATTCTACCATATCCTACAAGCCCTAGCAAGTAAGAATTTACTCGCACATGGAGATCATTGAAGTAGAAGAAAGGAACCCATAATTAAAATTAAAAAAGCAGAAAGTAAGTGCAGAAAGTAATGCAGAAAGTAAATGCAGAAAATAATGCGGAAAGTAAATGCAGAAAGTAATGCGGAAAGTAAATGTAGAAAGTAAATGCAGAAAGTAAAATGCAACAAAATTAAAAGAAAGAAATACCTTTATTGATCAACTAGTGCATTACAAAATTTCTCACTGAAAAAGTAAATTACAAAAACCCTAGTTGCTTGCTAGATCTTTCTTGATCGATGGATAGATAGTTCGTTTCCATCATAGGGATAGTTCGATCATTGATGCTCTCGATTCTTTTATAGGCTCTGGAATTAGAAATCCTAGATGTCATATTAATGTGTGTGAAAAGACAATCATGACCCTGAATTTCCACATCCTACGGGTGTCAGACGACCACGGAACTGCCGCCCATATATCTCTTTGACCGCGGATCCGCCGTCGTTTGGTGGGATTGAGCAACCAATTTTCTCGTGGCTTCTTCTCTCGATATTTGGAGGTCCTTCTGATACAAAGATTCTAAAAATATATCTCTTAGTCTCTGCCGTTGCGAGATTCTTCGATTTGCTCCTAATATTCAGCAGATTTGGTTTGGTGAACCGATTTGCTTTGGATCTCCTAATTGTATTTCAGACCTGAGCTAATCTTTTATAATACCTGCACAATATCTCAAACATCTTGTTAGTAGCATTTGTTTTACTTGAGATATTATTCCAACCAATTATATGATATGATATCTTAAGAATATTGGGTAGGAATATTTGATATGATATGCATATTTTAATATGAATATTTTGTTTAAATATTATATGCATATATTTTCCCTAAATATATTAATTATAAATGAAGAAATATATGATAATAATCCTTTTACAAATAAAACCACATATGTTCATTATTTATAAATAATACCTTTTAGTAGTTAATAATAGTAGGGAAAATGTCTATAAAAATGTACAGTAAATTTGACTGATCAGATACCTTGTTATGCATATTGTAAATCACACTAGTTTAATAAAAGATCATGATTCATATGTATTTGCCAAAGAGAAAAATATATAAAGAAACATCAACATGTCATTTCATTCATATCACTTTTGTTACAACTTTCCACATGAATACTTCTTTTAAATTTGTATAAAGAATTACAATTACATCATTTAAAATACATGGGCAAAAGACACATTAAAGTAGCCTTCAAAAGAAATATGGGGGAGTTTCTGTTATCAGATGGGGACCCAACCATTTGGTTAGTCCTACTCTCGGATGGGGATTTGACTATCAGTTGGCCCCCACCATCGGGTGGGTAGCCGATGGTCGGGTGGGTCCTACTATCGGGTGGGACCCTGAAATGCCCGAGGTAAGTATTCAGTACATATAAGTCCTAGAGGCAATTATTTTAATTGTTGGACATATATATGTATAAGACAGTCTTGCTCAATATGATAATATACTATTTGGTTTGCCTTTATCATTCATGTGTATAGTTTCTACTTGTAATTACTATCGCTAATACAGGTTGATAAAGCCCGTAGGATCTTTGCATGACTCTCAGGATTATGATAAAGATCATACTAGTAGGACCTGGATAGTCTATAAGCACATTCTTCAATGTTCCTAGTCGAGAGAGTATCAAGACCGGGCATCGATACTCTAAAGTTGACTAGTGTATACGTTTCTTGACCCTGACCGGGGCGATGGTTGTTCCCATAGCCATTGGTGTTTGACACCCAAGATTGTATACAGGTGCTCATTGGAGAATGAGTTTCACCGAACGGACTCACCATGAACTCCTGGATGGTATTATACCTATCGTCGGATAGCAGTTCTCTGGTGGCATGAGTACAGGGTAGTCTATAGACTTGAGATCGTCATAGTGTCTTATGTGTTTCCAATTATGCTTTGATTATTACCCTATCACGGTTTTAAAGAGCCGTGAAAACAGGTTTTAGTTGGGTACATTCCCGAACCACATGGAGGCAGTGAGCGATCGGAAGGGTTTCGTTTTTCCCGGTTGTAAGTCGATGTCACTCACCACGCGGGTTCGCGGGGAGGTGGAGTTTACAAAATATGATTTTCTTGACTTGCAACATCGACCTAAACTCTAGGACCTTTACGGAAACTTTAACTAGCTATACTACTCGGAGGTTTTAACTACTGTGTTAGAGTTTATACCTTGTTGAATCTACTCCTTAGCTTGAGCTCCTCGAAAGTGCGGATCTAGCTCGGTTTTCGGCCATGTTGTGTCGAAGATGATCCACCCGAGAGTATATGGTTTAAGCTCCAACCATTAAACCGAGGTAACTAAAGTACATAGTTCACTAAACTAGGTAGCTTAGGAGATTTAGAGTTTTTATTGGAGTGTTTTATCTCAAGTGACCCTAAGATTCACAACCCATGTGAGGGTTAGGGTCATGAGGAAGAAGGAGGGGAAAAACGGAAAGAGAAAAGAAATTTGCAAATTAACAAGTGTAGACCCAAGTGAAGAATGGCTCATGATTATTTTCTCATGAAGCATGGATTATTTTCAATAGAAAATAACAACCATGCTTCAATAGTATACCCAAACACATAAACAAATGAATAAGCCATGCTTCACTCTATGCCTCAAATATCTCCATTTTCCACCTCATTAATCTATTTCCATAAATAGATAAATCCAAATATTGAGGTGTCCCTTTCTAGAAGCATCTCTTGTGAAATTACAAGAATGCCCTCATCGTATATGCATACCCGTATTCGTACTGCAAAAATACGAATACATTGAGATAATAATAATCCAATAACATAATACTAGAATCTGGCTTAAACTAAAGCCTACTAGTATTATCCGTTCGAACAACATCCGTGCAACTAGTACACATATATGATCGGAAGCCTGAACATAAAACCATACGGCCTCTACATCATTTCGCCCGAACAGGGAAACCCTCTGTGTGGGACTCTAAAGACTCGACAGTATGCTGGCAGTGGGTTTAACCACAAGTCCGTCAGTGGCACTAGCTGTACGTAATGGCTACCCAGGTATCTGTCGATAAGAAAGCTAAGGAGAAAACTCATCCGAACTCCAACTGAGCCTATCTGTGACAATCCCTGTACAGTCCGGTCTGCTCGTCTAAGAGTATCGCATATCGGGCCGAAGGGGGTGGTAACCGTCAGATTCCTAATAGTGAAATAAGTCATGTCGGTGTAGAGCCCAATACACCCTGAGAAACTACTGGTGTACCTACCAGTAAATCTCGCTTGCCCTGGCCAGGGACTTTGTGTATTAGCTATCCGAACACAGCGCGATATCAACTCCTAATATCGGGAGAGACGAATCACATCTAACCCCTACTGTCTCCAAGTGTTTTAGGACTGCACCCAACTACTACCTGTTTGCACGACTCATTTGTAGTAGGGTAGTAATCTAAGTACAGTGGGAACACACTCGAGACGAATAGTGATGTCAAGTCAATGGATTAACCTGTACTCATGTCACTCGAGGACTGCTAACTGATGATAGAATAATACCAACCAGCAGTTCTTGTAGGGTTTTCTAGCACGGTAGCAAGTTTTCGGGAGGCATCGTCCATGCCATTTTTTAAAATTTTGTCGTTCTAGTAAACCCAAACCCTAGAATCGTAACAAGAAAACCCGACGAAACATAATGTAAACACTTTACATCTAAAGTGAACAAGGAATTCAACCTTTGTAGACCGGTCCTTCACTTCAATAGCTCCGTATAGTAGTCCCTTCACTGCGATCACGAACTCCCGGACTCTGGAGAGGCTCCCATGAAGAAACGAACAAACTTGCATCGACGTCTTCGAGGCCGAAGATGATCTAGGTCGAGGAGACACTAGCCCAAGCTATCTCTTCACTAATGGTGAGATTAGTGAAGCAAACACCGCAAACTAAATGGCAAGTAGTAGAGGATGATGAAGTAGGAAGTGGGCTCACTTTAATTTTATTTTTCTCACACTAATTCTTCACTTGGAAAAAACCTAGCAAGCTTTTTCTTTTGTTAAAGGAAAAGAAGAAATGAAACTCATGAGAGTGTGAGGTTACAATTGCAACCATGGGTGAGTTAGTGTCATACCTAACTCATGTAGAGAATAAACTAAGGTCAAGGGTTAAGGTTGGTTAACAAATATCTTAAGGAATGACAAAAGAGTGGACTTGGTCAATGTTCTAAAAGCTTCATCCAAGCATGAAATATTGACTAAGTCTTCACTATTTTGTGATAACTTAAGTGATAAATATCAAACCCTAGCATGGTATAAGTCTCAAACATTCATGTTGCAAGTGTAACCTAGCATGACACAACAATATATATCACATATATATTTTGTGTGCAAATAGAAAACAATACATATATCACATATATGTAAAGTGTATCAAATGTGAGAAAAGAAATCTTAAGTGAGCTAATACTAGTTAATGTAATGTAGTATATCAAATATATAATTATACATTAAATTATCAAATCAACACTTGATTTAATAATCCGGCTATATCACATATAACCGACTAATATCAAATGTAACATCTTATCGAATCAATACTTGATCCGATAACCCGGCTATATCACATATAACCAATCATGTCACACATCATGAGAATAGAATGCGGTATCACATACACGCATTAATCTCGGTCCCGTACATATCACATATGTTCTCCTACTCCGTTTCGCTTGAGCCAGGAAACCTCTGTGTAGGACTCTAAAGACACGTCAATACGCCGGCAGTGGGTGATGATCATATTAAACACCCACAAGCCATAAGCGGTCTTCTAAATGTAACGCCCACCCGGGTATTGAACGATCAGAAGATCAACAAGCAAGCCAGCTCGTACTCATGCGAATCCAATCAGTAACACTACCGTACAGTCCGGTCTCGTCGTCTGATATGTCGCATGTCACAGCCTGGGGGTGGTATAACGTCGGACCCCAATAGCCTAAGATGTCATGCCGATACAAGGCCCATAACGGTTCGAGAAACTACTGTTAACACTTAACAATAAATCTCAGCAACCCTGGCCAGGGATTTCTAATTATGGCCAATCGAGTATAGCGCAACATCAACTCCGAATACTGGGAGAGACAAAACCCCTCCTATCTCTTATTGCCTCCATGTGACTCGGGACTGTACCCAAAAACCTCCTTTTTGCACAATCTCTTGACCGTGGTATGGTGGAAATCAAAGCACAGTGGGAATCACATAAGACTCTATGACGATCTCGGGTCTACAGACTAACCTGTACCAGTGTCACGGGAGAACTGCTATCCGACGATAGGTATAATACCATCTAGGAGTTCTCGGCGAGTCCGTCTAGTGTACCTAGTCTCCACTGAGCACCCGTATACCTTCTCTGATGTCAAATACCAATAGATATGGGATCATCCATCGCCCATCACAAGGGTCGAGAAGCGTATATGCTTGTCTACTCTGGAGTATCGATGCCCTGTCTCGATACTCCCACGACTAGGAACGTTTGAAGAATGTACTTATCGACTACCCTGTCCCCGCTAGTATGATCTGCATCATAGTCCTGGTAGTCAAGTACTCATCCTAAGGGCTTTATCAACCTGTAATAAAGAGACAATAAGTGTACATGTTAAGATAAAGAGCAACCAGATAGCATATACTATCATATTGAGTAAGAAAGTCCTTCCTATATATGTCCAAGCATCCACCACAATATACATCCCATGTACAGTAATGGCCTCTAGGGCATACATATAACTAACAATCTCCCACTTGCACTAAGGCCATCTGTTGTAGTATCCAATACCGAACAATACAGTAGTGGTTGTAGTATCCCATACTCAACCGTCCCATAGAAGTCTCTCTAGGGGTAAGGCTTTTGTGAGTGGATCCGATGTATTATCCTTTATGTCTACTCTCCTATCCTCGATCCCTTGGAGATCAACCATCTCCCTGATCTGGTGATACATGCCTCAGAATATTTCTGGAATGATGATGGGAACGGTGTTCCTAGGCCAAAGCCACAACTCCATTGTTGTCTCAAAAACTCTTATTGGATGCTCAATGGTAGGAACCTTGTTCATCTCATGAACAAGTAATGCCTAGACAACCACTTTGGCAGCATCGTTGGTAGCAATGTATTCAGCCTTTATCGTCTAGTATGTCACGACATCTAGCTTGGAACTCTTCCAACATACCGTCCCTCCACTGAGGGTAAAGACAATGCCTGTGAGTAACTCTCAGTCGACCTTATCACTCTGGAAGCTTGAACCAAGAACTTTCTTTTAGTGATTCTCAAGTACTTAAGAACGTCCTCCACAGCTCTCTAGTGATTCTCCTAATATTCGATTGATTCATGATCACTACACCTATTGAGTCAGCTACATCTGGCCTGGTACATAACATCACATACTCTGATAGAGCCTACTGTCGAATCATAGGGTATCCCTTGCACGCGAGCTCTCTTTAAATCAGTCTCGAGAGAAATCTTTTTGGAGAGAGTGATCCATGAGTAAGTGGGCGAACCACCACGCTTAGAATCGTCCATACTAAACCCCTTTAGTATGGTGCTTACATACCTGGATTTGGGACACTCCCAACATCCACTTAGATCTATCTCATAGATCATAATCCACAAGATATAGTAGGTATCATCCAGATCTTCCTTTGAGAATCATCGTGATAAGAGGAGCTTGACCGATTGTAGCATAGGAAACCATTTCTATCAAGAGTATGTCATCTACGTACAATACGTATAATACAACCTTACTCTCTACAACATTCTTGTATATACAAGGTTTATCTACATTTTTTATGAAGTCAAACTCTTTGATTTCCACATCAAAACAGATGTTCCAACTCCGTGATGCACACATTGATCCTGATGGACTTTAGCACAGCTTTGAAAATTTCAACTTTTCTATTTACACCAATAATCTTCTCAAGATCCATTTGCTCCCAATGGGTTTTACCCCTTCAGGTGCAACATGCAAAGTCATACTTTGTTGGTGTACATAGATTCCATCTTTGATCGCATAGCATCCAGCCACTTCACTGAGTGCCCACTCGTGATGGCCTGCTTGAACCTAGTTGGGCCATCATCTTATGATGCAATCCTCGCTCCCACTGTCACCGAGAAGACCGCAGTATATCTCAAGTGGATGACAAAACCTACCAGATTTGCGGAGAGGCTGAGGTTCGTTGGAGACTATTGAATCCTTTGGTTTCACCAAATCATCAGCTGTTATTTTGTCTAGCTATAACTCCTTCCAGTTCTACCTCATGTCCACAAATTTCATCACAAGAAATTCCTTTTCTAAAAAGGTGGCATGCTGAGAAACAAAACACCTTTCATTCCTCAGTTAGGTAGAAGATATACCATCGTAAATGTTTGGAATATCCTGACAAACTTATACAGAACTGACCTTACCTCGAGCTTGTCAAGATTCTGCCTTTCAACATAGGCCGGACAATCCCATATCTTAACCCGTTTAAGACATGGTCTATTCCCATTCCATATCTCATATGTAGTGGTAGGCCTTGATTTGGTTCGAACCCCATTCAATAGGTATGCAGCTTCTTAAGTACATAACACCAAAAGAAAATAGGATCATAGAGCGCGCTATATCTCATAGGGTGCGATACCTCCAGCCCGATACACCGTTTTGCTGTGGTGTATATGAAGGAGTAAGCTGAGAGAGATGAAGTCTTCAAGAAAGGGTGCATCATTCTCTTCATGGAGCCTCTCTAGATTCTGGGTACTTGATGATCGCCATAGTCACATAATTCACGAATTATTCACGAATTCGCCGAATAATTCATGAATTATGTGACTGCCGATTAAATCTGCGAATTATTCGCCATCACCGAACGTCCCGAATTATTGCCGAATTATTCAAAAAACAGCAAATAATTCACGAAATCAAAATCTAGCATCTCATATATTAATTTTATATTAATTTTTTGCTCGAAATCCTTCACGAACATTTCCCGAACACTAACCGAATTTTTCCCGAATACCTGCCGATTTTTTCCGAATAGTTCTCCGAATTCGAATTTTCGACATCGCCGAATTATTGCCGAATCATGAATTTGTGACTATGATGATTGCAGCGAAGGGACCTCAACATGGAGCTTATGAAGCAAAGGAACGGACTACAAAGGTTGTAATGCCAAACTCTTAGATGTTAAAGTGTTAACATTCTAGTTTTGTTTGATTCTCTATTTAAAGTTCCTATGTTTAGGGTTATCTATAATGGCAAAATTTGAAATTGGCATGAGAGATGCCACCTGAAACCTTACTGCTGTTGTAAGTATCCCAACAGTGGTATCTGAGCCTAGCTAGAGAATTAGACATATAAGTGTAGGATTATGAAACCGAAACAACTCCGAAACACCCGATATCAAATCTTGGTTTCTGTCGATTTTTAAATGAGCTCTAAAAATTTTCCAAATAAGTGCAGAATGATGTATGAGATACATTATGAACATGGCCTAAACCCCACCCTCCTGCTCGGATTTTGGTCGAGCACATGGCCAAGAAATCCGAGCAGGCCGGCCCCCAGTGTAATCTGGGCTACTGGTTTGGGTCATGTTCAAGCCTCTGGAGTTTGGTACTTTTGGTGTTGTTTATTTTGGCTAAATTTGCATGAGATGTTTATTTACTCAAAAGGTAATTCGGAGTGTTTTGTATTCGCAATTCTAGCATTTTTTCGGTTTGTTTAGACAGTGTTAAAAAGTTTGAACGGATATCAATAACAACCTTTTTCCCCAGCCGGAAAATTTCCAAGTGTTGGATTTTTCCTTAGTTAATGAACATTCAAAGTCGTGCAAGTAACGCAGTGGACCCTCTAGAAGAACGAAAACCTTAACTCGATTATGTGACCGTCAGAACCGCCTCTAAACCCTAGGGTTTGTGGCAGTTCGGCATTGCCACATGTGAGGCGTTGGTTTGACCCTTCTACGGCTGGTCCATTGGTACTGTGGCATGTGATGGATGCTTTTAAACTAAGTTCAATTGTTGAGCAAATAGGGAAATTTTGGCTGTTTGTTGATTCGATTGGAAGGTTTAACGCCGTCTATCTTTTTCTGTAATGTGATACAATATTTGGAATTCACATCTAGTTATAAGATAACTAATTTGAATGTTATAAATCTAGCAGTTTAGTCTCATTTGATCGGTTGCCACGGGATTTTGATGTGATCAAAAGGCCGTCGCAATCACGTAGCGTACGCGGATACTCGCCGGGTAAACTTAATAGATATCCACACCCCATAGCCCCGACCAAGTGACTGTAGGAGAACCCCGTCGCCAAAAGCATCCGTTCGGGTGCTCACAGCAGCGGTGTTCCGCCTTAGTGCACTTCGTCGACGGCATCGGAGCGTGCGGCCGTCTACTAAAGTTTCTGACGAGTATTCGATCAGGATGTGAGGAATCTTGTTGAATTGCCTGACTTGATATTGAAAAGTGTTTTCGACATCCAGACTAAAATGCGGGGTTTATAATTGTTAGGCATGCGATGTCTAAGGAATTCATTTGGTTAGGCATGTGATGTCTAAGGAGCTTGCGGATTCCAACTGTTGTAGTTTTACACTTTCTTTTCTGCGACCGTAAGTGTAATATATGGTGTATCGCCGGTTTCGTTGCTATACATCAACGAAAATTGGGATACGCATTTTTACTTACGTTGATGACATGTGATGTTATGTGTTGCTGTGATATGTTATATTGGATCGTCGTGTTGTGAATAGCCGGGGGTTTTATGTGAGTTGAGAGTTTTCATTTTCATTCATGTAAAATTCATTGTATGTAATATTCTTTTATTTGGGCACTTCCGGGTTGAGGATGATGTCACGAATGTATATTATTTACTTTTCTGCAATAGGATAGACCCAAGGCGGGGAGCACAAGTAACCGGGTTCTAGGGTCCAGTGGGAGGCCATCTCGAGGAGTCGAGACCGGGTGTCCTAACTCTAGAATTGGTAGGGTTGCTTGTCGCTCTCGTAGGGGTCTCGGGGTGTGGGATTGGCTATTCATCACGACCGTGGAATACGTGTTTTATACAGGCTCGCATTAAAACACGGACCTCCTAGTATATCCAATATTTCATATATTTCTTCTGCTGCGATATCTGTGATGTGATCATTTGATATGTTGTGATGAATACAGGATATAGTATATGTGATATATTATATAGACGTTGCTTATGTTTTACACCCACGCTAGCACTGCCCCACTCTGCCGTTAGTTACCTAACCTAACGGTGCACAAGGGGACATCGAGGCGAATGCGGATGGTATAAGCGTACGTTGTATTTATCTATGATGTTTAGGTAAAATTAAATGATGGGACTTCATTAATGAGATTAATGAAATAAAAGAAACCTAAAGATGTTGTGGAATCGAATTTTCAAAAACAGGTAGCTCTAGTTGTTGCTTTGCATAGCGGTGTTCCTTGTAGAACATCCATCACCATATTCGATAAGGAAAGAGCCAAGATCCTTTCACCGGGAGTGACCTCTTTAGCGAAACTAGCATATGCTACAAACTCGGTTTGTCTTTTGATTGCTTTTATAGTTTTTGCTTTGCATTGTGGTATTGTGAATATCTTGCACCTCATTCGACGAGGAAAGAGCCGAGATCCCTTCACCGGGAGTGACCTCTTTAGCAAAACTAGTAAAGGCCTAAAAAACACTCCATTTAAATCATTTGATTCTACAACGATATCAAGTTCATTGCGCAAAAGGTTTTCTTAAAAACCTGTCATAGCCCTCCGTCATTTCAGATAAGTATTTCATAGTATTCGTGCTATGTTTGTTGGCCTGCATCAAGGCATAGTGTGCGGTAGCTATTTATGCTTATCTGCTAAAGCATATGATGCAATTGAGTTAAGGTAGTTGTGTGACTTTGTTGGCCTGCGTCAAGGGTCATGCGGGTGGGTTTAATTCAATCGGGAAATGTATGGGTTGAACTTGACTAGCGGACTATGGTTTGTTGTCCTGCGTCAACGTCATAGGACGCTACAGGTGTAATATTATTGGGAATTTCAAGTGTTGAAATTTGCAATGAGATTGCATATCTCCTAAGAGATAGTTGGATCCCGATACCCGCTGCGAGTAAGAGTTACTCCTGGGAGAGTTTTACACATTACAATTAGCCGATCAAGTAGGTGTCTAGAAAGGTGTCAAAGGGGTTACGCCTCTGGGAATACGAGGTTTATTTTAATTAGGTCCATGCGAAAGCACGGGGAACCTCCCTCAAAGTATCGACACTGGCCTGGCTGAAAAATTGACGAACTTGTAGCGTGTAATTAATCCCGGCTAGTCTTTCCTTTTAGGGTTTGAAGGAAGATTTGACTAAAACAGTAGGAGCCATCCTGATTAGATATATTAATAACCAATCTAATCTTGCAAGAGCATATGCTGAGTGTTTTCTTCTCTCTCTCTCTAGGTAGTGACATGTCACGCCTTAATCAAGATAATAATACGGATGTATTGACCGAACCCGCTTGTTATACCGAGCTAGGGAACGTTGGTCCCGCTCCAACTTTTAATTATTATAAGACCGAGCAGGAAATTAGGGACAGAATTCCTGTGCCGCCCAAACGAAGAAAGTTTATGCTGATGCATCTTCTTCGGGTGTGTTCATTACCGAGAAATGTTTCTCAGTATCCTTTACGTCCTGGGTATGAGATACCGGACCAGGATCCCACATATGTAATATGTTATATAGGCTACTGAAAGGTAGAGAACTGAGAAAGGGTGATAAGTTTTAAGAGTTAAAAATGCTGCAAATGTTGCAGCCAAATATATTGGCAGTTATCACCCTGTATTACCAAATACATTGATTCTGAACGAATGTTATTAGATGCCGAACCTGACATACAATATCATATCGGTCTCTTTATTAGTAAAGAAGGATATAATTTTCTATTGTTGGATATTGTGTTGAACATTTTCCTATATCAAGAGTTGATCGGTTCAGACACATTATCTAAAAGCGTCGACATTCTAAATCAAACCACAGTTCTTAACGTTTAGAACACTGTCACGACCCGAATATTTCGACTCGTGACCGGCACTTAACCACGCTACGTCTACAGGCGTAACGCGACTAAGTAAGCCGAACCCAGAAATCAAAACCGTTTAAAAATAGTGAGTGTTGAAAACATTTAGTTAAAACATTTAGAAAACCTTAATTAGTTCAATAAGTTCGTTTAAAATTACTTAATCATTTAAATCATTTCCTTTGTAAAAGTAGCCCCGAGACCGGGTATAAAAGAGGATATGGGTAAAAATGTGATATAATGAAACAAAACATTCCCAAACGGGAGCAATCACGCCCAACGGCGTAAACCATCATCACAAGAGTAATATACGACGCCATAGCGAAGAATGAGCAATAAGTAAACATCACAGAATATAAACTGCATATAAAAAAAACAGTCGGTTCCCACGAGCTCGACACCAGAATACAAAATATACATCATCGTCCTCACACAGTATCTAAGTCCAGTACATAAATGGTAGATGGAGAGTACTAGATACAAAAAGGGATACAATAAAAGTAATCAGATACCACAACCCACCTAAATGCAAAATAGCTCTCGCCGCAACTGTAGTGGTATCTGTAGCCAAAAGATGCAAAAGACAGCCTGCCGCGACTATGCTGAGGGCAACCTGCAAATACTGTGGCACAACGGGGGTGAGTTGCCAACTCGTGAATAGAGATAACATATAAAGGTAATCGCGAGCATGCACGTATTGCGCTACTCTAACAAATGACAGCAGATGATATCAATGCGTGATAAGCAGTATGTGCAATAATCAAGCAGATGCTCTGTCAGGTAAAATAACTACAGGATGAGATATATGGTAATCAATGCTGAGCATGGGATAAACAACATCTACACGGAATATCAACGTGGAAAACAATCGGTGCCCACAACTGCACCCAAATCCCAAATAACTCAGGCGCCGGCACACCCATCGGCCCTCAAACCCTGTAAATCTCTGAGAAATCACGAGTGCCCAACATCGGCACCCAAAATATCATAAAATACTCGTGTCCAGCATCGACACGCAAATCCTCATATATCGGGCTCCGTCAGCCCGGATCAGCCCACGGGCTCCGTCTGCGGTATCGGCCCTCGGCCCCGGCAGTACGGATCATCCTGCATCCATCTCTCGACTCTGGTCAGTATCCTCCGGATAACCTCCAGGTCCAACCAATCACCGGTAGGTACTCGCCACCCTGCCAGGCTCATCGTCTACTCCACGAAAAACATTTTTCGCCCCGGGGAACCATACCGGGTCCACCACGAACCCGCAAACGGATCATCCATCTCCTCGAATCGGGTTTCAAGCACACGTCTCAGCACCGAGAAAACGCGTGGTGGATGCACCAAAATATCGTATCACGAGGAACCTGGTTTTAAAATAGTGCATCTTTTCTTAAAAATTCCACGGTCCTCAAAACCAGAAATCACAGGAAAATCCAACACCAAGAAGTAAATCCAATGCGATGTGCTATGTACATCAATCCATGATATAGGTATAAGGGAAAACCGCTTTTAAAATTAGTTTCCGTTTTTAAAGATATCATGAGGCTCCCAACTACCATGAATGTCATATCGAATCATATATGAAATGAACTACAGCAACATAATCATGGTAGTTCTACAGTGAGTGTGTCATGGCAATTACTAACAGTGTGTGTGTAGCATGCAGATTAGTGCTTGTGCAACATGAACCGTTAGTAATAGTGCGGTATTCTATCAATTCTAAGCATACATACAGCAGGGAATGCAATATGCAATGACAGTCCATGAGGTAAATGCAACATATAATAATAAGGTCCTATCAGCCCTGACGCATAACGCCATGCGGGCGATAGCCCCGTAGATGTTAAATCTACTCACCGATGTCTCGCGCTAAGTGTAGCCGACGACTTGCTTGCCCTTCTTCGCAGCGTCCGTCTCACTCGCCTGCGAACCTAGAATCACATAACATATATCACACATAAGCTCAATTTCATAAAAACGTGATATTACGGTCCAACTAGAAACCCGTGTCGTAAACCAATCGCGCGTGTGCGCGATATGCTAAAACTTGTGATCACGCGCCTGAAAGTACCCTGACGCGTCGCGATACGCAGAAACCCCAAACCCACACACGTATCACGCGTGTCGCGAAGGTTTTAGAAATACGGAAAAAAAGGTATTTAGTTCCAGATTTTTCTGCAGCAAGAATCAAATAAAATTATACATGCCAGGAGTTTAAGGGTTGCAACGGACACCTATAGGACCAAACCCTAACGCATTCCCTCCCCATCTGGCCGCAATTTGCGGCCAGAAACAATATTCCGGCGGCCTGAACATGAAGCAAGGGGGTCGGGTTCTACCTAGGGGATCAGCACCTAACAACTATACTGCAGTCTTCTCAAAATTAATCTGAACTCACCGGGTCGATAGCAGTTTACAGAAACTCAAATTTTGCTTAAAAACGATGAATTTGAATCAAATAGGGATCTGGTGGTATTTTAGTGCAATGGGGGTTTAAGCTGGGTTAATATGGCCCTAACAACACTCTAGCAACTTACTAACACCAAAACATATATCACTTGGCCAAGGTTCTCACTAAACACCTCATATCGCACTAAATCGTATCAATAACCACTAACCGAAGCAAAACTACACTAAACAAGTAAACTAGGGAGTAAGTTCAGGAAATATACCCCACACTCGACCCTAGGGAGCTGGAGGAAGAAGAAGAAGTGAAGGGAAGGAACTGCAGTTGAAGTTGTGCTGCTGTTGCTGCTCACTGATGTTGTTGCTGCTCACTGTTGCTGCTGCTGCTGCTCTCTGTTGCTGCGTTGCTGCTTCTGGCTGCTGCTGTGCTTGCTTCAGCTGCTGCTGCTGAGATGGTAAGTGTGTGTGTGTGTGTGTGTGTGTGTGTGAGAGTGAGGTTAAGAGAAGGAACAAAACAAATGAGAGGAAATCATAACCCAATGTCAACCTCTCCTCTCTCTCTCTTCATTAATTGTAAGCATGGCTTAAGCCATGATGCACTCTCTCTCTCTCTCTCACCAAGTCAACACCCCAAGGAAATTCAAATTAAAGAAACTATTAATTAACTAATTAAACTTAATTAAAACCCAAAAGACTTAATCCCCATGATTAACCCACCATGGTTACTAATCATGGTATTACCTCATTTAAAAACCCTAGTTTACATGCACATGTGTGTCCAAGCCTAGGAAAATTCTAGAAAAATATTTATTAAATTAGGAAAATTACTTGAAACACAATTTGGTAAACTTTTTATTAAAAACCCATAATTTAAATATAAATAGTCACTAAATACATCCTAAGGTGTTACAATCTCTCCCCCTTAAAGAAATTCGTCCCCGAATTTCAAAATCTAACTACACGTACCTTTGAAAAGATGGGGATACTTCTTCTTCATCTCGCTTTCGGTCTCCCAAGTGACCTCCTCACGGCCCTGACCACGCCAAAGTACCTTGGCTGATGGGATGTCCTTCGATCTCAATTTCTTCACTTGTCGATCCAAGATCATCACCGGCTGCTCTGCATAGGAAAGGTCGCGCTCAAGCTGGATCGTCGGATGCTGAATCGCATGCGAAGGATCATGAAGATATCGGCGAAGCATCGAAACATGAAATACGGGGTGCACATCTGGAAAACTGGGAGGGAGGGCTAATCGGTACGCAACTGCACCAACACACTCGAGAATCTCGAAGGGGCCCACATATCTGGGACTGAGCTTCCTCTTCTTCCCAAACCTCATCACACCTTTCATTGGGGAGACCCTCAAGAAAACATGATCACCAACCGAAAACTCAAGTCTGCATCGCCGACGGTCCGCATAAGATCTCTGCCTACTCTGGGCTGCTTTCATCCTATCGCGAATCAACTGGATCTTCGCGGTCGTCTCCTCAACAATCTATGGCCCTAAGATACTGCTCTCACTGAGCTCTGTCTAACTGGCGGACGATCTGCATCTCCTCCCATAAAGAGCCTCAAATGGTGCCATCTGAATGGTCTCCTGGTAGCTGTTATTGTAGGAGAACTCTACAAAGGGCAAATGATGATCCCAGCTACCTCCGAAATCTAATACACAAGCTCTGAGCATGTCCTCGAGACTCTAAATCGTCTGCTCTGACTGTCCGTCGGTCTGCGGATGAAATGCTGTACTGAAACTCAAGCGAGTGCCCAAAGCCTCCTGAAGCCTCTGCCATAATCGGCTGGTAAACTGGGTGCCTCTGTCGGACACAATACACGTCGGGACTCCGTGTAGTCGCACAATCTCGTCGATGTAGATCTGGGCATACTGAGTAAATCCGAAAGTCATCTTCACTGGTAGGAAGTGAGCCGCATTCGTCAAACGATCCACGATCACCCAGATAAAGTCATACCCTCGACTAGTCCTGGGTAGACCCACAATGAAGTCCATAAAGATCCGTTCCCATTTCCACTCCGGAATGGGTAACGGCTGTAGCTCTCCCGCGGGCCTCTGGTGCTCAGCCTTGACTTGCTGACAAGTCAGACATCTCGATAAAAAATCTGCGATGTCTTTTTTCATTCCGTCCCACCAGTAAACACCTCTCATGTCATGGTACATCTTGGTGGAACCGGGATGAACACTATATACCGATCGATGTGCCTCCTCAAGAATCTCGTGCCGCAGTCCCTCAGCATCTGGTACGCACAGTCTAGTCCCAAATCGTAGTATCCCCTGATCATCGATCACGAACTCGGAAAATCTGCCCTGTCCAATCTGTGCCTTGATCTCTGAACATCGGTCATCACTGCGCTGTGCATCATGTATGCGGTCAAGTAACTGTGGGCGTGCACGAACATGCGCGATCTGTCCTCCAATCGGCGTGAACTCGAACTGTACTCGGCTGTCGCATAATATCTGCCAATCTGCCGACGACTGCCCCTGTACTGCGCTCAAACAAGATAGACTACCCCGGGCCTCCTGCTCAAAGCATCCGCCACCACATTTGCCTTGCCCGGGTGATACAAGATCTCGCAGTCGTAATCCTTTACTAACTCCATCCATCGGCGCTGTCGAAGGTTCAGGTCTCGCTGCTGAAATATATATTTTAGACTCTTATGATCCGTGAATATCTGGCACGACTCGCCGTATAGGTAATGTCGCCAGATCTTAAGTGCAAAGACCACTGCAGCCATCTCCAAATCATGAGTGGGGTAGTTCTGTTCATATTTCTTCAATTGTCGTGAAGCATACGCGATCACCCTGTCATGCTGCATCAAAACGCACCCTAGCCCCACTCGAGAGGCATCACAATAGACCACAAACCCGCCTGAGCCTGAAGGTAATGATAATACCGGTGCCGTCGTCAGCCGAGTCCGTAGCTGCTGAAAACTGTGCTCTCACTCCTCCGTCCAATCGAAAGGGACTCCCTTCTGGGTCAACCCGGTCAAAGGGGTAGCAATACTGGAGAAGTCCTGCACAAATCGCCTGCAATAACCGGCCAACCCTAAAAAGCTGCGAATCTCCGTAACCGATGTGGGTCTGGGCCAACGCTGCACGGCCTCGATCTTCCTCGGGTCCACACATATACCGTCTCGTGAAATCACATGCCCCAAGAAGTCTACGCTGTCCAGCCAAAAGGCACACTTGGAGAATTTCGCATATAGCTGGTGCTCCCTCAAAGTCTGCAGTGTAATCCGCAGGTGCTGCTCGTGCTCCTCACTACTCCGGGAATATACCAAGATATCGTCAATGAAGACTATGATGAACAGATCTAAATATGGCCGGAAAATACGGTTCATCAAGTCCATGAATGCTGCTGGCGCATTGGTGAGTCCGAACGACATCACCAAAAACTCATAATGGCCGTAGCGCGTACAGAAAGTTGTCCTGGGAATGTCCACCTGTCTAACCCGCAGCTGATGATAGCCCGATCGTAAATCGATCCTCAAAAAGTACCCTGCCCCTGAAGCTGGTCGAACAAATCGTCGATGCGCGGCAAAGGATACCTGTTCCGCACTGTCACCCTGTTCAGCTGGCGGTAGTCGATACACAGACGAAAACTGCCGTCCTTCTTCTTGACGAACAGGACTGGAGCACCCCAAGGAGAAACACTGGGTCGAATAAGTCCCTTATCCAGCAAATCTTGCAACTGACCCTTCAATTCTCTAAGTTCCGCCGGGGCCATCCGATAAGGCGGTATAGAAATAGGCCCGGTGCCAGGAACCAAATCAATACAGAAAGAAATGTCGCGCTCGGACGGTAGCCCAGGAAGCTCGTCAGGGAACACATCAGGGAACTCGCTAACAACCGGAACCTGATCCAATAGAACCTGTGTAGCACTAGCATCGCCAACATAGGCGAGAAATCCCTGACATCCCTTCCTCAAAAGCTGTCCAGCGCGAAAAGAAGAAATCACTCTGTGAGGGGCGGCACCACGGTCCCCCAACACAACAAAAACCGACTCGCCGAGAAAACAAAATCTAACTGTCCTCTCACGGCAGTCCACAGAAGCATAGCACGTGGCTAACCAATCCATGCCCAAAAGAACGTCGAAGTCCAACATCTCGAAAAGGATCAAGTCGACAGGCAACTCTCTCTCGCCAATACAGATGGTGCAGGACCGGAACACGTGCCTAGCAACAAACGACTCTCCCACAGGAGTGGTCACAACAAGTGGCTGATCAAGCAAACCGGACTCTCTACCCAAACTCGGCACGAAGTGTGTGGATACGTACGAGTGCGTGAATCCGGGATCGAACAATACGTGTGCATCAACTGAATATACTGGAAGGATACCTGAAACAACCGCATTAGACGCCTGCATGTCCTGATGTGTCAAAGCAAAAACCCGTGCCTGTCCACCACCTGCGACTGACTGCCCTCTGCCTCGGTCATCCCGTCCTCTCTGAGCAACTCCTCCACGCCCACGACCTCTCTGTATATGAGTCTGGCGCGGAGCAACGGTAGGTACAACAGGCAACGCCCTCTGGGGTGGTGAAGGTGGTAAGGTAACATGCGGTGCTGCCGCCTCCCTCCGGTGTATCTCAGGACAATCTCTAACGAGGTGAAGTAGACTGCCGCATCTAAAGCAACCCCGCGGCGACTGCTGACTCTCCTGGGGATACGAACTAAACATCTTGCCTCATCCTGAATCTCTGCTACTCCTCGTACTAGAACGATACCTGTCGCGGCGTCTGAATGACTGCCTCCGTGCGGATATACTAGTACGAACTCTCTTCGGCTCTGGAACTACCGAAGTCTCAGCAAGGCGCTCCTCGACTAATAGGGCTGCATCTACAGCTGCTGCATAGGTCTCGTAGTGCTGCGCGCTGATCGCAAGGAATAGTGGTGTAAGCAAGCCTCGAACAAATCTCTTGACTCGCAACTCCTCGGTAGCCACTAAATACGGGACATAAGCTGCTAGCTCTGTAAACAGCACGTCATACTCTGCCACTGTCATCTCTGGCGTCTGGCGCAAGGACTCAAATCTGCGTGCTCGGGCATCCCTAACACTCTGGGGAAGGAAACGGGCTAGAAATACTGTCACGAACTCCGTCCAGGTCATAGGAGGAAGACCTGCTGCTCTACCCTTCTCAACTGAATCACACCACTTCTGCGCAAGACCTTCCAGGCGAAAGCTCGCGAACTCAACCCATCTCGTATCTGCGCATCTGAGGGAACGGCATATCCGGGCCATCCTGTCGATGAAAGACTGTGGGTCCTCGGCTGTATCGGTGCCGGTGAAGACCGGAGGCTTCAGCCTCATGAACTCTGACAGCGATACTGTAATCACCTCCGTGGCTGCAGGGACAACTGGCTGTGCGGTAGGTACCATCGCGGTCTCTGGAACTGGTGGATCTACCTCTGGTCGCTGTGCTCGAAGCGTCTCAACTAGTGATCCTATCATCTGGCGCATCTCCTGAATACTGGATCCCATCGTCTGGCGTATCTCCTGCACACCAGCCCCTAACATAGCAATCTGATCTGTCACGGCAGAAACAGCCTGCTCGGGCACAACCGGTGTACTGCCCGGATCAGTCCTCGTCTCGGACGAGTCAACTCGAATCTGGGCCCTCGCGGCCGCTCTGTGCGCCCTCGTAGTCTTTGGCGGCATAGTGGCTGAGAAGGAAAGTAGGATCCGATAAGAATACGAAAATCGAATCGCAAGAATGTATGTATCCAAGAAAGAATTTCAAATCGATTAGTCCTAAGGTCGCTTAGGCGGAGTACCATGTCATGAGTAAGCCGCGGAACATACGCACGCTACGCCACTCTGCTGCAGCTACCTACTCCATCATACCAGGGTCATCCTACACTCCGAAGGTAAAACCTACGCTTTGATACCAACTTTGTCACGACCCGAATATTTCGACTTGTGACCGGCACTTAACCACGCTACGTCTACAGGCGTAACGCGACTAAGTAAGCCGATCCCAGAAATCAAAACCATTTAAAAATAGTGAGTGTTGAAAACATTTAGTTAAAACATTTAGAAAACCTTAATCAGTTCAATAAGTTCATTTAAAGTTACTTAATCATTTAAATAATTTTGGCAGCATTTCCTTTGTAAAAGTAGCCCCGAGACCGGGTATAAAAGAGGATATGAGTAAAAATAAGATATAATGAAACAAAACATTTCCAAACGGGAGCAATCACGCCAAACGGCGGAAACCATCATCACAAGAGTAATATACGACGCCGTAGCGAAGAATGAGCAATAAGTAAACATCACAGAATATAAACTGCATATAAAAAATACAGTCGGCACCCATGAGCTCGACACCAGAATACAAAATATACATCATCGTCCTCACACAGTATCTAAGTCCAGTACATAAATGGTAGATGGAGAGTACTGGATACAAAAAGGGATACAATAAAAGTAATCAGATACCACAACCCACCTAAATGCAAAACAGCTCTCACCGCAACTGTAGTGGTATCTGTAGCCAAAAGATGCAAAAGACAGCCTGCCGCGACTATGCTGAGGGCAACCTGCAAATACTGTGGCACAACGGGGGTGAGTTGCCAACTCGTGGATAGAGATAACATATAAAGCTAATCGCGAGCATGCACGTATTGCGCTACTCTAACAAATGCCAGCAGATGATATCAATGCGTGATAAGCAGTATGTGCAATAATCAAGCAGATGCTCTGTCAGGTAAAATAACTATAGGATGAGATATATGGTAATCAATGCTGAGCATGGGATAAACAACATCTACACGGAATATCAACGTGGAAAACAATCGGTGCCCACAACTGCACCCAAATCCCAAATAACTCAGGCGCCGGCACACCCATCGGCCCTCAAACCCTGTAAATCTCTGAGAAATCACGAGTGCCCAACATCGGCACCCAAAATATCATAAAATACTCGTGTCCAGCATTGACACGCAAATCCTCAAATATCGGGCTCCATCAGTCCGGATCAGCCCACGGGCTCCGTCTGCGGTATCGGCCCTCGGCCCCGGCAGTACGGATCATCCCGTATCCATCTCTCGACTCTGGTCATTATCCTCCGGATAACCGCCAGGTCCAACCATTCACCGGTAGATACTCGCCATCCTGCCAGGCTCATCGTCTACTCCACGAAAAACATTTCTCGCCCCGGGGAACCATACCGGGTCCACCACGAACCCTCAAACGGATCATCCATCTCCTCGAATCGGGTTTCAAGCACACGTCTCAGCACCGAGAAAACGCGTGGTGGACGCACTAAAATATCGTATCACGAGGAACCGGATTTTCAAATAGTGCATCTTTTCTTAAAAATTCCACGGTCCTCAAAACCAGAAATCACATGAAAATCCAACACCAAGAAGTAAATCCAATGCGATGTGCTATGTACATCAATCCATGATATAGGTATAAGGGAAAACCGCTTTTAAAATTAGTTTCTGTTTTTAAAGATATCATGCGGCTCCCAATTTCTATGAAAGTCATATCGAATCATATATGAAATGAACTACAGCAATATAATCATGGCAGTTCTACAGTGAGTGTGTCATGGCAATTACTAACGGTGTGTGTGTAGCATGCAGATTAGTGCTCGTGCAACATGAACCGTTAGTAATAGTGCGGTGTTCTATCAATTCTAAGCATACATACAGCAGGGAATGCAATATGTAATGACAGTCCATGAGGTAAATGCAACATATAATAATAAGGTCCTATCAGCCCTAACGCATAACGCCATGCGGGCGATATCCCCGTACATGTTAAATCTACTCACCGACGTCTCGCGCTAAGTGTAGCCGATGACTTGCTTGCCCTTCTTCGCAGCGTCCGTATCACTCGCCTGCGAACCTAGAATCACATAACATATATCATACATAAGCTCAATTTCACAAAAACGTGATATTACGGTCCAACTAGAAACCCGTGTCGTAAACCAATCGCGCGTGTGCGCGATACGCTAAAACGTGTGATCACGCGCTTGAAAGTACCCTGACGCGTCGCGATACGTAGAAACTCCAAACCCACACACGTATCACGCGTGTCGCGAAGGTTTTAGAAATACGGAAAAACAGGTATTTAGTTCCAGATTTTTCTGCAGCAAGAATCAAATAAAATTATACATGCCAGAAGTTTAAGGGTTGCAACAGACACCTATAGGACCAAACCCTAACCCATTCCCTCCCCATCTGGCCGCAATTTGCGGCCAGAAACAATATTCCGACGGCCTGAACATGAAGCAAGGGGGTCGGGTTCTACCTGGGGGATCAGCACCTAACAACTATACTGCAGTCTTCTCAAAATTAATCTGAACTCATCGGGTCGATAGCAGTTTACAGAAACTCAAATTTTTCTTAAAAACGATGAATTTGAATCAAATAGGGATCTGGTGGTATTTTAGTGCAATGGGGGTTTAAGCTGGGTTAATATGGCCCTAACAACACTCTAGCAACTTACTAACACCAAAACATACATCACTTGGCCAAGGTTCTCACTAAACACCTCATATCGCACTACATCGCATCAATAACCACTAACCGAAGCAAAACTACAATAAACAAGTAAACTAGGGAGTAAGTTCAGGAAATATACCCCACACTCGACCCTAGGGAGCTGGAGGAAGAAGAAGAAGTGAAGGGAAGGAGCTGCAGTTGAAGTTGTGCTGCTGTTGCTGCTCACTGTTGCTGCTGCTGCTGCTCTCTGTTGCTGCGTTGCTGCTTCTGGCTGCTGCTGTGCTTGCTTCAGCTGCTGCTGCTGAGATGGTAAGTGTGTGTGTGTGTTTGAGAGAGAGTGAGGTTAAGAGAAGGAACAAAACAAATGAGAGGAAATCATAACCCAATGTCAACCCCTCCTCTCTCTCTCTTCATTAATTGCAAGCATGGCTTAAGCCATGATGCACTCTCTCTCTCTCTCTCACACTAAGTCAACACCCCAAGGAAATTCAAATTAAAGCAACTATTAATTAACTAATTAAACTTAATTAAAACCCAAAAGACTTAATCCCCATGATTAACCCACCATGGTTACTAATCATGGTATTACCTCATTTAAAAACCCTAGTTTACATGTACATGTGTGTGCAAGCCTAGGAAAATTCTAGAAAAATATTTATTAAATTAGGAAAATTACTTGAAACACAATTTGGTAAAATTTTTATTAAAAACCCATTATTTAAATATAAATAGTCACTAAACACATCCTAAAGTGTTACAAACACACACAAGAGGAAGGGTTCAGAAATGAACAAATACTTCTTGAGGCATTGTAGACTAGGTCATATCAACTACGACCCGACTAGCTGAAGTTACATAAAGATGCATATTTAAATCAGTTTGAATTTACATCTTGTGAAACTTGCCAGTCATGTCACAAAGATAAGATGACCATAGCTCCATTTATTGGAAACAGAGAAAGAGTTGGTGAACTCTTGGGATTGATACATGATGATGTATGTAGGGTCCCCAGTCTACACATGCCAGGACCGGTTCTTTGTAATTCTCTGATTATCTCTCAAGATTCGGACATATGTTCCTGTTGAAACACAGGTCTGAACCTTTTGAGAAATTCAATGAATATAAGTTAAAAGTAGAGAACCAAAGAGGGTATAAGTATTAAGTCCTATGATGAGATCAGGGAGGAGAATACTTGAGCACGGAATTCCTGGACTATTCTAAAGGAGAATGAGATTCTCTCTTAGCATTACTCCTCCGAATACACCACAGCACGTCGGTGTATCGGGGTGGAGCAATCGCACCCTATGTGATATGGTGTGCTCTATGATGAGTACTACTGAGATGCCTATTTCCTTTTAGGGGTTATGCACTTGTGAAGCTGCATAACTATTGAATAGGGTTCCAACCAAATCAGCTGCCTACCACTCCATATGAGATATGGTATGGGAAGAGCCCATCTCTTAAGGATGTTAAGATTTGGGGTTGTCCGGCCTATGTCAAAAGCATGATCTGGACAAGCTCGAGGTAAGGTCAGTTCTGTGGAAGTTTGTTGGATATCCCAAGCATTAGCAAGGGAGTATCTTCTACCGAACCGAGGAACAAAAGGTGTTTTATTTCTCGGCATGCCACCTTTTTGAGAAAAAGGGAATTTCTTGTGTAGAAATTAGTAGTCATGAGGTAGAACTGGAAGGTGTTCCAGCTATACAAACTACAGCTATTGATTTGGTAGAGCCGGAGAATTCAATAGTTTCCAACGAACCTCAGCCTCTCTGCCGATCTGGTAGGGTTCCTCATCCACCTGAGAGATACTTCGGTTTCTCTATGACAGTAGGAGCGAGGATTGCATCATGAGATGATGACCTAACTAGTTTCCAGCAGGCCATCAAGAGTGGGGACTCTGTGAGAATGGCTGGATGCTAAGCGATCTGAGATGGAATCCATATACACCAATAAAGTATGGACTTTGGTTGCTTTATCTGAAGGGTTAAATCCCCATCAGGAGCAAGTATATCTTGAGAAGATTACTTGGTGTACATAGAAAAGTTGAGACTTTCAAAGCTATGCTTAAGTCCATCCAGATCCTACCTGCCACTGCTACATACCAGGACTATGATATCTGGCGGTTGGGTGTCATGAATGCTTTTATAAATAGTGATTTAGAACAGAGCGTCTATAAGTACACAACCATAGAGCTTCATAGACAGTGGGAGCAGCGGAAATGTGTGGTTGTTTTATGGGATAAATCAGGCATCGCGGAGATGGAACCTCTGTTTTGATGTGGTAGTCAAAGAGTTTGACTTCATCAAAATGGTAGATGAACCTAGTATATACAAAAAGGTAGTAGGGAGTATGGTTGTGATCCTCGTATAGTACGTCGATGACATGCTCTTGATAGGGAAGGAGTTTCCTATGCTACGCTCGGTCAATCTCCTCTTACCACAAGGATTCTCCATATAGGATCAAGGTGATGCCTCCTAAATCCTGGGTTTTCGATCTATAAAATAGATCTAATTGGATGTTAGGAATCTCACTAGGTTTAGTGAGATGGTGTCAATCGATCCTGGGGAGAATCACTGGATAGCTTCCACGGTGGTAAGGTCGACTGAATGTCAGTCACAGGCATTGTCTTTACCCTCAGTGGAGGGACGGTATATTGGAAGAGTTCCAAGCTAGATACTATGGCAAACTAGACGATTAAAGGCTAGATACATCGTTACCAAGGTTGCTACCAAAAAGGCTGTCTGGATATATATAAGTTCATGAGATGAACTTCGTTCCTACAATTGTGTGACAATGAAGTTGTGGCTTATGCCTAGGAACCCCCGTCCCATCAGAGATCCAGACATACTCTTAGGCAGTATCACCTGATCATGGAGATGGTTGATCTCCAGGGAGATCGAGGATAGGAGAGTAGATACAGATGACAACAGCACGGATCCACTCACAAAGGCATATTTCCCAGTAGAGACTTTTATGGGATGGTTGAGTATGAGATAGTTCAACCACAGCTGATTGTTGGGTATGAGATACTACAGCAGATGGCCCTAGTAAAAGTGGGAGATTGTTAGTGATATGTATGCCCTAGAGGCCATTACTGTACATATGATGTATATTGTAGTGGATACTTAGACATATATATGGAGGACTTTCTTGCTCGACATGATAGTATGCTATCTGGTTGCTCTTTATCTTAACATGTACTCTGATTGTCTCTATGTTACATGTTGATAAAGCCCTTAGGATGAGTACTCGACTACCAGGACTATGATGTAGATCATACTAGTGGGGACAGTGTAGTCGCTAAGTACATCCTTCAAATGTTCCTAGTCGTAGGTGTATCGAGACAGGGCATCGATATACCAGAATAGACTAGCGTATAGCTTCTTGACCCATGTAGATGGGCGATGGATGATCCCATATCCATTGGTGTTTGACATCAGAGACAGTATACGGGTGCTCAGTAGAGCCTGGGTACACTGGACGGACTCGTCGAGAACTCCCAGATGGTATTATACCTCACGTCAGATGGCAGCTCTCTGGTGACACTGGTATAGGTTAGTCTGTAAACCCGAGATTGTCATAGAGTCTTATGTGATTCCCACCGTGCTTTGATTTCCACCTTACCATATTCAAGAGAACGTGCAAAACGGTGGCTTTTGGGTACAGTCCCGAATCACATGGAGGCAATGAGCGATAGGTGGGGTTTCGTCACTCCCGGTATTGGGAGTTGATGTTGCGCTGTGCTCGATTGGCCATAACTGGAAATTCCTGGCCAGGGTTGCTGAGATTTGCTGGTAAGTGTTATCAATAGTTTCTCGAACTGTTATAGACCTCATATTGACACGACTTATCGGTTACTGGGGTCTGACGTTTACCACCCCTAGACTAGATATGCGACATATCATACGAAGAGACCGGACTGTACGGGAGTGTTACTTGTTGGATTCGCAGAAGAATGTACAGGCTTGTTTTTTGATCTTCTGATCACTCAACACCTGGGTAGCTATTACGTTTAGCCGACCGCTTCTAGCTTGTGGGTGTTTGATATGATCATCACCTACTACCGGCGTATTGACGATTCTTTAGAGTCCTACACATAGGTTTCCTGGCTCATGCAAAACGGAGTAGGAACACATATGTGATATGTGCGGGACCGAGAATAATATGTGTATGTGATACCGTACTAGATTCTCGTGATATGTGATATAGGCCGGGTATATGTGATATAGCCGGGTCATCGGATCAAGTGTTGATTCGATGAACTGATACATTTTATATTAGTCGGTTATTTGTGAAATAGCCGGATTATCGGATCAAGTGTTGATTCGATAATTTAATGTATAATTATATATTTGATATATTACATTACATTAACTAATATAAGCTCACTTAAAGATTCTTTTTCTCACTCGGATAATACATTGATGTATATGCGATATATGTTAATTGTATTATTTTATTTTGTTACATTATATATTATATATGTGATATATAATATTGTAACATGTTAGGGTTACAAATGCAACTAGGGTTTTGAGACTTAACCATATTACGGTTTGGATTAGGGTTATTGTTTTGGATGAGCTTTGTGGAAGCTTCTTGAAGCTTTGACTTTGTCCATTTTTCTTTGATATTTTTGCTAGATATTTGTTAACCCAACCCAAACCTTAACTCATGGTAAAGTCTCTACAAGGGTTAAGCATGTTATGCTTAACCCTAGGTTGCATTTTTAAGCTCAACAACAATTCATTATTTATCACAAAAGGATTTCTTCTTCTTCTTCCTCTTGGAAAAGCTTCACTAGCTTTTGGGTTTGTGATGGTTTAATGCGAGAAATTGAAAACAAAAGAGAGAAAAATTCCGACTTCATCATCCTCATCTATTCTAGCAGCTTAGATTAGGGTGTTTTCTTTACTAATACTTGATTAAAGAAGCAAGAGCTTGGGTTTGAGATTCTTCAAGGTAGATCATCTTGGATTAGTGAAGTCTTCAAGCAAGGGTGCATCATTCTCTTCATGGAGCCTCTCTAGAGTCCGGGTACTTGTTGATCACAGTAAAGGGACCTCAACACGGAGCTTATGAAGTGACAGAACGGACTACAAAGGTTGCAATCCCTAACTCTTAGATGTTAATGTGTTAACTTGCTAGTTTTGTTTGATTCTCTAGTTAAACTTCCTATGTTTAGGATTATCTATAATGGCAAAATTTGAAATTGGTATATGAGATTCAACCCGAAACCTTGCTGCCGTTGTAGGTATCCCAACAAGAGAATCACATTCTCCTTTTAGAAACTCCAGGAACTCCATGCGCAAGTATTCACTTCCTCGATCACATCGTAGGGCTTAATACTGTTACCCGTCTGGTTCTCAACTTCAAGATTATATTTCATGAATTTCTCAAAAGTTTCAGACTTGTGTTTCAACAGGAACATATGTCCGAATCTCGAGAGAGATGATCAGTGAATATAATGAAGTACGAAGAACCAAGCTTGGCATTTGTAGACATATGACCGTATACATCAACATGTATCCATCCCAAGAGTTCACTAACTCTTTCTCTGTTTCCAATAAATAGAGTATTGGTCATTTCATCTTTGAGCCACGACTGGCAAGTATCATAAGATGAAAATTCGAACAGATTCTTATATTCATTCTTATGTAACTTAGCCGGTCGTGTCGCATTGATATGACCTAGTCTACAATACCTCAAGAAGGATTCGTTCATTTCTGAACTACTCCTCTTGTGTATGTTCTAGATATTTTAAACTGTGGTTTGATTTAAAACGTATATGCTATTATATAACGTGCCTAATCGAATCAACTCTTAATTCAGGAAAATGATCACAACATAATCCTCCAATACAGAATTATATCCTTCTTTAACTCATTAAAGAAACTGATGTAATGTTGTATATTAGGTTCGGTATCTAATAACATTTGTTCAGAATAAATGTATCTAATACAATGTGATATCTGCCAACAGACTTGGCTAAAACAATTACACCATTCTCTAACACTTAGAGACATATCACCCTTTCTCAGTTCTCTACCTTTCTGTAGCCCATGTAACTCTTACATATGTGGGATCCTTATCCGGTATCTCATACCTAGGATGTGGAGGATACTAAGAAACGGTTCTTTGTAACGAACACACCTGAAGAATATGCATCAAAGTGCTTTTTCTTCAATTGGGTGGCATGGGAAACAGGATATTCCCTTATTTCCCGCTCGCACTTATAACAGTTATAAGATTGAGCAGAACCAACGTTTCCCTAGCTCAGTATAATAAGCAGGTTCGGTCAATGCATCCATATTATTATCTTGATTAAGGCGTGACATGGTCGCTACCAAGAGAGAGAGAGAAGAAAACACTCTGCGTGCACTCTTGCAATATTAGATTGGTTATTAATTTATCTAATCAAGATGGCTCCAACTTTTTTAGTCAAATCTTCCTTCAAACCCTAAATGGTATGACTAGCCGGAATTAATTACACCCTACAAGTTCACCAATCTTTCAGCTAGGCCAGTGTCGGTACTTTGAGGGAGGTTCTCCGTGCTTTCGCACGGACCTAATTAAAATAAATCTCGTTTTCCCAGTGGCGTAACCCCGTTAACACCTTTCTAAACACCTACTTGATCGGCTAATTGTAATGTGTAAAACTCTTCCAGGAGTAACTCTTACTCGCAGTGGGTATCGGGATCCAACAATCTTATAGAAAGTATGCAATCTCATTGCAAATTTCTGTAGGGTTGCTAGGCACACGCACAAGGATCTACGAGGCATCAACCATGCCCGATTAAAAATTTAGCCGTGCCGAACAACCCAAAGCCGGATCTTTAAACTAGAGTTTATGAGAAAACAAGCATGTTAAACACTTTAACACTAAGTGAGAGGGATTACAACCTTTGTAGATCCGGTCCTTCACTTCAATAGCTCAGTGTAGATGTCCCCTTCGCTGCGATCGTGAACTCCGGACTCTAGAGAAGCTCCACAACAAGAACGAACGTGCTTGCTTCGATGACTTCGAGGCCGAAGATGATCTACGTCGGGGAGACACTAACTCAAGCTATTCCTTCACTAGGTCATGAACTTTGTGAAGAGAACACACTCTGCTACATGGCAAGTGGTAGAGGATGAAGAAGTAGGAGGTGGGCTCACTTTAGAATTGATTTTCTCACACTTTTTCTCGTAGCACCATTAGAGCTTGAAAGCTTTTTCAACAAGCTTGATGAAGAAGAAAAAGAAAGAATAATATCATCATATGAATTATTCTTCTCAATAATGTAACCATGGGTGAGTTAAGCTATCATGCTTAACTCATGTAGAGAATTTGACCAAGGTATATGGTTAAGGGTTGGGTTAACTAAATATCCTAAAGAATGACAAAAGAGTTGACTTTGTCAATATTTCCACAAGCTTCATGAAAGCTTGAGAACTTTGACAAAGTCTTTCTCTTTTGTTATTCTTAAGATATAAACAAAACCCTAATCTTTACCCTAATCTTGGTATAAGTCTCATACACCCATCTTTGATGTATCATCAAGCATGACACAATCTTATGTACACAAATATATATCACATATACACTTATGCACAATCAAGTGAGAAAATAAATCTTAAGTGAGCTAATACTAGTTAATGTAATGTAATATATCAAATATATATAATCATACATTAAATTATTAAATCAACTCTTGATTTAATAATCCGGCTATAACCGACTAATATCATGTGTAACAACTTATCGAATCAACACTTGATCCGATAACCCGGCTATATCGCATACAACCGATCAATGTTACAAATCGCGAGAATAGAATACGGTATCTCATATCGTATCAATCTCGGTCCCGCACATATCACATATGTGCTCCTACTCCATTTCGCTTGAGCCAGGAAACACCTGTGTATGACTCTAAAGACTCGTCAATACGCCGGCAGAAAATGATGATCATATCAAACACCCACAAGCCGCAAGTGGTCTGCTAAACGTAACGGCCACGCGGGTATTGAGCGATCAGAAGATCAACAAGCAAGCCTGTACTTTCTCCTGTGAATCCAATCTGTAACACTCCCGTACAGTCCGGTTTCGTCGTCTGAAATGTCGCATATCTCGCCTAGGGGTGGTAAACGTCAGACCCTAGTAGCTCGATAAGTCGTGTCGATTTGAGGTCTATAACAGTTCGGGAAACTACTGATAACACTTACCAGTAAATCTCAGCAACCCTGGCCAGGGATTTCCGGTTATAGCCAATCGAACACAGCACAACATCAACTCCCTATACCGGGAGAGACGAAGTCCCTCCTATCGCTCATTGCCTCCATGTGATTCGGGACTGTACCCAAAAGCCACCTTTTTGCACGCCCCCTTGCACATGGTATGATAGAAATCAAAGCACAGTGGGAATCACACAAGACTCCATGACGATCTCGGGTCAACAGACTACTCTGTACCAGTGTCACCGGAGAACTGCCATCTGACGTGAAGTATAATACCATCTGGGAGTTCTCGGCGAGTCCGTCCAGTGTACCCAATCTCTACTGAGCACCCGTACACCATCCTTGATGTCAAACACCGATAGATATGGGATCATCCATCGCCCATCATATGGGTCAAGATGCGTATGCACTAGTCTACTCTGGTGCATCGATGCCTTGTCTCGATACCCCCTCGACTAGGAACAGTTATAGGATGTACTCGTCGACTACTGTGGCCCCACTAGTATGATCTCATCATAGTCCCAGTAGTCGAGTACATATCCTAAAGGCTTTATCAACATGTAACATAGAGACAATCAGAGTACATGTTAAGATAAAGTACAACCAGATAGCATACTATCATGTCGAGCAAGAAAGCCCTCCCTATATATGTCCAAGCATCCATTACAATATACATCGTATGTACAGTAATGGCCTCTAGGGCATACATATAACTAACAATCTCCCACTTGCACTAGGGCCATCTGTTGTGGTATCACATACCCAACAATTAGCTGTGGTTGAAGTATCTCATACTCAACCAACCCATAAAATTCTCTACTGGGAAAAAGGCTTTTGTGAGTGGATCTACGCTGTTGTCCTCTGTGTCTACTCTCCTAACCTCGATCACCTTGGAGATCAACCATCTCAATGATCAGGTGATACTGCCTAAGAATTATATCTGGATTTCTGATGGGACGAGGGTTCCTTGGCAAAAGCCACAACTCCATTGTCACATAATGGTAGGAACAAAGTTCATCTTATGAACTTATATATCCAGACTGCCTCTTTGGGAGCATCCTTGGTAACGATGTATCTTTCCTTTAATCGTCTAGTATGTCACGGTATCTAGCTTGGAACTCTTCCAACAAACCGTCCCTCCATTGAGGGTAAAGATAATGCCTGCGACTGACATTCAGTCGTCCTTATCACCCTGGAACTTTTCCAGTGATTCTCCCCAGGATCGATTGATACCATCTCACTACAACTAGTGAGTATCCTAACATCCAATTAGATCTATCTCATAGATCCAAAACCTTAGATTTAGGAGGTATTACCTTGATCTTATATGGAGAATTCTTGTGATAAGCGGAGATTGACCGAGTGTAGCATAGGAAACTCCTTCCCTATCAAGAGTATGTCATCCACGTACTCTACGAGGATCACCACCATACTCCCTACTACCTTTTTGTATATACAAGGTCCACATCAAAACAGATGTTCCAACTCCGCGATGCCTGCTTTATCCTATAAAGCATCTTGCACACGTTTCCGCTACTCCCACTGTCTACGAAGACCTCTGGCTGTGTATTTATAGACGCTTCCTTCCTAATCATCATTTAGAAAAGTAGTCATGACACCCAACCGCCAGATATCGTAGTCATGGTATGTAGCCGTGGCAAGTGGGATCTGGATGGACTTAAGCATAGCTTTGAAAGTCTCAACTTTTCCATATACACCAAGTAATCTTCTCAAGATATACTTGCTCCTGATGGGAATTTAACCCTTCAGATAAAGCAACCAAAGTCCATACTTTGTTGGTGTATAAGAATTCCATCTCAGATCGCAAAGCATCCAGCCATTCTTACAGAGTCCCACTCTTGATGGCCAGCTCGAAACTAGTTGGGTCATCATCTCATGATGCAATCCTCGCTCCCACTGTCATAAAGAAACCGAATTATCTCTCAGGTGGGTGAGGAACCCTACTAGATCGGCGGAGAGGCTGAGGTTCGTTGGAAACTATTGAATCCTTTGGTTCTACCAAATCATCAGCTGCATTTTGTATAGCTGGAACTACTTCCAGTTTTACAGAGCTGACCTTGCCTCGAGCTTGTCTGGAATTTACTTTTAGACATAGGTCGGACAACCCCAAATCTTTACAAACTCAAGATATGGGCTCTTCCTTTTCCATATCACATATGAAGTGGTAGGCAACTGATTTGATTTGAACCCTATTCAATAGGTATGCAGCTTCTCAACTGTATAACTCCCA
This sequence comes from Agapanthus africanus, assembly GCA_030015575.1. Classification (NCBI taxonomy): domain Eukaryota; kingdom Viridiplantae; phylum Streptophyta; class Magnoliopsida; order Asparagales; family Amaryllidaceae; genus Agapanthus; species Agapanthus africanus. The sequence goes on along the minus strand of CM057342.1, from coordinate 505,560,722 downwards.
AAATGAAATAGGAAACTCGGTAGTACTCATCATAGAGCGCACCATATCACATAGGGTGTGATTTCTCCGTCCCGATACACCGACGTGCTGTGGTGTACACGGAAGAGTAATGCTGAGAGAGAATCTCATTCTCCTTTTGAATAGTCCAGGAATCCCGTGCTCAAGTATTCTCCTCCCTGATCTCATCAAAGGACATAATACTTATACCCATTTTTGGTTCTCTACTTCTAACTTATATTCTGTGATTATCTCAAAAGTTTCGGACTTGTGTTTCAACAGGAACATATGTCTGAATCCAGAGAGATCATCAGTGAATATAATGAAGTACAAAGAACCGGTCTTGGCATGTGTAGACCGGGGACCTTCATACATCAGCATGTATCAATCCCAAGAGTTCACTAACTCTTTCTCCGTTTCCAATAAATGGAGCTGTGGTCATCTTATCTCTGTGACAAGACTGGCAAGTTTCACAAGATGTAAATTCAAACTAATTTAAATATGCGTCTTTATGTAACTTCAGCTAGTCGAGTCGCATTGATATGACCTAGTCTACAATGCCTCAAGAAGGATTCGTTCATTTCTGAACTATTCCTCTTGTGTGTGTTCTGTATACTAAAAACTGTAGTTTGATTTAGAACGTCAATGCTTTTAGATAACGTGCCTGAACCGATCAACTCTTGATATAGGAAATGTTCAAAACATTATCCAACAATACAAAATTATATCCTTCTTTACTAAATAATGAAAATGATATGATGTTGTATATCAGGTTCGGTATCTAATAACATTCGTGCAGAATCAATGTATTCTGGTAATACAGGGTGATAGTGACCAACAGACTTGGCTGCAACACTTGCACCGTTTTCTATCTCATGAAACTTATCACCCGTTCTCAGTTCTCTACCTATCTGTAGACCATGTAATAAATTACATATGTGGGATCCTGATCCGGTATCAAATAACCAGGACGTAAAGGATACTGAGAAACAGTTCTATATAATGAACACACCCGAAGAAGATGCATCAGCATACACTTTCTTCGTTTGGGCGGCATGGGAATTCTGGTAATCCCCTATTTCCTGCTCTGTCTTATAACAATTATAAGTTGGAGCGGAACCAACGTTCCCCAGCTCAGTATAACAAGCGGGTTCGGTCAATATATCCTTATTATTATCTTGATTAAGGCATGATATAGTCGCTACCTAGAGAGAGAGAGAGAAGAAATCACTCAGCGTATGCTCTTGCAAGATTAGATTGGTTATCTAATATATCTAATCAGGATGTCTCCCACTGTTTTTGTCAAATCTTCCTTCAAACCCTAAATGGAAAGACTAGCCGGGATTAATTACACGCTACAAGTTCGTCAATCTTTCAGCCAGGCCAGTGTCGGTACTTTGAGGGAGGTCTCCCGTGATTTTGCACGGACCTAATTACTGTAAACCTCGTTTTCCCAGAGACGTAACCCCGTTGACACCTTTCTAGACACCTACTTGATCGGCTAATTGTAAAGTGCAAAACTCTCCCAGGAGTAACTCTTACTCGCAGCGGGTATCGGGATCCAACTATCTCATAGAAGGTATGCAATCTCATTGCAAATTTCAACACTTGAAATTCCCGATAATATTTTGCCCCAAGCGATCTATGACCTTGACTGAGTCAACAAACCATAGACCGCAAGTAAAGTTCAACCCGTCATTTCCCGATTGAATTAAACCAACCCGCACGACCCTTGACGGAGTCAACAAGGCCGCACGATTATCCTAATCCAATCGCATCATATGCTTTGCAGATAAGCACTAATCAGCTACCGCACACTACGCCTTGACTGAGTCAACAAACGCAGCACGAATACTAACTATTACCTATCTGAAATGACGGAGGGCTACGGCAGGTTTTTAAGAAAACCTTTTGTGTAATGAACTTTATATCGTTGTAGAATCGAGTGATTTTAAATGGAGTGCTTTTAAGGATTTTCTAGTTTTGCTAAAGGGGTCACTCCCGGTGAAGGGATCATCGGCCCTTTCCTCATCGAATAAGGTGCAGGATATTTCACAAATATTACTATGCAAAGCAAAATCTATAGAAGCAATCAAAAGACAAACCGAGTTTGTAGCATCTGCTAGTTTCACTAAAGAGGTCACTCTCGGTGAAGGGATCTCGGCTCTTTCCTTATCGAATAAGGTGCTGTATGTTCTACAAGGAACACCGCTATGCAAAGCAAGAACTAGAGCTACCAGTTTTTAAACAAGTTTCTACAACATCTTAGTTTTCTTTTATTTCATTAATCTCATTAATGAAGTCCCATTTTTATTATGCTTCACAAGCATCACATTTGAAACGAAATCTGCAATATAACATATATCTCATATATAAAATAAACATTCGTCTCAGGCAGTAATATAATCTCATCACAGAACATTGCAGCAGAAGAAACATACATGAAATATTGGATATACTAGGATGTCCGTGTTTTAACACGAGCCTGTATAAAACACGGATTCCACGGTCGCGATGAATAGCCAAACCGACATCCTTAGACTCCTACGAGAGCGGCAAGCAACTCTGCCAATTCCAGGGTTAGGAGACCCGGTCTTGACTCCTCGAGATGATCTCCCACTGGACCCTAGAACCCAGTTACTTGTGCTCCCCGCCTTGGGTCTACCTAATGCAGAAAAGTAAATAATATACAACGGTGACATCATCTTCAGCCCGGAAGTGCCCCAATAAAAGAATATTACAAACAAAGAATTTTACATGAATGAAAAAGAAAAACTCTCATCTCACATAAAACCCCCGGCTATTCAAAACGCGACGATCCAATATAACATATCACAGCGACGCATAATATCTCATATCATCAACGTACGCAAGTATGCGTATCCCGATTGTCGTTGATGTATAGCAACGAAACAGGCGATACACCACATATACTACGCTTACGGTCACAGAAAAGAAAGTGTAAAACAACAACAGTTGGAATCCGCAACCTCTTTAGACATCGCATGCCTAACCAAATGAATTCCTTAGACATCGCATGCCTAACCAAATGAATTTCTTAGAGATCGCATGCCTAATAATTATAAACCCCGCATTTTAGTCTCATTATCGAAAACTCTTTTCAATATCAAGTCGGGCAATTCAACAAGATTCCCGATATCCTGATCGAATGCTCGTCGCAAACTTTAGTAGACGGCCGCACCCCCGGATACCGTCGACGAAGTGCACTAAGGCGGAACACCGCTGCCGCGAGCACCCGAACGGATACTTTTGGCGACGGGGTTCTCCTACAGTCACTTGGTCGGGGCTTTGGGGAATGGCTGTCTATTAAGTTTACCCGGTGAGTATCCGCGTACGCTACGTGATTGCGATGGACTTTTGATCACATCAAAATTCCATGGCAACCGATCATCTGAGACTGAACTGCTTGATTTATAACATTCAAATTAGTTATCTCATAACTATATGTGGATTCCAAATATTGTATCACATTCCAGATAAATAGACAGTGTTAAACATTCCGATCGAATAATCAAACATCCAAGTTTTCCCCAATATATCTCAACACTTGAAATCAGTTTAAAAACATCCATCACATGCCACAGTACCAATGGTCCAGCCGTACAAGGGTCAAGCCAATGCCTCACATGTGGCACGCCGTACTGCCCCAAACCCTAAGGTTTAGAGGCAGTTCAAGACGATCACATAATCGAATTAAGATTTGTTGTCTTCTAGAGGGTCCACCGCGTTACTTGCATGACTTTACGAAAGTTTCAAACACGAGGAAAAATCAAACTTTTGAAAATTTTCCGACAGGGGAAAAAGTGAGTTATTGATATCCGTTCGAACTTTTTAACAGTTTCTAAAAATATCCGGAACAAACTAAACAATGTTAAATTATCCGATCGAATCAACGAGTCCCCAATATAACCCAGAAAACTCAACATTTGAGTGTAATTAAAAATTCCCAGAAAAAAATGACAAGAAAGGGCCTAAGAATAAATATATGAAATAGGAGGGACTAAGTCATAATTTTGGCCGCGGAACCGCCGCCAAACCCTTGGTTTGGCCGCGGTTCAGCGGTCATATAAAAGCATTAGTGGTCCGTACTTCACAGTAATTCTTAGTTTTTCCTGCTCTATTTTCTGAGCATTTTTAATTCAGAAAAAATCACATTTTCAGAAAATGTCCAGAGAAGGGTTCAAATTAGGGTTTCGGGGTTCGATCGGAGTTTAAACTTCGTCTAGACTTCGCCTCAAGCTCTAGCTTCGCTCTGAGACCACTGTAGGGTTGCTAGGTACATGCACAAGGGTCTACGAGGTATCAACCATGCCCGATTAAAAATTTAGCCGTGCCGAACAATCCAAAGCCGGATCATTAAACTAGAGTTTATGCAAAAACAAGCATATTAAACACTTTAACACTAAGTGAGAGGGATTACAACCTTTGTAGATCCGGTCTTTCACTTCAATAGCTCCGTGTAGATGTCCCCTTCGCTGCGATCGTGAACTCCGGACTCTAGAGAAGCTCAACAAGAAGAACGAACGTGCTTGCTTCGATGACTTCGAGGCCGAAGATGATCTACGTCAGGGAGACACTAACTCAAGCTATTCCTTCACTAGGTCATGAACTTTGTGAAGAGAACACACTCTGCTACATGGCAAGTGGTAGAGGATGAAGAAGTAGGAGGTGGGCTCACTTTAGAATTGATTTTCTCACACTTTTTCTCATAGCACCATTAGAGCTTGAAAGCATTTTCAAGGAGCTTGATGAAGAAGAAGAAAAAAGAATAATATCATCATATGAATTATTCTTCTCAATAATGTAACCATGGGTGAGATAAGCTTTCATGCTTAACTCATGTAGAGAATTTGACCAAGGTATATGGTTAAGGGTTGGGTTAACTAAATATCCTAAAGAATGACAAAAGAGTTGACTTTGTCAATGTTTCCACAAGCTTCATGAAAGCTTGAGAACTTTGACAAAGTCTTTCTCTTTTGTTATTCTTAAGATATAAACAAAACCATAATCTTTACCCTAATCTTGGTATAAGTCTCATACACCCATCTTTGATGTATCATCAAGCATGACACAATCATATGTACACAAATATATATCATATATACACTTATGCACAATCAAGTGAGAAAATAAATCTTAATTGAGCTAATACTAGTTAATGTAATGTAATATATCAAATATATATAATCATACATTAATTATAAAATCAACTATTGATTTAATAATCCGGCTATAACCGACTAATATCATGTGTAACATCTTATCGAATCAACACTTGATCCGATAACCCGGCTATATCGCATACAACCGATCAATGTTACAAATCGCGAGAATAGAATACGGTATCTCATATCGTATCAATCTCGGTCCCGCACATATCACATATGTGCTCCAACTCCGTTTCGCTTGAGCCAGGAAACCCCTGTGTAGGACTCTAAAGACTCGTCAATACGCCGGCAGTAGATGATGATCATATCAAACACCCACAAGCCGCAAGGGGTCTGCTAAACGTAACGGCCACCCGGGTATTGAGCGATCAGAAGATCAACAAGCAAGCCTGTACATTCTCCTGCGAATCCAATCAGTAACACTCCCGTACAGTCCGGTCCCGTCGTCTGATATGTCGCATATCTCGCCTAGGGGTGGTAAACGTCAGACCCCAGTAGCTCAATAAGTCGTGTCGATTTGAGGTCTATAACAGTTCGAGAAACTACTGATAACACTTACCAGTAAATCTCAGCAACCCTGGCCAGGGATTTCCGGTTATAGCCAATCGAACACAGCACAACATCAACTCCCTATACCGGGAAAGACGAATCCCCTCCTATCGCTCATTTCCTCCATGTGATTCGGGACTGTACCCAAAAGCCACCTTTTTTCACGCCCTCTTGGACGTGGTATGATAGAAATCAAAGCACAATGGGAATCACACAAGACTCCATGACGATCTCGGGTCAACAGACTACTCTGTACCAGTGTCACCGGAGAACTGCCATCTGACGTGAGGTATAATACCATCTGGGAGTTCTCGACGAGTCCGTCCAGTGTACCATGTCTCTACTGAGCACCCGTACACCATCCTTGATGTCAAACACTGATGGATATGGGATCATCCATCGCCCATCATATGGGTCAAGATGCGTATATGCTAGTCTACTCTGGTGCATCGATGCCCTGTCTCGATACACCCTCGACTAGGAACAGTTATAGGATATACTCGTCGACTACCGTGGCCCTCCTAGTATGATCTCATCATAGTCCCAGTAGTCGAGTACATATCCTAAGGGCTTTATCAACTTGTAACATAGAGACAATCAGAGTACATGTTAAGATAAATTACAACCAGATAGCATACTATCATGTCGAGCAAGAAAGTCCTCCCTATATATGTCCAAGCATCCATTACAATATACATCGTATGTACAGTAATGGCCTCTAGGGCATACATATAACTAACAATTTCAACACTTGAAATTCCCGATAATATTTTACCCCTAGTTACTTATGAACTTAACTATGGTCAACAAATCATAAGCACTAGTCAAGTTCTACCAATCATTTCGTGATTAATTAGACCCACCCACATGACCCTTAACTATGGTCAACAAAGTCACATGACTGTCCTAATTAATCGTATCATATGCTGTTTAGGAAGACATCACTTAGCTACCGCACACTATGCCTTAACTATGGTCAACAAACGTAGCATAAATACTAAGTACTCTACTTCCTAAAATGACGAAGGGTTACGACATGTTTTTGAGAAAACCTTTTGCGTAATGAACTTGATATCGTTGTAGAATCGAGTGATTTTGAAAAGGAGTGGTTTTTAGGCTTTTACTTGTTTTTCTAAAGAGGTCACTCCCAGTGAAAGGATCTCGGCTCTTTCCTTATCGAATAAGGCGCAGGATATTTCACAAATACCACTATGCATAGCAAAAACTATAAAAGCAATCAAAAGACAAACCGAGTTTGTATAATCTACTAGTTTCGCTAAAGAGGTCACTCCGGGTGAAGGGATCTCGGCTCTTTCCTTATCGAATAAGGTGCTGGATATTCTACAAGGAATACCGCTATGAAAAGCAAGAACTAGAGCTACTAGTTTTTAAACAAGTTTCTGCAACATCTTTAGGTTTCTTTTATTTCTTTCATTAATCTCATTAATGAAGTCTCATCAATTTTATGCTTCCCAAGAATCAAATAAGAAACGAAAGCAACAATATTAATTATATCTCATATATATATAATATAGGCATTCGTCTCAGAATATATCATGTTATCACTTCACAAAATATCAGGAGCAGAAGAACATATATGAAATTGTTGGATATAGTGCCCTCAGAGTCAATTATTGGATCACAGGCACGTGATTGCGATGATTGAGGGAGGACCTATACCGGTAGGACAGTCTTACTCAAGATGATAGTATGCTATCAGGTTTATCTTTATCATCGTGTACTGCTTTAGGTGACCATACAGGTCACTATTGCACGTTGATAGAGCCCTTAGGATTCTTGCTTGATTACCAGCGGTATGATGGCAATCATATACGTGAGAGCTGGGGTCTATAAGCACATCTTTAAAAGGTCCCTAGTCGTGGGAGTTTCGACACAGGGTATCGATACTCCAGAGTAGACTAGTGTATACAGTCGAGACCCCGACGAGGGGCGGTGGCCGGTCTCACAAGCCACTTGTGTTAGTTGGTTCACCTAAGATGTATACAGGTGCTCATTGGGTTATGAGTACACCGGAAAGGACTCGCCGGGAATCCGCTAGTTGGTCTTATACCTGATATCAGATAGTAGTTCCCTGGTGACATGTGTACAGGTTAGTTCATCGACCTGAGATCATCATTTGTCTCGTGTGAGTTCCCACTGTACTTTGATTACTACCCTACCACGGCTCAAAGGAGTCATGCAAACAGGTTTTAGTTGGGTACAGTCCCGAGCCACATGGAGGCAGTGAGCTGATCTGCAGGGGTTCGTCTCTCCCAGTATTGGGGATGAGGTCGCGCTGTGTCTAGGAGAGCCATTACACGAAGTCCTTGGCCAAGGCAGGAGATTTACTGGTAGGTATTCCATTAGTATCTCAGGGTATTCTGGGCTACACTCCGACACGACTTGTACCGCTTTTAAGGGTCTGACTTTTACCAACCCCCTAGGCCCGCCATGCGATGCTCATAGACGAACGGACCGGACTGTACGGATATTGTCACTGACAGGCTCAGTAGGGTGTCAGGATGAGTTCGCTCATCGACGTCCCTTTTGGTCAATACCTAGTAGCCCGTTACGTATGGCTAATACCTCTGACGTGCTAGTGGTTAAATCCACAGCCAAAGTATTGACAAGTCTTTAGAGTCCCCTACAGACAGCTTCTCAAGTTTCGGGCGAAACGCTGTAGAGGTCGTATGGATATATGGCAGGGTTCGATCATGTACGTACGGTATTGCACGGATCATGATCGGACGGATAATACTAGCGGGCTTTGGTTTAAGCCAGATCCTAGTATTGTACAGTGTAGATTTTGTCTCATTGCATTTGTATTCGGTCGGAATACAAATGCGTGTATGTATATACAGTCACGGGGTTTTCCTGTAATTTATTACGGGAACGATTTTTTGAAGTTGCCAGTTTGCATTTCGTTTCGGCCATTTTTCCTTTGTTCTTTCTTTGGCTGAAAATTGGTGTGGAGGGGATTATTTGCAAATATGCAAATTATCAAAGTGGAGGGTGGTTTTTGTAAGTAGTTGTTTCATGATGATTCCACCATCTTTTGACTTCATTTGTTCATCATTGCTTAACTTTTGTGATAAGATGGTTGATGTGGAGGAGACTTTGTTGTGATCATTCTTTTTCTAATCTTGACTCATTATTTCTCTCCTTATGCTCACCCACCTTGTGTGTGCTTACCTCCCCCTCTCCTTTTGATAAGGGTCGGCCATTCTTAGATGGGGGCTGTCAAAATTTTTGTAGTGGGATTTTGATCCTTTTTGGCTTGCACAAAATCCCCTTGCTCATACAAAAAAAGCTTGCATCTCCTTCACCACTTCCAAATGGCAACCTCACTAACCCCATGAGACATAGTGATCTACAGATATCCTACAGCATTCTTGAACACATCGGCTCGCCAACTTCGTGGCCGAGTTGCATCGGTCCAGAGGTGGGAGCCCGTAAAAGAACCCGGCGATGTGGTGCCCTTTACGACGAGGAGATAAAGACCCGAGATTCCGCGAGGAGATCAGGATGGAGGCCGAAGACCGAAGGACACGGATCGCTCGGTATAGCTTTCTACCCATCTTCTAGTTTGCTAGCATTAGGTTAATGGCCCGATCCGGGTTTATAGTGCGCGGTAGTGCCGGTTTTCTAGTTTTGAAAAAGTTTCATTTCCGCATTCTGGCGTCGGATTGACGGCCGGGGCGCTGCCGTGCACTTACAGAAATATTGGATATACTAGGAATTCCGTGTTTTAAATAAGCCAATAAAAACGCGGATTCTACGGTCGCGATGAATAGCCAAACCCATATCCCTAGACCCCTACGAGAGCGTCAAGCAACCCTACCAATTCTAGAGTTAGGAGACCCGGTCTCGACTCCTCGAGATGGTCTCCTACTGGACCATAGAACTCGGTTACTTGTGCTTCCCGCCTTGGGTCTATCCTAATGCGGAAAAGTAAATAATATACATCAATGATGACATCATCCTCAACCCGGAAGTGCACCAATAAAAGAATATTACATACAAGCTTTTACATGAATGAAAATGAAAAACCCTCATCTCACATAAAAAAACCCGGTTATTCAGAACACGACGATCCAATATAACATATCACAGCAACACATAACATCACATGTCATCAACGTAAGTAAATATGCGTATCCCAGTTGTCGCTGACATATAACTCCGAAACCGGCGATACACTACATATTACACTCACGGTCGCAGAAAAGAAAGTGAAAAAGTACAACAGTTGGAATCCGCAACAACTTTAGACATCATAAACCCAACGTATCACATACTTTGGATTTCATGTGTAAGTCTATGTTACTCACCCCGCTAGTTAACGGGGAGGCGGAATAGATAAAAATCAAAATTTTCTTATAATGTAACATAGACTATACATAAGGATCTTTGTAAAAAAATCAAAATTTTCTTACAAGGTAACATAGACTATAAATAAGGATCTTTGCTAAACCATTGCTAACAAAAAAAACTAGAGGTTTTATCTACTATGCTAGAAGATTATACCTCATGCTACAAGTCCTTCGGGTGTTCTCCGCCGTCCTCCTCATCTACGTAGGCTCCAAGGGTCGATCCGGATTGTGGCTTCTTCAACGGTCTCCTTGAGTTGAACACGGTCCACCCGAGAGTCTATAGTCCGAGCTACACCTAAAAAATCGAGGTTACTAGTGTTGGAGATAGTGCCCTCATAGTCAATTATTGGATCGCAGGTACGTGATTGCAATGATTGCGGAGGACCTATCCCGGTAGGACAGTCTTACTCGAGATGATAGTATGCTATCTGGTTTGCCTTTATCAGTCGTGTACATGTTCAGGTGACTGATTGCATGTTACACTTTGATAGAGCCCTTAGGATCTTGCTTTACTACCAACAGTATGATGGCGATCATATACGTGAGAGTTGGGTAGTTTATATGCATATCCTTAATTGTAGTCCCTAGTCGTGGGAGTTTCGAGACAGGGCATCGATACTCCGGAGTAGACTAGTGTATACAGTTGAGACCCCGACGAGGGGCGGTGGCCGGTCTCACAAGCCACCGGTGTCAGTTGGATCACCTAAGATGTATACAGGTGCTCATTGGGTTATGAGTACACCGGACAGGACTCGCCGGGAATCTGCTAGTTAGTACTATACCTATCGTCAGATAGCAGTTCCCTGGTGACATGTGTACAGGTTAGTTCATCGACCTGAGGTCGTCATTTGTCTCGTGTGAGTTCCCACTGTGCTTCGATTTCTACCCTACCTCGGCGCAAAGGAGTCGTGCAAACAGGTAGCTTTTGGGTACAGTCCCGAGCCATATGGAGGCACGTGAGCGGATCGGCAGGGGATTCGTCTCTCCCGGTATTGGGGGCGAGGTCGTGCTGTGTCTAGGAGAGCCATTACACATAGTCCATGGCCATGGCAGGAGATTTACTGGTAGGTACTCCAGTAGTATCTCAGGGTGTTATTGGGCTACACTCCGACACGACTTATACTGCTTCTGGGGGTCTGACGTTACTAGCCCCCTAGGCGGATATGCGATACTCATTGACGAACGGACCGGACTGTATATACATTGTCACTGTTAGGCTCAGTAGGGTTTCTGGATGAGTTCGCTCATCGGCCTCCCTTGAGTTGGCTCATCAGCCTCCCTTGAGGTCAGTCCATGGGCAGCCGTTACGCATAGCTAGTGCCGCTGACGGTTTGTGGTTAAACCCACTGCCAGGGTACTGACGAGTCATTAGAGTCCCCCACAGACATTTTCCCAAGTTCGGGCGAAACGTTGTAGAGGCCGTATGGTTTTATGGCAGGGTTCGGAAAATGGACGTGCGTTTACGCACGTGTTATTTTTCGGGCAGATGATACTGGTCGGCTTTGGTTTAAGCCGGATCCGAGTATTATATTGAGTAGATATAATATCTTTGTCTCAGTTGCATTTGTATTCGGTCGTAATACAAATACGGGTATATTTATACAGTTTCGGGGTTATCCTGAAAGTAGTTTCAGGATCACTTTTGGAAGTTGCCAGTTTCCAGTTTTCTATCAGCCGTCTTTTAACATTCGGTTAAAGACGGATTTATCTTTTCTTGGATGAGGGTGAGTCATGCTTCTAGAAGGTTCTAGAAGGTTCTAGATTTGGTGAGGTGTCTTGTGACTCATGCTTTGATTTTAACCATTTCTTGTTTTCCTTAAGATATTATTTTGTGTTCACATTATGATATTTATCCTTTGGTCACCCCCCTCTCCTACGGTCACCTCCCTCTTTGCTATAAGAGGCCGGCCCCCTCCTCTCTCTCTCACTTGATGTTTCATTTGCTAGAAAAGATTATGATTGGATTTGGGGTGTATGGAATTTCACAGCTCTTTTCATTCCAACACCCGATTCCCACGGCAACTTCATTAACCGTCCGTCCATAGCTTTGGACGGAACGAGACAAAGTCATCTACTCATTCTCTACATCAATCTTGGTCGTCTCTTCTAGCAAACTTGACGATCGAGTTGCCTCGAGTCAGAGGCGGGAGCCCGTTTAAAGAATCGTCGACGTGGTGCCACCTCGACGAGGAGATCGGAGATCGACGAGATCGGAGCAGCCGCAACGGAGCGTGGGATGATGGTTAAAGAACGAAGGACTCGGATCGTTCGGTATAACCTTTCTACACTCTTTACAGTTTGTTAGTTTAGCAATAATGGCAGATCTGGGTTAAAGTATACGATAGCGCCAGATAAAAAGTTTTTGTTCCGCATTTGGCGTCTGTAGACGGCCTGGGCGCTAACGTAGACTTACAGTGGTATCAGAGCCTAACCATTTTGCTATACTAACTTGTGCTAACGCGTTTAAAATATCGATCGAACCGGAAAACTAAAAACTGCAATTTCTAACCTCACAGTTTCTGTTGTTTTTAAATAATCTCCTAAAATTTTTCTACATGTCTCAGAAAACTGTGCAGGCTTTTCTAAGAACCACGACAAAATTTGGGCACATGAATCCACTAAACCGCCGCGGAAACGTGGCCAAACCCATGGTTTGGCCGCGCATCCGCGGCCACTTGGTGAGCTCATGCTCCTAAATTTGTACAGTGAGATCTCTGTTGGATTTTGTGGTTTTTAGTAAATATCGTTTTGGCCCAGATTTTGTTACTGTTCACCAGTAAGTCGTGGGGCCCACTTTGTGATATTTTGTCGATCGTAGTTTAAACATGTTAGTTTACAGTGCTTACATTATATCTCCGACCGGGAATGTCATTTGATCGGTAAACCGCGTCCGATTGCTATAGTTCTTTTAGACGGGTTTGCGAACGTGACATTCGCGTTGATGTTCTGTGTTGTGCTGTGATGTTGCGGATTTGTCGTGGTGGATAGCAGTGTGCAATGGTAGTACAGTTTGAGTTTATTTGTACATTTGATATTGCGAGGCGAGCGTCCAACTTGTGGACTGCCGTCACTGCCTGTTGTATAATATTCTTTTGGGGCACGACCAGGTTGCGGTCGATGTACCTGTTGTACTATTTTTCATTACTGTACTAGGTTTTGCCCCGCGACGGAGTGCACGGATAGCCGGGTTCTGGAGGGCAACGGGTCCGCATCTCATGGCTTTGAGAGGCAGAGGGGCCCCACTCTAAAATTGGCAGACTATTCGCCGCACTCGTAGGGGGTACAGGTTGACCCAAGGAGGGGTGCCCAAGATTACCGGATTCCGTGAAGTGCCGGGTGTTCCATTCACTATGCTGTGGGGGCTACCTTGCTCCAGGTTTTGGCGGGTAACTTGCCGCACCCGTAGGGGTCTAGGTTTCATTGCACAGGCTATCCACACGACAGGGGAACGTCGGGTTTCAGCAGCGGCTCTGTGAAACCCGGGATTCCCAGATTATCTGTATTGTTCTGTGATGCTTATTACTTTTCTGTAATGTTGCATATTATCACGCCTGGAGCGATTATTGTATATTTGTTTATATACTATTAGATGTTGTATATGTTTTACACCCGCGCTAGTCCAGTCCCCGCTCTGTCGTTAGTTAAGTAACCTAACGGGTGATGACGGGACCCAGTGACGAATGTGGATGGCATATACGTACATTTTATTTTCGTTCTTTTCTGGTGTGATTGATTGATGGGACTGCGTTGATTCTGATCAATGCAAAGTTAAACAAACCTGTTTTCAGTTGTTGGAACAAATTTAAAAAAGTGTTATTGCAAAAATGTTTCCTTTTGTTTTGCATAGCGGTATTCAGTGGAATATCCTGCACCTCATTCGACGGGGCAAGGGCCGATATCCCTTCACCGGGACTGACCCCTTGGGCAGAAGTTTGCGTCAGGGTAATAACTTCACTATAGTCGATTACATGTTGCTTTGCATAGCGGTATTCAGTCGAATATCCTGCACCTCATTCCACGAGGAAAGAGCCGAGATCCCTTTACCGGGAGTGACTTCTTTAGCAAAGGTTTTCGCCACTATATTTTAAAAAGCTATCATGTTCCTTCAACGAGATCAAGTTCATTACGCTAAAGGTTTTTCGCCAAAAACCAGTCGTAGCCCTCCGTCGTTTCTTATGGATGGTCAGTAATATTCAAGCTATGTTTGTTGGCTTTCGTCAAGGCATAGTGTTTGGTAGTTGCTGGGGTATTAATTTGTTGCATAGATAGATGTGTTGGTTTGGGACAGTCGTATTACCTTGTTGGCTTTCGTCAAGGGTATGTACGGGTGGGTTCAAATTAACAAGATAATGACGGGCAGAACTTGACATGTGACTTATGATTTGTTGACTTTCGCCAAGGTCATAAGAACATGGGGTAAAAATCGTATCGGGAGTTTCTAAAGAAACTGAAACTTGCCAGGCATGCGCATACCTTCTGGAGTATGAGTAACGTGGATGCATTCCATCACGTTAGCATGCGATGAGAGTTGGATCCCGATTCCCACTGATGAGTTGGTTTACTCTTCGGGTGATCCCGATTGATTCTTCTTTTAGGTTTGGAGGAGAATTTGACAGGACAGTGGGAGGTTTCCGGATTAGATAATGTGATAACCATTCTGATCTAGGTTAGAGTGCACCCAGAGTGTTTCTTTTCTCTCTCTCTCTTTGGCAGCGACCTTTGACCGACCCTAGACTATGACTCAGTGACCAAGTTGACCGAATCTTCTTAAAATACTGGCTTTTGGATTGTCTATGTTGCATAAGTCATTGCCACTCCTTCTTTTACCCTTTGAATTTCTCAGAACACCCGTATTACTACGGACATCCACTTCCATTGGATAGATCCATCGTATGGTTATATACGAACTCGAAGGGACTTCTTCGAGGATGGATCCAGGTTCAGGAGAAATAGAATTGGTTTATTCAGTTGTCTTTTATTATCACCTTCTCTCAGGTTGCGAGAGCTCCTTGGTTTAGGAGAGTACACCTATTACGCTTATTGGATAGTCTTATTCCAAACCATAGGCTGGTGCCGAAAGGTAGGGAATGAAGAAAACCAATTAGCCTAAGTAGGGTGTGCAGAAGGTAATATGTAAAGACAAAATAAAGGGATTAGAAAGAGGGCAAAGTAAATTGCGACTGATATCATTCACGACCAAAACCGCGTACTTCATCGCCACTCCTATTTCACTTTTAAAGGAATAAGGTATTATTCAGTTGTCTTTTATCATCACCTTCTCTCGAGATGCGAGTACTCCTTGGTTTAGGAGGGTACACCTATTATGCTTACCGGATAGTCTTCTTCCAAACCATAGGCTGGTGCCGAACGGTAGGGAAGGAAGAAAACCATTTAGCCTAACGATGGTATACAGAAGGTAACGACTAAAGACAAATAAAGGGATTTGGAGAGATGGCAATAAAATATACGGTTGAAGTCATGAATTGGATTATGGAAGAGGCATTGCTATGAATACCAGGATACCCCTACGAAACATTTTCATGTTTCAGTGCATTGTTAAGGGAAAACTGTTTTCCCCATTGGATACTTACTCCAAGGGTGTGTATTCGCCAGGTTTCATTCTCATATCTGTATGGTTTTACAGATGATGAGTGGGAGTAAGTTATTGGGAATCAGGTGATTATCCTCATTATATCGGAATTCGTTGTAATTGGTGATATTTAAGGAAATCGCCAGGGTACAGTTTTCAACCTACGACGCACAGATTTTGAGTTGTTTAACTCAGCGGACTTATACAGAGTATTGTATGTTGTCCAGTGTCCATCAGGACAAAGGGGTAGGTCCTCGTACTATGTTCTGCTTACTTATGACTTCTCTAGTATTTAGACAAGTGTTTCGTAGAAATACAAGGTCTAAGTTTTGAGAAGTTGTGGGTATAAGAATAAAGTAGAGAACCAGGTATCACAAGTATCGGGATTCTTCAAAGAGATCGAAGATGTAGATTCTTGTGATTGGTATTCAGATGATAGTGATGTTTTTTGAGAAACGTGTTTCTCTTTCAGGTTACTCATAATTGGATGGATTCCTAAGTTGAGTAATGCTGATTAGCCTCTTTCCATTAAGTTGATATGCACTGGAGACAGCTGCATGATTTGAGTATGGTTCCAATTAAATAAGTGCCAAAGTTTCTATATTGGATATAGAATGGATCGTACCTTAAAAGAAATTAAGGTATGGGGAGTTGTCCAGCTTATGCTTAAAAACAGACACTGGATAACTCAGGGCACGTTTCTGTAATGGCTGTTTGTGGGTTGACCCTGGCTATGTCGAGGGTTGATATTCTACCATTTGGAAGATCAATAGTGATATTGTTCTTGACTCGCCACAGTTTTAGTAAAATGGATCTTTTTCAGAAAACAGTAGTGGGAGTATGGTAGGACTGGAAGTGATTCCAGAACCGCGAACGATTACGGAAAATTTAATAGGACCTATATATTCAATCAGGTTTGACATTCCAATAGCCACTCCGCAGATATGGTGGGTAACCTCAGACACCCGAGAGGTACTTCGGTAGCCTCAAGGATCATGACAGGGAGGTTCTTATCTACCCAGACTTGACACTACTGTTGTTCTAGGTTATGAGACCCGGTAGGAGGGTTGTCGTAGTCAGTGGGAGCAGCGGAAGCATGGTGGGAAAGTAGCTTATGTCTATTTATAGACTTGAGCAGTTATAGCGGAGATAGATCATCTAATTTTGATGTGACAGTCATGGGTTTGACTTCAATCAGAATAGGGGATGGATCTGTTAAGAAGGTAGTAGGATGTGATGTCATGGTATTTGAATGACATACACAGAGTGGGAAGTAAAATTCCTATACTACGATCGGTTGTACTGTGGTCGTCACACAGTTGTTTCTCCAGACAGGATATGGATATAATATTTGACATTCTGGTTCCTGGATCTATGGTTTTAGATCTGGATTTGGGTAGTTTCTCAATGTGGGTACTTTGACAGATATTCTAATGGTTTTTAGAATAGTTGACTCCTAGCATGGTGGTGTACCTGCAGGTGATGGAGTCACCCTCTCTAAAGGTGTCGTATAGACTAAAGGGGAGAGGGAAGTGCATGATTGGCAGATCACTTGCTTAGGCAATTGAGTCAATCATGAGATGTCAAGTACCACACCAGATGTTGTTTTTGCACTAGATGCGATTGTAAGTCCACGTTGCGACCCCCGGTTCTTACGGGGAAGCGGAAACGGTATAAAAATCAAATTTTTAGCGCATGGGGCAACATGGACTAACTAAGTCGGGATCTTTTCCTAAACTAAAACTAGCAAACTTGCTAAAGAGAGTTAGCTACTCGGAAAGATGGTTATACCTAAACTTGAACTCCTTCTTCTTCAAACTTTGTGGAGGTTGATGGTTCTTTTCTCGTCGCCTTCTTCCGTCGAAGATGGATCCACCTGAGGGTTCAACCTTCGGGCTCTTACTCGAACTTTGAGTGAACTGGGATCTCCGGCTTGCTAAACCTTGAACCCTAGAGAGAGTAGAGAGTATCTATGGGGTGCTTTCTTTTTCAAGGTGAGGGATTCTCAACACATGAGAAGGAATCACCTTGAGCTTGAGGAAGAAGAAGATGGAATGAGGAGAGAGAATGATTATGAAAGAATGAGCTATCTTTTTCTTTTTGCAACCATATCAAAAAGAAAAAGAATTATCTAAATAATAATAATAATTCAAATGAGAATAGTTGATGGTAGTTTTAGAATGACCACTATCATACTTCATTAAATGAAATGTAAGCAAGAATCAAGGAGCATCCTTACAAAGTAATGATGATGGTCAAACATTCAACCATGGTCAACAAGTCAACCATGGTCAACAAGTCAACAAAACCTACCATAACATAATTTCATTTAATTACTATTATTAATAGATATCTCACTAATTCATTAGGGTTTGGAAAAAGACGACTGTCAACTGTGCATACGCACCCGTTCCGAAACCCTAATGAAAAACCTCTTCCTCTGCCTCAAACAACTGTGCATACACACCTGCATTCTCGTTCCGAGGAACAAGAATACCGAGAGATAAAAGCAACCCCAAAACATATACCAGTATCCGGCTCAAACCAGAGCCCGCTGGCAATATCCATCAGGACTCCAAACGTGCACAAGTGCGCGGATGAGAACGAACCCTGTCGCAAAACCATGCGACCTCTACTCTGTTTTGCCCAGAGGCGAATACCCTCTGTGTGGGACTCTAAAGACTCGACACTACGCTGGCAGTGGGTTTAACCACAGACCGTAAGCGGCACTAGCTGTGCGTAACGGTCCCCAGGTAGATGCCGACAAGAAGGCTGACGAGGTGAACCCCATCTAAACTCCTACTGAGTCTGAATGTGACATTCTCCATACAGTCCGGTCTGTTCGTCTGGTACATCGCATGTCAGGCCTAGGGGGCGGTAAAACGTCAGTCCCCCAATAGCGGTACAAGTCGTGTCGGAGTGAAGCCCAAAACACCCTGAGATAACACTGGAAGCCTACCAGTATATCTCGCTTGCCCTGGCCAGGGACTACTCGTGTAATGGCTCTCCTAGACACAGCGCGATGTCAACCCCCAATACCGGGAGAGACGAATCCTGTCTAACCGTCACTGCCTCCAAGTGCTTCGGGACTGCACCCAACAACTACCTGTTTGCACGACTCCTTTGAGCCGTGGTAGGGTAGTGATCAAAGTGCAGTGGGAACACACTCGAGGCGAAGTGCCAGTGTCAAGTCAGCGGACTAAGCTGTACTCATGTCACTTGGGAACTGATAACTGACGATAGGTATAATACCAACTTGTCAGTTCCCGACGAGTCCTGTCCAGTGTACTCGTAACCTAACGAGCACCCGTATACTATCTCCAGTACGACGTACTGATGGCTGTGGGACAGACCATCTCCCACACTGGGATGAGAAGCGCATACGCTAGTCTACTCCGGAGTATCGATGCCCTGTCTCGATAGTCCTGCGACTAGGGACCTGTATAAGGATGTGCTTATAGATTACCCAGCCCCCACTAGTGTGACTGCCATCACAACGCTGGTAATCAAGCAAAGATCCTAAGGGCTCCACTAATGCGTATAGGTGATATCGCAAAATAAACACATGTACACATTGAAGTAGAAACAAACCAAGTAGCATACTACTATATTAAGCAAAATTGTTTATACAAGGTGAATATCCCAAGCTTCCATTAAGTAATATACAAACTAGTATGATACAGTAATGGCCTCTAGGGCATATACACTAACAATCTCCCACTTGCACTAAGGCCATGTACAGGCGTATCGAAGACCTATCATCTCGATCAGCCGCTCGAACTGAGTCTGGGGTAGGGCCTTGGTGAATGGATCTGCAGTGTTTTCTTCTGAAGCAACCCTCCGAACCTCGATCTCCTTGCGATCCACGATCTCCCTGATCAGGTGATACCGCCTCAAGATGTGCCTGGATCTCTGATGGGACCTGGGTTCCTTCGCTAAAGCTATAGCCCCGTTGTTGTCGCAATACTGAGGTATTGGGTCAACAATGGACGGAACCACCTGAAGTTCTTTCAAGAACTTCCTCATCCAGACAGCTTCTTTTGCGGCATCAGATGCAGCGATGTATTCCGCTTCCATAGTCGAGTCTGCAACGGTTTCCTGTTTGGAACTCTTCCAACACACCGCCCCTCCATTGAGGGTAAAGACAAAACCCGACATGGACTTGGAATCATCCTTGTCACTCTGGAAGCTGGAGTCAGCAAAGGCCTCGATCTGGAGGTCTTTTCCGCCATACACCAAGAACATCTCCTTAGTCCTCCTCAGGTACTTGAGAATGTTCTTTACTGCTATCCAGTGATTCTCCCCAGGGTTTGACTGATACCGGCTTACCACACTCAGTGCATAAGCTACATCCGGTCTAGTACACAACATCGCATACATTATAGAGCCTACCGCAGAAGCGTAGGGTATAATAGACATGCGATCCCTCTCCAAATCAGTCTTGGGAGACATCTCTTTAGAGAGGGTGATCCCGTGACAAGCCGGTAGGTTACCGCGCTTGGAATCTTCCATACTGAATCTTTTCAGTATAGTGTCGATGTACCTGGACTGTGAAAGTCCTAATATCCTCTTGGATCTATCACGATGGATCCGGATCCCCAGGATGTACGAAGCATCACCCAGGTCTTTCATGGAGAAGCTTTGTGACAAGAACCCCTTGACAGATTGTAACATAGGAATGTCATTTCCTATTAAGAGAATGTCATCCACGTATAAAACGAGGAATACTACAGTTCTCGCTACAAATCTACTATAGATGCATGGTTCATCTGGATTTTTGATAAAGCCAAATTCCTTGACCGTCTCATCAAAACAGATGTTCCAACTCCGCGATGCCTGCTTTAGTCCATAGATGGACTTAAGCAACTTGCACACTTTTCCGCTGCTCCCACTCTGAATGAAAACCCTCTGGCTGATCCATATAGACACACTCCTCTAAATTTCCATTTAGAAAAGCGGTTTTTACGTCCATTTGCCAAATCTCATAATCGTGGAAGGCAGCAATGGCAAGAAGGATCCGAATGGATTTCAGCATAGCCACTGGAGAAAAAGTTGTCATAGTCCAAGCCAGGTCTTTGACGGAAACCCTTTGCTACAAGTCTAGCTTTATAGGTCTCAATCTGTCCATCTACACCAATCTTCCTTTTGAAGATCCACTTGCATCCTACGGGTTTTACCCCGTCTGGAGCAATGTCCAACGTCCATACTTTGTTGGTGTACATGGACTCCATTTCGGTCCGCATTGCATCCAGCCATTTTACCGAGTCAACACTCTGAACGGCCTGCTGGAAGCTAGTAGGCTCATCATAGTCTATGATGCAATCCTCTCTATCCCCGTCTATGAGAAAACCGTAGTATCTCTCGGGCGGATGAGACTGCCTACTACTTCTGCGGAGCGGCATAGGAATGTCCTGTTCTTTTGAACCCTCTGGTTCCATTAAGCTTTCAGTAATAGTCTGTGGTTCTGGAATTTCTTCCAGTTCTATTGCGCTCCCACTTACTTATTTTTCTAAGAACTGATGTTCCAGAAAATGGGCATTACGAGAAACAAGGACTTTTTGTTCCTCTGCGTAATAGAAAAGATACCCCCTGGAGTTCTTTGGGTATCCCACAAACTTGCACAGTACTGAGCGTGCCTCGAGCTTGTCCGTATGCTGCTTTTTGACATAAGCTGGACATCCCCAAATCTTCAGGTACTGAAGATAGGGTTTCTTCCCACTCCATAACTCATATGGTGTGGTAGGCACAGTCTTAGTAGGAACTCGGTTCAAAAGGTATGCAGCTGTTTCTAGCGCATACCCCCAGAATGATCGCGGTAACTCAGCGTTACTTATCATGGACCGTACCATATCCAATAGGGTCCGGTTCCGTCTCTCTGATACACCGTTATGTTGCGGAGTGTATGGAGGAGTAAGCTGAGAGAGAATCCCATTCTCTTTTAAGTAATTCAGGAACTCGGCACTTAAGTATTCTCCACCTCGATCCGATCTTAGAATCTTGATACTTTTGCCGGTTTGTTTTTCAACTTCATTCTTATATTCCTGGAATTTTTCAAAAGCTTCGGACTTATGTTTCATTAAGAAGACATAACCGTACCTTGAAAAATCATCCGTAAAAGTAATGAAGTAAGAATAACCGCTTCGTGCATGTGTAGACATTGGACCGCACACGTCGCTGTGTACGAGTCCCAAGAGCTCGCTCGCTCTTACTCCGTGTCCAGTGAACGGAGTCTTTGTCATCTTTCCTTTGAGACAGGATTGACAAGTGGCATATGATTGATATTCGAACGGATCCAAATATCCTTCTGTATGTAACTTAGTCAACCTTCTCTCATTGATGTGACCCAGTCTACAATGCCATAAGAAAGTCTGATTGATATCTGGAGACTTTCTTTTTTGTGTATTCTGGACATTGAAAATCTGTGGTTGGTTTAATACGTATATACCATTGCTCAGTGTACCTGACCCAATCAGAACTTGATTAAGGTGAATGTTTACAACATTACTTACAAACGCAAATTCATAACCTTCTTTAGAAACCAAAGATACAGAAATGATATTACAAGTTGCGTTGGGTACAAAAAAGCAATTACGCAAAACCAAAACATGCCCATCTGACATTCCCAGGTGATAGTCCCCCATGGCTTTAGCATCCATGCTAGCTCCGTTCGCAACTCTGAGGGTCATGTCACCTGCCTTCAAAACCCTACGGTTTCTCAACGCCTGCAAAGAATTACAGATATGAGATCCTGATCCGGTATCCAATACCCAGGAAGTAGAGTTTATAGAAAGACAGTTTTCAATAACATACACACCTGAAGCTGAAGCCGCAACCTGCTTCAGTTCCTGTGTCCTGGCCTTCCAAGCCCTGCAATCCTTTTTCCAGTGTCCACTCTTATGACAATAGAAGCATTCTTCCTTTCCAACAAGCTTCCCCGCAATCTTTGTTGCCTTTTCCTTTCCCTTCGTACCCACTTTACTAACACCGCCTCTTGGTTTGGCGGGGGCTTTCTTCCTCTTTCCCTTGGCTTTCGCCTTGGACCTAGAGGAAGAAGATCCTCCTACAAACAAAGCGGGTGTTTCCCTACCCTTCTGTAGGGTGCCCTCTGTGCTCCTCAGCAGGTTGAGGAGTTCTGAAAGTTCAACTTCTTTTTCTTGCAAGTTGAAATTCAGTATGAACTGGGCGTAAGTGGATGGAAGGGACTGGCGAATTAAATCTGTATAAAGTTCACTGTCCAACGTGGTCCCAAGTTCCGCGAGCTCCTCAGTGTAGCCAATCATCTTAAGCACGTGGTCCGCTACCGATGATCCGACGGCCAACTTTGTCGAAAATAACTTCTTCGACACTTCGTATCTTGCGATACGAGACTGCTCCCCATACAGTTCTTTTGTATAGAGAAATATGGACTCGAGGTCCATATTCTCATGCCTCCTCTGATGTTCGTTGTCCATAGAGGCAAGCACGAGGCATCTGGCCTTCGCGCAATCAATCTCCCAAGTCTTACGGATTTCCTTATCCGCGACGCTGGAGGTGGGACCTGGGACGGGGGGAGCTTTGGTGGTAAGAAGATACCCCAGCTTGTCG
The DNA here is from genome assembly GCA_030015575.1 of Agapanthus africanus. NCBI lineage: Eukaryota > Viridiplantae > Streptophyta > Magnoliopsida > Asparagales > Amaryllidaceae > Agapanthus > Agapanthus africanus. The sequence goes on along the minus strand of CM057342.1, from coordinate 505,537,440 downwards.
TAAGTGATTGCCAATTTTACATTCCTGAGCCAATCTTTGTAGTTTGGCCCTGTCAGTATGTTTTTATCTAGAAGTAACTTAAGTCCAGTCATTTCGAATTTGGTCGCTGCAGGGGGGAGAGAAGAAACACTTTAGCACGATGCTCTTGCAAGTTTAGAATGGTTTTTAATTTGTCAAAACAGGGTGGCTCCCACTGTCTCTCGAATCCCTCCTTAAACCACAAAGGAAGAATTAGCCGGGATCAATCCCACCGCACAATACTTGCTTAACCGTTCAGCCAGGCCAGTGTCGGTACTTCGAGGGAGGTTTTCCAACGCTTTCGCGAAGTTCCTTAATTTAAGAACCTCTTTTCCCTGGGGGCGTAGCCCTGCTAACACCTTTCTAGGCACCTACTAGGTTTATAGCATTGTTCGTTTAGTGAGAAATTTCCCGAGGAGTAGCATATACTCACAGTAGGATCGGGATCCAAATATCATTGCGTGACGAAAATGAAGGAATCCTACCATAATCATCACACTCCAAATGGTATGCAAATCTAGCAAGTTTCAGTACTTATGAAACTCCCGATGTGGATTTTTGCCCCATGCTCTTATGACCTTGACGAAGGTCAACAAATCATAAGTCACATGTCAAGTTCTGCCCGTCATTATCCAGGTTAATTTGAACCCACCCGTATATACCCTTGACGAAGGTCAACAAGGCAATACGACTGTCCCAAACCAACGCATCTATCTATGCTACATATGAACACCCAACAGCTACCAATCTCTATGTCTTGACGAAGGTCAACAAACATAGCTTGAATACTATTGAATATTCATACGAAACGACGGAGGGCTACGAATGGTTTTGGCGAAACCGTGAACGTAGTGAACTTGATATAATCGATGGAACGAGATAGCTTTTAGAAGGAGTGGCTCAAGCTCCGCATTTAAAAGTTAGTTTTGAAAAGAACCGAGTGGTTTTTCGAAAGTGTTCCAACGATTTTAGCTTGGTTTATTATCTTGCATTAGTTCTTTTAATGCGTGATATTCTTGCATTAGTTCTTTTAATGCGTCCCATCATTTAATCCTACCATTGCAGAAAACAACCAAAATATGACGTACGCTTATGCCATTCGCATTCGCCACGGGGTCCCGTCATCACTCGTTAGGTTACTTAACTAACGACAGAGCGGGGGCTGGGCTAGCGCGGCTGTAAAACATAAGCAACGCCTAAATATAAAGCAATGATAGGCATTACAGATCACAGATGAATACATTGGATATACTAGCAATCCGCAATCCGTTCGAGCCTGCAACGAAAAGCGGATTACACGGTCGCGGTGAATAGCAGATACCCCACCCAAGACCCCTACGGGTGCGGCAAACTACCCACCAAGTACCCGGTAGTTTGTGCACCCCTCCATCGGTCTATCCTAGGAGCAAAAACAGTAAAAAGAATTATACAATGACGGCTACAACCCCGACCCGGTTGTGCGGCCATACAAATAATATTATTACATCAATTTACATTTACAAATGAATGAAAGAAAAACAAAAGCTCATCTCACATCCACCCCGGCTATTCACCCGCGACAGTCCAACAGATTCATATACACATTCCAATATCAAACACAGATCACAGAGATGTATAACCCCGACTAATTGACTTATAGCGATTAGCCGACGTTCAATACATGCAAACATCACAGATATAACCATCATAGTCAAAGTGCAGTGAAGTTCGGAAAAAATACGGAATTATAGGACCGCAAAAGTAAATTTCTGTTCTGGAAAATCTGGGCACATATAATATATCTTAAAAATCCCAAAACCCTACCAGGAGAACACTGCACAAAACCCGATCACGAGAGGACTCCAAACGGCGGCGGTTCCGCGGCAAATGCCTACCTCATGCCGCGGAACCGCGGCGGTTTGAATGATTCAGGGGATCGTTTTTCTTGGGTGTTCACACAAAACCCTGAGCCGAATTTAGGTGTATAACAAATCTTGTTTTGACCAGAAAATTTTTTAACAGAAACTAGGGTTTTGCAAAAGTTTGGATTTTGGATTTTTCGGTTCCGAACTTCGTTACACTTCACTACCAAGCTAGTTTAAGTTTAGTTAGGCTCTGATACCACTGTAAGTCCACGTTGCGACCCCCGGTTCTTACGGGGAAGCGGAAACGGTATAAAAATCAAATTTTTAGCGCATGGGGCAACATGGACTAACTAAGTCGGGATATTTTCCTAAACTAAAACTAGCAAACTTGCTAAAGAGAGTTAGCTACTCGGAAAGATGGTTATACCTAAACTTGAAATCCTTCTTCTTCAAACTTTGTGGAAGTTGATGGTTCTTTTCTCGTCGCCTTCTTCCGTCGAAGATGGATCCACCTGAGGGTTCAACCTTCGGGCTCTTACTCGAACTTTGAGTGAACTAGGATCTCCGGCTTGCTAAACCTTGAACCCTAGAGAGAGTAGAGAGTATCTATGGGGTGCTTTCTTTTTCAAGGTGAGGGATTCTCAACACATGAGAAGGAATCACCTTGAGCTTGAGGAAGAAGAAGATGGAATGAGGAGAGAGAATGATTATGAAAGAATGAGCTATCTTTTTCTTTTTGCAACCATATCAAAAAGAAAAAGAATTATCTAAATAATAATAATAATTCAAATGAGAATAGTTGATGGTAGTTTTGGAATGACCACTATCATACTTCATTAAATGAAATGTAAGCAAGAATCAAGGAGCATCCTTACAAAGTAATGATGATGGTCAAACATTCAACCATGGTCAACAAGTCAACCATGGTCAACAAGTCAACAAAACCTACCATAACATAATTTCATTTAATTACTATTATTAATAGATATCTCACTAATTCATTAGGGTTTGGAAAAAGACGACTGTCAACTGTGCATACGCACCCGTTCCGAAACCCTAATGAAAAACCACTTCCTCTGCCTCAAACAACTGTGCATACACACCTGCATTCTTGTTCCGAGGAACAAGAATACCGAGAGATAAAAGCAACCCCAAAACATATACCAGTATCCGGCTCAAACCAGAGCCCGCTGGCAATATCCGTCCGGACTCCAAACGTGCACAAGTGCGCGGATGAGAACGAACCCTGTCGCAAAACCATGCGACCTCTACTCTGTTTTGCCCAGAGGCGAATACCCTCTGTGTGGGACTCTAAAGACTCGACACTACGCTGGCAGTGGGTTTAACCACAGACCGTAAGCGGCACTAGCTGTGCGTAACGGTCCCTAGGTAGATGCCGACAAGAAGGCTGACGAGGTGAACCCCATCTAAACTCCTACTGAGTCTGAATGTGACATTCTCCGTACAGTCCGGTCTGTTCGTCTGGTACATGGCATGTCGGGCCTAGGGGGCGGTAAAACGTCAGTCCCCCAATAGCGGTACAAGTCGTGTCGGAGTGAAGCCCAAAACACCCTGAGATAACACTGGAAGCCTACCAGTATATCTCGCTTGCCCTGGCCAGGGACTACTCGTGTAATGGCTCTCCTAGACACAGCGCGATGTCAACCCCCAATACCGGGAGAGACGAATCCTGTCTAACCGTCACTGCCTCCAAGTGCTTCGGGACTGCACCCAACAACTACCTGTTTGCACGACTCCTTTGAGCCGTGGTAGGGTAGTGATCAAAGTGCAGTGGGAACACACTCGAGGCGAAGTGCCAGTGTCAAGTCAGCGGACTAAGCTGTACTCATGTCACTTGGGAACTGATAACTGACGATAGGTATAATACCAACCTGTCAGTTCCCGACGAGTCCTGTCCAGTGTACTCTTAACCTAACGAGCACCCGTATACTATCTCCAGTACGACGTACTGATGGCTGTGGGACAGACCATCTCCCACACTGGGATGAGAAGCGCATACGCTAGTCTACTCTGGAGTATCGATGCCCTGTCTCGATAGTCCTGCGACTAGGGACCTGTATAAGGATGTGCTTATAGATTACCCAGCCCCCACTAGTGTGACTGCCATCACAACGCTGGTAATCAAGCAAAGATCCTAAGGGCTCCACTAATGCGTATAGGTGATATCGCAAAATAAACACATGTACACATTGAAGTAGAAACAAACCAAGTAGCATACTACTATATTGAGCAAGATTGTTTATACAAGGTGAATATCCCAAGCTTCCATTAAGTAATATACAAACTAGTATGATACAGTAATGCCCTCTAGGGCATATACACTAACAGCGATAAGTTTGTATTAATCCAATCCTGGAGAAACATAAGGAAGCAGTTTTAGAACATAAGTGGATGTTCTACGGATTTGATGACGGCAGCCTCCTTCGGGAGACGATTATTATTCCAAGCTTCAAAGATGACGTGGATGACAGAGTGATTGTCAGAGTTTTAGTTTTTCCCTCTGACGAAGAGGGACAGTATTATGGACAGGTGGTCTAAGAGGATACTGTGGGTGGCATGGTGCCGGATACTGATTAGGTTCAGTGATCGATACAGTCTAAGAAGTTTGGATTTGGAGTTCATTTATGAACAAGGTCCCATCAGAAATCCAGACATATTCTAAGACAGGTATTACTCAATTCGGGAGATGGCTTTCTCTGCGAACTTGAGATTAAGAGAGATATTGAAAGAAACATCTAGGCGGATCCACTCACTGAGGCTATTTCTCGAACACAATAGTTTTACAAACGGGCATTGTGAACTGATTAGTAGAGGAGTTGGATGTTCGGTTTCACGCGGGCTGTGAGTAGTCGACATCGCAATATTAGCCTTGAGTGCAAGTGGGAGATTGTTGGAGATAGTGCCCTCATAGTCAATTATTGGATCGCAGGTACGTGATTGCAATGATTGCGGAGGACCTATCCCGGTAGGACAGTCTTACTCGAGATGATAGTATGCTATCTGGTTTGCCTTTATCAGTCGTGTACATGTTCAGGTGACTGATTGCATGTTACACTTTGATAGAGCCCTTAGGATCTTGCTTTACTACCAACAGTATGATGGCGATCATATACGTGAGAGTTGGGTAGTTTATATGCATATCCTTAATTGTGGTCCCTAGTCGTGGGAGTTTCGAGACAGGGCATCGATACTCCGGAGTAGACTAGTGTATACAGTCGAGACCCCGACGAGGGGCGGTGGCCGGTCTCATAAGCCACTGTTGTCAGTTGGATCACCTAAGATGTATACAGGTGCTCATTGGGTTATGAGTACACCGGACAGGACTCGCCGGGAATCTGCTAGTTAGTACTATACCTATCGTCAGATAGCAGTTCCCTGGTGACATGTGTACAGGTTAGTTCATCGACCTGAGGTCGTCATTTGTCTCGTGTGAGTTCCCACTGTGCTTCGATTTCTACCCTACCTCGGCTCAAAGGAGTCGTGCAAACAGGTAGCTTTTGGGTACAGTCCCGAGCCATATGGAGGCAGGTGAGCGGATCGGCAGGGGATTCGTCTCTCCCGGTATTGGGGGCGAGGTCGTGCTGTGTCTAGGAGAGCCATTACACATAGTCCACGGCCATGGCAGGAGATTTACTGGTAGGTACTCCAGTAGTATCTCAGGGTGTTATTGGGCTACACTCCGACACGACTTATACTGCTTCTGGGGGTCTGACGTTACTAGCTCCCTAGGCGGATATGCGATACTCATTGACGAATGGACCGGACTGTATATACATTGTCACTGTTAGGCTCAGTAGGGTTTCTGGATGAGTTCGCTCATCGGCCTCCCTTGAGTTGGCTCATCAGCCTCCCTTGAGGTCAGTCCATGGGCAGCCGTTACGCATAGCTAGTGCCGCTGACGGTTTGTGGTTAAACCCACTGCCAGGGTACTGACGAGTCATTAGAGTCCCCCACAGACAGTTTCCCAAGTTCGGGCGAAACGTTGTAGAGGCCGTATGGTTTTATGGCAGGGTTCGGAAAATGCACGTGCGTTTACGCACGTGTTATTTTTCGGGCAGATGATACTGGTCGGCTTTGGTTTAAGCCGGATCCGAGTATTATATTGAGTAGATATAATATCTTTGTCTCAGTTGCATTTGTATTCGGTCGTAATACAAATGCGGGTATATTTATACAGTTTCGGGGTTATCCTGAAAGTAGTTTCAGGATCACTTTTGGAAGTTGCCAGTTTTCAGTTTTCTATCAGCCGTCTTTTAACATTCGGTTAAAGACGGATTTATCTTTTCTTGGATGAGGGTGAGTCATGCTTCTAGAAGGTTCTAGAAGGTTCTAGATTTGGTGAGGTGTCTTGTGACTCATGCTTTGATTTTAACCATTTCTTGTTTTCCTTAAGATATTATTTTGTGTTCACATTATGATATTTATCCTTTGGTCACCCCCCTCTCCTACGGTCACCTCCCTCTTTGCTATAAGAGGCCGGCCCCCTCCTCTCTCTCTCACTTGATGTTTCATTTGCTAGAAAAGATTATGATAGGATTTGGGGTGTATGGAATTTCACAGCTCTTTTCATTCCAACACCCGATTCCCACGGCAACTTCATTAACCGTCCGTCCATACCTTTGGACGGAACGAGACAAAGTCATCTACTCATTCTCTACATCAATCTTGGTCGTCTCTTCTAGCAAACTTGACGATCGAGTTACCTCGAGTCAGAGGCGGGAGCCCGTTTAAAGAATCGTCGACGTGGTGCCACCTCGACGAGGAGATCGGAGATCGACGAGATCGGAGCAGCCGCAACGGAGCGTGGGATGATGGTTAAAGAACGAAGGACTCGGATCGTTCGGTATAACCTTTCTACACTCTTTACAGTTTGTTAGTTTAGCAATAATGGCAGATCCGGGTTAAAGTATACGATAGCGCCAGATAAAAAGTTTTTGTTCCGCATTTGGCGTCTGTAGACGGCCTGGGCGCTAACGTAGACTTACAACTAGGACAAAAAGCTTGCTAAACTTGATAGCCTTGATGATGTAGAGTACGAAGATGGATATGTTTGTCTATTAAAACCCTAATTTACTCAACTCATAAGACCTTAAGGGTTTATTGAGAGGAGGAAGAAGAGAGCTTGCCATGAGAGCTCATTTGAAGAAAGAGAAAGTGTATGAGATTTCAACTATGGAAAAAAGAAAATTAAACTTTTATTATGATAATTAGGATGGCTACATTGATTTGACCACAAGCTTGTCATAATTAATGCTCAGCAAAAATATCTAGTGCTTAACAAAAATATCTAAATCGACAATAGTCAACCAAGTCAAATGGTCAAACCAATTAGCCATTATACAATTATCATTAATAAAAAGATTAGTAAACAATTTCCTCCACCTCAAAATGATTTTAAACAAGTCAATGGTCAAAACCCTAATGAGGCATCTCCTTCTTTGCTCCTCACATCCGTGCATACACACCCGCATCCGCATTCCGAAGAATAGCATCCGCATTCCGAAGAATACGAATAAGAGACAAAAACTGATCCATCAATATATAATACTTGGATCCGGCTAAAACCAAAGCCCACTAGTATTATCCGCCCGAACATCATACGCGCACTAGTGTACGTAAGTGATCGTAGTCCTGTCGTAAAACCATACGGCCTCAACACCTTTTGCCCAGTGCAGGGAAACTCTCTTTGTGGGACTCTAAAGACTCAACACTACGCTGGCAGTGAGTTTAACCACAGGCCGCAAGCGGTACTATCTGTACGTAACGGTCCCCAGGTAGATGTCGATAAGAAGGACGATGAGGAAAACCCATCCGAACTCCTACTGAGCCCGAATGTGACAATCTCCGTACAGTCCGGTCTGTTCGTCTAAGAGTATCGCATATCGGGCCTATGGGGCAGTAAACGTCAGACCCCTAATAGCGGTATAAGTCGTTTCGGAGTGTAGTCCAAAACACCCTAAGAAACTACTGGAGTACCTACCAGTAAATATCGCTTGCCATGCCCAAGAACTTTGTGTAATGGCTCTCCAGACACAGCGCGATATCAACCTCCAATACCGGGAGAGACGAATCCTGTCTAGCCGCCACTGCCTCCAAGTGCTTCGGGACTGCACCCAACTACTACCTGTTTGGACGATTCCTTTGAGCTGTGGTAGGGTGGTAATCAAAGTATAGTGGGAACACACTCTAGGCGAAGTAGCAGTGTCAATTCGATGGACTAAGCTGTACTCATGTCACCTAGGAACTGCTATCTGACAATAGGTATAGTACCAGCAAACAGTTCCTGATGAGTCCTTTCCGGTGTACTCGAAACCTAACGAGCACCTGCATATTATCTCCAGTACGACGTACTAATGGCTGTGGGACAGACCAGCTCCCCTGCTGGGATGAGAAGCGTATACACTAGTCTACTCCAGTGTATCGATGCATCGTCTCGATAATCCTACGACTAGGGATCTGTATAAGGATGTGCTTGTAGATTACCCAGCCTCCACTTGTGTGTCTGCCATCACAACGCTGGTAATCAAACAAAGATCCTAAGTGCTCTACTAATATGTATAAGTGATATGTTAAAAGAAACACTTGCACATATTGAAATAGAAACAAACCATATAGCTTACTACCAATTTGAGCAAGACTGTCAATACTACTGTGAATATCCCAAGCTTCCATTAAGTAATATACAATCCAGTATGATTCAATAATGGCCTTTAGGGCATATACACTAACAATCTCCCACTTGCACTAGGGCAATGTGCTGGTATATCGCAGACCTATCATCTCGAATAGCCTCTCGAACTGCGCCTGAGGGATGGCCTTTGTGAATGGATCTGCAGTGTTATTCTCCGTATCTACTCACTTCACCTCTATCTCCCGGCGATCTACGATCTTCTTGATCCTGGTACCGCTTCAAAATGTGTCTAGACTTCTGATGGGACCTGCGTTCCTTCGCTAAAGCTATAGCGCCATTGTTGTCGCAATAAAGCGGTATTGGATCAACAATGGTCGGAACCACCTGACGTTCTGTGAGGAACTTCTTCATCCAAACAGCTTCTTTTGCGGTATCGCAAGCAGCTATGTACTACGCTTCCATCGTCGAGTCAGCAACGGTGTCCTGCTTGAAGCTCGTCCAACAGACCGCACCTCCATTGAGGGTAAAGACATAACCCAACATGGACTTGGAGTCATCCTTGTCACTCTGGAAGTTGGAGTCAGTAAAGGCCTCGATCTGGAGGTCTTTTCCGCCATACACCAAGAACATCTCCTTAGTCCTTCTCAGGTACTTGAGAATATTCTTTACTGCTATCCAGTGCTTCTCCCCTGGGTTTGACTGATACCGGCTTATAACGCTCAATGTGTATGCTACCACTGGTCTGGTACACAACATCGCATACATTATAGATCCTACCGCAAATGCGTATGGTATAGATGACACGCGAGCCCTTTCCAAATCAGTCTTTGGAGACATCTTTTTGGAGAGGGTGATTCCGTGACAAGCCGATAGGTTACCGAGCTTAGAATCTTCCATACTGAATCTTTTCAGTACGGTGTCGATGTACCTTGACTGCGAAAGTCCCAATATATAGATCTGGATCCCCAGAATGTAGGAGGCATCACCCAGTTCCTTCATGGAGAACCTCTGTGACAAGAATCCTTTGACTGACTGTAGCATAGGAATATCAATTCCTATTAAGAGAATGTCATCCACGTACAAGACGAGGAATACCACAGTCCTCCCAACAATCTTACTGTAAATGCATGGTTTATCTGGATTTTTGATAAAGTCGTATTCTTTGACTGTCTCATCAAAACAGATGTTCCAACTCCGCGATGCCTGCTTTAGTCGATAAATGGACTTAAGCAGCTTGCACACTTTACCGCTGCTCCCACTCTGAATGAAACCCTCTGGTTGATCCATATAGACGCACTCTTCTAAATTACCATTTAGAATGTCCGTCTTTACGTCCATCTTCCAGATCTCATAATCGTGGAAGGCAGCAATGGCAAGATGGATCCGAATGGATTTGAGCATAGCTACTAGAGAAAAGGTTTCGTCATAGTCCAAACCAGGTCTTTGATGAAAACCCTTTACAACAAGTCTAGTCTTATAGGTTTCAACCTGTCCATCCACACCAATCTTCTTTCTGAAAATCCATTTGCAGCCTACGGGTTTTATCCCTTCTAGAGCAATGTCCAAAGTCCAAACTTTGTTGGTGTACATGGACTTCATTTCGGTCCGCATTGAATCCAGCCTTTTTACCGAGTCGCCGCTCTGAATGGCTTGCTGGAAGCTAGTAGGCTCATCATTGTCAATGATGCAATCCTCTCGATCCCCATCTATGAGAAATCCATGGTATCTCTTAGGCGGATGAGATTGCCTACTACTTTTGCGGAGTGTCGCTGGGATGTCCTGTTCTTCTCAAACCTCTGGTTCTACCAAGGTTTCAGTAATAGCTTGTGGTTCTAGAATTTCTTCCAGTTCTATTGCGCTCCCACTTTTCTAATTTTCAAAAAATTCAGCTTCCAAGAAGTGGGGATGTTGAGAAACAAAAACCTTTTGTTCATTTGCGTAATAGAAAAGATACCCCCTGGAGTTCTTAGGGTATCCCATAAATGTACACAGTACTGAGCGTGCCTTGAGCTTGTCCGCATGGTGCTTTTTTACAAAAGCTGGACATCCCCATGTCTTAAGGTACATGAGACAGGATTTCTTCCCACTCCGCATCTGATATGGTGTGGTAGGAACAGTCTTGGTTGGAACCTTGTTCAAAAAATATGCAGCTGATTTTAGTGCATAACCCCAGAAGGATCGCGGTAACTCAGCCTTTCTCATCATAGAACGAACCATATCCAATAGAGTTCGATTCCGCCTTTCCCATATACCGTTGTGTTGTGGTGTGTATGTAGGAGTAAACTGAGAGAGAATTCCATTCGCTTTTAAGTATCCCAGGAACTCGGCACTTAAGTATTCACCATCTCGATCAGATCTCAGTGTCTTGATACTTTTGCCTGTTTGTTTTTCCACTTCATTCTTGTATTCCCAGAATTTCTCAAAGGCCTCCGATTTATGCTTCATCAAGAAGATATGTCCATACTTAGAATAATCATCCGTAAAAGTAATGAAATAGGAATAACCACCTCATGCATGTATAGACATTGGACCACACACATCGCTCTGTTTGAGTCCCAAGAGCTCACTCGCTCTTACTCCGTGTCCAATAAACGGAGTCTTTGTCATCTTTCCCATGAGACAAGATTCACAAGTAGCATAAGACTGATATTCAAACGGATTCAAATATCCTTCTCTATGTAACTTTGTCAACCATGTTTCATTGATGTGACCCAGTCTACAATGCCATAAGAAAGCCTGATTTGTTTCTGGAGACTTTCTTTTAAGTGTGTTCTGGACACTGAAAACCTGAGCTTGATTTAATACGTATATTCCGTTTTCTAATGTACCTGACCTAATCAGAACTCGATTTAGGTGGATGTGGACCACATCACTTAAAAATTTAAAATCATATCCTTCTTTAGAAAGTAAGGATACAGATATGATATTACAAGCTAGACTAGGTACATATAAACAGATACGTAGAATCAATATCTGCCAACTTATCAATCCTAGGTGATATCCCCCTACGGATTCAGCGTCCACGCTCATTCCGTTCGCAACTCTGAGAGTTATATCACCTACCTTGATAACTCTATGATTTCTCAAAGCCATTAATGAATTACTGATATGAGATCCTGAACCGGTATCTAGTACCTAGGAAGTAGAGTTAATTGACATACAGTTTTCTATTACAAACACACCCGAAGCCGAAGCCACAACATGCTTCGAATCCTGGCCACTGGCTTTCAAAAGCCCTGTAATCCCTCTGCCAATGTCTTTCCCGTAACAATAGAAACGTTTCTCCTTCCCTACTTTTAGTCCCGAAACTTTTGCCCTTCCCTTTCATTCTGCTTTCCTGACACCGCATCCTGGCTTTGTGGAGGTCTTCTTCTTCCCACCCTTTGCTTTCTCCTTAGATGTAGAAGAGGAAGATTCCCCAATAAGCAGAGTGGGTGCCTCTCTGGTTTCCTTCAGGGTGTAAATAGAGGGTAGGGACTGTAGAAACAAGTCAGCATTTGACCTGTTTTCCAACATGGTCTCCAGGTCCGTGAGCTCATCAATATAGCTAGTCATCGTAAGGACTTTGTCCCCTATAGATGATTCGACAGCCAACCTCGCTTGAAGCAGTTCCTTCGAGGTCTCATATCTTGCGTTACGAGATTGCTCTCCATATAAATCTTTGTTATGGAGGAAGATGGAGGCTATGTCCATCTTCTCGTGTTGCCTCCGGTTTGCACCATCTACTGAGGCCAACACGAGGCTCTTGGCATTCGTATTATCTTTTTCCGATGTCTTACGAATATCATTAACCGTGAAGGTGGAAACTGGACCTGGAACAGCGGGTGCTTGAGTAGGAAAAAGGTGTCCCATCTTGTTATAGGCAATGGACATCTGGACAGACCTTTGCCAGTCATTATAGTCATATTCAGTCATTTTATTATCTAGATGTAACCGATGTCTGGTCATTGGGTCGCTGCAGGAGAGAGAGAAGAAAAACACTTAGCATCATGCTCTTGCAAGTTTAGATTTGGTTTAATTTATCTAAACAGGATGACTCCCACTGTTTCTTGAATCCTTCCTTAATCCATAAAAGAAGAATTAGTCAGGATTGATCTCATCATACAATTCTTGCTTAACCGTTCGGCCAGGCTAGTGTCGGTACTTCGAGGGTGGTTTTACGACGCTTTCGCGAAGTTCCTTAATTAAATAACCACTTTTCCTTGGAGGCGTAGCCCAGCTAACACCGTTCTAGACACCTACTTGGTTTATAGCATTGATCGTTAAGTGAAAAATCTCCCGAGGAGTAGCGGATACTCACAGTAGGATCGGGATCCAAATATCATAGTGTGATAATGCTGAAGGAATCCTACCAATATTATCAAACTCCAAATGGTATGCAACACTAGCAAGTTTCAGTTTCTTTAGAAACTCCCGATGTGGATTTTTGCCCCATGCTCTTATGACCTTGACGAAGGTCAACAAATCATAAGTCACATGTCAAGTTCAACCCATCATTGTCCTGGTTAATTTGAACCCACCCGTATATACCCTTGACGAAGGTCAACAAGGTAATATGACTGTCCCAAACCAACGCATCTATCTATGCTACATATGAACATCCAGCAGCTACCAATTACTATACCTTGACGAAGGTCAACAAACATAACTTGAATATTATTAAATATTCATATGAAATGACGGAGGGCTACGAATGGTTTTGGCAAAACCATGAACGTAGCGAACTTGATATAATCGAAGGAACCTGATAGCTTTTAAAAGGAGTGGTTTAAACTCCGCATTTTAAAAGTTTTTGCTGTTTTGAAAAAACCGAGTGGTTTTGAAATTGTTCCGACGATTCAACTTTGGTTTGTTTTCTTTGGATTAATATAATGGGTCCTATCAATTAATCCTACCATTGCAGAAAACAACAAAAATATAACGTACTCTTATGCCATCCACATTCTCCACGGGGCCCGTCATCACCCGTTAGGTTAGTTAACTAACGACAGAGCGGGGGCTGGACTAGTGCGGATGTAAATCATAAGCAACGTCTATTAGATATCATATATAGATATATACATTCGTCAGACGCATTGATAGTCATTCCAGATCACAGATGAACATATTGGATATACTAGGAATCCACGTTCGTTTGAGCCTGTAACGAAAGACGGATTACACGGTCGTGATGAATAGCCAAACCCCACCCTAAACCCCTACGGGTGCGGCAAACTACCCGCCAAATACCCGTAGTGAAGCAACCTCCCTCAACAAAGTGAGTAGGCCACTTGGTACTTCAAAGTATCTTGTAGTTTATGCACCCCACCTTGGGTCTATATTAGGAGCAGAAAACAGTAAAAGAAATAATATACAATGGTGGCTACAACCTCAACCCGGATGTGCGACCACAAAATAATATTACATCAATTTACAATTTACATCAAATGAAAGATAAAAACGTTTATCTCACATCCCGGGCTATTCATCAACGACGATCCAACAAGTTCATATAAACAAACCAATATCACAGATCACAGATATGTACAACCCCCACTAATCAACGTATAGAGATTAGTAGACGTTCAGTACATATAACACATCAAAGAAGATCCAATTAGCTGAAGAACTTAGAATTTTGATCGATTACCAGATTTGAATCTACCCCAAGTGCAACACAGCACACAAAAGATTCTGGCTGGAAACAAAGTATTAGAAAAATCACAAAACACCAAGCTAGACACTCTGTAGGAAAAACGAGTTGAATCGGAGTCGACTCGGCCGCGGATCCGCGGCGAAACGCTTGGTTTCGCCGCGCTTCTACGGCGGTCTGACCGAGTCACAACCTCATTTTTCTTGGGTGTCCATAAAAAAGCCTGCACATATTTTTATGGTCCGTGAAAAAAATTTGGACCAGTTTTTAAAAACGACAGAAACTGTGCAATTTTTGACGTATTTTGCGATTTTTCCGGCGTTCGAATTTCTAACACTTTGCTAACATGTTAGTAATGGTTTATCCTGGCTCTGATACCACTGTAAGTCTATGTTACTCACCCCGCTAGTTAACGGGGAGGCGGAATAGGTAAAAATCAAATTTTTATTACAAGGTAACATAGACTATGCTTAAGACTCTTTGCTAAACCATTGCTAACAAACAAACTAGAGGTTTTATCTGCTATGCTAGAAGATTATACATCAGTCTACAAGTCCTTCGGGTCTTCTCCGCTATCCTCCTCGTCTACGTAGGCTCTAAGGTTCGATCCGGATCGTGGCTTCTTCAATGGTCTCCTCGAGTAGAAGACGATCCACCCGAGAGTCTATAGTCCGAGCTCCACCTCAAAAACCGAGGTTACTAAGGCAACAAGATTGCTAAACTTGATGGCCTAGGTGATGTAGAGTATGAAGATGGATATGTTTGTCTATTGAAACCCTAATTTACTCAACTCATGAGATTTTAAGGTTTTATTGAGAGGAGGAAGAAGAGAGCTTGCCATGAGAGCTCATTTGAAGCAAGAGAAAGTGTATGAGATTTTCAACCATGGAAAAAAGAAAACTAACCTTTTATTATGATAATTAGGACGGCTAGATTGATTTGACCACAAGCTTGTCACAATTAATGCTAAGCAAAAATATCTAGTACTTAACAAAAATATCTAAGTCAACAATGGTCAACCAAGTCAAATGGTCAAACCATTTAGCCATAATACAATTATCATTAATAAAAAGATTAGTAAACAATTTCCTCGACCCCATAATGGTTTTAATCAAGTCAATGGTCAAAACCCTAATGAGGCATCTCCTTCTTTTCTCCTTACATCCGTGCATTCACACCTGCATCCGCATTCCGAAGAATACGAATACTAAGAGATAAAAACGGATCCATCTATATATAATACTATGATCCGGCTTAAACCAAAGCCTACTAGTATTATCCGCCCGAACATCATATGCGCACAAGTGTTCGTAAGTGATCATAGCCCTGCCGTAAAACCATTTGGCATCTACACCTTTTGCCCAGTGCAGGGAAACTCTCTGTGTGGGACTCTAAAGACTATATACTACGGTGGCAGTGGGTTTAACCACAGGCCGCAAGCGGTACTATCTGTACGTAATGATCCGCAGGTAGATGTCGATAAGAAGGCCAACAAGGAAAACCCATCCGAACTCCTACTGAGCCTGAATGTGACAATCTCCGTACAGTCCGGTCTGTTCGTCTAAGAGTATCGCATATCGGGCCTAGGGGGCGATAAATGTCAAACCCCTAATAACGGTATAAGTCGTATCGGAGTGTAGTAAAAAACACCCTGAGAAACTACTGGAGTACCTACCAGTAAATCTCGCTTACCCTGGCCAGGGACTTTGTGTAATGGCTCTCCAGACACAGCGCGATATCAACCCCCAATACCGGGAGAGACGAATCCTGTCTAACCGCCACTGCCTCCAAGTGCTTCGGGACTGCACCCAACTACTACCTGTTTGCATGACTCCTTTGAGCCGTGGTAAGATAGTAATCAAAGTACAGTAGGAACACACTCAAGGCGAAGTAGCAGCGTCAATTCGACGGACTAAGCTATACTGATGTCACCTGGGAACTGCTATCTGACGTAGGTATAGTACCAACCAACAGTTCCCGATATGTCCTGTCCGGTGTACTCGTAACCTAACGAGCACCTGCATACTATCTCCAGTACGACATACTAATGGTTATGGGACAGACCATCTCTCTTGCTGGGATGAGAAGCATATACACTAGTCTACTCCGGAGTATCGATGCCCCGTCTCGATAATCCTACGACTAGAGACCTGTATAAGGATGTGCTTGTAGATTACCTGGCCCCTACTAGTGTGACTTCCATCACAACGCTGATAATCAAGCAATGATCCTAAGAGCTCTACTAATATGTATAAGCGATATGTTAAAAAAAACACTTGCACATATTGAAGTAGAAACTAACCAAGTAGCATACTACCATTTTGAGCAAGAATGTCAATACTACTGTGAATATCCCAAGCTTCCAATAAGTTATATATACAATCCAGTATGATATAATAATGACCTCTAGGGCATATACACTAACATCATGCCCAACCAAAAGAATTCCTTAGACATCATATGCCTAACAATTATAAACCCCACATTTTTTTCTTGATATTGAAAACACTTTTCAATAACCTGTCTGGTAATTCAACAAGATTCCCGATAATCTGATCGAATGCTCGTCGGAAACTTTAGTAGACGACCGCACCCCCTGGTGCTGTCGACGAAGTGCTCTAAAGCGGAACTCCACGTCCGCGAGCACCCGAACGGATGCTTTTGGCGTCGGGGTTCTCCTACAGTCACATAGTCGGGGCATTGGGGCGTGGTTATCTAGTAAGGTTACCCAGTGAGTATTCGCGTACACTACATGATTGCGACGGACTTTTGATTAACATCAAAATCCCGTGGCAACCGATCAAATGAGACTAAACTGCTAGATTTATAAAATTCAAACTAGTTATCTCATAACAATTTGTGGATTCCAAATATTGTATCACAATCACAGACAGATAGATGAAGTTAAACTTTTCGATCGAATAAGCAAGCACCCAGAATTTCCCGACAAGCTCAACACTTGAGCGGAGTTCAAAAAAGTACCCAGAACATGCCACAACTCCTATTAACCAACCGCAGAAGGGTCAACCAATGCCTCACATATGGCACCGCTGAAATACCACAAACCCTAGGATTTGATGGAGGTTCTGACAGTCACATAATCAAGTTAGGTTTTCGTTCTTCTAGAGGGTCCACAGAATCGCTTGCGAGTTTTTCTGAATATTTTATACTCGGAAAAAATCCAACTCTTGAAAATTTTCCAGCGGGGAAAAATTGGGTTATTGATATTCGTACAAACTTTTTAACATCATCTAAATAACCCGAGTACATGTTAGAATTACGAATACGAAACACTTCAAATTGCTTTTGCAAAAATTTAACATCACATGAAAATTTAGCAAAAACAAATAACACCTGAAACACCAAAACCCAGACCCTGGAACACTGAAAAAATTTGAAGCCCAGAACATAACATGGGGCCGGCCTTCTCGGTTTTTGCACTGATGTGCTCAGCTAAATTCCGAGCAATTGGGTTCAAATTTCTCATGTGTTCATATTGCATCTCATACAACATTCTGCAGTTGTTTAAAAAAAATTTAGAGCCCTTTAAAAATTCGACAGAAACTTGGTTTGAATATCGGGTGTCGGAGTTGTTTCGGTTTCGTAATCCTAGCAAACATCGTCTAATTTTCTAGCATGGCTTTGATACCACTGTAGGGTTGTCTAGCACGGCAGCAAGTTTTCGGGAGGCATCTTCCATGCTATTTTAAAAAAAAATTCCGTTCTAGTAAACCCTAACCCTAGAATCGTTACTAGAAAACCCGACGATACATAATGTAAATACTTTACATCTAAAGTGAACAAGGAATACAACTTTTATAGACTGGTCCTTCACTTTAATAGCTCTGTGTAGTAGTCCCTTTGTTGCGATCACGAACTCCCGGACTCTAGAGAGGCTCCCATGAAGAAACGAACAAGCTTGCATCGAAGTCTTCGAGGCCGAAAATGATCTACGTCGAGGAGACACTAGGCCAAGCTATCTCTTCACTAATGGTGAGATTAGTGAAGCAAACATCCCAAACTAAATGGCAAGTAGTATAGGATGATGAAGTAGGAAGTGAGCTTACTTTAGTTTTATTTTTCTCACAATAATTCTTCACTTGGAAAAAACCTAGCAAGATTTTTCTTTTGTTGAAGAAGAAGAAGAAATGAAACTCATGAGAGTGTGCAGTTAGAATTGCAACCATGGGTGAGTTAGTGTCATGCCTAACTCATGTAGAGAATAAACCAAGGTTGGGTTAACGAATATCTTAAGGAATGACAAAAGAGTGGACTTGATCAATGTTCTACAAGCTTCATCCAAGCTTGAAACATTGACTAAGTATTCACTATTTTGTGATAACTTAGGTGATAAATATCAAACCATAGCTTTAACCCTAGCATGGTATAAGTCTCATACGTTCATGTTGCAAGTGTAACCTAGCATGACACAACAATATATATCACATATATATTTTGTGTGCAAATAGAAAACAATACATATATCACTGTCACGTCCCGAAAAGTACGGAACGTGACTGACACTTAAATTACGAAACGTCTCAAGGCGCACCTAATCTAATTAAGACAAAACCCAGAAATTAAAACCAAAAGAGCAGTAGAGTGACGGAAACCAAATTATTTAAAGCGATTTAAATACGTCAATTCAAACTTTTTAAAAGCAACATCATTTTCCGAAAATTTCGGCCGAGTCTCCTTTGTAAATACTGGCCCCAAACGGGTACAAAACAACAATATATGTATAACATGAAATAAGGCATCCCCAAGCGGGAGCTAGCTCTTCGCCCATGGTGGACTCAAAATCACACGTAATATAAATGATCACTGTGCAAAATAAACATAAAAGGCACGAGTAATAAAGCATCATGTCGGCTCAAGTGATCTCGACCCAGAGATACAAAATATAAATACACAAATCTCACTGTCTCGTCACTAAGTCGCTAATACAATGATACATGTGGTAGATATGGTAGATGGTGTACACTAGATCCAATAATGATACAAGTGGCAACAAAATAACCCCGCAACCTACCTACGAACGAAGGTGTGAGTCCAAGCAAAAAGAGCAAAAGGGGAGGTACGCCCGCCGCTACTGTGCTGACGGGTCAGACCTATAAAACACTGTGGCATGACGGGGGTGAGTTGCCAACTCGTGGGTAAGAAGTAACATCTAATAAGGCTATCGTAAGCAATGATGTCACAACCTACATATACTAATATGATGCGATGTAATAATATGTATGCAACATGAATGCAAAAAATAACATGAGATTGAATATAATTAACATGGGAAATCTGTATTCTTGTCTTAATAAACTTCTGTAATTTAGCATTTGTTTCATCAATGAAATCAATATAAATTAGTGTCAAGCATCGATACTAAAATATTGATATCTCAATTATCCAGGGCTCCAGAAATCCGGACTGGCCCAAATATCTGATCTAGGGCAACAGCAAATCCGGACTGGCCCATATCCTCAAAACTCAAGACCACGTCGGTATCCTCCGAATATCCACCGCGTCATAAATAACCGATCAGTAGTGCTCCCCTGCCGGGCTTAACGCCATCATCTGCGACCATCTTTCCCCGGGGTACCATACCGGGTCTACCAGGCACCCACAAATGGTTCCTCCTCCTCCTCGAATCGGGTGTATGATACTGCTTAGGCACTGAGAAATCTCATGGTGGACGATAGATGCATCATAACATGAGAAAACCGCACCTTACATTTTTAAAATGGTAATATGTTTTCAAATCCTTGCTGTTTCTCAAATCCATAATTCTTATAAACACGGAAATCCTCAAAAAGAATCATGATACATGAATGTCTATGATATTAGTAATATGCAATGCAATGTGGAAACTAGAAAGCTATGCATGAACAGTGATGCAATAAGATGTATGCATGGGTCTAGCAATCCTATATATCCATGTTAATGAATTAAATATATCAATTGCAGGTTTATTAATCAATAATTGGTGCAAGTGATAAGATACGGATTTAAGCAGTTATAAAGTGTTCGTCGCATTACCTAGGCATGTGTGTCCCCATGAATAGTGCTCGTGCACCATAAACCAATGGTAATGGTGCGAGTGTCCTATAAGGTACTAGTACAGTATAAATACATATGATAAATGATGCAATGCAGCGGGATGATTCACTAGGAACTACACATATAATTATAGGTACTAAACTACATTCTAGCTATCGGGCATCATGCGCCTCCAAACGATTTCCCCCGTAGATGTGTACATCTACTCACCGGAACGCCTCAGCTAGTCCGATTCAACCACCGCCATTCCTTTCCGCCCGCGTCCGATGTCTCCGTGACCGATCCTAGAATTAACACAATGCAACACACATAAGGCAAGAATTCTGCAAAAATGCGATATTAAAATCGTACGAGAAACTAGCGTCGCAAGCTAACACGTGTGCATTCGAAACACCGAAATGTGTGTGCTATCGTCTAAAACCACCCTGACACGCTGCGATACATAGAAAACACTAAATCCAAACTCAGAACATATGTGTCGCCCAAGTTTAAAAGTATTGAAAACAAGGTATTTGGTTCTAGATTTTGATTAGAGTAGAAACAGGAAAAGTTGCATGTACCAAAGTCCCACAAAACACAACAGACAACTACAGAAGAAGACCCGATACCCAACTCCACCATCTGGCAGCAATTTATGGCCAAAACTCATTTATTTGCGGCATGGGAAGGGAAGTGGGGTCTCGTGCTTCGTGTGTGTGGTCTAGGTCAAGTAAACATGCTCCAGTATTTGCAACTTTTTCCTGAAGCAATCGGGTTAACAGCAGATCACAAAACTAGCACATTTCTTAACTAAAACACTAATTTAAACTAATTTAATACAATATGGTGTTTTAGTGTAATTTGGTGCAAAGACTTGGATTAAACGACACTAACAACACTTAATTAAGCTAATCAAGCCATCAAAACCCTAACTTAACCTAATCTTCACTTAAACCACATCATTAGCACAAAAACCCACATAAACACTAAATTAAGCTAAATAAATTACAAGTTTAGCAAAGAGGTAAATTGGGTAAGCTTTATACCTCAAGTTGGTCCTAGGTGGGTTCGAACTTGCTGACCTTGCCACAAGAACCAACAATGAAGGGTTTTGGGGTGTTTAGCAAGTGGTTTTGTGAAGAAAGATGGATTTTTTTGATGGGGATGAGGCTTGGATGATTGAAGAAGAAGAAGAAGAAAAGGGAAAGGGGAGGGGCTGCTGGAGCTGAGGCTGCTGCTGTTCGGTGCAGGAAATGAGAGGAAGAGAGAGAGAGAGAAAGCCCCCAAAGTCAAGCCCCATGCCTCATTTAATGCCCCATGCTTCCCTTTTCCCATTTCTTTTCTTATTTTCCATTTTGTTTTGGTTTATTTTTGAAAAAGAAAGAGAGAACCAAGAAGGAAAATAAAAAGAGGGCATGTTACATTATACCTAGGGTAAAAATTGTGTTGTGCATGCTAAATACAATTTGCTTAGAAAAAGATAGTTAAGAAAATTTGATAATTAAGTGAGCAATAATTTAAATAAAATTTAATAAAACCCAATTATATATATAATTACATACTTTCACAATTAAAATTAGATTTAGTCCAGTCTATGTGGAAATAGCCATCAACGAAGTTTTATGAAAAACACGCATTATCGCTAATTAACGCGAAAATAACCTAAACGAATTTTCAAGGCGTTACAATCTTCCCCCCCCTAAAGAAATTCGGTGCCCGAATTTAAAAAAACTAGATACGTGTACCTTCAAAGAGATGGGATATTTCTTCCGCATCTCGTCCTCGGTCTCCCAGGTGACCTCCTCGCTGCTCGGGTCACGCTAAAAGACCTTTATGGACGGTATAACCCTCGACCTCAATTTCTTCACCTGCCGATCCAGGATGACCACCGACTGCTCTGCAAAAGAAAGGTCGCCCTCCAGCTGGACAGTCGGGTGCTGAATCGTATGAGAGGGGTCGTGAAGGCACTTGCGGAGCATCGAAATGTGGAATACGGGGTGAATGTCTGGGAAACTGGGCAGAAGAGGCAACCGATACGCAACTGCACCTACACACTCGAGGATCTCGAAGGGGCCCATAAATCTGGGACTATGTTTCCCTTTTCTCCAAAATCTCATCACTCCCTTCATTGGGGAGACCCTCAAGAAAATATGATCGCCTACAGCAAACTCAAGTCTGTGCCGACGTCGGTCCGCATAAGATCTCTGCCTGCTCTGGGCCACTCTCATCCTATCACGAATCAACTGGAACTTTGCGGTCGTCTCCTCGACAATCTGCGGCCCCAAAATACAGCTCTCGCGGAGCTCTGTCCAACATACCGGCGATCGACATCTCCTCCCATATAGAGCCTCGAAAGGTGACATCTGAATGGTCTCCTTGAAGCTGTTGTTGTACAAGAACTCTACCAAGGGCAAATGATGATTCCAGCTGCCACCAAAATCCAAAACGCACGCTCGGAGCATATCCTCAAGAGTCTGAATAGTCCGCTCTGACTGGCCGTCGGTATGTGGATGAAATGCTGTGCTGAAATTCAATCGGGTGCCCAAAGCCTCCTGAAGTCGCTGCCATAGTAGGCTGGTGAACTGGGTGCCTCGGTCGGACATAATACATGCCAGGACGCCATGCAATCGTACGATATCATCTATGTATATCTGGGCATACTGAGAAAATCCAAAAGTGGTCTTCATTGGAAGAAAGTGAGCCGCTTTCATCAATCGATCCATGATCACCCAAATAGAGTCATACCCTCGACTAGTCCTGAGTAGACCCACAATGAAGTCCATAGAAATCTTCTCCCATTACCACTCCCGAATGGGCAAAGGCTGCAACTCTCCCGCTGGCCTCTGGTGCTCGGCCTTGACTTGCTGATAAGTCAGGCATCTCGATACGAAGTCGGCGACGTCTCTCTTCATACCTTCCCACCAGTAAACGTCTCTTAAGTCATGGTACATCTTGGTGGAACCTGGATGAACACTGTATACCGATCTATGTGCCTCCTCAAGAATCTCATGCCTAAGTCCCTCAGAATCTGGTACGCACAGTCTATTCCCAAATCCTAGTATCCCCTGATCATCGATCACGAACTCGGAATCTCTGCCCTGTCTAATCTGCGCCATGATCTCTGAACAACGGTCATCACTGTACTGTGCCTCATGGATATGGTCAAGCGACAGTGGACGTGCACGGATATGCGCAAGCTGTCCCCCGGTCAGAGTAAACTCGAACTACACTCGGCTGTCGCATAGAATCTGCAAATCTGTCGACGACTGCCTCTGAACTGCGATCAAACAAGATAATCTACCTCCGGGTCTCCGACTCAAGGCATCTGCTACTACATTCTCCTTGTATGGATGATACAGAATCTCGCAATCGTAGTCCTTCACAAGCTCCATCCAACGGTGCTGTCTCAGATTCAGGTCTCGCTGCTGAAATATGTACTTCAAGGTCTTGTGATCCAAGAATATCTGACACGACTCGCCGTATTGGTAATGTCTCCAGATCTTGAGAGCGAAAACCACCACCTCTATCTCTAAATCATGAGTAGGATAGTTTTGTTCATATTTCTTCAGTTGCCGAGAAGCATAAGCGACGACCCTATCGTGCTGCATCAACACACAACCTAGCCCTACTCGAGAAGCATCACAAAAAACCACAAATCCGCCCGACCCCGAAAGCAAAGATAATACTGGCGCCGTAGTCAAACGAGTCTGCAACTGCTGGAAGCTATGCTCGCACGCCTCGGTCCAAACGAAAGGAACTCCCTTCCGGGTCAACCCAGTCAACGGTGCAGCGATGCGGGAGAAGTCCTGAACAAAATGTCGATAGTAGCCGGCCAAACCTAAAAAGTTGCGGATCTCTGTAACTGATGCCGGTCTGGGCTAATGCTGAATGACCTCAATCTTCTTCGGGTCCACTAGTATGCCATCTCTCGTAATCACGTGACCCAAGAAATCAACGCTGTCAAGCCAAAATGCGCACTTGGAAAATTTCTTGAACAGCTGGTGCTCTCTCAAAGTCTGCAATGTGATCCATAAGTGCTGCTCGTGCTCCTCTCTGCTCCGGGAATACACTAAGATGTCGTCAATGAATACGATGATGAACTGATCAAGATTCGGCCTGAAAATGCGGTTCATCAAGTTTATAAACGCTGCTGGGGCGTTGGTGAGTCCGAACGACATCACCAAAAACTCGTACTGTCCGTAACACGTGCGAAAAGCCGTCCTCATAATATCATCATGTCGTACCCGCAACTGATGGTGGCCTGATCGCAAGTCAATCTTCGAGAAGTGCCCCGCACCCCGGAGCTGGTCGAACAAATCATCGATACACGGTAAGGGATATCTGTTCCGCACTGCCACCCGGTTCAGCTGACGGTAATCAATGCACAAACGCAAACCGTCATCCTTCTTCTTGACAAATAGAACAGGAGCACCCCAAGGAGATACACTCGGTCAAATAAGCCATTTATCTAACAAATCCTGCAACTGACCCTTCAGCTCTCTAAGCTCCGCCAGGGCCATTGATCAGTACAAAATATTGCATTTTTAACATGTCAATTTTCCTACCATTTGCACTCATCTAGAGGTGTTCAGTATTAATATAGCACATATTAGCAAAACAGCCGTAAAATACCAAATTACATGTGTTATATATTAAAACCAACATTTCTGAGGTAAATTGAGTGTTTATCATTGCATCGCAAAATCTTTGTGTAGCGCAACACTTGTCTCGAGAATCTGTGCAGGAAATTCCAGGAGAAGAACCAAATCTGTGAAAAAGCGCTGATAAAAACCTGCCAAGTCCTAGACTGGGGATCTGGCAGTGAACAATAGGGTGTAAGAAAATTCCATACATAAAATAAAGGCCCATGGATCAGCACCAACATCAGACAGAAGTTTCATCCACCAAGCATCCTATTGGGCCGCGGATCCGCGGCCGAATTAGGGCATGCGCGGTGGATCCGCGGCCACGTGGCGGTGATGTCAGCATCTCTTCGTCTCAGTATTCTTATCTCAAGGTGTACACTCATTTCAACCACTCAAAGCTCCAGAGAACTCCAGAACATCAAGGCTTCTTCGTACAAGCTAAAATATCCAAGCTTCTCAAGCAAGCTTCTCAAATAAACCACCTATGCCTTGAAGCTTCTCCCTAACCTCCAAGCTTATGTAGGAAGCTAAGACTAACTAACTACCTCTAGAAGCTTCTACCTAACAACCAAGCTTACAAAGGAAGCTAATCTAAACCTAGCTTCTAAAGGAAGCTAATCCTAGTGAAGGCTATAAAAGGAACCCTAAGGCTTCACTCTCAAGGTTAATCTCCAATCTCCTAATTCCCAACACAAGTTGAGTGACACAACTTGTAACCCTAATCCAATCAAATCCAAGCCAAAATCAAGAACACCGAGTACCAAATCAAGCGAGAAATCAACTATCCTTTTGGAGCGAAGCCGATCTGCATCCGAGCAAGTGATCCAAGACGATCCGCGACTCACGGAGACGATGCGACGCTAAATTCGACCATCTCGTTCTCTCCTCAATTTCTTGTAGTGTTTGAGCGAAGTGTAACGATTTTTTGAATAATTAAGGTGAAAATTCTTTAATCTTGCTTTCTTTACATTCTTGCATCATGATTTGATCTCAATTTTTGATTGTGTTTCTTGTTATGATGTTTGAGTAAAACTCCGCTCATGAAGGAGTCGAGAGAATCAATAGATGATGATGTTACAAATCTTGAAACGATTCTTAAGTCCTATGAGTTTTGTAAATTTTAGCAAATTGAAGAATCGACGTCCTAGTTTCGAGCGATGCTTTCTTGATTATGTTCGCTCTTAATTAGGGATCCACAATCGATTATTGAATTTACTAGAGGCTAGAATGTGAATGAAATCAACAAAAGGACAAGGGATAGATGATGAAACCCTAATTTCCGCATGAAATCCCTAATTCTCGTTGATCATCATCGATCTAGTATCAAATCATCGATGGATAAGAGAACGTAATCAATAGATTTCATCACGTCTATAGATTCGATCGATTCCTACGAGCTTCACTTCGATTCTTGATTATTGGATTGGATATCGTCAATTCTTAATTCTTGATTTTAAATGTTTTCTTGATTTTAGATTTAGATCTAGATAATTCTTGAACTTCAATTTTATAAATCTTGAATCAAATTGTCTTTTCTCTTTTCTTTAATTTTCGACTCATCTAATTCAATTACAAGCAAATCTCACTTTCCCTGTGGATGATCCGCACTCGCTAACGCGCTACAATCGACACCGTTATTGATTGCGGTTTACAAATTTCTTTGATTGTGATCTTTACACATTTTCAAAACACGACACACAAAGAGTTCATTCAATCAGCCATCCGATAAGGCGGTATGGAAATAAGCCCCGTGCCGGGAATCAAGTCAATGCAGAACACAATATCGCGCTCAGGCGGTAAATCAGGCAGATCGTCAGGGAAGACATCAGGAAACTCACACACAATCGGGACCTGGTCCAACGGGACCTCCACAGCTCTAGTATCACAAACATAAGCTAAGAATCCCTGACATCCCTTCCTCAAGAGCTAACCAGCGTGAAGAAACGAAATCAAGCTGGGAAGGGTGACGCTACGGTCTCCCTGAATAACAAGAACTGGCTCACCCGGAAAACTAAAACTGACTGCCTTATCGCAGCAGTCCACAGATGCATAACAGGTGGCTAACTAGTCCATGCCCAGCAGAACATCAAAATCCAACATATCGAGGAGAATCAAATAACCTGAAGAATCCCTCTACCCGATACGAAAAGAACACAATCGAAAAACAAATCGAGCGACAAACGACTCGCCTACCGGAGTAACAACAATAAGTGGCTGATCTAACGACGATGACTCTCTGTCCAACCTCGGTGCGAAGTGTGTAGATACATACGAATGTGTGGAACCTGGGTCGAATAATACTCGTGCGTCGAAAGAACAAACTGGCAAGGTACCTGTCACAACGGCATTGGATGCCTGCGGATCCTGCGGAGTCAAAGCGAACACTCGGGCCTGTCCCCCACCAATAGCTGGCTGTCCTCTACCTCGGCCTCTGCCTCCTCTTCCTCTCTGAACAGGAACGCCATGTCCACGGCCTCTGGGAACGTCTTCCTGGCGTGGAGCTGTTAGTTATATGTATGCCCAAGAGGCCATTGCTATACATAGGATGTATATTGCAGTAGATGCTGGGACATATACAGGGAGGACTTTCTTGCTCGACATGATAGTATGCTATCTGGTTGCTCTTTACCTTAATGTGTATACTGATTGTCTCTCTGTTACATGTTGGTAAAGCCCTTAGGATGTGTACTTGACTACCTGGACTATGATGAGGATCATACTAGTGGGGACATGGTAGTCCATAAGTACATCCTTCAAGGTCCCTAGTCGTGGGTGTATCGAGACGGGGCATCGATATACCAGAGTAGACTAGCGTATACCCTCTCGACCCATATAGATGGGCGATGGACAGATCCCATATCCATTGGTGTTTGACATCAGAGATGATATACGGGTGCTCAGTGGAGACTGGGTACACTGGACGTACTCGCCGAGAACTCCCAGATGGTATTATACCTTACGTCAGATGGCAGTTCTCTGGTGACACTGGTACAGAGTAGTCTGTTGACCCGAGATCGTCATAGAGTCTTGTGTGGTTCCCACTGTGCTTTGATTTCCACCTTACCACGTCCAAGAAGGCGTGCAAAACGGTGGCTTTTTGGTACAGTCCCGAATCACATGGAGGCAATGACCGATAGGAGGGGATTCATCTCTCCCGGTATAGGGAGTTGATGTTGCGCTGTGTTCGATTGGCTATAACCGGAAATCCCTGGCCAGGGTTGCTGAGATTTACTGGTAAGTGTTACCATTAGTTTCTCGAATAGTTATAGACCTCATATCGACACGACTTATCGAGCTATTGGGGTCTGAAGTTTACTACCCCTAGGCAAGATATGCGACATATCAGACTGTACGGTAAGTGTTACTGGTTGGATTCATAGGAGTGTGAGCGGGCTTGCTCGTCGATCTTCTCATCGCTCAATACCCGGGTGGCCGTTACGTTTAGCAGACCGCTTGCGGCTTGTGGGTGTTTGATATGATCATCATCTGCTGCTGGCGTATTGACGAGTCTTTAGAGTCCTACACAGAGGTTTCTTGGCTCAAGCGAAACGAAATAGGAGCGCATATGAGATATGTGCGGAACCGAGAATAATGCGTGTTTGTGATACCGTATTCCATTCTCACGATTTGTAACATTGATCGGTTATATGCGTTATAGCCGGGTTATCGGATCAAGTGTTGATTCGATAAGTTGTTACTATTGATATTAGTCGGTTATATGCGATATGACCGGGTCGTTAAATCAAGTGTTGATTTAATGATTTGATATATAATTATATATTTGATATATCACTTTACATTAACTAATAAAGGTTCACTTAAAAAGGATTTTCTCACTTGAAGTGCACATTGTATATATGATATACTTTTGTGCATTTGATTGTATCATGTTTGATGATACATGATAGTTTGGTGTATAGTTTAAACCATGGTTGGTCAATGGTGAGGGTTTCTTTTGCTTCATTTACTTATTCATTTATTCATTTATTTATCCATTTTGTTTATTTTAGCAAAAGAAAATGATGAAGAGAAAATGGTGGCTTTCTTTGTTTGTTTTTGAAGTTTCTTGAAGCTTTGACCTAGTGACCATTTTGTCTTCATGTTTAACCCTAACCCTTCCAATTAACCATGGTCTATTATCTACACCTAATCATGGTTGCCATATGATAAGTATTGATTTTATTATTCATTTTTGGATATACTTATCATAATATTCCTTCTTCTTCTTCTTCATCTTCTTCAATGAAGAAAGCTTGACTTCATCAATGGTGACTTGATGAAATGAGTGAGAAATCCAATTCTAAAGTGAACCCACCTCCTATTTCTTCATTCTCTACCTTTTGCCAAGTAGTATAGGGTGTTTTCTTCACAAGTTTCATGACTTGGTGAAGTGGGAGCTTGATCTTGTGATGCCTCGACGAAGATCATCTTCGGCACGAAGCCGACGACCTTGCCCGCCCATTTCTCCAATGAAGCCGATGCTAGAGCCCGGGATCCGACATGGACAGCGAGGGGACTTCATCATGGAGCCGTGGAGGTGGAGGACCGGATCTACAAAGGTTGTATTTCCGTTCTTTTAGTTAAGTTGTTAACTACTTTATCTTTTCTCCTAAAATTCTAGTTAACGATCCGTATTAGGGTTTCTCGGCACCGTAATTTTTGAAATTGGTATGGTTGATGCCTTGTGAGACCTCATTAGTGTGCCTAGGAACCCTACAGTGGTATCAGAGCCTAGCTAGCGCCTTAGACGATGCGTAGACGATGTTAGAAACCCGATCGAACCCCGAAACCCTAACTTTTAACCCTCTCTGGACTTTTTCTGAAAAAGTGGTTTTTTCCAAATTAAAAATACTTAAAAAATTCAGCAGGAAATTCTAAGAATTACGGTGCAAAAATTACCTAATGATCTGTCTAAAGCGCGGCGGATCCGCGTGCAGGGTTCCTAGGCACACTAGTGAGGTCTCACTTAGCATCGGACATGCCAAATTAAAAAAAAAATTGTGCCGAGAAACCCTAGACTACGGATCTTTGCTAGATTTCTAGGCGAAAAGAAAAGCTAGTTAACACTTAACTATAGTTTAAACGGAAATACAACCTTTGTAGATCTGGATGTCCACCTCCACGGCTCCGCAACGATGTCTCCTCGCTGTCCAAGTCGAACTCCGGGCTCAAACGTCGGCTTCGTCGGAGAAACGGGTGAGCTAGGTCGCCGGCTTCGTGTCAAAGACGATCTACGTCGAGGCATCGCAAGTTCGAGCTCCGACTTCACAAAGTGATGAAATTTGTGAAGAAAACACACTCTACAACTTGGCTAGAGGTAGAGGGTGAAGAAATAGGAGATGGGTTCTCTTTAGATTTGGATTTTGCTCACTAGATCATAAGTTGCCATTGATGGCATGAAGGTTGCTCACTTGAAGAAGAAGGAGAAGATGAGCTAGAATAATGATAAGTCTTTTTAAAATAAAAAGAAAATGGAATACTTATCATAATTCTTACTAGGGTTAAGTGTAGAGAATCTACCATGGTTAATGGATGGGTTAGGGTTAAGCATGAGTCAAAGCTTCATGAAGCTTCAACAAAAGGACAAAGAAAGCCACCATTCCTTTTTAAACTTATCCAAATAAATGAATAAACAAATAAATGAATAAATATGCAAAACCCTAATTATCATAATAACCATGGTTTAATTCTATTCACTTAACCATAAGATCATGTATCATCAAACATGATACAAAAAAGTGCACAAAAGTATATCACATATACAATGTGCATCAAGTGAGAAAAATCCGTTTAAAGTGAACCAATACTAGTTAATGCAATGCAATATATCAAATATATAATTATGCATTAAATCATTAAATCAACATTTGATTCAATGATCCGGTCATGTCGCACATAACCGACTAGAACTCAATGTATCGATTTATCGAATCAATGATTCGATAACTAGGTCATATCGAATATAACCATCCGAAACATATATCGCGAGAATGAAATGCGGTATCACATACACGCATTATTCTCGGTCCTGCACACATCTCATATGCGCTCCTATTTCGTTTCGCTTGAACCAGGAAACCTCTGTGTAGGACTCTAAAGACTCGTCAATACGCCGGTAGCAGATGATGATCATATCAAGCATCCACAAGCCGCAAGCGGTCTGCTAAACGTAACGGCCACCCGGGTATTGAGCGATCAGAAGATCGACGAGCTAGCCCGCTCACACTCCTGCGAATCCGACCAGTAACACTTACCATACAGTCCGGTCTCTTCGTCTGATACGTCGCATATCAAGTCTAGGGGTGGTAAACGTCAGACCCCAATAACCCGATAAGTCGTGCTGATGTGAGGCTCGTAACGGGTCGAGAAACTACTGGTAACACTTACCAGCAAATCTCTTATCAGCCCTGGCCAGGGACTTCCCTGTTACGGCCAATCGAGCACTGCGCAACATCAACTCCCAATACCGGGGGAGACGAAACCCCTCCTATCGGTCATTGCCTCCATGTGACTCGGGACTGTACCCAAAGACCACCGTTTTGCACGCCCTCATGGACGTGGTAAGGTGGAGATCAAAGCACAGTGGGAATCACACAAGACTCTATGACGATCTCGGGTCTACAGACTAACCTGTACAAGTGTCACCTGAGAACTGCCATCTGACGTGAGGTATAATACCATCTGGGAGTTCTCGGCGAGTCCGTCCAGTGTACTCAGTCTCCACTGAGCACCCGTATACCATCTCTGATGTCAAACACCAATGGATATGGGATCATCCATCGCCCATCACATGGGTCGAGAAGCGTATACGCTAGTCTACACTGGTATATCGATGCCCCATCTTGATACACCCACGACTAGGGACCTTGAAGGATGTACTTATGGACTACCATGTCCCCACTAGTATGATCTGCATCATAGTCCAGGTAGTCAAGTACAAATCCTAAGGGCTTTACCAACATGTAACTATAAGACAGTATAAAGAGACTAGTGTACATGTTAAGATAAATAGCAACCAGATAGCATACTATCATGTCGAGCAAGAAAGTCATCTCTATATATGTCCAAGCATCCAATATAATATACATAATCTGTACAATACTGGCCTCTAGGGCATACATACAACTAACAATCTCCCACTTGCACTAGGGCCAGCTGCTGTAGTATCTCATACCAAGCATCCCGAAGAGTCTCTCAAACTGTATCTGGGGAATGGCCTTCGTGAGTGGATCCGCCGTGTTGTTCTTCGTGTCAACTCTCCTGACCTCGATCTCCCGGCGATCAACTATCTCCCGGATCAGGTAATACCGCCTCAGAATATGCCTGGACCGCTGATGGGACCTGGGTTCCTTGGCCAAAGCCACCGCTCCATTGTTATCGCAATACAAAGGTATTGGACGCTCAATGGATGGAACCACACCAAGTTCAGTAATGAACTTCTTGATCCAAACAGCTTCTTTAGCAGCATCGTTGGCAGCGATGTATTCAGCCTCCATCGTCGAGTCTGCCACGGTTTCCTGCTTGGAACTCTTCCAGCTAACCGCCCCTCCGTAAAGGGTAAAGACAAAGCCCGACTGCGACTTAGAGTCGTCCTTATCACTCTGGAAGCTCGAATCGGTAAAGGACTCCACTTGGAGTTCTCCGTTACCATACACCAAGAACATATCTCTAGTCCTTCGCAAGTACTTGAGAATGCTCTTCACAGCTGTCCAGTGACTCTCTCCAGGATCAGCTTGATACCTGCTCACTACACTTAGTGAGTATGCTACATCGGGTCTGGTACATAGCATCGCATACATGATAGAGCCTACTGCCGAAGCATAGGGTATCCCTTGCATGCGAGCTCTCTCCAAATCAGTCTTGGGAGACATCTCTTTGGAGAGAGTGACTCCAGAGATCGTGGGCATATTCCCACGCTTGGACTCTTCCATACTAAACCTCTTTAGTATGGTGTCAATGTACCTGGATTGGGAAAATCCCAAAATCCGTTTGGATCTATCTCTATAGATCCTGATCCCCAATATGCAGGAGGCATCACCAAGATCTTTCATTGAGAATCTTTGTGATAAGAAGAGCTTGACCGATTGCAGCATAGGAATATCATTTCCTATCAAGAGTATGTCGTCCACGTACAATACGAGGAAGACAACCTTACTCTCTGCCACCTTCCTGTAGATACAAGGTTCATCTGGATTTTTGACGAAATCAAACTCTTTGATAACGACGTCAAAGCAGATGTTCCAACTCCGCGATGCTTGCTTTAATCCATAAATGGATTTAAGCAGCTTGCACACCTTCCCGCTGCTCCCACTGTCTATGAAGCCCTCTGGCTGAGTCATGTACACACACTCTTCTAAATCACCATTTAGAAAGGCGGTCTTAACATCCATTTGCCAGATTTCGTAGTCATGAAAGGCAGCAATGGCAAGCATGATTCGGATGGATTTAAGCATAGCCACTGGAGAAAAGGTCTCGTCATAGTCCACACCTGGTCTTTGACGAAAACTCTTTGCTACAAGTCTAGCTTTGAAAGTCTCCACTTTCCCATCTACACCAAGTTTCTTCTTAAAGATCCACTTGCTCCCAATGGGTTTTACCCCTTCAGGAGCAACTTCCAAAGTCTATACTTTGTTGGTGTACATGGAATCCATCTCGGACCGCATAGCATCCAGCCATTTCACTGAGTCCCCACTCGTGATGGCCTGCTCGAAGCTAGTTGGGTCATCATCTTCCATGATGCAATCCTCACTTCCACCATCAATGAGAAAACCGTAGTATCTCTCAGGTTGGCGAGGAACCCTACTAGATCGGCGGAGTGGCTGGGGTTCATCGGGAACTATGGAATCCTCGGGTTCAACCAAATCTTCTGTTGTAGTCTGTGTCGCTGGAACCTCTTCCAGTTCTACCTCAATGCCACTTATCTGTTTCATAAGAAAACCTTTTTCTAAGAAAGTGGCATGTCGAGAAACAAACACCTTTTGTTCCTTGGGGTGGTAGAAGATATACCCTCGCGAATGTTTGGGATATCCAACAAACTTACATAGAACAGACCTTGCCTCGAGCTTGTCCGGATTTTGTGTTTTAACATAGGCCGGACAACCCCATATCTGAATAAAATTAAGACATGGTCTCTTGCCATTCCATATCTCATATGGAGTGGTAGGCACTGATTTGGTCGGAACTCTATTCAGTAGGTATGCAGCAGTTTCCATTGCATATCCCCAGAAGGAGATAGGTAACTCAGCTGTACTCATCATAGAGCGCACCATATCTAATAGGGTGCGATTTCTCCGCTCCGATACACCGTTGTGCTGTGGTGTATATGGAGGAGTCAGCTGAGAGAGAATCCCATTCTCTTTTAGGAAGTCCCGGAATTCATTGCTCAAGTATTCACCTCCCCGATCTGATCGAAGGATTTTAATACTTTTTCCGGTTTGGTTCTCGACTTCTTGTTTATATTCTCTAAATTTCTCAAAAGCTTCTGATTTGTGTTTCATCAGAAACACATATCCGAATCTAGAGAGATCGTCAGTGAATGTAATGAAGTACGAAGAACCATCCCTGGCATGTGTAGACATGGGACCGCATACATCACTATGTATCAGTCCTAAGAGTTCGGTAACTCTTTCTCCGTGTCCCGTAAACGGAGTCTTGGTCATCTTGCCTTTGAGACATGACTGGCAAGTGTCATAGGATGAAAATTCAAACGGATTTAAATATCCATCCTTATGCAACTTAGCCAGTCGTGTCGCATTGATGTGACCCAGTCTACAATGCCACAAGAAGGATTCATTGAGTTCAGAACTCTTCCTCTTGTGTGTGTTTGTTATGCTGAAGACTGTTGATTGGTTTAGAACATAAATGCCATTGCACAACGTGCCTGATCCAACCAACTTTTGGTTATGGAAAATGTTCATAACATTGTCCTGTAATACAAAATTATATCCCTCTTTACTTAATAAAGAAACCGATATAATGTTGCATATCAGGTTCGGCATGTAATAGCATTCGTTCAGAACCAATGTATTACCAGTTGGTAATACAAGGTGATATTCCCCGACAGTCTTAGCTGCAACAATTGCACCATTTCCGACTCTAATGTCTTTATCACCTTCTCCAAGTTCTTTACCTTTCCTAAGCCCATGTAACTGATTACATATATGGGATCCTGACCCGGTATCCAATACCCAGGACGTAGAGCAAATGGAGAAACAGTTCTCAGTGACGAACACACCCGAAGAAAATGCATCATCATGTACTTTCTTCATTCGGGTGTCATGGGAATCCTGGTATTCCCCTATATCCTGTTCAGTCCTATAACTCTTATATGAAAAAAACGGAACCAACGTTCCCCAGCACAGTATAACATGCGGGTTCGGTCAATACATCCATATTATTATCTTCATTAGGGCATAAAATGGTCGCTACCTGGAGAGAGAGAGAAGAAAACACTTTAGCGTATGCTCGTGCAAGATCAGATTGGTTATTATCTTATCTAATCAGGATGGCTCCCACTGCTTTTTATCAAATCTTCCTCCAAACCCTAAAAGGAAAGACTAGCCGGGATTAATTACACACTACAGGTTCGCCAATCTTTCAGCCAGGCCAGTGTCGGTACTTTGAGGGAGGTCCCCCGTGCTTTCGCACGAACCTAATTACTGTAAACCTCGTTTTCCCAGAGGCGTAACCTCGTTAACACCTTTCTAGACACCTACTTGATCAGCTAATTGCAATGTGTAAAACTCTCCCAGGAGTAACTCTTACTCACAGTGGGTATCAGGATCCAACTATCTCATAGAAGGTATGCAATCTCATTGCAAATTTCAACACTTGAAATTCCCGATATGCTTTTGCCCCTAGCGTGCTATGACCTTGACGAAAGCCAACAAACCACAGCCCGCTAGTCAAGTTCAATCCGTACATTTCTTGACTGAATTAAACCCACCCGCACGACCCTTGACGAAAGCCAACAAAGCCGTACGACTACCCTAATCCAGTCGCATCATATGCAGCAGATAAACAGCACATAGCTACCGCACACTACACCTTGACGAAAGCCAACAAATGTAGCACGAATACTATATGTAATTTATCTGAAATGACGGAGGGCTACGCAGGTTTTTCATAAAAACCATGAGCGTAATGAACTTGATATCGTTGTAGAATCAAATAAAGTTTTGAAATGGAGTGATTTTGAGGCTTTTCTAGTTTTGCTAAAGGAGTCACTCCCGGTGAAGGGATCTCGGTCCTTTCCTCGTCGAATGAGGTGCGGGATATATCATATATATCGCTGTGCAAAGCAAAAACGCAAAAGCAGTCAAAAGCAAACCGAGTGTGTAGCATCTGCCAGTTATTGCTAAAGGAGTCACTCCCGGTGAAGGGATCTCGGTCCTTTCCTCGTCGAATGAGGTGCGGGGTATATCATATATACCGCTATGCAAAGCAAGAACTGTAGCTACCTGTTTTATTTAAAATCTGATTCTACAACATCTTAGGTTTCTTTCCTTTCATTAATCACATTAATGAAGTCCCATCATTTAAATACCTAAACATCACAGATAGATATGACGTACACTTATGCCATCCGCATTCGCCTCGATGTCCCCTCGTGCACCGTTAGGTTAGGTAACTAACGACAGAGCAGGGCAGGGCTAGCGCGGATGTAAAACATAAGTAACGTCTATATAATATATCATATATACTATATACTATATCCATCACAGAGTCACAACACAGATATCGCAGCAGAAGAAACATATGAAATATTGGATATACTAGGACGTCCGTGTTTTCAATACGAGCCAGTATAAAACACGGATTCCACGGTCGTGATGAATAGCCAATCCCACACCCCTAGACCCCTACGAGAGCGGCAAGCAACCCTGCCAATTCTAGGGTTAGGAGACCCGAACTCGACTCCTCGAGTTGGTCTCCCGCTGGACCCCAGAACCCGGTTACTTGTGCTCCCCTCCTTGGGTCTATCCTAATGCGGAAAAGTAAATAATATACAAAGGGTGACAACTCCCGCATCCTGGAAGTGCCCCGAATAAAAGAATATTACATACAAGTTTTTACATGAATGAAAATGAAAAACACTCATCTCACATAAAAACCCCCGGCTATTCAAATACGACGATCCAATATAACATATCCAGCAACACATAACATCACATGTCATCAACGTAAGTAAATATGCATACCCCAATTGTCGTTGACGTATAGCAACGAAACCGGCGATATGAACATACTACACTTACGGTCACAGAAAAGAAAGTGTAAAACTACAACAATTGGAATCCGCAACTTCTTTAGACATCGCATGCCTAACAGATATAAATCCCGCATTTTAGTCCCATCATCGAAAACTCTTTTCGATATCTTGTGAAACTAAACTGCTAGATCTATAACATTCATCCAGTTATCTCATAACTGTTTATGAATTCCAATTATTGTATCCAATTCCGGATAAATAGAATATATTAAACTTTCCGATCGAACATTCGAACACCCAAGTTTTCCCGACACCGATCAACACATGAAATAGGTTCAAAGACATTCACTTCATGCCTCAGTACCAACGGTCCAGCCGTAGAAGGGTCAAGCCAACGCCTCACATGTGGCACGCCGTACTGCCCCAAACCCGAAGGTTCAAAGGGCAGTTCAAGACGGTCACATAATCGAGTTAAGGTTTGTGTCTTCTAGAGGGACCATCGCGTTACTTGCACTACTCAGAACGTCTTTTAACCACAGAAAAATCCAACACTTGGAATTATTCCGGCAGGGGAAAACCTGGGTATTTGTATCCGGTCGAACTCTTTAACATATTCTACAGTTATCTGAAAAAACACTTAGACAAAGTTTGATATTCCGATCGAATTCATCGATTCCCAATATAACTCCAGAGCACTCAACCCTTAAATAAATTTAAAAATATCCAGAAAACTCACCAGAATTTATCAGGTATTACTGTGCAAAAAAAATGGGATGATGTCACCATGTGGCCGCGGAAGGGCGGCAGAAGGCATGCTTCTGCCGCGCTTCCGCGGCACAATGAACAGTTCAGGGAATCATTTTACACAGTAATGCTTAGAATTCTATGCTGAATTTTTTAGACATTTTTAATATCAAAAATTCCCAGATTTATGAAAATGTCCAGAGAGCTCTAAAGTATTTGGTTTTCGTGTTCGTTCGGACTTCAAACTGCGTCTAGACTTCGCCTAAGGCTCTAGCTAGGCTCTGATACCACTGCAGGGTTCCTAGGCACACTAGTGAGGTCTCACTTAGCATCGGACATGCCAAATTAAAAAAAAAATTGTGCCGAGAAACCCTAGACTACGGATCTTTGCTAGATTTCTAGGCGAAAAGAAAAGCTAGTTAACACTTAACTATAGTTTAAACGGAAATACAACCTTTGTTGATCCGGATGTCCACCTCCACGGCTCCGCAACGATGTCTCCTCGCTGTCCAAGTCGAACTCCGGGCTCAAACGTCGGCTTCGTCGGAGAAACGGGTGAGCTAGGTCGCCGGCTTCGTGTCAAAGACGATCTACGTCGAGGCATCGCAAGTTCGAGCTCCGACTTCACAAAGTGATGAAATTTGTGAAGAAAACACACTCTACAACTTGGCTAGAGGTAGAGGGTGAAGAAATAGGAGATGGGTTCTCTTTAGATTTGGATTTTGCTCACTAGATCATAAGTTGCCATTGATGGCATGAAGGTTGCTCACTTGAAGAAGAAGGAGAAGATGAGCTAGAATAATGATAAGTCTTTTTAAAATAAAAAGAAAATGGAATACTTATCATAATTCTTACTAGGGTCAAGTGTAGAGAATCTACCATGGTTAATGGATGGGTTAGGGTTAAGCATGAGTCAAAGCTTCATGAAGCTTCAACAAAAGGACAAAGAAAGCCACCATTCCTTTTTAAACTTATCCAAATAAATGAATAAACAAATAAATGAATAAATATGCAAAACCCTAATTATCATAATAACCATGGTTTAATTCTATTCACTTAACCATAAGATCATGTATCATCAAACATGATACAAAAAAGTGCACAAAAGTATATCACATATACAATGTGCATCAAGTGAGAAAAATCCGTTTAAAGTGAACCAATACTAGTTAATGCAATGCAATATATCAAATATATAATTATGCATTAAATCATTAAATCAACATTTGATTCAATGATCCGGTCATGTCGCACATAACCGACTAGAACCCAATGTATCGATTTATCGAATCAATGATTCGATAACTAGGTCATATCGAATATAACCATCCGAAACATATATCGCGAGAATGAAATGCGGTATCACATACACGCATTATTCTCGGTCCTGCACACATCTCATATGCGCTCCTATTTCGTTTCGCTTGAACCAGGAAACCTCTGTGTAGGACTCTAAAGACTCGTCAATACGCCGGTAGCAGATGATGATCATATCAAGCATCCACAAGCCGCAAGCGGTCTGCTAAACGTAACGGCCACCCGGGTATTGAGCGATCAGAAGATCGACGAGCTAGCCCGCTCACACTCCTGCGAATCCGACCAGTAACACTTACCATACAGTCCGGTCTTTTCGTCTGATACGTCGCATATCAAGTCTAGGGGTGGTAAACGTCAGACCCCAATAACCCGATAAGTCGTGCTGATGTGAGGCTCGTAACGGGTCGAGAAACTACTGGTAACACTTACCAGCAAATCTCTGATCAGCCCTGGCCAGGGACTTCCCTGTTACGGCCAATCGAGCACTGCGCAACATCAACTCCCAATACCGGGAGAGACGAAACCCCTCCTATCGGTCATTGCCTCCATGTGACTCGGGACTGTACCCAAAGACCACCGTTTTGCACGCCCTCATGGACGTGGTAAGGTGGAGATCAAAGCACAGTGGGAATCACACAAGACTCTATGACGATCTCGGGTCTACAGACTAACCTGTACAAGTGTCACCTGAGAACTGCCATCTGACGTGAGGTATAATACCATCTGGGAGTTCTCGGCGAGTCCGTCCAGTGTACTCGGTCTCCACTGAGCACCCGTATACCATCTCTGATGTCAAACACCAATGGATATGGGATCATCCATCGCCCATCACATGGGTCGAGAAGCGTATACGCTAGTCTACACTGGTATATCGATGCCCCGTCTCGATACACCCACGACTAGGGACCTTGAAGGATGTACTTATGGACTACCATGTCCCCACTAGTATGATCTGCATCATAGTCCAGGTAGTCAAGTACAAATCCTAAGGGCTTTACCAACATGTAACTATAAGACAGTATAAAGAGACTAGTGTACATGTTAAGATAAATAGCAACCAGATAGCATACTATCATGTCGAGCAAGAAAGTCATCTCTATATATGTCCAAGCATCCAATATAATATACATAATCTGTACAATACTGGCCTCTAGGGCATACATACAACTAACACCGCGGCATTAGCCGCCTATTGCGGCGGTTCCGCGCCCATTTAGTCTCTTCAGTCATCCATTTTTGCACAGTAACTTCTTTATTTTAATGCTGATTTTTATGGGAATTTTTAAAATTTATTCAAGAGTTGAATTTTCCGGGGTGTATTGGGAGTTCGTAGATTCGATCGGATTATCAGATTTTGTCTATGTGGCTTTCCGGATATATTGAATATGTTAAAAAGTTCGACCGGATATAAATACCCACCTTTTCCCCTGTCGGGAAATTTCCAAGTGTTGGATTTTTCCGTGGTTTAAAGACGTTCTAAGTAGTGCAAGTAACGCGATGGACCCTCTAGAAGACAACAAACCTTAACTCGATTATGTGACCGTCTTGAACTGCCCTTTGAACCTTAGGGTTTGGGACAGTACGGCGTGCCACATGTGAGGCGTTGGCTTGACCCTTCTACGGCTGGACCGTTGGTACTGAGGCACGAAGTGAATGTCTTTGAACTTATTTCATGAGTTGAGCTGTTTCGGGAAAACTTGGGTGTTCGACTGTTCGATCGGAAAGTTTAACATTTTCTATTTATCTGGAATGTGATACAACAATTGTAATTCACAATAAGTTATGAGATAACTGAATGAATGTTATAAACATAGCAGTTTAGTCTCACTTGATCGGTTGCCACGGAATTTTGATGTGATCAAAAGTCCGTCGCAATCACATAGCATACGCGGATACTCACCGGGTAAACTTAATAGACAGCCTCACTCCATAGCTCCGACCAAGTGACTGTAGGAGAACCTCGTCGCCGAAAGCATCCGTTCGGGTGCTCGCGGCAGCGATGTTCCGCCTTGGTGCACTTCGTCGACGGCGTCGGGGGTGCGGCCGTCTACTAAAGTTTGCGACGAGCATTCGATCAGGATGTTGGAAATCTTGTTGAATTGCTCGACTTGATATTGAAAAGTGTTTTCGATAATGAGACTAAAATGCGGGGTTTATAATTGTTAGGCATGTGATGTCTAAGGAATTCATTGGTTTAGACATGCGATGTCTAAGGAGGTTGCGGATTCCAACTGTTGTAGTTTTACACTTTCTTTTCTGTGACCGTAAGTGTAATATGTGATATCGCCGGTTTCGTTGCTATATGTCAACGAAAATTGGGATACGCATGTTTACTTACGTTGATGACATGTGATGTTATGTGTTGCTGGATATGTTATATTGGATTGTCGTGTTTGAATAGCCGGGGGTTTTTATGTGAGATGGGTGTTTTTCATTTTCATTCATGTAAAAACTTGTATGTAATATTCTTTTATTGGGGCACTTCCAGGTTGCGGAAGATGTCACCCTTTGTATATTATTTTCTTTTCCGCACTAGGATAGACCCAAGGAGGAGGGCACAAGTAACCGGGTTCTGGAGTCCAGTGGGAGACCAACTCGAGGAGTCGAGGCCGGGTCTCCTAACTCTAGAATTAGTAGGGTTGCTTGCCGCTCTCGTAGGGGTCTAGGGGTGTGGGTTTGGCTATTCATCACGACCGTGGAATCCGTGTTTTATACTGGCTCGTATTGAAAACACGGACGTCCTAGTATATCCAATATTTCATATGATTCTTCTGCTGCGATATCTGTGATGTGATCATGTGATGTTCTGTGATAGATACTGTATATAGTATATATGATATATTATATAGGCGTTACTTATGTTTTACACCCGCGCTAGCCCTGACCCGCTCTGCCGTTAGTTACCTAACCTAACGGTGCACGAGGGGACATCGAGGCGAATGCTGATGGCATAAGTGTACGTCGTATTTATCTGTGATGTTTAGGTACTTAAATGATGGGACTTCATTAATGTGATTAATGAAATAAAAGAAACCTAAAGATGTTGTAGAATCGATTTTCAAAATAAAACAGGTAGCTACAGTTCTTGCTTTGCACAGCGGTATATGTGATATATCCTGCACCTTATTCGATGAGGAAAGGACCGAGATCCCTTCACCGGGAGTGACTCCTTTAGCAATAACTGGCAGATGCTACACACTCGGTTTGTCTTTTGATTGCTTTTAAGAGTTTTTGCTTTGCACAGTGATATATATGATATATCCCGCACCTCATTCGACGAGGAAAGGACCGACGATCCCTTCACCGGGAGTGACTCCTTTAGCAAAACTAGAAAAGCCTCAAAAACATTCCATTTTTAAAATCATTTGATTCTACAACGATATCAAGTTCATTACGCAATAGGTTTTCAGAAAAACCTGTCGTAGCCCTCCGTCACTTCAGATAAGTACTAGTTAGTATTCGTGCTACGTTTGTTGACTATGTTAAGGCGTAGTGTGTGGTAGCTAATTAGTGCTTATCTGCATAAGCATATGATGCGATTGGATTAGGGTAGTCGTGCGACTTTGTTGACTATGTTAAGGGTCGTGCGGGTGGGTTTAATTCAATCGGGAAATGACGGGTTGAACTTGACTAGCACTTATGATTTGTTGACTATGTTAAGGTCATATAGCTGCTAGGGGCAAAATATTATCGGGAATTTCAAGTGTTGAAATTTGCAATGAGATTGCATACCTTCTATGAGATAGTTGGATCCCGATACCCACTGCGAGTAAGAGTTACTCCTGGGAGAGTTTTATACATTACAATTAGCCGATCAAGTAGGCGTCTAGAAAGGTGTTAACGGGGTTACGCCTCTGGTAAAACGAGGTTTACACTAATTAGGTTCGTGCGAAAGCACGGGGGACCTCCCTCAAAGTACCGACACTGGCCTGGCTGAAAGATTGGCGAACTTGTAGTGTGTAATTAATCCCGGCTAGTCTTTCCTTTTAGGGTTTGAAGGAAGATTTGATAAAAAGCAGTGGGAGCCATCCTGATTAGATAAAATAAAAACCAATCTATTCTTGCAAGAGTGCATGCTGAGTGTTTTCTTCTCTCTCTCTCCAGGTAGCGACCATATCACGCCTTAATCAAGATAATAATACGGAAGAATTGACCGAACCCGCTTGTTATACTGAGCTGGGGAACGTTGGTCCCGCTCCAACTTATAATTGTTATAAGACAGAGCAGGAAGTTGGGGATTACCAGAATTCCCGTGCCGCCCAAACGAAGATAGTGCATGCTGATGCATCGTCTTCGGGTGTGTTCATTATATAGAACTGTTTCTCAGTGTCCTTTACGTCCTGGGTATATGATACCGGATCAGGATCCCGCATATGTAATATGTTACATAGGGCTACAGAAAGGTAGAGAACTGAGAACGGGTGATAAGTTTCATAAGGCAGAAAACGGGGGCAAGAGTTGCAGCCAAGTCTGTTGGTCACTGTCACCCTGTATTACCAATACATTGATTCTGAACGAATGTTATTAGATACCGAACCTGATATACAAAATCATATCAGTCTCTTTATCAGTAAAGAAATGATAAAATTTTGTATTGATGGATAATGTTTTGAACATTTCCTATATCAAAAGTTGATTGGATCAGGCACGTTATCTAAAAGCGTTGATGTTCTAAATCAAACTACAGTTCTTTAGTATACTGAACACACACAAAAGGAAGAGTTCAGAAATGAACGAATCCTTCTTGAGGTATTGTAGACTAGGTCATATCAATGCGACCCGACTAGCTAAAGTTACATATAGATGCAAATTTAAATTAGTTTGAATTTACATCTTGTGAAACTTGCCAGTCATGTCACAAAGATACGATGACCAT
Source organism: Agapanthus africanus (assembly GCA_030015575.1). Lineage (NCBI taxonomy): Eukaryota > Viridiplantae > Streptophyta > Magnoliopsida > Asparagales > Amaryllidaceae > Agapanthus > Agapanthus africanus. The sequence continues at coordinate 505,493,467 of CM057342.1, read as the reverse complement.
AGCTCTGTTTACTGGAAACAGAGAAAGAGTTGATGAACTCTTGGGATGATACATGTTGATGTATGTAAGGTCCCCTGTCTACATATGCCAGGACTGGTTCTTTGTACTTCGTTACATTCTCTGATAATCTCTCAAGATTCAGACATATGTTCCTGTTGAAACACAAGTCCGAACCTTTTGAGATATTCACAGAATATGATTTAGAAGTAGAAAACCAAAACACGGGTATAAGTATTATGTCCTTTGATGAGATCGAGGAGGAGAATACTTGAGCACGGAAATCCTGGATTATTCTAAAGGAGAATGAGATTCTCTCTCAGCATTACTCCTCCGTATACACCATAGCACGATGGTACATCGGGGCGGAGCGCTTGCACCCTATGTGATATGGTGTGCTCTATGATGAGTACTACTGAGTTATCTATTTCCTTTTTGGAAGTTATGCACTTGAGAAGCTGCATACCTATTGAATAGGGTTCAAATCAAATCAGTTGCCTACCACTTCATATGTGATATGGAAAGGAAAGAGCCCATCTCTTAAGCTAGTTAAGATTTGGGGTTGTCCGGCCTATGTCTAAAAGCAAAATCGGGACAAGCTCAAGGCAAGATCTGTTATGTACAACTGGAAATGTTCCAGCTATACATAATACAGCAGATGATTTGATAAAACCAAAGGATTCAATAGTTACCAATGAACCTCAGCCTCTCCGCCGATCTAGTAGGGTTTTTCTCACCCACCTGAGAGATACTTCTGTTTCTCTATGACAGTGGGAGCGAGGATTGCATCATGAGATGATGACCCAACTAGTTTCGAGCTGGCCATCAGGAGTGGGACTCTGTAAGAATGGCTGGATGCTTCATGATCTGAGATAGAATCCATGTACACCAACAAAGTATGGACTTTGGTTGCTATATCTGAAGGGTTAAATCCCCATCAAGAGCAAGTATATCTTGAGAAGATTACTTGGTGTAGATGGAAAAGTTGAGACTTTCAAAACTAGACTTGTTAAAGCTTTTCGTCATCGACCAGGCGTGGATAATGATGAAACCTTTTCAAGTAGCTATGCTTAAGTCCATCCAGATCCTACTTGCCACGGCTACATACCATGACTACGATATCTGGCGATTGGGTGCCATGACTGCTTTTCTAAATGATGTTTTAGAAGAGAACGTCTATAAGTACACAGCCAGAGGGCTTCGTAGACAGTGGGAGCAGCGGAAACGTGTACAAGATGCTTTATAGGATAAAGCAGGTATCGCGGAGTTGGAACATCTATTTTGATGTCTTAGTCAAAGAGTTTGATATCATCAAAATGGTAGATGAACCTTGTATAAACAAAAAGGTAGTAGGGAGTATGGTGATGATCCTCGTAGAGTACGTGGATGACATACTCTTGATAAGAAAGGAGTTTCCTATGCTACGCTCGGTCAATCTCCGCTTATCACAATGATTCTCCATATAGGATCAAAATGATACCTCCTAAATCCTGGGTTTTGGATCTATGAGATAGATCTAATTAGATGTTAGGATTCTCACTAGTTGTAGTGAGATGGTATCAACCGATCCTGGGGAGAATCACTGGAAGGGTTCCAGGGTGATAAAGACAACTGAATGTCAGTCACAGGCATTGTCTTTTCCCTCAGTAAAGGGACGGTATGTTGGAAGAGTTCCAAGCTAGATACCGTGGCATACTAGACGATTAAAGGCTGAATATGTCGCTACTTAAATTGCTACCAAAGAACCTGTCTGGGTGTATATTAGTTCATGAGATGAACTTAGTTCCTCCCATTGTGTGACAATGGAGTTGTGGCTTATGCCAAGGAACGTCCATCCCATTACTGATCCAGACATATTCTAAGGCAGTACCACCTGATCATGGAGATGGTTGATCTTCAGGGTGATCGAGGTTAGGAGAGAAGACTCAGAGGACAACACGGCGGATCCACTCACAAAGGCCTTTTCCCAGAGAGAGACTTTTATGGGATGGTTGAGTATGAGATACTGCAACCACTGCTATCAGATGGCCCTAGTGCAAGTGGGAGATTGTTAGTTATATGTATGCCCTAGAGGCCATTGCTATACATAGGATGTATATTGCAGTGGATGCTGGGACATATATAGGGAGGACTTTCTTGCTCGACATGATAGTATGCTATCTGGTTGCTCTTTACCTTAACGTGTATACTGATTGTCTCTCTGTTACATGTTGGTAAAGCCTTTAGGATGTGTACTTGACTACCTGGACTATGATGAGGATCATACTACTGGGGACATGGTAGTCCATAAGTACATCCTTCAAGGTCCCTAGTCGTGGGTGTATCGAGACGGGGCATCGATATACCAGAGTAGACTAGCGTATACCCTCTCGACCCATATAGATGGGCGATGGACAGATCCCATATCCATTGGTGTTTAACATCAGAGATGATATACGGGTGCTCAGTGGAGACTGGGTACACTGGACGAACTCGCCGAGAACTCCCAGATGGTATTATACCTTACGTCAGATGGCAGTTCTCTGGTGACACTGGTACAGAGTAGTCTGTTGACCCGAGATCGTCATAGAGTCTTGTGTGGTTCCCACTGTGCTTTGATTTCCACCTGACCACGTCCAAGAGGGCGTGCAAAACGGTGGCTTTTGGGTACAGTCCCGAATCACATGGTGGCAATGAGCGATAGGAGGGGATTCGTCTCTCCCGGTATAGGGAGTTGATGTTGCGCTGTGTTCGATTGGCTATAACCGGAAATCCCTGACCAGGGTTGCTGAGATTTACTGGTAAGTGTTACCAGTAGTTTCTCGAATAGTTATAGACCTCATATCGACACGACTTATCGAGCTATTGGGGTCTGACGTTTACCACCCCTAGGCAAGATATGCGACATATCAGACGATCAGACCGGACTGTACGGTAAGTGTTACTGGTTGGATTCACAGGAGTGTGAGCGGGCTTGCTCGTCGATCTTCTCATCGCTCAATACCCGGGTGGCCGTTACGTTTAGCAGACCGCTTGCGGCTTGTGGGTGTTTGATATGATCATCATCTGCTGCCGGCGTATTGACGAGTCTTTAGAGTCCTACACAGAAGTTTCCTGGCTCAAGCGAAACGAAATAGGAGCGCATATGAGATATGTGCGGGACCGAGAATAATGCGTGTATGTGATACCGTATTCCATTCTCGCGATTTGTAACATTGATCGGTTATATGCGTTATAGCCGGGTTATCGGATCAAGTGTTGATTCGATAAGTTGTTACTATTGATATTAGTCGGTTATATGCGATATGACCGGGTCGTTAAATCAAGTGTTGATTTAATGATTTGATGTATAATTATATATTTGATATATCAATTTACATTAACTAATAAAGGTTCACTTAAAAAGGATTTTTTCACTTGAAGTGCACATTGTATATATGATATACTTTTGTGCATTTGATTGTATCATGTTTGATGATACATGATAGTTTGGTGTATAGTTTAAACCATGGTTGGTCAATGGTTAGGGTTTCTTTTGCTTCATTTACTTATTCATTTATTCATTTATTTATCCATTTTGTTTATTTTAGTAAAAGAAAATGATGAAGAGAAAATGGTGGCTTTCTTTGTTTGTTTTTGAAGCTTCTTGAAGCTTTGACCTAGTGACCATTTTGTCTTCATGTTTAACCCTAAACCATCCAATTAATCATTGTCTATTCTCTACACCTAATCATGGTTGCCATATGATAAGTATTGATTTTATTATTCATTTTTGGATATACTTATCATAATATTCCTTCTTCTTCTTCTTCTTCTTCTTCTTCATCTTCTTCAATGAAGAAAGCTTGACTTCATCAATGGTGACTTGATGAAATGAGTGAGAAATCCAATTCTAAAGTGAACCCACCTCCTATTTCTTCATCCTCTACCTCTTGCCAAGTAGTATAGGGTGTTTTCTTCACAAGTTTCATGACTTGGTGAAGTGGGAGCTTGATCTTGTGATGCCTCGACGTAGATCATCTTCGGCACGAAGCCGGCGACCTTGCCCGCCCATTTCTCCAATGAAGCCGATGCTAGAGCCCGGGATCTGATATGGACAGCGAGGGGACTTCATCACGGAGCCGTGGAGGTGGAGGACCGGATCTACAAAGGTTGTATTTCCGTTCTTTTAGTTAAGTTGTTAACTACTTTATCTTTTCGCCTAAAATTCTAGTTAACGATCCGTATTAGGGTTTCTTGGCACCGTAATTTTTGAAATTGGCATGGTTGATGCCTTGTGAGACCTCATTAGTGTGCCTAGGAACCCTACAGGAGAACCACCAGGGGTTGGAAGTAGAGCTCTTTGAGTAGGGGGCGAGGGTGGAAGTGTCACATAAGGAACTGTCGGCTCACCCTGGCGCCTCGCGGTACAATTCTTGAAAAGGTGATCTGGACTCCCACACCAATAACATACTGGAGGTGGCCGCTGAACTGGTGAATAAGAACTGAACAACTGGCCTCGCGCCATGCCTCGACCATCACCACGTCCTGGGAAGAATCCACCACGACCTCTACCTTCCTTGCCTCTGCCAACCTGTACTAGAGCTGGTATATTTGTACGAATCCTCTTCGGCCCTGAAACGACCGAAGTCTCCGAAATGCTCTCCTCCAAAAGTAAGGCTGCATCTACTGCGGCTGCATATGTGTCGAAGTGCTGGGCGCCAATAGCAAGAAATAGCTGCGTGTCTAACCCACGTACGAACAACTTCATGCGTTTCTCTTCGGTGTCCTCCAAGTAAGGAGCATATCGGGACAACTGAGTAAACTGGATATCATACACGGACACTGTCATCTCTGGAGTCCTGCGCAAAAACCTCAAAACTATGAGCTCGAGCATCACAGACGCTCTCTGGAAGGAAACGGGCAAGAAACACCGCTGTGAACTCGTCCCACGTCATAGGTGGCAAACCTGCAGCTCGACCTCTTTCAATTGACTCGCACCACGTCTGAGAAAGGCCCTCCAGACGAAAACTCATAAGCTCCACCCATCTATCGTCAGAATATCTGAGCGAACGGCAAATCCTACCCAACCTGTCGAGGAATGTCTGCGGATCCTCCGCTGCATCTGTGCCGGTAAAGACTGGAGGTCTCATCCTCATAAACTCCTGCAATGATACAAAAATGATCTCGGTAGTAGCAGGAACAACTGTCTGGGCAGTAGGTACAATCGTAGTCTGTGCAGTGGTAGGTACATCCTCAGATCTCTGTGAACGACTGGCTTCGACTAAGGATCCCATCATCTGACGTAATTCCTGCATACCTGACTCTAGCCTGTCAATGCGGCCTGGGGAAGGCGGATCAATCTATCCCTGAGGGTTAGGCACACCGTCCTGATTGGTCCTCGTCTTGGACGAGCCCGCTCGAATCTTATCTCTGGCGTCAGCACTCTGAGCCCTCGTAGCCTTCGGCGGCATAGTGGCTGGTACAGGAAACAGGATAAGAACATTGCAATAGAATCATGGGATGTAAAGAGTCGAAAAGGAATTGTAAGCAATTTATATCCTAAGGTCACTTAGGCGGAGTACCGCATCGTAAGTATGCCGCGGAACATACACACGCTACGTCACTCTGCTTAAATTACCTACTCCATCTACCAAGAGTCATCCTACATTCAGAAAGGTAAAACCTAATGCTTTCATACCAAGTTTGTCATGACCCGAAAAGTACGGAACGTGACTGGCACTTAAATTACGAAATGTCTCAAGGTGCACGTAATCTAAGTAAGCCAAAACCCAAAAATCAAAACCAAAAGAGCAGTAGAGTGAAGGAAACAAAATTATTGAAAGCGATTTAAATACGTCACTTCAAACTTTTTAAAAGCAACATCATTTCCGAAAATTTCGGCTGAGTCTTCTTTGTAAATACTGGCCCTAAACGGGTATAAAACAGTAATATATGTATAACGTGAAATAAGGCATCCCCAAGCGGGAGCTAGCTTTTCGCCCAAGGAGGACTCAAAATCACACGCAATATAAATGATCACTGTGCAAAATAAACATAAAAGGCACGAGTAATAAAGCATCATGTCGGCTCAAATGAGCTAGACTAAGAGATAAAACATATAAATAAATAAATCTCACTGTCTCGTCCCTAAGTCGCTAATACAATAATACATGGGGTAGATATTGTAGATGGAGTACACTAGATACAATAATGATACAAGTGGCAACAAAATAACCCCGCAACCCACCTACGAGCGAAGCTATGAGTCCAAGGAAAAGGAGCAAAAGAGGAGGTATGCCCGCCGCTACTGTGCTGACGGTCAGACATGCAAAACACTGTGGCACGACGGGGGTAAGTTGCCAACTCGTCAGTAAGAGGTAACATCTAATAAGGCTATCGTAAGCATGTACACAATGATGTCACAACCTACATATACTAATATGATGCGATGTAATAATATGTATGCAACATGAATGCAATAAATAACATGAGATTGAATATAATTAACATGGAAAATCTGTATTCTTGTCTTAATAAACTTCTGTAATTTAGCATTTGTTTCATCAATGAAATCAATATAAATCTGTGTCAAGCATCGACACTAAAATATGGATATCTCAATTATCCAGGGCTCCGGCAATCCGGACTGGCCCAAATATCTGATTTAGGGCTCCAGCAAATCCGGACTGGCCCATATCCTCAAAACTCAAGACTACGTCGGTATCCTCCGGATATCTGCCCCGTCACAAATAAACGGTCAGTAGTGCTCCCCTGTTGGGCTCAACGCCATCATCTGCGACCATCTTGTCCCGGGGTACCGTACCGGGTCCACCATGCACCCACAAACGGTTCCACATCCTCCTCGAATCGGGTGTATGATACTGCTCAGGAACCGAGAAATCTCATAGTGGACGATAAATGCATCATAACACGAGAAAACCACAACTTACATTTTTAAAATGGTAATATGTTTTCAAATCCTTGCGGTTTCTCAAATCCATAAATCTTATAAACACGGAAATCCTCAAAAGGAATCTTGATACATGAATGTCTATGATATTATCAATATGCAATGCAATGCGGAAACTAGAAAGCTATGCAAGAACAGTGATGCAATAAGATGTATGCATGGGTCTAGCAATCCTACATATCCATGTTAATGAATTAAATGTATCAATTGCAGGTTTATTAATCAATAATTGGTGCAAGTGATAAGATCCGGATTTAAACAGTTATAAAGTGTTCGTGGCATAGCAATTACCAAGGCGTGTGTGTCCCAATGAATAGTACTCGTGCATCATAAACCAATGGTAATGGTGCGAGTGTCCTGTGAGGTACTAGCACAGTATAAATACTGTAACATTTCAAAAAAATAAAATATTATTTTTGGGAATTTTCATAATTCAATATTAATTTTTAATGGATATTTCAATAATCGGTATAATTAAATACCGATAAATGGTGGAAATTCCGGAGGAAAATTTTGAAAATTCTAAAATAGGGTATTTTGCGGAAATATGTCATTTTTAAGATTTTATGGTTAAGTAAATGCTATTTTGGTGTTAATCGCGATCAAAAATTGCTAATTGGATTTTTGACTTTTGTGGAAGAATGTGCACATAACTTTTTCTACACTTGTCACACTTGTTTCATGTTTTGGACTCATGTCAAACCTAGGGTTGAACCATGATGGATGACCATGGTGGGTGAGCCATGTTTAGCCACCCATGGTGGTTTAACCCATTTGGTACGCTAATTGGGTTTAATTAAGGGTTTTAGTTTTAGATTTAAATTCGGGTAGGGGTTGACTAGTAGGTAGGAGAGAGAGAGAGAGAGCCATGATGGTTTTGGGCATACTATGTAGCGTCTTGAAAAGTCGTTTTGGTGTTTTCCTGAAATTCGGTGAAAATTCGGTATTTTTCCGAAAACCGTCTTTCTCGATATTTTGCAGTTTAGGGCTAATTATACCTTAAATGGATAGGTAATTACTTGTTTTTAGTAGCTAATGAGTTAATTATGAAATTTTGGTCATTTAAAAATTTTTCCCTATTTTTCAATTTTTTAATATTATTTTAAGCCGTTAAGAAAATACATTAAATTAGCGATAAATACAAATTTTTCCGGGCTAATTTTAATCTCTAAAATTATGATAATTATAATCTAGTGATAACATAAATTTTTAGTAATTTATTTTGATTTTTAACAAATTTTTATGTTATGAAACGAATTTATTGAATTTTGAGCTAAAACTTGCAATTTTTGAGTTGTAGGGGGCCTTTTTGCATAAAATTTCTTTTGTAAAACCCCTCTCTCTTTTCCCTCATCCCTAGAACAGCCCAACCCTGACCAAGACCAGAAATTTCTGGGCTCCTTTCTTTGGTTGCCTTCTTGTGTGAAATTGGGATTGTTTATGGATTTATTTTAAATATATTGGACAAAGTATGGTACATTTGACTTTGGAACTTGACTCTTGACTTTCCCCACTTGCCCACACCCTCCCCCTCACCTCAATTCTGGCCGAAACCTGCACCATCCCCCATCTCCATTATTTTCCTTCTCTTTCTCTCTCATTTTCTTTAAAATTTGCAACAAAATTCAATAAAAATCCACAAATCCTTCTCTTTTTCAACACAAAATCCTTATGCTATCATTTTCCTTAGCCATTCTTACTTGGAATCTTGGTGCTTGAGGCCATCTATTGGAGCAAAAATTTTCTTGCTTGATCCATAGATCAAGAGGTATAAATTCCATCAAAGTTACTTTCTTTTGTTGCTAATTCCTTTAAATGCATGGTTTAGTGTTAAAAGTTATATAATTTCTAATCTAGTTTAATAAAAAGAGTAGTTTGTTTAACTACGGTTTGAAGCCATGATAATTAATTAAGTTGTTTTATAGTTAATCTAATGGTTAATTAACTAATCTATATAGTTACCTTGTTGATATAGTTTTCAATTTTGCTAAATTAGTTAATTTTAGAAGGGTGAAATTGTTGTTTTAAATTTTCAAGAGAGGGTTTATGTTTGGTAATGGGTTGTGAAACATGATTAGTGAGTTGATTAAGTTTTAGAAAACATTATTTAGTTGATTGAACCTAAATTGTTATCTAGTATTTTGCTAACCTAACCTAAGAGGTTAATTTTCTTAAGTGGGCTTTTGTTGTGTTAAATTAAGCTTTCAAGTGTGGAAATGGATTTGGAAATTGCTAGGTTATGAATTCAAGAATGGTTGTTTATGGAAAATAGGATTGGAATCATTGTTGTTGTGTTATAATTAGTGTTTGTAGATTGCTTGTAGTGTGGTTGGGTGATTGTGCTAGATTGTAGTCGTTTTGTCGCTAATCGGCGATTTTTGCACCGATTTTGGAATGCAAATGCTTACTAGTTTTGTATAAAAATTATGTGATGAATTATTTTTGATATCTTGATGACTGTAATGGCATGTCCTACGACTTTTAGGATGCGTGAGTGCGGATTTTTGGGTAGTCGGGTTTTAGTTTTGCCGGGCGACCAAATCGGCGTTTTTTGGCAGTTTTTGCGATTTTCGCGTGTGTTCCGCGCACTTCGTGCACGTTGTACCTAGCTAGCGAACCTTAGTAGTTTCGTTGGGGTTTTGCGTCGTTCTTGATATGTAACCTTATATTTGGTATTGATGTAAATTCCAGGTTCGGTCGCGGAAACGTCAGACGCGGCGCGAAAGGGAAAGGCGGTGATTGGACACAGCTAGCCAGGGATCCCGGTGAGTAGATTTAACATCTACGGGGGACGATCGTTTGGATGGCGCAAGTCGCCCGATAGATTTAGTAAACTGAAAAATAGTAAACTGGATAACCACTTGTGACATTAGAATAATATTACTGGCATGATAATTGCTGCAATTAGATCAATATGTTATACCCATATACGCAAACTCAATTGTAGGACACATGCACCATTACCAGGTTTTTATATGCAGCACGAGCACTATTCATGCTTACACACACACCCTGGTAATTGCCATGCCACCACACTAGATAACATTTAAATTTAAACCTTTTACTAATTGATACTTAAACTGGTGCTATTGCCTTTAATTCCTTAAAATGAAACCGTAGAATTGCTATTCATGTGCATGTACTTCATCATATTAATTGTTCATGCTTAATCCATTAATCACACATCGCAACTTGATTATTGATACCATATGCATTCATTATCACTGATATATGCACTTATGAGGATTTCTTGAGATTTTATGATATTGCTGGATTTCGGGGGAAAGCCGCAAAATTTCCAAACTTATGATATTTTTAAAACATGTAAATTGCGGTTTTCTAGTGATGTAAGTGTCGTCCACCATGAGTTTGCTGTGGTTTTTGGAGACCCGTTTCGAGGAGTTGGATGAACCGTTTCGGGTACATGGTGGGCCCGGTAGGGTACCCCGGGGTAAGAAGCTCGTGGTGTTGACGATGAGCCTGGCAGGGGACGGATTACCTACCGGTGACTTCATTGGGCACGGCGGATATCCAGAGGATACGGACCGGGGCCGCGAGAGGATGAGATATTGATATTGAGATGGGTCAGCCGGATGGCTGAGACCAGAGACACTATGACATGGATTTATGAGATTTGAGACAGCTTTTGGGTGTCGTTGCTGGACACCGATTTTCGTCGATTCATTGACATTATACTGGCATTCTAAAAGAGTTTCAAAAACAAAAAGAGATAAAATATTTCTTATATATACCTATTGAGACCTCAGATATTCACGTTGCATACATATTAGTACACTGATGTTATATACACACCTGCTAGTGCATCCAGTCATACCTGTATTATAGATGCTAGGATGCTTGTGTGCATGCATACGATAGCCTTTGTAGATGTTATTTATTACTCACGAGTTGGCAACTCACCCCCGTTGTGCCACAGTCTTTTGCAGGTCCGCTCCGTCAGTTCTGTAGCGGCGGGCGCACTTGTTCTTTTGCCTCTTTTGCCTGAGCTCGAGATTTGCTCATAGGTGGGTTATGTTATCATTTTTGTACCACCTTGTATATTCTTGTATCTAGTGTACTCCATCTACTGTTTCCACCAGATTATTGTATATTGACCTAGAGATGAGACAGTGAGGTTGTGGATTTTATGCTGTATTTTGGGGTCGAGCTCACTTGAGCCGACATGTTACTTTTTTCATGCTTCCTTATGATTATTATGCTTATTGTCATTTACATTGCGTGGGATTTGTGACCGCCTTATGGCGAAGAGCTAGCTCCCGCTTGGGGATGCCCTATTTTGTTGGTTTTACATATATTCTTGTTGTACCCATTTTTGGGGGCCAGTATTTACAAAGGAGACTCTGCCGAAATTTTCGGAAAAATTGGTATTGTTTTTAAAAAGGGTTTTACATGACTTATTTGATAGCTCGCTTTCAATTGATTGGGTTTTCTTCACTCTTTTGCTTAATTGGTTTTGTTTTCTGGGCTTTGGCTTACTTATTTTACGGACGTCTTTAGACGTTTCGTAAACTTAAGTGCCAGTCACGTTCCGTACCCTGCGGGTCGTGACAAAGTTGGTATCAGAGCGATAGGTTTTACCTTTGTGAGTGTAGGATGACCCTTGGTAGATGGAGTAAGTGACTTAAGCAGGGTAACGTAGCGTGCGTATGTCCGCGGCATACTTGCGATACGGTACTCCGCCTAAGTGACTTTAGGATATACTTGCTTGAAAATTCCTTCTTCAATTCCGTGTATCCTATGATCCTATTGCACTATTCTTACTATCCGTTTTCCTGTAACAGCCACTATGCCGTCGAAGGCTACGAGGGCACAGAGGGCTGCGCCAGAGACGAGATTCGAGCTGGCTCGTCCGAGACTAGGACTGAGCAGGGTGGTATGCCTACGCCGCAGGGACAGACCGATCCACCTTCCCCAGGCCGTATGGATAGGCTCGAGACCGGTATGGAGGAGTTGCGACAGATGATGGGAGGCATGCAGGAGCTACGTCAGATGGTAGGATCCCTAGTTGCAGCCAGTCGTACACCGAGGCCGGATGACGTACCTACTACATCACAGACGACCATGATACCTGCTCCTACTACTACCACCGTGGCCATTCCGGTTTCACTACAGGATTTCATGAGGCTGAGACCTCCAGTATTCACCGGCACCGAGGCAGCGGAGGACCCACAGACGTTCCTTGACAGTTTAGCCAGGATCTGCCGTTCGCTGAGATGTTCGGATGATCGATGGGTAGAGCTTGCGAGTTTCCGACTAGAGGGTCTCGCGCAGACATGGTGGGAGTCAGTCTTGAGAGGTCGAGCTGCAGATCTACCGCCTATGACTTGGGTCGATTTTACAGCGGTCTTTCTAGCCCGTTTCCTTCCAGAGAGCGTTCGTGACGCCAGAGCTCGCAGCTTCGAGGCCTTAGTCAAGACACCTGGGATGACGGTGTCTGAGTATGACATCCAGTTTACTCAGTTATCCCGATATGCTCAGTATTTGGTGGATACCGAGGAGAAGATGGTGAAGAGGTTCGTACAGGGACTTGATGCCCAGCTATATCTTGCCATTGGCGCCCAGCACTACGACACTTATTCAGCTGCTATGGATACGGCATTGCGGATGGAGGCACGCATATCGCGGACTTCGGCCGTTTCTGGGCCGAAGAGGATTCGCACCGAGGTACCGTCTCAGAGGCAGCGCGCCAGATTCTTTCCGAGAGATAGGCCTGGCAGAGGATTTGGGCGGGGACAGTTATATGGTTCTTATCCCCAGGGGCAGCAGCCGTCGCCAGGATGTTTTGGGTGCGGGAGTTTGCACCATCTTGTCAGAGACTGTCCGGTGAGACGACAGGGAGTAGCGACAGTTCCGCATGTGACCCTACCACCATCACCACCCCCTCCTCAGAGAGCCCTACTTCCTACCCCAGGCGATGCTCCACCCCAGTTAGGTGCACCGAGAGGCCGTGGACGCGGTGGTCCTGTTCAGAGAGGACGAGGAGGCAGAGGCCGAGGTCGAGGTCAGCCCGCTATCGGTGGAGGACAGGCCCGAGTATTTGCTTTGACACCGCACGATGCGCAGGCATCCAATGCCGTTGTGACAGGTACTTTGCCAGTTTGTTCTTTCGACGCACGGGTATTATTCGACCCAGGTTCCACACATTCGTACGTATCTACACACTTTGCACCGATGTTGGGCCGTGAGTCGTCATCGTTAGATCAGCCGCTTGTTGTTGTTACTCCGGTAGGCGAGTCGTTTGTCGCTCGGATTGTATTTCGTTTGTGTTCCGTTCGTATCGGGGAGAGGGATTCATCAGTTGATTTGATACTCCTCGATATGTTGGACTTTGATGTGCTTCTGGGCATGGATTGGCTAGCCACTTGTTATGCTTCGGTGGACTGCCGTGAGAAGGCAGTCAGATTTAGCTTTCCGGGAGAGCCAGTCCTTGTTATTCAGGGAGACCGCAGTGTCGCCCTTCCCAGCTTAATTTCGTCTCTTCGCGCTGGTCAGCTCTTGCGGAAGGGATGTCAGGGATTCTTAGCGTTTGTTTTTGATACTCGAGCTGCAGAGGTTCCGTTAGAACGGGTTCCGGTAGTTTGTGAGTTCTCTGATGTTTTCCCTGATGAGCTACCTGGGCTACCGCCTGAGCGCGATGTTGAGTTCTGCATTGATTTGATTCCCGGTTCGGGGCCTATTTCTATACCGCCTTATCGGATGGCCCCGGCAGAATTTCGAGAGCTGAAGGATCAGTTGCAGGATTTGTTGGATAAGGGGCTTATTCGACCGAGTGTTTCTCCGTGGGGTGCTCCGGTCCTGTTTGTCAAGAAGAAGGATGGAAGTTTGCGCTTATGTATCGACTACCGCCAGCTGAACAAAGTTACCGTTCGGAACAGATATCCGTTGCCGCGCATTGATGATTTGTTCGACCAGCTTCAGGGTGCGGGGTATTTTTCGAGGATCGACTTGCGATCAGGATACCATCAGCTGCGAGTTCGACAGGAGGATATACCGAGGACAGCTTTCCGCACGCGCTACGGCCACTACGAGTTTTTGGTGATGTCGTTCGGACTCACCAACGCTCCAGCAGCATTCATGGATTTGATGAACCGTACATTCAGGCCGTATCTTGACTTGTTCATCATCGTGTTTATCGACGACATCTTGGTGTACTCCCGGAGCAGAGAGGAGCACGAGCAGCACTTGCGGATTACGTTACAGACTCTGAGGGAGCATCAGCTGTTCGCGAAGTTCTCCAAGTGTGCTTTCTGGCTGGACAGCGTCGGATTCTTGGGTCACGTGGTTACGAGAGACGGCATTTGTGTGGACCCGAAGAAGATTGAGGCTGTTCAGCAGTGGCCCTGACCTACATCGGTTACTGAGATCCGTAGTTTTCTAGGCTTGGCGGGCTACTACAGGCGTTTTGTTCAGGACTTCTCCCGTATAGCTGCACCGTTGACCGGTTTGACCCGGAAGGGAGTTCCTTTCGTTTGGACAGAGGAGTGCGAGCGCAGTTTTCAGCAGCTACGGACTTGTTTGACTACGGCGCCGGTATTATCTTTGCCTTCGGGATCAGGCGGATTTGTTGTCTACTGTGATGCTTCGCGAGTGGGATTAGGATGCGTTTTGATGCAGCATGGCCGGGTGATCGCTTATGCTTCTCGGCAGTTGAAGAAGCATGAACAGAATTACACCACTCATGATTTGGAGATGGCTGCAGTGGTCTTTGCACTGAAGATTTGGCGACATTACCTTTACGGCGAGTCGTGTCAGATATTCACCGATCACAAGAGCTTAAAGTACATATTTCAGCAGCGAGACCTGAACCTCAGACAGCGTCGTTGGATGGAGTTGGTGAAAGACTACGACTGCGAGATCTTATATCACCCAGGCAAGACGAATGTGGTGGCAGATGCGTTGAGTAGGAGGCCCGGGGGTAGTCTATCCTTTTTGCGCGCAGTGCAGAGGCAGTCGTCAGCAGATTGGCAGATGTTATGCGACAGCCGAGTTGAGTTCGAGTTCACTCAGACAGGGGGACAGCTCGCGCATGTTCGTGCACGCCCACAGTTGCTTGACCGTATATATGAGGCACAGCGCAGTGACGACCGTTGCTCAGAGATCATGGCACAGATGGGACAGGGCAGATTTTCCGAGTTCGTGGTTGACGATCAGGGGATTTTACGATATGGATCTAGACTATGCGTACCAGATGCTGATGGATTGCGGCGCGACATTCTTGAGGAGGCACACCGATCAGTGTATAGTGTCCACCCCGGTTCCACCAAGATGTACCATGATATGAGAGAGACCTACTGGTGGGACGGGATGAAGAGGGACATTGCGGAGTTCGTTTCGAGATGCCTGACTTGTCAGCAAGTCAAGGCCGAGCACCAGAGGCCCGCAGGAGAGCTACAGCCGTTACCCATTCCGGAGTGGAAATGGGAACAGATTTCGATGGACTTCGTTGTGGGTCTACCCAGGACCAGTCGAGGGTACGACTCCATCTGGGTGATCGTGGATAGATTGACGAAAGCGGCTCACTTCCTTCCAGTGAAGACGACTTTCAGCTTCGCTCGGTATGCTCAGCTCTATATTGACGAGATCGTACGACTACATGGCGTACCGACTTGTATCGTGTCAGATCGAGGCACTCAGTTCACCAGCCGACTTTGGCAGAGACTTCAGGAGGCTTTGGGCACTCGTTTGAGCTTCAGCACAGCGTTTCATCCGCAGACAGACGGACAGTCAGAGCGGACCATTCAGACTCTCGAGGACATGCTCAGAGCGTGCGTTTTAGACTTTGGTGGTAGCTGGGATCGTCATTTGCCTCTAGTGGAGTTCTCCTACAACAACATCTTCCAGGATATCATTCAGATGGCACCTTTCGAGGCATTGTATGGGAGGAGATGCAGATCGCCCGTTTGTTGGACAGAGCTCAGCGAGAGCAGCATTTTGGGGCCGCAGCTTGTTGAGGAGACGACAGCGAAGATACAGTTGATCCGAGACCGGATGAGAGCGGCTCAGAGCAGACAGAAATCATATGCAGACAGGCGCCGTCGCAGATTAGAGTTCGCAGTTGGCGACCATGTTTTTCTGAAAGTCTCTCCGATGAAGGGCGTGATGCGTTTTGGGCGAAAGGGAAAGCTTAGCCCTAGATTCGTAGGTCCCTTCGAGATCCTCGAGCGTATTGGCGCTGTTGCTTATCGTTTGGCTCTTCCTCCCAGCTTTCCCGATGTTCACCCCGTCTTTCATGTTTCGATGCTCCGCAAGTACCTTCACGACCCTTCGCATGCGATTCAGCACCCGACAGTCCAGCTAGAGCGCGACCTTTCTTTTGCAGAGCAGCCGGTGGCCATCCTGGATCGGCAGGTGAAGAAGTTGAGGTCGAAGAGTATACCAACCGTCAAGGTCCTTTGGCGTAGCCCGAGCAGCGAGGAGGTTACCTGGGAGACCGAGGGCGAGATGAGGAAGAAGTATCCCCATCTCTTTGAAGGTACGCGTAGCTATATTTTTAAATTCGGGGACCGAATTTCTCTAAGGGGGGAAGATTGTAGCGTCTTGAAAAGTCGTTTTGGTGTTTTCCTGAAATTCGGTGAAAATTCGGTATTTTTCCGAAAACCGTCTTTCTCGATATTTTGCAGTTTAGGGCTAATTATACCTTAAATGGATAGGTAATTACTTGTTTTTAGTAGCTAATGAGTTAATTATGAAATTTTGGTCATTTAAAATTTTTTCCCTATTTTTCAATTTTTTAATATTATTTTAAGCCGGTAAGAAAATACATTAAATTAGCGATAAATACAAATTTTTCCGGGCTAATTTTAATCTCTAAAATTATGATAATTATAATCTAGTGATAACATAAATTTTTAGTAATTTATTTTGATTTTTAACAAATTTTTATGTTATGAAACGAATTTATTGAATTTTGAGCTAAAACTTGCAATTTTTGAGTTGTAGGGGGCCTTTTTGCATAAAATTTCTTTTATAAAACCCCTCTCTCTTTTCCCTCAGCCCTAGAACAGCCCAACCCTGACCAAGACCAGAAATTTCTGGGCTCCTTTCTTTGGTTGCCTTCTTGTGTGAAATTGGGATTGTTTATGGATTTATTTTAAATATATTGGACAAAGTATGGTGCATTTGACTTTGGAACTTGACTCTTGACTTTCCCCACTTGCCCACACCCTCTCCCTCACCTCAATTCTGGCCGAAACCTGCACCATCCCCCATCTCCATTATTTTCCTTCTTTTTCTCTCTCATTTTCTTTAAAATTTGCAACAAAATTCAATAAAAATCCACAAATCCTTCTCTTTTTCAACACAAAATCCTTATGCTATCATTTTCCTTAGCCATTCTTACTTGGAATCTTGGTGCTTGAGGCCATCTATTGGAGCAAAAATTTTCTTGCTTGATCCATAGATCAAGAGGTATAAATTCCATCAAAGTTACTTTCTTTTGTTGCTAATTCCTTTAAATGCATGGTTTAGTGTTAAAAGTTATATAATTTCTAATCTAGTTTAATAAAAAGAGTAGTTTGTTTAACTACGGTTTGAAGCCATGATAATTAATTAAGTTGTTTTATAGTTAATCTAATGGTTAATTAACTAATCTATATAGTTACCTTGTTGATATAGTTTTCAATTTTGCTAAATTAGTTAATTTTAGAAGGGTGAAATTGTTGTTTTAAATTTTCAAGAGAGGGTTTATGTTTGGTAATGGGTTGTGAAACATGATTAGTGAGTTGATTAAGTTTTAGAAAAACATTATTTAGTTGATTGAACCTAAATTGTTATCTAGTATTTTGCTAACCTAACCTAAGAGGTTAATTTTCTTAAGTGGGCTTTTGTTGTGTTAAATTAAGCTTTCAAGTGTGGAAATGGATTTGGAAATTGCTAGGTTATGAATTCAAGAATGGTTGTTTATGGAAAATAGGATTGGAATCATTGTTGTTGTGTTATAATTAGTGTTTGTAGATTGCTTGTAGTGTGGTTGGGTGATTGTGCTAGATTGTAGTCGTCTTGTCGCTAATCGGCGATTTTTGCACCGATTTTGGAATGCAAATACTTACTAGTTTTGTATAAAAATTATGTGATGAATTATTTTTGATATCTTGATGATTGTAATGGCTTGTCCTACGACTTTTAGGATGCGTGAGTGCGGATTTTTGGGTAGTCGGGTTTTAGTTTTGCCGGGCGACCAAATCGGCGTTTTTTGGCAGTTTTTGCGATTTTCGCGTGTGTTCCGCGCACTTCGTGCACGTTGTACCTAGCTAGCGAACCTTAGTAGTTTCGTTGGGGTTTTGCGTCGTTCTTGATATGTAACCTTATATTTGGTATTGATGTAAATTCCAGGTTCGGTCGCGGAAACGTCAGACGCGGCGCGAAAGGGAAAGGCGGTGATTGGACACAGCTAGCCAGGGATCCCGGTGAGTAGATTTAACATCTACGGGGGACGATCGTTTGGATGGCGCAAGTCGCCCGATAGATTTAGTAAACTGAAAAATAGTAAACTGGATAACCACTTGTGACATTAGAATAATATTACTGGCATGATAATTGCTGCAATTAGATCAATATGTTATACCCATATACGCAAACTCAATTGTAGGACACATGCACCATTACCAGGTTTTTATATGCAGCACGAGCACTATTCATGCTTACACACACACCCTGGTAATTGCCATGCCACCACACTAGATAACATTTAAATTTAAACCTTTTACTAATTGATACTTAAACTGGTGCTATTGCCTTTAATTCCTTAAAATGAAACCGTAGAATTGCTATTCATGTGCATGTACTTCATCATATTCATTGTTCATGCTTAATCCATTAATCACACATCGCAACTTGATTATTGATACCATATGCATTCATTATCACTGATATATGCACTTATGAGGATTTCTTGAGATTTTATGATATTGCTGGATTTCGGGGGAAAGCCCCAAAATTTCCAAACTTATGATATTTTTAAAACATGTAAATTGCGGTTTTCTAGTGATGTAAGTGTCGTCCACCATGAGTTTGCTGTGGTTTTTGGAGACCCGTTTCGAGGAGTTGGATGAACCGTTTCGGGTACATGGTGGGCCCGGTAGGGTACCCCGGGGCAAGAAGCTCGTGGTGTTGACGATGAGCCTGGCAGGGGACGGATTACCCACCGGTGACTTCATTGGGCACGGCGGATATCCAGAGGATACCGACCGGGGCCGCGAGAGGATGAGATATTGATATTGAGATGGGTCAGCCGGATGGCTGAGACCAGAGACACTATGACATGGATTTATGAGATTTGAGACAGCTTTTGGGTGTCGTTGCTGGACACCGATTTTCGTCGATTCATTGACATTATACTGGCATTCTAAAAGAGTTTCAAAAACAAAAAGAGATAAAATATTTCTTATATATACCTATTGAGACCTCAGATATTCACGTTGCATACATATTAGTACACTGATGTTATATACACACCTGCTAGTGCATCCAGTCATACCTGTATTATAGATGCTAGGATGCTTGTGTGCATGCATACGATAGCCTTTGTAGATGTTATTTATTACTCACGAGTTGGCAACTCACCCCCGTTGTGCCACAGTCTTTTGCAGGTCCGCTCCGTCAGTTCTGTAGCGGCGGGCGCACTTGTTCTTTTGCCTCTTTTGCCTGAGCTCGAGATTTGCTCATAGGTGGGTTATGTTATCATTTTTGTACCACCTTGTATATTTTTGTATCTAGTGTACTCCATCTACTGTTTCCACCAGATTATTGTATATTGACCTAGAGATGAGACAGTGAGGTTGTGGATTTTATGCTGTATTTTGGGGTCGAGCTCACTTGAGCCGACATGTTACTTTTTTCATGCTTCCTTATGATTATTATGCTTATTGTCATTTACATTGCGTGGGATTTGTGACCGCCTTATGGCGAAGAGCTAGCTCCCGCTTGGGGATGCCCTATTTTGTTGGTTTTACATATATTCTTGTTGTACCCATTTTTGGGGGCCAGTATTTACAAAGGAGACTCTGCCGAAATTTTCGGAAAAATTGGTATTGTTTTTAAAAAGGGTTTTACATGACTTATTTGATAGCTCGCTTTCAATTGATTGGGTTTTCTTCACTCTTTTGCTTAATTGGTTTTGTTTTCTGGGCTTTGGCTTACTTATTTTACGGACGTCTTTAGACGTTTCGTAAACTTAAGTGCCAGTCACGTTCCGTACCCTGCGGGTCGTGACATACTAACATCTAATAGAAAGATAAGGGTGAGGGGGGTTAGCTTGGGGTTATGCCTTAATCCATTGTTTCTTTCACCCCCTTTTAATTGATCACATCTCTCCCTCTCACTCACTCACACTCACATCTCTTCTCCTACACATCACTCTCTCAAACCCTAAACCCACATCAGCACCAAAGCTGCTGCTACAAACAGCCAAGTCTTGCAAAACAACATCTCATCACACTTCAGCCCCATATACACCCATCAGCCTAACTTTTGAATCAGCAGCTGCTGTAAAAACAGCAGCAGCAAATTGCTTTCAAAGCAAACCCACACCCTTATCATACCACACCTCAGCCCAACACAAGAACACACCAACACAACACCAACCCCAGCAGCCACAAAAGCATCTGCTGCAACAACTGCATCAGCTCACAGCAACAGCAGCAACTATATTGCTGCTCAGCCAGAACAGCAACTGCAGCATCATCTGGAGCACAGGGGCAGCTCCACAACGGCAGCAACCCTTCCTCCTTCCCTTCTCCTTCATCCTAGGACCATCTGGAGGTATAACCTTGTATTTCAACTCCTGTTTTGCCCAATTCTGGTTTTACAGCTGAAAGTTACTGTTATATCAGTGATCTAGTGCTAGTTTAGGGATTTTGAGTGAAACTTGACCAAGTATTGGTTTTGATGGTTGGTATAACCTTATTAGGCTTGTTTTAGACCATTATAACCAAGATTACCCTATATTTCCAGTATATACCAGATTGGTTATACTTGGCGTATTTGGCATTTTTGTCGACTTATAGACCTTTCTGGAAACTGCTTTCACCCGGGACCTCCTAGAGTAAAATTGACTTGGCAGTGAGCTGTGCAGGCACCCTGGAACCACTACCCAAAGCCCTAGCCACTATCTCAAAGTCCCGGCCGCAAATTTAATTCCCCTGGCCGCAATTTGCGGCCAGAGCAGTGTAAAACTACCTCGTTTTGCATGCACAGCCCTTTTTCATGTAAAAATTGATCCCCGGTATGTCTAGTTTTGACTGTTTCCTGTTAGGGTAAAATTTGGGTTGAATATCATGAGTTGGCGTATGATTTATGACTCGTTTTCGCATGGATTTTGATATTCGATGATTCGTATCTTTCGGGTGGCGTTTGGACATCAACGACAGTGGTGATTGGCTGTTTTTGCACACAAGGTCACAGGTTTTTACCTATGGGCGTAGTGTGCACCATTTTGGTTTCCGACATGGTTTTCATGTGTTTTAGCATGTGATATTCTTGTAGGTACTCACGTGACGTCGAGGCATTGGAGATGCAAATGGCGACATCGGCACCGGCACGCACATAAACAAGGTGAGTAGATTTATATCTACGGGGAGAAGTCGGGTGGATGGCGTATAGCACCCCCGCAGTCCGATGTCTAGTATAACATATAGGTTATATTTACCGATATATGCTAGCTTATGTGTGACTTAGTTGTTTAGGATGTGTTAGGTGGAATATGCATAGGATAGAGTTAAAAGTAACTAGTGTAGTTTCTAGTCGCGAACCTAGAATAGGTTTACACCCACACGCACACACGTGCGAATTTGCTAGGTTTACATGGTGACGATGAGGATATTAGAGGACATTGGAGATGAGTCGATGAGATATGTTCTGAGCTTATGATATCGATGATATGATAGGACTCATATTAGAGATACGCCCTGATAAGATAGCGGATCTTTAGACGACGATACATATCAGAGTGATATACTCGGAATAATTGACATGTGGTCGAGATATGAGAAATGTCAGGTTAGATATTTATAGTGGGTAGTATTGAGTGATATACCCTTCTTTGTGACGACATATGATGTTGTTATCAGTTATTTGAGGCTGTAGGCCAGCGGCCAGATCATGACTGGATTGATGATATTAGAGTTGTACTGGACGTAGGTCAGTACCCTGGATGATGATCTTGATGAAAGTGGATATCAGATAACTAGTGTGATGAACGTGATATTGACCCGTACCCAGCTATCGGGATGCCGTACGACGACTTACCGTACGAGCTGTATTTTGATGATTGATCCGCACTCATGACTCGAGGATGTCAGATGATATACGGTATCGTACGCGATACTATTGAGGCGGGATCACCGACTATTACATTATTTTTATATATATATCGGCTTAGATTTAGGAGGTTTCCATATCCTTCCCGATTGACTTGATAGTTAGATCAGTAGTTAGTACAGTAGATGTTTGGCTAGGCCCGAGTCATACTTATTTCAAAAACATACGAATCGGGAATATCTTAAAAGCAAGTAAAGGGATTCTACGGATATTTTCAAAGGACGTATCTTTCTTAAAAACTCCGTAGCCCTTATTTTACAGGAAACCCCGATCTGTCTTATTTCAAATGGCACAATTTCATGACATATACATATTGATGTAGACTTTTCATCATTGCGGTGATTTATTCGATTTCGCATGATCATTGCTATTCACATTTCATTTCATGTGCTATTGCTATATTACCATCATGCTGTTAGGACACCAGCACCATTATCGATGATGCGTATGTTCCACGTACACTTGCTTGCCGGCTCACACACTTCATCATCGATAATTGCTATGTCACTACACTGTAGTACGGTTGCATTCAGGATACGATCCTTGCATGGCACACTCATTTACACTTATATTTGTGCACACACTCATACTTGTACACATACATGTTGCACATACATAGATGATATTTATAATTTTTGGGAACCGCAAGATATTTTTCAAAACTGATTAATTTTAAAAAGAGCGGATTCCCTTAAAATGTGCATATTATCATTCCAGGTTGCATGATAGACAAATGTGCTTGCATTTCTTTTACATATCGCCTACATCATGCATTCGATTATACGCATTGAGATATATTGTTTCCATGATATTTCTGGATTTGGGAACCGTGGATATTTCAAAAGAAAATATGGAATTGTTTTAAAAACCCGGTTACCCTTGATATGATATTTCAGTGCGTCCACCATGTGTTTTCTCGGTGCTAGAGTGACATGTGGAACCCGATTCGAGGAGGCGGATGAGGCCGAATACGGGTACATGGTGGACCCGGTACGGTACCCCGGGGCGAGAACGGATCGCTGTGCAGTAGACGGTGAGCCTGGCAGAGGGACTACTACCTACCGGTGATTGGTTGGACTTGGCGGTTATCCGGAGGATACTGACCAGAGTCGAGAGATGGATACGGAACGACTCGTATAGTCGGGGCCGAGGGCCGATACCGCAGACGGAGCCTGTGGGCCGACCCGGACTGACCGGTGCCCGATATATGAGGATTTACGTGCCGATGCTGGGCACAGTTTTCATGATGTTTTCGAGTGTCGATGCTGGGCACTCTGGTTCCATGATTTTTGATTATATCCTCGTACCTCCATGCATATGCTTATGATATTTACGTGCATGATGCTTATTGTCATTGAGTGACGGGTGGACGGGATCCACATTTATACAGACTTTGATTACATACAGACCTTGATTACATTGATCATACTTTATTTGTATATATAACAGAGTATGAGGGCGCTGTTATATATACCTTTACACCAATATTAGTGGAATGGGACGCTAATATATGTGTATTGATATCCATTTGATACTTCATCATATTACTTCATGCAGACATACCTCTTATTTATGACATGTTATTACCTGAGGCACTGACACGAGCACTTGGCATTACATACATGTATAGATGTTATATTACCACCTTAGCATACTTCAGACTTATTCACTTGAGGTTTATATATATATTGATCGTATGACCTAGGTTTGCGTCATACATGCGATTTTCTGTTCGTAGATCCTTTTCTACTCACGAGTTGGCAACTCACCCCCGTTGTGCCCCAGTTTTCTTACAGGTTTGCCGTACAGGATTCTTTACGGCTTTGCGGACACTGTTCCTTTCGGGTGACTTGTTAGTAGGTGGGTTTATTGTATCGCACCCATCATTATACATTGTATATTATATTTCAGTTGTATCTAGAATTTCCATTAACCGAAACATGTACTTATTTGAGATAGAGACCAGTGATGTTTATTTCTTTCGACCTTAGAGTCGCGTGTTACATTCTATGGGTTTCTGGCTGGTTGAGTTTCTTTCGGTTATGATCCTCGCCTTTAGGCGTTGTATATTATGTTGCATACAGGTTGTTTTGACATGGTTCTTCCTACTCTCTACTACTTTTCTTTGTTTAGATTTCTGGGTTCGGCTTACTTAGAGTACGTACGCCTCGAGATGTTCGTAGTATGAGTGCCGGTCATGTTCCGTACTTTCGGGTCGTGACAAAGTTGGTATCAGAGCGTTAGGTTTTACCTTCGGAGCGTAGGATGACCTTGGTTGATGGAATAGGTGACTAAAGTAGAGTGACGTACCGTGGGTATGTCCGCGGCATATTTACGATGCGCCACTCCACTTAAGAAGCCTTAGGATGTACATTTCTTTGTCCAGTATCATATTCATTCCTGATCTAGCCTCATCGGTACCAGTTATGGTTTTGCTGCCACGATTACGGGCAGGGAGAGCTAAGGCTAAGAGTTGCGGTCAGCATGAGCTCGTTGCGAACGTGGACTGACAAGGACGTGATTCCGGCGACACACGAGTGCAGAGATGTGTCTTTTATTTTGTTTTCGTGCCACTAGCGCTGGATTGATCGCAGTATAAGATTTCTCGGACGTGCAGATCAGCACCAGAGGATCGGGCCATTGTTAGAGCTGCCAGTTGAGAGAGGACTGTCGATGTACAGCATATCTCAGAGACTGATAGGATGTCGCTTCCGGAGCTTACGAGCTGAGATGGCTGGAGCTTCCAGGCAGATATGAGACAGGTGATAGCTAGTCTATCCCGATTTGAGAGGCGAAGGTTATTCGCCCGATTCATGCGCCGGAGCAGGCCAAGTTGAGTTGAAGATTTCCAGTTTGGAGAGTCTTACTCGGATCTAGAGCATGTTAGTTATATGTATGCCCTAGAGGCCATTACTATACATAGGATGTATATTGTAGTGGATGCTGGGACATATATAGGGAGGACTTTCTTGCTCGACATGATAGTATGCTATCTGGTTGAACTTTACCTTAACGTGTATGCTGATTGTCTCTCTGTTACATGTTGGTAAAGCCCTTAGGATGTGTGCTTGACTACCTGGACTATGATGCGGATCATACTAATGGGGACATGGTAGTCCATAAGTACATCCTTCAAAGTCCCTAGTCGTGGGTGTATCGAGACGGGGCATCGATATACCAGAGTAGACTAGCGTATACCTTCTCGACCCATACAGATGGGCGATGGATGATCCCATATCCATCGGTGTTTGACATCAGAGATGATATACGGGTGCTCAGTAGAGACTGGGTACACTGGACGGACTCGCCGAGAACTCCCAGATGGTATTATACCTCACGTCAGATGGCAGTTCTCTGGTGACACTGGTACAGAGTAGTCTGTTGACCCGAGATCGTCATAGAGTCTTGTGTGGTTCCCACTGTGCTTTGATTTCCATCTTACCACGTCCAAGAGGGCGTGCAAAATGGTGGTTTTTGGGTACAGTCCCGAGTCACATGGAGGCAATGAGCGATAGGAGGGGATTCGTCTCTCCCGGTATAGGGAGTTGATGTTGTGCTGTGTTCGATTGGCTATAACAGGAAATCCCTGGCCAGGGTTGCTGAGATTTACTGGTAAGTGTTACCAGTAGTTTCTCGAATTGTTATAGACCTCATATCGACACGACTTATTGAGCTATTGGGGTCTGACGTTAACCACCCCTAGGCGAGATATGCGACATATCAGACGATCAGACCGGACTGTACGGTAGTGTTACTGGTTGGATTCACAGGAGTGTGAGCGGGCTTGCTCGTCGATCTTCTGATCGCTCAATACCCGGGTGGCCGTTACGTTTAGCAGACCGCTTGCGGCTTGTGGATGCTTGATATGATCATCATCTGCTGCCGGCGTATTGACGAGTCTTTAGAGTCCTACACAGAGGTTTCCTGGCTCAAGCGAAACGAAATAGGAGCGCATATGAGATATGTGCGGGACCGAGAATAATACGAGTATGTGATACTGTATTCGATTCTCGCGATGTGACATTGATCGGTTATATGCGATATAGCCGGGTTATCGGATCAAGTGTTGATTCGATAAGATGTTACTAATGGTACCAGTCGGTTATGTGCGTCATGACCGGATCGTTAAATCAAGCGTTGATTTAATGATTTAATGCATAATTATATATTTGATATATTACTTTGCATTAACTAGTATCGGTTCACTTTAAATGGATTTTCTCGCTCGGTTGTGCGCATTGCATATGCGATATGATATGTGCACTTGTTTGTATCATATTTGATGATACATGCAAATTAGGGTTTGTGTAAAGAATTAAACCTTGGTTAAAGAAATGGTTAGGGTTTTTATTTGATTATTCATTTATTCATTTGTTTTTATTTTTGGAAAATAAATTGCATAAAATAGAATGGTGGCTTCTTTTGTTTTCTTTCATGAAGCTTCATGAACTTTTGACTTAGTCACCATTTTGTCTCATGCTTAACCCTAACCAATTCAATTAACTCAAGTTAATTCTCTACACCTAACCATGGTGAGAATTATGATAAGAATGGATTTTTATTTATTCTTTTATTCTTATCATAATACTTATCTTCTTCTTGCTCTTCTTCTTCTTCATTCTTCTTTGAAGAAAACCAACCTCCATCAATGGTGATTGTTGGAAAAGAGTGAGAAATCCAAAACTAAAGTCTACCCACTTCCTATTTCTTCATCCTCTACCTCTTGCCTAGTAGTAGAGTGTGTTTCCTTCACAAGCTTTCAAGACTTGATGAAGGTGGAGCTTGATTTAGCGATGCCTCGACGTAGATCATCTTCGGCATGGACATCGACGACCTAGCTCGCTTTTTCTCCGACGAAGCCGACTCTAGAGCCCGGATTCCTTTTGGACAGCGGAGACGACTCTGTTGCGGAGCTATGGAGGTGGAGCGCCGGATCTATAAAGGTTGTATATCCGTATCCCTTAGTTAAGTGTTATCTAGTTTGCTTTTTCGCCTAGACATCTAGCCAACGATACGTATATTAGGGTCTCTCGGCACCTAGATTTTTGGAAATTGGCATGTTCGATGCCTTGTGAGACCTCATTAGGGTGCCTAGGAATCCTACAGTGGTATCAGAGCCTAGCTAGAGCCTTAGGCAAAGTCTAGACGGAATTTGAAGTCCGATCGAAGCAAAACTTAACCCGGAAAATTGCTCTCTGTACTTTTTCTGAAAACGTGGATTTTTCTATATTAAAAATTGCTAAAAAATTCAGCAGGGAAAAATAAGAATTACCATGCAAAATTTTTTTGATGAACAGTAAATTCCGCGGCGGAAGCGCGGCAGAAGGCTGCCTTCTGCGGCGGTTCCGCCGCAACTTGATGACGTCATCATCCACTTTTTGTACAGTAATTCATTTTGTCTGATGCTGGGTTTTCTGGGAATTTTTAAATTTTTTTTTCTGGGTTGAATTTTCTGGAATTGTTTTGGGGATTCGGTGTATTGATCGGGGTATCAAATTTTGTCTATTTGGCTTTCCGGATAAATTTTAGAATATGTTAAAAAGTTCGACCGGATATAAATACCCAATTTTTCCCCTGTCGGGAAATTTCCAGGTGTTGGATTTTTCCGTAGTTTAACGACGTTCTAAGTAGTGCAAGTAACGCGATGGACCCTCTAGAAGAAAACAAACCTTAACTCGATTATGTGACCGTCTTGAACTGCCCTTTGAACCTTCGGGTTTGGGGCAGTACGGCGTGCCACATGTGAGGCGTTGGCTTGACCCTTCTACGGCTGGACCGTCGGTACTGAGGCACGAACTGAATGTTGTTAGACTTATTTCATGTGTTGATCTGTATCGGGAAAACTTGGGTGTTCGAATGTTCAATCGGAAAGTTTAACATTTTCTAATTATCTGGAATGGGATACAATAATTGGAATTCACAAGTAGTTATGAGATAACTAAATGAATGTTATAAACATAGCACTTTAGTCTCACTTGATCGGTTGCCACGGAATTTTGATATGATCAAAAGTCCGTCGCAATCACGTAGCGTACGCGGATATTCGCCGGGTAAACTTAATAGACAGCCTCACTCCATAGCCCCGACCAAGTGACTGTAGGAGAACCCCGTCGCCGAAAGTATCCGTTCGGGTGCTCGCGGTGGCGGTGTTCCGCCTTGGCGCACTTTGTCGACGGTATCGGGGGTGCGGCCGCCTACTAAAGTTTGCGACGAGCATTCGATCAGAATGTTGGGAATCTTGTTGAATTACCCGACTTGATATTGAAAAGAGTTTTCGATAATGAGACTAAAATGCGGAGTTTATAATTGTTAGGCATGCGATGTCTAAGTAATTCATTTGGTCAGGCATGCGATGTCTGAGGATGTTGCGGATTCCAACTGTTGTAGTTTTACACTTTCTTTTCTGTGACCGTAAGTGTAATATGTGATATCGCCGGTTTCGTTCCTATATGTCAACGACAATTGGGATGCGCATATTTACTTACGTTGATGACATGTGATGTTATGTGTTGCTGGATATGTTATATTGGATCGTCGTGTTTGAATAGCCGGGGGTTTTTATGTGAGATAAGTGTTTTTCATTTTCATTCATGTAAAAACTTATATGTAATATTCTTTTATTGGGGCACTTCCAGGTTGCGGAAGTAGTCACCGTTTGTATATTATTTACTTTTCTGCACTAGGATAGACCCAAGGAGGAGAGCACAAGTAACCGGGTTCTGGGGTCCAGTGGGAGACCAACTCGAGGAGTCGAGTCTGGGTCTCCTAACTCTAGAATTGGTAGAGTTGCTTGCCGCTCTCGTAGGGGTCTAGGGGTGTGGGTTTGGCTATTCATCACGACCGTGGAATCCGTGTTTTATACTGGCTCGTATTGAAAACACGGACGTCCTAGTATATCCAATATTTCATATGTTTCTTCTGCTGCGATATCTGTGATGTGATCATGTGATGTTCTGTGATAGATACATATATAGTATATATGATATATTATATAGACGTTACTTATGTTTTACACCCGCGCTAGCCCTGCCCCGCTCTGTCGTTAGTTACCTAACCTAACGGTGCACGAGGGGACATCGAGGCGAATGCGGATGGCATAAGTGTACGTCGTATTTATCTGTGATGTTTAGGTACTTAAATGATGGGACTTCATTAATGTGATTAATGAAATAAAAGAAACCTAAGATGTTGTAGAATCGAATTTCAAAATAAAACAGGTAGCTACAGTTCTTGCTTTGCACAGAGGTATATGTGATATATCCTGCACCTTATTCGATAAGGAAAGGACCGAGATCCCTTCACCGGGAGTGACTCCTTTAGCAATAACTGGCAGATGCTACACACTCGGTTTGTCTTTTGATTGCTTTTAAGGGTTTTTGCTTTGCATAGTGATATATATGATATATCCCGCACCTCATTCGACGAGGAAAGGACCGACGATCCCTTCACCGGGAGTGACTCCTTTAGCAAAACTAGAAAAGCCTCAAAAGCACTCCATTTTAAAATCATTTGATTCTGCAACGATATCAAGTTCATTACGCAATAGGTTTTCAGAAAAACCTGTCGTAGCCCTCCGCCATTTCAGATATGTACTAGTTAGTATTCGTGCTGCGGTAGTTTGGCATTCGTCAAGGCGTAGTGTACGGTAGCTAACTAGTATTTATCTGCTTGAGCATATGATGCGATTGGATTAGGGTATTCGTACGGCGTTGTTTGGCATTCGTCAAGGGTCGTGCGGGTGGGTTTAATTCGATCAAGAAATGTACGGGTTGAACTTGACTAGTGGACTATGGGTTGTTTGGCATTCGTCAAGGTCATAGCGAGCTAGGGGCAAAATATTATCGAGAATTTCAAGTGTTGAAATTTGCAATGAGATTGCATACCTTCTATGAGATAGTTGGATCCCGATACCCGCTGCGAGTAAGAGTTACTCCTGGGAGAGTTTTATACATTACAATTAGCCGATCAAGTAGGTGTCTAGAAAGGTGTTAACGAGGTTACGCCTCTGGGAAAACGAGGTTTACATTAATTAGGTTCGTGCGAAAGCACGGGGGACCTCCCTCAAAGTACCGACACTGGCCTGGCTGAAAAATTGGCGAACTTGTAGTGTGTAATTAATCCCGGCTAGTCTTTCCTTTTAAGGTTTGAAGGAAGATATGATAAAAAGCAGTGGGAGCCATCCTGATTAGATAAAATAATAACCAATCTATTCTTGCAAGAGCGCACGCTGAGTGTTTTCTTCTCTCTCTCTCCAGGTAGCGACCATATCACGCATTAATCAAGATAATAATACGGAATATTGACCGAACCCGCTTGTTATACTGAGCTGCGGAACGTTGGTCCCACTCCAACTTATAATTGTTATAAGACAGAGCAGGAAATTGGGGATTACCAGAATTCCCGTGCCGCCCAAACGAAGAGAGTGCATGCTGATGCATCATCTTCGGGTGTGTTCGTTACAAAGAACTGTTTCTCAGTATCCTCCTAATCCTGGGTATATGATACCGGATCAGGATCCCAGATATGTAATTTGTTACATAGGGCTACAAAAGGGTAGAAAAACTGAGAACGGGTGATAAGTTTCATGAGGCAGAAAACGGGGCAAGAGTTGCAGCCAAGTCTGTCGGTCACTGTCACCCTGTATTACAATACATTGATTCTGAACGAATGTTATTAGATACCGAACCTGATATACAAAATCATATCAGTCTCTTTATCAGTAAAGAAATGATAAAATTTTGTATAGTTGGATAATGTTTTGAACATTTCCTATATCAAAAGTTGATCGGATCAGACACGTTATCTAAAAGCATTAATGTTCTAAATCAAACTACAGTTCTTAGTATACAGAACACACACAAGAGGAAGAGTTCAGAACTGAACGAATTCTTCTTGAGGTATTGTAGACTAGGTCAGATCAATGCGACCCGACTGGCTGAAGTTACATTTAGATGTATATTTAAATCAGTTTGAATTTACATCTTGTGAAACTCGCCAGTCATGTCACAAAGATAAGATGACCATAGCTCCGTTTACTGGAAACAGAGAAAGAGTTAGTAAACTCTTGGGATGATACATGTTAATGTATGTAGGTCCCCAGTCTACATATGCAAAGACCGGTTCTTTTTACTTCATTACATTCACTGATCATCTCTCAAGATTCAGACATATGTTCCTGTTGAAACATGAGTCCGAACCTTTTGAGATATTCACAGAATATAAGTTAGAAGTAGAGAACCAAAATACGGGTATAAGTATAATGTCCTTTGATGAGATCAAGGAGGAGAATACTTGAGCACGGAAATACTGGACTATTCTAAAAAGAGAATGAGATTCTCTCTCAGCATTACTCCTCCGAATACACCATAGCACGATGGTATATCGGGGCGGAGCAGATACACCCTATTTGATAAGGTGTGCTCTATGATGAGTAATACTGAGTTACCTTTTTCCTTTTTGGGAGTTATGCACTTACGAAGTTGCATACCTATTGAATAGGGTTCCAATCAAATCAGTTGCCTACCACTTCATATGTGATATGGAAAAGGAAGAACCCATTTCTTAAGTTAGTTAAGATTTGGGGTTGTCCGGCCTATGTCTGAAAGCAAAATCCGGACAAGCTCGAGGCAAGGTCTGTAATGTAGAACTGGAAAGGTTCCAGCTATACGAACTACAGCAGATGATTTGATAGAACCAAGGGATTCAGTAGATTCCAACGAACCTCAGCCTCTCCGCCGATCTAGTAGTGTTCCTCACCCACCTGAGAGATACTTCGGTTTCTCTATGACAGTGGGAGCGAGGATTGCATCATGAGATGATGACCCAACTAGTTTCGAGCTGGCCATCAAGAGTGAGACTCTGTAAGAATGGCTGGATGTTTATCGATCTGAGATGGAATCCTTATACACCAACAAAGTATGGACTTTAGTTGCTATATCTGAAGGGTTAAATCCCCATCAGGAGCAAGTATATCATGAGAAGATTACCTGGTGTACATGGAAAAGTTGAGACTTTCAAAGCTAGATATGTTAAAGGTTTTCGTCATCGACCAGGCGTGGATAATGATGAAACCTTTTCAGTAGCTATGCTTAAGTCCATCCAGATCCTACTTGCCATGGCTACATACCATGACTACGATATCTGGTGGTTGGGTGTCATGACAGCTTTTCTAAATGATGTTTTAGAAGAGGGAGTCTATAAGTACACAGCCAGAGGGCCTCGTAGACAGTGGGAGCAGCGGAAACGTGTGCAAGATGCTTTATAGGATAAAGCAGGCATCGCGGAGTTGGAACGTCTGTTTTGATGAAGTACTCAAAGAGTTTGACATCATCAAAATGGTAGATGAACCTTGTATAAACAAAAAGGTAGTAGGGAGTATGGTGACGATCCTCGTAGAGTACGTGGATGACATACTCTTGATAGGGAAGTAGTTTCCTATGCTACGATCGATCAATCTCCGATTATCACAAAGATTCTCCATATAGGATCAAAGTGATACCTCCTAAATCCTGGGTTTTTGGATCTATGAGATAGATCTAATTGGATGTTAGGATTCTCACTAGTTGTAGTGAGATGGTATCAACCGATCCTGGGGAGAATCACTGGAAGGGTTCCAGGGTGATAAAGACGACTGAATGTCAGTCACAGGCATTGTCTTTACCCTCAGTAAAGGGACGGTATGTTGGAAGAGTTCCAAGCTAGATACCGTGACACACTAGACGATAAAGGCAGGATATATCGCTACTTACGATGCAACCAAAGAGGCGGTCTGGATGTATATTTGTTCATGAGATGAACTTAGTTCCTCCCATTGTGTGACAATGGAGTTGTGGCTTATGCCAAGGAATGCCCGTCCCATCAGTGATCCAGACATATTCTAAGGCAGTATCACTTGATCATGGAGATGGTTGATCTCCAGGGTGATCGAGGTTTGGAGAGTAGACTCAGAGGACAACACAGCGAATCCACTCACAAAGGCCTGTTCCCAGAGAGAGACTTTTATGGGATGGTTGAGTATGAGATACTACAACCACTGCTACAGATGGCCCTAGTGCAAGTGGGAGATTGTTAGTTATATGTATGCCCTAGAGGCCATTACTATACATAGGATGTATATTGTAGTGGATGCTGGGACATATATAGGGAGGACTTTCTTGCTCGACATGATAGTATGCTATCTGGTTGAACTTTACCTTAACATGTATGCTGATTGTCTCTCTGTTACATGTTGGTAAAGCCCTTAGGATGTGTGCTTGACTACCTGGACTATGATGCGGATCATACTAGTGGGGACATGGTAGTCCATAAGTACATCCTTCAAAGTCCCTAGTCGTGGGTGTATCGAGACGGGGCATCGATATACCAGAGTAGACTAGCGTATACCTTCTCGACCCATACAGATGGGCGATGGATGATCCCATATCCATCGGTGTTTGACATCAGAGATGATATACGGGTGCTCAGTAGAGACTGGGTACACTGGACGGACTCGCCGAGAACTCCCAGATGGTATTATACCTCACGTCAGATGGCAGTTCTCTGGTGACACTGGTACAGAGTAGTCTGTTGACCCGAGATCGTCATAGAGTCTTGTGTGGTTCCCACTGTGCTTTGATTTCCATCTTACCACGTCCAAGAGGGCGTGCAAAATGGTGGTTTTTGGGTATAGTCCCGAGTCACATGGAGGCAATGAGCGATAGGAGGGGATTCGTCTCTCCCGGTATAGGGAGTTGATGTTGTGCTGTGTTCGATTGGCTATAACAGGAAATCCCTGGCCAGGGTTGCTGAGATTTACTGGTAAGTGTTACCAGTAGTTTCTCGAATTGTTATAGACCTCATATCGACACGACTTATTGAGCTATTGGGGTCTGACGTTAACCACCCCTAGGCGAGATATGCGACATATCAGACGATCAGACCGGACTGTACGGTAGTGTTACTGGTTGGATTCACAGGAGTGTGAGCGGGCTTGCTCGTCCATCTTCTGATCGCTCAATACCCGGGTGGCCGTTACGTTTAGCAGACCGCTTGCGGCTTATGGATGCTTGATATGATCATCATCTGCTGCCGGCGTATTAACGAGTCTTTAGAGTCCTACACAGAGGTTTCCTGGCTCAAGCGAAACGAAATAGGAGCGCATATGAGATATGTGCGGGACCGAGAATAATACGAGTATGTGATACTGTATTCGATTCTCGCGATGTGATATTGATCGGTTATATGCGATATAGCCGGGTTATCGGATCAAGTGTTGATTCGATAAGATGTTACTAATGGTACCAGTCGGTTATGTGCGTCATGACCGGATCGTTAAATCAAGCGTTGATTTAATGATTTAATGCATAATTATATATTTGATATATTACTTTGCATTAACTAGTATCGGTTCACTTTAAATGGATTTTCTCGCTCGGTTGTGCGCATTGCATATGCGATATGATTTGTGCACTTGCTTGTATCATATTTGATGATACATGCAAATTAGGGTTTGTGTAAAGAATTAAACCTTGGTTAAAGAAATGGTTAGGGTTTTTATTTGATTATTCATTTATTCATTTGTATTTATTTTTGGAAAATAAATTGCATAAAATAGAATGGTGGCTTCTTTTG
Source organism: Agapanthus africanus (assembly GCA_030015575.1). Lineage (NCBI taxonomy): Eukaryota > Viridiplantae > Streptophyta > Magnoliopsida > Asparagales > Amaryllidaceae > Agapanthus > Agapanthus africanus. Next base: position 505,458,594 of record CM057342.1, on the reverse strand, counting down.
TTTTCTTTCATGAAGCTTCATGAACTTTTGACTTAGTCACCATTTTGTCTCATGCTTAACCCTAACCAATTCAATTAACTCAAGTTAATTCTCTACACCTAACCATGGTGAGAATTATGATAAGAATGGATTTTTATTTATTCTTTTATTCTTACCATAATACTTATCTTCTTCTTGCTCTTCTTCTTCTTCATTCTTCTTTGAAGAAAACCAAGCTCCATCAATGGTGATTGTTGGAAAAGAGTGAGAAATCCAAAACTAAAGTCTACCCACTTCCTATTTCTTCATCCTCTACCTCTTGCCTAGTAGTAGAGTGTGTTTCCTTCACAAGCTTTCAAGACTTGATGAAGGTGGAGCTTGATTTAGCGATGCCTCGACGTAGATCATCTTCGGCATGGACATCGACGACCTAGCTCGCTTTTTCTCCGACGAAGCCGACTCTAGAGCCCGGATTCCTTTTGGACAGCGGAGACGACTCTGTTGCGGAGCTATGGAGGTGGAGCGCCGGATCTACAAAGGTTGTATATCCGTATCCCTTAGTTAAGTGTTAACTAGTTTGCTTTTTCGCCTAGACATCTAGCCAACGATCCGTATATTAGGGTCTCTCGGCACCTAGATTTTTGGAAATTGGCATGTTCGATGCCTTGTGAGACCTCATTAGGGTGCCTAGGAACCCTACAGAGCAGACCGGTTTAGAGATGACCGCCGATTTATCGCCTTTTCTGGAGGATTGAGGCGTTGTTCAGTATACAGACGAATGAGCCAGTTGTTGCTGCAAACGACGAGATATCGCTCCAGATGTTGGAGCTATTGCCGTACGAGATTCTACTAAGAGATTATAGAAGGTTGTTAGTCACCGAGGGTGAGTGAATAGGACATGTAGTTCGTTCGCTATCCCGATGCGAGGTCATCAGATAGATTGATTCCAGCTAGAGACGGCTACACGCAGAGACGTTGAGAGTCGACAGAGACGATCGAATGTCAGGAACCTGTTATTCTAAGTTTAAAGTATTCGGAAAGACGTGCAGGCAATTCTATGGTCCTTCTAGAGGAATGAAAACCTAACTCGACTTAATGACCGTGTGAAAGCCTTTGAACCTTAGGGTTTGCGGCGGTTCTGCGGCGCCATTAGTGAGGCTTGGGTTTTCCCTTCTACGGCTGGACCACTGATATTGTGGTATGTACTCGATACTCTTATACTGTACCCAAGATGTTGAGCTCTTCGGGGATTATGAGGTTTTGACGAATCGATCGGATGGCTCGACTTAATTCGGATGCTAAGTGGTGAGATGCATTTCTTGGAAGACTCCAGATACGAGGATAGCCATCGGAGCTCAGTTCATGCAGCCACGACGAGACGAGTCTGAATCAGTTGACATTGGAGGCGAGTGAAGTGAAAAGTTCGACATCATCGACGAGATAGTTGACCAGGCTTGGATAAAGGACCTGTTCAGCCAGACATCTTCTACAGCATGATGGAGCTACAAAGTACGGGATTTCGAGTCTGTGAGAGAGACTTCGGATAGACCGTGGCCGAGAACAGTTACAGTGCGTAGATAGCACGGTGTGACGTCATAGTGGATGACGATAAGACAAGCGAAACCAGAGGTTAGTGCGAGACGCTGACGAGCTGTCATTACTTTCCGTCGAGGCTAGAGACCTGATATATGATTAGTCGAAAATATTGCATATTTTAGCCGGCAATTTCCTCATCATTTGCATTCATATAGAAGTGTTCGGCATTCATATTTTACATATTAGCAAAACTGTCGCAAAATATCAGATTGCATATATTAGACTCTTAAACCGACACTATAAAGGAAATTGACTACATTTCATGGCATCGCATCATCCCTACATTTGCGCAACACTTGTTTTGAGATATGTGCAGGAAAATCCAGCAGAAAGGCCAAAATGTACAGGGTACAGCTAAAACGTTGCGCCAACTCAATGATTTCAGTTCTGGCATCAACCCAAAGGGACAAACAAAAATCAACATATCAAAGAAAGACTCAAGTATCAACCCAAGACCACACCAGAAGTTTGAAGCCATAAAGCCACACTTCGACCGCGGAACCGCGGCGCAAGCCGGCTTTGGCCGCGGTTCCGCGGCCGTCTTGCCACGTCAGCCCTAAATATTTGGTGCACAATGCTTCACTCAGGGCCCACATTCAGCTCATATACTTCAAATTCCAGAAGACTCCAGAGACTTCTGCCAGATCAGCAAGCTTTGGGACCAACTCTAAACTATCCTTGTATTCTAGAAACTTCTTCCTAAACCCTAGCTTAAACCTTAAGCTAAGCCTAGCAAACTACTTCTTGAAGTCTTTCAACAAACTTTTGGAGGGAACTCAAAGGCTTAGGGTTTGGGAGATCTATAAATAAGACCCTAGGCTCACTTATATGAAAAATCTCTCTAATCTTGGAAAAATCAATCCATTAGTTCATTTGAGAGCCATTCTATCTCTTTCTTCATCTTCTTCTTCCACAAGTCTAGTGAGAGGACTTGTGTGAAACCCTAACCCTAAAATTCTAATCAAAAGCCAAGATCCCGAGTACCCATCAAGCAAGAAGCCTTGCAACCTTTTATGAGCCAAGCCGATCTTCAACAGAGCAAGTGGTCCGTGCCGATCCGCGACTCAAGGAGCCGAGCGACGCCAATTCAAAAATTTAGTTCTTCCTCTTGTAGTTCTTGAGCGACTGTAATCAAATTATTGATATAAATAAAAGGTGATATTCTTTTATCTTGTTTTCTTTAAATTCTCGCATCATGATATCTTTTTAATTCTTGAATACTTTCTGTGTGATGATGTTTGAGTAATACTCCGCTCGTCGAGGAGTCGAGACGATCAATAGAATGATGATGTAATATATCTGAAAACGATTCTTGATTCCTACGAGTTTTGTAAACCCTAGCAAGTTCAAGAATCGACAACCCAATTCGTTGCGATGCTTTCTTGATTGATATCGCTCGAGATTGGGGAGTTACGATCGTTTCTTGAAATTGTTAGCGGCTAGAATGCAAATGATATCAACGAAAGAACAAGGGTTTATAAGATGAAACCCTAGTTTCATCAAGAAAGCCCTAACTCTCGTCGATCATCATCAATTTAGTATCAATTCTTCGAAGGACAAGAACACGAAATCTTGAAATTACATCACATCTATAGATCCGATCGATTCCTACGAGCCTCATTTAGATTCTTGACATTTTGGTTGGAAATATCATCGAAACACCGATTCTTGTTTTGTTTATCAGTTTCTTGATTCTTGACTAAACATCGTGACACCTGAATCAACCGATAAATTCTTGAGTCACGTTTTCTTTTCTTTTCGATTAACTTTTCGATTCAAACAAATTAAACACAGAAACGAATCGCACAATCCCTGTGGACGATCCGCACTTGCTAACGAAATCTACACGACACCGTTATTGATTGCGGTCAAATCTAATTCTTTGGTTGTGATTTCTTTATACAATTTTCTAAATACCGATACAATATACTGTTATCGATCAAATAGTGCCGACATCGGGGACTATTTGAATCGATACTTTTACATTACACAATCCGGAAAATTAAACCAATCAAATGGCGCCGTTGCCGGGGACAATTTGATTTGATACACACATCCAAGAAAATCATTCAATCAAATGGCGCCGTTGCCGGGGATCGCGCGCTAATTCGTTTCATATTATAGTTTGAATTGAAAGAATTATTCCATTGTTATTTTGAGATCAAAATAAGTGCAAACTCTAAACGATTTATTGTGGTTCATTGCAAGGAAATCTGGAGCTGTTTGGCAATTGAAGAAAATTTTTGGAAAATACCAGAGAGCTGAGGGATTCTAAAGAAGCTCCCTGAAGAATTTTGGAGGAGTGATCTCATCAAGAGACCGCGGAAGCGCGGCATTTGAAGCCTATTGCGGCGGAACCGCGGTGACCTTGAGGGTTCTCTGTGAAATTTTTCCTCAGGTACCTTCTTACCTTCTCCTGTTTCCTCTTTTTAGCTCCAACTAATACTTTGCTGCAGGATTCTTTGCAAATAATCGCAGCGCTGCAAAAGCGAAAATTAAATTTGTGCGTGATTTTGTTTCTTGGTTGTTTGCATTCAAAATACGGATATTAAGGGGAACGGCCAAATCCAAATTAGGTGGGGATTTCATTACCCTTCCTAGGCCCCGAAAACCACAAAACTTGCATCCGCATTGACCCACATTAACTAAAAGAAATCTAGAGAAGACTCTAAGGACTGTCGCGCTCAATTAGGACAAGAGAAGGCCGTGGGTAATTCATTGCTTATCCGCGTTTTCTTGTGGTGCCTAAGGCGAGTGTGTCTAAGGCTAGTGGTTTTTAATTAGGCCCACTACTTACGTAGTGGATTACCTTCCCACTTACCTGGCACTTATCCGGCCACAGGGGGGCAAAGAAGCAGTGGAGGATTGTATCCTGCGACTTGTCTTTTGGCAGTTAGGAGCGGTCTAGAGCCGGACCTAGGTGACCACTAGATTCTAGGGTTTGTGTGCTGCATTTGTTTTGTCGTATCATTTTTTCAAAAATCCGTCCCTTTTTCAAAAGCAAGCACCGCATTCATTCATTACCCCTAATTATAAGTCAACGCTGCCACTTGTACTAACCCATTTTAGTGCAAGATAGGCTGGACACGGGATTCTAGTGCCCGTTTAGTCCGCGCACCCTTTATCGACTCCGAAGTCGATATTTCTCCATTTACCTTTTCTTTACCCACTATCACACCCACACCGATGGATCCGAATCCATCAAATTTCTTTAACCCTAATCTGCCGCCGTCCGTTGGTGCGCAGAATCCACCCCGCATCTCTCTCCAGGAGAGGTGCTACCCTATTCGAGGTCCTCTTTCGATATGCTTATCCACACCACCAGCCAATGGGGATAACTTTGAGATTAAGCCCCAGTATATCAATCTTTTACCCAAATTTCACGGACTCGAGACTGAGGACGCTTACGTTTTCATTACCAAATTTGAAAACGTATGCGCAATGATGGGTACGTCACAACTTTCAGTGGATGCTATGCGTCTACGACTTCTTCCATTTACTTTGTGCGATATAGCCGAGAAGTGGCTATATAACACTACCGCACACTCTATTACGAATTGGGAAGAATTCGTAGCGGCGTTCCTTAAGAAATTTTACCCAATACAAAAAACAGCTCGAATCCGTAGCGAACTGAATCAATTTGCCCAGCTCCCTGCTGAACCATTTTCAAAATGCTTTGAACGTTTCAAGGATCTATTGGTTCAGTGTCCTCATCACGGCATCCCGAGATGGGAATTGTGCCGAATCATTTATGAGGGCATTAACCCAAGCACTAAACAGAGCCTTGAAAACATGTGTCAAGGTACTTTTATGACCAAAGATGATGGGCAAGCTTGGAAGTATTTAGAAGAGTTCGCTGAAAAATCACTACAGTGGGAGAGTGGAACCCAACCATTGAATAGGGGTGGCGTACACCAAATAGATGTGTCCATAGGTGTTCGAGCTGAAATGACAGCAATGCAAAAGAAGCTCGACGCTATGGAACACAAATTTGCAGCAGCCTCCCTAAACCCAGTGTCACTCCCCAAAACTGTTTGTGGGTGCTGTTCTGATCCGTCTCATTTAACGGAAGAATGTCCATTAAACTCTGCGTTTCAAGGTCACGAGCATTCTAATGCCGCATTTCAAAGACTTCGAAACGATCCTTATTCTTCCACGTACAATCAGGGTTGGATGAATCACCCGAATTTCGCTTGGAACCAAAACCAATCTCAAAACACGGTTCCAAACACGAATAATTTTCAAAGGGCTCTTCCTCCACCACAACAGCAACCCCTTCAACTCACTCAGCACCCCTATCAGTTACAAAATTTCCAAAACCAGGGCAACACTCCTGCACAGTCTAATCCTATGCAGTCCTGTTCTGACGAGTTCTCTCAATTCACTCAAACCATGAAATCACTTTTGTCAAATTTCATAGAGGTTTCGACTGAGGTTAGATCTTCCGTCAGTGAGATAAAGAAAAACTCAGCGTCCCAAGCTGAGAGTATCAGATCGATGGAAGCTGAAATCGCACGCCTAAAAGCCGAAATGAGTGCGAGAGAAAAAGGGAAACTTCCCTCTCAACCCCTACAGAATCCTGGGCATTACAATGTAAATGCCATCACAACGTTGAGATCGGGAAGAGTGCTGAACAATCATGTCGGGGAAGGTATTGATGATACTGAAAATCATATCATCACCCCGGCTGAGACCTTTCCACACACACACACTTCTCCTTCTGATCCTTCTTCTTCTACCACACCATCTTCTCGAGAGCCTATTCTCCATTTCCCATTAGGCTCGACACCTTCTCCCAACCCTTCTAGTTCTCCACAGATAGTCCCCACACCTCTTTTGAGACCTCGTCTACCCCATCTTCCTTCTCCTGTGATGGACCCTGCGCTTATTGCGAAAGCTTCTTACCCGGACCGGTTAAGGGCTAATAGAACGAGTCCTCATATGGAGAAAATTTTGGAAATGTTCAAACAGGTTAACATCAATATCCCTCTCCTAGATGCTATTCAACAAGTCCCCGCTTATGCGAAAATTCTTAAGGACTTGTGCACTAGGAAGAGAAAGACTGAAGTGCCGAAGAAGGTCTTCATGTCTAATAATATCAGCACTGCTTTTATACCCCAGCTTCCAAAGAAAAGAAAGGACCCAGGATGTCCTACAATATCGATTTCGATTGGGGGTAAAAACATAAATCGTGCTCTTTTAGACCTTGGCGCAAGTGTTAACCTGCTCCCTTATTCTGTCTATGAGCAATTAGGGATTGGAGAGCTGAAACCTGCTCACTGCACTCTCCAGATGGCAGACCGATCTATCACCAAACCAAGGGGTGAATTAGAGGATGTATTGATAAAGGTCGGGGAATTTTTTTTCCCTGTAGACTTCATTGTGCTCGACACACATCCTGTAGCAAACCCCCGGGGCCAAATTCCGGTGATTCTGGGTCGTCCTTTCCTTGCCACTTCCAACGCTGTTATAAACTGTAGAAATGGTTCAATGAACTTATCATTTGGAAATATGACCATTGAACTAAATATCTACAAAGTTGGAAGTCAGCCATCAGAACCCTCTGCTCATATTTTAGATGTGTGCTCTGTCCATGAGATCGCTCCCGATAGTTGTGGAGCCGAGGAACTTTGCTTTACTGATCTCGATGACATTACCACATCTCTGTTTGATTTCACACATGATCTTAGTGAGGACACTTTCTCTACACTTGAGTCCTGCACTTCTGACTTTTCTCCACCCGAGTCTGTATCTTTCACAGGCTCTGAGCTTCTTTGTAAATCCAAAAATCACTCAATGGTCCCTCCTTCTATCATTTCTCCGCCCGAATTAGATCTCAAAATTTTACCTTCTCACCTTAAATATGCATATCTAGGTGAGAATGAGTCTTTACCGGTTATCATATCCGCTTCTCTTGCATCAGAGCAAGAGAATGCACTTTTATCGGTATTGAGATCTAACAAAGAGGCGTTTGGTTGGAGTATGGCGGACATCAAAGGGATTAGTCCCTTGATAGTTAAACATCATATACATGTGATGGATGATGCCAGACCAACCCGAGAACCACAGAGACGGTTGAATCCCGTCATAAAGGAAGCGGTCATGAAAGAGATCGTCAAATGCTTAGATAATGGTATTATATACCCCATCTCCGATAGCCAGTGGGTGAGTCCTATACATGTCGTTCCTAAGAAATCCGGCGTCACGGTTATAACCAATGAGGCAAATGAGTTGATTCAGACACACGCCCAAACTGGGTGGCGTGTATGTATCGATTATAGAAAACTCAATGTTGCCACAAGGAAAGACCATTTTCCTCTACCATTCATTGATCAGATGCTGGAACGCTTAGCGGGACGAGAGTATTATTGTTTTACGGACGGATACTCAGGCTATAATCAGGTCCCCATCGCTAAAAAGGATCAAGATAAAACCACTTTTACTTGTCCTTTTGGTACCTTTGCTTACAGTCGCATGCCCTTTGGGCTATGCAATGCTCCAGCTACCTTTCAGCGGTGTATGATGGGGATATTCTCTGATATGGTGGAGAATTTTCTGGAGATCTTTATGGACGATTTCTCGATTTTTGGAGACTCTTTTTCTGATTGCCTAGCGAATCTTGACGCTGTTCTTACTCGTTGCAAAGAGAAGAACTTGACTTTGAACTGGGAAAAATGCTATTTTATGGTCCAAGAAGGAATAGTCCTTGGACATGTCATTTCACAGAAAGGCATTGAGGTTGACAGAGCTAAGATAGATGTCATTCAAAACCTACCTCATCCCAAAAGCGTCAAAGATATTCGATCTTTCCTTGGCCATGCGGGCTTTTATAGGAAATTCATTAAGGACTTTAGCAAAATTGCTAGACCTTTAACTCTTCTCCTGGCCAAGGATACAACCTTCCATTTTGACACGGACTGCGAGACAGCTTTCGACTCACTTAAACACTCACTCACTTCAGCCCCCGTTTTATCATCACCAAACTGGGACTACCCCTTTGAGCTGAAGTGCGACGCATCTGATTTTGCAGTAGGTGCGGTCTTAGGACAGCACATTGAAAAGATGCCACATGTGATATAATATGCAAGTAAGACCCTGAATGATGCGCAAATCAATTATACAACCACAGAAAAAGAACTCTTAGCGGTTGTATTTGCATTAGAAAAATTCAGGCCTTACTTAATTGGCTCACCTATAGTTGTATATACTGACCATTCCGCTTTAAAACATCTTCTGGCGAAGAAAGATGCAAAAGGTCGACTAATACGTTGGATCCTACTGTTACAAGAATTTGATTTTGTTATCAAAGATAATAAAGGATGTGAAAACGTAGTAGCTGACCATCTTTCACGCATCATTTCTTCTCCTGTGACCCTGCCGATCAATGATTCATTCCCTGACGAACAACTCTTGAGCATATCCGCTGAACCATGGTTCAGGGATATTGTGAACTATCATGCCACGGGACTTATACCGAGCGATTGGTCAAAACAGGACAAATATCGTTTTCTTTCCCAAGTAAAACACTTTTACTGGGACGAGCCCTATTTGTTTAAATATTGTCCTGATCAGATCATTCGCCGATGTGTCCCGAATGAAGAGTTCAAGAGTGTTCTTTCATTTTGTCATGATCAGGCCTGTAGGGGTCACTTTGGTCGTAGAAAGACAGCGGAGAAGGTTTTGCAATGTGGATTTTATTGGCCGACCTTATTCAAGGACGCATTTGACTATTGCAAAACCTGTACACAATGTCAGTATACGGGTAGAATATCCCAGAGGAATGAAATGCCTCAGCAACCCATTCTGGTTGTTGAAATATTTGATGTTTGGGGCATTGATTTTATGGGTCCTTTTCCCAACTCCTTTGGGAATTTGTACATTCTGCTGGCGGTTGATTATGTCTCAAAGTGGGTAGAAGCCATTCCATGTCGCACTAATGACAAGAAAGTTGTCATTAAGTTCTTGAAAGAGAATATCTTCTCGCGATTTGGACACCCACGCGCTATTATTAGCGATAATAGGACACATTTCTGCAACAGATCTTTCGAGACTCTGATGCGAAAATACTCAATCAACCACCGACTTTCTACACCCTAACATCCCCAAACAAGCGGGCAGGCTGAAATCTCAAACAGACAAATCAAACTTATCCTGGAGAAAACTGTTGCTAAGGATAGAAAAGACTGGTCGACCAAATTGACGGATGCTCTTTGGGCATTCAGAACTGCATTTAAGACCGACCTAGGAATGTCTCCATATAGGATAGTGTTTGGGAAAGCATGTCATTTACCCGTCGAGATAGAGCATAAAGCATTGTGGGCTATAAAAGAAATAAATTTTGATCTAAACCTTGCTTGCAACTTTCGGAAGCTGCAACTTAATGAGCTAAGCGAACTCCGCGATGAAGCTTATGATAACGCTGTAATCACAAAGAATAGGACTAAGGTTTTTCACGATAAAAACATTTTGAGGAAAACATTTTCACCTGGTCAACAAGTCCTTCTTTATGATTCACGGTTACACCTTCACGAGGGTAAGCTCCGATCTCGATGGAAGGGACCTTTTGTTGTGCGGTCTGTATACCCGCACGGGGCAGTAGAAGTAGAAAATGTTAAAAACGGCACCTTTTTCAAAGTAAATGGACATAGACTTAAACCGTATTTTTCCACTGACCCCACGGAGGAGCTCTTGTTTTTACAAGAGCCAGTTTATTTGGATTAAAATTCCTCCGTCTCACATTCATATCCTGTATATCATTGCATCATTTTTTGAATGAAGGTGAGTGAAAAGAGTAAGTTTGGGGGAAGTTCTTCACTTATATATTTTGCCCCCACTAATAATTCCCCCCAGGCTTACAGTTTTTGTAGGTATAGCATTTGGCAACAGTGAGGACACTGTTGAAAACAAATTTGTAGGAGGTTTGTGCTTATTTTCGCATCATTTGCATATCATCTGCATAAGCACAAAACATTTCTTTAAAAATCTATAAAAATTTAAAAATTTTCAAGACCCATAAAAATTTAAAAATTTTCAAGTATAAAAATAATTTTAATATTTACACTTTTTGTATATAAATAAGATAATGAAAGTTTAGATAGTGAAAAATTACATCCATGAGATTGGAAAAATTTTAGAAAACTAAGAAAATTAGAAGTTTTCTTATACGAACTAGTAATAAGTAGTTATGAGCCGTTGTCCCAAGGGTTAGTAAGATGAAGGACGTCACTAATCTGAGGATAAAAATAAGTCTGAAAAATAGTTTCTATTCTGGAAGCCAAACATTTTTGAACGTTGATACCCTGCTATTCGCACTTACACACGTCTTAAAGCCTGGGATAGTAGAGGATACCTTGAAATGCTCTTGTCTTAAAGCCGATGTATGAAGGAAATAAAAAAAAAGTGAATAAAAAAATATAAAATGGTGAGAAAAATGGACACTGGTTTTGTTATCACCAAGGGCAATAAAAATTTATAGCAAGGGTGCTTCTTCATCTAGTGCCCTAAGGCCAACTGGTCTGGGAGTCACTGCTATGCCTGAGGTGGTGCAAGACGAGGAAAATACACCAAGTAAGCAAGCACAGGAGTAATCGGTCGGTTAGTACCTCAAGAAGTATTAACGGTCGCATGAAAGTGTGTGAGCAATCTCATCAAAATATTCATTAATTAAAAAGTACTGAGACTGATGGGCAAGAGTATGATAGCTTGAATTGAATTCTCAGGGTGTAGGGATGTCTTTACACACACGCAGGGTGATATGATCGATGTTTGGAAGAAAGATAGGAATGAAAAATAAGACGATGTTTTATTGAGGGAGGACATGATTTCTAACATCTTTTCATGACCATTAAGATAGGGCTCATGACAACCGAAAAGCTAGCTTAGTTGGAAACCCTAATTTTCAAGGCTTTTCTTTTACAATTTTTGTCTTTAAATGTAATATTCATGATCTTTCTTTTAATATTGGATTTTGTGGGTGTAATCAGCTGAAAACCCTCAGGAGACAACACTCCTCCTACTAGGGACACCTAGAGGTTTAAAGGCTTGTTGCACGTGCTCAGTGCAATCATGTTGCCTACGAAAGTGTGCTAGTTAGTTTTTCTCTTTCGTTATTTTCTCCTTCTCTTTTTAATAAAACAGTTCGCTCGAGACGATCGAAATTAAGTTTGGGGGAATTTGATTAGTCAAAAATATTGCATATTTTAGCCGGCAATTTCCTCATCATTTGCATTCATATAGAAGTGTTCGGCATTCATATTTTACATATTAGCAAAACTGTCGCAAAATATCAGATTGCATATATTAGACTCTTAAACCGACACTATAAAGGAAATTGACTACATTTCATGGCATCGCATCATCCCTACATTTGCGCAATACTTGTTTTGAGATATGTGCAGGAAAATCCAGCAGAAAGGCCAAAATGTACAGGGTACAGCTAAAACGTTACGCCAACTCAATGATTTCAGTTCTGGCATCAACCCAAAGGGACAAACAAAAATCAACATATCAAAGAAAGACTCAAGTATCAACCCAAGACCACACCAGAAGTTTGAAGCCATAAAGCCACACTTCGACCGCGGAACCGCGGCGCAAGCCGGCTTAGGCCGCGGTTCCGCGGCCGTCTTGCCACGTCAGCCCTAAATATTTGGTGCACAATGCTTCACTCAGGGCCCACATTCAGCTCATATACTTCAAATTCCAGAAGACTCCAGAGACTTCTGCCAGATCAGCAAGCTTTGGGACCAACTCTAAACTAGCCTTGTATTCTAGAAACTTCTTCCTAAACCCTAGCTTAAACCTTAAGCTAAGCCTAACAAACTACTTCTAGAAGTCTTTCAACAAACTTTTGGAGGGAACTCAAAGGCTTAGGATTTGGGAGATCTATAAATAAGACCCTAGGCTCACTTATATGAAAAATCTCTCAAATCTTGGAAAAATCAATCCATTAGTTCATTTGAGAGCCATTCTATCTCTTTCTTCATCTTCTTCTTCCATAAGTCTAGTGAGAGGACTTGTGTGAAACCCTAACCCTAAAATTCCAATCAAAAGCCAAGATCCCGAGTACCCATCAAGCAAGAAGCCTTGCAACCTTTTATGAGCCGAGCCGATCTTCAACAGAGCAAGTGGTCCGTGCCGATCCGCGACTCAAGGAGCCGAGCGACGCTAATTCAACAATTTAGTTCTTCCTCTTGTAGTTCTTGAGCGACTGTAATCAAATTGTTGATATAAATAAAAGGTGATATTCTTTTATCTTGTTTTCTTTAAATTCTCGCATCATGATATCTTTTCAATTCTTGAATACTTTCTGCGTGATGATGTTTGAGTAATACTCCGCTCGTCGAGGAGTCGAGACGATCAATAGAATGATGATGTAATATATCTGAAAACGATTCTTGATTCCTACGAGTTTTGTAAACCCTAGCAAGTTCAAGAATCGACAACCCAATTCGTTACGATGCTTTCTTGATTGATATCGCTCGAGATTGGGGAGTTACGATCGTTTCTTGAAATTGTTAGCGGCTAGAATGCAAATGATATCAACGAAAGAACAAGGGTTTAAAAGATCAAACCCTAGTTTCATCAAGAAAGCCCTAACTCTCGTCGATCATCATCAATCTAGTATCAATCCTTCGAAGGACAAGAACACAAAATCTTGAAATTACATCACATCTATAGATCCGATCGATTCCTTCGAGCCTCATTTAGATTCTTGACATTTTGGTTGGAAATATCATCGAAACACCGATTCTTGTTTTGTTTATCAATTTCTTGATTCTTGACTAAACATCGTGACACCTGAATCAACCAATAAATTCTTGAATCATGTTTTCTTTTCTTTTCGATTAACTTTTCGATTCAAACAAATTAAACACAGAAACGAATTGCACAATCCCTGTGGACGATCCGCACTTGCTAACGAAATCTACACGACACCGTTATTGATTGCGGTCAAATCTTATTCTTTGGTTGTGATTTCTTTATACAATTTTCTAAATACCGATACAATATACTGTTATCGATCAAATAGTGCCGACATCGGGGACTATTTGAATCGATACTTTTACATTACACAATCCGGAAAATTAAACCAATCAAATGGCGCCGTTGCCGAGGACTATTTGATTTGATACACACATCCAAGAAAATCATTCAATCAATATACTTACAGAAGCATTGGGATACAGGCAGTTTTCGAGAAGATGCGATGCGGAGGACCCAGATGACCGGAAAAGAGAAAGGATTATATAAGAGTACTGGCCACCGTACAGTTTGGCATGGGCGAGATCGGAAGAGACCTTGAGCAGGATTCCTTCCAAGACACAGCTACAAGGATATTTGCACCTAAGATCAGATGTGATGTGCACTCAAGGAGCCATAGGCCGACGCCAGTGACATGCTTCCTTACGAGTGGTCGTCAGGATTGACCGAGGAATAACAAGAGAAGTGCCAGAACGGGATCGTCCCCGTTAGCACACCTGATAGGGCCGATGAGCCGACGGATCGTGAGATTGATTATCCACAGAAAAGATAAGGACCTTCCTGAAATAAATTACGAGAAGACTTGGACCCAGAAGTGGTCATGTTATGCACCCCAGCAGGCCAGAGTTCAGGATCGACGACGAGACATCCTACGAGTGACCACGACAGTTGGCCAGAAATTCTTAGAGGACGTGCTTGAGGCCACCATACTTGATTTCGATGCCTTGGGTGATTTATTCGCATGATTTGATTTTGATGATTGAGGATTTACGATTTTTGCACAGTTGTTGCACCTGATATCGTTTTCGTGCTTTGGTTTCACATGTTTGTGATTTATGGGATTTAGACATTTGAGTTGATTTTGTGCGTATGCACGCACACGATTTGGTTCCTGCACTCTGTATAGTTTATATATGCTTGTAGTGCAGTGACATGTATTTTGTGCACTTGGATGCACTGGATTTCGATTTCGAGGGTGATGCTCGACATTGTTTTGTGCACTTTATGCACCTGATTGGATTTTGCGCGTGTTCAACACTTGATATTGGATTTCATGATTTCATGCATGATGGATGCACCGGATTTGGATCTTTAGCGCATGTTGGGCGCCTGTTATGAGATGCGATTTGGTGCACACCAGATGCACTAAATCGGGATTTTCGTGCATATCAGGTGCACCTGATTTTGCGGTCAGGCACACACGTTGCCTATGACCGATGTTGTGTGCACAACCGTTGCACCTTGATGTCATTTTTGTGCACCTGCTTGGCACATGTATGGATTTGGATTTCCGTGCTCACCGGACGCACAGGGTTTTTATATGCATTTTTGGGGATTGATTTCTATGGAGCGGTACATTTTTATGATATTGCGATTGATTTGCGTACTGAGCAGGACTAGTAAGAGGACAGTGCCTGGATATATTTTGCATGCATTGACAGTTTTCAAAGGGATTTCCAAAAGCAAGCTATAGTCTCATTATTTACACACGTGTCTGGTATGACACGAAACGTTTAAAACAGGAAACCCTTCAAAGTCATTTTTAAAAAAAAAACGGCGGAACGTGCATATTAAACAAAAGATACATAATTATATGGTTATTTTCTTATAGAGACGTCCGCCACTGTGCAGTGTCATGTGTATTGCACAGCGATTTTTAAAGAAATTTGGCATGCATTTCCTTAAGATATTTACATGTATAGCTCCGATTTCTAGCATATCAGTTTTGCTTTGGATTTGGCATTCATGTTTTCACCTTGACTCCGATGATTGCGGGATGCTTGACGGAGTTTTGATTTCGAGTTATCTCCTCGCTACTCATGCGCATGCATTGCGCTATGATGCGTTTTATGGATTGATGATTTCGGAGCCCCGTTGACTTGGACATTTTATTGAAATGTTTTAGAATCTGGAGGCTTAAATTTAAATTCGGGGACCGAATTTCTTTAAGGGGGGAAGACTGTAACATTTCAAAAAAATAAAATATTATTTTTGGGAATTTTCATAATTCAATATTAATTTTTAATGGATATTTTAATAATCGGTATAATTAAATACCGATAAATGGTGGAAATTCCAGAGGAAAATTTTGAAAATTCTAAAATAGGGTATTTTGCGGAAATATGTCATTTTTAAGATTTTATGGTTAAGTAATTGCTATTTTGGTGTTAATCGCGATCAAAAATCGCTAATTGGATTTTTGACTTTTGTGCAAGAATGTGCACATAACTTTTTCTACACTTGTTACACTTGTTTCATGTTTTGGACTCATGTCAAACCTAGGGTTGAACCATGATAGATGACCATGGTGGGTGAGCCATGTTTAGCCACCCATGGTGGTTTAACCCATTTGGTAAGCTAATTGGGTTTAATTAAGGGTTTTAGTAGGGTAGGGGTTGACTAGTAGGTAGGAGAGAGAGAGAGAGCCATGATGGTTTTAGGCATACTAACATCTAATAGAAAGATAAGGGTGAGGGGGGTTAGCTTGGGGTTATGCCTTAATCCATTGTTTCTTTCACCCTCCCTCTCATTGATCAC
Source organism: Agapanthus africanus (assembly GCA_030015575.1). Lineage (NCBI taxonomy): Eukaryota > Viridiplantae > Streptophyta > Magnoliopsida > Asparagales > Amaryllidaceae > Agapanthus > Agapanthus africanus. The sequence continues at coordinate 505,442,502 of CM057342.1, read as the reverse complement.
ATCTCTCCCTCTCACTCACTCACACTCACATCTCTTCTCCCACACATCACTCTCTCAAACCCTACACCACATCAGCACCAAGGCTGCTGCTATAAGCTGCCAAGTCTTGCAAAACAACATCTCATCACACTTCAGCCCCATATACACCCATCAGCCTAACTTTTGAATCAGCAGCTGCTGTAAAAACAGCAGCAGCAAATTGCTTTCAAAGCAAACCCACACCCTTATCATACCACACCTCAGCCCAACACAAGAACACACCAACACAACACCAACCCCAGCAGCCATAAAACCATCTGCTGCAACAACTGCATCAGCTCACAGCAACAGCAGCAACTATATTGCAGCTCAGCCAGAACAGCAACTGCAGCATCATCTGGAGTACAAGGGCAGCTCCACAACGGCAGCAACCCTTCCTCCTTCCCTTCTCCTTCATCCTAGGACAATCTGGAGGTATAACCTTGCAATTCAACTCCTGTTTTGCCCAATTCTGGTTTTACAGCTGAAAGTTACTGTTATATCAGTGATCTAGTGCTAGTTTAGGGATTTTGAGTGAAACTTGACCAAGTATTGGTTTTGATGGTTGGTATAACCTTATTAGGCTTGTTTTAGACCATTGTAACCAAGATTACCCTATATTTCCAGTATATACCAGATTGGTTATACTTGGCGTATTTAGCATTTTTGTCGACTTATAGACCTTTCTGGAAACTGCTTTCACCCGGGACCTCCTACAGTAAAATTGACTTTGCAGGGAGCTGTGCAGGCACCCTGGAACCACTACCCAAAGCCTTAACCACCATCTCAAAGTCCCGGCCGCAAATTTAATCCCCCTGGCCGCAATTTGCGGCCAGAGCAGTGTAAAACTGCCTCGTTTTGCGTGCACAGCCCATTTTCATGTAAAAATTGACCCCCGTTAAGTCTAGTTTTGACTGTTTCCTGTTAGGGTAAAATCTGGGTTGAATTTCATGAGTTGGCGTATGATTTACGACTCATTTTTGCATGGATTTTGATATTCGATGATTCGTATCTGTCGGGTGGCGTTTGGACGTCAACGACAGTGGTGATTGGTTGTTTTTGCACACAAGGTCACAGGTTTTTACCTATGGGCGTAGTGTGCACCATTTTGTTTTCCGACATGGTTTTCATGTGTTTTAGCATGTGATATTCTTGTAGGTACTCACGTGACGTCGAGGTGTTGGAGATGCAAATGGCGACATCGGCACCGGCACGCACATAAACAAGGTGAGTAGATTTATATCTACGGGGAGAAGTCGGGTGGATGGCGTATAGCACCCCTGCAGTCCGATGTCTAGTATAACATATAGGTTATATTTACAGATATATGCTAGCTTATGTGTGACTTAGTTGTTTAGGATGTGTTAGGTGGAATATGCATAGGATAGAGTTAAAAGTAACTAGTGTAGTTTCTAGTCGCGAACCTAGAATAGGTTTACACCCACACGCACACACGTGCGAAACGGTGACGATGAGGATATTGGAGGACATTGGAGATGAGTCGATGAGATATGTTCTGAGCTTATGATATCGGTGATATGGTAGGACTCATATTAGAGATACGCCCTGATAAGATAGCGGATCTTTAGACGACGATACATATCAGAGTGATATACTCGGAATAATTGACATGTGGTCGAGATATGAGAAATGTCAGGTTAGATATTTATAGTGGGTAGTATTGAGTGATATACCCTTCTCAGTGACGACATATGATGTTGTTATCAGTTATTTGAGACTGTAGGCCAGTGGCCAGATCATGACTGGATTGATGATATTAGAGTAGTACTGGACGTAGGTCAGTACCCTGGATGATGATCTTGATGAAAGAGGATATCAGATAACTAGTGTGATGAACGTGATATTGACCCGTACCCAGCTATCGGGATGCCGTACGACGACTTACCGTACGAGCTGTATTTTGATGATTGATCCGCACTCATGACTTGAGGATGTCAGAAGATATACGGTATCGTACGCGATACTATTGAGGCGGGATCACCGACTATTACATTATTTTTATATATATATCGGCTTAGATTTAGGAGGTTTCCATATCCTTCCCGATTGACTTGATAGTTAGATCAGTAGTTAGTACAGTAGATGTTAGGCTAGACCCGAGTCATACCTATTTCAAAAACTTACGAATCGGGAATATCTTAAAAGAAAGTAAAGGGATTCTACGGATATTTTCAAAGGGCGTATCTTTCTTAAAAACTCCGTAGCCCTTATTTTACAAAAAAACCCGATCTGTCTTATTTCAAATGGCACAATTTCATGACATATACATATTGATGTAGACTTTTCATCGTTGCGTTGATTTATTCGATTCCGCATGATCATTGCTATTCACATTTCATTTCATGTGCTATTGCTATATTACCATCATGCTGTTAGGACACCAGCACCATTATCGATGATGCGTATGTTCCACGTACACTTGCTTGCCGACTCACACACTTCATCATCGATAATTGCCATGTCCCTACACTGTAGTACGGTTGCATTCATGATACGATCGTTGCATGGCATACTCATTTACACTTATATTTGTGCACACACTCATACTTGTACACATACATGTTGCACATACATAGATGATATTTATAATTTTTGGGAACCGCAAGATATTCTTCAAAACTGATTCATTTTAAAAAGAGCGGATTCCCTCAAAATGTGCATATTATCATTCCAGGTTGCATGATAGACAGATGTGCTTGCATTTCTTTTACATATCGCCTACATCATGCATTCGATTATACGCATTGAGATATATTGTTTCCATGATATTTTTGGATTTGGGAACCGTGGATATTTCAAAAGAAAATATTGAATTGTTTTGAAAACCCGGTTACCCTTGATATGATATTTCAGTGCGTCCACCATGTGTTTTCTCGGTCCTAGAGTGACATATGGAACTCGATTCGAGGAGGAAGATGAGGCGGAATACGGGTACATGGTGGAACTGGTACGGCACCCCGGGGCGAGAACGGATCACTGTGCAGTAGACGGTGAGCCTGGCAGAGGGACTACTACCTACCGGTGATTGGTTGGATTTGGCGGTTATCCGGAGGATACTGACCAGAGTCGAGAGATGGATACGGGACGACTCGTACTGCCAGGGCCGAGGGCCGATACAGCAGACGGAGCCCGTGGGCTGACCTGGACTGACCGGTGCCCGATATATGAGGATTTACGTGCCGATGCTGGGCACAGTTTTCATGATGTTTTCGAGTGTCGATGCTGGGCACTCTGGTTCCATGATTTTTGATTATATCCTCGTACCTCCATGCATATGCTTATGATATTTACGTGCATGATGCTTATTGTCATTGAGTGACGGGTGGACGGGATCCACATTTATACAGACTTTGATTACATACAGACCTTGATTACATTGATCATACTTTATTTGTATATATAACAGGGTATGAGGGCGCTGTTATATATACCTTTACACCAATATTAGTGGAATGGGACGCTAATATATGTGTATTGATATCCATTTAATACTTCATCATATTACTTCATGCAGACATACCTCTTATTTATGACATGTTATTACCTGAGGCACTGACACGAGCACTTGGCATTACATACATGTATAGATGTTATCTTACCACCTTAGCATGCTTCAGACTTATTCACTTGAGGTTTATATATATTGATCGTATGACCTAGGTTTGCGTCATACATGCGATTTTCTGTTCGTAGATCTTTTTCTACTTATGAGTTGGCAACTCACCCCCGTTGTGCCCCAGTTTTCTTGCAGGTTTGCCGTACAGGATTCTTTACGGCTTTGCGGGCACTGTTCCTTTCGTGTGACTTGTTAGTAGGTGGGTTTATTGTATCGCACCCATCATTATACATTGTATATTATATTTCAGTTGTATCTAGAATTTCCATCAACCGAAACTTGTACTTATCTGAGATAGAGACCGGTGATGTTTATTTCTTTCGACCTTAGAGTCGCGTGTTACATTCTATGGGTTTCTGGCTGGTTGAGTTTCTTTCGGTTGTGATCCTCGCCTTTAGGCGTTGTATATTATGTTGCATACAGGTTGTTTTGACATGGTTCTTCCTACTCTCTACTAATTTTCTTGGTTTAGATTTCTGGGTTCGGCTTACTTAGAGTACGTACGCTTCGAGACGTTCGTAGTCTGAATGCCGGTCATGTTCCGTACTTTCGGGTCGTGACAAATACATATGATAAATGATGCAATGCAGCGGGATGATTAATTAGGAACTACACATATAATTATAGGTACTAAACTACATTCTAGCTATCGGGCGTCATGCGCCATCTAAACAATTTCCCCCTTAGATGTGTACATCTACTCACCGGAACGCCTCAGCTAGTCCGATCCGATCACCGCCTTTCCTTTCCGCCCATGTCCATTGTCTTCGTGACCGATCCTCGAATTTACACAATGCAACACACATAAGGCAAGAATTCTGCAAAAATGCAATATTAAAACCATACGAGAAACTAGCGTCGCAAGCTAACGCGTGTGCATTCGAAACACCAAAACGTGTGTGCTATCGTCTGAAACCACCCTGACACGCTGCGATACATAGCAAACACTAAACCCAAACTCAGAACATACGTGTCACGCAAGTTTAAAAGTATTAAAACTAGGTATTTGGTTCCATATTTTGATTAGAGTAGAAACAGGAAAAGTTGCATGTACCAAAGTCCCACAAAACACAGCAGACACCTACAGAAGAAGACCTGACAACCAACTCCACCATCCGGCCGCAATTTGCGGCCAAAACTCATTTATTTGCGGCCTGGGAAGGGAAGTGGGGTCTCGAGCTTCGTGTGTGTGGTCTAGGTCAAGTAAACATGCTCCAGTATTTGCAACTTTTTCCTGAAGCAACCGGTTAACAGCAATCACAAAACCGGCACATTTCTTAACTAAAACACTAATTTACACTAATTTAATACAATATGATGTTTTAGTATAATCTGGTGCAATGACTTGGATTAAACGACACTAACAACACTTAATTAAGCTAATCAAGCCATCAAACCCCCAACTTAACCTAATCTCCATTTAAACCATATAATTAGCACAAAAACCGACATAAACACTAAATTAAGCTAAATAAACTACATGTTTAGCAAAGAGGAAAATTGGGTAAGCTTTATACCTCAAGTTGGTCCTAGGTGGGTTCAAACTTGCTGACCTTGCCACAAAAACAAACAAGGAAGGGTTTTGGGTGTTTAGCAAGTGGTTTTGTGAAGAAAGATGGATTTTTTTTTATGGGGATGAGGCTTGGACGAATGAAGAAGAAGAAGAAGAAGAAGAAGAGGTAAAGGGGAGGGGCTGCTGGATCTGAGGCTGCTGCTGTTGGGTGCAGGAAATGAGAGGAAGAGAGAGAGAGAAAGCCCCCAAAGTCAAGCCCCATGCCTCATTTAATGCCCCATGCATCCTTTTTCCCATTTCTTTTCTTACTTCCTATTTTGTTTTGGTTTATTTTTGAAAAAGAAAAAGAGAACCAAGAAGGAAAATAAAAAGAGGACATATTACATTATACCTAGGGTAAAAATTGTGTTGTGCATGCTAAATACAATCTGCTTAGAAAAAGATAGTTAAGAAAATTTGATAATTAAGTGAACAATAATTTAAATAAAATTTAATAAAACACAATTATATATATAATTACATACTTTCATAATTAAAATTAGATTTAGTCCAGTCTATGTGGAAATATCCATCAACGAAGATTTATGAAAAACACGCATTATCGCTAATTAACGCGAAGATAACCTAAACGAATTTTCAAGGCGTTACAATCGGATATATGTAAAGTGTATCAAATGTGAGAAAAGAAATCTTAAGTGAGATAATACTTGTTAATGTAATGTAATATATCAAATATATAATTATACATTAAATTATCAAATTAACACTTGATTTAATAATCCTGCTATATCACATATAACCGACTAATATCAAATGTAACATCTTATCGAATCAATACTTGATCCGATAACCCGGCTATATCACATATAACCAATCATGTCACACATCGCGAGAATAGAATGCTGTATCATATACACGCATTAATCTCGGTCCCACACATATCACATATGTGCTCCTACTCCGTTTCGCTTGAGCCAAGAAACCTCTGTGTAGGACTCTAAAGACTCGTCAATACGCCGGCAGTGGGTGATGATCATATCAAACACCCACAAGCCGCAAGCGGTATGCTAAACATAACGGTCACCCGGGTATTTAGCGATCAGAATATCAATAAGCAAGCCTGCTCATACTGCTGCGAATACAAACAGTAACACCATCGTACAGTCCGGTCTCTTAGTCTGATATGTCGCATATCATAACCTGGGGGTAGTATAACGTCAGACCCCAATATCCTGATAAGTCATGCTCATACAAGGTCCATAACGGTTCGAGAAACTACTGGTAACACTTACCAATAAATCTCAGCAAACCTGGCCAGGGATTTCCTGTTATGGCCAATCGAGCATAGCGCAACATCAACTCCCAATACCGGGAGAGACAAAACCCCTCCTATCGCTCATTGACTCCATTTGATTCGGGACTGCACCCAAAAGCCACCGTTTTGCACGTTTTCATGAACGTGGTAAGGTGGAAATCAAACCACAGTGGGAATCACAAAAGACTCTATGATGATCTCGGGTCTACAGACTGAACTGTACCAGTGTCACCAGAGAACTGCTATCCGACGATAGGTATAATACCATCTAGGAGTTATCGGCGAGTCCGTCCAGTGTACCTAGTCTCCACTGAGCACCCGTATACCATCTCTGATGTCAAACACCAATGGATATGGGATCATCCATCGCCCATCACATAGGTCGAGAATCATATATGTTAGTCTACTCTGGAGTATCGATGCCCTGTCTCGATACTCCCACGACTAGGAACGTTTGAAGGATGTACTTATCGACTACCCGTCCCCACTAGTATGATCTGCATCATAAGCCTGGTAGTCAAGTACTCCTCCTAAGGGCTTTATCAACATATAATAGAGAGACAATAGTGTACATGTTAAGATAAAGAGCAACCAGATAGCAAACTATCATATCAAGTAAGAAAGTCCTCCTTATATATGTCCAAGCATCCACTACAATATACATCCCATGTACAGTAATGGACTCTAGGGCATACATATAACTAACAGTTCCCATCGAGTCCGTCCAGTGTAACTCAAAACCCAATGAGCACCTGTATAATATCTTTAGTATCGAATACCAATTGCTGCGGGACAAACCACCTCCCCTAAATGGGGATAAGAAGCGTATACACTAGTCTATTCTGAACTATCGATACCCTGTCTCGATAATCCTACGACTAGGGAAAATCTTAAGGATGTGCTTATAGACTACCCAGCCCCCAGTAGTGTAATTGCCATCACAACGCCGGTAGTCAAGCAAAGATCCTAAGGGCTCTATCAATATGTATTTGCGATACGTTAAAAGAAACATATACACATATTAAGACAGAATCAAACCAGATAGCATACTATCATATTAAGCAAGACTGTTATTATATCAGTATATATCCCAAGCTTCCAAAAAGTAATATACAATCCAGTACTATACAATAATGGCCTCTAGGACAATATATCACTAACAATGTCCCACTTGCACTAAGGCCATATATTGGCATATCGCAGACCTATCATCTTGAATAGCCTCTCGAACTGCGTCTGAAGGATGACCTTTGTGAGTGGATCCACAGTGTTTTTCTCCGTGTCTACTCTCCGCACCTCGATCTCCCAGCAATCCACGATCTCCCTGATCAGATGATACCGCCTCAATATATGTCTGGACTTCTGATAGGACCTGGATTCCTTCACTAGAGCTATAGCCCCGTTGTTATCACAATACAAATGTATTGGATCAACAATGGACGGAACCACTTGAAGTTCTGTTATGAACTTCCTCATCCAGACTGCTTCTTTTGCAGCGTCACATGCAGCGATATACTCTGCTTCCATCGTCGAGTCAGTAGCGGTGTCCTTCTTGGAGCTCTTCCAACAGACCGCCGCTCCATTGAGGGTAAAGACATAACCCGACATGGACTTGGAGTCATCCTTGTCACCCTGGAAGCTGGAGTCGGCGAAGGCCTCGATCTCGAGGTCTTTACTGCCGTACACCAAGAACATCTCCTTAGTCCATCTCAGGTACTTGAGAATGTTCTTAACTTCTATCTAGTGCTTCTCCCCAGAGATTGACTGATACCTGCTTACCACGCTCAGTGCGTAAGCAACATCTGGTCTAGTACATAACATCGCATATATTATAGAGCCTACCGGAAAAGCGTAGCGTATAATACTCATGCGATTCCTTTCCAAATCAGTCTTGGGAGACATCTCTTTAGAGAGGGTGATCCCGTGAAAAGACGGTTGATTACCGCGCTTGGAATCTTCTATTCTAAATCTTTTCAGTATGGTGTCGATATACCTGGACTGTGAAAGTCCCAACATCCTCTTAGATCTATCACGATAGATCTGGATCCCCAGAATATAGGAAGCATCACCCAGGTTTTTCATGGAGAACTTTTGTGACAAGATTCTTTGACTGATTGTAGCATAGGAATGTCATTTCCTTATCATGAGAATGCCATCCACGTACAAGACGAGGAATACCACAGTTCTCGCTACAATCTTACTATAAATGCATGGTTCATCTGGATTTTTGATAAAGTCGAATTCTTTGACCCTCTCATCAAAACAGATGTTCTAACTCCGCGATGCCTGCTTTAATCCATAAATGGATTTAAGCAACTTGCACACTCTTCCGCTGCTCCCACTTTCTATGAAACCCTTTGGATGATCCATATAAACACAATCTTCCAAATTTCCATTCAGAAAAGCAGTCTTTACGTCCATCTGCCAGATTTCATAATCTTGGAAGGCAGCAATGGAAAGTAGGATCCGAATGGATTTAAGCATAGCCACTCGAGAAAAGGTTTCATCATAGTACAAACCAGGTCTTCGATGAAAACCTTTTGCTACAAGTCTAGCCTTATAGGTTTCAACCTATCCATCTGCACCAATTTCTTTCTGAAGATCCATTTACAGCCTATGGGTTTTACCCCTTGAGTGCAATGTCCAAAGACCATACTTTGTTGGTGTACATGGATTCCATTTCGATCCGCATTGCATCCAGCCACTTTACCGAGTTTCTTCTTTTAATGGCCTTCTGGAAACTAATTGGCTCATTATCGTTGATGATGCAATCCCCTCGATCCTCTTCTATGAGAAAACCGTAGTATATCTCGTGCAGATGAGACTGCCTACTAGATCTGCGGAGTAGTGCAGGAAAGTCCGGTTCACTTGAAAATTCTGGTTCCTCTATGATTTCATTAATAGTTTGAGGTTCTGGAATTTCTTCCAGTTCTATTGCGCTCCCATTTATTTTTTTTCAAGAAATTGAGTCTCCAAAAAGTGGGCATGCTGAGAAACAAAAACCTTTGGTTCCTCCGCGTAATAGAAAAGATACCCCCTGGAGTTCCTTGGGTATCCTACAAACTTACACAGTACTGAGCGTGCATCGAGCTTGTCCGCATGCTGCTTTTTGACAAAAACTGGACATCCCCATATCTTAAGGTACTTAAGATAGGGTTTCTTCCCATTCCACATTTCATATGGTGTGGTAGGCACTGAGTTAGTAGGAATCTTGTTCAAAAGATATGCAGTAGATTCTAGTGCATAACCCCAGAAGGGTCGCGGTAACTCAGCATTATTCATCATGGAACGTACCATATCCAATAAGGTGTGGTCCCACCTTTCGGATACACCTTTGTGCTGAGGTGTGTATGGAGGAGTAAGCTGAGAGAGAATTCCACTCTCTTTTAAATAATCCAAGAACTCGGCACTTAAGTATTCAACACCTCTATCAGATCTAAGTGTCTTGATACTTTTGCCTGTTTTGTTTTCCACTTCATTCTTATATTCCTAGAATATCTCAAAGGCCTCAGATTTATGTTTCATCAAGAAAACATGTTCATACCTTGAGAAATCATCCGTAAAAGTAATGAAGTAGGAATAACCACTTCTTGCTTGTTTAGATATTGGACCACACACGTCACTGTGTATGAGTCCCAAGAGCTCGCTGGCTCTTACCCCGTATCCAGTGAACGGAGTATTTGTCATCTTTCCTTTGAGACATAATTGAAAAGTTGCATAAGACAGATATTCAAACGGATCCAAATATCCCTCTTTGTATAACTTCGTCAATCGTGTTTCATTGATGTGACCCAGTCTACAATGGCATAAGAAAATTTGATTTAATTCTGGAGACTTTCTTTTAAGTGTGTTCTGGACATTGAAAACTTGGTATTGGTTTAATACGTATATACCATTGTCTAGTGTACCTGACTCAATCAAACCATGATTAAGGTGGATGTTTACGACATCACTTACAAATGTAAAATCATAACCTTCTTTAGATAGTAAAGATACAGAGATGGTATTAAATGTCAAACTAGGTACATAAAAACAAAGTGTTTCCGCTTATCAATCCTGGGTGATATTCCCCTACGGACACAACATCCACCTCGCTCTGTTTGCAACCCTGAGGGTCATATCACCAGCCTTGAAAACTCTACGGTTTCTCAGAGCCTGCAATAAATTACAGATATGAGATCCTGAACTGGTATCCAATACCTAGGAAGTAGAGTTGATTGACAAACAGTTTTCATACACACACCTGAAGCCGAAACCACAATGTGGTTTGAATCCTTGTTTCTGGCTCTCCAAGCCATGCAGTCCTTCTTCCAATGGCCTTTCCTATGACAATAGAAGCATTCATCTTTCCTTACCGTCGGCCCCGAAACTTTTGCCTTGCCCTTTCCCTCTACCTTACTGACACCGCCTTTCAGCTTGGTAGGGGCCTTCTTGTTCTACCCCTTGGCTTTCGTCTTGGATCTAAATGAGGAGGGTTCCCTAATAAGCAGAGCGGGTATCTCCCTGGTATTCCTTAGGGTGCTCTCTGCACTCCTCAACATGTTGACGAGTTCTGTAAGTGAAATTTCCTTCCCTTGAATGTTGAAATCAAGATAAACAAGGCGTAGGTAGAGGGGAGTGACTGTAGAATCAAGTCTCTATACAACTCATTCTCCAACGTGGTCCCAAGGTCCACGAGCTCTTCAATATAGCTAATCATCTTAAGGACGTGGTCCCATACAGATGACCCGACAGCCAACCTCGCCTAAAACAATTTCTTTGAGGTCTCGTATCCTGCGATACAAAATTTCTCTCCATATAAATCTTTGGTATGGAGGTAGATGGAAGCTAAATCCATCTTCTCATGCCGCCTCTGGTGTTCATTATCCATTGAGGCCAGCATGAGGAACATGGCTCTCGCACAGTCTATTTCACATGTCTTATGGATCTCAACATCTGCGACGGTGAAATATGGACCTGGGACGGCGGGGGCTTTGGTAGTAAGGAAGTAGCCCAGCTTGTCATAGGTAATGGTCATATGGACATTCTTTAGCCAATCTTTATAGTTTGGCCTCGTAAATTTATTTTTATCTAGTAGTAATTTAAGCCCAGACATTTTGGTCGCTGCAATTAGGAGAGAGAGAAAACACACAGCATGATACCCGTGCAAGTTTAGATTGGTTATTAGTTTATCTAAACAGAATGGCTCCCACTGTTTTCTCGAATTCTCCTTCAAACCATAAAAGAAGAATTAGTCAGGATTAATCTCACCCTACAATTCTTGTTGCCACGACCCGAAAAGTACGGAACATGACCGGCACTTAAATTACGAAACGTTTCGAGGCGTACGTAATCTAAGTAAGCCAAAACCCAGAAATCCAAACCAAGTAAAGCAATAAAGTGAAGGAAAACCCAATTTTCAAGCACGAAGTTTAACAACATAAGCCGAAGTATGCATTTTTAAAATCTCAAGTTTTTTCTGAAAATTTCAGCAGAGTTTTCTTTGTAAATACTAACCCAAAACAGGTACAAAACCTGATAAAGCATATATAATGAATAAAGGCATCCCTAAGCGGGATCTAGCTCTTCATTAATTGACGGTCACAACCACGCAAGCAATATGATATACAACGCCTAAAGGCGAGGATCAAACTCAGGATAATAATCCAACATCATCAAGAAAACCAGAGAAAAACCATATAATACAGCGCGCGACTCTAAGGTCGAAAGAATATACACTGGTCTTCTATGTCTATCAAATAACACAAGTCTAGTTGACCGAGTTTTTACTAGATACAATTGAATAACAAATATACAATGGTGGTCCTGATGCAAAAGAACCCACCTACCAAAGCAATCACCCGGAAGGAAAACGGTGTGCCAGCAAAGCCGCAACGAAACTTGTACGGCAAACCTGCAAGGAACCGTGGCACAACGGGGGTGAGTTGCCAACTCGTGAGTAGAAAACATCACAGAGCAGAAATCACATGCATAACGCAATCCTAGGTCATACGATTAGTAATATCATCAAAATAATAATATGGCCTGAAGCATAATATAATGGTAAGGTAAATATCTATCCCTAAGTGTAATACTAAGTACTCGTGTCAGTGCCTCAGGTAACAACATGTCACTAATATGATGTACAAATTTCAGGTAGCAATAAGTCACAAAAATGATGTGCAAATGCATATAATGAGAACAGAGTACATCATGAATCGAAGAACAGTTTTTCTTTATTTAATAAGATTTCTGTATGTATATAAGTCGAGATATCATCAATGAAATCAACATAGGATCCGTGTCAAGCATCGACACAAAACATAAATCTCAAATTTCAATATCAGTACCTCGGGCTCCGTCAGTCCGGATCGGCCCATATCATCAATCACACGACCACGAACGGTATCCTCTGGATATCCGCCGCGCCAAACAATCACCGGTAGGCAGTCTGTCCCTGCCGGGCTCATCGTTTACAACTCGAGCTTCTTGCCCCGGGGTACCATACCGGGTCCACCATGTACCCGCAGATGGTTCATCCAACTTCTCGAATCGGGTCTCGAAAACCATCTCCGAACCGAGAAAACATCATGGTGGACAAGACTCAACATATCAAGGAAAACCGTAATTTTTCTCTTTAAAATAATTCATTAGTTTATAAAACTTTCACATGCGGTTTCCGAATCCGGAAAATCTCAAGAAGAATCCGAAATCATCAAATTACCATGTCAATAAACAGTGAAAACCGGCATAAATCTCCATAATACTGCATAACCAATGAATATATGAATGCTTATGATATCATGCAATGAATGCAATAGTTAAACTAGCATATGAAAGCTATAACATATTGCAACTATCAGCTAGCAGGCTATATCAATGAAATAGTATTCTCTAAAGTGTATGTAACATGGCAATTACCGATGGAGATGTGTGTGAGCCGGCAAGCAAGTGTATGTGGAGCATACGCATCATCGGTAATGGTGCTTGTGTCCAGACAGCATAGTTTCATAATAATTACAGATAACATATGTATAAGCATGCAATGCGATGAAATATCATGAATATACAGAAAGTGATATAGTAACACCAACACTGAAGAATATACCTATCCAATATACGAGTCATAAAGTTTTCGTATTTAAAAATACTCACAATTCTCCACTTTTGAAAACAAGTATGACTCGAGCCTGGTCAAAAGGGTAAGGAAATCCACCTATGTCTGAGTCAATATATATATATATATATATATATATATATATACAGGAGTCGGTGATCTCGCCTCAATAGTATCACGTACGATACAATATATATATATATATATATGACATCCTCGAGAAAAGAGCACCGATCTAACATCATAAATATATCTCGTACGGTAAATCTAACATACGGCATCCCCAAATCTGGGTACGGGTCAATATCATATTTATCTCATTACTCGTCTGATATCCTTATCATCACATATCGTGAACAGGGGGGTACTGATCTAAGTCTAGTGCAATACTAATATCATCAACATAAATGTATGCGTGTGTACAAATACATATCGCCCAATTAATCCGCTAATATCACGTCGTATCTCCTAATACGAACCAATCACATCACCGATCTCATGGCACCATACTCAAACTCATCGACTCATCTCCAAATACCATATACTATCCTCATCATCCATGCCTATGAATATGAATATATATATGTCCCCAATATGCACAAGGAAGTAAATGTATGCGACTATGTGTATGTGCGTGTATGCAAATCATTACCCTAGGGTTTCACGACTAAGAATTCAACTAAAGTCCTTTCTTCACTTCTCGCTAACACTAACCCATAATCTCCTAAAGCTTTTCCTGCTAAGGTTCATATCTCGCAATAACATATAAAAGTATATCTATATCACATCACACCATTTCTCACAACATTGCGGGGTTGCTATACGCCATCCACCCGACTTCCCCCATAGATACAATAAACTCACCTTGATCTTCGCTCTCTGGAGTCGATGACGCCACGCTCATCCTTGTTGTCTCGAAGTCCACGTGAGGTACCTACACATCATAGCATATCGTATCGCATTAAAATCCAAACCAAAGCCAAAACGACGCGGTAAAAGCCTATAGGTTTGAACCTACGGACTACGCCTTCAAAACCACCAAACAACTCTCGATATCGTCGTACAAATGTCAAACCATCGAGTTAAAACCAAATTCCTAAAATCCAGAATTCAAAATACGCAAAACAAAACCCCGAATCAAAACAGCAACACAAGGAAATGGTCTTAGATTTTACCCCAGGCCAAATTGGTCAATTTTGCATATATGGAGGGTCTAGTTTACAGCTAAAGGGACCACAGAACAAATACGAATCATTTCCAACTCACCCTGGCTACAATTTGCGGCCAGATGGAATAAATCTGCAGCCTGGGCTTTGGGTTAGGGGCTCGGGTCTTCAGGGTACACTCCAGGTTGCCTGCACGACTCCGAGTATTCGCTAAATAATATTTAGTGTCTCCGGGTTACTCCAGATTCCAATATACCCTCACAATTCGACACAAAACCGACATAATCAATTCTTAAATCCGTGTTCTGGTTTCTATACTCAAACCCAGGTCTTAAACGGCCACTCCACAGCCACTCAATCATCACCAAATCCAAATTTCACTCAAACCCTCACTAGGATTTTCCAAGTTCACAAATCCACATCTTAAACCCATTTCTAACTAGCTAGAATATAAAGAAACTTAAAACTATCTAAATGGTAGAAATTATACCTCATGAACGCAACTCAAGAAAAACCCTAGTTCTCCAATGTTGTCAAAATCCCACTTTTCTTGGTCCAATGTGTAGAGGGTGAAGAGGTGGTCATTTTTTGTGAAAGGGGTATAGGGTTTTGGTGAGGGAATTGAGATGGATCCATGGAGTGAAGGTGGAGGGAGATGAGGAGGAGGAAGATGAAGAAGAATAATGGGGAAGGCGAATGGTGGCTGCCCCTCTCTCTCAAAGCATACCTACCCTAATCATTATGTCCCCCCTCTCTCTCTTCAATCATTTCCCTTTTTAACCCTTTCTCTTTTCTTTTCTTTTCTCACCCAAAAGCCCAACCATAACATAAAACAACACAAATGAAATAACATGTAATATGTCATGGTGCACTAACCATGACAACTGTAGAAACACGGATTTGGCTTAATCGCGATTAGCAATGCACTAATCGGGTTTTTATCGAAAATGCATATAGAAAATTTTAAAAATGCCAAATCCTTTAAATATTGTCATGACCCGAAATAGCACGTGACTGGCCCTTGAATCATATGAAGTCTATAGGACCCCATCTAATTCAAGTAAGCTAAAAGCCTAGAAATCTAAAACTATTTTAGAGAAATGTTTTAGTAAAATAAGCCAAATATGCATTTTAAAATCACAAGTCTTTTATGAAAATTTCGGCAGAGTTTCCTTTGTAAATACTGACCCCGAACGGGGTACAACATGATAAATATATACATGAATGATAAAAGGCATCCCCAAGCGGGAGCTAGCTCTTCGTCAATCGACGGTCACAACCACGCAAGCAATATAATATACAAGCCAAAGGGAGATGATCAAAACAGAAAAGGAAACTCAAAACAACATAAAATCCATAATAATACAACTGTGACTCTAAGGTCGAAATAATAAACAATGGGTCTCTAAGTCTGAATAAATATACAAGTTTGGCTGATGGAGTTTCTAGATACAACTGAATGTAATAAAGTACGATGGTGGTCACGATGTAAGTGAAACCCACCTACCAAAGCAAATCACCCGGAAAGGAAGCAGTGTACCAGCAAGCCGTAAAGAAACATGTACGGCAAAACCTACAAGAAACTGTTGCACAACGGGGGTGAGTTGCCAACTCATGAGTAGAAAAAACATCACCGAGCAGAAATCGTATATATGACACAATCCTAGGTCAATACGATCAATAATATATAAACCTCAAAATGATAAGTCTGAAGCATGAAAAGGTGGCAAGGGTAAACATCTATACATAAGTGTAATCCCATGTGCTCGTGTCAGTGCCTCAGGTAGCAATGTATCATATGTATTAGGTACGAATGTAACGTAATGAAAACAGAATACATGTAAATGAAGAAACTGTTTTCTTTCTTTAGTGAGATTTTCTGTAATTTAAAATGAGGTATCACCAATAAATCAATATAAATCTGTGTCTAACACCGACACAAAACATAAATCTCAATTTCCAATATCTCAGGCTCCGGCTATCCGAACGGGCCTGTATCATCAAATCTCAATACCTCAATATCTCAAATCTCAATACATAGGGCTCCGTCAGCCCGGATTGGCCCATATCATCAATCACACGACCATGAACTGCTGGATATAGTGCCTTCAAAGTCAATTATTCGATCGCAGGTACGTGATTGCAATGATTGAGGCAGGACCTATACCAATATGACAGTCTTGCTCGAGATGATAGTATGCTTTCTGGTTTGTCTTTATCATCGTATATATGCTTTAGTTCACTATTGCATGATGATAGAGTGCATAGGATTCTTGTTTGACTGCCAGCAGTATGATGGCGATCATATACGTGGGAGCTGGAGTCTGTAAGCACATCCTTAAAGTGTCCCTAGTCGTGGGAGTTTCGAGACTGGGCATCGATACTCCAAAGTAGACTAGTGTATACAGTCGAGACCCCGACGAGGGGCGGTGGCCGGTCTCACAAGCCACTGGTGTCAGTTGGATCACCTAAGATGTATACAGGTGCTCATTGGGTTATGAGTACACCGGACAGGATTCGCCGGGAACATGCTAGTTGGTATTATACATATCGTCAGATAGCAGTTCCCTGGTGACATGTGTACAGGTTAGTTTGTCGACCTTAGATCGTCATTTGTCTTGTGTGAGTTCCCACTGTGCTTTGATTTCTACCCTACCACGGCTCAAAGGAGTCGTGCAAACAGGTATTTTTTGGGTACAGTCCCGAGCCACATGGAGGCAGTGAGCGGATCGTCGGGGATTCGTCTCTCCCGGTATTGGGGGTTGATGTCGCACAGTGCACGGGTGGCCATCACTAGAAATCCTCGGCCGAGGTAGTGGAGAATTACTGATTTGGATCAGTAGTTTCTCAGGTGGTGATGGGCTTCATACCGACACGATTTGTCGCGTTATTAGGGGTCTGACTTTATCCACCCCCTAGACTCGATATGCGATACTCTTTAGACGAACGGACCGGACTGTACGGATATTGTCACTGTTAGGCTCAGTAGGGTTTATGGATGAGTTCGCTCGTCAGCTTCCCTTCCAATCAATACATAGGCAACCGTTACGTACAGCTCGTACCTCTGACGTGCTAGAGGTTATACCCAGTGCCGGTGTGTTGATGAGTCATTAGAGTCCCCCACAGACCGTTTCCCAAGTTCGGGCGAAACGTTGTAGAGGCCGTATGGTTTTATGGCAGGGTTCGGAAAATGCACGTGCGTTTACGCACGTGTTATTTTTCTGGCAGATAATACTGGTAGGCTTTGGTTTAAACCGGATCCAAATATTATACTGTGTAGATATAATATCTTTGTCTCAGTTGCATTTGTATTCGGTCGTAATACAAATGCGGGTATGTTTATACTGATATGGGGTTATCCTGAAATTCGTTTCAGGATCGCTTTTGGAAGTTGCCAGTTTCCAGTTTTCTATCAGCCGTATTAAACATTCGGTTTAATACGGATTTATCTTTTCTTGATGTGTGTGGAAGGTTCTAGAAGAATCTAGATGGTGACTAGGGTAGTGAGTCATTAGTGCATTGATTATTGCATTAATGGTTTTGGTGACTAGGTTGATGATTCATTCTTGCATTAAATGTGTTTATACAAGGTGTCATTTGTGAGTCATTCTTTCTTTAATGAAGTGATAAGTATGATAGCTTATGGTCACCCTCCCTTGTTCCTACACTCACCCCTTCCTCTCTATATCATGGCCGGCCCTTCATGGGAAATGATAGAGGTTGCTTGTAAAAAGATTATGAAAGTTTTAGACTCATGGAAATTTGATAGATACTCATTTCTCATTTTCACCCGATCCAAAAGGTAACTTCAATAACCGTTCGTCCATAGTTTTGGACGTAACGAGACAAAGTGTTCTACTCATTCTCTACATCAATCTTGGTCATCTCTTTTAGCAAACTTGATGATCGAGTTGCCTCGGTTCAGAGGCTGGAGCCCGTTTAAAGATCCGTCGACGTGGTGCCACCTGGACGAGAAGACTGGAGATTCAGGAGATCGGAGCAGCCGCAACAAAGCGTGGGATGATGGTTGAAGACCGAAGGACTCGGATCGTTCGGTATAACATATTCTACCCACTTTGTAGTTTGTTAGTTTAGCTTTAATTGCAGATCCGGGTTATAGTACGCGATAGAGCCAGTTGTAAAAGTTTTTGTTCCGCATTTGGCGTCTGTTAGACGGCCAGGGCGCTACCGTGGACTTACAGTGGTTTCATAGTCTCACCATTAAGCTTTACTAACTTATGCTAACGCGTTTAAAACATCGATCGAACGAAATTTCGAAAACTGCAATTTTCTGGGTTAAAGTTTCTCTCGATTTTTAAAAGGGTTTAAAAATTATTTTGCATATCACAGAAAAGAGACCAGGCTTTTTTAAGAATTTTGGTGAAATTTGGTCAACTGAAGCTCCCAAAGCGCCGCGGAACCGCCGCGCAAACCCTAGTTTGGCCGCGGTTCCACCGCCGTTTCGGAGCTACAGTAAACCATTTTTCTACAGTAGGTTCTTCTTATAAAATTGTGGTTTTTGGAATATTTCTTTTGGGCCCATATTTTGTTACTGTACAGCAGATGTATGTGCGGCCCACTTTGGGATATTTTGTCGATCGAAATTTTAAACTTGTTAGTATACAGTACTTACTTTATATCTCCGACCGGCAATGTCATTTGAGCGGTAAACCGCGTCTAATAGCTATAGTTCTTTTAGACGGGTTTGCGAACGTGACATTCGCGTTGATGTTCTGTGTTGTGCTGTAATGTTGCAGATATGTCGTGGTGGATAGCAGTGTGCAATGGTAGTGCTGTTTGGATTTATTTGTACATTTGATATTGCGGGACGAGCGTCCAACATTTGGACTGCCGTCACTGCCTGTTTGTATAATATTCTTTTTGGGGCACGACCGGGTAGCGGTCGATGTACCCGTTGTACATATTTTTATTTCTGTACTAGGTTTACCCCGCGACGGAGTGCACGGATAGCCGGGTTCTGGAGGGCAACGGGTCCGTATCTCATGGCTTTAAGAGGCAGAGGGGCTTCACTCTAGAATTGGCAGACTATTCGCCGCACTCGTAGGGGGTACAGGTAGACCAAAGGAGGGGTTCTTAAGGTACCAGATTCCGTGAAGTGCTGGGTGGTCCATTCACTTTGCTGTAGGGGGCTGCCTCGCTTCAGGTTTTGGCGGGTAACTTGCCGCACCCATAGGGGTCTAGGTTTCATTGAACAGGCTATCTACACTACCATGGGAACGTCGGGTTTCAGTAGCAGCTCTGTGAAACCCGGGGATCCCAGATTATCTGTATTGTTCTGTGATGCTTATTACTTTTCTGTAATGTTGCATATTATCACGCCTGGAGCGATTATTGTATATTGGTATATATACTATTAGATGTTGTATATGTTTTACACCCGCGCTAGTCCAGCCCCCGCTCTGTCGTTAGTTAAGTAACCTAACGGGTGATGACGGGATCCAGTGACGAATGCGGATGGCATATACGTATATTTTATTTTCGTTGTTTTCTGGTGTGATTGATTGATAGGACTGCATTGATTCTTATCAATGCAAGGATAAAACAAACCTATATTTGATGTTGTTGGAACAAATTTTAAAATGTGTTATTACAAAGATATTTCCTTTTGTTTTGCATAGCGGTATTCAGTTGGAATATCCTGCACCTCATTTGACGAGGCAAGGGCCGAGATCCCTTCACCGGGAGTGCCCCCTTGGGCAGAAGTTTACGTCAGGGTAATAACTTTAATATAGTCGATTACAAGTTGCTTTGCATCGAGGTATTCAGTTAGAATATCCTGCACCTCATTCCGCGAGGAAAGTGCCGAGATCCCTTCACCGGGAGTGACCCCTTTAGCAAAAGGTTTTCGCCACTATATTTTTATAAAAAGCTATCAGGTTCCTTCAACAAGATCAAGTTCATTACGTTAAAGGTTTTTCACCAAAAACCAGCCGTAGCCCTCCGTCATTTCTTATGGATGGTCAGTAGTATTCAAGCTATGTATACTTGGCCCTTAGTCAAGACATAGTGATTGGTAGCTGCTGGGGTGTTCACATGTTGCATAGATAGATGCGTTTGTTTGGGACAGTCGTATTACTATACTTGGCCCTTAGTCAAGAGTATGTATGGGTGGGTTCAAATTGACCTGGATAATGATGGATAGAACTTGACATATGACTTATGAGATATTTGGCCCTTAGTCAAGGTCATAAGAGCATGGGGAAAAAATCATATCGGGAGTTTCAAACATGCAGCAAACTTGCCACGCATGCGCATACCTTCTGGAGTGTGATAACTTGAGTGGCTTCCATCAAGTTATCATGCGATGATAGTTGGATCCCGATTCTCACTGATGAGTTGGTTTACTCTTCGGGTGATCCCGACTAATTCTTCTTTCAGGTTTGGAGGAGAATTTGAGATTACAGTGGGAGGTTTCCTGATTAGATAAAGTGATAACCATTCTGATCTAGGTTAGAGTGCACGCAGAATGTTTCTTTTTTCTCTCTCTCTTAGGCAGCGACCTTTGACCGACCCTAGACTATGACTCAGTGACCAAGTTGACCGAACCTTCTTAAAATACTGGCTTTTGGAATGTCTATAGTTGCATAAGTCATTGCCGCTCCTTCTTTTACCCTTTGCATTTCTCAGAACACCACGTATTACTACGGACATCCACTTTCATTGGATAGATCCATCGTATGGTTATATACGAACTCGGAGGGACTTCTTCGAGGATGGATCCAGGTTCAGGAGAAATAGAATTGGTTTATTCAGTTGTCTTTTATTATCACCTTCTCTCTGGTTGCGAGGGCTCCTTAGTTTAGGAGAGTACACCTATTACGCTTATTGGATAGTCTTATTCCAAACCATAGGCTGGTGCCGAAAGGTAGGGAATGAAGAAAACCAATTAGCTAAGTAGGGTGTACAGAAGGTAATAACTAAAGACAAAATAAAGGGATTAGAAAGAGAGCAAAGTAAATTGCGACTGCTATCATTCACGACCAAAACACGTACTTCATCGCCACTCCAATTTCACCTTTGCTTTTTCCCCAGTTCGGGAGAAATAGAATAAGGTATTATTCAGTTGTCTTTTATCATCACCTTCTCTCAAGTTGCGAGTACTCCTAAGATTAGGAGAGTACACCCATTATGCTTACTGGATAGTCTTCTTCTAAAGCATAGGCTGGTGCCGAACGGTTGGGAAGGAAGAAAACCATTTAGCCTCACGAAAGTGTAAAGAAGGTAACGACTAAAGGCAAATAAAGGGATTTGGAGAGATGGCAAAAAAATATACGGTTATGAATTGGATTATGGAAGAGGCATTACTATGAATACCAGGATACCCCTACGAAACATTTTTCATGTTTCAATGCATTGTTAAAGGAAAACTGATTTCCCGATTAGATACTTACTCCAGGGTATGTATTTACCAGGTTTCATTCTCATATCTGTATGGTTTTACAGATGATGAGTGGGAGTAGGTTATTGGGAATAAGGTGATCATCCTCATTATATCGGAATTCATTGTAATTGGTGATATTTGAGGAAGTCGTCTGGGTTTTTGCCGGACGGCATGTATTTGGTTTTGAGCATCCGTTGTTGTGAACCAATTTCAAAATGATATATCTGTACATTTATTTTTATAATGTGAGATATATCTTTTTGAAATTATGCCCGTGACATTTACCTATATCAGTTGACGATTGGGTAAGGAGTATTGAACAACGGAGAAGTTCTTAACCATAAGTACAGTTTTCAACCTACGATGCATAGGTTTTGAGTTATTCAACTCAGCGGACTTATACAGAGTATTGTATGTTGTCCAGTGTCCGTCAGGACAAAGGGGTTGGTTCTCGTACTCTGTTCTGTTTACTTGTAATTTCTCTAGTTATTGGACAAGTGTTTCGTTGAAATACAATGTCCAAGTTTTGAGAAGTTGTGGGTATAAGAATAAAGTAGAGAACCAGGTATCGCAAGTATCGGGATTGTTCAAAGAGATCAAAGATGTAGATTCTTGTGATTGGTATTCAGTTGATAGTAATGGTTTTGAGAAACTCGTTTCTCTTTCAGGTTACTCATAATTGGATGGATTCCGAAGTTGAGTAATCCTGAGTAGCCACTTTCTATTAAGTTGATATGCACTGGAGACAGCTGCATGATTTGAATCTGATTCCAATTAAATTAGTGCCTCTATTTCTATATTGTATATAGAATGGTTCATATCTTAACGATTTTAAGATACGGGGAGTTGTCCAGCTTATGCTTAAAACCAGACACTAGATAGATCAAGGCACGATTCTGTAATAGCAGTTTGTGGGTTGACCTTGGCTTTGACGAGGGTTAACTTTCTACCATCTGGAAGATCAATAGTGATATTGTTCTTGACTCGCCATAGTTTTAGTAAAATGGATTTTTTCAGAAAACAGTAGTGGGAGTATGGTAGAACTGGAAGTGATTCCAGAACCGCAAACGATTACTGAAAATTTAATAGGACCTATATATTCAATCAGGTTTGACATTCCAATAGCCACTCCGCAGATATGGTAGGTAACCTTAGTCACCCGAGAGGTGCTCTGGTAGCCTCAAGGACGGTGACAGGGAGGTTCTTGTTTACCCAGACTTGACACTACTGTTGTTCCAGACTATGAGACCCGGCAGGAGGATAAGTATAGCGTCGTTCTGAACTGGCTTGAGAAGTGCGCGTGTATATTATTCTGCCAGAGGGTTGTTGTGGTCAGTGGGAGCAGCGGAAGCATAGTAGGCAAGTTGCTTATGTCTATTTATAGGCTTGAGCAGATATAACGGAGATAAGATCATCTATTTTTGATGTGAAAGTCATGGGTTTGACTTCATCAGAATAGGGGATGGATCTGGTGAGAAGGTAGTAGGGTGTGATGTCCTGGTATTTGGATGACATACACAGAGTAGGAAGTAAAATTCCTATACTACGATCTGTTGTACTGTGGTCGTCATAGTTGTTTCTCCACAAGGACATGAATATAATATCAGACATTCTGGTTACTAGATCTATGGTATTAGATCAAGATTTCGGGAGTTTCCCAATGTGGGTATTTTGACAGTATTCTAATGGTTTTTAGAATAGATGACTCCTGGCATGGTGGTGTACCTACAGGTGATGGAGTCACCCTCTCTAAAGGTGTCTTACAAACTAAAGGGGAGAGGGACGTGCATGATTGGCAGAACACTTGCTTAGGCAATTGAGTCAATCGTGAAATGTCAAGTACTACACCAGATATTGATTTTGCACTAGATGCAATAGGTTTATATTAATCCAATCCTGAAGAAACATAAGGATGCAGTTTTAAAACATAAGTGCATGTTCTAAGGATTTGATGACGGCAGCCTCCTTCGGGAGACAGTTATCATTCCAGGCTTCAATTGTGACATGGATGACAGAGTGATTGTCAGAGTTATAGTTTTTCTTCTGACGAAGGAGAGTATTATGGACAGGTGGTCCAAGCGGATACTGTGGGAGGCATGGTACAGGATACTGATTAGGTTCAGTTGAAGATACAGTCTAAGAAGTTTGGATTTGAAGTTCATTTATGAACTAGGTCCCATCAGATATCCAGACATATTCTAAGACAGGTATTACTCGATTCGGGAGATGGCTTTCTCCGCGAACTTGAGATTAAGAGAGACATAGAAAGAAACATCAAGACGGATCCACTCACTAAGGCTATGAGTATGCGACATCGCAATAATAGCCTTAAGTGCAAATGGGAGATTGTTGGATATAGTGCCCTCAAAGTCAATTATTGGATCGCAGGTACGTGATTGTAATGATTGAGGCAGGACCTATACCAATATGACAGTCTTGCTCGAGATGATAGTATGCTCTCTGGTTTGTCTTTATCATCGTATATATACTTTAGTTCACTATTGCATGATGATAGAGCCCATAGGATTCTTGCTTGACTGCCAGCAGTATGATGGCGATCATATACGTGGAAGCTGGAGTCTGTAAGCACATCCTTAAAGTGTCCCTATTCGTGGGAGTTTCGAGACTGGGCATCGATACTCCAGAGTAGACTAGTGTATACAGTCGAGACCCCAACGAGGGGCGGTGGCCGGTCTCACAAGCTACTGGTGTCAGTTGGATCACCTAAGATGTATACAGGTGCTCATTGGGTTATGAGTACACCGGACAGGACTCGCCGGGAACATGCTAGTTGGTATTATACATATCGTCAGATAGAAGTTCCCTGGTGACATGTGTACAGGTTAGTTTGTCGACCTGAGATCGTCATTTTTCTCGTGTGAGTTCCCACTGTGCTTTGATTTCTACCCTACCACGGCTCAAAGGAGTCGTGCAAACATGTATTTTTTGGGTAAAGTCCCGAGCCAAATGGAGGCAGTGAGCGGATCGTCGGGGATTCGTCTCTCCCGGTATTGGGGGTTGATGTCGTACAGTGCACGGGTGGCCATCACTAGAAATCCTCGGCCGAGGTAGAGGAGAATTACTGATTTGGATCAGTAGTTTCTCAAGTGGTGATGGGCTTCATACTGACACGATTTATCGCGTTATTAGGGGTCTGACTTTATCCACCCCCTAGACTCGATATGCGATACTCTTTAGACAAACGGACCGGACTGTACGGATATTGTCACTGTTAGGCTCAGTAGGGTTTATGGATGAGTTCGATCGTCAGCTTCCCTTCCAATCAATACATAGGCAACCGTTACGTACAGCTCGTACCTTTGACGTGCTAAAGGTTATACCCAGTGCCAGTGTGTTGATGAGTCATTAGAGTCCCCCACAGACCGTTTCCCAAGTTCGGGCGAAACGTTGTAGAGGCCGTATGGTTTTATGGCAGGGTTCAGAAAATGCACGTGCGTTTACGCACGTGTCATTTTTCGGGCAGATAATACTGGTAGGCTTTGGTTTAAGCCGGATCCGAGTATTATACTGTTTAGATGTAATATCTTTGTCTCAGTTGCATTTTTATTCGGTCGTAATATAAATGCGGGTATGTTTATACTGATACGGGGTTATCCTGAAATTCGTTTCAGGATCGCTTTTGGAAGTTGCCAGTTTCCAGTTTTCTATCAGCCGTATTAAACATTCGGTTTAATACGGATTTATCTTTTCTTGATGTGTGTGGAAGGTTCTAGAAGATTCTAGTTGGTTACTAGGGTAGTGAGTCATTAGTGCATTGATTATTGCATTAATGGTTTTGGTGACTAGGTTGATGATTCATTCTTGCATTAAATGTGTTTATACAAGGTGTCATTTGTGAGTCATTCTTTCTTTAATGAAGTGATAAGTATGATAGCTTATGGTCACCCTCCCTTTTTCCTACACTCACCCCCTTCCTCTCTATATCATGGCCGGCCCTTCATGGGAAATGATAGAGGTTGCTTGTAAAAAGATTATGAAAGTTTTAGACTCATGCAAATTTGATAGATACTCATTTCTCATTTTCACCCGATCTAAAAGGCAACTTCATTAACCGTCCGTCCATAGCTTTGGACGTAACGAGACAAAGTGTTCTACTCATTCTCTACATCAATCTTGGTCATCTCTTTTAGCAAACTTGATGATCGAGGTGCCTCGGTTCAGAGGCGGCACCCTTTTAAAGATCCATCGACGTGGTGCCACCTGGAAGACTGGAGATTCAGGAGATCGGAGCAGCCGCAACAAAGCGTGGGATGATGGTTGAAGACCGAAGGACTCGTATCGTTCGGTATAACATATTCTACACACTTTGTAGTTTATTAGTTTTGCTTTAATAGCAGATCCGGGTTATAGTACGCGATAGCGCCAGTTGTAAAAGTTTTTGTTCCGCATTTGGCGTCTGTTAGACGGCCGGGGTGCTACCGTGGACTTACATGAACGGTATCCTCCGGATATCTGACGCGCCAAGTAAAATCACCGGTAGGCAGTCTGCCCCTGCCAGGCTCATCATCCTCCATGAAATCACTCTCGCCCCCGGGGTACCATACCGGGTCCACCATATACCCAAGACGGTTCATACATCTCGTCGAATCAGGTCTCGAAATCCATCTCATAACCGAGAAAACATCATGGTGGATAACTCATATATCATGAGAAAACCGTACTTTTGATTTTAAAAAGAGAGAGAGAAATTTATAAATATTCTTGCGGTTTTCCCCCAAATCCAGGAAATCTCATGAAAATTTGAAATCCAATCATCATTAGCAAGTAAACAGTGAATATCGGCATAAAACTCTATAATACTACATAACAGTGAATAATAATATGCATGAAGTAGCAAGTAATAACTGCAATGTCTAAACTAGCATATAAAGACGAGTACTCTAATACCATTTCGAACTATCAGTTAACAAGCTATGTCAATGAGTAATATTCTCTAAAGTGTACATGACATGGCAATTACCGATGATGATGTGTGTGAGCCGACAAGTAAGTATATGTGGAACATACGTATCATCGGTAATGGTGCTGGTGTCCTGACAGCATGATCTCAATAATGGCATATGAAAACACAATATAAACATGCGATGCGATGCGAACAACAATAATATGCGGGAGCTGAATAATAAACACAATGATAACTAATCTGCATTTATATAAATATGAGTCAAGCAGTTTTGCCATTTGAAATAACACGAATCGTGGTGTTTTGAAAATAAGGGCTACGGTGTTTTTAAGAAAAGATACGACATTTGAAATATCCGTAGAATCCATTGGCCTGTCTTTAAAATACTCACGATTCGTTAGTTTTGAAATAGGTATGACTCGAGTCTAATCTATCATTTGCAAGTAAACTACCGGACTAAACTAAACAGGCTGATCGAAAGGTAAGGAAACCGCCTAACATCTGAGTCGATACAAACACACACACACACACACACACACACAGATATATATATATATAATAGTCGGTGATCCCGCCTCAATAGTATCCCATACGATACAATATCTATAATATGACATCTTCAAGTCAAGAGTGCTAATCTATCATCAATATCTATAGCTCATACGTTAAATCCGTCGTACGGCCTCGCAAATCTGGGTACGGGTCAAATATCATATTTATCTCATTATTCAACTGGTATCGTCTTTATCATATATCATGATCTGGGGTACTGATCTACGTCTAGTATAATACTGATACCATATATGTATGTATGCGTGTGTAAAAAACACCACGTCGAAAGGACCCGCTAAAACATCATGTCGTATCTCAAATACGTACCATGTCACATCACCGATCTCACGGCCTCAAGCCCAATCTCATCGACTCATCTCCAGTCCCAAGCACTATCCTCATAATCCATGTATATGTATACGTATATATATATATATATATATATATACATACATACATAGTCCCATACCCATGTGTATATATATAAATACATATCCCCATATACGCACATGTAAATAAATGTATGCATGTGTGTGGGTGTAAACCTAATCTAGGGTTCGGGACTAAGAAGCTATGCTAATTTACTTCTAATACCTTAAACTAACCATGAACACATAATCATATCTTGATAAACATCCACGTATCAAGAATCATATATATAAACATATATATATCATAGCTATACTACTCACCTTGACTTTCGCTTGCCGATGCCGATGTCGCCACGTGCTTGCTTGTCGTCTCGAAGTCTTCGTGAGGGTGGCTACATATAATAACGTATCGTATCGCATTAAAATCCAAATCGAAACCAAAACGACACGCGGAACTCACATAGGTCAAAACCTATGGTTTGCCCTCGCAACTTAACCAAATAATACTCGATTTCGACGTACAACGTCATGTGATCGAGATAAAACACAATACTAGAAATCCAGAATTCAAAATACGAGAAACGAAACCCCGAATCAAAACAGCAACTCCTGAAAATGGTCCCAGATTTTACCCTAAGTCAAATTAGCCAATTTTGCACACATGGAAGGTCTAGTCTACAGAACAAACACGAACCAGAATGGACCAGGTCTGGCCGCAATTTACGGCCAGAGGGGATTTATTTGCGGCCATGGGGTGGAGTCAGGGGCTGGGGTCTTGGGTGATGCTTCATAGGTGCCTGCTGGTATCTCTGTATATGCTAAATAATTTTCCAGGTCCCCTAATGTTAGCAGATTTCATTTTCCCTACACAAATTCCACAATTTCCGTATCTGCAGAATTCAAAGTTCGCAACTTAGGGTTTGTCTAAGGTTTTAGTCCAATATAACATCACTACAGGGGTTGTATGATCTCCACTAACCTCAATTACACTACCTCAAATCAAGTTTCCCCCAAACCCTAACTTGGAATTTCCTATCCCCACAAAAGATCACTAAAACACTTCAAATCAAACATGGAAGCTAAAGAGAATGAAATACAATGAAAATGGTATAGAAATTACCTCATTTGGCAACTCAAGAAATTTCTTGAGTTGCCCCAAGTGTCCAAAATCAAAACTTGCTTGGTCCAAAGTGTTTGCCATGAGCTTGTGCATGCTTTTAAAGAAGTGGAGATGGAGTTTTGGAGTGTTTTTGTAACCCTTCGAAAATAGTTTAGGCATTTTTTCGGTAATCGGCTAATTTTTCGGCTTTTTCCGTAAAAAGTCAAAATAGGTATTTTTCATTGTAGACCTAATTATACAAAATTTAGATAAGATATTACTATAATTTTGTCACTAAAATGTCACTTATAATTATCTAGTTAAATAAAAAAAAATTCGTAATTAATTATTTTTTTATTATTTTAAGCCTTTTTAAATACATTAAATTAGTGATAAATACAAATTTAATTAGGTAAATTTCATAATTAGGAGTCTTTATAAACTAAAATATGGTGTTAATAAAATTATATCGTGACTTGCAAACTTTTGGTTTTAGGGTTGGAAATTTAATGGAAAAATGGTGTAAAATGAGGTTTTTTTTGTAAATTGTTGACATGAAAGCATTAAATGACAACATGGGGTGTTTATTGACCTAGAAATTTCTCCAAATTTCCCCACACCCTCCTCCTTTTCCTGCTGGTCGAATATCAGCAGCTCCCCCTTCATTTCTCACTTCATTTTTGCTTCATTTTGCTATCAAAATTCAATGAAAATTCACAAATTTCCATCTCCATTCAAAGCTAAACCCTAATCCACTCTCTCCTCACCCAAATTAGTTCAAAAACTTGATGAAAGGAGGCTTTCTTGGTGACTTGATCATGCTAGGTTTCCACTTGTGAGGTAAAATCCTAAACTAGTTGCTAACTTGTAGTTTATATATGCTAGAATTTAATTTTGAAGTATTAATTTAGTTGTAAATTCTTGTTCATGAAAATCAAGAAGGGTTTTTGATGTTGAACTAGGGTTTGAAGCATGGTGGTTAGAGTTATGTTAGGGCTTTGGTTACCTAATTGATTAGAGTGGTTAATTGTGTAATGATTAGCTCGCTAAATCGATAAATGTCGATGTTTGCATCGAATCGGTACTGAATTTGCTTACTAGATTTTTACAAAAATTAGAATGCGATCAAATTGCGTTATGTTAGCGATATAATTAGCTTCGTATAGGATTATTAGAGTGCGCGAACACGGGGTTTCGTCTAGTCGGGTAGTAATTTTGTCGATTTCCCCGAAATGACGATTCTAGTTAAGGGTTAGCGATTTTCGTGCGTTTTCCCACGCACCGAGTGCATGCTATGTTTAATTCGAGAGCACCGATAATTGTATATTGTGACTTGCATCGTTTTAGGTTTTGTAATCTTATGCTTGGTGTTGTGCAAATATAGGATCGGTCGGGGAAACGTCGGACACGGCGCGTAAAGGCAAGGCGGTGGTCGGATCGGATTAGCGGGGATTTCAGGTGAGTAGATGTATTCATCTATGGGGGAATCGTTTGGATGGCGCGATGCGCCCCCTAGTTAGGATTTCCTTATCTCTTATAAGATTCATGTTGTTAGTTAGCTTACCCCTTCATTGACATTGCATACCCTTATAGTTAATAGTATGCTAGATTGCATGGATATTCATATGCATATATGCGATAACACTTCGTAGGACACGAACACCATTACCATTGGCATCTGTTGCACGCGCACTATTCATGTGACACACACGCCTTTGGTAATTGCCATGCCACGTGCACTAGAAAACCTGTTTAACTTAATATCGCCATTTGCATTCATACATGATATATGAAATTGCATAGCATACATATACCTCGCATCATCATCATATTTATATAGATTTCTAGCAAAATTCACCTCGTATGCATTGATATCATAGACATTTATCATATATAACATGTGGACATTATGATTTTCTTGAGGATTTCAGTATTGCTGCGATTTCTGGATTTTTGGGGAAAACCGCAAGAATTTAACAAAACCTTATATTTATCATTTTCAAAACAAAGTTGCGGTTTTCTCGTGATGTATGTGTCGTCCACCATGAGTTTTCATATTTTCTGTTGGATTTCGAGACCCGATTCGAGGAGTGGATGAACCGTTTCGGGTACATGGTGGGCCCGGTATGGTACCCCGGGGCAAGAAGATCGAGTTGTAGACGATGAGCCTGGCAGGGGAAGACTACCTACCGGTGACGTCTGGCGCTGCGGATATCCGGAGGATACCAACCGTTGTCGTGAGATTTGATGACATGGGCCGATCCGGACTGACGAAGCCCGATATTTGAGACATTGATACAGTGAGACATTGAGACAGATGGGATTTCATATTTGGTGTCGATGCTTGACACGGTTTTCAGATGATTTCTTGATGTTATTTAGCTATTATACAGATATCCTTTTTCTAAAAGATTAGAATGCAGAACTCTTAACATTTAAAACACTTAAAGACTTAATAATGACATTGCATACCTGTCCATGCATACTAGAGATATTATATCACATATGGACATGCATGTTGTGGTGCATTGCGTGCATTCTTACGATTGCCTTAATAGATGTTATATTCTACTCACGAGCTGGCAACTCACCCCCGTTGTGCCACAGTGTCTTGCAGGTCGGACTCATCAGTCTCGTAGCAGCGGCTATCTTATCATTAGCTCCTTTTGCTCAGACTCGCGACATCGCCCGTAGGTGGGTTGCGAGCATACTTTATTTCTTTTTTTGCTTTACCATTGTATCTAGTATTCTCCATCTACCACTTTATATTGTATATGCGACCTAGTGATGAGACTGAGAGTTGTATTTATGTGGTTTCTTTTGGGTCGAGCTCACTTGAGCCGGCGTTGTGTTTTCTGATATTTTACGTTTCTTTATGCTCTTTTCTTGATATTACTATTATATTGCATGTGGTTGTGATCCGCCTTGGGCGAAGAGCTAGCTCCCGCTTGGGGATGCCATTTTATGATTACAGGTTTATTATCTTGTTGTACCCATTTTGGGGGATAGAAAATACAGGGGAGACTCTGCCGAAATTTTCTGAAATTTTATGATGTTTTGAAAAAGGGATTCTTTGCAACTTAATTGATTTGAAAATCGTCTTCATTAAAGGTTTTCCTTCACTCTCTTTTGATTTTGGTTTAGATTTTTTTGGGCTTTGGCTGACTTAGGTTACGTTACGCCTTTAGACGTCTCGTAATCTAAGTGCCAGTCACGTTCCGTACCTTCGGGCCGTGACAAAGTTGGTATCAGAGCGTAGGTTTTACCTTTCTGAGTGTAGGACGACCTTGGTAGATGGAGTAGGTGACTTAAGCAGAGTAGCGTAGCGT
This sequence comes from Agapanthus africanus, assembly GCA_030015575.1. Taxonomy (NCBI): domain Eukaryota; kingdom Viridiplantae; phylum Streptophyta; class Magnoliopsida; order Asparagales; family Amaryllidaceae; genus Agapanthus; species Agapanthus africanus. The sequence goes on along the minus strand of CM057342.1, from coordinate 505,410,080 downwards.
GGGTATGATTCGCGGCATACTTACGATACGGTACTCCGCCTAAGTGACCTTAGGACATAATTGCTTGTATTTCCTTTCTCGATTCCTTGCATTCCTTGATTCAATTGCAATGATCTTATCAGTCCTGTTTCTTATTCCAGCTTCGATGCCGCCAAAGACTACAAGAGCTCAGCGGGCTGCCGCTAGGGATGAGATTCGAGAGGGCTCGTCTAAGGCGAGGATCGAGCGGGAGGATACGCCTACCCCTCAGGGTCATACTGATCCGCCTTATCCTGACCGTATTGCCAGATTAAAGGCCGGCATGCAAGAGTTGCGGCAGATGATGGGATCTTTAGTTGAGTCCAGCCGGGCACAGATATCCGAGGACGTTCCTTCCACCGCACAGACCACGATCGTACCTGCTGCACAGATGGTCACTCCTACTGCTACTACGGAGACTATCCCTGTTTGACTACAGGAGTTCATGAGATTGAGACCTCCAGCTTTTACCGGTACAGATGCGACAGAGGACCCACATGCATTTCTTGACAGGATGGCTCGGATTTACCGTTCGTTGAGGTGTTCTGATGATAGATTGGTGGAGTTTGCGAGTTTTCGTCTGGAGGGTCTTGCCCAGACATGGTACGACTCAGTAGAGAGAGGCCGAGCTGCAGGTCTACCTTCTATGACCTGGGATGTGTTTACAGCTGCATTTCTTGCCCGTTTTCTTCCGGAGAGTGTCCGAAATGCTCGAGCCCGTAGTTTTGAGTCTTTGCGCAAGACTCCTGGGATGACAGTGTCGGAGTATGATATACAGTTTACCCAGTTGTCTCGATATGCTCCGTACCTAGTCGACACGGAAGAGAAGAGAATAAAGAGGTTGGTACGAGGGCTTGATACACAGCTATTCCTTGCCATCGGCACCCAGCACTTTGATACATACGCTGCCGCGATGGATGCAGCCTTACTTTTGGAGGAGCGTATTTCTGAGACTCCGGTCGTTTCTGGGCCGAAGAGGATCCGTACTGATACGCTAGCTCAGCGGCAGATGGGCAGACACCGCGATAGATTATTTCCGGGAGATGGTGGAGGCAGAGGATTGAGACGAGGTCAGTTATTTGGTTCATATCCACAGACCCAGCAGTCGTCTCCAGGATGTTTTCGGTGTGGGAGTCAGTACCACCGTGTCAGAGACTGTACCATGGGACGTCCGGGCACTGCGACAGTCCCGCATATGACTTTACCACCCTCACCACCTTATCAGAGAGCTTTACTTCCTACTCCTGATGATGCTTCACGCCAGCCAGATGCTTCTAGAGGTCGTGGGCGTGGCGGTCCAGTTCTGAGAGGACGAGGCGACAGAGGCAGAGGCCGAGACCGAGGTAGAGGCAGAGGACAGCCAACTATTAGTGGTGGACAGGCCCGAGTGTTCGCGTTGACTCCTCAGGATGCACAAGCATCCAATGCCGTCGTGACAGGTACTCTGCCAGTATGTTCTTTTGATGCACGGGTATTATTTGATCCGGGCTCCACACATTCTTATGTATCCACGTACTTTGCACCGAGGTTGGGCCGAGAGTCTTCTCCGTTAGATCAGCCGCTTGTCGTTATTACCCCGGTAGGCGAGTCTTTTGTTGCCCGTTTTGTGTACCGATCTTGTTCCTTTCGTATCGGGGAGAGAGATTCTTCAGTTGATTTGATTCTCCTCGATATGCTAGACTTTGACGTTCTTCTTGGTATGGACTGGCTAGCCACCTGTTATACATCCGTGGACTGCCGTGAAAAAGCAGTCAGATTCAGTTTTCCTAGTGAGCCGGTTCTTATTATTCAAGGAGATCGTAGCGATACCCTTCCCGGCTTGATTTCTTCTCTTCGCGCTGGTCAGCTCTTAAGGAAAGGGTGTCAGGGATTCTTAGCTTATGTTTGTGATACTAGCTCCACAGAGGTTCCGTTGGACCAGGTCCCTGTTGTGAGAGAGTTTCCTGATGTATTCCCTGACAAGCTGCCTGGTCTGCCACCAGAGCGCGAGATTGAGTTCTGTATTGACTTGATCCCCGGCACGGGGCCTATCTCTATACCGCCTTATCGGATGGCCCCGGCGGAGCTGAGAGAGCTAAAGGATCAGTTACAGGACTTGCTGGACAAAGGGCTTATCCGACCGAGTGTGTCACCTTGGGGTGCTCCCGTCCTGTTTGTTAAGAAGAAGGACGGAAGTATGCGTTTATGCATTGATTATCGTCAGCTGAACCGGGTTACTGTGCGGAACAGATATCCCCTACCCCTCATTGATGACTTATTTGATCAGCTCCAGGGGGCAGGGTTCTTCTCGAAGGTTGATTTGCGATCAGGTTATCACCAGTTGCGAGTTCAGAAGGAGGATATTCCGAAGACCGCTTTCCGTACTCGATATGGTCACTATGAGTTCTTGGTGATGTCGTTCGGGGTCACCAATGCCCCGGCAGCATTTATGGATTTGATGAACCGCGTATTCAGGCCGTATCTCGATCAGTTCATCATTGTGTTCATTGATGACATCTTGGTTTATTCTCGGAGCCGGGAGGAACATGAGCAGCACTTACGTATCATATTGCAGACTTTGAGGGAGCATCAGCTGTTCGCCAAATTCTCCAAGTGCGCATTCTGGCTAGACACTGTCGATTTCTTGGGTCATGTGGTGACGAGAGATGGTATTTGTGTGGACCCGAAGAAGATCGAGGCAGTTCAGCGTTGGCCTAGACCAGTATCAGTTACAGAGGTTCGCAGCTTTCTAGGTCTGGCCGGCTATTATCGACGGTTTGTCCAGGATTTCTCCCGCATTGCTGCACCATTGACCGGGTTGACCAATAAGGGGGTTCCTTTTGATTGGACCCAGGCATGTGAGGATAGCTTCCAGCAGTTGAAGACTCGTCTGACTACTGCACCAGTGTTAGCATTGCCTTCAGGATCAGGCGGCTTCGTGGTATATTGTGATGCTTCTAGAGTGGGGCTGGGATGTGTGTTGATGCAGCACGACAGAGTTATCGCGTATGCTTCTCGGCAGCTGAGGAAACACGAACAGAACTACCCCACCCATGATTTAGAGATGGCTGCAGTGGTATTTGCACATAAGATCTGGAGACATTACCTATACGGTGAGTCGTGCCAGATATTCACTGACCACAAGAGTTTGAAGTATATCTTCCAGCAGCGAGACCTGAACCTGAGACAGCGCCGTTGGATGGAGTTGGTGAAGGATTATGACTGCGAGATTTTATACCATCCGGGCAAGGCGAATGTGGTGGCAGATGCTTTGAGTAGAAGGCCCGGAGGCAGCTTATCTTGTTTGAGCGCAGTGCAGATGCAGTCGACGGCGGATTGGCAGGTTTTATGTGACAGCAGAGTGCAGTTCGAGTTTACTCCTACGGGGGGACAGCTAGCCCATTTCAGAGCACGCCCACAGTTACTTGACCGTATCCGCGAGGCACAGTCCGGCGATGCCCGTATCTTAGAGATTATTGAGCAGATTCGACAGGGCAGAGTTTCTGAGTTCGTGATTGATGATCAGGGGATACTTCGATTTGGGACTCGACTGTGTGTGCCAGATTCAGAGGGACTGAGGCGTGATATTCTCGAGGAGGCACATAGATCAGTATACAGTGTGCATCCAGGTTCCACCAAGATGTACCGTGATTTGAGAAAGGTTTACTGGTGGGACGGGATGAAGAAGGATATTACAGACTTTGTGTCGAGATGCCTGACTTGTTAGCAAGTCAAGGCCGAGCACTAGAGGCCAGCCGGCGAGTTACAGCCTTTGCCCATCCCTGAGTGGAAGTGGGAGCAGGTATTTATGGACTTCGTTGTGGGTCTACCCAGGACCAGTCGAGGGTACGACTCTATTTGGGTGATTGTGGATCGACTGATGAAAGCGGCTCACTTTCTGCCAGTGAAGACCACTTTTGGATTTTCTCAGTACGCCCAGGTTTATATTGATGAGATAGTGCGACTGCATGGCGTTTCGACTTGCATCGTGTCCGACCGTGGCACCCAGTTTACCAGCCGATTGTGGCAGAAACTCCAGGTAGCTTTGGGCACCCGATTGAGTTTTAGCACAGCCTTTCATCCGCAGACTGACGGTCAGACGGAGCGTACTATTCAGACTCTTGAGGACATGCTCAGAGCTTGTGTTTTAGATTTCGGTGGTAGCTGGGATTGTCATTTGCCTTTGGTCGAGTTTTCCTACAATAATAGCTTCCAGGAGACGATTCAGATGGCACCTTTTGAGGCTTTATATGGGAGGAGATGTCGATCGCCTGTATGTTGGACAGAGCTTAGGGAGAGCAGTATTTTGGGGCCGCAGATCGTACAGGAGACGACCGAGAAGATACAGCTGATTCGGGACAGGATGAGAGCGGCACAGAGCAGGCAGAAATCATATGCTGACAGGCGCCGTCGCCGACTGGAGTTCGCTGTTGGCGATCATGTTTTCCTGAAGGTCTCTCCGATGAAGGGTGTGATGAGATTTGGGCGGAAAGGGAAAATGACTCCTAGATATGTTGGTCCTTTCGAGATCCTAGAGCGTGTTGGTCCAGTCGCTTATCGGTTAGCTCTTCCGCCCAGCTTCCCCGATGTTCACCCCGTATTCCATGTCTCGATGCTCCGCAAGTACCTTCATGATCCTTCCCAGGCGATTCAGCACCAGACGATCCAGCTAGAGCGTGATCTTTCTTTCACCGAGCAGCCGGTTGTCATTTTGGATCGGCAGGTGAAGAAATTGAGGTCGAAGGTTATACCGTCCGTCAAGGTCCTTTGGCGTGGCCCGAACAGCAAGGAGGTCACCTGGGAGACCGAGGTCGAGATGAGGAAGAGATATCCCCATCTTTTTGAAGGTACGCGTAGTTAAATTCTAAATTCGGGGACCGAATTTCTTTAAGGGGGGAAGATTGTAACCCTTCGAAAATCGTTTAGGCAGTTTTTCGGTAATCGGCTAATTTTTCGGCTTTTTCCGTAAAAAGTCAAAATAGGTATTTTTCATTGTAGACCTAATTATACAAAATTTAGATAAGATATTACTATAATTTTGTCACTAAAATGTCACTTATAATTATCTAGTTAAATAAAAAAAAAATCGTAATTAATTATTTTTTTTTATTATTTTAAGCCTTTTTAAATACATTAAATTAGTGATAAATACAAATTTAATTAGGTAAATTTCATAATTAGGAGTCTTTATAAACTAAAATATGGTGTTAATAAAATTATATCATGACTTGCAAACTTTTGGTTTTAGGGTTGGAAATTTAATGGAAAAATGGTGTAAAATGAGGTTTTTTTTGTAAATTGTTGACATGAAAGCATTAAATGACAACATGGGGTGTTTATTGACCTAGAAACTTCTCCAAATTTCCCCACACCCTCCTCCTCTTCCTGCTGGTCGAATTTCAGCAGCTCCCCCTTCATTTCTCACTTCATTTTTGCTTCATTTTGCTATCAAAATTCAATCAAAATTCACAAATTTCCATCTCCATTCAAAGCTAAACCCTAATCCACTCTCTCCTCACACAAATTAGTTCAAAAACTTGATGAAAGGAGGCTTTCTTGGTGACTTGATCATGCTAGGTTTCCACTTGTGAGGTAAAATCCTAAACTAGTTGCTAACTTGTAGTTTATATATGCTAGAATTTAATTTTGAAGTATTAATTTAGTTGTAAATTCTTGTTCATGAAAATCAAGAAGGGCTTTTGATGTTGAACTAGGGTTTGAAGCATGGTGGTTAGAGTTAAGTTAGGGCTTTGGTTACCTAATTGATTAGAGTGGTTAATTGTGTAATGATACGCTCGCTAAATCGATAAATTTCGATGTTTGCATCGAATCGGTATTGAATTTGCTTACTAGATTTTTACAAAAATTAGAATGCGATCAAATTGCGTTATGTTAGCGATATAATTAGCTTCGTATAGGATTATTAGAGTGCGCGAACGTGGGGTTTCGTCTAGTCGGGTAGTAGTTTTGTCGATTTCCCCGAAATGATGATTCTAGTTAAGGGTTAGCGATTTTCGTGCGTTTTCCCGCGCACCGAGTGCATGCTATGTTTAATTCGAGAGTGCCGATAATTGTATATTGTGACTTGCATCGTTTTAGGTTTTGTAATCTTATGCTTGGTGTTGTGCAAATATAGGATCGGTCGGGGAAACGTCGGACACGGCGCGTAAAGGCAAGGCGGTGGTCGGATCGGATTAGCGGGGATTTCAGGTGAGTAGATGTATTCATCTATGGGGGAATCGTCTGGATGGCGCGATGCGCCCCTTAGTTAGGATTTCCTTATCTCTTGTAAGATTCATGTTGTTAGTTAGCTTACCCTTTCATTGACATTGCATACCCTTATAGTTAATAGTATGCTAGATTGCATGGATATTCATATGCACATATGCGATAACACTTCGTAGGACACGAACACCATTACCATTGGCATCTGTTGCACGCGCACTATTCATGTGACACACACGCCTTTGGTAATTGCCATGCCACGTGCACTAGAAAACCTGTTTAACTTAATATCGCCATTTGCATTCATACATGATATATGAAATTGCATAGCATACATATACCTCGCATCATCATCATATTTATATAGATTTCTAGCAAAATTCACCTCGTATGCATTGATATCATAGACATTTATCATATATAACATGTGGGCATTATGATTTTCTTGAGGATTTCAGTATTGCTGCGATTTCTGGATTTTTGGGGAAAACCGCAAGAATTTAACAAAACCTTATATTTATCATTTTCAAAACAAAGTTGCGGTTTTCTCGTGATGTATGTGTCGTCCACCATGAATTTTCATGTTTTCTGTTGGATTTCGAGACCCGATTCGAGGAGTGGATGAACCGTTTCGGGTACATGGTGGGCCCGGTATGGTACCCCGGGGCAAGAAGATCGAGTTGTAGACGATGAGCCTGGCAGGGGAAGACTACCTACCGGTGATGTCTGGCGCGGCGGATATCCGGAGGATACCGACCGTTGTCGTGAGATTTGATGACATGGGCCGATCCGGACTGACGGAGCCCGATATTTGAGACATTGATACAGTGAGACATTGAGACAGACGGGATTTCATATTTGGTGTCGATGCTTGACACGGTTTTCAGATGATTTCTTGATGTTATTTAGCTATTATACAGATATCCTTTTTCTAAAAGATTAGAATGCAGAACTCTTAACATTTAAAACACTTAAAGACTTAATAATGACATTGCATACCTGTGCATGCATACTAGAGATATTATATCACATATGGACATGCATGTTGTGGTGCATTGCGTGCATTCTTACAATTGCCTTACTAGATGTTATATTCTACTCACGAGCTGGCAACTCACCCCCGTTGTGCCACAGTGTCTTGCAGGTCGGACTCATCAGTCTCGTAGCAGCGGCTATCTTATCATTAGCTCCTTTTGCTCAGACTCGCGACATCGCCCGTAGGTGGGTTGCGAGCACACTTTATTTCTTTTTTTGCTTTACCATTGTATCTAGTATTCTCCATCTACCATTTTATATTGTATATGCGACCTAGTGATGAGACTGAGAGATTGTATTTATGTGGTTTCTTTTGGGTCGAGCTCACTTGAGCCGGCGTTGTGTTTTCTGATATTTTACGTTTCTTTATGCTCTTTTCTTGATATTACTATTATATTGCATGTGGTTGTGATCCGCCTTGGGCGAAGAGCTAGCTCCCGCTTGGGGATGCCATTTTATGATTACAGGTTTATTATCTTGTTGTACCCATTTTGGGGGATAGAAAATACAGGGGAGACTCTGCCGAAATTTTCTGAAATTTTATGATGTTTTTAAAAAGGGATTCTTTGCAACTTAATTGATTTGAAAATCGTCTTCATTAAAGGTTTTCCTTCACTCTCTTTTGTTTTTGGTTTAGATTTTTCTGGGCTTTGGCAGACTTAGGTTACGTTACGCCTTTAGACGTCTCGTAATCTATGTGCCAGTCACGTTCCGTACCTTCGGGTCGTGACAGTTTTTGATGATGTTTTGGGGGTTGAAGTGGAGGAGGAAAAGGGGGTGCTGCCATGGTGAAGAGGGAGGAGAAAGATGAAGAGAATGAAGAGGGAAAGAGAATGGCTAAGTCAAAGGAGACCCCTCACCTCTCTCTCTCTCTCTCTCACCCATACCTTATTGTTTGATCAATTTCCTTTTTCTTTTGTTTTCTTTTTATCTTTTCCTTTTCTTTTCTTTTGTCATATAAAACCAAAACCATGCATGATACAAAGAGAAAGCATGAAAGCAAAAAAGTAACAAGTGCTAAAAATGACTTAGTGCATGTCATGTGCACAAAACACGCTTAATGCCCGATTAGCGATATTTAATCGCGATTGGCATTAAATTAGCGTCAAATAAATCATATACTTTCATAATTTGCATGAATCACATAAAGCACCCTCATTTCAGTAATTTCTAAAAAATTTCAATTTTTCCCCATTTATCGGTATTTAATTATACCACAATATTAAAATATTCATTATATTTAATATTTAATTATAAAAATTCCCAAAAATAATATTTTATTTTTCTGGAATGATACAAATATATTATTAAATGAATAAATCATTTTAATTTCCATTTATTTCACAATTATTGGTATATATTTATAGCCTTTTTCGAAAACCCTAATTTCGCAAATCGGGCAGTTTTCGAGAAATATATTATTTTAATATTAAATTCCAAAAATAATATTTTATATTTTCTGAAATGGTACAATCTTCCCCCGTAAAGAAATTCAGTCCCCGAATTTAAATTTAAACCCCCAAATTCTAAAACATTTCAATAATCAGATCAAATCAACGGGGCTCCGAAATCACGGAAGATATATAAAAACACTACAGCGCATCGCGTGCGCCTGAAAATGAGTATAAAACTCAAAATCGAACTCCGTCAAGCGTCACGCAAATCATCGGATTTGCACGCATATCCTCGGAGTCAATAGAGATGCAGATCTCGAAATCCGCTACTGAAATCCAATATAAACTAGTCAAATACTATAATACGTGTATAGTACGCATCTTTGAAAAATCTCCAAAAACTGAATGACACATGTGCGAAATCCTTTCTAAATCTCCGTGTGATGTGTAACTCACGGCATAAGTGATAGACGTCCTTTTGTAAATTAATAATATATTTCCATGTATGTTTTGCTAAGTATACATCCCGCCTTCTTTCAAAATATCCCAAAAGGTTTTCCTTTAAAAACGTTCGTGTCTCTTACGGACACGTAGGAAATAACGAGACTATAGCTCTTTTTCAACAACCTCGTGGTAAACTTTTAATGCATGCAAGTACTCAGGTACTGTCATCAGATCAGTCCTGTTTGGCCACTATATAACATAGTGCCCATCAGAAAAACAAAGTGCTCAAAAGAAAAATCAGCCTCAAAAGGCGTATCCGATAATCACGTGCGTCTTGTGCGCACGGAAATCAAATCCAAATACACATGCCACAATATGCACAAAAGAAAAACTCAATGCAACAGGTGTGCACGAAAGCATCTGTCCAGTGCAACTAGTGTGCCTGACAGCCAAAACCAGGTGCATCTGATATGTATGAAGAATCTCGATGGAGTGCATCTGGTGTGCATCAAAATCGCATCAAGCGCCCAAATATGTTCTAAATCCAATGCGCAAGGTGCACGAAAACAAATACAGTGCATCCAGTGCACGAAATGCCGAATACAGTGCATCCAGTGCACGAAATACAATATGGTGCAACAATGCACAGCTTAAAAACTTAGGGCAACAATTACACAAAATACAAATCGGGTGTAACAAGTGCAGGGAAATGCATCAATAACTCAAATGCGTATAAAAAGCAACACCAAGTGTGCCAAGATGTATAAAATCATAAACGCGTGCAACTGTGTGCACAAAACACGTATCCACGCACTACAATTACATATATGCTCTACCGAGTGCAAAAACCAAATCGAGGGCATACCACCTGCATAAAATCAAATCAGCTGTATGCAATCAATGAAATCATAAACATGTGCAGCCAAGGCACAAAACTGAATTAAGTGAAATAAACCTGCACAAATCATAAATCAACACAACGGTGTACAAAGTATATCTCATGTGCAATAACTATGCACAAAACGTAAATACTCAGTAGGTGCAGCCATGGTGCACGAAAACAAATATCATGAAACTCAGTCATCAAAACTCAATCATGCGAATAGATCGCACAAAATACCAAAATCAAGTATGGCGGAATAGTCCCTCTCAAGCACATCCTCTAAGAGTCTCTGGACAACTGTCGTGGTCACTTATAACATGTCTCGTCGACGATGCCGAACTCTGGCCTGCTGGGTGTGCGTAATAGGACCACTCCTGGGTCCAAGTCTTCTCGTAAATTATTCCAGAAAGGTCCTGTCGAGGTCTCTCCCAAATCTCGTCTCTGCCGAACTGTCCGGAGGTTATCACCCTTTACTATATCTGTTTCTGGTTCCGGAACGGCTGCATACTCATCGCGACTTCTTCCGAAAGATATTGTAAGTCTACGGTAGCGCCCAGGCCGTCTTTCAGACGGCAAATGCGGAACAAAAACTTTTATAACTGGCGCTATCGCATACTATAACCCGGATCTGCCATTAACGCTAAACTAACAAACTACAAAGTGGGTAGAAAGGTTATACCGAACGATCCGAGTCCTTCGTTCTTTAACCATCATCCTACGCTTTGTTGCGGCTGCTCTGATCTCCTGGCTCCTCGTCGAGGTGGCACCACATCAGCGGATCTTTAAACGGGCTCCCGCCTCTATACCGAGGCAACTCGGTCATCAAGTTTGCTAAAAGAGATGACCAAGATTGATGTAGAGAATGTGTAGAACACTTTGTCTCGCTTTGTCCAAAGCCATGGACGAACGGTTAATGAAATTGCCTTTTGGAATCGGGTGATGGAAAAATGAGCTATATGAAATTACATGAAGTAAAACTATCAAAATCTTTTTCCCAAAATCAATTCATCATCATTTCTAGAAGGGGGCGGCCACATTATATGGTGGGGGGTGAGTGTAGGAAAGGGGGGGTGACCTTAAGCAAACCTTATCATGAAGAAATATCTTAAGCTTTACAAAGAACATTAATGCAAAAGAATGAGTCACATTAATACATCATCTCTCATTTAATGCAAACTATGAATCATCAATCCTAGTCACCAAATCTAGAACCTTCCACACTCATGACTCACCGAGGTGAAGAAAAGATAAATCCGTATTTAAACTGAATGTTTAATACGGGTGATAGAAAACTGGCAACTTCCAAAAGCGACCCCGAAACGAATTTCAGGATAACCCCGTAACTGTATAAATATACCCGCATTTGTATTACGACCGAATACAAATGAAACAGAGACAAAGATATTATATCTACAAAGTATAATACATGGATCCGGCTTAAACCAAAGCCCACCAGTATTATCTGCCCGAAATATGACACGTGCGTAAACGCACGTGCATTTTCCGAACACTGCCATAAAACCATACGGCCTCTACAACGTTTCACCCGAACTTGGGAAACTATCTGTGGGGGACTCTAATGACTCGTCAGTACCCTGGAAGTGGGTTTAACCACAAGCCGTCAGCGGTACTAGCTGTGCGTAACGGCTGCCCATGTACTGACTTCAAGGGTAGCCGATGAGCGAACTCATCCTGAAACCCTACTGAGCCTAACAGTGACAATATACATACAGTCCGGTCCGTTCGTCTATGAGTATCGCATATCGTGCTTAGGGGGCTGGTAACGTCAGACCCCCAAAAGCGGTATAAGTCGTGTCGGAGACAAGCCCTGAACACCCTGAGAAACTACTGGAGTACCTACCAGTAAATCTCACCTGCCTTGGCCAAGGACATTGTGTAATGGCTTTCCTAGACACAGCGCGATCTCACCCCCAATACCGGGAGCGACGAATCCCATGCCGATCCGCTCACCTGCATCCATGTGGCTCGGGACTGTACCCAAAAAATACCTGTTTGCACGACTCCTTTGAGCCATGGTAGGGTAGAAATCAAAGCACAGTGGGAACTCACACGAGACAAATGATGACCTCAGGTCGATGAACTAACCTGTACACATGTCACCAGAGAACTGCTATCTGACGATAGGTATAATACCAACTAGCAGGTTCCCGGTGAGTCCTGTCCGGTGTACTCATAACCCAATGAGCACCTGTATACATCTTAGGTGATCCAACTGACGCCAGTGGCTTGTGAGACCGGCCACCGCCGCTCGTCGAGGTCTCTACTGTATACACTAGTCTACTCCGGAGTATCGATGCCCTGTCTCAGTACTCCCACGACTAGGGACCACAATTAAGGATGTGCTTATAGACTACCCAACTCTCACGTATATGATCGCCATCATACTGTTGGTAGTCAAGCAAGATCCTAAGGGCTCTATCAAAGTGTAATTGTGATAAGTCACCTGAACCTATACACGACTGATAAAGGCAAACCAGATAGCATACTATCATCTCGAGTAAGACTGTGCTACCGGTATAGGTCCTCCTCAATCATTGCAATCACATACCTGCGATCCAATAATTAACTTTGTTGGCACTATATCCAACAATCTCCCACTTGCACTTAAGGCTAATTATTGCGATGTCGCATACTCACAGTCCGTGTGATACCGAGCAACCAACTCCTCTACTAATCAGTTTCACAAAGCCCGTTTGTAAAACTCTTATGTTCGAGAAATAGCCTCAATGAGTGGATCCGCCCCGATGTCTCTTTCTATGTCTCTCTTAATCTCAAGTTCGCGGAGAAAGCCATCTCTCGAATTGAGTAATACCTATCTTAGAATATGTCTGGATATCTGATGGGACCTAGTTCATAAATGAACTCCAAATCCAAACTTCTTAGACTGTATCGATAACTGAACCTAATCAGTATCCTGCACCATGCCTCCCACAGTATCCTTTTGGACTACCTGTCCATAATACTGTCCCTCGTCAGAGGGAAAACTATAACTCTGACAATCACTCTGTCATCCATGTCACCTTTGAAGCCTGGAATGATAACCGTCTCCGAAGGAGGCTGCCGTCATCAAATCCCTTGAACATGCACTTATGTTCTAAAACTGCTTCCTTATATTTCTCCAGGATTGGATTAATACAAACTTATTGCATCTAGTGCAAAACCAACATCTGGTGTGGTACTTGACATCTCACGATTGACTCAATTGCCTAAGCAAGTGATATGCCAATCATGCACATCCCTCTCCTCTTTAGTCTGTAAGACACCTTTAGAGAGGGTGACTCCATCACCTGCAGGTACACCACCATGCCAGGAGTCATCTATTCTAAAAAATATTAGAATACTGTCAAAGTACCAACATTGGGAAACTATCCAAATCTAGATCTAGAAACCAGAATGTCTGATATTGTGTCCATATCCTGTCTGGAGAAATAACTGTGTGACGACCACAGTACAACCGATCGTAGTATAGGAATTTTACTTCCTACTCTGTGTATGTCGTCCAAATAGCAGGACATCACACCCTACTATCATCTTAACAGATCCATCCCCTATTCTGATGAAGTCAAACCCATGACTGTCACATCAAAATTAGATAATCTATCTCCGCTATATCTGCTCAAGTCTATAAATAGACATAAGCTACTTGCCCACTATGCTTCCGCTGCTCCCACTGACCACAACAACCCTCTGGCAGAATAATATACACGTGCACTTCTAAAGCTAGTTTAAAATGACGCTATACTTAACCTCCTGCAGGGTCTCATAGTCTGGAACAACAATAGTGTCAAGTTGGGTAAACAAGAACCTCCCTGTCACCGTCCTTGAGGCTACCGGAGTACCTCTCGGGTGTCTGAGGTTACCTACCATATCTGCGGAGTGGCTATTGGAATGTCAAAATCTGGTTGAATCTATAGGTCCTATTAAATTTTCCGTAATCGTTGCGGTTCTGGAATCACTTCCTATTCTACCATACTCCCACTACTATTTTCTGAAAAAATCCATTTTACTAAAACTGTGGCGAGTCAAGAACAATATCACTATTGATCTTCCAGATGGTAGAAAGTCAACCCTCGACATAGCCCAGGTCAACCCACAAACTGCCATTACAGAAACGTGCCTTGAGTTATCCAGGGTCTGGTTTTAAGCATAAGCCGGACAACTCCACGTACCTTAATATTGTTAAGATATGAACCATTCTATATCCAATATAGAAACTTTGGCACATATTTAATTGGAACCAGATTCTAATCATGCAGTTGTCTCCAGTGCATATCAACATAATGGAAAGAGGCTAATCAGCATTACTCAACTTAGGAATCCATCCAATTATGAGTAACCTGAAAGAGAAACAAGTTTCTCGAAACTATTACTTGAATACCAATCACAAGTATCTACATCTTCGACCTCTTTGAAGAATCCCGAAACCTGAGACATCTGGTTCCCCACTTTATTCCTATACCCACAACTTCTCAAAAACTTAGACCTTGTATTTCTACGAAACACTTGTCTAAAAACTAGAGAAGTCATAAGTAAACAGAACATAGTACGAGGACCAACCCCTTTGTCCTGATGGACACTGGACAACATACAATACTCTGTATAAGTCCGCTGAGTTAAATAAATCAAAACCTGTGCATCGTAGGTTGAAAACTGTACTTATGGTTAAGAACTACTCCGTTTTTCAAAGCTCCTTACCCAATCGCCAACTGATATAGGTAAATGTCATCGACATAATATCAAAAAGTCATATCTCACTTTATAAATATAAACGTACAGATATATCATTTTGAAATTGGTGCACAACAACGGATACTCAAAACCAAATACATGCCTGCCGGCAATTACACAGGTGACCTTCTCAAATATCACCAATTACAACGAATTCCGATATAATGAGGATGATCACCTAATTCCCAATAACTTCCTCCCACTCATCATCTGTAAAACCATACAGATATGAGAATCATACCTGGTAAATACATACCCTGGAGTAAGTATCTAATCAGGAAAATAGTTTTCCTTTAACAATGCACTGAAACATGAAAATGTTTCGTAGGGGTATCCTGGTATTCCTAGTAACGCCTCTTCCTTAATCCAATTCATGACTGTAACCGTATATTTCTTTACCATCTCTCCAAATCCCTTAATTTGTCTTTAGTCATTTCCTTCTGTACACCCCTTTTAGGCAAAGTGGTTTTCTTCCTTCCCTACCGTTCGACACTAGCCTATGGTTTAGAAGTAGACTATCCAGTAAGCATAATAGGTGTACTCTGCTAAACTAAGGAACCTTCGCAACCTGAGAGAAGGTGATGATAAAAGACAACTGAATAATACCTTATTCTATTTCTCCCGAACTGGGGAAAAAAGCAAAGGTGAAATAGGAGTGGCGATGAAGCACTCGGTTTGGTCGTGAATGATAGCAGTCGCAATTTACTTTGCCCTCTTTCTAATCCCTTTATTTTGTCTTTACATATTACCTTCTGTACACCCTACTTAGGCAAATTGGTTTTCTTCATTCCCTACCATTCGGCACCTGCCTATGGTTTGGAAGAAAACTATCCAATAAGCGTAATAGGTGTACTCTCCTAAACCAAGGAGCCCACGCAACCTTAGAGAAGGTGATAATAAAAGACAACTGAATAAACCAATTCTATTTCTCCGGAACCTGGATCCATCCTCGAAGAAGTCCCTTCGAGTTCGTATATAACCATACGATAGATCTATCCAATAGAAGTGGATGTCCGTAGTAATACCGGGTGTTCTGAGAAATGCAAAGTGTAAAAGAAGGAGTGGCAATGACTTATGAAACTTAGACAATCCAAAAGCCAGTATTTTAAGAAGGTTCGGTAAACTTGGTCACTGAGTCATAGACTAGGGACGGTCAAAGGTCACTGCCAAAGAGAGAGAGAAAAGAAACACTCTGCGTGCACTCTAACCTAGATCAGAATGGTTATCACTTTATCTAATCCGGAAATCTCCCACTGTACTGTCAAATTCTCCTCCAAACCTGAAAGAAGAATCAATCGGGATCACCCGAAAAGTAAACCAACTCATCAGTGGGAATCGGGATCCAACTCTCATCGAATGATAACGTGACGGAATCCACTCACGTTATCACACTCCAGAAGGTATGCGCATGCCAGGCAAGTTTCAGTTTCTTTAGAAACTCCCGATGTGATTTTTACCCCATGTTCTTATGACCTTGACGAAAGCCAACAAATCATAAGTCACATGTCAAGTTCTGCCCGTCATTATCTTGTTAATTCGAACCCACCCGTAAATACTCTTGACGAAAGCCAACAAGGTAATACGACTGCCCCAAACCAACTCATCTATCTATGCAACAAATGAATACCCCAGCAGCTACCAAACACTATGCCTTGACGAAAGCCAACAAACATAGCTTGAATACTACTGACCATCCATAAGAAATGACGGAGGGCTACGGCTGGTTTTTGGCAAAAAACCTTTAACGTAATGAACTTGTTCTCGTTGAAGGAACCTGATAGCTTTTTATAAAAATATAGTGGCGAAAACCTTTGCTAAAGAGCTCACTCCCTGTGAAGGGATCTCGGCTCTTTCCTCGTGGAATGAGGTGCAGGATATTCCACTGAATACCGCGTTGCAAAGAAACTTGTAATCGACTATAGTGAAGTTATTACCCTGATGTAAACTTCTGCCCAAGGGGTCACTCCCGGTGAAGGGATCTCGGCCCTTGCCTCGTCGAATGAGGTGCAGGATATTCCAACTGAATACCACTGTGCAAAACAAAAGAAAACGTCTTTGTAATAACACTTTTAAAACTGTTCCAACAACATCCAAACAGGTTTGTTTTCCTTTGCATTGATCAGAATCAACGCAATCCCATCAATTAATCACACCAGAAAAGAACGAAAATAAAATGTACGTATATGCCATCCGCATTCGTCTCTGGGTCCCATCATCACCCGTTAGGTTACTTAACTAACGACAGAGCGGGGACTGAACTAGAGCGGGTGTAAAACATATACAACATCTACTAGTATATATACCAATATACAATAATTGTTCCAGGCGTGATAATAGCAACATTACAGGAAAGTAATAAGCATCACAGAACAATACAGATAATCTGGGATCCTCGGGTTTCACAGAGCCGCTGCTGAAACCTGACGTTCCCCTGGTCGTGTGGATAGCTTGTGCAATGAAACCTAGACCGCTACGGGTGCGGCAAGTTACCCGCCAAAACCTGAAGCGAGGCAGCCCCCTACAGCAAAGTGAATGGACCACCCTGCACTTCACGGAATCCGGTATCTTGAGCACCCCTTCTTGGGTCAACCTTTACCCTCTACAAGTGCGGCGAATAGTCAGCCCATTCTAGAGTGGGGCCCCTCTGCCTCTCAAAGCCATGAGATGCGGACCCGTTGCCCTCTAGAACCCGGCTATCCGTGCACTTCGTCACGGGGTAAAACCTAGTACAGAAATGAAAAATATGTACAACGGGTACATCGACCTCAGCCCGGTCGTGCCCCAAAAGAATATTATACAAACAGGCAGTGACGGCAGTCCACATGTTGGACGCTCACCCCGCAATATCGAATGTATAAATAAATCCAAACTGCACTAACATTGCACACTGCTATCCACCACGACAAATCCGCAACATCACAGCACAACACAGAACATCAACGCGAATGTCACGTTCGCAAACCCGTCTAAAAGGACTATAGCAATTAGACGCGGTTTACCGCTCGAATGAAATTCACGGTCGGAGATATAATGTAAGTACTGCAAACTAACACGTTTAAATTTCGATCGACAAAATTTCCCGAAGTGGGCCCCACGTACATCTGCTGTACAGTAACAAAAACTGGGCCCAAAAGAAATATTCCAGAAACCACAATTTACCATGAAGAACACAATGTGGAAATTTGGTTCACTGTTCCCATAAAGTGGCGGCGGATCCGCGGCCAAACCCTGGTTTGGGCCGCGGATCCGCGGCAGCACCGTGGGATCACGTGACAAAATTTCACCAGTATGCTTAAAAAAGCCTGCACAATTTTCTGTGGTGCTCAAAATAATTTTTAGACCGGATTTAAAATCGACAGAAACTTTTGTACAGAAAATTGTAGTTTTCGAAATTACGTTCGATCGATGTTTTAAACGCGTTAGCACAAGTTAGTAAAGCTTAATGGCGTGGCTCTGATACCATGTAAGTCTACGGTAGCACCCCAGCCATCTTTCAGACGCCAAATGAGGAACAAAAACTTTTATAACTGGCGCTATCGTATACTATAACCCGGATCTGCCATTAACGCTAAACTAACAAACTACAAAGTGGGTAGAAAGGTTATACCGAACGATTCGAGTCCTTCGTTCTTTAACCATCATCCCACACTTCGGTGCGGCTGCTCTAATCTCCTGGCTCCTCGTCGAGGTGGCACCACATCTACGGATCTTTAAACGGGCTCCCGCCTCTATACCGAGGCAACTCGGTCATCAAGTTTGGTAAAAGAGATGACCAAGATTGATGTAGAGAATGAGTAGAACACTTTGTCTCGCTTTGTACAAAGCCATGGACGAACGGTTAATGAAATTGCCTTTTGGAATCGGATGATGGAAAAATGAGCTATATGAAATTACATGAAGTAAAACTATCATAATCTTTTTCCTAAAATCAATTCATCATCATTTCTAGAGGGGGCCGACCACATTATAAGGTAGGGGGTGAGTGTAGGAAAGAGGGGTGACCTTAAGCAAAGTTTATCATGAAGAAATATCTTAAGCTTTACAAAAAAACATTAATGCAAAAGAATGAGTCACATTAACACATCATCTCTCATTTAATGCAAACAATGAATCATCAATCTTAGTCACCAAATCTAGAACCTTCCACACTCATGACTCACCCAGGTAAAGAAAAGATAAATCCGTATTTAAACCGAATGTTTAATACGGGTGATAGAAAACTGGCAACTTCCAAAAGCGATCCCGAAACGAATTTCAGGATAACCCCGTAACTGTATAAATATACCCGCATTTGTATTACGACCGAATACAAATGCAACTGAGACAAAGATATTATATCTACAAAGTATAATACATGAATCCAGCTTAAACCAAAGCCCACCAGTATTATCTGCCCGAAATATGACACGTGCGTAAACGCACGTGCATTTTCCGAACCCTGCCATAAAACCATACGGCCTCTACAACGTTTCGCCCGAACTTGGGAAACTATCTGTGGGGAACTCTAATGACTCGTCAGTATCCTGGCAGTGGGTTTAACCACAAGCCGTCAGCGGCACTAGCTGTGCGTAACGGCTGCCCATGTACTGACCTAAAAGGTAGCCGATGAGCGAACTCATCCTGAAACCCTACTGAGCCTAACAGTGACAATATACATACAGTCTGGTCCGTTCGTCTATGAGTATCGCATATCGGGCTTAGGGGACTGGTAACGTCATACCCCGAAAAGCGGTATAAGTCGTGTCGGAGACAAACCCTGAACACCCTGAGATACTACTGAGTACCTACCAGTAAATCTCACCTGCTTGGGCCAAGGACTTGGTGTAATGGCTTTCCTAGACATAGCGCAATCTCACCCCCAATACCGGGAAAGACGAATCCCCTGCCGATCTGCTCACCTGCCTCCATGTGGCTCGGGACTTTACCCAAAAAATACCTGTTTGCACGACTCCTTTGAGCCGTGGTAGGGTAGAATCAAAGCACAGTAGGAACTCACACGAGACAAATGACGACCTCAGGTCGATGAACTAACCTGTACACATGTCACCAGAGAACTACTATCTGACGATAGGTATAATACCAACTAGCAGGTTCCCAGCGAGTCCTGTCCGGTGTACACATAACCCAATGAGCACCTGTATACATCTTAGGTGATCCAACTGACACCAGTGGCTTGTGAGACCGGCCACCGCCCCTCGTCGGGGTCTTGACTGTATACACTAGTCTACTACGAAGTATCGATGCCCTGTCTCGGTACTCCCATGACTAGGGACCACAATTAATGATGTGCTTATAGACTACCCAACTCTCACGTATATGATCGCCATCATACTGTTGGTTGTCAAGAAAGATCCTAAGGGCTCTATCAATGTGTAATTATGATCAGTCACCTGAACCTATACACGACTGATAAAGGCAAACCAGATAGCATACTATCATCTCGAGTAAGACTGTGCTACCGGTATAGGTCCTCCTCAATCATTGCAATCATGTACCTGCGATCCAATAATTGACTTTGAGGGCACTATATCCAACAGATATATCCATATACAACGCCTCTGCATGCGTATCACATCTCTGATGTCAGCGGAGTGGAACATTATCTTGTCAAGATCTCGTACGAACCTCTTACTCCACTTTTCTCTAATGTTGACTGATTCGGACTCGCCTCCTCGTGGCTGTATAGACTGCGCTCCAACGGCTATACTCGTATCTGGAGTCTCCCAAGCAATGCATCCCATCACATGATATCCGAATGATGTCGAACTTTTCGATCGATTCGTCAAGGTTCCATAATACCCTAATAGCTCAACATCTTGGGTACAGTTTAATTGTATCGAATATATGCCACAGCCCTTGTGGACCGACCGTAGAAGGGCAAACCCAAGCCTCACTAACGGCACCACGGAACTGCCGCAAACCCTAAGGTTCAAAGGCTTTCACATGGTCATTATGTCGAGTTAGGATTTCATTCTTCTAGAGGGTCCATAGCAGTACTTGCATTTGTCTCTGAATACTTTAAACTTGGAAAATGGCTCATGACATTCGGTCGTCTCTATTGACTACCAACGTATCTGTGTTAAGTCTTCTCAAGCTGGAATCAATCAATCTGGTGACCTCGCATCGGGGTAAGCGAATGAACCACATGTCCTAGTCATTCATCCTCGGGTGACTAGCGATCTTCTATCATATCTCTAAGTATAAACTCGTGCTGCAACAGCTCCAAACATCTGGGGCGATATCTCGTCATTCGCAGCAGCAACTGGCTCATTCGTCTGCATGCTGAACAGTGCCTCAATCATCAACTAAACGGTGCCTCAACGGTCATCACAATCTGGCTGGCCTCTATCAGTGGCCCAATTCTCTTGTGCTGATCTGCACGTCCGAGTAATCTTGTAAAAGTGATCCCTCAAATGCTCATGGCGCGAAAACCTTACTAAACGACACATCTATGCAAATCGTATGCCCCTGGAATCATGCCCTGGTCAGTCCTCGTCCGTGACGAGCTCGTGCTGACCGCAACTCTAGCCGTAGCTCTCCACGCCCGTACAATCGTGGTAACAAAACAATATCTGGTACTGATGAGGATAGATCAAAGGAATGAATATAATGTTGTGCAAGGAAATGTACATCCTAAGGCTTCTTAAGCGAAGTATCGTATCGTAAGTATGCCGCGGAACATACACACGGTACGTCACTCTACTAAAGTCACCTACTCCATCAACCAAGGGTCATCCTACACTCCGAAGATAAAACATAACGCTCTGATACCAACTTTGTCACGACAAGAAAAGTACGGAACATGACCGACACTTAAACTACGAAACGTCTCGAGGCGTACGTAATCTAAATAAGCCAAAACCTATAAATCCAAACCAAGTAAAGCAGTAGAGTGAAGGAAAACCCAATTTTAAAGCAAGAAGTTTAACAACATAAGCCGAAGTATGCATTTTTAAAATCTCAAGTTTTTCTGAAAATTTCGGCAGAGTTTTCTTTGTAAATACTGACCCCAAACGGGTACAAAACCTGATAAAGCATATATAATGAATAAAGGCATCCCCAAGCGGGAGCTAGCTCTTCGTCAATTGACGGTCACAACCACGCAAGCAATATGATATACAACGCCTAAAGGCGAGGATCAAACTCGGGATAAAAATCCAACATCATCAAGAAAACCAAAGGAAAATCATATAATACAGCACGCGACTCTAAAGTTGAAAGAATATACACTGGTCTTCTAGGCCTATCAAATAATATAAGTCTGGTTGATGGAGTTTTTACTAGATACAATTGAATAACAAATATACAATGGTGGTCCTGATGCAAAAGAACCCACTAACCAAAGCAATCACCCGGAAGGAAAACGGTGTGCCAGCAATGCCGCAACGAAACCTGTACGGCAAACCTGGAAGGAACTGTGGCACAACGGGGGTGAGTTGCCAACTCATGAGTAGAAAACATCACAGAGCAGAAATCGCATGTATAACGCAATCCTAGGTCATACGATCAGTAATATCCTCAAAATAATAATATGGCCTGAAGCATAATATAATGGTAAGGGTAAACATCTATCCCTAAGTGTAATACTAAGTACTCGTGTCAGTGTCTCGGGTAACAACATGTCACTAATATGATGTACAAATGTCATGTAGCAATAAATCACTAAAATGATGTGCAAATATATATAATGAGAACAGAGTACATCATGAATCGAAGAACTGTTTTTCATTATTTAATAAGATTTCTTCATGTATATAAGTCGAGATATGATCAATGAAATCAACATAGGATCCGTGTCAAGCATCGACACAAAACATAAATCTCAAATTTCAATATCTCAGTACCTCGGGCTCCATTAGTCCAGATCGGGCCATATCATCAATCACACAACGATGAACGGTATCCTTCGGATATCCACTGCGCCACACAATCACCGGTAGGCAGTCTGCGCCTGCCGGGCTCATCGTTTACATCTCGAGCTTCTTGCCCCGGGGTACCATACCGGGTCCACATGTACCCGCAAACGCTTCATCCAACTCCTCGAATCGGGACTCGAAAACCATCTCCGAACCGAAAAAACATCATGGTGGACAAGACTCAACATATCAAGGAAAATCGCATTTTTTTCTCTTTAAAATAATTCATTAGTTTATAAAACTTCCACATGCGGTTTCCAAATCCGGAAAATCTCAAGAAGAATCCGAAATCATCAAATCACCATGTCAATAAATAGTGAAAACATGCATAAATCTCCATAATACTGCATAACCAATGAATATATGAACACATCTGATATCATGCAATGAATGCAATAGTGAAACTAGCATATGAAAGCAATAACATATTGCAACTATCAGCTAGCAGGCTATGTCAATGAAATAGTATTCTCTAAAGTTTACGTAACATAGAAATTACCGATGATGATGTGTGTGAGCCGGCAAGCAAGTGTATGTGGAGCATACGCATCATCGGTAATGGTGCTGGTGTCCTGACAGCATGGTTTCATAATAATTACAGATAACATATGTATAAGCATGCAATGTGATGAAACATCATGAATATACAGAAAGTGATATAGTAACTGCAACACTGAAGAATATACCTATCCAATATACGAGTCATACAGTTTTGGTATTTAAAAATACTCACAATTCTCCACTTTTGAAAACAAGTATGACTCGAGCCCAGTCAAAATGGTAAGGAAATCCACCTAAGTCTGAGTCGATCTATCTATCTATCTATCTATCTATATATATATATATATATATATATATATATATATATATATATATATATACAGTAGTCGGTGATATCGCCTCAATAGTATCACGTACGATACAATATATATATATATATATATATATATATATATATATATATATATATATATATATATGACATCCTCGAGTCAAGAGCGCGGATCTAACATCATAAATATATCTCGTACGGTAAATCTATCGTACGGCATCCCCAAATCTGGGTACGGGTCAATATCATATTTATCTCATTACTCATCTGATATCCTTATCATCACATATCGTGAACGGGGGGATACTGATCTAAGTCTAGTGCAATACTAATATCATCAACATAAATGTATGCGTGTGTGCAAATACACATCGTCCAATCAATCCGCTAATATCATGTCATTTCTCCTAATACGAACCAATCACATCACCGATCTCATGGTACCATACTCAAACTCATCGACTCAACTCCAAATACCATATACTATCCTCATCATCCATGCCAATGAATACGAATATATATATGTCCCCAATACGCACAAGGAAGTAAATGTATGCGAGTGTGAGTATGTGCGTGTATGCAAATCATTACCCTAGGGTTTCGCGACTAAGAAATCAACTAAAGTCCTTTCTTCACTACTCGCTAACACTAACCCATAATCTCCTAAAGCTTTTCCTGCTAAGGTTCATATCTCGCAATAACATATAAAAGTATATCTATATCACATCAAATCATTTCTCACAACTTTGCGGGGGTGCTATACGCCATCCACCCGACTTCCCCCGTAGATACAATCTATTCACCTTGATCTTCGCTCTCTGGAGTCGATGACGCCACGCTCATCCTCGTCATCTCGATGTCCACATGAGGTACCTACACATCATAACATATCGTATCGCATTAAAATCCAAATCAAAGCCAAAACGACACGCTAAAAGCCTATAGGTTCGAACCTACGGTCTACACCTTCAAAACCACCAAACAACTGTCGATATCGTCGTACAAATGTCAAACCATCGAGTTAAAACCAAATTCCTAAAATCTAGAATTCAAAACCCTGAATCAAAACAGCAACACAAGAAAATGGTCCCAGATTTTACCGTAGGCCAAATTGGTCAATTCTTCACGTATGGAGGGTCTAGTTTACAGCTAAAGGGTCCACAGAACAAATACAAATCAATTCCAACCCACCCTAGCCGCAATTTGAGGCCAGATGGAATAAATATGCGGCCTGGGCTTTGGGTTAGGGGCTCGGGTCTTCAGGATACACTCTAGGTTGCTTGCACGACTCCCAGTATTCGCTAAATATTTTTTAGTGTCTCCGGGTTACTCCAAATTCCCATATACTCTCACAATTCGACACAAAACCGACGTAATCAATTACTAAATCCGTATTCTGGTTTCTATATTCAAACCCAGGTCTTAAACGGCCACTCCACTGCAACTCAATCATCACCAAATCTAAATTTCACTCAAACCCTCACTAGGATTTTCCAAGTTCACAAATCCACATCTTAAACCCATTTCTAACTAACTAGAATATAAAGAAACTTAAAACTATCTAAATGGTAGAAATTATACCTCATGAATGCAACTCAAGAAAAACCCTAGTTCGCCAATGTTGTCAAAATCCCACTTTTCTTGGTCCAATGTGTAGAGGGTGAAGAGGTGGCCATTTTTTTTAAAGGGGTATAGGGTTTTGGTGAGGGAATTGAGATGGATCCATGGAGTGAAGGTTGAGGGAGATGAGGAGGAGGAAGATGAAGAAGAATAATGGGGAGGGTGAATGGAGGTTGCCGCTCTCTCTCTCCCCCACTCATTCTCACTCTTTTTTTCTCTCTCAAAGCTTAAATACCCTAATCATTATGGGCCCCCCTCCCTCTCTTCAATCATTTCCCTTTTTAACCCTTTCTCTTTTCTTTTCTTTTCTCACACAAAAGCCCGACCATAACATAAAACAACACAAATGAAATAATATGTAACATGTCATGGTGCACTAACTATGACAACTGTAGAAACACGGATTTGACTTAATCACGATTAGCAGTGCACTAATCGGGTTTTTATCGAAACTGCATATAGAAAATTTTTAAAATGCCAAATCCTTTAAATATATTATTAAATGAATAAATCATTTTAATTTCCATTTATTTCACGATTATTGATATATATTTATACCCTTTTTCGAAAACCCCAATTTCGCCAATCGGGCAGTTTTCAGGAAATATATTATTTTAATATTAAATTCCAAAAATAATATTTTATATTTTCTGGAATGTTACACTTGCTTAACCTTTCGGCCAGACTAGTGTCGGTACTTCGAGGGAGGTTTTCCAACGCTTTCGCAAAGTTCCTTAATTACATAAGCTCTTTTCCCTGGAGGCGTAGACCTGTTAACGCCGTTTTAGGCACCTACTTAGTTTATAGCATTGATTGTTTAAGTGAAAAACTCTCCTGAGGAATAATAAAACTCACGGTAGGATTAGGATCCAACTATTATCGTGTGACAACGTTGAAGGAGTCCTATCAAAATCATCACACTCTAGATGGTATCAAAACTAGCAAGTTTACTTTTCTTTTGAAACTCCTGATGTAGTTTTTTCCCCAGGCGCTCATGACCTTAATGAATTCCAAAATATCATAAGACGCTAGTCAAGTTCTACCCATCATTTTCGAGGTTAATCTGAACCCATTTATACAAACCCTTGACGATGGCCAAAATAGCTGTACGCCTGTCCCAGATTAACACATCTATCTATGCTATAGATGAATACCCAGCAGCTACCATGTTAGGAATATGTATTCCCTAGAGGCCATTATTGTACATTGATGTATATTATAGTGGATGCTTGGACATATATATAGAGGACTTTCTTGCTCGACATGATAGTATGCTATCTGGTTGCCTTTATCTGAACATGTTCAGTAGTATTGTTATACTATCTCTCATATACATGTTGATAAATCCTTTAGGATGATGGCTTGACTACTAGGACTATGATGCGGATCATACTACTGGGACCTGGGTATTCCATAAGTACATCCTTCAATTGTTCCCAGTCGAGGGAATATCGAGACAGGGCATCGATATTCCAGAGTAGACTAGTGTGTATGTTTCTTGACCCTGTATGGGCGATGGTTGATCCCATATCCAATGGTGTTTGAGATCAAAGATTGTACACAGGTGCTTATTAGAGAATAGGTACACCGAACAGGACTCGCCGAGAACTCCAAGTTGCTACTATACCTATCGTCAGATAGCAGTTCTCTGACACTGGTACAGGTTAGTCTGTAGACCCGAGATCGTCATAGAGTCTTGTGTGGTTCCCACTGTGCTTTGATTTCCTCCCTACCATGGCTCAAAGGAGTGATGCAAACAGGTGGATTTTGGGTACAGTCCCGAGTCATATGGAGGCAATGAGCGATAGGAGGGATTTCGTCTCTCCCGGTATAGGAAGTTGATGTTGCACTATGCTCGATTGGCTATAATAGAAGTCCCTGATCAGGGCTATTGATGAGATTTACTGGTAAGTGTTAGCGGTAGTTTCTCATACTGTTATAGGCCACACATTGGCATAACTTATCAAGTTATTGGGGTCTGACGATTCCATCCCCAGACTCGATATGGGACATATTAGACGAAGAGACCGGACTGTACGGTAAGTGTTACCTATAGGCTTCATAAGATTTTGAACAAGCTTGCTTGTTGATCTTCTAATCACTCAATACTTGGGTAGCTTTTACATCCAGCTAGTATCGCTGACAGCTTGTAGGTGATTGGTGTGATCATCACCTACTGCTGGCGTATTGACGAGTCTTTAGAGTCCCACACAAAGTTTCCTAGTTCAAGTGAAACGAAGTAGGCCACATATGCTGATATGTGCGAAGGGACAAATTAAATACGAGTATGTGATACCGTATTCTAATCTGGCGGTTATATATCATCGGTTAGGTTATATGTGATATAACCGGATTATTGAATCAATTGTTGATTTGATAATGTGGTATACAGATAAATGATATTAGTCGGTTATATGTGATATAACCGGATTATTAAATCAAGTGTTGTTTTAATAATTTGATATATATTATATTTGATATAATTATATATTAACTAATATTATTAGCTCACTAATTATTCTTCATAATATATATATATTAATATATATTTATTATATATATATATATATATTAAATGAAGCATGGCATGGATTTTCTATTTTTGGAAAATAGAAAATGAAATGGAAAATGGGGAGATATTTGTGGAGTAGGCAAACATGGCTATTTTCATATATTTTATTCATTTGCTTGCACTATTGAAGCATGGTTGCAATTTATTATTGCAATTTATTCCATGCTTCAATAAGTGAGCAAGGGTGAGCCATTTTCTACATTTGAGTTATTTTCTTGAGCTCAATTTTTGCCTTTGCCATTCTAGCTTTCTCCATCTTCCATCTTCTTCTTCCTCTTCATGCTACGCCCTAACCCTCACATATGATGTGAAGCATAGGGCTTAGAATAAATCCTAGTGAGCTTAGAAACCCCACTTCATCATCCTAGTTTAGATTAGCACTCTAAACTAGTATGTTTCCTTCACTAATGAGATTTTAGTGAAGAGGTAGCTTGATTAGAGAAGCTTCGGGTGGATCGTCTTTGGCATGAAGATCATGAAGGGAGCTTGTACAATCTTCTAGTGGAGCTACGATGAGTCGTAGGGACTACAACCCGGAGCTTGAGAAGAGAAGGACACGATCTACAAAGGATGTAATTTCATTCTCTTAGTGTAGTTTTCTTAATATCATAGTTAAAACCTAATTAACGAGTTTAAGATCTTGGTTAGTGTTGATTAGAATCCCATATTTTTAAAAAATGTCATGCTTGATGCTAGTAAAACAAAGTGGTGGTGCTAACATACACTTTCATGGTATCAGAGCCAAAGCTAGAAGATTATACGATGTTAGTTAAATCACGAAAACAAACAACTCCGAAACCGAAACCCTAATCACCAAGTTTCTGTCGATTTCAAAATGGACTCTGAAATTTTTTTTAACAACTACAGAATGTTACATATGATGTAACTAGAACACCAAAGAAAAACGAGCACAAAACATGGAGTTTTGGCCAGCGAGAATGCCTTTATGGCCGGCATCGCCAGTTCTGTTGTGATGGTATTGCGCTCGTTTTTGTTTGGTGTTCTGGTGTTGAGTTTAGGGTTTCATTTTTATGTTTGATTATACCAATTTGCATGTGATGTTAACTTTTTTATTCGGGCTATTCGGAGTATTTCGTAGTTGTAATTTTTACATCGTTTCGGGTTTAAGTTTGATATGTGATACACTAGTTGCAATTCACATTTAATTAGTTTTGTGAAAACTAGTTTGTAATTGTAAATCGAGCAATTTAGTCTATGTAGATCGATTGCCATGAAGTTTCGATTCGGATCGAAACTCCATCGCAATCGCGTATCGTACGCGAATACTTACCGGATAACTTTACTTGGTAGCCACGCCCCATAGCCCCGACCAAGTGACTTTAGGAGAACCCCGTTGCCAAAAGCATCCACTCAGGTGCTCGTGGCCACGGTGTTCCGCCTAAGTGCACTTGGTCGACGGCATCGGGGGTGCGGCCATCGACTAAAGTTCCCGACGAGTATTTGATCGGGTAGTCGGGAATCTTGTTGAATTACCAGACTAAGTTATTGAAAAGTGTTTTTGATATGAGACTAAAATGCAAGGTTTATAAGGTTAGGCATGAAAATCGGAATATGAGATATTCTGGGTTCATGATGTCTGAGGAAATGCGGATTCTAATTATTGTAGTTTTTCATTTCTTTTCTGCTACCGTAAGTGTAATATGTTGTGTATCCCCGATCTCGTTGTTATATGTCAACGGAATTTGGGATACACATATTTACTTACGTTGATGACATGTGATGTTATGTGTTGCTGTGATATGTTATATTGGATCGTCGTGAATGAATAGCCGGGGGTTTTATGTGAGATGGGAGTTTTTCAATTTTCGCTATGTAAAATTTGTATATAATATTCTTTTATTGGGACACTTCCGGGTTGAGGATGATGTCACCATTGATGTATATTATTTACTTTTCCGCATTAGGATAGACCCAAGGCGGGGAGCACAAGTAACCGGGTTCTGGAGTCCTGTGGGAGACCATCTCGAGGAGTCAAGACCCGGTCTCCTAACTCTAGAATTGCCAGGGTTGCTTGCCGCTCTCGTAAAGGTCTAGGGATGTGGGTTTGGCTATTCATCACGACTGTGGAATCCGTGTTTTTCATTACTGGCTGAATTTAAAACACGGACCTCTTAGTATATCCAATATTTCATATGTTGACTTCTGCTGCTTGGTTCTGTGATGTGATTATATAACTGCGTGAGATGAATGCTATATATATATATGATATATAATAAACGTTGTTTATGTTTTGCACCCACGCTAGTCCATCCCCCGCTCTGCCGTTAGTTAAGTAACCTAACAGTGTATGACGGGGTCCCATGGCGAATGCGGATGGCATAAGCATACGTTCTATTTTCGTTTCATTTTCTGTGGTGTTTAGGAAACATTAAATGATGGGACTTCATTAATGAGATTAATGAAAAGAAAAGAAACCTAAAAATGTTATAGAATCAAAATTTTAAAAAGGGTACCTCTAGTTCTTGCTTTGCATAGTGGTATTCTCTGATGAATATCCAGCAGCTCATTCGATGAGGAAAGAGCCGAGATCCCTTCACTGAGAGTGACCTCTTTAGCAAAACTAGCAAATGATACAACCCACTCGGTTTTGTTTTTATAGCTTCTTTAGTTCTTGCTTTGCATAGTGGTATTCCTTGATGGATATCCAACACCTCATTCGATGATGTAAGAGCCGAGATCCCTTCACCGGGAGTGTTCTCTTTAGCGAAACTAGAAAAAGATACAAAAAACACTTCTTTTGAAATCACTAGATTCTACAACGATATCAAGTTCATCACGTTAAAGGTTTTCTTAAAAACCAGCCGTAGCCCTCCATCATTTCAGATAAGTACTATTTAGTATTCGCGCTGTGTTTGTTGACCTTGTCATGGTGTAGTGTGCGGTAGATGATTGGTGCTTATCTGCCGCATGTGATGCGATTGGATTAGGGTAGTCGTACGGCTTTGTTGACCTTGTTAAGGTTCGTATGGGTTGGTTTAATTCAATCAAGAAATGACGGGTTGAACTTGGTTGCGCTTATGATTTGTTGACCTTGTTAAGGTCATAAGTTGCTAGGGGTAAAAACAATATTGGGAATTTCAAGTGTTGGAATTTGCAATGAGATTGCATACCTTCTATATGATAGTTGGATCCCGATACCCACTGCGAGTAAGAGTTACTTCTGTGAGAGTTTTCCACTTTATAATTATCTGATCCATTAGGTGTCTAAGAAAGGTGTTAACGGGGTTATGCCCCTGAGGAAACGAGGTTATTTAATTAGTTCCATGCAAAAGCATGAGGAGACTCCCTCGGAGTACCAATACCTGCCTGGCCGAACGATTGGAGAACTTGTTGGGTGTAATTAATCCCGGCTAATCTTACTTTTTATGGTTTGAAAGAAGATTTGATAAAAACAGTGCGAGCCATTCAGATTAGATAAGATAATAACCAATCTAATCTTGCAAAAGGCGCATGCTAATGCGTTTCCTTCTCTCTCTCTCCAGATAGCGACCAATGACACGCCTTAATCAAGATATAATATTGATGTATTGACTGAACCCGCTTATTATACTGAGCTGGGGAACGTTGGTTCCGCTTTTTATTATGATTGTCATAAGTCTGAGCAAGAAATAGGGGAATATTAGGATTCCCATGCAACCCGAAAGAAGAATAAGCATGTTGATGCATCGTCTTTGGGTGTGTTCGTAACCGAGAACTGTTTCTCAGTTTGCTCTACGTCCTGGGTATTGGATACCGGATCAGGTTCCAACGTATGTAATTTGTTACATGGGATAAAGAGAGATAGAGACTGGGAAAGGGTGATAAGTCTCTAACAGTAGGGATGGTGCAATTGTTGCAGCCAAAGCAGTTGGCGAATATCACATAGTGTTACCAACTAGTAATACATTGATTCTGAACAACTGTTAATACGTACCAAAGATGATGTGCAATATTATATTAGTTTCATTGCAAACTAAAGAAGGATATAATTTCACATTAGAGGATAATGTAATGAACATTTTTCTAAATCAAGTGTTGATTAGCTTTGGTACGTTATGTAATGGTATATACATTCTAAACCAAACGACGGTTCTAAACGTACAGAACACACACAAGAGGAAGAGTTCAGAAATGAACGAAGCCTACTTGTGGCATTGTAGACTAGGTCATATCAATGCGATAAGACTAGCTAATTTACATAAAGATAGATATTTGAATCCGTTCGAACTTACATCTTATGAAACTTGACAGTCATGTTTCAAAGGTAAAATGACCAAAACTCCGTTTACTGGATACGGAGAAAGAGCTACTGAACTCTTGGGACTGATACATAGTGATGTATGCGGTCCTATATCTACACATGCCAGGAATGGTTTCTCGTACTTTATTACATTCATCGATGATCTCTCAAGATTCGGACATGTGTTTTTGTTGAAACATAAGTCTAAAGCTTTTAAGAAATTCAAGGAATATAAGAATGAAGTAGAGAACCAAACGGGTAAAAGTATTAAAATATTTCGATCTGATTGAGGAAGAGAATACTTAAGCACGGAGTTTCTTGATTATTTAAAAAAGAATAGGATTCTCTCTCAACTTACTCCTCCGTATACACCATAGCACAATGGAGTATCGGAGCGGAGGAATTGCACCCTATTAGATATGGTAGGCTCTATGATGAGTACTGCTGAGTTACCTATTTCTTTTTGGGGTTATGCGCTTGAGACAGCTGCATACCTATTGAATCAAGTTCCATCAAAATACGTGCCTAAAACACCATATGATATATGGAGTGCAAAGAGACCGTATCTTAAACGAGTTAAGCTATAGGGTTATCTGGCTTATGCCAAAAAGCAAAATACGGACAAGCTCGAGGCAACGTTAGTTCTATGTAAATTTGTAGGATATCCAAAGAATTCACATGGATATATCTTCTACCACACTGAGGAACAAAAGGTGTTTTTTTCTCAATATTCCACCATTTTAGAAAAGGAATTTCTTGTAAAAGAAATTAGTAGCAATGAGGTTGAACTGGAAGAAGTTCCGGCTACACAAACTGTAACTGACAATTTGGTGGAACCAGAGGATTCGATAGTCCCTAACGAACCCCAGCCACTTCGCAGATCTAATAGGGTTCCTCATCCACCTGAGAGATATTACGGTTTTCTCATTGACGGTGGGAGCGAAGATTGCATCATGGAAGATGATGACAAAACTAGTTTCAAGCAGCCCATCACAAGTGGGACTCTGGCTGGATGCTATGCGATCTGAGATGGAATCCAAGTACACCACAAAGTATGGACTTTCGAAGTTGCTCCTAAAGGGGTAAAACCCATCGTTAGAAAGTGGATCTTTAAGAAGAAAATTGGTGTTGATAAAAAAGTTGAGACTTTCAAAGCTAGACTTGTTGCAAAAGGTTTTCGTCAATGACCTGGTGTCGATTATGATAAAACCTTTACTCCAATGGCTATGCTTAAGTCCATCAGGATCTTACTTGCCATTGCCATATACCATGACTACGAAATCTGGCAAATGGACATTATGACCGCTTTTCTAAATGGTGAATTAGAAGAGAGTGTATACATGGCTCAGCTAAAGGGCTTTGTAAACAGTGGGAGCAGCGGAAAGGTGTGCAAGCTTCTTAAATCCATCAACGGATTAAAGCAGGCATTATGGAGCTGGACATCTGTTTTGATGAAGCTATCAAAGAGTTTGACTTCAACAAAAATGTAGATGAAGCTTGTATATTGTCACGACCCGAAGTTTGGCCCGTGACCGGCACTTAACCACGTAACGTCTACAGGCGTAACGCGACTAAGTGAACCGAAAACCCAGAAATCAAACCAGTGAAAGTATAGAGTGATAGAAGTTTTAAAGGAAGCAATAACTAAAACATGATAAGAAAACTAAGTAATCAATCTCTAAGAAAACAATATACGACGCCGTAGCGAAGATCAAGATCCACAAGTGGGAACATCACAGATAGAATAAACTGCAAGTACAGCCGGCTCACAACGAGCTCGACACCAGAATACAAAATAATACAACATCGTCCTCACACTGTTTCTAAGTCAAATACATACATGGTGGATGGAGAATACTAGATACAACAATGTACATACAGAAAGATAAACAGATACCGCACAAAACCCACCTATCAGCAAAAGAGCTAGTACACCAGCTATGGGGGTATCTGTGTCAAAAGATGCAAAGCAGCCTGCCGCGACTACTCCGAAGGGCAACCTGCAAACACTGTGGCACAACGGGGGTGAGTTGCCAACTCGTGAATAGAGATAACATATAAAGGTAATCGCGAGCATGCACGTACTACGCTACTCTAACAAATGCCAGCAGATGATAGCAATGCGAGGTAAGCAGTATGCATAATAATAATGCAAGTCCTCTATCAGGTGATATAACTACAGGATGAGATGTGATAATAAATGCTGAGCATGGGAATATAGTATCTACATGAAGTATCAAGGTGGACTACATATGTATGTATGCACCACAAATCCCAACATCCCAAATGCCGGTACTCCATAGGCCCTCATATCCTGTATATCCCTGAGAATCCCGAGTGCCCAACATCGGCACCCAAATATCATAAATACTTGTGTCTAGCATCGACACGCAAAACATCCTGTATTGGGCATCCGTCAATCCGGGTCAGCCCTCTCTCAAGGTATATATCGGGAATCCGTCAGTCCGGGTCATCCCTCTCTCAATACATCGGGCATCCGTCATTCCGGGTCAGCCCTATATCAATCCATCGGGCATCCGTCATTCCGGGTCAGCCCTATATCAAAGTATATATCGGGAATCCGTCAGTCCGGGTCATCCCTCTCTCAATACATCGGGCATCCGTCATTCCGGGTCAGCCCTATATCAATCCATCGGGCATCCGTCATTCCGGGTCAGCCCTATATCAAAGTATATATCGGGAATCCGTCAGTCCGGGTCATCCCTCTCTCAATACATCGGGCATCCGTCATTCCGGGTCAGCCCTATATCAATCCATCGGGCATCCGTCAATCCGGGTCAGCCCTCTCTCAGTACATCCTCTAGCACCGAGAAAACACGGGGCGGCGCCCCAAATATCATATCAAGGGAACCGGGTTTGTAAATGATTATTTATTTGAAAAGGCCACGGTTCCCAAATCCAGAAAACACATGAAATCTCAGCCAATAATACACGTAATTGTGATGTGATATGTGCATCAAGTTTGTATATCAAGTCATGTCACACAAAGATAAGCTACAATGCAATGATCCAATGCGATATAAGTGTCAAGTATGAATATCAAGTCATGTCACATAAAGATAAGCTACAATGCAATGATCCAATGTGATATAGGTATCAATTATGAGTATCAAGTCATGTCACGTAAAGATAAGCTACAATGCAATGATCCAATGTGATATGGGTATCAATTATGAGTATCAAGTCATGTCACGTAAAGATAAGCTATGATGCAATGATCCAATGTGATATAGGTATCAATTATGAGTATCAAGTCATGTCACGTAAAGATAAGCTACAATGCAATGATCAATATGATGTGTGTAGTAGGTATGCAATGCACTAGCTAGTAACCATGAACATGCAATATATATATATATAAGGAACGCTATAAGGTCCTATCAGCCCTGACGTAGAACGCCATGCGGGCGATATCCCCGTAGATGTGAAATCTACTCACCGTAGCCTCCCACTAGGTATAGCCAACAACCTGTTTCCCCTCCTGCGCGGCGTCCGCTGTACTCGCCTGCGAACCTAAAATTACACAATATATCACACGTAAGCTTGAAATCACAGGAACGCGACATTTAAGCCGAACCAGTAACTCGTGTCGCGAACCAAGCGCGCGTGTGTGCGATACGCTAAAACGTGTGGTTACGTGTCTGAAATCACTCCGACGCGTCGCGATACGCAGAAACCCAAAACCCACACACACGTATCACGCGTGTCGCGAAAAGTTGAAAATACGGGAAAATAGGTATTCTACCCCAGATTTTGATACAGGAAAGATATTTCAAAACTATATATACCAAAATAACCTACATACAAGCAGAGACCTACACCCCAAACCCCAACCCATGGCTCCCCAATCTGGCCGCAAATTGCGGCCAGAATGCAATATTTGGCGGCCTCACTTGGGAATTGGGCTCCCAGGTTTGGTGTGTGCACTATATACCCCCCATACATGCTACAGTAACATCTAGATTTACACTGAAAAGTCTCGGGTAACAGCAGATTTCCTACAGTGCCTTTATCAGTTCAAATCACACATTTTGCACAAAAATGGGACTTTAAGGTATTTTGATGAAATCTGAAACAAGTCTAGGTCTAATCCCACACTAATAACTCATTAACAAGCTAATCAAGCCACCACAACATAATTTTTTAACACTTTAACACTAAACCCCCTTCAAAAGCACTAAAATGGTACAAAAACGTGATATTTCTAAGCTAAACATGCAAGTTATGGAAATTGGGTGCTAGGATTGGGATTTATACCTTCAAATGACCTTAGAGACACCAAAAGTTTCAGCTTTACCCTCAGTTGTGCAGATTAGCTCCCCAACACCTCAAAAACTTCATTTTTCCTAAGGTTTAGTGAAGAAAAGAGTTGATTGTGTAGGGTTTTTTTGGTGTAGGATTCAAAGAGGAATGAAAAGAAAGAGAAGAGAGGAAGAAAGAGATGTTTGTTCTGCTGATTTTCTGCAGGAAGTGCAGAAAATGATTGGAAGAGAGAGAGAAGAGAGAAGAAAAAGCCCAAAAAAGTCAAGGCCTCACCTAACACCATACTCCCTTGTTTTATTAGGATTTTTGACTTATAAAAGAATGGTTTAGTTGATAAAATGATGGGGAAAAATAATAAACTTGCAACCATGCACAAAAGAATGGTTAACAAGTTACAAGAAAAGTCTAAGCATGCAAGTGTGCACAACACAAGAAAATTTCCAATACTAACACTACCAATAATAACTATTAATCCTATGCACACACAAATAAAAACATGCAAGACTACTAATTATCACCAAAACAATCAAACGGAAATTTCAAAGTGTTACAATCTACCCCCCTTAAAGAAATTCGGTCCCCGAATTTAAAAATCTAACTATACGCACCTTCAAAAAGGTGGGGATACCTCTTCATCATCTCGCTTTCGGTCTCTCAAGTGACTTCCTCGCCGCACTGGCCACGCCAAAGTATCTTGACGGACGGTATTCCTTTCGACCTCAATTCCTTCACTTGTCGATCCAAGATCATCATCGGCTGCTCCGCATAGGAAAGGTCGCGCTCAAGCTGGATCGTCGGGTGCTGAATCGCATGTGAAGGATCATGAAGATATCTGCGGGGCATCGAAACATGAAATACGGGATGCACGTCTGGAAAACTGGGCGGAAGGGCTAATCGATACGCAACTGCACCAATTCGCTCAAGGACCTCCAATGGGGCCCACATATCTGGGACTAAGCTTCCCCTTCTTTCCAAACTTCATTACGCCCTTCGTTGGGGAGACCCTCAAGAAAACATGATCACCAACAGAAAACTCAAGTCTGCGTCGACGACGGTCCGCATAAGATTTCTGCCTACTCTGGCTGCTCTCATCCTATCGCGAATCAACTAGATCTTCGCGGTCGTCTTTCAACGATCTGTGGCCCTAAGATACTGCCCTCACTGAGCTCTGTCCAACAAGTGGGCGACCTGCATCTCCTCCCATAAGAGCCTCAAATGGGGCCATCTCAATGGTCTCCTGGTAGCTGTTATTGTAGGAGAACCCTACCAAGGGCAAATGATGGTCCCAGCTACCTCCGAAATCTAGTACACAGGCCCTGAGCATGTCCTCGAGAGTCTGAATGGTCCGCTCTGACTGTCCGTCGGTCTGCGGATGAAATGCCGTGCTGAAACTCAAGCGAGTACCCAAAGCCTCCTGAAGCCTCTGCCATTGCCGGCTGGTAAACTGGGTGCCTCTGTCGGACACGATGCATGTCGGAACTCTGTGCAGTCACACTATCTCGTCAATGTAGATCTGGGCATACTGAGTAAATCCGAAAGTCGTCTTTACTGGTAGGAAGTGAGCTGCTTTCGTCAAACGATCCACGATCACCCAGATGGGGTCATACTCCCGACTAGTCCTGGGTAGACCCACCACGAAATCCATCGAAATCTGTTCCCATTTCCACTCCGGAATGGGTAACGGCTGTAGCTCTCCCGCTGGCCTCTGATGCTTAGCCTCGACTTGTTGACAAGTCAGGCATCTCGATACAAAATCTGCAATGTCCCTCTTCATACCGTCCCACCAGTAAACATCTTTCAAACCACAGTACGTCTTGGTGGAACCGGTATGAACACTATATACCGATCGATGTGCATCCTCAAGAATCTCGCGCCGCAATCCCTCAGCATCTGGTACGCACAGTCTAGCTCCAAATCGTAGTATCCCCTGATCATCGATCATGAACTCAGAAAATCTGCCATGTCCCATCTGTGTCCTGATCTCTGAACAGCGGTCATCGCTGTGCTGTGCCTCTTGTATACGGTCAAGCAACTGTGGGCGTGCACGAACATGCGCAATCTGTCCTCCGGTCGGCGTAAACTCGAACTGCACCCGGCTGTCGCATAAGATCTGCCAATCTGCCGACGACTGCCTCTGTACTGTGCTCAAACAGGATAGACTACCCCTGGGCCTCCTGCTCAAAGCATCAGCCGCAACGTTAGTCCTGCCGGGTGATACAAGATCTCACAATCGTAGTCCTTCACTAACTCCATCCATCGGCGCTGTCCAAGGTTCAGGTCTCGCTGCTGCAATCTGTACTTTAAGCTCTTGTGGTCGGTGAATATCTGGCACGACTCTCCATACAGATAATGTCGCCAGATCTTGAGTGCAAAGACCACTGCAGCCATCTCCAGATCATGAGTAGGGAAATTCTGCTCATGTCTCTTTAATTGCCGTGAAGCATACGCAATCCCCCTGTCATGCTGCATCAAAACGCACCCCCACCCTACTCGTGAAGCATCGCAGTAGGCCACAAATCCGTCTGATCCCGAAGGCAATGATAACACTGGTGTCGTAGTCAGTAGAGCCCGTAGCTGCTGGAAACTGTGCTCACGCTCCTCCGTCCAATCGAAGCGAACTCCCTTCCGGGTCAACCCGGTCAAAGGTGTAGCAATGCGAGAGAAGTCCTGCACGAATCGCCGGTAATAACCTGCCAGCCCTAGAAAGCTGCGAATCTCCGTCACTGACGTGAGTCTAGGCCAACTCCGAACTGCCTCGATCTTCCTCGGGTCGACACCTATACCATCTCGTGTAATTACGTGCCCCAAGAAGTCTACGCTGTCTAGCCAGAAGGCACACTTGGAGAATTTGGCGAAAAGCTGATGCTCCCTCAAGGTCTGCAGCGTAATCCGCAGGTGCTGCTCGTGCTCCTCTCTACTCCGAGAATACACCAAGGTATCGTCAAAACCCACCATAGTGAACAGATCAAGATACGGCCGGAAATACGGTTCACCAAATCCATAAATGCTGTTGGCGCGTTGGTGAGTCCAAACGACATCACCAAAAACTCATAATGGCCGTAACGTGTGCGGAAAGCTGTCCTAGGAATGTCCTCCTGTCGAACCCGCAGCTGATGATAGCCCGATCGTAAATCGATCCTCGAAAAGTATCCTGCAACTGACCCTTCAACTCTCTAAATTCCACCGGGGCCATCCAATAAAGCGGTACCGAAATAGGTCCCGTACCAGGAACCAAATCAATGCAGAAAGAATTATCACGCTCGGGCGGTCGTCCAGGAAGCTCGTCAGGGAACACATCAGAGAACTCGCTACCAACCGGAACCTGATCCAAAAGAACCTCTATAGCCCTAGTATCGCAAACATATGCGAGAAATCCCTGACATCCCTTCCGCGAAAGCTGTCCAGCGCGAACAGAAGAAATCACACCGTGAGGGGTGGCACTACGGTCCCCCAACACAACAACAACCGACTTGCCGGGAAAACAAAATCGAACTGTCTCCTCGCGGCCGTCAACAGAAGCGTAGCACGTGGCTAACCAAATCCATGTCCAAAAGAACATCGAAGTCCAACATCTCATGAAGGATCGAAACGACCGGCAACTCTCTCTCGCCGATACGGACGGTACAGGATCGGAACACGTGCCTAGCAACAAACGACTCTCCCGCAGGAGTAGTCACAACTAGCGGTTGACCAAGCAAACCGGACTCTCTACTCAAACTCAGCACAAGGGGTGTGGATACATATGGGTACGTGGAAACATATGAGCACAAGGATCCGGATCAAAAAATACGTGTGCAACAAAGGACAAACTGAAAGAGTACCTGAAACCGCAGCATCGGACACCCGCACGTCCCGATGAGTCGAAGCGAAAACTTGTGCCTGTCATTCATTTGCGACTGACCGAGCTCCTCCTCTACTAGCCTGACCCCTCTGTGCAAACCCTCCGCGTCCACGACGTCTCAGAACACGACCCTGACGTGCTGTGAAGAAACACTGCCTGATGAGGTGTTGAAGGCTTCCGCATCGTAAACACCTACACGCTGAATGTCGTCCTGCCTGGGGATGGAAGCCAAACGACTGTCCTCGTCCTAAGCCTCTGCTCTGGGCTGGTACACTAGTATAATTCCACAACCGTTCCGGAATCCTCACGGTCTCTGGAAGACGTGTCTCGTACACGGGAGCTGCCTCCACCGGTGCTATGTAGGGGACGGAATACTGCATGATGATCGCAAGGAACAACTGGGTAACAGGGGTGGCAACCACCTGTCGCTGCGCTCGAACGACCTCTATCAATGAGCTCATCGCCTGGCATAGGCCCTGCATCTCTACCACTAATCTAGCGATCTAAGCTGCCGTAGGGGAAACAATCTGTCCTGGTGCAACAGGAGTACTACTCGGATTAGTCCTTGTCTCAGATGAATCATCTCGAACTTCGGCCCTCGCGGCCGCTCTCTGTGCCCTCGTAGTCCTTGGCGGCATATTGGCTATCAAAAACAACAGGATTCGATAAGGATACGGAAATCGAATCGCAAGAATGTATATACACAAGGAGGAATTTTAAATCAACAAGTCCTAAGGTCGCGTAGGCGGAGTACCGTGTCGTGAGTATGCCGCGGAACATACACACGCTACGCTACCCTGCCGCAGCTACCTACTCCATCATACCAGGGTCGTCCTACACTCCGAAAGGTAAAACCTACGCTCTGATACGAACTTTGTCACGACCCGAAGTTTGGCCCGTGACCGGCACTTAACCACGTAACGTCTACAGGCGTAACGCGACTAAGTGAACCGAAAA
Source organism: Agapanthus africanus (assembly GCA_030015575.1). Lineage (NCBI taxonomy): Eukaryota > Viridiplantae > Streptophyta > Magnoliopsida > Asparagales > Amaryllidaceae > Agapanthus > Agapanthus africanus. The sequence goes on along the minus strand of CM057342.1, from coordinate 505,369,091 downwards.
CCCAGAAATCAAACCAGTGAAAGTATAGAGTGATAGAAGTTTTAAAGGAAGCAATAACTAAAACATGATAAGAAAACTAAGTAATCAATCTCTAAGAAAACAATATACGACGCCGTAGCGAAGATCAAGATCCACAAGTGGGAACATCACAGATAGAATAAACTGCAAGTACAGCCGGCTCACAACGAGCTCGACACCAGAATACAAAATAATACAACATCGTCCTCACACTGTTTCTAAGTCAAATACATACATGGTAGATGGAGAATACTAGATACAACAATGTACATACAGAAAGATAAACAGATACCGTACAAAACCCACCTATCAGCAAAAGAGCTAGTACACCAGCTATGGGGGTATCTGTGTCAAAAGATGCAAAGCAGCCTGCCGCGACTACTCCGAAGGGCAACCTGCAAACACTGTGGCACAACGGGGGTGAGTTGCCAACTCGTGAATAGAGATAACATATAAAGGTAATCGCGAGCATGCACGTACTACGCTACTCTAACAAATGCCAGCAGATGATAGCAATGCGAGGTAAGCAGTATGCATAATAATAATGCAAGTCCTCTATCAGGTGATATAACTACAGGATGAGATGTGATAATAAATGCTGAGCATGGGAATATAGTATCTACATGAAGTATCAAGGTGGACTACATATGTATGTATGCACCACAAATCCCAACATCCCAAATGCCGGTACTCCATAGGCCCTCATATCCTGTATATCCCTGAGAATCCCGAGTGCCCAACATCGGCACCCAAATATCATAAATACTTGTGTCTAGCATCGACACGCAAAACATCCTGTATTGGGCATCCGTCAATCCGGGTCAGCCCTCTCTCAAGGTATATATCGGGAATCCGTCAGTCCGGGTCATCCCTCTCTCAATACATCGGGCATCCGTCATTCCGGGTCAGCCCTATATCAATCCATCGGGCATCCGTCATTCCGGGTCAGCCCTATATCAAAGTATATATCGGGAATCCGTCAGTCCGGGTCATCCCTCTCTCAATACATCGGGCATCCGTCATTCCGGGTCAGCCCTATATCAATCCATCGGGCATCCGTCATTCCGGGTCAGCCCTATATCAAAGTATATATCGGGAATCCGTCAGTCCGGGTCATCCCTCTCTCAATACATCGGGCATCCGTCATTCCGGGTCAGCCCTATATCAATCCATCGGGCATCCGTCAATCCGGGTCAGCCCTCTCTCAGTACATCCTCTAGCACCGAGAAAACACGGGGCGGCGCCCCAAATATCATATCAAGGGAACCGGGTTTGTAAATGATTATTTATTTGAAAAGGCCACGGTTCCCAAATCCAGAAAACACATGAAATCTCAGCCAATAATACACGTAATTATGATGTGATATGTGCATCAAGTTTGTATATCAAGTCATGTCACACAAAGATAAGCTACAATGCAATGATCCAATGCGATATAAGTGTCAAGTATGAATATCAAGTCATGTCACATAAAGATAAGCTACAATGCAATGATCCAATGTGATATAGGTATCAATTATGAGTATCAAGTCATGTCACGTAAAGATAAGCTACAATGCAATGATCCAATGTGATATGGGTATCAATTATGAGTATCAAGTCATGTCACGTAAAGATAAGCTACGATGCAATGATCCAATGTGATATAGGTATCAATTATGAGTATCAAGTCATGTCACGTAAAGATAAGCTACAATGCAATGATCAATGTGATGTGTGTAGTAGGTATGCAATGCACTAGCTAGTAACCATGAACATGCAATATATATATATAAGGAACGCTATAAGGTCCTATCAGCCCTGACGTAGAACGCCATGCGGGCGATATCCCCGTAGATGTGAAATCTACTCACCGTAGCCTCCCACTAGGTATAGCCAACAACCTGTTTTCCCTCCTGCGCGGCGTCCGCTGTACTCGCCTGCGAACTTAAAATTACACAATATATCACACGTAAGCTTGAAATCACAGGAACGCGACATTTAAGCCGAACCAGTAACTCGTGTCGCGAACCAAGCGTGCGTGTGTGCGATACGCTAAAACGTGTGGTTACATGTCTGAAATCACTTCGACGCGTCGCGATACGCAGAAACCCAAAACCCACACACACGTATCACGCGTGTCGCGAAAGGTTGAAAATATGGGAAAATAGGTATTCTACCCCAGATTTTGATACAGGAAAGATATTTCAAAACTATATATACCAAAATAACCTACATACAAGCAGAGACCTACACCCCAAACCCCAACCCATGGCTCCCCAATCTGGCCGCAAATTGCGGCCAGAATGCAATATTTGGCGGCCTCACTTGGGAATTGGGCTCCCAGGTTTGGTGTGTGCACTATATACCCCCCATACATGCTACAGTAACATCTAGATTTACACTGAAAAGTCTCGGGTAACAGCAGATTTCCTACAGTGCCTTTATCAGTTCAAATCACACATTTTGCACAAAAATGGGACTTTAAGGTATTTTGATGAAATCTGAAACAAGTCTAGGTCTAATCCCACACTAATAACTCATTAACAAGCTAATCAAGCCACCACAACATAATTTTTTAACACTTTAACACTAAACCCCCTTCAAAAGCACTAAAATGGTACAAAAACGTGATATTTCTAAGCTAAACATGCAAGTTATCGAAATTGGGTGCTAGGATTGGGATTTATACCTTCAAATGACCTTAGAGACACCAAAAGTTTCAGCTTTACCCTCAGTTGTGCAGATTAGCTCCCCAACACCTCAAAAACTTCATTTTTCCTAAGGTTTAGTGAAGAAAAGAGTTGATTGTGTAGGGTTTTTTTGGTGTAGGATTCAAAGAGGAATGAAAAGAAAGAGAAGAGAGGAAGAAAGAGATGTTTGTTCTACTGATTTTCTGCAGGAAGTGCAGAAAATGATTGGAAGAGAGAGAGAAGAGAGAAGAAAAAGCCCAAAAAAGTCAAGGCCTCACCTAACACCATACTCCCTTGTTTTATTAGGATTTTTGACTTATAAAAGAATGGTTTAGTTGATAAAATGATGGGGAAAAATAATAAACTTGCAACCATGCACAAAAGAATGGTTAACAAGTTACAAGAAAAGTCTAAGCATGCAAGTGTGCACAACACAAGAAAATTTCCAATACTAACACTACCAATAATAACTATTAATCCTATGCACACACAAATAAAAACATGCAAGACTACTAATTATCACCAAAACAATCAAACGAAAATTTCAAAGTGTTACATATATACAAGAAGATTATAGAGAGTAAGCTTGTCTTCCTCGTATTGTACGTGGATGATATACTCTTGATAGGAAATGGAATACCTATGCTACACTCGGTCAAGCTTTTCTTAACACACAAGTTCTTCATGAAAGTGTCACGACCCAAATTTAGGCACGTGACGTCAACAGGCATAACACAATTTAAGTAAGCCGAAAACCCAGAAATCTAAACCATAAAAAGAAGTAAGTGATAAAAACTTTGTTAAAACATTTGGAAATATCAAGTAAAAATCTTAAAGCTTAAGTTTATTTTCTTAAAAATTTTGGCAGCACCTCCTTTGTAAACCTAGCCCCGAAACGGGTACAAACACAGGATATAAATAAAGCATTCCCAAACGGGAGCAAATCACGCCCAAAGGCGGGAACAACCACCTCAAGCATATATACGATGCCGTAGCGAAGAAATAGACAATAAAAATGAAAAACGACAGAAACAGATAAAACTGCATAAGAAGGCCGGCTTACACGAGCACGACACCCAGAGTTATAAAATATACAATATCGGTCCTCACAAACTCGTCTCTAAGTCATTACATGAAAGTGGTAAATGGAGACTACTAGATACAATGAGATATACAATGGATAAAATCGGATAACCGCAACCCACCTACAGCAAAAAGGCCTCACAGCCAACCGTAGCGGTATCCACTGAAATAGATACAGTAAGGAGCCCTACCGCGACTACTCTGAGGGTCAAGCCTACAAAACACTGTGGCACACTAGGGGTGAGTTGCCAACTCGTGAATAGTAAGTAATATCATACAGATAATCGCAGGTATGCATGAACAACGTTAATCTATCATATGCAATCTGATAGCATAAGTATGGCAATATGGATATGCAACAATCATGATCAAGGTACACCATTAGGTACTACACATACATGAAGCAATGCATATCAAATAACTACTGAGTGTGGGATAAAACATATCATCATCAATGAATCATCATCGTGGAAAAACCGGTGTCCATCAACGACACCCCAAATCCCAATACCTCAGGCGCCGCCACTCTGATCGGGTCTCATATCCATATATCTCATGGAACCTGAGTGCCCAACATCGACACTCGAAACATCATGAAAACCCGTGTCCAACATCGACACGTAAATCCACATAACTCGGGCTCCGTCAATCCGGATCGGCCCACGGGCTCCGTCAGTCTGGATCGGCCCATATCCATCTAACGACTCCGGTCGGTATGTCTGGATAACCACCGGGTCCAAACTATCAACGGTAGGTAGTAGTCCCTCTGTCAGGCTCATCGTCTACTGCACAACATACCTTTCTTGCCCCGGGGTACCATACCGGGTCCACTGTGAACCCGCAAAAAGATCATCCATCTCCTCGAATCGGGTTTCTAAAACAAATCTCAGAACTGAGAAAACTCATGGTGGACACATCGAAATATTATATCAAGAGAAACCAGGTTTTCAAAACAATGCATACATTCTTGAAATATAACCACGCTTCTCAGATCCATAAATCACATGAAATCAGTATCTCAATGCATAAATCCATGAAATATGATGTATGCAACATAGAACAGTAATATATGCATATCAAGAGAAAACCGCTCTTTTACATGAATCATGTTTTTAATAATATCATGTGGTTCCCACATTCTCCAAAGTCAAATGCAACATCATATAAATGTGTATATGTAGCTATAGCAAGGTATGTGTGTATGCATGTAGGTATATATGCATGATGAATTTCATATGCGTAATAGAAAAAGAATCAATGTCTAACTATTGATAATAGTGAAAGCGGAACAATACATATTCCCTTAGTAAGGTGATACAAGAACAACAGCCCCATTGTCAATAACGAATGCAGTACCACATATATGTAGATGTTGTGCGTGTCATGGAAATTACAAAACGGTTGGGTGTGGCATACAATTTAGTGCTCGTGCAACATGAACCGTCAGTAATGGTGCAGTGTCCAATAGGTACTAAGTCAAGGTATAACAAGTAATGGTATGCAATGATGCTCATGCACAATCAACTCATATGCATATAAACATGTGGCTATAACATCATATCTAGCCCTCGACGCTTAACGCCATACGGGCGATTCTCCCGTAGATGTTAAATCTACTCACCGATGATCTCGAGCTAGGTAAATCCAACCACCTGCTTTCCTTTCCTTGTAGTGTCCGAAGTCCCCGCAATCGATCCTAACATCACACAAAACATAACAAGTGCAACTTAGAAACAGTTCAATAATACATACAAACTATGTTTGGATCGATGCACCGACTTCAACAAACTCTCAAGTGTTCGCTTAGTGGCTAACGTGTGTAGCGGCATTCTAAATCAAACCTAAGTGCAGCAAGCTACACAAAGAACGCGAACCGTGTCGGATACCGTAACGCGTATTGCCGATATACTAGAAACTAGCAAAGTGTTACCAGATTTTGCCTACAGTCAATATATAAAAATCAAGCCGTACCAAACACCCAGTATAACATACAGACAGCTACCCTCAAAACCCCAACTCCCCAGGCCCCTACAAATCCGGCGACGCCGGAATTTCACCTCCTCTCGCCGGTTTTACTAGGTTGGGTTGGGTTCGGGTTTCAGGTGAACACTTAGGGCCTCTTACACAATACCACTGCATTGCTAGATTTTACAGAAACTTATCGTCGTGATAGCAGATCACAAAGACCACAATATAACACTAAAAATATGATATTACACAAAAACTATAATTTTAGTGTTCTAACCAGCAACTACTAGACAACACAACATTATAAAGACCTAATTAACAGTTAGAGATCACTACCTTACCACACTTGCTCAAAAACCCTAGCTTTCCATGCTCCAAGTCATCTCTAGTGGCTTAACTTGACTTTGTGAGGGTTTTAGTGAGGTTTAGTGAAGATTTGGCTTGGTTTAGTGATGAACTAGGTAGGGTTTCAGTTGAGGGGAGAGGAAATGAGAAGAAGAACACAAATGAGAGAGTCCGAGTGATGAGGAGAATGAGGGTGTGAGAGTGGTGAAGAAAAATGGGGGTGTGAGGTTAGGATGAGCCATGCCCCTTCTCTCTCCTCATTAAATTCTCCCCATGCCACATCATTCCCATTGTCAACTCTCTCTCTCTCCCTCCCTCTCTCAAGTCAACCCTAAATCAAACCCTTTGTTTTAAAAACTAAATAATTAAATAAAAACATATAACATAATGGCAAGAGGGTTAAGGTGCCATGGCTACTTAAGCATGGTTAAAACTTCCATAATCTCCAAGTTAACATACACATGTGTGTGCAAGCCAAAACAAATAATAATAAAATATTAATTAATTTTTATAAAATATGTGAAAATTATTTTGTTTAACATTTTACTAAAAAGCCGCATTATCGCTTAATTAACACTAATCGCATTCTAAGGTGTTACTGTAACATTTCAGAAAAATAAAATATTATTTTTTGGGAATTTTTATAATTAAATAATATTATAATGAATATTTTAATATGACTGTATAATTAAATACCGATAAATTGGAAAAAAATTGGAAAATTATAGAAATTACCAAAAAGAGAGTGTTTATAGTGATTTAGGTGAATAATGAATTTCTATGATTATTATATTCACTATTAGTGCTAATCGCGATTAAATATTGCTAATCGTGTATTAAGCGTGTTTTGTGCACATGACATGCACCAAGTTATTCTAACACTAATTACATTTTATTATGGTCTTTTCTTCATTTATCATGCATGGTTGTTGACTTTAGAAAAGAAAAGAAAAGGAAAAAGAAAGGAAATGATGAGAGAGGGGACATAATCATGAGGCAAAGCATGGGTATGAGAGAGAGGGTGAGGGGTCAACCATAGTTATGGCTCATCTTTCCCCTTCACTATTTTCATCTCTCTTCTCCTTCATTCTCTCATGGAAACACCTCCTTCCTCCCCTCCATTACAAACCCTTAAAACACACCAAAAATAAACCCAAACCCCCATCTCATTTTCATTAAAAATGTTCACTAGCTCAAGGGAAGTACATTGGACCAAGAAAAATCAAATTTTGAGGACTTTGGGCAACTCAAGAATTTTCTTGAGTTGCCAAATGAGGTATTTCCTTCACCCTTACCATAGTTTTCCATTCACTTTAGCACCTATGTTTGTTTGGACCCGATATATCGATGTTTAGTGAACTTAGAAATTTGTAGTTAGGGTTAGGATTTGAATTGAGTTGTAAAGTGAAATTGAGGCTAGTAGTGACCTTAAACCCCTGTTAGTGATATCATATTGGACTAAAACCTGAAACTTAACCCCAGAATACGAACTTAGAAACCCGATATCAGAGAAATTGTGGATTCTGTGAGAGTGTAATGAAATCTGCTAACACCCGGAGCTTCTAAAAAATATTTAGCAAGGACAGTGATGCATGCAGGAAACCTAGGACCCCCTACTGAAACCCTAGCCCTTACCTCCATAACCTGGCCGCATATTTAACCCAGATGGCCGCAAATTGTGGCCTCGGTCCTACCATTTTGGTTCGTGCTTGTTCTGTAGGTCCATCTCCAGTAAACTAGACCTTTGGCATATGCAAAATTGGCAAATTTGACCTAGGGTAAAATCTGGGACCATTTTAAATAGTTTTTGTTTTGATTCGGGGTTTCGTTTCTCGTATTTTGAATTCTGGATTTTTGGAACTTGGTTTTAACTCGATGATATGACATTTGTACAACGATATCGAGGGTCATTTGATGATTTTGGAGACATGGTCCATATGTTCTAACCTACAGGCCTTAGCGTTTAGTTTTGGTTTTTCGATGTGATTTTAATACGCATTTGCGATTGTGTTATATGTGTAGGTACCCCACGTGATGTCGAGACGTTGAAAATGAAGATGGCGACATCGGCATCGGCACACAAAAAGCAAGGTGAGTAGATTTATATCTACGAGGAGAAGTCGGGTGGATGGCGTATAGCACACCCACAAAGTCTTAAGAAATGATATGATATATTATAGATATGGTTTTATATGATATGGAGAGATTGAACACTCAGCAAAGGGGGTTTTAGGTGATCATGGGTTTAGTGTTAGCGAGAATTTGAAGAAGGACTATAGTCGATATTCTTAGTCCCGAAACCCTAGAGTAATGGTTTGCATACACACACATACACATACTAGCTTACATTGATATCCTTGTACGTATTGGGACATATATATTGGTATATTCATATGCTTGGATGACGAGAATGTTATATGATACTTGAGAATGAGTAGATATGATCGGGCATGATGCCGTTAGATATTTAAGGTGTGACCGAGATATGTCATGATGTTATAGAGGATCGTTGGACGACGATACCATGTGAATGGTGATATATATATGATAGTTGACATGTGATCGAGATATGAGATGAGATATGTTAAGGTATTTATAATAGATCGCATTGGGCGATGTATATTTCTATATGATGATATGTGTTGATGACATCGGATTGTATGAGGCAGTAGATCAGTAGTCAGATCATGATTATATTGAGGATATTAGTATTGTACTAGACCTAGATCAGTACCCCTGTTCACGATATGTGATGGTAAGGATATCATAAGAGTAATGAGCTAAAAGATGATATTTGACCCGTACCCAGATTTGGGAAGCCGTACAATAGATTTACCATACGAGATATATTTATGATGTTAGATCCGCATTCTTGACTCGAGGATGTCATATGATATATTGTATCGCACATGATACTATTGAGGCAAGATCACCGACTACTAGATATATATATAGATCGACACAGACTTAGGTGGATTCCCTTACCCTTTTGACCGGGCTCGAGTCATACTCGTTTTCAAAGTGGAGGATTGTGAGTATTTAAATACCAGAATTGTATGACTCGTATATTGGGTAAGTTTATTCTTCAGTGTTGCTGTTATCATACTACCTTCAGTATATTCATGATGTTTCATCGCATTGCATGCGTATACATATACTATTCTGTAGTTATTATGAAACCATGCTATCAGAACAACAACAACATTACCGTTGATGCGTATGCTCCACATACACTTGCTTGCCTACTCAAACACATCATCATCGGTAATTGCCATATCACATACACTTTAGAAAATACTATTTCATTGACATAGCCTGCTAGTTGGTTGTTGCAATATGTTATAGCTTTCATATGGTAGTTTAACTATTGCAGTTATTGCATGATATCAGATGCATTCATATGTTCATTGTTCATGCAATATTATGGAGAGTTATGCCGGTATTCATTGTTATTGACATCATGATTTTGATGATTTCGGATCCTTCTTGAGATTTCTGGATTTGGAAACCGCATGTGAAAGTTTTGTAAACTGATAGGTTATTTTAAAGAGAAAATTGCGGTTTTCCTTGATATGTTGAGTATTGTCCACCATGATATTTTCTCGGTTCTGAGATGTTTTCGAGACCCGATTCGAGGAGTTGGATAAACCGTCTGTGGGTACATGGTGGACCCCGTGTGGTAACCCGGGGAAAGAAGATCGAGGTGTAGACGATGAGCCTGGCAGGGGCACGCTGCCTACCGGTGATTTTACCTGGCACAGCGGATATCCAGAGGATACCGTCGTGGTCATATGATTGATGATATGGGCCGATCCGAATTGACGGAGCCTGTTCATATCATAATATTGCATTATTATATTCCCCATTCTTATTCATTTTACAAATGAACAGGTGCTTTTTACCCATGTCTGCAACATAGTTGCAGGTTACAGGTTCTCAGAATAAAAACAGTGAAAAAGATAATAAAAAAAAGATACAAAAGTGAGACTACGACCAACAAATGGAAGAATTTTGATCAAGCCTACAGTTGAAGAATAAACGAAGATAAGTGAACAAGTTCACAAAGTACAAAGGCAGCGCAAGATTCATGACTTCGACACGAAGCAAACGGTAAAGTCCACGATATTGTTCACTGTGGAAATCTGGAAGAAAAATAGAAGACCATCTGAGAAACCAAGTAAAGGAAATAGAAGAAACAAAGCAACAGAACATGCCCTGAAAATCTCAGTCTTTGATGCCCCTATACGGCCGCGGATCCGCGGCCGAACCTGCCTTCTGGCCGCGGTTCCGCGGCCATTAGAAGCGTGTGACGGTGGAAAAACGTGGCACATGCATCGCCCGTGTCGGTGGAAAATTTCTATGGTCGCTGGCGGTGCGTTGACTAGTTCTTTTCTTAGGGGGTGAACTTGTAATTGCAGACGTGACTCAATTGTAACCCTAGGGTTTCTATGATCTATAAATAGAAACCCTAATGCTCTTTTTGGAGTATGCCTCTTCTTGTGCCTTATTGTAAATCTCAAATTCAGATCTGTAAATTTCTGTAAAGAATGAAGGGTGCATCAAATTAGAGTAAGTTTTTAATTCTTGCCCTAGTTAAATTTATTTTCCTGCACTAGTATAGATTTATTTTCTTGCCCTAGTTTAGATTTAATTCTCTGGCATAGATAGATAGTTTAGAAGTGTTTTTCAATTCCCTAATGAGTGAGTAGTCTCCTCGCTTGTTAGGGCTAAATTTGGGGAAGGCCTGAGAGATGAAGATCTCTCACCCCTTTCTTGCCCATCACACGTTTTTATAGGACTCCATGCATTCATGCACACACCGCTCCCTACGGCACCCTACCAATGAGGTAGCGGTGATACCGTTGTTAGAGATAGTGCCCTCAGAGTCAATTATTGGATCACATGCATGTGATTGCAATGATTGAGAGAGGACCTATACCGGTAGGACAGTCTTACTCAAGATGATAGTATGCTATCTAGTTTATCTTTATCATCGTGTACTGCTTTAGGTGACATTACTGATCACTACTGCACGTTGATAGAGCCCCTAGGATTCTTTCTTGACTTCCAGCAGTATGAGGGCGATCATATAAGTGGGTGCCGGGGTCTATAAGCACATCCTTAAAAGGTCCCTAGTCGTGGGAGTTTCGAGAAAGGGCATCGATACTCCAGAGTAGACTAGTGTATACAATCGAGACCCCGACGAGGGGCGGTGGCCGGTCTCACAAGCCACTGGTGTCAGTTGGTTCACCTAAGATGTATACAGGTGCTCATTGGGTTATGAGTACACCGGACAGGACTCGCCGGGAACATGCTCGTTGGTCTTATACCAGACGTCAGATAGCAATTCCTTGGTGACATGTGTACAGGTTAGTTCATCGACCTGAGATCGTCATTTGTCTCATGTGAGTTCCCACTGTACTTTGATTACTACCTACCACGCTCAAAGGAGTCGTGCAAATAGGTTTTAGTTGGGTACAGTCCCGAGCCACATTGAGGCAGTGAGCGGATCTGCAGGGGTTCGTCTCTCCCGGTATTGGGGGTGAGGTCGCGCTGTGTCTAGGAGAGCCATTACACGAAGTCCTTGGCAAAGGCAGAAGATTTACTGGTAGGTATTCCGGTAATATCTCAGGGTGTTCTGGGCTACACTCCGACACGACTTGTACCGCTATTGGGGGTCTGACTTTCACCAACCCCCTAGGCCCGCCATGCGATGCTTATAGACGAACGGACCGGACTGTACGGATATTGTCACTGACAGGCTCAGTAGGGTGTCAGGATGAGTTCGCTCATCGACGTCCCTTTTGGTCAATAGCTGATAGCCCGTCACGTATGGCTAATACCTCTGTCGTGCTGGTGGTTAAATCCACAGCCAAAGTATTGACGAGTCTTTAGAGTCCCCCATAGACAGTTTCTTAAGTTTCGGGCGAAGCGCTGTAGAGGCCGTATGGAGATATGGCAGGGTTCGATCAGATACGTACGGTATTGTACGGATCATGATCGGACGGAAAATACTAGCGTGCTTTGGTTTAAGCCGGATTCTAGTATTGTACAGTGTAGATTTTGTCTCTTTGCATTTGTATTCGATCGGAATAAAAATGCGGGTATGTATATACAGTCGCGGGGTTTTCCTGTAATTTATTACGGGATCAGTTTTCTGAAGTTGCCAATTTGTATTCTGTTTCAACCAGCTTTCCTTTCTTCCTTTCGTTGGCTGATAATTGATGGAGGGGGCTAATTTGCAAATATGCAAATTAGCAATTGTGGAGGGTTTATTTGTAAATGAGGGATTATGATAAATCTAGCATCTTTTGATTCCATTCTTTGTGCACATGGCTTGCTTTAATGAGATTGGATTTGTATTTGAAATTGGTGTGACATATATACCTCTTTATCACCCATTTGCTTTTTAAATTATATGATGACTTTTCTTCTCTTGATATTATTGATTCATTTTTCCCCTCATCACCATAGAAGGGGCCGGCCACAATTTGGGAGTGGGAGAGAGGTTCATTTTGTGAGTGGGAAATTTCTTCATCTCATATTTTGCTTGCTACAAAATTCCCAAGTTCATTTAAAAGTTCATTCCACCTCCATCAAACGGCAACTTCAAACTCCAAGAGACAAAACATTCTACACTTATCCTACAGCATCCTTGGGCACGTCGGCTCGCCAACATCGTGCCCGAGTTGCCTCGGTCCAGAGGTGGGAGCCCGTAAAAGAACCCGGCGATGTGGTGCCCATTCCGACGAGGTGATGAAGACCGGAGATTCAGTGAAGAGATCGGGATGGAGGCCGAAGACCGAAGGACACGGATCGCTCGGTATAGCATTCTACCCATTCTCTTGTTTGCTAGAATTAGGTTAATGGTTACGATCCGGGTTTATATTGTGCGGTAGTGCCGGTTTACAAGTTTTGTAAAAAGTTTTGTTTCCGCATTTTGGCCTCGGACAGACGGCCGGGGCGCTGCCGTGCTCTAACAACCGTAGTATAAAGGACCGGTTGAGCGTGTCTTCCATGGAACTTAGGGTAAGGATTAAGAAAGGAAGGGTAAGAACCTAGAGGAAGAAACATCGTTTCATCCCGATGGTACTAATCCAATTTATTAATAATTACCATAATACCTAATAGATCATAATTTGGGCATAGAAAGCGGTGAGGAATATTGACTTTCCAAACCCAACCCAAACCTAACCTTAGCAAGATTTAGATCGAGATTAATTTAGTTTTTAGATTTAATCAAACCGACACCAATCGGAATTAACTCGTTAGTACAATTAGGAAATACACAACATCCTTGTGGATCGACCCGTACTCACCGGCTAGCTACCAAGCGACGCTATTCTTGATCGCGGTTATAAAATATTTTTGATTCATCTTTTGAAAGCGCAAGCACGCATAAGTCTCATTCAATCAAATGGCGCCGTTGCCGGGGATAGCGTGTTATTTTCTTTTTGCAATTTCGGGTTAATATAAAATTAAAAAATCAAAAAAACTGAAAAATTAAAAAAAAAATATAAAAATTTATCAACTTGTTATTTTGTGAAGGGTATTTTTCGTTTGAATTTTGCAGGATCGACGAACGAATTCAGATCTGGAAAATTTCAGAGAGCGAAACAGAAAACATCAAATCTGAACAAACAGAGGAGTATCAAAACAGAGAACAGAAGAAATCTTGGTATCTGAACCGACCACGTGACCGCGGTTCCGCCGCATTGACCGCGAAACCGCCGTAGGGTTGTGACGCCAGCACCTTATATTTTCACTGTAAGCTTCCTCTTCTTCTCTGCAACACCAATATCTCTTCTGTAAAAATTTCCTGCAGGATTCTTTGTGCTAAAAAAATCTCTCCCCCTTCCAATAATTGATCTTGTGCAGGATTCTTTGTGCCGCGCTAAAAAAAAATTTGTTTGCAAGTGTTTGATTGTTGTTACTGCTTTGCATATTTTTAATTGGACTTTAAGGGGTTTGAAACCAATCCAGATTGGGTGGGGATTTCATCACCCTTCCCAGGACCCCAGAAATCATATAAGTCATTTTGTATTGACCATCATTAATTAAAAAAGATTAGACTCAGCCCTAAGGACTTCGCGCTCAATAGGACAAAGGACTAGTTGTAGGCATCGACCGTTGATCCTAACCTGACTTTGTGGTGTCTAGGCAAGTGTGTCTAAGGCAAGTGGTTACTTAATTAGGTCCACTACTTACGTGGTGGAGAGCCTCCCACTTACCTGGCACTTACCTGGCCACAATTGGCGGTGAAGAGGCGGTTTGAGGTCCTATTTCTTGCCCTTTGGAACAGTTAGGAGCTGTCTAGCTGACCTAGGTGACCCTAGATCTAGGCCTGATTGTGCATTTGTGGTTGATTGAAAGTGTGTCTAAGCCTTTTATTGAAAATCTTTTTTGCAAAAAGCTAAAAAAAAAACACAAAGAAATTTTTTTATAAAAACTTGCAAAAATTTTGTCGCCAAGAAATCCGTGCACCTCACATTCTTTTTCTTCCCGTCTCTTACATCATGGGTACCCCACCTCACAAAACCATCGCCGAACTTTGGTACCCTGAACCAAACTTTGCTTCCTACGCGAATTGTTTTGGTCGATTTACAGACGACCCCTCCATGCCCAAAATTTCTTTGAAAGATCGAATAGAAGCGTCTAGGAGAAACAGTTAGACTCCGCAATCCACTTTGTATCAACCGTGTCAACCTTCACCACCTTCTTATGTCGATGCTACCTTTTCGAGTCCTGTTGTAATTCCGAGACCCATGTCTATCGCTGAATACATAGAACAATCACGAAACCGATCTTTCACTCCTTTCAACACTTCCAGTTCCTGGGATCAACAAGTCCATTCACCTTTTTATCCAAATGTTGATTCTACTCCTGTCCAACCATTTAATTCCTACCAGTCCTACCCGACTTTCACACCTTCCCTAGACATTGATTCTACACAACCATTCGGGAGTTTCACGTATCCAAACAACTTTGAATATTTTACTGAAACCCCTTCACAACCCATGTCTAGTCCGGAACAGTCGTTGGAAGCTTATATTGTAGCGACAAACAAACAGATGAGGAATTTGGATGCGTCCATTGCCGCCCTCATGCAACCTAGTGACCCGGTAGCTAGTTTCTAACTAGCTCCAAAAATTCCAATGTATGATGAGGCGGTTGGACAGATTGAGAATTTGAGTGGAGAGAGTGAGTTGTGCACTGATTAGTCAAAAATATTACATATTTTAGCCGGCAATTTCCTCATCATTTCCATTCATAGAGAAGTGTTCGGCATTCATAATTCACATATTAGCAAAACAGTCGCAAAATATCAGATTACATGTATTAGACTCTAAAACCGACACTATAAAGGAAATTGACCACATTTCATGGCATCGCATCATCCCTACATTTGCGCAACACTTGTTTTGAGATCTATGCAGGAAAACTCAGAAGCAAAGCCAAAAGAGCTGATCAAACATTACGCCAACTCAATGATTTCAGTTCTGGTATCAATCCAAAGGGACAAATACAATTCAACATATCCTATAAAGGCCCATACATCAGCCCAAGCAAGCACCAGAGAGCCCAAGCCCCAACTCTCCAAACGAGCCGCGGAACCGCGGCCGGAGACGGCTTGTGCCGCGGTTCCGCGGCGACTTGATGACTTGATGTCTTCAGCTTTGCACCAAAACTATTATCTCAGGGTCCAGACTTCATAAAGACATGTCAACTTCCAGAAGACTCCAGAGGTTTCTGCCAGATCAGCAAACAAGGGTATCTAATGCTTAATTAATCCTAGCTTAAAACCTAAGCTAGCTCCTAACAAACTCTTTCTAGAAACTCCTCAACAAACTTTTGGAGGGAATTGTAATTTCAAACCTAGACCTAGGGTTTGGGAAGTCTATAAATAGAAGCCTAAACCTAGGGTAAAAAGGATCCCCAATCTAGTATCAAACTAGAGCCATTTTATCTCTTATCTTATCTTCTTCTTCCACAAGTCTAGTGATAAGGCTTGTATGAAAGCCTAGCCCTAAATTCCAATCAAAAGCCAAGATCCCGAGTACCCATCAAGCAAGAAGCCTTGCACCCTTTTATGAGCCGAGCCGATCTCCAACAGAGCAAGTGGTCCGTGCCGATCTGTGACTCAAGGAGCCGAGCGACGCCAATTCAACAATTTAGTTCTTCCTCTTGTAGTTCTTGAGCGACTGTAATCAAATTGTTGATATAAATAAAAGGTGATATTCTTTTATCTTGTTTTCTTTAAATTCTCGCATCATGATATCTTTTCAATTCTTGAATACTTTCTGTGTGATAATGTTTGAGTAATACTCCGCTCGTTGAGGAGTCGAGACGATCAATAGAATGATGATGTAATATATCTGAAAACGATTCTTGATTCCTACGAGTTTTGTAAACCCTAGCATGTTCAAGAATCGACGACCCAATTCGTTGCGATGCTTTCTTGATTGATATCGCTCGAGATTGGGGAGTTACGATCGTTTCTTGAAATTGTTAGCGGCTAGAATGCAAATGATATCAACGAAAGAACAAGGGTTTAAAAGATGAAACCCTAGTTTCATCAAGAAAGCCCTAACTCTCGTCGATCATCATCAATCTAGTATCAATCCTTCGAAGGACAAGAACACGAAATCTTGAAATTACATCACATCTATAGATCCGATTGATTCCTACGAGCCTCATTTAGATTCTTGACATTTTGGTTGGAAATATTATCGAAACACCGATTCTTGTTTTGTTTATCCGTTTCTTGATTCTTGACTAAACATCGTGACACCTGAATCAACCGATAAATTCTTGAATCACGTTTTCTTTTCTTTTCGATTAACTTTTCGATTCAAACAAATTAAACATAGAAACGAATCGCACAATCCCTGTGGACGATCCGCACTTGCTAACGAAATCTACACGACACCGTTATTGATTACGGTCAAATCTAATTCTTTGGTTGTGATTTCTTTATACAATTTTCTAAATACCGATACAAGATACTGTTATCAATCAAATAGTGCCGACATCGGGGACTATTTGAATCGATAATTTTACATTACACAATCCGGAAAATTAAACCAATCAAATGGCGCCGTTGCCGGGGATAGTGCGCTAATTGTTCGTATTTTGAAATTTGAGTTGAAAATTTTATTCCATCTAAATTTTGTGATCAAAATTCATGCAAACACTAATACGTGTGTTGTGATTTGATTGCGAGGAAATCTGGAATCACTGGAGCTTGGATAAAATTTTTGTGAATATTCCAGAGAGCTGAGAAATTGTACAGGAGCTTGCTGAAGAATTTTTGTGCAGAGAACTGCCTAGGTGACCGCGATTCCGCGGCAGATACCCACCAATTGCGGCGGTTCCGCGGCGACCTTGGTGCTTCAGTGTACCAAATTTGCTCTGTGAGTCTCTGACTTTCTTATCTTCTCCCTCATCTGCTCCAATTAACAATTTCCTGCAGGTTTCTTTGCAAATAATCGCAGCGCCGCAAAAGCAAAATAAAATTTGTCCGTGTTTTTGATTTTTGGTTGTTTGATTATTAATACGGAAATTAAGGGGCACGACCAAATCCAGATTAGGTGGGGAGTTCATTACCCTTCCTAAGCCCCGAAAACCACAAAACTTGCATCCGCATTAACCCACATTAACTAAAAGAAATCTAGAGAAGACTCTAAGGACTGTCGCGCTTAATTAGGACAAGAGAAGGCCGTGGGTAATTCATTGCTTATCCGCGTTTTCTTGTGGTGCCTAAGGCGAGTGTATCTAAGGCTAGTGGTTTTTAATTAGGCCCACTACTTACGTAGTGGAGTACCTTCCCACTTACCTGGCACTTATCCGGCCACAGGGGGACAAAGAGACAGTGGAGGATTCTATCCTGCGACTTGTCTTTTGGCAGTTAGGAGCGGTCTAGAGCCGGACCTAGGTGACCACTAGATTCTAGGGTTTTGTGTGTTGCATTTGTTGTGTCGCATCATTTTTTTTTCTCAAAAATCCGTCCCTTTTTCAAAAGCAAGCACCGCATTCATTCATTACCCCTAATTATAAGTCAACGCTGCCACTTGTACTAACCCTTTTTAGTGCAAGATAGGCTGGACACGGGATTCTAGTGCCCGTTTAGTCCGTGTACCCTTTATCGACTCCGAAGTCGATATTTCTCCATTTAACTTTCCTTTACCCACTATCACACCCACACCGATGGATCCGAATCCCTCAAACTTCTTTAACCCTAATCTGCCGCCGTCCGTTGGTGCGCAGAATCCACCCCGCATCTCTCTCCAGGAGAGGTGCTACCCTATTCGAGGTCCTCTTTCGACCTGCTTATCCATTCCACCAGCCAACGGGGATAACTTTGAGATTAAACCCCAATACATCAACCTTTTACCCAAATTCCACGGACTCGAGACTGAGGACGCTTACGTTTTCATCACCAAATTTGAAAACGTATGCGCAATGATGGATACGTCACAACTTTTAGTGGATGCGATGCGTCTACGACTTCTTCCATTTACATTGTGCGATATAGCCGAGAAGTGGCTATATAACACTACCGCACACTCTATTACGAATTGGGAAGAATTCCTCGCTGCATTCCTTAAGAAATTTTACCCAATACAAAAGACAGCTCGAATCCGTAGCGAACTGAATCAATTTGCCCAGCTCCCTGCTGAACCATTTTCAAAATGCTTTGAACGTTTCAAGGATCTATTGGTTCAGTGTCCTCATCACGGCATCCCGAGATGGGAATTGTGCCGAATCATATATGAGGGCAGTAACCCTAATACTAAACAGAGCCTTGAAAACTTGTGTCAAGGTACTTTTATGTCTAGGGATGATGGAGAAGCTTGGCGATATTTAGAAGAGTTCGCTGAAAAGTCTTTACAGTGGGAAAGTCCATCATTTAGGAGTGGCAACAACCAATCGGATGTTTCCATAGGAGTTAGAGCTGACATTTCAGCTATACACAAAAAACTCGAGACTATGGAAAACAAATTTTTAGCCGCCTCCCTTAATCAAATGTCACTTTCCAAAACTGTATGTGGCTGCTGTTCTGATCCGTCTCACTTGACGGAAGAATGTCCGTTTCAAGGTCGTGAGCATACCAATGCCACATTTCAAAGACCTAGAAACGATCCATTTTCTTCCACATATAATCAGGGTTGGAGGAATCACCCTAATTTTGCTTGGAACCAATCACACTCTCAAAACACGGTTCCAAACCAAAACAATTTTCAAAGGGTCCCTCCACCACAACAGCAACCACAACTTCAATTAAGTCAGCACCCCTTTCAAGCACATAATTTTCAAAATCCGGTCAACACACCTACACTGTCTAGTCCTTTACAGTTGACCGGAACTGATGAATCCTCTTCTTTTGCACAATATATGAATTTGGTCTTAACAAATATCATGCAAGTTTCGGCTGAAATGAGGTCTTCTGTTGATAAAATTGAGAAAAACTCTACGTCCCAAAACGAGAGTATTAAATCGATGGAAGAAGAAATTGCACGATTAAAAGCCGAAATTAGTGCAAGAGAGAAAGGTAAACTTCCAGCTCAACCCTTACCCAATCCTGGATATTCACATCATGTGAATGCAATCACCACGTTGAGATCTGGAAGAGTGCTTGACAATCATGTTGGGGAAGAAGTTGATGATATTGACAATCCTATCAACACCCCGGCTGAGACCTTTCCTCACACACACACCTCTACTTCTAGTTCTGACCCCAGTTCTTCTACCCCACCACCTTCTTCCGAGCCTATTCTTCGTTTCCCAAAAGGCTCGCCACTACAGCCCACCTCTTTTACTCCTCCACGGACGATCCCTACTTCTATACTGGGATCGGTTCCACACACACTTCCTTCTCCTATGAAGAAGAAATTGCACGATTAAAAGCCGAAATTAGTGCAAGAGAGAAAGGTAAACTTCCAGCTCAACCCTTACCCAATCCTGGATATTCACATCATGTGAATGCAATCACCACGTTGAGATCTGGAAGAGTGCTTGACAATCATGTTGGGGAAGAAGTTGATGATATTGACAATCCTATCAACACCCCGGCTGAGACCTTTCCTCACACACACACCTCTACTTCTAGTTCTGACCCCAGTTCTTCTACCCCACCACCTTCTTCCGAGCCTATTCTTCGTTTCCCAAAAGGCTCGCCACTACAGCCCACCTCTTTTACTCCTCCACGGACGATCCCTACTTCTATACTGGGATCGGTTCCACACACACTTCCTTCTCCTATGATGGACCCAGCACTTATTGCTAAAGCACCTTATCCTAATCGGTTAAGGGCTAACACACCAAGTCCACATATGGAGAAGATCACTGAGATGTTTAAACAATGCCATACCAATGCCACATTTCAAAGACCTAGAAACGATCCATTTTCTTCCACATATAATCAGGGTTGGAGGAATCACCCTAATTTTGCTTGGAACCAATCACACTCTCAAAACACGGTTCCAAACCAAAACAATTTTCAAAGGGTCCCTCCACCACAACAGCAACCACAACTTCAATTAAGTCAGCACCCCTTTCAAGCACATAATTTTCAAAATCAGGTCAACACACCT
Source organism: Agapanthus africanus (assembly GCA_030015575.1). Classification (NCBI taxonomy): domain Eukaryota; kingdom Viridiplantae; phylum Streptophyta; class Magnoliopsida; order Asparagales; family Amaryllidaceae; genus Agapanthus; species Agapanthus africanus. The sequence continues at coordinate 505,348,411 of CM057342.1, read as the reverse complement.
ACACTGTCTAGTCCTTTACAGTTGACCGGAACTGATGAATCCTCTTCTTTTGCACAATATATGAATTTGGTCTTAACAAATATCATGCAAGTTTCGGCTGAAATGAGGTCTTCTGTTGATAAAATTGAGAAAAACTCTACGTCCCAAAACGAGAGTATTAAATCGATGGAAGAAGAAATTGCACGATTAAAAGCCGAAATTAGTGCAAGAGAGAAAGGTAAACTTCCAGCTCAACCCTTACCCAATCCTGGATATTCACATCATGTGAATGCAATCACCACGTTGAGATCTGGAAGAGTGCTTGACAATCATGTTGGGGAAGAAGTTGATGATATTGACAATCCTATCAACACCCCGGCTGAGACCTTTCCTCACACACACACCTCTACTTCTAGTTCTGACCCCAGTTCTTCTACCCCACCACCTTCTTCCGAGCCTATTCTTCGTTTCCCAAAAGGCTCGCCACTACAGCCCACCTCTTTTACTCCTCCACGGACGATCCCTACTTCTATACTGGGATCGGTTCCACACACACTTCCTTCTCCTATGATGGACCCAGCACTTATTGCTAAAGCACCTTATCCTAATCGGTTAAGGGCTAACACACCAAGTCCACATATGGAGAAGATCACTGAGATGTTTAAACAGGTTAATATCAATATCCCTCTTCTAGATGCTATCCAACAAGTCCCCGCATATGAAAAAGTTCTTAAAGACTAGTGCACTAGGAAGCGGAAGAAACAAATGCCCAAGAAGATATTCATGGCAAAGACTGTAGATACGGCTTTCCCCCAGCAATTACCGAGAAAACGTAAGGATCCTGGATATCCTACGATTTCCATCTCTATTGGGGAGAAACACATTAACCGTGCTCTACTAGATCTTGGGGCAAGTGTTAACCTGCTTCCTTTCTCAGTTTATGAGCAGTTAGGGATCTGAGAGTTGAAACCATCTTCTTGCACTCTCCAGATGGCTGACCGATCAATCACCAGACCTAGGGGTGAACTAGAGAATGTGTTAATAAAAATCGGGGAATTTATATTCCCTGTAGACTTTAATGTAATTGATACACAGCCTGTCGCGAACTCACGAAATCAAATTCCGGTGATTTTAGGTCGCCCCTTATTGGCCACTTCCAACGCTATCATCAACTGTCGTAATGGTTCTATGACTCTATCCTTCAGGAAGAGGACAATTGAGATGAACATTTACAAATTGGGAAGTGTACCCTCCGAACCTACTGCTCATGTCTGTTCTGTCGACTTAATGGATGTCGACAGCAGCGAATTTAATGACCCTCATAATAATGATCTTGACTCTTTTCATATGTTGTTTGACCCAACTATGTATCATACACATACGGACTCTTCCACCGAGTTGTCCGGGTCAACAATTAACACTGATTATGAACCGTTCTTAGAGTCTGAAGATCACCCCGCACTATGTAATGACATTATTCTTCGGGGTATTGATGAAACTTTTGAGGAGATCTTCGCTGATGAACTCGCATTTCTGAATAACACGGGTGTTGAGACGAATTATGTCCCAATCATTGAAATTGAACCTCCACCCCTTCTCCTGAATTGTAAAAAGAATGCGAGTAATCCATCACATTCACTGCATCGTCTCTCCAATACGAGACGCACACACATTCTATTCCATCACTTAACCTTTCTCCACTTCTTCTTCCACCAACCAGAGCATTGCATTGATAAAATTTTTGAATGGTTGGTGTTGACATTCGGTCTTTGCAAAGCTTGGCATCAACCACTGATTTTTGACCCCTTCATATGATTTTCAAAGCTTAATACTGCATAACTCAAGTTTGGGGGGTATAATCTGGCTCTTGAAAAGAAAATTTTTACAAAATTTTGAGCCAAAAATAAGTTTGGGGGAGGTTCTTCACTTAAATATTTTGCCCCCACTAATAAATTCCTCCGGGACTTACAGGTTTTTTTTGAGATTTAGCAGATGGCAACAGTGAGGACACTGTTTGAAAACAAGTTTGGGGGAGGTTTGTGCTTATTTTTGCATCATTTGCATATCATTTGCATAAGCACAAAACATTTTTGAAAACCTATAAAAATTTAAAAATTTTCAAAACTATAAAAATATTTTTGTACATAAATAAGATAATAAAAGTTTAGATAGTGAAAAGATACATCCATGAGATTAGAAAAATTTAAGAAAACCAAGAAAATTAGAAGTTTTGTAATACGAACTAGTAATAAGTAGTTATGAGCCGTTTTCCCATGGGTTAGTAAGATGAAAGAAGTCACTAATCTGAGGATAAAAATAAGTCTGAAAAATAGTTTCTATTCTGGAAGCCAAACATTTTGAATGTGGCTACCCTGCTATTCGCACTTACACACATCTTGAAGCCTGGGATAGTAGAGGATACCTTGAAATGCTCTTGTCTTAAAGCCAAAAGTATGAAGGAAAAAAAAATGAAGAAAATATAAAGTGGTGAGAAAAATGGACACTGGTTTTGTTATCACCGAGGGCAATAAAAAATATATAGCGAGGGTGCTTCTTCACCTAGTGCCCTAAGGCCAACTGGTCAGGGAGTCACTGCTATGCCTAAGGTGGTGCAAGACGAGAAAATACACCAAGTAAGCAAGCACAGGAGTAATCGTTCGGTTAGTACCTCAAGAAGTATTAACAGTCGCATGAAAGTGTGTGAGCATTCTCATCTAAATATTCATTAATTAAAAAGTACTGAGGCTGATGGGCAAGAGTATGATAGCTTGAATTAAATTCTCCGGGTGTAGAGATGTCCTTTACACACACGCAGGGTGATATGATCGATGTTTGGAAAACAGATAGGAATGAAAAATAAGACGATGTTTTATTGAGGGAGGACGTGATTTCTGACATCTTTTCATGACCATTAAGATAGGGCTCATGACAACCGAAAAGCTAGCTTAGTTGGAAACCCTAATTTTCAAGGCATTTCTTTTACAATTCTTTTCTTTAAATGTAATATTCATGATCATTCTTTTATTATTGGATTTTGTAGGTGCAATCCGCTGAAAACCCTCAGGAGACAACACTCCTCCTACTAGGGACACTTAGAGGTTTAAAGGCTTGTTGCACGTGCTCAATGCAATCGTGTTGCCTACGAAATTGTGCTAGTTAGTTTTTCTCTTTCTATATTTTCTCCTTCTCTTTTTAATAAAACAGTTCGCTCGAGACGATCGAAATTAAGTTTGGGGGAATTTGATTAGTAAAAAATATTGCATATTTTAGCCGGCAATTTCCTCATCATTTGCATTCATATAGAAGTGTTCGGCATTCATAATTCACATATTAGCAAAACTATCGCAAAATATCAGATTACATGTATTAGACTCTAAAACCGACACTAAAAAGGAAATTGACCACATTTCATGGCATCGCATCATCCCTACATTTGCGCAACACTTGTTTTGAGATCTATGCAGGAAAACTCAGAAGCAAAGCCAAAAGAGCTGATCAAACATTACACCAACTCAATGATTTCAGTTCGGGTATCAATCCAAAGGGACAAATACAATTCAACATATCCTATAAAGGCCCATACATCAGCCCAAGCAAGCACCAGAGAGTCCAAGCCCCAACTCTCCAAACGAGCCGCGGAACCGCGGCCGGAGACGGCTTGTGCCGCAGTTCCGCGGCGACTTGATGACTTGATGTCTTCAGCTTTGCACCAAAACTCTTATCTCAGGGTCCAGACTTCATAAAGACTTGTTAACTTCCAGAAGACTCCAGAGGTTTCTGCCAGATCAGCAAACAAGGGTTTCTAATGCTTAATTAATCCTAGCTTAAAACCTAAGCTAGCTCCTAACAAACTCTTTCTAGAAACTCCTCAACAAACTTTTGGAGGGAATTGTAATTTCAAACCTAGACCTAGGGTTTGGGAAGTCTATAAATAGAAGCCTAAACCTAGGGTAAAAAGGATCCCCAATCTAGTATCAAACTAGAGCCATTTTATCTCTTATCTCATCTTCTTCTTCCACAAGTCTAGTGACAAGGCTTGTGTGAAACCCTAACCCTAAATTCCAATCAAAAGCCAAGATCCCGAGTACCCATCAAGCAAGAAGCCTTGCACCCTTTTATAAGCCGAGCCGATCTCCAACAGAGCAAGTGGTCCGTGCCGATCCGTGACTCAAGGAGCCGAGCGACGCCAATTCAACAATTTAGTTCTTCCTCTTGTAGTTCTTGAGCGACTGTAATCAAATTGTTGATATAAATAAAAGGTGATATTCTTTTATCTTGTTTTCTTTAAATTCTCGCATCATGATATCTTTTCAATTCTTGAATACTTTCTGTGTGATGATGTTTGAGTAATACTCCGCTCGTCGAGGAGTCGAGACGATCAATAGAATGATGATGTAATATATCTGAAAACGATTCTTGATTCCTACGAGTTTTGTAAACCCTAGCAAGTTCAAGAATCGACGACCCAATTCGTTGCGATGCTTTCTTGATTGATATCGCTCGAGATTGGGGAGTTACGATCGTTTCTTGAAATTGTTAGCGGCTAGAATGCAAATGATATCAACGAAAGAACAAGGGTTTAAAAGATGAAACCCTAGTTTCATCAAGAAAGCCCTAACTCTCGTCGATCATCATCAATCTAGTATCAATCCTTCGAAGGACAAGAACACGAAATCTTGAAATTACATCACATCTATAGATCCGATCGATTCCTACAAGCCTCATTTAGATTCTTGACATTTTGGTTGGAAATATTATCGAAACACCGATTCTTGTTTTTTTATCCATTTCTTGATTCTTGACTAAATATCGTGACACCCGAATCAACCGATAAATTCTTGAATCACGTTTTCTTTTCTTTTCGATTAACTTTTCGATTCAAACAAATTAAACATAGAAACGAATCGCACAATCCCTGTGGACGATCCGCACTTGCTAACGAAATCTACACGACACCGTTATTGATCGCGGTCAAATCTAATTCTTTGGTTGTGATTTCTTGATACAATTTTCTAAATACCGATACAAGATACTGTTATCAATCAAATAGTGCCGACATCGGGGACTATTTGAATCGATACTTTTACATTACACAATCCGGAAAATTAAACCAATCATGCACCCTTCTAAATCAAACCTACCCATCATCAATTGAATTCCACAACTCCGGTTTTGAATGTCTATCAAGTGTCCCAAATGATTCACCAGTTGAAAATAAAACTTTTAATGAGTTGTGCGACTTAGTAGTGCTTGATTAGCCAAATTGTGAAGGGTCCCTTCCGAGTGAAACCATCACCAATCCTTTCGACCTCTACACCTCCAATCTAGAACCTGAATTGATAAATATTCATACTTTTGATGAGGTGTCCGAAAAAATTGTTTTTCACTTGATTAAGGATATTGACGCAGGGAATAATTTGGATGATGAACTCGCCTATTTGACTGAATTTTTCTCTCCGACTCATCATCCCGAGTCATTACATGTTTCTCCCGAACTTCATATGCGTCTTGATTTGGATGATAATTGTATGGATAGGATAACTTTTGACGAGAATTATGAGGATAGTATTGATAAGAGTATTGAGGATAGTATTGAGGATGAACCAGTTTTGTTTGATGAGTCGGATTTTCCAATTCATCCTCCTGAACCTTTAACTGTTATACTTCCTAAATCACCCCGCTTTATCTGTTCCATCGTTCTGACCACGCAAGAGATCATGCAGGAGGACTGTGAGCTTGAAAAATTTCTGTTCGATCACAGCAATTTTGACGCCACTAGTGCGTTCCTCCTTGAATCTGACACAGTTCTCACAACGGATAACGATTACGAGTGTTTCACTTTTTCGGACGATTTCGAAGACTCTCCGCCCGAGTTTGAGTCCTTTGAATTTTCAGATGAGTTAGTTGAACCATCAGACTCGGTTGCTTACAGTAATTTCGAACCATTGATGGAATCCTTCTGGTTCGAGACAGTTTCACTAATTTCACCTTCAATTGTTTCACCTTTGAAACTCGAAATCAAACTGTTTCCGTCTCACCTTACATATGCTTATTTAGGTGAGAATGAGACCCTTCCTAAATCATTCCCCTTCGTCCTTTCGATCGTTTCGACCACGCAAGAATCCGTCGCGCTTCCATTTTCAATGGATTGTTTACCAAGTTCAACGTACCAATCTTTTCTTGCGAATCTTGAGGGATTTGACCCCATTTCTCGACGGGTTGATAGATTAGCACAATCGCTTTTAACACATCGGTCATCATAATTTGCGCTAATTTATTAACTCCATTTACACCCTCAAGTTCGTGTTCGTACTACACTTCTTTCTCTTTTCCGCCATTCTTCTCCTATACCGAGACCATATTCCAACTTTCTTCCCATACAGTCTCGTGTGTTTCTCAACTTTTTCTCTACACTCCATTCTTCCACCAACCCTACCATTATCATGATAGAATTTTTGAATGGTTGGTGCTAACCTTTGACCTGTGTAAGGCCGTGTATAGTTTGATTTTTTCTCCTCCCTAACTCTGAACTTTAACGCTTAAAACAGTGGAAACACTGTTTCACTTAAGTTTGGGGGGAAACATTTTGTATATATATTTTGTTTTTCTTTTAAATATAAAAAATAAAAAAAAATTATAAAAAAATAAACATGGGAATACCGGCCATTTTGACCCTCTTGGTGTAGCATGACAGTGAGGACGCTGTCAAGTTTAAGTTTGGGGGTATGCTCGGTAAGCTTTCTTCCTTCGCATTCATATATATATTTTTTGCATTTGCATATTTATTTTAAAACCCATAAAAATTGAAAAATTATAAAAATTATAAAAATTGAAACATTCAATTTTGGCCTTAATTGACTTGAGTTTGACAAATAGGTTAACTAGCTAGGAACAACTAGATCTTAGACTTAGTAAATTAAAAACCCTAAAAATAACCTTTCTTAAAATTTAACGGTAGAAAAATATATGTCTTTGTAGTTTACTTAGAAATAGGCAAATTTCGAGTTCACTTCTTGGGCTAAGTTAAAATAAGGAAAAAGTATTGATATTTTTATTAAAGTATAAGTTTGATATATAATTCCTAAGCTTAAGTCTAAATTTTGAAAATATATACCCTACAAATTGCACAAACACGAACCTTGAAACTTGGAATAGTAGAAGAGACCTTGAATTGCTCTTATCTAATGTCCTTAGTATGAAGGAAAATAAAAATAAAATTACAAGTGTGAATAAAGAGATAAAAAATGAACACTGGTTTTTGTAATTACTTAAGGCTGCATTAATAGAAAAAAATATTTAGCGAGGGTGCTTCATCACCTAGTGTCTTAGACCAACTGGTTTGCGAGTCACTGCTAAAGCCTTAAGTGTTACAAGATTAGGAATTACGCTTTAATGTGCACACACATTTTATAATCGGTTGTTGGTACCTCAAGAAGTATTAACGGTCGCATGAAGGATGTGTGAGCAAATTTCATCTAAAAATTCACCAATTGGATGATGGACAAGAGTATAATAGCTTGATTTGAATTTCCAAGTGTAGGTGTGATATATACACACACGTAGGGGTATGTGATTGGGGCTTAGATGAGAGATAGGAATGAAAAATATGACTTATATATTTAGTAGAGATGATAAAAATTCCTAAGTTGAGATGAAACCCTAGAAGGAAAACTTGAAAGATGCTAAAAGCTAAGTAAATTCATAAGAATGTATATAATCTCAAGTTAAATAATAAGGAAGCGTGAAAAATACGGGTGGATAATTTATGAGTCGAAGATAATAGAATTACTTGTTGCAAAACCTAATTGGAGAATAAAAGTCAATGGGCCGAATTGATAGGATTTTGTGGGTAGTATCCGCTGAAAACGCTCAGGAGACAACACTCCTCCTACTAGAGACACCTAGAGGTTTAACGGCTTGTTGCACGAGCTCAGTGCAATCGCGTTTCCCTGCGAAAGTGAGGCTAGGTCTTTTTCGAGAATAAAACTAGTTTTGCTCGAGGACGAGCAAAAGACAAGTTTGGGGGTATTTGTTCATATCATAATATTGCATTATTATATTCCCCATTCTTATTCATTTTACAAATAAACAGGTGCTTTTGACCCATGTCTGCTACATAGTTGCAGGTTACAGGTTCTTGGAATAAAAACAGTGAAAAAGATATAAAAAAAAAAAAAAGATACAAAAGTGAGACTACGACCAACAAATGGAAGAATCTTGATCAAGCCGACAGTTGAAGAATAAACGAAGATAAGTGAACAAGTTCACAAAGTACAAAGGCAGCGCAAGATTCAAGACATCGACACGAAGCAAACGGTAAAGTCCACGATATTGTTCACTGTGGAAATCTTGAAGAAAAATAGAAGACCATTTGAGAAACCAAGTAAAGGAAATAGAAGAAACAAAGAAACAGAACATGCCCTGAAAATCTCAGTCTTTGATGCCCCTATACGGCCGCGGATCAGCGGCCAAACCTGCCTTCTGGCCATGGCTCCACGGCCATTAGAAGCGCGTGACGGTGGAAAAACGTGGAACGTGCATCGCCCGTGTCGGTGGAAAATTTCTATGGTCGCTGGCGGTGCGTTGACTAGTTCTTTTCTTAGGGGTAAACTTATAATTGCATACGTGAATCAATTGTAACCCTAGGGTTTCTATGATCTATAAATAGAAACCCTAATGCTCTTTTTGGAGCATGCCTCTTCTTGTGCCTCATTGTAAATCTCAAATTCCGATCTGTAAATTTCTGTGAAGAATGAAGAGTGCATCAAATTAGAGTAAGTTTACAATTCTTGCCCTAGTTAAATTTATTTTCCTGCCCTAGTATAGATTTATTTTCTTGCCCTAGTTTAGATTTAATTCTCTGGCCTAGATAGATAGTTTAGAAATGTTTTTCAATTCCCTAATGAGTGAGTAGTCTCCTCGCTTTTTAGGGTTAGATTTGGGGAAGGCTTGAGAGATGAAGATCTCTCACCCCTTTCTTGCCCATCACACGTTTTTATAGGACTCCATGCATACATGCACACACCACTCCCTGCGGCACCCTGCCCACGAGGTGGCGGTGATACCGTAGTATAAAGGACCGGTTGAGCGTGTCTTCCATAGAGGTTAGGGTAAGGATTAAGAAAGGAAGGACAAGAACCTAGAGGAAGAAACATCGTTTCTTCCCGATGGTACTAATCCACTTTATTAATAATTACCATAACACCTAATAGATCATAATTTGGGCATAGAAAGCAGTGAGGAATATTGACTTTCCAAACCTAACCTAAACCTAACTCTAGCAAGATTTAGATCTAGATTAATTTAGTTTTTAGATTTAATCAAACCGACACCAATCAGAATTAACTCGTTAGAACAATTAGGAAATACACAACATCCCTATGGACCGACCCGTACTCACCGGCTAGTTACCAAGCAACGCCGTTCTTGATTGCGGTTATAAAATATTTTTGATTCATCTTTTGAAAGCGCAAGCACGCATAAGTCTCAATCAATCAGAGCCCAAGATATTGAGATTTGAGATACAGAGATATTGAGATTTGAGATACAGAGATATTGAAATTTGATATTGAGATACTGAGATTTATTTTTTGTGTCGATGCTGGACACTGATTTCTCTATTGATTTCGTTGGTGATAACCGATTGATATACATATAGAAATCTCATTAAATAAAAAAAGCAGTTCTTTGATTCATGATGTACTTTGTTCGCATTATATGCATCTGCATACTATTTTAGTGGCATATTGCTACCTGACATTTGTACCTCATATTAGGGACATGTTGTTATCTGAGGCACGGACATGAGTTCTTGGTACCACACTACATGGATAGATATTTACCCTTAACATTATATTATGCTTTAGGCCATATTTATTTGAGTATATTACCTGATGTGACCTTGGATTGCGTTATTCATGCGATTTCTGCTCGTAGATGTTTTCTACTCACGAGTTGGTAACTCACCCCCGTTGTGCCACAGTTCCTTGTAGGTTTTGCCGTACAGGTTTCGTTGCGGCTTTGCTGGCACACTGTTCCTTCCGGGTGATTGCTTTAGTAGGTGGAATCTATTGCATCAGGACCACCATTGTATATTATTATTCACTTGTATCTAGTAAAACTCCGTCAATCAGACTTGTATATTTGATAGAGATAGAAGGCCGGTGTTTATTCTTTCGACCTTAGAGCTGCGTATTGTATTATTATGGTTTTCTTGATCATTTTTTAGTTTCCTTTGAGCTTTGATCCTCTCCTTTGGCATTATATATTATATTGCATTGTGTGGTTTTGTCCGTCGATTGACGAAGAGCTAGCTCCCGCTTGGGGATGCCTTTATTCATTATATATGCTTTATCATGTTATACCCATTTCGGGTCATTTTTTATAAAGGAAACTCTGCCGAAATTTTCAGAAAAGACTTGAAATTTTAAAAATGCATACTTCGGCTTATGTTGTTAAACTTCTTGCTTTAAATTTGGTTTTTCCTTCACTCTACTGCTTTACTTGGTTTGGATTTCTGAGTTTTTGGCTTACTTAGATTACGCACGCCTCGAGACGTTTCATAATTTTAAGTGCCGGTCATGTTCTGTACTTTTCGGGTCGTGACAAAGTTGGTATCAGAGCGTTAGGTTTTACCTTCGGAGTGTAGGATGACCCTTGGTTGATGGAGTAGGTAGCTTGAGTAGAGTGACGTACCGTACGTATGTTCCGCAGCATATTTACGATACGCTACTCCGCTTAAGACGCCTTAGGATGTACATTTCCTTACAAAGTATTATATTCCTTCCTATGATCTAGCCTCTTCGGTACCGGTTATGGTTTTGTTACCATGGTTGTATGGGCACAGAGAGCTACGGCTAGAGTTGCGGTCAGCATGAGCTCGTCACGAACGAGGACTGACCAGGGCATAATTTCGGCGACACACGATTGCAGAGATGTGTCTTTTTATTGTGTTTTCGTGCAACGAGCGTTTGTTGGATCGCCGTATGGGATTTCTCGGACGTGCAGATTTGCGCCAGAGGATTGAGCCACTGATAGGGACCAGCCAGAATGTAATGACCATTGATGTATGCTTATTCATGATGATTGAGGCACTGTCCAGCATGCAGATGAAGGAGGCAGTTGTTGCTGTGAACGACGAGATATTGCCCCAGAGATTGGAGCTATTGCTGTACGAGTTGTACTTAGAGATATGATAGAAGGTTGCTAGTCACCCGAGGATGAATGACTAGGGCATGTAGTTCGTTCGCTTACCCCGATGCGAGGTCCTCATATAGATGGATTACAGCTAGAGACAACTTCATGCAGGTACGTTGGGAGGCGATCGAATGTCAGAAACCTCTATTCCAAGTTTAAAGTATTCGGAAATACATGCAAGCAATTCTATGGACCCTCTAGAAGAATGAAATCCTAACTCGACATAATGACCGTGCGAAAGCCTTTGAACCTTAAGGTTTGAGGCAGTTCCGCGGTACCATTAGTGAGGCTTGGGTTTGCCCTTCTACAGCTGGTCCACCGATACTGTGGTATGTACTCGATACTATTAAACCGTACCCAAGCCGTTGAGCTCTTGGGGGATTATGAGGTTTTGACGAATCGATCGAATGGTTCGACTTCATTCGGATGCTATGTGGTGCGATGCATTGCTTAGGAAACTCCAGATATGAGTATAGCCGTTGGAGCGCAGTCCATGCAGCCATGAAGAGACGAGTCCGAAGCAGTCGACATTAGAGAAAAGTGGAGTAAGAGATTCGTATGAGATCTTGATGAGGTGAAGTTCCACTCCGCCGACATTAGAGATGTGATACACATGTAGAGGCGTTGTATATGGATATATCTTCCAGAAGGAGCCGTGATGAGTATGCAGCCGTTCCGGAACAAGAAACAGATTTTGTGTAGGGTGATAACTTCCGGACAGTTCGGCGGAGACGAGATTTAGGAGAGAGCTCGATAGGACCTTTCTGGAATATTACAAAAGAAGACATAGACCCAGGAGCGGTCATATTGTGCACGCCCAGTAGGCCAGAGTTCGGCATCGTTGATGAGACATGTTACGAATGACCACGAAAGTTGGCCAGGGACTCTTAGAGGATGTGCGTGAGCGGGACTATTCCGCTATACTGGATTTCGGTATTTTGGGTGATTTATTGCATGATTGAGTATTGATGACCGAGTTTCATGATATTTGCTTTTGCGCACCATGGTTGCACCTATTGGGTATTTATATTTTGTGCATAGTTATTGCACTTGAGATATGCTTTGTACACTGTTGTGTTGATTTATGATTTGTGCACAGTTATTGCACTTGATATCGTTTTTGTGCCTTGGCTGCACATGTTTATGATTTCATGGATTTCATACCGTTGGGTTGATTTTATGCATATGGTACGCAGACGATTTTGTTTTTCACTCAGTATAGTTCGCATATGCTTGCAGTGCATTGATACGTATTTTATGCACGCGATTGCACACGGTTATGAGATTACATACCACGGTATACTAGATTTGGATTCGAGAGGTGTTGTATACCATCGATTTCGATTTTGATACTCGATGTTTGTTTTGTGCACCTTGTGCACTGGATTGGGATTCTTGCGCATATTTGGGCACTTGATGCGATTTTGGTGCACACCAGATGCACTAAATCGAGATTCTTTATGCACATCAGATGCACCTGATGTTGCTGTCAGGCATACCCGTTGCCTCTGACATGTGTTTCGTGCACACCCGTTGCACTTAGATGTTGTTTCCGTGCACATGTATGGCACATTGATGGATTTGATTTCCCTGCGCACCAGACGCACGTAGCATTCGTATGCACATTGTGGGATTGATTTCTTAGGGACCAGTGCGTTTTTATGATATTTGCTAATTGTTTTCGTACCGAGCAGGACTAGTCAGAGAACAGTACCTGGATATATTTTGCATGCATTGATAGTTATCGAAGGGATTTCCAAAAAGAGAGCTATAGTCTCAGTATTTACCTGCGTGTCTGAGATGACACGAAACGTTTAAAACAAGGAAACCCTTATAAATTATTTTCAAAAATAACGGCGGGACGTATATAATAAACAAAGGATAAGTATATATATAGTTATTTTCTTACAATTGACGTCTGCCACTGTTCCGCGATACGCGCGTCGCACAGCAACATGAAAGGTTTGTCCTGCATTTCTTCAGATGTTTCGATAATATTTACATAAATATTTTTGAGTATATCATATTGGTTTCGTATTGGATTTGACATTTGTGTCTTCACCATGACTCCGATGATTGCGGGATACTTGACGGAGTTTTGATTTGGAGTTATCTCCTCATTGTTCATGCGCACGCATTGCGCTATGATGCGTTTTAAGTATTGATGATTTTGGAGCCCCGACGACTTGGAATTTTTACTGAAATGTTTTAGTATTCGGGAGGTTAAATTTAAATTAGGAGACCGAATTTCTTTAAGGTGGGAAGATCGTAACATTTCAGAAAAATAAAATATTATTTTTTGGGAATTTTTATAATTAAATAATATTATAATGAATATTTTAATATAACGGTATAATTAAATACCGATAAATTGGAAAAAAAATGGAAAATTATAGAAAATACCAAAAAAGAGGGTGTTTATTATGATTTAGGCGAATTATTAATTTCTATGATTATTATATTCACTATTATTGCTAATCGTGATTAAATATCGCTAATCGCGTATTAAGCGTGTTTTGTGCACATGACATGCACCAAGTTATTTTAACACTTGTTATATTTTATCATGGTCTTTTCTTCATTTATCATGCATGGTTGTTGACTTTAGAAAAGAAAAGAAAGGAAATGATGAGAGAGGGGACATAATCATATGGCTAAGCATGGGCACGAGAGAAAGAGGGTGAGGGGTCAACCATAGTTATGGCTCATCTTTCCTCTTCATTATTTTCATAGCTCTTCTCCCTCAATCTCTCATGGCAACACCTCCTTCCTCCCCTCCACTACAAACCCTCAAAACACCCCCAAAACAAACCCAAAACCCCATCTCATTTTCATTAAAAATGTTCACTAGCTCAAGGGAAGCACATTGGACAAAGAAAAATCAAATTTTTAGGACTTTAGGCAACTCAAGAATTTTCTTGAGTTGCCAAATGAGGTATTTCCTTCACCCTTACCATAGTTTTCAACTCACTTTAGCACCTATGTTTGTTTGGAACCGATATATCGTTGTTTAGTGAACTTAGAAATTTCTAGTTAGGGTTAGGATTTGAATTGAGTTGTAAAGTACAATTGAGGCTAGTAGTGACCTTAAACCCATGTTAGTGATATCATATTGGACTAAAACCTGAAACTTAACCCCGGAATACGAACTTAGAAACCCGATGTCGGAGAAATTATGGATTTTGTGGGAGTGTAATGAAATCTGCTAACATCCGGACCCTTTGAAAAATATTTAGCAAGGACAGTGATGCATGCAGGAAACCTAGGACCCCCTACTGAAACCGTAGCCCCTACTTCCCCAACCTGGCTGCAGATTTAACCCAGATGGTCGTAAATTGCGGCCTGGGTCCCACCATTTTGGTTCGTGCTTGTCCTGTAGGTCCATCTCAGTAAACTAGACCCTTGGCATATGCAAAATTGGCTAATTTGACCTAGGGTAAAATCTGGGACCATTTTCAATAGTTTCTGTTTTGATTCGGGGTTTCGTTTCTCGTATTTGAATTCTGGATTTTTGGAACTTGGTTTTAACTCGATGATCTGACGTTTGTACGACAATATCGAGGGTCATTTGATGATTTTGAAGGCATGGTCCATAGGTTCTAACCTATAGGCCTTAGCTTGTTGTTTTGGTTTTCCGATGTGATTTTAATTCGCATTTGCAATTGTGTTATATGTGAAAGTACCCCACGTGATGTCGAGACGTTGAAGATGAAGACGGTGACATCGGTATCGACACACAAGAAGCAAGGTGAGTAGATTTATATCTACGGGGAGAAGTCGGGTGGATGGCGTATAGCACCCCCGCAAAGTCTTAAGAAATGATATGATATGTTATAGGTAAGCTTTTATATGATATGGAGAGATTGAACACTTAGCAAAGGGAGTTTTTGTAGGGTTCCTAGGCACCCTAATGAGGTCTCACAAGGCATCGAACATGCCAATTTCAAAAAAATCTAGGGGCCGAGAAACCCTAATACGGATCGTTGGCTAGATGTTTAGGCGAAAAGATAAACTAGTTAACACTTAACTAAGAGATACGGAAATACAACCTTTGTAGATCCGTTTCTCCACCTCCATAGCTCCATGATGAAGTCCTTTCCGCTGTCCAAAAGGAATCCGGGCTCTAGCGTCGGCTTCATCGGAGAATAGGCGAGCTAGGTCGTCGATGTCCATGCCGAAGATGATCTACGTCGAGGCATCGCTAGATCAAGCTCCAACTTCACCAAGTCATGAAAACTTGTGAAGGAAACACACTCTACTACCTGGCAAGAGGTAGAGGATGAAGAAATAGGAAGTGGGTAGACTTTAGAATTGGATTTCTCACTCATTTGCATCAATCACCATTGATGGAGGAAGGTATCTTCATGAAGAAGAAGAAGAGGAAGAAGATGATAAATATTATGATAAGTTAAAATGAATAGAAAAGAAAATTCAATCTTATCATAACACTTACCATAGTTAATTGTAGAGAGTTAACCAAAGTTAGTGAGTGGTTAGGGTTTGGCATAAAACAAAAATGGTGGACTTTTCAAAAGTTCAAGAAACTTCAACAAAAGAAATAAATAAAGCCACCATTTTCCTTTTGCCAAAAATAAATAAAACAATAAATAAATCATTTAAAACCCTTAACCATTAACTAACTATGGTTTAAACATACATTTAACCAAGTATTGCATGTATCATCAAACATGATACAAGCAAGTGCACAAAATCATATCGCATATGCAATGCGCACACCCGAGTGAGAAAATCCATTTAAAGTGAACCGATACTAGTTAATGCAAAGTAATATATCAAATATATAATTATGCATTAAATAATTAAATCAACACTTAATTCAATGATCCGGTCATGTCGCACACAACCAACTAGTATACAATGTATCGGCTTATCGAATCAATCCTTGATTCGATAACTAGGTTATATCGCATACAACCATTCGACACATTCATCGCGAGAATGGAATACGGTATCAAATACACGTATTATTCTCGGTCCCGCACATATCTCATATGCGCTCCTATTTCGTTTCGCTTGAGCCAGGAAACCTCTGTGTAGGACTCTAAAGACTCGTCAATACGCCGGCAGCAGGTGATGATCATATCAAACACCCACAAGCCGCAAGCGGTCTGCTAAACGTAACGGCCACCCGGGTATTGAGCGATCTGAAGATCGACGAGCAAGCTCGCTCACACTCCAATGAATCCAACCAGTAACACTACCGTACAGTCCGGTCTGATCGTCTGATATGTCGCATATCTCGTCTAGGGGTGGTAAACGTCAGACCCCAATAGCTTGATAAGTCGTGTCGATATGAGGTCTATAACTATTCGAGAAACTACTGGTAACACTTACCAGTAAATCTCAGCAACCCTGGCCTGGGATTTCCTGTTATAGCCAATCGAACACAGCGCAACATCAACTCCCTATACCGGGAGAGACGAATCCCCTCCTATCGCTCATTGCCTCCATGTGACTCGGGACTGTACCCAAAAACCACCGTTTTGCACGCCCTCTTGGACGTGGTAAGATGGAAATGAAAGCACAGTGGGAACCACACAAGACTCTATGACGATCTCGGGTCAACAGACTACTCTGTACCAGTGTCACCAGAGAACTGCCATCTGACGTCAGGTATATTACCATCTGGGAGTTCTCGGCGAGTCCGTCCAGTGTACCCAGTCTCCACTGAGCACCCGTATATCATCTCTGATGTCAAACACCAATGGATATGGGATCATCCATCGCCCATCTGTATGGGTCGAGAAGGTATGCGCTAGTCTACACTGGTATATCGATGCCCCGTCTCGATACACCCACGACTAGGGACTTTGAAGGATGTACTTATGGACTACCATGTCCCCACTAGTATGATCCGCATCACAGTCCAGGTAGTCAAGTACACATCCTAAGGGCTTTACCAACATGTAACAGAGAGACAATCAGTGTACACGTTAAGGTAAAGGTCAACCAGATAGCATACTATCATGTCGAGCAAGAAATTCCTCCCTATATATGTCCCAGCATCCACTACAATATACATCCAATGTACAGTAATGGCCTCTAGGGCATACATATAACTAACAATCTCCCACTTGCACTAGGGCCATCTGTCGCAGTGGTTGTAGTATCTCATACTCAACCATCCCATAAAAGTCTCTCTCTGGGAATAGGCCTTCGTTAGTGGATCCGCCGTGTTGTCCTCTGAGTCTACTCTCCTAACCTCGATCACCCTGGAGATCAACCATCTCCATGATCAGGTGATACTGCCTTAGAATATGTCTGGATCACTGATGGGACATGCGTTCCTTGGCATAAGCCACAACTCCATTGTCACACAATGGGAGGAACATAGTTCATCTTATGAACTAATATACACCCAGACTGCCTCTTTAGTAGTATCTTAAGTAGTGATGTATCCTGCCTTTATCGTCTAGTATGTCACGGTATCTAGCTTGGAACTCTTCCAACATACCGTCCCTTTACTGAGGGTAAAGACAATGCCTGCGACTGACATTCAGTCGTCTTTATCACCCTGGAACCCTTCCAGTGATTCTCCCCAGGATCAACTGATACCATCTCACTATAACTAGTGAGTATTCTAACATCCATTTAGATCTATCTCATAGATCCAAAACCCAGGATTTAGTAGGTATCACTTTGATCCTATGTGGAGAATCCTTGTGATAAGCGGAGATTGATCGAGCATAGCATAGGAAACTCCTTCCCTATCAAGAGTATGTCATCCACGTACTCTACGAGGATCGTCACCATACTCCCTACTACCTTCTTGTTTATACAAGGTTCATCTACCATTTTGATGATGTCAACTTCTTTGACTAATCCATCAAAACAGATGTTCCAACTCCGCGATGCCTGCTTTATCCTATAAAGCATCTTGCACACGTTTCCGCTGCTCCCACTGTCTACGAGGCACTCTGGCTGTGTACTTATAGACGCACTCTTCTAAAATATCATTTAGAAAAGCAGTCATGACACCCAACCACCAGGCATCGTAGTCATGATATGTAGCCGTGGCAAGTAGGATCTGGATGGACTTAAGCATAGCTCCTTAGAAAAGGTTTCATCATTATCCACGCCTGGTTGATGACGAAAACCTTTAACAAGTCTAGTTTTGAAAGTCTTAACTTTTCCATCTACACCAAGTAATCTTCTCAAGATATACTTGCTTCTGATGGGGATTTAACCCTTCAGATATAGCAACCAAAGTCCATACTTTGTTGGTGTACATGGATTCCATCTTAGATCGCTAAGCATCCAGCCATTCTTACAGAGTCCCACTCCAGATGGCCAGCTCGAAACTAGTTGGGTCATCATCTCATGATGCAATCCTCGCTCCCACTGTCATAGAGAAACAGAAGTATCTCTCAGGTGGGTGAGGAACCCTACTAGATCGGCGGAGAGGCTGAGGTTCGTTGGTAACTATTGAATCCTTTGGTTCTTTCAAATCATCAGCTGCAGTTTGTATAGCTGGAACATTTCCAGTTCTACATAATAGATCTTGCCTCGAGCTTGTCCTTATTTTGCTTTTAGACATAGGCCGGTCAACCCTAAATCTTAACTAGCTTAAGACATGGGCTCTTCCCTTTCCATATCACATATGAAGTGGTAGGCAACTGATTTGATTGGAACCCTATTCAATAGGTATGCAGCTTCTCAAGTGCATGACTCCCAAAAGGAAAAAGGTAACTCAGCAGTACTCATCATAGAGCACACCATATCATATAGGGTGTATTTGCTCCGCCCCGACATACCATCGTGCAATGGTGTATACGGAGGAGTAATGCTGAGAGAGAATCTCATTCTCCTTTAGAATAGTTCAGTATTTCCGTGCTCAAGTATTCTCCTCCTTGATCTCATCCTAGGACATAATACTTATACCCGTATTCTGGTTCTCTACTTCTCGCTTATATTCTGTGAATATCTCAAAAGGTTCGGACTTGTGTTTCAACAGGAACATAGGTCTGAATCTCGAAAGATCATCAGAGAATGTAATGAAGTATAAAGAACCAGTCCTGGCATGTGTAGACAGGAGACCTTACATACATCATCATGTATCAGTCCCAAGAGTTCATTAACTCTTTCTCTGTTTCCAGTAAACGGAGCTATGGTCATCTTATCTTTGTGACATGACTGGCGATTTTCACAAGATGTAAATTCAAACTGACTTAAATATGCATCTATATGTAACTCTAGCTAGTCGGGTCACATTGATCTGACCTAGTCTACAATGCCTCAAGAAGAATTCGTTCATTTCTGAACTCTTCCTCTTGTGTGTGATCCGTATACTAAGAACTGTAGTTTGATTTAGAACATCAATGCTTTTAGATAACGTGCCTGAACCGATCAACTTTTGATATAGGAAATGTTCAAAACATTATCCAACAATACAAAATTTTACCGTTTCTTTACTAATAAAGAGACAGATATGATTTTGTATATCAGGTTCGGTATCTAATAACATTCTTTCAGAATCAATGTATTGGTAATACAGGGTGACAGTGAACAACAGACTTGGCTGCAACTCTTGCCCCGTTTTCTGTCTCATGAAACTTATCACCCGTTCTCAGTTCTCTACCTTTCTGTAGCCCTATGTAACAGATTACATATCTGGGATCCTGATCTGGTATCACATACCCAGGACGTAGATGATACAGAGAAACAGTTCTTTGTAGTAAACACACCCGAAGATGATGCATCAGCATGCACTCTCTTCGTTTAGGCGGCACGGGAATTCTGGTAATCCCCAATTTCCTGCTCTGTCTTATAACAATTTTAAGTTGGAGCGGGACCAACGTTCCCTAGCTCAGTATAACAAGCGGGTTCGGTCAATATTTCCGTATTATTAGCTTGATTAAGGCGTGATATGGTCGCTACCTGGAGAGAGAGAGAAGAAAACACTCAGCGTGCGCTCTGCAAGAATAGATTGGTTATTATTTTATCTAATCAGGATGGCTCCCACTGCTTTTTATCAAATCTTCCTTCAAACCCTAAAAGGAAAGACTAGCCGGGATTAATTACACACTACAAGTTCGCCAATCTTTCAGCCAGGCCAGTGTCGGTACTTTGAGGGAGGTCCCCCGTGCTTTTGCACGAACCTAATTAATGTAAACCTCGTTTTCCCAGAGGCGTAACCTCTTTAACACCTTTCTAGACACCTACTTGATCGGCTAATTGTAATGTGTAAAACTCTCCCAGGAGTAACACTTACTCGCAGCGGGTATCGGGATCCAACTATCTCATAGAAGGTATGCAATCTCATTGCAAATTTCAACACTTGAAATTCCCGATAATATTTTGCCCCTAGCGTCCTATGACCTTGACGCAGGCCAACAAACCATAGTCCGCTAGTCAAGTTCAACCCGTCATTTCCTGATTGAATTAAACCCACCCGCACGACCTTTGACGCAGGCCAACAAAGTCGCACGACTACCCTAATCCAATCACATCATATGCTTATGCAGATAAGTACCAGTTAGCTACCGCACACTACGCCTTGACGCAGGCCAACAAATGTAGCACGAATACTAACTACTACTTATCTGAAATGACGGAGGGCTACGACAGGTTTTTCTGAAAACCTATTGCGTAATGAACTTGATATCGTTGTAGAATCAAATGAATTTTGAAATGGAGTGTTTTTTAGGCTTTTCTAGTTTTGCTAAAGGAGTCACTCCCGGTGAAGGGATCGTCGGTCCTTTCCTCGTCGAATGAGGTGCGGGATATATCATATATATCACTGTGCAAAGCAGAACTCTTAAAAGCAATCAAAAGACAAACCGAGTGTGTAGCATCTGCCAGTTATTGCTAAAGGAGTCACTCCCGGTGAAGGGATCTCGGTCCTTTCCTTATCGAATAAGGTGCAGGATATATCATATATACCGCTGTGCAAAGCAAGAACTGTAGCTACCTGTTTTATTTTGAAATTCGATTCTACAACATCTTAGGTTTCTTTTATTTCATTAATCATATTAATGAAGTCCCATCATTTAAATTACCTAAACATTACAGATAAATACGACGTACACTTATGCCATCCGCATTCGCCTCGATGTCCCCTCGTGCACCGTTAGGTTAGGTAACTAACGGCAGGGCAGGGCAGGGCTAGCACGGGTGTAAAACATAAGTAACGTCTATATAATATATCATATATACTATATACTGTATCTATCACAGAACATCACATGATCACATCACAGATATCGCAGCAGAAGAATCATATGAAATATTGGATATACTAGGACGTCCGTGTTTTCAATACGAGCCAGTATAAAACACGGATTCCACGGTCGCGATGAATAGCCAAACCCACACCCCTAGACCCCTACGAGAGAGGCAAGCAACCCTACCAATTCTGGAGTTAGGAGACCCGGACTCGACTCCTCGAGTTGGTCTCCCACTGGACTCCAGAACCCGGTTACTTGTGCCCTCCTCCTTGGGTCTATCCTAGTGCGGAAAAGTAAATAATATACAAACGGTGACTACTTCCGCAACCTGGAAGTGCCCCAATAAAAGAATATTACATACAAGTTTTTACATGAATGAAAATGAAAAACACTCTTCTCACATAAAACCCCCGGCTATTCAAACACGACGATCCAATATAACATATCCAGCAACACATAACATCACATGTCATCAACGTAAGTAAATATGCGCATCCCAATTGTTGTTGACATATAGCAACGAAACCGGCGATATCACATATTACACTTACGGTCACAGAAAAGAAAGTGTAAAACTACAACAGTTGGAATCCGCAACCATCTCAGACATCGCATGCCTGACCAAATGAATTACTTAGACATCACATGCCTAACAATTATAAACCCCGCATTTCAGTCTCATTATCGAAAACACTTTTCAATATCGAGTCGGGCAATTCAACAAGATTCCAGACAGTCTGATCGAATACTCATCGCAAACTTTAGTAGGCGGCCGCACCCCCGATACCGTCGACGAAGTGCACCAAGGCGGAACACTGCTGCCGCGAGCACCCGAACGGATGCTTTCGGCGACGGGGTTCTCCTACAGTCACTTGGTCGGGGCTATGGAGTGAGGCTGTCTATTAAGTTTATCCGGCGAGTATCCGCGTACGCTACGTGATTGCGACGGAGTTTTGATCACATCAAAATTCCGTGGTAACCGATCAAGTGAGACTAAACTGCTATGTTTATAACATTCATTCAGTTATCTCATAACTTTTGTGAATTCCAATTATTGTATCCCATTCCAGATAAACAGAAAATGTTAAACTTTCCGATTGAATATTCGAGCACCCAAGTTTTCCCGAAACAGGTCAACACATGAAATAAGTCTAACAACATTCCGTTCGTGCCTCAGTACCAACGGTCCAGCCGTAGAAGGGTCAAGCCAACGCCTCACATGTGGCAAGCCGTACTGCCCCAAACCCGAAGGTTCAAAGGGCAGTTCAAGACGGTCACATAATCGAGTTATGGTTTGTTGTCTTCTAGAGGGTCCATCGCGTTACTTGCACTACTTAGAACGTCGTTAAACTTCGGAAAAATCCAACACTTGGAAATTTCCCGACAGGGGAAAAATTGGGTATTTATATCCGGTCGAACTTTTTAACATATTCAAAAAATTATCCGGAAAGCCACATAGACAAAATTTGACAATCCGGTCGAAACACCGAGTCCCCAAAACAACCCCAGAAAATTCAACTGTTGAATAAAATTTAAAAATTCCCATAAAATCCAGCATCAGAAAAGAGGAGTTACTGTGCAAAGATAACAAAGAGACAGGACCGTACGGCCGCGGAACCGCCGCATGAGCCTTGCACATGCCGCGGAACCACGGTGGGATAGTGGAATTGGGCCCACGAATTTCACAGTAACTCTTAGATATTCTGATCAGTCGAAAATATTGCATATTTTAACCGGCAATTTCCTTATCATCTGCATACATATAGAAGGGTACGGTATTCATAATTCACATATTAGCTAATCGGTCGCAAAATATCAAATTACATGTATTCGACCTTAAAACCATCATTTCTAGGGAAATTGACTGCATTGCATTACATAGCATATTTTCTATATCTTGCAACCCGTGTTTCGAAGTCTATGCAGGAAAAGAGAAGCTTGCTCGATCATTACAGTGCTCGACCATTACAATTGCTCGTAAACTCACTGAACTCAAATCTGGTATCAACACAGAAGAGATTATACAAATCTAAATATCATAAAAAGCCACAAACAGAAGCCCAAAGCCACTGAAGAAAGCCCAAGCCCCAAGGCCATTAATGAGCCGCGGAAGGGCGGCCAATTCCTAGTTCTTGCGGCGGAAGCGCGGCCATATGGTGACGTCAGCTCCTCAATTTCAGTGCACAACTCCTCTTTCAGGGCCTACAGCTCAATAATGCACACAAACTTCCAGAAGAGTCCAGATACTTCCACCAGATCAGCAAACACCCAAACTAGCCTAATCTTTCTAGAACTTTCCCTAAACCCTAGCTTAAACCCTAAGCTAACTCCTAACAAACTCCTTCTAGAAACTCTTCAACAAACTTTGGGAGGGAAAGTTCTAATTCAAACCTAAACCTAGGGTTTGGGAGTTCTATAAATAAGACCCTAGGCTCATCATTTGGAAATTATTCAACCTTGGGAAAGTTTAGAAAATCAATCTCTTTCTTCATCCCCTCTTCCTCAAGTTTAGTGAGAGAGCTTGTAGGAAACCCTAACCCTAAATCCAACAACAATTCAAGATCTTGAGTGCAAGCCAAGCAAGATGCCTTCAACCCTTTTATGAGCCGAGCCGATCTTCAATCGGGCAAGAGATCAAAGTAGATCCACGATCCACGGAGACGAGCGAAGCCGAGTCAACGATCGATTTCTTCTTCTTGTAGATTCTTGAAAGAATGTATTGAAATTGTTGATTAAATAAAAGGTGATATTCTTTTATCTTGTTTTCTTTAAATTCCGCATCATGTTATCATTACTATTCTTGAATATTGTCTTTGTGGTGATGTGTGAATAAAACTCCGCTCATCGGGGAGTCGAAACGATCTTTAGTATGATGATGTAACAAATTTGTAATCGATTCTTGAATCCCACGAGTTTGTAAACCCTAGCAAGTTCAAGAATCGACGACCCAATTCGTTGCGATGCTTTCTTGATCGATATCGCTCGAGATTGGGGAGTTCCGATCGTTTCTTGGAATTGCTAGAGGCTAGAATATAAATGGTATCCTCGAAAGAACAAGGGTTAAGAGATGAAACCCTAATTTCATCAAGAAAACCCTAACTCTCGTCGATCACCATTGATCTAGTATCAATTCTTCGAAGGACAAGAACACGAAACCCTTTAGATTACATCACGTCTAAAGATCCGATCGACTCCTACGAGCCTCTCTTATATTCTTGATTGTTGATTGGAAATATTATCAAAACAACCGATTCTTGATTGTTTATAGTTTCTTGATTCTTGAGTAAAGAATAGTGACACGCGAATACAAATCACATCTTGAACCATGTTTTCGTTTATTGTTGATTAACATTTCATTTCAAACGTATCAAAATACAATTGAATTGCACAATCCCTGTGGACGATCCGCACTCATTCATTAACTACATCCGACACCGTGGTTTGATTGCGGTCAATATAATTTTTTGATTGTCGTTACTTTTTACATATACACGTCAGAAAATGAATCAATCAAAATGGCGCCGTTGCCGGGGATCGCGCTAATTCATTTGCATTTTTAGTTTGAAGTGAAAGAATTATTACGTTTTACTTCTTGAAATCAAAATTCGTATAAACTCTTACACGTGTGTTGTGATTTGATTGCAAGGTGATCTGGAGCATTCTGTTCTGTGGAAAAATTTGTTTGAATATACCAGAGAGCTGGAGATAGGAACAGGAAGCAGCTGAAGAAGTTTGGTACAGTGAACCCATCAACAGACCACGGAAGAGCGGCAAATACGTGCTATTGCGGCGGAAGCGCCGCAGTCTTGAGGGATCACTGAAATATTTTCAGTGCAGGTATTTTCTATTTCTCTCCCCTCTCTCTTTTTAGCTCCAATTAACCCTTTTCTGCAGGATTCTTTGCAAATAAATCGCAGCGCCGCAAAGCAAAATTAAAATTGTGCGTGTTTTTGTTTTCTTGGTTGTTTGCATTCTAATACGGAAATTTAAGGGGCACGGCCAAATCCAAATTAGGTGGGGATTTCATTACCCTTCCTAGGCCCCGAAAATCGTCAAACTTGCATCCGCATTACCTCCATTAACTAAAAGAAATCTAGAGAAGACTCTAAGGACTGTCGCGCTCAATAGGACAAGAGAAGGTCGTGGGTAATTCATTGCTTATCCGCGTTTTCTTGTGGTGCCTAAGGCGAGTGTGTCTAAGGCTAGTGGTTATTAATTAGGTCCACTGTAGTGGTGGTTCCTTCCCACTTACCTGGCACTTATCCGGCCACAGGGGGACAAAGAGGCAGTGGAGGATTCTATCCTGCGGCTTGTCTTTTGGCAGTTAGGAGCGGTCTAGAGATCGGACCTAGGTGACCATTAGATTCTAGGGTTTGTGTGCTGCATTTGTTTTGTCGCATCATTTTTTCAAAATCCGTCCCTTTTTCAAAGCAAGCACCGCATTCATTCATCCCTAATTATAAGTCAACGTTGCCACTTGTACTAACCCTTTTTAGTACAAGATAGGCTGGACACGGGATTCTAGTGCCCGTTTAGTCCGCGTACCTTTTATCGACTCCGAAGTCGATAATTCTCCGTTTACCTTTTCTTTACCCACTACCACACCCACACCGATGGATCCGAATCCATCAAATTTCTTTAACCCTAATCTGCCACCGTCCGTTGGTGCGCAGAATCCTACTCCACCCCACATTTCTCTCCAGGAAAGATGCTATCCATATAGAGGTCCTCTTTCGACCTGCTTATCCACACCACCAGCCAATGGGGACAACTTTGAAATAAAGCCCCAGTATATCAATCTTTTACCCAAATACCACGGACTCGAGACCGAGGACGCTTACGTTTTCATTACCAAATTTGAAAACGTTTGCGCAATGATGGGTACGTCTCAACTTTCAGTGGATGCGATGCGTCTACGACTTCTTCCATTTACTTTGTGCGATGTAGCCGAGAAGTGGCTATATAACACCACCGCACATTCTATTACGAATTGGGAAGAATTCGTCACTGCATTCCTTAAGAAATTTTACCCAGTCCAAAAGACGGCTCGAATCCGTAGCGAACTGAACCAATTTGCCCAGCTCCCTGCCGAACCATTTTCAAAATACTTTGAACGTTTCAAGGATCTATTGGTTCAATGTCCTCACCACGGCATCCCGAGATGGGAGCTTTGCCGAATCATATATGAGGGCAGTAACCCTAGCACTAAACAGAGTCTTGAAAACATGTGTCAAGGTACATTTATGACTAAGGATGATGGGGAAGCCTGGCGATACTTAGAAGAGTTCGCTGAAAAGTCACTAATTTGGGAGAGTGGAACACAACCATTGAATAGGGGTGGCATACACCAAATAGATGTGTCCATAGGTGTCCGAGCTGAAATGGCAGCAATGCAAAAGAAGCTCGACGCTATGGAACACAAATTTGCAGCAGCCTCCCTAAACCCAATGTCGCTCCCCAAAACTGTTTGTGGGTGCTGTTCTGATCCATCACATTTAACGGAAGAATGTCCATTAAACTCTGCGTTTCAAGGTCACGAGCATTCTAATGCCGCATTTCAAAGACCTCGAAACGATCCATATTCTTCCAGTTACAATCAGGGTTGGAGGAACCACCCGAATTTTGCTTGGAACCAAAACCAATCTCAAAACACGGTTCCAAACACGAATCAATTTCAACGGGCTCTTCCTCCACCACAACAGCAACCCCTACAACTCACTCAGCACCCTTACCCGTCACAAAATTTCCAAAATCAGGGCAACACTCCTGCACAGTTTAATCCTATGCAGCCCTGCTCTGACGAGTTCTCTCAATTCACTCAAACCATGAAATCACTTTTATCAAATTTCATGGATGTTTCGACTGAAGTCAGATCTTCCGTCAGTGAAATAAAGAAAAACTCAGCGTCCCAAGCTGAGAGTATTCGCACGATGGAAGCTGAAATCGCACGCTTAAAAGCCGAAATGAGTGCGAGAGAGAAAGGGAAACTTCCCTCTCAACCCCTACAGAATCCTGGGCATTACAATGTAAATGCCATTACAACGTTGAGATCGGGAAGAGTGCTGAACAATCATGTCGGGGAAGATATTGATAATACTGAAAATCATATCAACACCCCGGCTGAGTCTTTCCCACATACACACACTTCACCTTCTGATCCTTCTTCTTCTACCAAACCACCTTCGCACGAGCCTATTCTCCATTTCCCTTTAGGCTCAACACCTTCACCCAACCCTTATAGTTCTCCACAGACGGTCCCCACACCTCCTTTGGGACCTCGTCTACCCCCCTTTCCTTCTCCTATGATGGACCCCGTGCTTATTGCGAAAGCACCTTACCCGAACCGGCTAAGGGCTAATAGAACGAGTCCTCATATGGAGAAAATTTTAGAGATGTTCAAACAGGTTAACATCAATATCCCTCTCCTAGATGCGATTCAGCAAGTCCCCGCTTATGCGAAGATTCTTAAGGACTTGTGCACTAGGAAGAGGAAGACTCAAGTGCCGAAGAAGGTCTTTATGTCTAATAATATCAGCACTGCTTTTATACCCCAGCTTCCAAAGAAAAGAAAGGACCCAGGTTGTCCTACAATTTCGATTTCGATTGGGGGTAAAAACATAAATCGTGCTCTTTTAGACCTTGGCGCGAGTGTTAACCTGTTACCTTATTCTGTCTATGAGCAATTAGGGATTGGAGAGCTGAAACCTGCTCATTGCACTCTCCAGATGGCAGACCGATCTATCACCAAACCAAGGGGTGAATTAGAGGATGTGTTAATAAAGGTCGGGGAATTTGTTTTCCCCGTAGACTTCATTGTGCTCGACACACATCCTGTAGCAAACCCCCGGGGCCAAATTCCGGTGATTCTAGGTCGTCCTTTCCTTGCCACTTCCAACGCTGTTATAAACTGTAGAAATGGTTCAATGAACTTATCATTTGGAAATATGACCATTGAACTAAATATCTATAAAGTTGGAAGTCAGCCGTCAGAACCCTCTGCTCATATTTTAGATGTGTGCTCTGTCTATGAGATCGCTCCCGATAGTTGTGGAGCTGAGGATTTTTGCTTTACTGATCTCGATGACATTAGCACATCTCTGTTTGACTTAGCACAAGATCTTAGTGAGGACACTTTAGCTACACATGAGTCCTGCACTTCTGACTTTTCTCCACCCGAGTCTGTATCTTTCACAGGCTCTGAGCTTCTTTGTAGATCCAAAAATCAATCTATTACCCTTCCTTCTATCATTTCTCCGCCTGAGTTAGATCTCAAAATTTTACCTTCTCACCTAAAATATGCTTATCTTGGTGAGAACGAGTTATTACCGGTTATCATTTCTGCTTCTCTTGCATCAGAGCAAGAGAATGCCCTTTTATCGGTATTGAGATCTAACAAAGAGGCGTTTGGTTGGAGTATGGCGGACATCAAAGGGATTAGTCCCTTGATAGTTGAACATCATATACATGTGATGGATGATGCCAGACCAACCCGAGAACCACAGAGACGGTTGAATCCCGTCATGAAGGAAGCTGTCATGAAAGAAATCGTCAAGTGCTTAGATAATGGTATTATCTACCCCATCTCCGATAGCCAGTGGGTGAGTCCTATACATGTCGTTCCTAAGAAATCCGGCATCACAGTGATCACAAATGAGGCGAATGAGTTGATTCAAACACGCGCCCAAACTGGGTGGCGTGTATGCATCGATTATAGAAAACTCAACGCTGCTACGAGGAAAGATCATTTTCCTCTACCATTTATTGATCAAATGCTGGAACGCTTAGCGGGACGAGAGTTTTATTGTTTTATGGACGGTTACTCAGGCTACAATCAGGTCCCCATCGCCAAAAAGGATCAAGATAAAACCACTTTTACTTGTCCTTTTGGTACCTTTGCTTACAGTCGCATGCCCTTTGGGTTATGCAATGCTCCCGCTACCTTTCAGCGGTGTATGATGGGGATATTCTCTGATATGGTAGAGAATTTTTTGGAGATCTTTATGGACGACTTCTCGATTTTTGGAGACTCTTTTTCTGATTGCCTAGCGAATCTAGACGCTGTTCTTACTCGTTGCAAAGAGAAGAACTTGACTTTGAACTGGGAAAAATGCCACTTTATGGTCCAAGAAGGAATAGTCCTTGGACATGTCATTTCACAGAAAGGCATTGAGGTTGACAGAGCTAAAGTAGATGTCATTCAAAACCTGCCTCATCCCAAAAGCGTCAAAGATATTCGCTCTTTCCTTAGCCATGCGGGCTTTTATAGGAGATTCATAAAGGACTTTAGCAAAATTGCTAGACCTTTAACACTACTCCTGGCCAAGGATACGACCTTCCACTTCGACTCGGATTGCGAGACAGCCTTCGACTCACTTAAACACTCACTCACTTCAGCCCCCGTTTTATCATCACCAAATTGGGACTACCCCTTTGAGCTGATGTGTGACGCATCTGATTTTGCAGTAGGTGCAGTCTTAGGACAGCACATCGATAAGATGCCACACGTGATTTACTATGCTAGTAAGACCCTGAATGATGCGCAAATCAATTATACAACCACCGAGAAAGAGCTTTTTAGCAGTTGTATTTGCGTTAGAAAAAATTCAGGCCTTACTTAATCGGCTCACCTATAGTTGTATATACTGACCATTCCGCTTTGAAACATCTTCTGGCGAAGAAAGATGCAAAAGGTCGACTAATACGTTGGATCCTACTGTTACAAGAATTTGATCTTGTTATCAAAGATAAGAAAGGATGTGAAAACGTAGTAGCTGACCACCTTTCACGCATCGTTTCTTCCCCTGTGACCCTGCCGATCAATGATTCATTCCCTGATGAACAACTCTTGAGCATATCCGCTGAACCATGGTTCAGGGATATTGTGAACTATCATGCCACGGGACTTATACCGAGCGATTGGTCAAAACAGGACAAATATCGTTTTCTTTCCCAAGTAAAACACTTTTACTGGGACGAGCCCTATTTGTTTAAATATTGTCCTGATCAGATCATTCGCCGGTGCGTCCCAAATGAAGAGTTCAAGAGTGTTCTTTCATTCTGTCATGATCAGGCTTGTGGGGGTCACTTTGGTCCTAGAAAGACAGCGGAAAAGGTTTTGCAATGTGGATTTTACTGGCGCGACCTTATTCAAGGACGCATTTGAGTATTGCAAAACCTGTACACAATGTCAGTATACGGGTAGAATATCCCAGAGGAATGAAATGCCTCAGCAACCCATTCTGGTTGTTGAAATGTTTGATGTTTGGGGCATTGATTTTATGGGTCCTTTTCCCAACTCCTTTGGGAATCTGTACATTTTGCTGGCGGTTGATTATGTCTCAAAGTGGGTAGAAGCCATTCCATGTCGCACTAATGACAGGAAAGTTGTCATTAAGTTCTTGAAAGAGAATATATTTTCGCGATTTGGACACCCCACGCGCTATCATTAGCGATAATGGGACACACTTCTGCAACAGATCTTTCGAGACTCTGATGCGAAAATACTCAATCAACCACCGTCTTTCTACACCCTATCATCCCCAAACAAGCGGGCAGGCTGAGATCTCAAACAGACAAATCAAACTTATCCTGGAGAAAACTGTTGCTAAGAATAGAAAAGACTGGTCGACCAAATTGACGGATGCTCTTTGGGCATTCAGGACTGCATATAAGACCGACCGACCTAGGAATGTCTCCATATAGGATAGTTTTTGGTAAAGCATGTCATCTACCTGTTGAGATAGAACATAAAGCATTGTGGGCTATAAAGGAAATAAATTTTGATCTAAACCTTGCTTGCAACTTTCGGAAGCTGCAACTTAACGATCTAAGCGAACTCCGCGATGAAGCTTATGATAATGCTGTAATCACAAAGAATAGGACTAAGGTTTTTCATGATAAAAGCATTTTAAGGAAAACATTTTTACCTGGTCAAACAAGTCCTTCTTTATGATTCACGTTTACACCTTCATGCGGGTAAGCTCCGATCTCGTTAGAAGGGACCTTTTGTTGTGCGGTCTGTATTCCCGCACGGGGCAGTAGAAGTAGAAAATGTTAAAAACGGCACAATTTTCAAAGTAAATGGACATAGACTAAAGCCGTATTTTTCCACTGACCCCACGGAGGAGCTCTTGTTCTTACAAGAGCCAGTTTATTTGGATTAAAATTCCTCCGTCTCACCTTCATATCCTGTATATCATTGCATCAATTTTTGAATGAAGGTGAGTAAATAAAATAAGTTTGGGGGAAGTTCTTCACTTATATATTTTGCCCCCCACTAATAATTCCCCCCAGATTTACAGATTTTTGTAGGTATAGCTGTCGGCAACAGTGAGGACACTGTTGAAAACAAGTTTGGGGGAGGTTTGTGCTTATTTTCGCATCATCGCATCATTTGCATATCATCTGCATAAGCACAAAACATTTCTTTTAAAAATCTATAAAAATTGAAAAATTTTCAAAACCCATAAAAATTTAAAAATTTTCAAATATAAAAATAATTTTAATATTTACACTTTTTGTATATAAATAAGATAATGAAAGTTTAGATAGTGAAAAGTTACATCCATGAGATTAGAAAAATTTTAGAAAACCAAGAAAATTAGAAGTTTTCTTATACGAACTAGTAATAAGTAGTTATGAGCCGTTGTCCCAAGGGTTAGTAAGATAAAGGACGTCACTAATCTGAGGATAAAAATAAGTCTGAAAAATAGTTTCTATTCTGGAAGCCAAACATTTTGAACGTGGCTACCCTGCTATTCGCACTTACACACGTCTTGAAGCCTGGGATAGTAGAGGATACCTTGAAATGCTCTTGTCTTAAAGCCAAAAGTATGAAAAAAAAAATATGTGTTTTAAAGTGGTGAGAAAAATGGATACTGGTTTTGTTATCACCGAGGGCAATAAAAATATATAGCAAAAGGGTGCTTCTTCACCTAGTGCCCCAAGGTCAACTGGTCTGGGAGTCACTGCTATGCCTGAGGTGGTGCAAGACGAGGAAAATACACCAAGCATGCAAGCACATTAGTAATCGGTCGGTTAGTACCTCAAGAAGTATTAACGGTCGCATGAAAGTGTGTAAGCAATCTCGTTTGCCAAGAAGTACTGAGGCCGATGGGCAAGGGTATGATAGCTTGAATTGAATTCTCCGGGTGTAGGATGTCTTTACACACACGCAGGGTGATATGATCGATGTTTGGAATAAAGATAGGAATGAAGAATAAGACGATGTTTTATTGAGGGAGGACGTGATTTCTAACATCTTTTCATGACCATTAAGATAGGGCTCATGACAACCGAAAAGCTAGCTTAGTTGGAAACCCTAATTTTCAAAGTCTTTCTTTTACAATTCTCTTCTTTAAATGTAATATTCATGATCTTGCTTTTATTATTGGATTTTGTGGGTGCAATCCGCTGAAAACCCTCAGGAGACAATACTCCTCCTACTAGGGACACCTAGAGGTTTAAAGGCTTGTTGCACGTGCTCAGTGCAATCGTGTTGCCTACGAAAGTGTGCTAGTTAGTTTTTCTCTTTCTTTATTTTCTTCTTCTCTCTTTTTAATAAAACATTCGCTCGAGACGATCGAAATTAAGTTTGGGGGTATTTGATCAGTCGAAAATATTGCATATTTTAACCGGCAATTTCCTTATCATCTGCATACATATAGAAGAGTACGGTATTCATAATTCACATATTAGCTAATCGGTCGCAAAATATCAAATTACATGTATTCGACCTTAAAACCATCATTTCTAGGGAAATTGACTGCATTGCATTACATAGCATATTTTCTATATCTTGCAACCCGTGTTTCGAAGTCTATGCAGGAAAAGAGAAGCTTGCTCGATCATTACAGTGCTCGACCATTACAATTGCTCGTAAACTCACTGAACTCAAATCTGGTATCAACACAGAAGAGATTATACAAATCTAAATATCATAAAAAGCCACAAACAGAAGCCCAAAGCCACTGAAGAAAGCCCAAGCCCCAAGGCCATTAATGAGCCGCGGAAGGGCGGCCAATTCCTAGTTCTTGCGGCGGAAGCGCGGCCATATGGTGACGTCAGCTCCTCAATTTCAGTGCACAACTCCTCTTTCAGGGCCTACAGCTCAATAATGCACACAAACTTCCAGAAGAGTCCAGATACTTCCACCAGATCAGCAAACACCCAAACTAGCCTAATCTTTCTAGAACTTTCCCTAAACCCTAGCTTAAACCCTAAGCTAACTCCTAACAAACTCCTTCTAGAAACTCTTCAACAAACTTTGGGAGGGAAAGTTCTAATTCAAACCTAAACCTAGGGTTTGGGAGTTCTATAAATAAGACCCTAGGCTCATCATTTGGAAATTATTCAACCTTGGGAAAGTTTAGAAAATCAATCTCTTTCTTCATCCCCTCTTCCTCAAGTTTAGTGAGAGAGCTTGTAGGAAACCCTAACCCTAAATCCAACAACAATTCAAGATCTTGAGTGCAAGCCAAGCAAGATGCCTTCAACCCTTTTATGAGCCGAGCCGATCTTCAATCGGGCAAGAGATCAAAGTAGATCCACGATCCACGGAGACGAGCGAAGCCGAGTCAACGATCGATTTCTTCTTCTTGTAGATTCTTGAAAGAATGTATTGAAATTGTTGATTAAATAAAAGGTGATATTCTTTTATCTTGTTTTCTTTAAATTCCGCATCATGTTATCATTACTATTCTTGAATATTGTCTTTGTGGTGATGTGTGAATAAAACTCCGCTCATCGGGGAGTCGAAACGATCTTTAGTATGATGATGTAACAAATTTGTAATCGATTCTTGAATCCCACGAGTTTGTAAACCCTAGCAAGTTCAAGAATCGACGACCCAATTCGTTGCGATGCTTTCTTGATCGATATCGCTCGAGATTGGGGAGCTCCGATCGTTTCTTGGAATTGCTAGAGGCTAGAATATAAATGGTATCCTCGAAAGAACAAGGGTTAAGAGATGAAACCCTAATTTCATCAAGAAAACCCTAACTCTCGTCGATCACCATTGATCTAGTATCAATTCTTCGAAGGACAAGAACACGAAACCCTTTAGATTACATCACGTCTAAAGATCCGATCGACTCCTACGAGCCTCTCTTATATTCTTGATTGTTGATTGGAAATATTATCAAAACAACCGATTCTTGATTGTTTATAGTTTCTTGATTCTTGAGTAAAGAATAGTGACACGCGAATACAAATCACATCTTGAATCATGTTTTCGTTTATTGTTGATTAACATTTCATTTCAAACGTATCAAAATACAATTGAATTGCACAATCCCTGTGGACGATCCGCACTCATTCATTAACTACATCCGACACCGTGGTTTGATTGCGGTCAATATAATTTTTTGATTGTCGTTACTTTTTACATATACACGTCAGAAAATGAATCAATCATATTCCTTCTGAATTTTTTAGCAATTTTTAATTTGGAAAAATCCACGTTTTCAGAAAAAGTACAGAGAGCATCTATGGAGTTAGGGTTTCGGTTCGTTCGGATTCCAAACTTCGTCTAAACTTCGCCAAAGGCTCTAGCTAGGCTCTGATACCACTGTAGGGTTCCTAGGCACCCTAATGAGGTCTCACAAGGCATCGAACATGCCAATTTCAAAAAAATCTAAGTGCCGAGAAACCCTAATACGGATCGTTGGCTAGATGTTTAGGCGAAAAGATAAACTAGTTAACACTTAACTAAGAGATACGGAAATACAACCTTTGTAGATCCATTTCTCCACCTCCATAGCTCCATGATGAAGTCCTCTCCGCTGTCCAAAAGGAATCCGGGCTCTAGCGTCGGCTTCATCGGAGAATAGGCGAGCTAGGTCGTCGATGTCCATGCCGAAGATGATCTACGTCGAGGCATCGCTAGATCAAGCTCCAACTTCACCAAGTCATGAAAACTTGTAAAGGAAACACACTCTACTACTTGGCAAGAGGTAGAGGATGAAGAAATAGGAAGTGGGTAGACTTTAGAATTGGATTTCTCACTCATTTGCATCAATCACCATTGATGGAGGAAGGTATCTTCATGAAGAAGAAGAAGAGGAAGAAGATGATAAATATTATGATAAGTTAAAATGAATAGAAAAGAAAATTCAATCTTATCATAACACTTACCATAGTTAATTGTAGAGAGTTAACCAAAGTTAGTGAGTGGTTAGGGTTTGGCATAAAACAAAAATGGTGGACTTTTCAAAAGTTCAAGAAACTTCAACAAAAGAAATAAATAAAGACACCATTTTCCTTTTGCCAAAAATAATAAATAAATCATTTAAAACCCTTAACCATTAACTAACTATGGTTTAAACATACATTTAACCAAGTATTGCATGTATCATCAAACATGATACAAGCAAGTGCACAAAATCATATCGCATATGCAATGCGCACACCCGAGTGAGAAAATCCATTTAAAGTGAACCGATACTAGTTAATGCAAAGTAATATATCAAATATATAATTATGCATTAAATAATTAAATCAACACTTGATTCAATGATCCGGTCATGTCGCATACAACCAACTAGTATACAATGTATCGGCTTATCGAATCAATCCTTGATTCGATAACTAGGTTATATCGCATACAACCATTCGACACATTCATCGCGAGAATGGAATACGGTATCACATACACGTATTATTCTCGGTCCCGCACATATCTCATATGTGCTCCTATTTCGTTTCGCTTGAGCCAGGAAACCTCTGTGTAGGACTCTAAAGACTCGTCAATACGCCGGCAGCAGGTGATGATCATATCAAACACCCACAAGCCGCAAGCGGTCTGCTAAACGTAACGGCCACCCGGGTATTGAGCGATCTGAAGATCGACGAGCAAGCCCGCTCACACTCCAGTGAATCCAACCAGTAACACTACCGTACAGTCCGGTCTGATCGTCTGATATATCGCATATCTCGTCTAGGGGTGGTAAACGTCAGACCCCAATAGCTTGATAAGTCGTGTCGATATGAGGTCTGTAACTATTCGAGAAACTACTGGTAACACTTACCAGTAAATCTCAGCAACCCTGGCCTGGGATTTCCTGTTATAGCCAATCGAACACAGCGCAACATCAACTCCCTATACCGGGAGAGACGAATCCCCTCCTATCGCTCATTGCCTCCATGTGACTCGGGACTGTACCCAAAAACCACCGTTTTGCACGCCCTCTTGGACGTGGTAAGATGGAAATCAAAGAACAGTGGGAACCACACAAGACTCTATGACGATCTCGGGTCAACAGACTACTCTGTACCAGTGTCACCAGAGAACTGCCATCTGACGTCAGGTATATTACCATCTGGGAGTTCTCGGCGAGTCCGTCCAGTGTACCCAGTCTCCACTGAGCACCCGTATTTCATCTCTGATGTCAAACACCAATGGATATGGGATCATCCATCGCCCATCTGTATGGGTCGAGAAGGTATGCGCTAGTCTACACTGGTATATCGATGCCCCGTCTCGATACACCCACGACTAGGGACTTTGAAGGATGTACTTATGGAATACCATGTCCCCACTAGTATGATCCGCATCACAGTCCAGGTAGTCAAGTACACATCCTAAGGGCTTTACCAACATGTAACAGAGAGACAATCAGTGTACACGTTAAGGTAAAGGTCAACCAGAGAGCATACTATCATGTCAAGCAAGAAAGTCCTCCCTATATATGTCCCAGCATCCACTACAATATACATCCAATGTACAGTAATGGCCTCTAGGGCATACATATAACTAACAGTTTTTGTTGGATATATATGCCCTAGAGGCCTTCATTGTATAGGATGCTAGGGATATGTATGTACATGACAGTCTTGCTTGATATGATAGTACGCTATTTGGTTTGTCTTTATCTTAACGTATGATATACTTTACTTGGTATTTATATATACATATTGATAAAGCCCATAGGGTGTTTGCCTGGCTACCGGCGTTGTGATGGCAGTCATACTTGTGGGAGCTAGATAGTCAATAGGCACATCCTTAGATGTCCCTGGTTGCAGGAGTATCGAGACTGGGCATCGATACTCCGGAGTAGACTAGTGTATAAATATCTAGACCCTGAGGATGGGCGATGGACTGGTCCCGCGGCCATTGGTGGAGTGCACCTGAGATTGTATACAGATGCTCACTGGGTGTGAGTACACCGGACATGACTCGCCGAGAACTGACTGGATGGTATTATACCTAACGTCAGATAGCAGTTCTCAGGTGACATGTGTGCAGATAGTCCGTTGACTTAAGGTCGTCATTTGTCTCGTGTGAGTTCCCACTGTGCTTTGATTACTACCCTACCATGATTCAAAGGAGTCGTGCAAACAGGTTTTAGTTGGGCACAGTCCCGAGCCACGTGGAGGCAGTGAGCGACTGTTAGGGATTCGTCTCTCCCGGTATAGGGAGTTGATATCGCACGGTGATCGGTTGGTCATTACCATAAGTCCCTGGCCAGGGCTGATTGAGAATTTCTGATGGACTGATCAATAGATTCTCGGATGGTCTTGAGCCATGCCGACACGACTTGTACGGTTATTAGGGGTCTGACGTCCACCACCTCCCTAGACCATACATGCGATACTCTTAGACGAACAGACCGGACTGCGCGGATATTGTCACGGACAGGCTCAGTAGGATTTCAGATGGGTTTCCTCATCGGCTTTCTTATCGACAACTACCTGGGGACCGTTACGTACAGCTAGTGCCGCTTACGGTCTGTGGTTAAACCCACTGCCAGCGTAGTAGTCGAGTCTTTAGAGTCCCACACAGAGATTTCCCAACCCCAAGCGAAAAGATATAGAGGTCGTATGGTTTTACGACAATGGTTCGGACGTATACGTGTTTAAATGCACGTACGACATTCGGATAGTTTTTACTAGCCGGCTTTGGTTTAAGCCAGATTCTAGTATCGGGTTATTGGATTTATACAGTCTAAAGTTTTTTCGTGTTTTCACGGATGTGAGGGGCGTTCTCGTAATTTTCCGGGAAGCTTCTAGAAAGATGGTGACTTGGGGGTTATGGTGGCATTTTCATTCAATGCATTTGTGACTCATTTGTGTGATTCCTCATATCACTAAATGCATCATTAATGCATCATTAATTACTTAATGACTCATATGGTGAATCATTCATATTGAATTAATGAAGCATGGTGAATAATCATTTTAATTCATTTATTTGATAATTCATTATGCTTCATATATTCAAGTGAGAAGCTTTTCTATTTTCATTATCATCTCCACCTTCTCTCTCCTCAAGCTCACTCTCTCTTCAAACCCTAATCCTACCACTCATGAGTTAAGACCAAGGATTAGTATAGACTAAACACTTCATAACCTAACTCTATATCATCTTAGTTACTTTGATTAGCAACTAGAGAAACTAAGTAACCTCAAGTTTAGAGGTTATAGCTTGGATTAGGGTTCTCGGGTGGATCATCTATCACGGAAAGGAGACCGAGGAGGATGTAGAGATCATAAAGACGAAGGACTAGAATCATTAAGTATAATCTCATTACATAGTAGCTTTGAACTCTATGGTTGATGTTAATTATCGTTTAGAAAAGATCTTCGGTTAGTCGATGTTTGCATATTAAACAAGATCATTTTTCATATTTCCGCGTCCCCGCAACTTGTGGGGTGTTGTACATCGACTTACAGTGGTATCAGAGCCTCACTAAATAATAATTAACTCATTTGCAAAGTCGTATGTATTTCGAACGTAAAACAAACCGGAAAATACCCCGATATCACATAGTTTCTGTCGATTTTAAAATGAGGTCCAAAATTTTTTCAGGTGACTGCAGACTAACCTACATGAAAATATAAGAACACAGAGAAAAAATAGGCTCCTAAATCGGCCACTTAGCCGCGGAACCGCGGCCGATCCCACCGATCCGCTGCGGATACGCAGCCGAGTTGGGGCCGATTCAGCCCAGTTTTTCCCTGTGCATCTTCAGTGATATTTTGTATTTTCTGGAATGATTTATTTTCTGCTCAAGTTTCAGATTTACAGAGAAGATTTGGAGTAGAATTTAATGTGTGTAATCGATCGAAATTATACGATGTTTGCTTGTTTGATTATATCAGTGAACTGTATTATGTGTTCGTAAAACTCCCCTAACTGCTAGTATGTCGGTTGGCAGGGGGTTGCATATATCTGTGATTTTTTTTAACTATTTGTGGATATGAACTATATTGGACTGTTGTGATGATTAGCCGGGTTTTGTGATGGGTTATTGTATTAATTCATTCGATGTAATTGTAATAAGCTGTAATATTATTTTGCGGGGCACATCCAGGTTGCGGTTGTAGCCACCGTTGTATTATTTCTTTTTACTGTTTTTGCTCCTAGGATAGACCCAAGGTGGGGTGCACAAACTACCGGGTATTTCGAAGTGTTTAGTAGCCTACTCACGTTGTTTAAGGAGACCGCTTCACTTCGGATACTTGGCGGGTAGTTTGCCGTACCCGTAGGAGTTTGGGGTGGGGTAATGGCTATTCATCACAACTGTGTAATCTGTCTTTCATTGCAGGCTCAAAAGAAACGCAGATTGCTTGCAAATCCAATATTGTTTATCTGTGATCTGGAATGCCTATTATTGCGTATGACGAATGTACAATATCTATATATGATAGTTATTTAGACGTCACTTATGTTTTACAGCCGCGCTAGCCCAACCCCCGCTCTGCCGTTAGTTAAGTAACCTAACGGGTGATGACGGGACCCAGTGGCGAATGCGGATGGCATAAGAGGACGTTGTATTTTCATTGTTATCTGTAATGATAGGTTAATGATGGGACGCATTATTATTAATGCAAAGAAAATAAAACCTAAACTGAATCGTTGGAACAATTTCAAAACCACTCGGTTTTCTTTAAAAAGCAAATTTTAAATGCGGATCTTAAACAACTCCTTTTAAATAAAAGCTATCTTTGTTCCTTCGATCATATCAAGTTCATTATGTTAACGGTTTTTTGCCAAAAACCAGCCGTAACCCTCCGTCGTTTCAGATAGACAGCACATCGTATTCATGCTACGCTTGTTGGCCTACGTCAAGGCATAGTGTATGGTAGCAGTGTGTTTGCCTATTTGTTGCATAGATAGATGTATTAGTTTAGGACAGACGTACAGTCTTGTTGGCCTATGTCAAGGGCATGTACGATGTACCTAAATTGATCAGGACAACGACGGGTAGAACTTGACTTGCGTCTTATGAGTTGTTGGCCTACGTCAAGGTCATAAGAGCTTGGGGTAAAAAATCATATCGGGAGTTTCAAACATAAAGGAAACTTGCAGATTTAGCATACATTCTGGAGTGTGGTGACTAGAGTGGCTTCCATCTAGGGCATCATGCAATGATAGTTGGATCCCGATCCCACTGATGAGTAGGATTACTCTCGGGAATTTTTCTCACTTAACAATCAATGATATAAACCAAGTAGGTGACTAGAAAGGTGTTAGAGGGGCTACGCCTCCAGAGAAAAGAGGTTATTTAATTAAGGAACTTCGCGAAAGCATTGGAAAACCTCCCTCGAAGTACCAACACCGGCCTGGCTGAAAGGTTAAACAAGTATTGTGACGTGTGATTAAATCCTGACTAGTTCTTCTTTTAGGTTTTGAAGAAGGATTTGAGGAAACAGTGGGAGCTATCCTGTTTAGATAAATTAATAAACCAATCTAAACTTGCAAGAGCATATGCTGAGTGTTTTTTTTCTCTCTCTCTCTGGCAGCTACCATGACTGGACTAAAACTATTACTTAAAAAAAAATATACTGACCGGGCTGAACTATAAAGATTGGCTAAGGAACGTCAACATTGCACTGAATTATGACAAAGTAGCATATGTTACCACCGCTGTTCCTCCCCTTATCCCAGGACCAGATTCCTCAGTTGTGGATAGGGAAGTTCGCAAAACCTGGGATCTAGATTGTGAGCGAGCTAAGTGTATCGTGCTGGTGTCCATGAACAATGAACTCCAGAAACAGCACGAGAGTATGGATATTGTATCCATCTTTCTCCATGTCAAAGAATTGTATGGGGAGCACTCCCGTATCGCGAGGTACGAAACCTCAAGGAAACTCTTCCAGATGAGGTTAGCTCCAGGATCGCCTGTAGGAGAGCACGTCCTTAAAATGATCAGCCTCATTGAGGAACTCGCAAACCTGGGATGCGTGCTAGAGAATAATTTGTATATCGACTTGATTTTGCAGTCCCTTCCCCACACCTTCTCTCAGTTCGTGCTGAACTTCAACATGCACGAAATGGAAGCTGATCTTCCAAAGCTTCTCAATATGTTGAGGGTAGCAGAGACCTCCTTGAAAAAGAAGAAGACCCCCATTCTGTATGTTGGCCAATCATCTTCTTCTAAATCTAAAGCGAAAGCTAAAGGGAAGAAGAAGATGAAAGCCAACAAACCGAAAGGTGGGGTCAAGAAGGTGCAAGGAATGAACAAGGCAGGAAGGGTGAAGACAAAAAAGAACGAATGCTTCTATTGTCATAAGCAGGGGCACTGGAAGAAGGATTGTCAGGCCTTCAAAGCCAAGGACATGAAGCAAGCGGTTGCTTCTACTTCAGGTGTGTTTGTAATCGAAAATTGTCTTTCAGTTAACTCTACATCATGGGTACTTGATACCGGTTCTGGTTCTCATATCTGTAATTCATTGCAGGATCTGAGAAATAGTAGAGTACTGGGGACAGGTGATATGACTTTCCGGATGGGCAATGGAATGCATGTAGATGCAATTGCAATAGGGGAATATCACCTAGGGTTGACTAGTGGGCACATTTTGGTGTTGTACAGCTGTTTTTGTATTCCCAGTATGTTGTGTAATATTATATCAGTATCTTTGTTATCGAATGAAGGATATAGTTTTGCGCTTGAAAGAAATGTTATGAACATTCACTTAAATCAAGAACTGGTTGGGTTTGGCACACTGGAAAACGGCATATACATACTTAATCAACCTCAAATTTTCAATATTTAAAACACGCTTAAAAGAAAGGCTCCAGATTCAAATCAAGCCTTCCTATGGCATTGTAGACTTGGACATATAAATGAAACAAGGTTGACTAAGTTATATAAAGATGGATATTTAGATTCGTTTGAATATTCATCATATGCAACTTGTCAATCATGTATCAAAGGAAAAATGACCAAATCTCCGTTCACCGGACATGGAGAAAGAGCCACAGAACTCTTGGGACTTGTACACAGTGATGTATGTGGTCCGATGTCTACACATGCACGAAGTGGTCACTCCTACTTCATCACTTTTACTGATGACTTCTCTAGGTATGAACATGTGTTCTTAATGAAGCATAAATCCGAGGCTTTTAAGAAGTTTAAGGAGTATAAAAATGAAGTAGAGAAACAAACTGGTAAAAGCATCAAGACACCTCGATCTGATCGAGGTGGAGAATACTTAAGTACCAGTTTCCTTGAATGCTTAAAAGAGAATGGAATTCTCTCTCAGCTTATTCCGCCTTATACACCTCAGCATAATGGTGTATCAGAAAGGATGAATCGCACCCTATTAGATATGGTGTGTTCAATGATGAGTAGTACTGAGTTGCCACTTTCCTTCAGGAGATTTTCTCTAGAATCAGCATCATACCTATTGAATAGAGTTCCAACCAAGTCTGTGCCTACCACTCCATATGAAATGTGGAGCGGGAAGAGACCACATCTGAAGTATATCAAGATATCGGGGTGTCCGGCATATGTTAAAAAGAATAATCCGGACAAGCTCGAGGCACGATCGGTTTTATGCAAGTTTGTAGGATACCCCAAGCATTCAAGGGGGTATATGGTCTACCACACAGAAGAACAAAAGGTGTTTGTCGCTCGCCACATTGTCTTCTTAGAAAGCGAATTTCTTGCAAAAGAAATTAGTGGGAGCACGGTAGAGTTGGAAGAAATTCCAGAACCTCAAACTGCTACCGAGGACTTAGTAGAACCTCAGATTTCAATAGAACATGACGAACCAACGCCACTCCGCAGATCTAGTAGGCCTTCTCATCTTCCTGAAAGATACTATGGTTTTCTTCTAGATGGGGATCGAGAGGATTGCATCATCGATGATGATGAGCCTACTAGTTTTCAGCAGGCTATCACGAGTAGCGACTCGATGAAATGGCTGGATGCTATGAGATCCGAAATGGAATCCATGTACACCAATAAAGTATGGACTTTAGATGTTGCTCCTCCTGGAGTAAAACCAGTTGGATGCAAATGGATCTTCAAAAAGAAGATTGGTGCATTTGGACAAGTGGAAACCTACAAAGCTAGACTCATTGCAAAAGGTTTTCGTCAAAGACCAGGATTGGACTATGATGAAACCTTTTCACCTATAGCTATGCTTAAATCCATTCGGATCCTGCTTGCGATTGCTGCCTTCCATGACTATCAAATCTGGCAGATGGACGTAAAAACAGCTTTTCTAAATAGACATTTAGAGGAGAATGTTTACATGGATCAACCAGAAGGTTTCTTAGACAGTGGGAGCAGCGGAAGAGTGTGCAAGTTGCTTAAATCCATTTATGGATTAAAGCAAGCATCGCGGAGTTGGAACATCTGTTTTGATGAGACAATCAAAGAATTTGACTTTATCAAAAATGTAGATGAACCATGTATTTATAGAAAGATTGTAGAAAGAGCAGTAGTCCTCCTCGTTTTGTACGTCGACGACATACTACTGATAGGGAATGATATCCCTATGCTACAATCAGTAAAGCTCTTCTTGTCACAGAAATTCTCCATGAAAGACTTGGGAGATGCATCATACATTCTGGGCATTAAGATCCATCGTGATAGATCTAATAGAATGTTGGGACTTTCACAGTCCAGGTATATTGACACTATACTAAAGAGATTTAGTATGGAAGATTCCAAGCGGGATAACATGCCCGCTTGTCACGGAATCACCCTCTCCAAAGAGATGTCTCCAAAGACTGATGAGGAGAGGGCTCGCATGGGCATTATACCCTACGCTTCGGCAGTAGGATCTATAATGTATGCGATATTATGTACCAGACCAGATGTAGCTTACGCACTTAGTGTGCTAAGCAGGTATCAGTCTGACCCAGGTGAGAAGCATTGGATAGCGGTAAAGAACATTCTCAAGTACCTGAGAAGGACTAAGGAGATGTTCTTTGTTTACGGTAATAAGGACCTCCAGGTAGAGGCTTTTACCGACTCCGGCTTCCAAAGTGACAAAGATGATT
Source organism: Agapanthus africanus (assembly GCA_030015575.1). Taxonomy (NCBI): domain Eukaryota; kingdom Viridiplantae; phylum Streptophyta; class Magnoliopsida; order Asparagales; family Amaryllidaceae; genus Agapanthus; species Agapanthus africanus. The sequence goes on along the minus strand of CM057342.1, from coordinate 505,303,813 downwards.
CTAAATCCATTTCGGGTTTTGTGTTTACCCTCAATGGAGGGGCGGTATGTTGGAGGAGTTCCAAACAAGATACCATCGCAGACTCAACTATGGAGGCTGAGTATATAGCTGCTAGTAAAGTGATCAGTCGAAAATATTGCATTTTTGACACGACAATTTCCCTACCATTTGCACTCATCTAGAGGTGTTCGGTATTAATATAGCACATATTAGCAAATTGACTGTAAAATAACAAATAACTTGTGTTATATATTAAAACCGACATTTCTGAGGGAAATTGAGTGTTTATCATGGCATCGCATCATCTTTGTATAGCGCAACACTTGCCTCGAGAATCTGTGCAGGAAATTCAGGAACAGAGCCAAAATTGTCAAAAGTGCTGAGAAAATACGCCATGTCCAAGACTTGAGATCTGGCAGAAATCAGGAAAGCAAAATGAGATTCCACATATTAGAACAGTGCCACAAAGTGAGCCCAATTAAAACCCAGAAATTCCATACAGAAAAGCCCTCTTTGGACCGCGGATCCGCGGCCAAAAGGCCATTCCCACCGCGGATCAGCAACGTGATGACGTCATCATTGGCTCAGTTTTTCTCCACATGTCTAAAATAACGGCCAAAGCTTCCAGAATACTGTAGAAACTCCACGTGGCGCATCTAGAAGGCTCGGTTTAACAAACTTTTGGAGGGAAATTTAAATTTAAATTTCTAGATCTAGGGTTTTGAGATCTATAAAAAGGAGCCTAGATCTAGGGTTGAGGGGTTCATCAATTCTTCATTCTTTCTTCATCTTCCATCCACAAGTTGAGTGACACGACTTGTGCGAAATCCTAACCCCGATTCAAAATCAAGATCAAGATCCAGAGTACCAATCAAGCAAGAAGCCTTCAACCTTTTAGGAGCGGAGCCGATCTTCAATCGAGCAAGTGATCCAAGCCGATCCGCGACTCAAGGAGACGAGCGAAGCTAAATCGACGATCGAGTTCTTCCTATTGTAGTTCTTGAGCGATTGTAATGAAATTGTTGATATAAATAAAAGGTGAAATTCTTTAATCTTGCTTTCTTTAAATTCTTGCATCATGATTCGATCTCAATTTGTGATTGTGATTCTTGTTGTGATGTTTGAGTAAAACTCCGCTCGTATAGGAGTTGTGATGATCAATAGAATGATGATGATTTAGATTCTTTTACAATTCTTAAATCTTATAACGATTGTAAATTCTTGTGAATCAAATGATCGATGACCTAGTTTTGGGATGATCCTTTCTTGATTGTGTTCACTCAAAACTAGGGAACAACAATTGATCATTTGATTAACTAGAAACTAGACTTTGAATGAGATTCATCGAAAGGACAAAGGATAAGACGAGGAAACCCTAGCTTCTTCGCATGATCCTTAACCTCGATGAATTATCATCGATCTTGTATCAATTCGTTAATGGATAAGAACATGAAATCTTTAGATCTCATCACATCTATAGATCCGATCTACTCCTACGAGCTACACTTCGAATCTTGATTGTTGGTTGGAAATCATCACAAATTACCACTTCTTGATTTTAATGCTTTCTTAGATCTAGATTTTTCTCTTTCTTGAAATGGAATTTTAAATCATGAATTGTTTTCTTTTCTTTTCCTTAAAGTTTCAATTCATCTAATTCGAAACACGAACGATTACACTTTCCTGTGGACGATCCGCACTTACTAACGCGCTACATCCGACACCGTTATTGATTCCGGTCAAATAATTTTTGGTTGTGATTTCTATACAAATTTTCTAAATACTACACATCAAGAAGATCGAAAATATCATCAATCAAATGGCGCCGTTGCCGGGGATAGTGTGCTAATTGTTCGTATTTTGAAATTTGAGTTGAAAAGTTTATTCCATTTATATTTTTGGATCTAAATTCGCACAAACCCTAAATGTGTTGTTGTGATTTGTTGCGTGGAAATCTGGACTCTGTGGAGCTGTGGAATTTTTTTTCAGAATATACCAGAGAGCTTGGGGAGTGAACAGGGACCTTGTGTGAAAATTCAGTGCAGTGATCTCTTCACAGGACCGCGTTTCCGCGGCGTAAGGCATCTCAAACCGCGATTCCGCGGTGGGACCATCTCTTCACTGCACCAAACTTGCTCTGTAAACTCCTAACTTTCTTATCTCCTATCTCATCTGCTCCAATTAACAATTTGCTGCAGGTTTCTTTACAAATAAATCGCAGCGTCGCAAAAAGCAAAATAAATTGTGCGTGTTTTTTATTTTTGGTTGTTTGCATAATAATACGGAAATTAAGGGGCACGGCCAAATCCAGATTAGGTGGGGAGTTCATTACCCTTCCTAAGCCCCAAAAATCACAAACTTGCATCCGCATTACCCTCATTAACTAAAAAAGATATAGAGATGACTCTAAGGACCGTCGCGCTCACTTAGGACAAGAGAAGGCCGTGGGTAATTCATTGCTTATCCGCGTTTCTTTTGTGGTGTCTAAGGCTAGTGGTTATTAATTAGGCCCACTACTTACGTAGTGGAGTACCTTTCCACTTACCTAGCACTTACCTGGCCACAGGAGAGACAAAGAGGCAGTGGAGGATTTATCCTGCGACTTGTCTTTTGGCAGTTAGGAGAAGTCTAGAGCTTTGACCTAGGTGACCAATAGAACTAGGGTTTTGTTTGTTGCATTTGTTGTGATCACATCATTTTTTCAAAAATCCGTATCTTTTTCAAAACAAACACCAATCACATCATTTCCCCTAATTATAAGTCACGCCGCCACTTGTACTAACCCTTTTTAGTGCAATATAGGCTGGACACGGGATTCTAGTGCCCGTTTAGTCCGCGTTCCCCCGATCGACCCAAAAGTCGGTATTTCTACATTTACCTCTTCTTTACCCACCACCACACCCACATCGATGGATCCGTCTCCATCGAACTTCTTTACCACTACTCTGCCGCCGTCCGTTGGTGCGCAGAATCCACCCCGCATCTCTCTCCAAGAGAGGTGCTATCCTACACGAGGTCCCCTTTCTACCTGTCTTTCCATTCCACCAGCCAACGGGAAAAATTTTCAAATAAAACCCCAATACATCAACCTTCTACCAAAATTTCACGGTCTCGAGTCTGAAGACGCATATGTCGTTATCACCAAATTTGAAAATGTATGCGCAATGATGGGTACCTCACAGCTTTCTATGGATGCTATGCGTCTACGTCTTCTCCCATTCACTTTGTGCGATATAGCCGAAAAGTGGCTGTATAACACTGCCGAACATTCCATTTCAAATTGGGAAGAATTCGTCAAAGCATTCCTTAAGAAATTCTACCCACATCATAAGATAGCTCGAGTCCGTAGCGAAATAAATCAATTCACCCAGCTTCCAAATGAAACATTCTCGAAATGTCTTGAACGCTTCAAGGATCTGTTAGTCCAATGTCCTCATCACGGAATCCTCAGATGGGATCTGTGCCGAATCATTTATGAGGGCATTAATCCTAACACAAGACAGACCCTTGAATCCATGTGTCAAGGCAACTTCATGACTAATGATGATGGGGAAGCCTGGAAATTTTTAGAAGATTTCGCTGAAAAATCTTTACAGTGGGAGGGTGTGAGTCAATCGTCTAAGGATGGCAATGATATTTCCATAGGAGTTAGAGCTGACATTTCGGCTATGCAAAAGAAACTCGAGACTATGGAAAACAAATTTTTAGCCGCCCTAAATCAAATGTCACTCTCCAAAACTGTATGTGGATGCTGTTCAGATCCAACACATCTCACGGAAGAATGTCCATTGAATTCTCCGTTTCAAGGTCACGAGCATACCAATGCTGCTTTCCAACAAAGACCTAGAAATGATCCATTTTCTTCCATATATAATCAGGGTTGGAGGAATCACCCTAATTTTGCTTGGAACCAATCACAATCTCAAAACACGGTTCCAACCCAAAACAATTTCCAAAGGGTTCCTCCACCACAACAGCAACCACTTCCATTGAGTCAGCACTCCTTCCAAGCACAAAACTTCCAAAATCCGGCCAACACTTTTGCACCACATGAAAACTCTTTGCAATTGACCGGTACAGATAATACCTCTGCGCCAGCACAAACCTTGGATACTTTTATGAAACAATCCATCCAAGGGACGGCAAGTTTGCAATCTTCCGTCGAGAATGTGATGAAGATCATTGTCTCTCAAAATGAGAATATCAAATCGATGGAAGCACAAATTGCACAACTAAAAGCCGAAATGAGTGCAAGAGAAAAAGGGAAACTTCCAGCTCAACCTTTACCCAATCCTGGCTATTCACATCCTGTGAATGCAATCACGTTGAGATCTGGAAGAGTGCTTGACAATCACGTTGGGGAAGAGTTTGATGACACTGAAAAATCTATCGATGATACCCCTGCTGAGACCTTTCCTTCCACTTCTACTTCTAATTCTGACCCCAGTTCTTCTACCCCACCATCATCTTGCGAGCCTATTCTTCGTTTCCCAAAAGGCTCACCACCTCAGCCCATCTCTTCTAGTTCTCCACATACGATCCCCACCTCTATTTTGGGATCGGGTCCACACACACTTCCTTCTCCTATGATGGACCCAGCGCTTATTGCTAAAGCACCTTATCCTAATCGGATAAGGGCTAACAAATCGAGTCCACATATGGAGAAGATCATGGACATTTTTAAGCAAGTTAACATCAACATCCCTCTCCTAGATGCTATCTAACAAGCTTCGTCTTATGCGAAAACTCTTAAGAACTTGTGCACTCGGAAGAGGAAGACTCAAGTGCCCAAGAAGATATTCATGGCAAAGACTGTAGACACAGCTTTCCCCCAACAATTACCAAGGAAACGTAAGGACCCGGTTGTCCTACTATTTCCATTTCTATCGGGGAGAAACACATCAACCGTGCTCTACTAGACCTTGGCGCTAGTGTTAACTTGCTTCCATACTCGGTTTATGAGCAACTAGGTATCGGAGTGTTAAAGCCCTCGAGCATAACTCTTCAGATGGCTGATCGATCAATCACCAAACCTAGGGGTGAACTGGAGGATGTGTTAATAAAAATTGGGGAATTTGTATTCCCCATGGATTTTATTGTACTTGATACACAGCCTGTAGCGAACCCACGGAATCAAATTCCGGTGATTTTAGGTCGCCCCTTTTTTGCCACTTCCAACGCTATAATCAACTGTCGTAATGGTTCTATGACCCTATCCTTCAGGAATAGGTCAATAGAGCTGAACATTTATAAGTTGGGAAGTGTACCCTTCGAAGCTACTGCTCAGGTCTGTTCTGTTGACTTAATGGATGTCGACAGCAGCGAATTTGATGATCCTCCTAATACTGATCTTGAATCTTTTCATACGTTGTTGTTTGACCCAACTATGTATCATACACATAAGGACTCTTCCACCGAGTTGTCCGGGTCAACAACTAACACTAATTATGAACCGTTTTTAGAGTCTGAAGATCACCCCGCACTTTGTGATGACATTATTCATCGGGGTATTGATGGAACTTTTGAGGAGATCTTCGCTGATGAACTCGTATTTTTGAATGACACGGGTGTTGAGATGAATCATCTCCCAATCATTGAAATTGAACCTCCACCCCTTCTTCTGGAATGTAAAAAGAATGCGAGTAATCCATCATATTCACTGCATCGTCTCTCCAAAATGAGACGCACACACATTCTATTCCACCTCTTATCATTTCCCCACTTCTTCTTCCACCAACCTGAGCACTATATTGATAAGATCTTCGAATAGTTGGTGTTGACATTCGGTCTTTGCAAAGCTTGGCATCGACCAATGATTTTTGACCCCCTCATGTGATTTTCAAAAGATTAACATTGCTTAAGTTTGGGGGGGTACATTATCTGGCTCTTGAAAAGAAAATTTTTACAAAATTTTGAGCCAAAAATGAGTTTGGGGGAGGGTCTTCACTTAAATATTTTGCCCCCACTAATAAATTCCTCCCAAGCTTACAGGTTTTTCGAGATTTAGCAGATGGCAACAGTGAGGACACTGTTGAAAACAAGTTTAGGGGAGGTTTGTGCTTATTTGCGCATCATTTGCATATCATTTGGCATAAGCACAAAATATTTTCGAAAACCTATAAAAATTTAAAAATTTCCAAAAACTATAAAAATATTTTGTACTTAAATAGAATAATAAAAGATTAGATAGTGAAAAATTACATCCATGAGATTGGAAAAATTTAAGAAAACCAAGAAAATTAGAAGTTTTCTTATACGACCTAGTAATAAGTAGTTATGAGCCGTTGTCCCAAGGGTTAGTAAGATGAAGGAAGTCACTAATCTGAGAATAAAAATAAGTCTGAAAAATAGTTCCTATTCTGGAAGCCAAACATTTTGAACGTTGATACCCTGCTATTCGCACTTACATACGTCTTGAAACTCGGGATAGTAGAGGATACCTTGAAATGCTCTTGTCTAAAAGCCAATGTATGAAGGAAATAAGAAATAAATGAATAAAATATAAAATGGTGATAAAAATGGACACTGGTTTTGTTATCGCCAAGGCAGCAATAAAAAAATATAGCGAGGGTGCCTCTTCACCTAGTGCCCTAAGGCCAACTGGTCTGGGAGTCACTGCTAAGCCTTAGGTGGTGCAAGACGAGGAAAAACACCGTATAAGCAAGCACATGAGTAATCGTTCGGTTAGTACCTCAAGAAGTATTAACGGTCGCATGAAAGTGTGTGAGCAAATTCATTTAAATATTCATTAATTAAAAAGTACTGAGGTGGATGGACAAGAGTATGATAGCTTGAATTGAATTCTCCGGGTGTAGGGATGTTCTTTACACACACGTAGGGTTATATGATCGATGTTTGGAAGAAAGATAGGAATGAAGAATAAGACGATGTTTTATTGAGGGAGGACATGATTTCTAACATCTTTTCATGACTATTAAGATAGGGCTCATGACAACCGAAAACCTAGCTTAGTTAGAAACCTTAATTTTCAAGGCTTTTCTTTTACAATTCTTGTCTTTAAATGTAATATTCATGGTCTTCCTTTTATTATTGGATTTTGTGGGTGCAATCCGCTGAAAACCATCAGGAGACAACACTCCTCCTACTGGGGACACCTAGAGGTTTAAAGACTTGTTGCACGTGCTCAGTGCAATCGTGTTGCCTATGAAAGTGTGCTAGATAGTTATTCTTTTTCTTTATTTTCTCCTTCTCTTTTTAATAAAACAGTTCGCTCGAGACGTCCGGAAATAAGTTTGGGGGAATTTGATCGGTCGAAAATATTGCATTTTTAACACGACAATTTCCCTACCATTTGCACTCATCTAGAGGTGTTCGGTATTAATATAGCACATATTAGCAAATTGACTGTAAAACCGACATTTCTGAGGGAAATTGAGTGTTTATCATGGCATCGCATCATCTTTGTATAGCGCAACACTTGCCTCGAGAATCTGTGCAGGAAATTCAGGAACAGAGCCAAAATTGTCAAAAGTGCTGAGAAAATACGCCATGTCCAAGACTTGAGATCTGGCAGAAATCAGGAAAGCAAAATGAGATTCCACATATTAGAACAATGCCACAAAGTCAGCCCAATTAAAACCCAGAAATTCCATGCAAAAAAGCCCTCTTTGGACCGCAGATCCGCGGCCAAAAGGCCATTCCCACCGCGGATCCGCAGCGTGATGAAGTCATCATTGGCTCAGTTTTTCTCCACATGTCTAAAATAACGGCCAAAGCTTCCAGAATACTGTAGAAACTCCACATGGTGCATCTAGAAGGCTCGGCTTAACAATCTTTTGGAGGGAAATTCAAATCTTGCTAACAAACTTTTGGAGGGAAATTCAAATTTAAATTCCTAGATCTAGGGTTTTGAGATCTATAAAAAGGAGCCAAGATCTAGGGTTGAGGGGTTCATCAATTCTTCATTCTCTCTTCATCTTCCATCCACAAGTTGAGTGACACGACTTGTGCGAAACCCTAACCCCAATTCAAAATCAAGATCAAGATCCCGAGTACCAATCAAGCAAGAAGCCTTCAACCTTTTAGGAGCGGAGCCGATCTTCAATCGAGCAAGTGATCCAAGCCGATCCGCGACTCAAGGAGACGAGCGAAGACAAATCGACGATCGAGTTCTTCCTCTTGTAGTTCTTGAGCGATTGTAACGAAATTTTTGATATAAATAAAAAGGTGAAATTCTTTAATCTTGCTTTCTTTAAATTCTTGCATCATGATTCGATTTCAATTTGTGATTGTGATTCTTGTTGTGATGTTTGAGCAAAACTCCGCTCGTATAGGAGTTGTGACGATCAATAGAATGATGATGATTTAGATTCTTTTACAATTCTTAAATCATATAACGATTGTAAATTCTTGTGAATCAAATGATCGATGACCTAGTTTTGGGATGATCCTTTCTTGATTGTGTTCACTCAAAACTAGGGAACAACAATTGATTATTTGATTAACTGAAAGCTAGAATTTGAATGAGATTCATCGAAAGGACAAAAGGTAAGACGAGGAAACCCTAGCTTCTTCGCAATATTCTTAACCTCGATGAATTATCACCGATCTAGTATCAATTCGTTAATGGATAAGAACATGAAATGTTTAGATCTCATCACATCTATAGATCCGATCTACTCCTACGAGCTATACTTCGAATCTTGATTGTTGGTTGGAAATCATCACAAATTACCACTTCTTGATTTTAATTCTTTCTTAGATCTAGAGTTTTCTCTTTCTTGAAATGCAATTTTAAATCATGAATTGTTTTCTTTTCTTTTCCTTAAAGTTTCAATTCATCTAATTCGAAACACGAACGATTACACTTTCCCTGTGGACGATCAGTACTTACTAACGCGCTACATTCGACACCGTTATTGATTGCGGTCAAATAATTTTTGGTTGTGATTTCTATACAAATTTTCTAAATACTACACATCAAGAAGATCGAAAATATCATCAATCATGAAGCCGCAAAAGAGGCTGTCTGGATGAGGAAGTTCATTTCTGAACTTCAGGTGGTTCCGTCCATTGCCAATCCAATACCTTTGTATTGTGATAACAATGGGGCTATAGCATTAGCGAAGGATCCAAGGTCCCATCAGAAATCCAGGCATATCTTAAGGCGGTTTCACCTGATCAGGGAGATCGTAGATCGTCGGGAGATCGAGATACGGAGAGTGGACACAAAAGACAACACGACAGATCCATTCACCAAGGCCATCCCTCAAGTGCAGTTCGAGAGGCTGTTTGAGATGTTGGGCATGCGGTACGGCAGCAACTGGATCTGGTAGAGATAGTTGGTACTCATTACGCCAATTATAGGACTTAGTGAAAGTGGGAGATTGTTGGATATATATGCCCTAGAGGCCTTTATTGTATAGGATGCTAGGGATATGTATGTACATGACGGTCTTGCTTGATAGGATAGTACGCTATTTGGTTTGTCTTTATCTTAACGTATGAAATATTTTACTTGGTATTTATATATACATATTGATAAAGCTCATAGGGTGTTTGCCTGACTACCGGCGTTGTGATGGCCGTCATACTTGTGGGAGCTGGATAGTCAATAGGCACATCCTTAGATGTCCCTGGTCGCAGGAGTATCGAGACTGGGCATCGATACTCCGGAGTAGACTAGTGTATACATATCTAGACCCTGAGGAGGGGCGATGGACTGGTCCCGCAGCCATTGGTAGAGTGCACCTAAGATTGTATACAGATGCTCACTGGGTGTGAGTTGTTAGTGTATATGCCCTAGAGGCCATTACTGTATCATACTGGTTTGTATATTACTTAATGGATGCTTGGGATATTCACCTTGTATATACAATCTTGCTCAAAATAGTAGTATGCTACTTGGTTTGTTTCTACTTCAATGTGTACTCGTGTTTATTTCAGTATATCACTTATACGCATTAGTGGAGCCCTTAGGATCTTTGCTTGATTACCAGCGTTGTGATGGCAGTCACACTAGTGGGGGCTGGGTAATCTATAAGCACATCCTTATTCAGGTCCCTGGTCGCAGGACTATCGAGACAGGGCATCGATACTCCGGAGTAGACCAGCGCATGCGCTTCTCATCCCAGTGTGGGAGACGGTCTGTCCCACAGCCGTCAGTACGTCGTACTTGAGATAGTATGCGGGTGCTCGTTAGGTTACGGGTACACTGGACAGGACTCGTCGGGAACTGACTAGTTGGTATTATACCTATCGTCAGTTATCAGTTCCCAGGTGACATGAGTACAGCTTAGTCCGCTGACTTGACACTGTCACTCCGCCTCGAGTGTGTTCCCACTGTACTTTGATCACTACCCTACCACGGCTCAAAGGAGTCGTGCAAACAGGTGGTGGTTGGGTGCAGTCCCGAAGCACTTGGAGGCAGTGACGGTTAGACAGGATTCGTTTCTCCCGGTATTGGGGGTTGACATCGCGCTGTGTCTAGGAGAGCCATTACACGAGTAGTCCCTGGCCAGGGCAAACGAGATATACTGGTAGGTTTCCAGTGTTATCTCAGGGTGTATTGGGCTTCACTCCGGCACGACTTGTACCGCTATTGGGGGACTGACGTTTACCGCCCCCTAGGCCCGCCATGCGATGTATCAGACGAACAGACCGGACTGTACGGAGAATGTCACGCTCAGGCTCAGTAGGAGTTCAGATGGGTTTCGCCTCGTCGGTCTTCTTGTCGGCATTACCTGGGGACCGTTACGCACAGCTAGTGCCGCTTGCGGTCTGTGGTTAAACCCACTGCCAGCGTAGTGTCGAGTCTTTAGAGTCCCACACAGAAAGCTTTTCGCCTTTAGGCAAAAGAGTAGAGGTCGCATGGTATTGCGACAGGTCGCATGGTTTTGCGACAGGGTTCGGTCACATCCGTGCACTTGTGCACGTACAGTGTCCGGACAGTTTACACTAGCGGGCTTTGGTTTAAGCCAGATCCTAGTGTACCTTATGGGATTGGATTTATCCAGTTTGCATTCGTGTTCCTCGGAACGCGGATGCGGGTGTGTATGCACAGTTGACAGGGAGGCAGAGGCAGTGGATTCTCATTAGGGTTGTTGACAGTTGACCGTTGACTTTTGACTTTTTGCTCAACCCTAATGAGAATATGATATGTGATTAACTATTATATTAATTAAGTATTATGGTGATATGGTTGTTGACTTGTTGACTTTTGTTGACTTGTTGACTTTGGTGACTTGTTGACTTTTGTTGACTTGTTGACCGGTTGACTAGGCTTGACTAGTTGACCATCATGATAACCATGGTTATCATTTCATGCCAAAGACTTTTTTCTTGCTTGCTTTTTGAATAAAATGAGTGCATGATATGATAACCTTATGGTTGCTTCTAACCATCACCAAAAGACTTTTTTGATATGATGAGTTATGATCACTTTGGATTATGAGAGGGTGAGAGAGAAAAGAGAGCCTCATTCTTTCTTGCTCATTCTCTCTCTTGTTCTTGAGCTCTCCCCTTGCTCTCACCCTCAACCTCTTGCTCCCTCTCTTGATCTATGGTTCTCTTGTCTCATGAGTTGAGAATCAAGAACCATAGATAAAATCCCATTCTACTTCCTCTCTACTCATTCTAGTTCACTAGGTTTAGCAAACCAAGTGAACTAGTTTCTTCAATGACCGAAGAAGGAGCTAAAGGTTGGAGCTTTCAAGTGGATCTATCTTCGGCGTACGGAGACGACGAGAAGGAGCCATCGGACCACCACCGGAGCTTGAAGAGAAGGAGTTCAAGTTTAGGTATAACCATCTTCATCCGAGTAGCTAAACATCTTTAGCTTAGTTTGCTAGTTTTAGTTTAGGTAACGATCCCGACCATAGTTTAGTCCATGTTGCCTCTTGCGATAAAAATTCGTTTTTTATACCGTTTCCGCCTCCCCGTAAGAACCGGGGGTCGCAATATGGACTTACAGTGGTATCAGAGCCTAACTAAACTTAAACTAGCTAGGTAGTAAAGTGTAACGAAGTTCGGAACCGAAAAAAATCACAAAACCGGAAAACTACAAAAACTGAGTTTCTGTTGAATTTTTTTCTGGTCAAAATGAAAAACTTCATACTCCTAAATTCGTCTCAGGGTTTTGTTAGAACACCCATGAAAAACGATTCACCAATTCGTCTAAACCGCCGCGCTTCCGCCGCGTGACCCTTCTTGGCCGCCGCGGAAGCGCCGCGGTTTGTTGTCTTTAGTGCGTCGTTTTTCGTGCAGTGTGTGTCTGTGTTGGTTTTGGGATTTTTGAGATATATTATATGTGCCCAGATTTTACAGAAAAGAAATTTCCTTTTGGGGTCCTATAATTCCGTATTTTTTCCGAACTTCGTTGCACTTTGACTATGATGGTTATATCTGTGATGTTTGCATGTATTGAACGTCGGCTAATCGCTATAAGTCGATTAGTCGGGGTTATACATGATCTGTAATGTGCTGGAATGTGTATATAAATATGTTGGATTGTCGCGGGTGAATAGCCGGGGGTTGTGAGACGAGAGTTTACTTTTCTTGCAATTCATGTAAATTTGTAAATTGATGTAATAATTATTTGTTTGGCCGCACAACCGGGTCGGGGTTGTAGCCGTCATTGTATAATTTCTTTTTACTGTTTTTGCTCCTAGGATAGACCCGTGGAGGGGTGCACAAACTACCGGGTATGCCGAAGTGTCGAGTGGCCTACTCATGGAGATGAGGGAGGTTGCTACGCTTCGGGTACTTGGCGGGTAGTTTGCCGTACCCGTAGGGGTCTTGGGTGGGGTTTTGGCTATTCACCGCGACCGTGTTATCTGTTTTTGTTACAGGCTCGTACAAATTACAGATTACTAGTATATCCAATGTATTTATCTGTGATCTGAAATGTTTATCATTGCTTACTATTTAGGCGTTGCTTATGTTTTACAGACGCGCTAGCCCAGCCCCCGCTCTGTCGTTAGTTAAGTAACCTAACGGGTAATGACGGGGCCCAGTGGCGAATGCGAATGGCATAAGCGTACGTCATATTTTGGTTGTTTTCTGCAATGGTAGGATTAAATGATGGGACGCATTAAAAGTACTAATGCAAGAATATCACGCATTAAAAGAACTAATGCAAGATAATAAACCAAGTTAAAGTCGTTGGAACACTTTCGAAAAACCACTCGGTTCTTTTCAAAACAAACTTTTAAAATACGGAGTTTGAGCCACTCCATTTTAAAGCTATCTCGTTCCATCGACCAAATCAAGTTCACTACGTTCACGGTTTTGCCAAAACCATCCGTAGCCCTCCATCATTTCAGTTAAATATTCGGTAGTATTCAAGCTATGTATTTTGACCTCACGCCAAGGCATAGTGATTGGTAGCTGCCGGATATTTATCTGTTGCATAGATAGAATGCGTTGGTTTGAGACAGTCGTACTGCCATTTTGGCCTACGTCAAGGGTATGTACGGGTGGATTCAAATTAACCTGGATAATGATGGGACGAACTTGACATGTGACTTATGACATTTTGACCTCACGCCAAGGTCATAAGAGCATGGGGCAAAAATCCACATCGGGAGTTTCATAAGTACTGAAACTTGCTAGATTTGCATACCATTTGGAGTGTGATGATTCTGGTAGGATTCCTTCAGTTTCGTCACGCGATGATATTTGGATCCCGATCCTACTGTGAGTATATGCTACTCCTCGGGAAATTTCTCACTTAACGATCAATGCTATAAACCTAGTAGGTGCCTAGAAAGGTGTTAGCGGGGCTACGCCCCCAGGGAAAAGAGGTTCTCTAATTAAGGAACTTCGCGAAAGCGTTGGAAAACCTCCCTCGAAGTACCGACACCGGCCTGGCTGAACGGTTAAGCAAGTATTGTACGGTGGGATTGATCCTGACTAATTCTTCCTTTATGGTTTGAGGAGGGATTCGAGAAACAGTGGGAGCCATCCTGTTTAGACAAACTAAAAACCACTCTAAACTTGCAAGAGCATCATGCTGAGTGTTTCTTCTTCTCTCTCCTAATTGCAGCGACCAATCAACATGACTGGACTTAAGTTACTCCTAGATAAAAACAAACTGACAGGGCCAAACTACAAAGATTGGCTCAGGAATGTCACGATAGCAATCACTTATGACAAGCTGGGGTATCTTCTTACCACCAAAGCTCCCCCTGTCCCTGGTCCAACTTCCAGTGTCGCGGATAAGGAAATCCGCAAGACTTGGGAGATTGATAGCGCGAAGGCCAAGTGCCTCCTGCTTGCCTCGATGGACAACGAACATCAGAGGAGGCATGAGAATATGGACATGGAGTCCATATTGCTCCATACAAAAGAACTGTATGGAGAGCAATCACGTATCGCAAGATACGAAGCGTCGAAAAAGTTGTTTTCGACAAGAATGGCCGTCGGATCATCAGTAGCCGAGCATGTGCTAAAAATGATCGGCTTCATTGAGGAGCTCGCTGACCTAGGGATCACATTGGAGAGTGAGCTATATACGGATATAGTTCTCCAGTCCCTTCCTTCCACTTACGCCCAGTTTATACTGAACTTCAACCTACAAGAAAAAGAGGTTGAACTATCAGAGCTCCTCAACATGCTGAGGAGCGCAGAGGGCACCCTACAGAAAGGTAGGGAAACATCCACTTTGTTTGTAGGAGGATCATCTTCTTCTAGGTCCAAGGCGAAAGCCAAGGGAAAGAAGAAGAAGGCCCCCGCCAAACCAAGGGGCGGTGTTGGTAAAGTGGATACGAAGGGAAAAGGCAAAGCAACAAAGATAGCGGGGAAGCTTGTGGATAAGGAAGAATGCTTCTATTGTCATAAGAAAGGACACTGGAAGAATGATTGCAGGGCCTGGAAGGCCAGAACACAGGAATTGAAGCAGGTTGCAGCTTCAGCTTCAGGTGTGTATGTTATTGAAAACTGTCTTTCAATAAACTCTACTTCCTGGGTATTGGATACCGGATCAGGATCTCATATCTGTAATTCTTTGCAGGCGTTGAGAAACCGTAGGGTTTTGAAGGCAGGTGACATGACCCTCAAAGTTGCGAACGGAGCTAGCATGGATGCTAAAGCCGTGGGGGACTATCACCTGGGAATGTCAGATGGACATGTTTTGGTTTTGCGTAATTGCTTTTTTGTACCCAACGCAACTTGTAATATCATTTCTGTATCTTTAGTTTCTAAAGAAGGTTATGAATTTGCGTTTGTAAGTAATGTTGTAAACATTCACCTTAATCAAGTATTGATTGGGTCAGGTACTCTGAGTAATGGTATATACGTGTTAAACCAACCACAGATTTTTAATGTCCAGAATACACACAAAAGAAAGTCTCCAGAAATAAATCAGACTTTCTTATGGCATTGTAGATTGGGTCACATCAATGAGAGAAGGTTGACTAAGTTACATACAGAAGGATATTTGAATGCGTTCAAATATCAATCGTATGCCACTTGTCAATCTTGTCTCAAAGGAAAGATGACAAAGACTCCATTTACTGGACAAGGAGTAAGAGCGAGCGAGCTCTTGGGACTCGTACATAGTGACGTGTGCGGTCCAATGTCTACACATGCCCGAAGCGGACATTCTTACTTCATTACTTTTACGGATGACTTCTCAAGGTACGGTTATGTCTTCTTAATGAAACATAAGTCCGAGGCCTTTGGAAAATTCCAGGAGTATAAGAATGAAGTAGAGAAACAGACCGGCAAAAGTATTAAGATTCTAAGATCGGATCGAGGTGGAGAATACTTAAGTGCCGAATTCCTGGACTATTTAAAAGAGAACGGAATTCTCTCTCAGCTTACTCCTCCATACACCCCGCAACATAACGGTGTATCGGAGAGACGGAACCGCACCCTATTGGATATGGTGCGGTCCATGATGAGTAACGCTGAGTTGCCGCGATCATTCTGGGGATATGCGCTAGAATCAGCAGCATACCTTTTGAACCGAGTTCCGACTAAGACTGTGCCTACCACCCCATATGAAATGTGGAGTGGGAAGAAACCCTATCTTCAATATCTGAAGATCTGGGGATGTCCAGCTTTTGTCAAAAAGCAGCATGCGGACAAACTCGAGGCACGCTCAGTACTGTGCAAGTTTGTAGGATACCCAAAGAACACCAGGGGGTATCTTTTCTACTACGCAGAGGAACAAAAAGTCCTTGTTTCTCGTAATGCCCACTTTCTAGAACACCAGTTCTTGGAAAAGGAAATTAGTGGGAGCGCAGTAGAACTAGAAGAAATTCCAGAACCACAGACTATTACTGAAAGGTTAGTGGAACCAGAGGGTTCAACAGAACAGGACATTCCTACGCCGCTCCGCAGGAGTAGTAGGCAGTCTCATCCGCCCGAGAGATACTGCGGTTTTCTCATAGACGGGGATAGAGAGGATTGCATCATAGATTATGATGAGCCTACTAGCTTCCAGCAGGCCGTTCAGAGTGTTGACTCAGTAAAATGGCTGGATGCAATGCGGACCGAAATGGAGTCCATGTACACCAACAAGGTATGGACGTTGGACATTGCTCCAGACGGGGTAAAACCCGTAGGATGCAAGTGGATCTTCAAAAGGAAGATTGGTGTAGATGGACAGGTTGAGACCTATAAAGCTAGGCTGGTAGCAAAGGGTTTTCGTCAAAGACCTGGCTTGGACTACGACGAAACCTTTTCTCCAGTAGCCATGCTGAAATCCATTCGGATCCTTCTTGCCATTGCTGCCTTCCACGATTATGAGATCTGGCAAATGGACGTAAAGACAGCTTTTCTAAATGGAAATTTAGAGGAGTGTGTCTATATGGACCAGCCAGAGGGTTTCATTCAGAGTGGGAGCAGCGGAAAGGTGTGCAAGTTGCTTAAGTCCATCTATGGACTAAAGCAGGCATCGCGGAGTTGGAACATCTGCTTTGATGAGACGGTCAAAGAATTTGGCTTTATCAAAAATCCAGATGAACCATGCATCTATAGTAGATTTGTAGCGAGAACTGTAGTATTCCTCGTTTTATACGTGGATGACATTCTCTTAATAGGAAATGACATTCCTATGCTACAATCTGTCAAGGGGTTCTTGTCACACAGGTTCTCCATGAAAGACCTGGGTGATGCCTCATACATCCTGGGTATCCGGATCTACCGTGACAGATCCAAGAGGATATTAGGACTTTCACAGTCCAGGTACATCGACACCGTACTGAAAAGATTCAGTATGGAAGATTCCAAGCGTGGTAACCTACCAGCTTGTCACGGGATCACCCTCTCTAAAGAGATGTCTCCCAAGACTGATTTGGAGAGGGATCACATGTCTATTATACCCTACGCTTCTGCGGTAGGCTCTATAATGTATGCGATGTTGTGTACCAGACCGGATGTAGCTTATGCACTGAGTGTGGTAAGCCGGTATCAGTCAAACCCTGGGGAGAAACACTGGATAGCGGTAAAGAACATTCTCAAGTACCTGAGAAGGACTAAGGAGATGTTCTTGGTGTATGGCGGAAAAGACCTCCAGATCGAGGCCTTTGCTGACTCCAGCTTCCAGAGTGACAAGGATGATTCCAAGTCCATGTCGGGTTTTGTCTTTACCCTCAATGGAGGGGCGGTGTGTTGGAAGAGTTCCAAACAAGAAACCGTTGCAGACTCGACGATGGAAGCGGAATACATCGCTGCATCTGATGCCGCAAAAGAAGCTGTCTGGATGAGGAAGTTCTTGAAAGAACTTCAGGTGGTTCCGTCCATTGTTGATCCAATACCTCTGTATTGCGACAACAACGGGGCTATAGCATTAGCGAAGGAACCCAGGTCCCATCAGAGATCCAGGCACATCTTGAGGCGGTATCACCTGATCAGGGAGATCGTGGATCGCAAGGAGATCGAGGTTCGGAGAGTCGCTTCAGAAGATAACACTGCAGATCCATTCACCAAGGCCCTGCCCCAGACTCAGTTCGAGCGGCTAATCGAGATGATAGGTCTTCGATACGCCAGTACATGGCCTTAGTGCAAGTGGGAGATTGTTAGTGTATATGCCCTAGAGGCCATTACTGTATCATACTGGTTTGTATATTACTTAATGGATGCTTGGGATATTCACCTTGTATATACAATCTTGCTCAAAATAGTAGTATGCTACTTGGTTTGTTTCTACTTCAATGTGTGCTCGTGTTTATTTCAGTATATCACTTATACGCATTAGTGGAGCCCTTAGGATCTTTGCTTGATTACCAGCGTTGTGATGGCAGTCACACTAGTGGGGGCTGGGTAATCTATAAGCACATCCTTATTCAGGTCCCTGGTCGCAGGACTATCGAGACAGGGCATCGATACTCCGGAGTAGACCAGCGCATGCGCTTCTCATCCCAGTGTGGGAGACGGTCTGTCCCACAGCCGTCAGTACGTCGTACTTGAGATAGTATGCGGGTGCTCGTTAGGTTACGGGTACACTGGACAGGACTCGTCGGGAACTGACTAGTTGGTATTATACCTATCGTCAGTTATCAGTTCCCAGGTGACATGAGTACAGCTTAGTCCGCTGACTTGACACTGTCACTCCGCCTCGAGTGTGTTCCCACTGTACTTTGATCACTACCCTACCACGGCTCAAAGGAGTCGTGCAAACAGGTGGTGGTTGGGTGCAGTCCCGAAGCACTTGGAGGCAGTGACGGTTAGACAGGATTCGTCTCTCCCGGTATTGGGGGTTGACATCGCGCTGTGTCTAGGAGAGCCATTACACGAGTAGTCCCTGGCCAGGGCAAACGAGATATACTGGTAGGTTTCCAGTGTTATCTCAGGGTGTATTGGGCTTCACTCCGGCACGACTTGTACCGCTATTGGGGGACTGACGTTTACCGCCCCCTAGGCCCGCCATGCGATGTATCAGACGAACAGACCGGACTGTACGGAGAATGTCACGCTCAGGCTCAGTAGGAGTTCAGATGGGTTTCGCCTCGTCGGTCTTCTTGTCGGCATTACCTGGGGACCGTTACGCACAGCTAGTGCCGCTTGCGGTCTGTGGTTAAACCCACTGCCAGCGTAGTGTCGAGTCTTTAGAGTCCCACACAGAAAGCTTTTCGCCTTTAGGCAAAAGAGTAGAGGTCGCATGGTATTGCGACAGGTCGCATGGTTTTGCGACAGGGTTCGGTCACATCCGTGCACTTGTGCACGTACAGTGTCCGGACAGTTTACACTAGCGGGCTTTGGTTTAAGCCAGATCCTAGTGTACCTTATGGGATTGGATTTATCCAGTTTGCATTCGTGTTCCTCGGAATGCGGATGCGGGTGTGTATGCACAGTTGACAGGGAGGCAGAGGCAGTGGATTCTCATTAGGGTTGTTGACAGTTGACCGTTGACTTTTGACTTTTTGCTCAACCCTAATGAGAATATGATATGTGATTAACTATTATATTAATTAAGTATTATGGTGATATGGTTGTTGACTTGTTGACTTTTGTTGACTTGTTGACTTTGGTGACTTGTTGACTTTTGTTGACTTGTTGACCGGTTGACTAGGCTTGACTAGTTGACCATCATGATAACCATGGTTATCATTTCATGCCAAAGACTTTTTTCTTGCTTGCTTTTTGAATAAAATGAGTGCATGATATGATAACCTTATGGTTGCTTCTAACCATCACCAAAAGACTTTTTTGATATGATGAGTTATGATCACTTTGGATTATGAGAGGGTGAGAGAGAAAAGAGAGCCTCATTCTTTCTTGCTCATTCTCTCTCTTGTTCTTGAGCTCTCCCCTTGCTCTCACCCTCAACCTCTTGCTCCCTCTCTTGATCTATGGTTCTCTTGTCTCATGAGTTGAGAATCAAGAACCATAGATAAAATCCCATTCTACTTCCTCTCTACTCATTCTAGTTCACTAGGTTTAGCAAACCAAGTGAACTAGTTTCTTCAAAGACCGAAGAAGGAGCTAAAGGTTGGAGCTTTCAAGTGGATCTATCTTCGGCGTACGGAGACGACGAGAAGGAGCCATCGGACCACCACCGGAGCTTGAAGAGAAGGAGTTCAAGTTTAGGTATAACCATCTTCATCCGAGTAGCTAAACATCTTTAGCTTAGTTTGCTAGTTTTAGTTTAGGTAACGATCCCGACCATAGTTTAGTCCATGTTGCCTCTTGCGATAAAAATTCGTTTTTTATACCGTTTCCGCCTCCCCGTAAGAACCGGGGGTCGCAATATGGACTTACATGAGTACACCGGACAAGACTCACCGGGAACATGCTAGTTGGTCTTATACCTGACTTCAGATAGCAGTTCCCTGGTGACATGTGTACAGGTTAGTTCATCGACCTGAGGATCGTCATTTGTCTCGTGTGAGTTCCCACTATACTTTGATTACTACCCTACCACGCTCAAAGGAGACGTGCAAACAGGTTTTAGTTGGGTACAGTCCCGAGCAACATGCAGATAGTCCATTGACTTAAGGTCGTCATTTGTCTCGTGTGAGTTCCCACTGTGCTTTGATTACTACCCTACCACGATTCAAAGGAGTCGTGCAAATAGCTTTTAGTTGGGCACAGTCCCGAGCCACATGGAGGCAGTGAGCGACTGTTAGGGATTCGTCTCTCCCGGTATAGGGAGTTGATATCGCACGGTGATCGGTTGGTCATTACCATAAGTCCCTGGCAAGGGCTGATTGAGAATTACTGATGGACTGATCAGTAGATTCTCGGATGGTCTTGAGCCATGCCGACACGACTTGTATGGTTATTAGGGGTCTGACGTCCACCACCTCCCTAGACCATACATGCGATACTCTTAGAAGAACAGACCGAACTACGTGGATATTGTCACGGACAGGCTCAGTAGGATTTCAGATGGGTTTCCTTATCGGCTTTCTTATCGACAACTACCTGGGGACCGTTACGTACAGCTAGTGCCGCTTGCGGTCTGTGGTTAAACCCACTGCCAGCGTAGTTGTGGAGTCTTTAGAGTCCCACACAGAGATTTCCCAAACCCAAGCGAAAAGATATAGAGGTTGTATGGTTTTACGACAATGGTTCGGATGCATACGTGTTTAAACGCACGTACGACATTCGGACAGTTTTTACTAGCCGGCTTTGGTTTAAGCCAGATTCTAGTATCGGGTTATTGGATTTATACAGTCTAAAGTTTTTCCGTGTTTTCACGGATGCGAGGGGCGTTCTCGTAATTTTCCGGGAAGCTTCTAGAAGGATGGTGACTTGGGGGTTAAGGTGGCATTTTCATTAAATGCATTTGTGACTCATTTGTGTGATTCATCATATCATTAAATGCATCATTAATGCATCATTAATTACTTAATGACTCATATGGTGAATCATTCATATTGAATTAATGAAGCATGGTGAATAATCATTTTAATTCATTTATTTGATAATTCATTATGCTTCGTATATTCAAGTGAGAAGCTTTTCTATTTTCATTATCACCTCCACCTTCTCTCTCCTCAAGCTCACTCTCTTTTCAAACCCTAATCCTACCACTCATGAGTTGAGACCAAGGATTAGTATAGACTAAACACTCCATAACCTAACTCTATATCATCTTAGTTACTTTGATTAGCAACTAGAGAAACTAAGTAACCTCAAGTTTAGAGGTAATAGCTTGGATTAGAGTTGTCGGGTGGATCATCTATCACGGAAAGGAGACCGAGGAGGACGTAGAGATCATAAAGACGAAGGAATAGAATCATTAGGTATAATCTCTTTACATAGTAGCTTAGAACTCTATGGTTGATGTTAATTATCGTTTAGAAAAGTTCTTCGGTTAGTCGATGTTTGCATATTAAACAAGATCGTTTTTCATAGTTCCGCATCCCCGCAACTAGTGGGGTGTTGTACATCGATTTACAGTTTTAGGTGATCAGGGGTTTAGTGTTAGCGAGAATTTGAAGAAGGACTCTAGTCGATATTCTTAGTCCCGAAACCCTAGAATAAAGGTTTGCGTACACGCACATACACATACTAGCTTACATTAATATCGTTGTGCGTATTGGGACATATTTATATTGGTATATTCATATGCTTGGATGAAAAGAATATTATATGATACTTAGGAATGAGTCGATAAGATCGGGCATGATGCCGTGAGATATTTAAGTGTGACCGAGATATGTCATGATGTTATAGTGGATCGTTGGACGACGATACCATGTGAATGGTGATATATATGATAGTTGACATGTGATCGAGATATGAGATAAGATATGTTAAGGTATTTATAATAGATCGCATTGGGCGATGTATACTTCTATATGATGATATGTGTTGATGACATCGGATTGTATGAGGCTGTAGATCAGTAGTCAGATCATGATTATATTGTTGATATTAGTATTGTACTAGACCTAGATAAGTGCCTCTGTTCACGATATGTGATGGTAAGGATATTAGATGAGTAATGAGCTAAAAGATGATATTTGACCCGTACCCAGATTTGGGAAGCCGTACGATAGATTTACCGTACGAGATATATTTATGACATTAGATCCGCACTCTTGACTCGAGGATGTCATATGATATATTGTATCGCACATGATACTATTAAGGCGAGATCACCAACTACTAGATATATATATAGATTGACTCAGACTTAGGTGGATTCCCTTACCCTTTTGACCGGGCTCGAGTCATACTCGTTTTCAAAGTGGAGGATTGTCAGTATTTAAATACCAGAATTGTATGACTCGTATATTGGGTAGGTTTATTCTTCAGTGTTGCTGTTATCATGCCACCTTCAGTATATTCATGATGTTTCATCGTATTGCATGCTTATACATATACTATCTATAGTTATTATGAAACCATGCTGTCACGACACCAGCACCATTACTGATGATGCGTATGCTCCACATACAGTTGCTTGCCGGCTCACATACATCATCATCGATAATTGCCATGTCACATACACTTTAGAAAATACCATTTCATTGACATAGCCTGCTAGTTGGAAGTTGCAATATGTTATAGCTTTCATATGGTAGTTTAACTATTGCAGTTATTGCACGATATCAGATGCATTCATATGTTCATTGTTCATGCAGTATTATGGAGATTTATGCCGGTATTCATTGTTATTGACATCATGATTTTGATGATTTCGGATCCTTCTCGAGATTTCTGGATTTGGAAACCGCATGTGAAAGTTTTGTAAACTGATGAATTATTTTAAAGAGAAAAATGCGGTTTTCTTTGATATGTTGAGTATTTTCCACCATGATGTTTTCTCGGTTCTGAGATATTTTCGAGACCCGATTCGAGGAGTTGGATGAACCATTTGCGGGTATATGGTGGACCCGGTAAGGTACCCCAGGGCAAGAAGATTGAGGTGTAGACGATGAGCCTGGCAGGGGCAGACTACCTACCAGTGATTTTACCTGGCGCAGCGGATATCCAGAGGATACCGTCATGGTCATATGATTGATGATATGGGCCGATCCGGACTGACGAAGCCTGAGATATTGAGATTTGAGATACAGAGATATTGAGATTTGATATTGAGATACCGAGATTTATGTTTTGTGTCGATGCTTGACACTGATTTCTCTGTTGATTTCATTGGTGATAACCGATTGATATACATATAGAAATCTCATTAAATAAAGAAAAACAGTTCTTTGATTCATGATGTACTTTGTTCTCATTATATGCATCTGCATACCATTTTAGTGGCATATTGCTACCTGACATTTGTACCTCATATTAGGGACATGTTGTTATCTGAGGCACGGACACGAGTTCTTGGTACCACACTACATGGATAGATGTTTACCCTTACCATTATATTATGCTTCAGGCCATATTTATTTGAGGATATTACCTGATGTGACCTAAGATTGCGTTATTCATGCCTTTTCTGCTCGTAGATGTTTTCTACTCACGAGTTGGCAACTCACCCCCGTTGTGCCACAGTTCCTTGCAGGTTTTGCTGTACAGGTTTCGTTGCGGCATTACTGGCACACTGTTCCTTCCGGGTGATTGCTTTGGTAGGTGGAATCTATTGCATCAGGACCACCATTGTATATTATTATTCACTTGTATCTAGTAAAACTCCATCAACCAGACTTGTACATGTAAGGTTACTAGGCACTGTCACAAGGGTCTATAAGGCATCAACAATGCCGAATTTAAAATTTTCAAGTGTCGAACAACCTAAAGTGAGGATCTTTGCTAGATAATTAGGGTTAACAAAGCTTGTAAACATCTTTACATCTAAGAGAAAGGGATTACAACCTTTGTAGTCTGTTCCTTCACTTCATAAGCTCCGAGTAGTAGTCCCTTCGCCGCGATCCATGATCTCGTGGACTCAAGAGAGGCTCCACAAGTCGAATGATCCATTCTTGCTTGAAGTCTTCCTTTTCGAAAATGATCTACCTTGAAGAATCTTTAACTCAAGCTCTCACTTCTCTAATCAAGTATTAGTGATGTAAACACCCTAATCTAAGTGGAAAGAATACATGAGGATGATTAAGTAGGAATTATGCTCTCTTTTATTTTCAATTTCTCACACTAAATCATCGCAAAACGAAAAGCTAGTAAGCTTTTCAAGGAGGAAGAAGAAGATGAAGTCTTTTGTGATGAATAATGAAATTCTTGCTATAGTTACAAAATACAACCCTTGTGTTAAGAATGAGTGGCTTAACTCATGTAGAGAATAAACTTAGGGTGAAGGGTTTGTAAGTGCACGGCGGTGCCCCGGCCTCCATCCCGAGGCCAAATGCGGAAGCGATGGCTAACTTTAATTTTTCTTGAACCGGCACCACCGCGCACTAAAACCCCGGATCGTGCCATTAAACTAGTCCTAGCTAAACTAGAGAAGGGGAAGAGAGATATACCGAATGATCCGAGTCCTCCGATCTTCTCGCCGTCGTCCCGATCTCCCGCGGAATGTCCGGTCACCATCTCGTCGCCGGAAGAGCACCACGTCGCCTGCTTCTTTTACGGGCTCCCACCTCTATACGGAGGCAACTCGGGCACGAAGTTGGCGAGCCGACGTGCCCAAGCTTTGCTGTAGAATGCGTGTAGTGCTCATGTCTCATTTTGGGGTTCATGGAGGTTGCCTTTTGGTGGATGGATGATACATTCTTTTGGAGGAGGAGCTTGTGGGATTTTACCAAGCCAAAAAGGCAAAAATCCTCCCACTAGAATTTTGGACAGCCCCATCAAGAGCAAGGCCGGCCATGATCTTGGAGAGGAGAGAATGAGAGAGTGTATCAATAATATGCGAGAGGCCACACCATAATGCATGAGAGAGAGATAGAGGAATGGTTATCAAGCAAAGAAATGATAGCTAGGAAAGTCCAACACTCAAACAACAAACATCACTCCCAAAAGTCATGCCATCATTAACAACCATATCATATAAAAGTCAAGCCATGATGGATGAAGAAGTCAAATGGTCAAGGGATGCATCATCATCATGATACAAAGAAATATGCAAAGACCCCCTCCACAAATACTTATTTGCACAAATGCAAATAAGCCCTCCTCCACCAATCTTCGGCCAATGAACGATATAAAGGAAATCGGCCGAAACGGAAAGCAAACTGGCAACTCCAAAAACTTGGTCCCGTAATAAATTACAGGAAAACCCCGATACTGTGCATACAGACCCGCATCTGTATTCCGACCGGATACAAATGCAATGAGACAAAATCTACACTGTACTATACTAGGATCCGGCTTAAACCAAAGCCGGCTAGTATTATCTGTCCGATCCTGATCCATGCAATACCGCACGTATCTGATCGAACCCTACCATATCTCCATACGGCCTCTACAGCGTTTCGCCCGAAAACTTGAGCAACTGAATGTGGGGGACTCTAAAGACTCGTCAACACCTTGGTTGTGGATTTAACCACTAGCACGTCAGAGGTATAAGCCAATACGTAACGGGCTACCAGGTATTGACCAAAAGGGACGTCGATGAGCGAACTCATCCTGACACCCTACTGAGCCTGTCAGTTACAATATCCGTACAGTCCGGTCCGTTCGTCTATGAGCATCGCATGGCGGGCCTAGGGGGTTGGTAAAAGTCAGACCCCCAAAAGCGGTACAAGTCGTGTCGGAGTGTAGCCCAGAACACCCTGAGATACTACTGGAATACCTACCAGTAAATCTCCTGCCTCGGCCGAGGGCTTCGTGTAATGGCTCTCCTAGACACAGCGGGACCTCACCCCCAATACCGGGAGAGACGAACCCCTGAAGATCCGCTCGCTGCTTCCATGTGGCTCGGGACTGTACCCAACTAAAACCTGTTTGCACGTCTCATTTGAGCGTGGTAGGGTAGTAATCAAAGTACAGTGGGAACTCACACGAGACAAATGACGATCCTCAGGTCGATGAACTAACCTGTACACATGTCACCAGGGAACTGCTATCTGACGTCAGGTATAAGACCAACTAGCATGTTCCCGGCAAGTCCTGTCCGGTGTACTCATAACCCAATAAGCACCTGTATACATCTTTGGTGAACCAACTAACACCAGTGGCTTGAGAGACCGGCCACCGCCCCTCGTCGGGGTCTCGACTGTATACACTAGTCTACTCTGGAGTATCGATGCCCTGTCTCGAAACTCCCACGACTAGGGACTTTTTAAGGATGTGCTTATAGACCCCAGCTCCCACTTATATGATCGCCCTCATACTGCTGGCAGTCAAGCAAGAATCATAGGGGCTCTATCAACGTGTAATAGCGACCTGTCTGGTCACCTAAAGCAGTACACGATGATAAAGATAAACCAGATAGCATACTATCATCTTGAGTAAGACTGTCCTACCTGGATAGGTTCTCCCTCAATCATTGCAATCACGTGCCTGTGATCCAATAATTGACTCTGAGGGAACTATCTCCAACAATCTCCCACTTGCACTCAAGGCTAATTATTTCGGTGTCGCATACTCACAGCCCGTGTGATACCGAACACCCAACTCCTCTACTAGTCAGTCTCACAAAGCCTGTTTGCGAAACTATTGCATTCGAGGAATAGCCTCATTGAGTGGATCCGCTTTGATGTCTCTTTCTATGTCTCTCTATATCTCAAGTTCGCGGAGAAACCCATCTTCCGAAATGAGCAATACCTGTCTTAGAATGTGTCTGGATGTCTGATGGGACCTAGCTCATAAATGAACTCCAAATCCAAACTTCTTAGACTGTATCGTCAACTGAACTCAATCAGTATCCTGCGCCATGCCTCCCTCAGTATTGCCTTGGACCACCTGTCCAAAATACTGCCCCTCATCAGAAGGAAAACTATAACTCTGACAACCTCCTTGTCGTCCAGGTCACCTTGGAAGCCTGGAATGATAACTGTCTCCCGAATGAGGCTGCCGTTATCATATCCCTAGAACATCCACTTATGTTCTAAAACTGCTTCCGACTGGTTCTCCAGGATTGGATCAATGTCAACTTATTGCATCTAGTGCAAGAACAACATCTGGTGTGGTACTTGACATCTCATGATTGACTCAATTGCCTGAGCAAGTGATCTGCCAATCATGCACATCCCTCTCCCCTTTAGTTTGTAAGACACCTTTAGAGAGGGTGACTCCATCACCTGCAGGTACACTACCGTGCCAGGAGTCGTCCATTCTAAATACTCTTAGAATGCTGTCTAAGTACCCTGAATGGTAAACCACCCAAATCTATATCTAAAACCATAGATCTAGTAACCAGTATGTCTGATATAAAGTCCAAGTCCGATGTGGAGAAACTACTGTGTGACGACCAAAGTATAACCGATCGTAGTATAGGAATATCACTTCCTACTCTGTGTATGTCATCCAAATACCATGACATCACACCCTACGACCTTCTCAACAGATCCATCCCCTATTCTGATGAAGTCAAACCTATGACTGTCACATCAGAAATTGATGATCTATCTCCGCTATATCTGCTTTAGTCTATAAATAGACATAAGCTACATGTCCACCATGCTTCCGCTGCTCCCACTGACCACGACAACCCTCTGGCAGAGTCATATAAACGTACACTTCTAAAGCAAGTTTAGAACGACGCTATACTCATCCTTCTGCCGGGTCTCACAGTCTGGAACAACAGCAATGGCAAGTGTGGGTAAACAAGAACCTCCCTGTCACCGTCCTTGAGGCTACCGGAGTACCTCTCGGGTGCCTGAAGTTACCCACCATATCTGCGGAGTGGCCAATGGAATGTCAATCTAGATTGAATCTTTAGGTTCCTATGAAATCTTCAGTAATCGTTTGTGGTTCTGGAATCACTTCCAGTTCTACCATACTCCCACTACTATTTTTTGAAAAAAAATCCATTTTTATTAAAACTGTGGTGAGTCTAGAACAATATTTCTATTGATCTGCCAGATGGTAGAAAGTCAACCCTCGTCATAGCCTGGGTCAACCCACAAACAGCCATTACAGAAACGTGCCTTGAGTTATCCAGAGTCTGGTTTTAATCATAAGCCGGACAACTCCCCGTACCTTAACAACGTTAAGATATGAACTGTTCTATATTCAATATAGAACCAGAGGCACTGATTTAATTGAACCAGATTCAAATCATGCAGCTGTCTCCAGTGCATGTCAACTAAATGGAAGAAGGCCGATCAGCGTTACTCAACTTAGGAATGCTTCCAATCATGAATAACCTGAAAGAGAAGCAAGATCTCTTAATCATTACTATCAACTGAATACCGCACACAAGTATCTACATCTTCGATCACCTTGAAGAATCCCGATACTTGCAATATCTGGTTCTCTACTTTATCCATATACCTATAACTTCTCAAAATTCGGACCCTGTGTTTCCACGAAACACCTGTCTAAAAACTAGAGAAGTCATAAGTAAACCGAATATAGTACGAGGACCAACCCCTCTGTCCTGATGGACCCTGGATAACATACAATACTCTGTATAAGTCCCTTGAGTCTGAAAACTCATTCACTGTGTATCGTAGGTTGAAAACTGTACTTATGGTTAAGAAGAATTACACCGCTGTTTAATGCTCCTTACCTAACCATCCACTGATATAGGTAAATGTCGTAGACATAATTTAAAAAAGGTATATCTCACTCTATGAAAATAGACGTACAGATATATCAATTTGAAATTGGTGCATGACAGCGGATATTCAAAACCAAATATTTGCCAACCGGAAAACAGTCCAGGTGACTTCCTCAAATATCACCGATTACAACGAATCCCGATATAATGAGGATGATCACCCAATTCCCAATAACATACTCCCACTCATCATCTGTAAAACCATACAGATGTCAGAATCGTACCTGGTAAATACATACCCTGGAGTAAGGACTAATTGGGAAATCAGTTTTCTTTTAACAGTACACAGTGGCACTGAAACATTAAAATGTTTCGATGGGGTATCCCGGAATTCCTAGTAATGCCTCTTCCAGATTCACGACTGTAACCGTATAATTCTTTGCCACCTCTCCAAATCCCTTTATATGTCTTTAGTCGTTACCTTCTGCACACCCCTTTAGGCCAAATGGTTTTCTTCCTTCCCTACCGTTCGGTACTAGCCTATGGTTTGGAAG
This sequence comes from Agapanthus africanus, assembly GCA_030015575.1. Taxonomy (NCBI): domain Eukaryota; kingdom Viridiplantae; phylum Streptophyta; class Magnoliopsida; order Asparagales; family Amaryllidaceae; genus Agapanthus; species Agapanthus africanus. The sequence continues at coordinate 505,274,320 of CM057342.1, read as the reverse complement.
AAGACTATCCAATAAGCATAATGGGTGTACTGTCCTAATCCTAGGAGCACTCGCAATGTGAGAGAAGGTGAAGATAAAAGACAACCCGAATAAATCTTATTCCTATTTCTCCTGAACCAGAATCCATCCCCGAACTGGAACAAGTTCCTTTCGAGTTCGTATATAACCATACGATGGAATATCCAATAAACTGTGGATCTTCGTAGTGATACGGAGTGTCCTGGAGAAATACAAAGGTGAAGTGGGAGTGGTAATGAAATACTTGGTTTGGTCGTGAATATCAGTCGCAATTTACTTTGCCCTCTTACTAATCCCTTGCTTTGTCTTAACTTAATACCTTCTGTACACCATCGTTATGCTAATTGGTTTTCTTCATTCCCCACCGTTCGGAACCAGCCTAAGGTTTTGAAGAAGACTATCCAATTTGCTTAATAGGTGTACTATCTCCTAAACCAAGGAGTACTCGCAACCTGAGAGAAGGTAAAAGGAAAAGACAACTGAATAGTCCTATCCGTTTTCTCCAGAACCTGAAACCATCCTCGAATAAATTCTTTCGAGTTCGTATCTAACCATACGATGGTTTTGTCCAATGGAAGTGGACGTTCGTAGTAATACGGGGTGTCCTGGAGAAAAGGGTAAAAGTAGGAGTGGCAATGAGGTTTGTAACTCTGACAATCCAAAAGCCAGTGTTAAGAAGGTTCGGTCAACTTGGTCACTGAGTCATAGTCTTAGGGTCGGGTCAATGGTCGCTGCCAGAGAGAGAAACACTCAGCGTGCACTCTATCCTAGATCAGAATGGTTACCAATTTATCTAATCTGGAAACCTCCCACTGTACCGTCAAATTCTTCTCCAAACCTGAAAGAAGAATTAGTCGGGATCACCCGAGGAGTAAACTAACTCATCAGTGGGAATCGGGATCCAACTATCATCGCATGACAACGTGACGGAATCCGCTCACGGTATCACACTCCAGAAAGTATGCGCATATCTGGCAAGTTTCAGTTCTTTTGAAACTCCCGATGTGATTTTTGCCCCATGCTCTTATGACCTTGACTTTGGCCAACATATCATAAGTCACATGTCAAGTTCTACCCGTCATTCTCCAGGTTAATTTGAACCCACCCGTACCTACCCTTGACTTTGGCCAAAATAGCAGTACGACTGTCCCAAACCAACGCATCTATCTATGCTGCATATGAATACCCCAATAGCTACCAATCACTGTGCCTTGACTTTGGCCAACATACACAGCTTGAATACTATTGACCATCCATATGAAACGACGGAGGGCTACGAATGGTTTCTAGCGAAAACCTTTAACGTAGTGAACTTGATATCGTTGAAGGAACGGATAGCTTTTATAAAAATATAGTGACGAAAACCTTTGCTAAAGAGGTCACTCCCGGTGAAGGGATCTCGGCTCTTTCCCCGTAGAATGAGGTGCAGGATATTCCAACTGAATACCACGATGCAAAGCAAAAGTAATCGGCTATAGTGAAGTTATTGCCCTGACGCAAACTTTTTGTCCAAGGGGTCACTCCCGGTGAAGGGATCTCGGCCCTTGCCTCGTCGACTGAGGAGCAGGATATTCCAACTGAATACCACGATGCAAAACAAAAGTGAATGTCCTTGCAATAACAGCTTTTTGAAAAGTGTTCCAACAACATCAGATTAGGTTTGTTTTAACTTGCATTGATCTGAATCAACGCAGTCCCATCAATTGATCACACCACAAAGAACGAAAATATACTGATGTACGTATATGCCATCCGCATTCGCCACTGGGTCCCGTCATTACCCGTTAGGTTAGCTAACTAACGACAGAGCGGGGACTGGACTAGCGCGGATGCAAAACATATACAACATCTACTAATATATATACCAATATATAATATTCGCTCAAGGCGTGATAAAAATGCAACATCACAGAAATGTACAGCATCACAGAACAATACAGATATCTGGGATCCCCGGGTTTCACAGAGCCACTACTGAAACCCGACGTTCCCCTGGTCGTGTGGATAGCCTGTGCAATGAAATCCTAGACCCTTACGGGCGCGGCAAGTTACCCGCCAAAACCTGAAGCGAAGCAGCCCCCTTCAGCAATATGAATGGACCACCCAGCACTTCACGGAATCCGGTAACATGGGCACCCCTCTTGGGTCAACCTGTACCCCCTACGAGTGCGGCGAATAGCCCGCCAATTCTAGAGTGAACCCCCTTCCTTCCCAATGCCATGAGATGCGGGCTTGTTGCCTTCTAGAACCCGGCTATCCGTGCACCCCTCCTTGGGGTAATCCTAGTACAGAAAGTAAAATATACATACAACGGGTACATCGACCGCAACCTGGTCGTGCCCCAAAATAATAATACAATCAGGCAGTGACGGCAGTCCACATGTCGGACGCTCGCCCCGCAATATCAAATGTACCTAATACAACAAAAACTGTACTAGCATTGCATCCAGGCTATCCCCCACGACCAATCCGCAACATCACAGCATAACACAGAACATCAACGTGAAAGTCACGTTCGCAAATCCGTCTAACCGGGCTATAGCAGTTAGACTGGATTTACCGATCAAGTGACATTCACGGTCGCAGATATAATGTAAATACTGTGAAATAATGTGTTTAAAATATCCGATCGATCAAATTTACCAAGTGGGCCCCCAAGTACTACTGTAGCACATCAAGAAATCTGGGCCCAAAAAATAACATTTCAGAAACCATATTTTCAACTCAGGAACATTCTGCAAAAGTTTGGGGGACTGAACAGTTAAAGTCGCGGCGGAACCGCGGCCCAAGAATGGGTTTGGCCGCGGTTCCGCGGTGGTTTGGACTGTTCACGAGCCTAAATTTTCACAGAACTCTTAAAAATCCCTGCACATCATTCTTATACAACCTGAAAAATTTTTGGACTTCAAAAAATTTCGACAGAAACTGATGTGAAGAAAAATACGGTTTTTGGAAAATTGTTCGATCAGAAATGTAAAACACATTAGACAAAGCTAGACTATGTTAATGGCGAGGCTCTGATACCACTGTAAGTGCACGGCGGCGCCCCGGCCTCCATCCCGAGGCCATATGCGGAAGCAATGGCTAACTTTAATTTTTCTTGAACCGGCACCACCGCGCACTAAAACCCCGGATCGTGCCATTAAACTAGTCCTAGCTAAACTAGAGAAGGGGAAGAGAGATATACCGAATGATCCGAGTCCTCCGGTCTTCTCGCCGTCATCCCGATCTCCCGCGGAATGTCCGGTCTCCATCTCGTCGCCGGAAGGGCACCACATCGCCTGCTTCTTTTACGGGCTCCCACCTCTATACGGAGGCAACTCGGGCATGAAGTTGGCGAGCCGACGTGCCCAAGCTTTGCTGTAGAATGCATGTAGTGCTCATGTCTCATTTTGCGGTTCAGGGAGGTTGCCTTTTGGTGGAGGGATGATACATGCTTTTGGAGGAGGAGCTTGTGGGATTTTACCAAGCCAAAAAGGCAAAAATCCTCCCACTAGAATTTTCGACAGCCCCATCAAGAGCAAGGCCAGCCATGATCTTGGAGAGGAGAGAATGAGAGAGTTTATCAATAATATGAGAGAGGCCACACCATAATGCATGAGAGAGAGAGAGGAATGGTTATCAAGCAAAGAAATGATAGCTCGGAAAGTCCAACACTCAAACAACAATCATCACTCCCAAAAGTCATGCCATCATTAACAACCATATCATGTAAAAGTCAAGCCATGATGGATGAAGAAGTCAAATGGTCAAGGGATGCATCATCATCATGATACAAACAAATATGCAAAGACCCCCTCCACAAATACTTATTTGCACAAATGCAAATAAGCCCTCCTGCACCAATCTTCGGCCAATGAACGATATAAAGGAAATCGGCCGAAACGGAAAGCAAACTGGCAACTCCAAAAACTTGGTCCCGTAATAAATTACAGGAAAACCCCGATACTGTGCATACACACCCGCATCTGTATTCCGACTGGATACAAATGCAATGAGACAAAATCTACACTGTACTATACTAGGATCCGGCTTAAACCAAAGCCGGCTAGTATTATCTGTCCGATCCTGATCCATGCAATACCGCACGTATCTGATCGAACCCTGCCATATCTCCATACGGCCTCTACAGCGTTTCGCCCGAAAACTTGAGCAACTGAATGTGGGGGACTCTAAAGACTCGTCAACACCTTGGTTGTGGATTTAACCACTAGCACGTCAGAGGTATAAGCCAATACGTAACGGGCTACCAGGTATTGACTAAAATGGACGTTGATGAGCGAACTCATCCTGACACCTGTCACGACCCGAAAGTACGGAACGTGACTGGCACTTAGATTACGAGACGTCTAAAGGCGTAACGTAACCTAAGTCAGCCAAAGCCCAGAAAATCTAAACCAAAATCAAAAGAGAGTGAAGGAAAACCTTTAATAAAAATGGTTTTTTTAAATCAATTAAGTTGCATAGAATCCCTTTAAAAAAAAACATCAAAAAAATTCCCGAAAATTTCGGCAGAGTCTCCCCTGTATTTTCTATCCCCCAAAATGGGTACAACAATATATATATAACCAGTAATCATAAATGGCATCCCCAAGCGGGAGCTAGCTCTTCGCCCAAGGCGGATCACAACCGCATGCAATATAATAGTAATATCAAGAAAAGAACATAAAGAAACGCAAAATACCAGAAAACACACGTCGGCTCAAGTGAGCTCGACCCAAAAGAAACCACAAATATACAAATCTCTCAGTCTCATCACTAGGTCGCATATACAATATAAAGTGGTAGATGGAGAATACTAGATACAATGATAAAGCAAAAAGAAATAAAGTATACTCGCAACCCACCTACGGGCGATGTCGCGAGTCTGAGCAAAATGAGCTGATGATAAGATAACCCGCCGCTACAAGACTGACGGGTCCGACCTACAAGACACTGTGGCACAACGGGGGTGAGTTGCCAGCTCGTGAGTAAATATAACATCTAATAAGGCAATCGTAAGAATGCACACAATGCACCACAACATGCATGTCCATATCTGATATAATGCCTCTAATATGCATGCACAGGTATGCAATGTCATTATTAAGTCTTTAAGTGTTTTAATGCTAAGGGTATTGAATTCTTAACTTTAGAACATGAATATCTGTATAATAGCTAAATACCATCAAGAAATCATCTGAAAACCCGTGTCAAGCATCGACACCAAATAGGAATCATATCTGTCTCAATATCGGGCTCCGTCAGTCCGGATCGGCCCATATCATAAATCTCACGACAACGGTCGGTATCCTCCGGATATCCGCCGCGCCAGACATCACCAGTAGGTAGTCTTCCCCTGCCAGGCTCATCGTCTACAACTCGATCTTCTTGCCCCGGGGTACCATACCGGGCCCACCATGTACCCGAGACGGTTCATCCACTCCTCGAATCGGGTCTCGAAATCCAACAGAAAACATGAAAACTCATGGTGGACGACACATACATCACGAGAAAACCGCAACTTTGTTTTAAAAATGATAAATACGAGCTTTTGTTAAATTCTTGCGGTTTTCCCCAAAAATCCAGAAATCACAGAAAAACTGAAATCCTCAAGAAAATCATAGTGTCCACATGTTAAATATGATAAATGTCTATGATATCAATGTATATGATGTGAATTTTTGATAGAATCTATGTAAATATGATGATAATGCGAGGTATAAGCAAGCTATGCAATTTCATATATCATGTATGAATGCAGGTAGCGATACTAAGTTAAACAGGTTCTATAGTGCACGTGGCATGGCAATTACCAAAGGCGTGTGTGTCACATGGATAGTGCACGTGCAGCAGATGCCAATGGTAATGGTGTTCGTGTCCTATGAAGTGATATCGCATAAGTATAGATGAATGTCCACGCAATCTAATATACGGTTAGCTATAAGGGTATGCAATGTGCATAAATGGATAAGCTAGCTAACAATATAAATTTTGCATGAAGTAGGGTAATCCTAACTAGGGGGACGCATCACGCCATCCAGACGATTCCCCCATAGATGAATACATCTACTCACCTGAAATCTCCGCTAATCTGATCCGGCCACCGCCTTGCCTTTTCGCGCCGTGTCCGATGTTTCCCCGATCGATCCTATATTTGCAGAATATCAAGCATAAGATTACAAAACCTAACACAATGCAAGTCACAACATACAATTATCCACGCCCTCGTATTAATCATAGCATGCACTCGGTGCGCGGAAAAACGCACGAAAATCGCTAACCTTTAACTAGAATTGTCATTTCGGGAAAATCGACTAAACTACAACCCGACTAGACGAAACCCCGCGTTCGCGCACTCTAATAGTCCTATACGAAGCTAATTATATCGCTAACATAACGCAATTTGGTCTCATTCCACTTTTCGTAAAAATCTAGTAAGCAATTTTCTAGCTGATTCGGTACAAACATCGCAATTTGTCGATTTAGCAAGCGTATCATTACACAATTAACCATGCTAATCAATTATATAACCAAAACCCTAACTTAATTTTTACAACCATGTTTCAAACCCTAACTCAACATCAAAACCCATTCTTGATTTTTCAAGACAACCCATTATAATGAAATTAACACTTTAAACATCTAATTTAGCATAAACAAACTACAAATTAGCAACTAGTTTAGGATTTTACCTCACCAATTGAATCCTAGGATGATCAAGTCACCAAGAAAGCCTCCTTTCATCATGTTTTTGAACTAATTTGGGTTGAAGAGAGAATGGATTAGGGTTAGGCTTTGAATGGGTGAATGAAATTTGTTGATTTTTAATGGATTTTAGCAAGAAAATGAAGCAAAATGAAGTGAGGAAGTGGGGAAATCTGCAGCATTGGGGGTCGGCCAGCAGGTTGAGGAGAGAGTGTGGGATTTTTGGGAGAAGTTTCTAGGTCTAAAGCACCCCATGTTCTCATTTAATGCATTTCCAATCAACTTTTTACAAAAAAACCCTTATTTTACATCATTTTTCATTAAATTCCCCACCCTAAAACCAAAAGTTTGCAAGTCATGAAATAATTTTATTAACACCATATTTTAGCTTATAAAGACTCCTAATTATGAAATTTACCTAATTAAATTTGTATTTATCCCTAATTTAATGTATTTAAAAAGGCTTAAAATAATAAAAAAATAATTAATTACGAATTTTTTTTTATTTAACTAGAAAATTATAAGTGACATTTTAGTGACAAAATTATAGTAATATCTTGTCTAAATTTTGTATAATTAGGTCTACAATGAAAAATATCAATTTTGACATTTTACGGAAAAAGCCGAAAAATTGGCCGATTACCGAAAAACTGCCTAAACGATTTTCGAAGGGTTACAATCTTCCCCCCTTAAAGAAATTCGGTCCCCGAATTTAGAATTTAACTACGCGTACCTTCAAAAAGATGGGAATATCTCTTCCTCATCTCGTCCTCGGTCTCCCAGGTGACCTCCTCGCTGTTCGGGCCACGCCAAAGGACCTTGACGGACGGTATGACCTTCGACCTTAATTTCTTCACCTGTCGATCCAAAATGACCACCGGCTGCTCGGTGAAAGAAAGATCACGCTCTAGCTGGATCGTTTGGTGCTGAATCGCCTGGGAAGGATCATGAAGGTACTTGCGGTGCATCGAGACATGGAATACGGGGTGAACATCGGGGAAGCTGGGCGGAAGAGCTAACCGATAAGCGACTGGACCAACACGCTCTAGGATCTCGAAAGGTCCAACATATCTAGGACTCAGCTTCCCTTTCCGCCCAAATCTCATCACACCTTTCATCGGAGAGACTTTCAGGAAAACATGATCGCCAACAGCGAACTCGAGTCGGCGACGGCGCCTGTCAGCATATGATTTCTGCCTGCTCTGTGCCGCTCTCATCCTGTCCCGAATCAACTGTATCTTCTCGGTCGCCTCCTGTACGATCTGCGACCCCAAAACACAGCTCTCCCTGAGCTCTGTCCAACATACCGGCGATCGACATCTCCTCCCATATAAAGCCTCGAAAGGTGCCATCTGAATCGTCTCCTGGAAGCTATTATTGTAGGAAAACTCGATCAAAGGCAAATGACGATCCCAGCTACCACCGAAATCCAAAACACAAGCTCTGAGCATGTCCTCAAGAGTCTGAATCGTACGCTCCGACTGACCGTCAGTCTGAGGATGGAAGGCTGTGCTAAAACTCAATCGGGTGCCCAAAGCTTCCTGGAGTTTCTGCCACAATCGGCTGGTAAACTGGGTGCCACGGTCGGACACGATGCAAGTCGGAACACCATGAAGTCGCACTATCTCATCAATATAAACCTGGGCGTACTGAGAAAATCCAAAAGTGGTCTTCACTGGCAGGAAGTGAGCCGCTTTCGTCAGTCGATCCACAATCACCCAAATAGAGTCGTACCCTCGACTGGTCCTGGGTAGACCCACAACGAAGTCCATGGAGACCTGCTCCCACTTCTACTCAGGGATGGGCAAAGGCGGTAACTCGCCGGCTGGCCTCTGGTGCTCGGCCTTGACTTGCTGACAAGTCAGGCATCTGGACACAAAGTCTGTAACATCCTTCTTCATCCCGTCCCACCAGTAAACCTCTCTCAAATCACGGTACATCTTGGGGGAACCTGGGTGAACACTGTATACTGATCTATGTGCCTCCTCGAGGATATCATGCCTCAGTCCCTCTGAATCTCGCACGCACAGTCGAGTCCCAAATCGAAGTATCCCCTGATCATCAATCACGAACTCAGAAACTCTGCCCTGCCGAATCTGCTCAATAATCTCTAAGATACGGGCATCGCCGGACTGTGCCTCGTGGATACGGTCAAGTAACTGTGGGCATGCTCTGAAATGGGCCAGCTGTCCCCCTGTAGGAGTAAACTCGGACTGCACTCTGCTATCACATAACACCTGCCAATCCGCCGTCGACTGCATCTGCACTGCGCTCAAACAAGATAAGCTACCTCCAGGCCTCCTACTCAAAGCATCTGCCACCACATTCGCCTTGCCCGGATGGTATAAAATCTCGCACTCATAATCCTTCACCAACTCCATCCAACGGCGCTGTCTCAGGTTCAGATCTCGCTGCTGGAAGATATACTTCAAACTCTTGTGGTCAGTGAATATCTGGCACGACTCACCGTATATGTAATGTCTCCAGATCTTAAGTGCAAATACCACTGCAGCCATCTCTAAATCATGGGTGGGGTAGTTCTGCTCGTGTTTCCTCAGCTGCCGAGAAGCATACGCGATAACTCTGTCGTGCTGCATCAACACACATCCCAGCCCCACTCGAGAAGCATCACAATAAACCACGAACCCGCCTGATCCTGAAGGCAATGCTAACACTGGAGCAGTAGTCAGACGAGTCTTCAACTGCTGGAAACTATCTTCACATGTCTGGGTCCAATCAAAAGGAACCTCCTTCCGGGTCAACCCGGTCAGTGGTGCAGCAATGCGGGAGAAATCCTGGACGAAACGTCGATAATAGCCGGCCAGACCTAGAAAACTGCGAACCTCTGTAACTGATACTGGTCTAGGCCAACGCTGAACTGCCTCGATCTTCTTCGGGTCCACACAAATACCATCTCTTGTCACCACATGACCCAAGAAATCGACACTGTCTAGCCAGAATGCGCACTTGAAGAATTTGGCGAACAGCTGATGCTCCCTCAAAGTCTGCAATGTGATACGTAAGTGCTGCTCATGCTCCTCCCGGCTCCGAGAATAAACCAAGATGTCGTCAATGAACACAATGATGAACTGATCGAGATACGGCCTGAATACGTGGTTCATCAAATCCATAAATGCTGTCGGGGCATTGGTGAGCCCGAACGACATCACCAAGAACTCATAATGACCATATCGAGTACGGAAGGCGGTCTTCGGAATATCCTCCTTCCGAACCCGCAACTGGTGATAACCTGACCGTAAATCAACCTTCGAGAAGAACCCTGCACCCTGGAGCTGATCGAATAAGTCATCAATGCGAGGTAGGGGATATCTGTTCCGCACAGTAACCCGGTTCAGCTGACGATAATCAATGCATAAGCGCATACTTCCGTCCCTCTTCTTAACAAACAAGACGGGAGCACCCTAAAGTGACACACTCGGTCGGATAAGCCCTTTGTCCAGCAAGTCCTGTAACTGATCCTTTAGCTCTCTCAGCTCCGCCGGGGCCATCCGATAAGGCGGTATAGAGATAGGCCCCATGCCGGGGATCAAGTAAATACATAACTCAATCTCGCGCTCTGGTGGCAGACAAGGCAGCTCGTCAGGTAATACATCAGGAAACTCTCTCACAACAGGGACCTGGTCCAACGGAACCTCTGTGGAGCTAGTATCACAAATATATGCTAAGAATCCCTGACACCCTTTCCTCAAGAGCTGACCAGCGCGAAGAGAAGAAATCAAGCTGGGAAGGGTAGCGCTACGATCTCCCTGAATAATAAGAACCGGCTCACTAGGAAAACTGAATCTGACTGCTTTTTCACGGCAGTCAACGGATGCATAACAGGTGGCTAGCCAGTCCATACCAAGAAGAACGTCAAAGTCTAGCATATCGAGGAGAATCAAATCTACTGAAGAATCTCTCTCCCCGATACGAACGGAACACGATCTGTACAGAAAACGGGCAATAAAAGACTCGCCTACCGGGGTAATAACGACAAGCGGCTGATCTAACGGAGAAGACTCTCGGCCCAACCTCGGTGCAAAGTACGTGGATACATAGGAATGTGTGGAGCCTGGATCAAATAATACCCCTGCATCAAAAGAACATACTGGCAGAGTACCTGTCACGACGGCATTGGATGCCAGTGCATCCTGAGGAGTCAAGGCGAACACTCGGGCCTGTCCACCACTAATAGCTGGCTGTCCTCTGCCTCTACCTCGGGCTCTGCCTCTGCCTCTGTCGCCTCGTCCTCTCTGAACCGGACCGCCACGCCCACGGCCTTTAGAAGCATCTGACTGATGTGGAGCATCATCAGGAGTAGGAAGTAAAGCTCTCTGAGAAGGTGGTGAGGGTGGTAAGGTCACATGCGGGACTGTCGCCGCGCCCTGACGTCCCATGGTACAGTCTCTGACACGGTGGTACTGACTCCCACACCGAAAACATCCTGGAGACGACTGCTGGGTCTGTGGATATGAACCAAATAACCGACCTCGTCTCAATCCTCTGCCTCCACCATCTCCCGAAAATAATCTATCGTGGTGTCTACCCATCTGCCGCTGAGCTGGCGTATCAGTGCGGATCCTCTTCGGCCCATAAATGACCGGAGTCTCAGAAATACGCTCCTCTAAAAGTAAGGCTGCATCCATCGCGGCAGCGTATGTATCAAAGTGCTGGGTGCCGATGGCAAGGAATAGCTGTGTATCAAGCCCTCGCACGAACCTCTTTATTCTCTTCTCTTCTGTGTCTACTTGGTACGGAGCATATCGAGACAACTGGGTAAACTGTATATCATACTCCGACACTGTCATCCCAGGAGTCTTGCGCAAAGACTCAAAACTACGGGCTCGAGCATCTCGGACACTCTCCGGAAGAAAACGGGAAAGAAATGGAGCTGTAAACTCATCCCAGGTCATAGAAGGCAGACCTGCAGCTCGGCCTCTCTCTACTGAGTCGTACCATGTCTGGGCAAGACCCTCCAGACGAAAGCTCGCAAACTCCACCAATCTATCATCAGAACACCTCAACGAACGGCAAATTCGAGCCATCCTATCAAGAAATTCCTGTGGGTCCTCTGTCGCATCTGTACCGGTAAAAGCTGGAGGTCTCAATCTCATGAACTCCTGTAGTGAAACAGGGATAGTCTCCGTAGTAGCAGCAGGAGTGACCATCTGTGCAGCAGGTACGATCGTGGTCTGTGCGGTGGAAGGAACGTCCTCGGATCTCTGTGCCCGGCTGGACTCAACTAAAGATCCCATCATCTGCCGCAACTCTTGCATGCCGGCCTCTAATCTGGCAATACGGTCAGGATAAGGCGGATCAGTATGACCCTGAGGGGTAGGTGTATCATCCCGCTCGATCCTCGCCTCAGACGAGCCCGCTCGAATCTCATCCCTAGCGGCAGCCCGCTGAGCTCTCGTAGTCTTTGGCGGCATCGAAGCTGGAATAAGAAACAGGACTGATAAGATCATTGCAATTGAATCAAGGAATGCAAGGAATCAAGAAAGGAAATACAAGCAATTATGTCCTAAGGTCACTTAGGTGGAGTACCGTATCGTAAGTATGCCGCGGATCATACCCACGCTACGCCACTCTGCTTAAGTCACCTACTGCATCTACCAAGGTCGTCCTACACTCAGAAAGGTAAAACCTACGCTCTGATACCAACTTTGTCACGACCCGAAAGTACGGAACGTGACTGGCACTTAGATTACGAGACGTCTAAAGGCTTAACGTAACCTAAGTCAGCCAAAGCCCAGAAAATCTAAACCAAAATCAAAAGAGAGTGAAGGAAAACCTTTAATAAAAATGGTTTTTTTAAATCAAATAAGTTGCATAGAATCCCTTTAAAAAAAAGCATCAAAAAAATTCCCGAAAATTTCGGCAGAGTCTCCCCTGTATTTTCTATCCCCCAAAATGGGTACAACAATATATATATAACCTGTAATCATAAATGGCATCCCCAAGCGGGAGCTAGCTCTTCGCCGAAGGCGGATCACAACCGCATGCAATATAATAGTAATATCAAGAAAAGAACATAAAGAAACGCAAAATACCAGAAAACACACGTCGGCTCAAGTGAGCTCGACCCAAAAGAAACCACAAATATACAAATCTCTCAGTCTCATCACTAGGTCGCATATACAATATAAAGTGGTAGATGGAGAATACTAGATACAATGATAAAGCAAAAATAAATAAAGTATACTCGCAACCCACCTACGGGCGATATCGCGAGTCTGAGCAAAATGAGCTGATGATAAGATAACCCGCCGCTACAAGACTGACGGGTCCGACCTGCAAGACACTGTGGCACAACGGGGGTGAGTTGCCAGCTCGTGAGTAAATATAATATCTAATAAGGCAATCGTAAGAATGCACGCAATGCACCACAACATGCATGTCCATATCTGATATAATGCCTCTAGTATGCATGCACAGGTATGCAATGTCATTATTAAGTCTTTAAGTGTTTTAATGCTAAGGGTATTGAATTCTTAACTTTAGAACATGAATATCTGTATAATAGCTAAATACCATCAAGAAATCATCTGAACACCCGTGTCAAGCATCGACACCAAATAGGAATCATATCTGTCTCAATATCGGGCTCCGTCATTCCGGATCGGCCCATATCATAAATCTCACGACAACGGTCGGTATCCTCCGGATATCCGCCGCGCCAGACATCACCGGTAGGTAGTCTTCCCCTGCCAGGCTCATCGTCTATAACTCGATCTTCTTGCCCCGGGGTACCATACCGGGCCCACCATGTACCCGAGACGGTTCATCCACTCCTCGAATCGGGTCTCGAAATCCAACAGAAAACATGAAAACTCATGGTGGACGACACATACATCACGAGAAAACCGCAACTTTGTTTTAAAACTGATAAATACGAGCTTTTGTTAAATTCTTGCTGTTTTCCCCAAAAATCCAAAAATCACAGAAAAACTGAAATCCTCAAGAAAATCATAGTGTCCACATGTTAAATATGATAAATGTCTATGATATCAATGTATATGATGTGAATTTTGGATAGAATCTATGTAAATATGATGATAATGCGAGGTATAAGCAAGCTATGCAATTCCATATATCATGTATGAATGCAAGTAGCGATACTAAGTTAAACAGGTTCTAGGCATGGCAATTACCAAAGGCGTGTGTGTCACATGGATAGTGCGCGTGCAGCAGATGCCAATGGTAATGGTGTTCGTGTCCTATGAAGTGATATCGCATAAGTATAGATGAATGTCCACGCAATCTAATATACGGTTAGCTATAAGGGTATGCAATGTGCATAAATGGATAAGCTATCTAACAATATAAATTTTGCATGAAGTTGGGTAATCCTAACTAGTGGGGGCGCATCGCGCCTTCCAGAAGATTCCCCCATAGATGAATACATCTACTCACCTGAAATCTCCGCTAATCTGATCCGGCCACCGCCTTGCCTTTTCGCGCCGTGTCCGATGTTTCCCCGATCGATCCTATATTTGCACAATATTAAGCATAAGATTACAAAACATAACACAATGCAAGTCACAACATACAATTATCCACGCCCTCGTATTAATCATAGCATGCACTCGGTGAGCGGAAAAACGCACGAAAATCGCGAACCTTTAACTAGAATTGTCATTTCGGGAAAATCGACTAAATTACAACCCGACTAGACGAAACCCCGCGTTTGCGCACTCTAATAGTCCTATACGAAGCTAATTATATCGCTAACATAACGCAATTTGGTCGCATTCCACTTTTCGTAAAAATCTAGTAAGCAATTTTCTAGTCGATTCGGTACAAACATCGCAATTTGTCGATTTAGCAAGCGTATCATTACACAATTAACCATTCTAATCAATTATATAACCAAAACCCTAACTTAATTTTTACAACCATATTTCAAACCCTAACTCAACATCAAAACCCATTCTTGATTTTTCAAGACAACCCATTATAATGAAATTAACACTTTAAACATCTAATTTAGCATAAACAAACTACAAATTAGCAACTAGTTTAGGATTTTACCTCACCAATTGAATCCTAGCATGATCAAGTCACCAAGAAAGCCTCCTTTCATCATGTTTTTGAACTAATTTGGGTTGAAGAGAGAATGGATTAGGGTTAGGCTTTGAATGGGTGAATGAAATTTGTTGATTTTTAATGGATTTTAGCAAGAAAATGAAGCAAAATGTAGTGAGGAAGTGGGGAAATCACCAGCATTGGGGGTCGGCCAGCAGGTTGAGGAGGGAGTGTGGGATTTTTGGGAGAAGTTTCTAGGTCTAAAGCACCCCATGTTCTCATTTAATGTATTTCCAATCAACTTTTTACAAAAAAAACCCTTATTTTACATCATTTTTCATTAAATTTCCCACCCTAAAACCAAAAGTTTGCAAGTCATGAAATAATTTTATTAACACCATATTTTAGCTTATAAATACTCCTAATTATGAAATTTACCTAATTAAATTTGTATTTATCCCTAATTTAATGTATTTAAAAAGGCTTAAAATAATAAAAAAATAATTAATTACGAAATTTTTTTTATTTAACTAGAAAATTATAAGTGACATTTTAGTGACAAAATTATAGTAATATCTTGTCTAAATTTTGTATAATTAGGTCTACAATGAAAAATATCAATTTTGACTTTTTACGGAAAAAGCCGAAAAATTGGCCGATTACCGAAAAACTGCCTAAACGATTTTCGAAGGGTTACAACACCCTACTGAGCCTGTCAGTGACAATATCCGTACAGTCCGTTCCGTTCGTCTATGAGCATCTCATGGCGGGCCTAGGGGGTTGGTAAAAGTCAGACCACCAAAAGCGGTACAAGTCGTGTCGGATTGTAGCCCAGAACACCCTGAGATACTACTGGAATACCTACCAGTAAATCTCCTGCCTCGACTGAGGGCTTCATGTAATGGCTCTCCTAGACACAGCGCGACCTCACCCCCAATACCGGGAGAGACGAACCCCTGAAGATCCGCTCACTGCCTCCATGTGGCTTGGGACTGTATCCAACTAAAACCTGTTTGCACGTCTCCTTTGAGCGTGGTAGGGTAGTAATCAAAGTACAGTGGGAACTCACACGAGACAAATGACGATCCTCAGGTCGATGAACTAACCTGTACACATGTCACCAGGGAACTGCTATCTGACGTCAGGTATAAGAACAACTAGCATGTTCCCGGCGAGTCCTGTCCGGTGTACTCATAACCCAATGAGCACCTGTATACATCTTAGGTGAACCAACTAACACCAGTGGCTTGTGAGACCGGCCACCGCCCCTCGTCGGGGTCTCGACTGTATACACTAGTCTACTCTGGAGTATCGATGCCCTGTCTCGAAACTCCCACGACTAGGGACCTTTTAAGGATGTGCTTATAGACCCCAGCTCCCACTTATATGATTGCCCTCATACTGCTGGCAGTCAAGCAAGAATCCTAGGGGCTATATCAACGTGTAATAGCGACCTGTCTGGTCACCTAAAGTAGTACACGATGATAAAGATAAACCAGATAGCATACTATCATCTTGAGTAAGACTGTCCTACCGGGATAGGTCCTCCCACAATCATTGCAATCACGTGCCGGTGATCCAATAATTGACTCTGGGGGCACTATCTCCAATAGGGTTTGGGTTGGGTTAGAAAATATCTGAGCAAAATATCTTAACAAAATATCTATGCTAGAAACAAAATAAAGCTTCTAGAAGCTTCATGAAAAAGCTAACCCAAATCAAACCCTAACTATGTTTAATCTCCACATATCATGTTGCATTTGTAATCATAACTTGTTACAATATTATATATCATATATATAATATATATTTGTAACAAAAGAAAATAATACAATTAACATATATCGCATATATATCAATGTATCATCCGGTGAGAAAATGAATCAATAAAGCGAGCTTATATTAGATAATTTAATGTAATATATCACATATATAATTATACATTAAATCATCGAATCAACACTTGATCCGACAATCCGGCTATATCGCATATAACCGACTAATATAACATGTACCGTTTCATCGAATCAACACTTGATCCGATGACCCGGCTATATCACATATACCCGGCCGATATCATATATCGCGAGAATACAATACGGTATCTCATATCGTATTATCCTCGGTCCCGCACATATCACATATGTGCTCATACTCCGTTTTGCCTGAGCCAAGAAACCTCTGTGTAGGACTCGAAAAAAACGTCAATAGGCCGGCAGTAGGTTTTGATCATATCAAGCACCCACAAGCTGTAAGCGGTCAGCTAAACGTAACAGCCACCAAGGTATTGAGCGATCAGAAGATCAACAAGCAAGCCTGTACATTCTCCTGTGAATCCAATCAGTAACACTACCGTAGAGTCCGGTCTCATCGTCTGATATGTTGCATATCTAGTCTAGGGGTGATAAACGTTAGACCCAAGTAACCGATAAGTCGTGTCGATGTGAGGCTCATAACAGGTTGAAAACCTTCTGATAACACCTACCAGTATTACTCTATATCCGCCCTGGCCAGGGACTTCCAGTTAAAGCCAATCGAACACAGCACAACATCAACTCCCCATACCGGGAAAGACGAATCCCCTCCTATCTCTCATTGCCTCCATGTGATTTGGGACTGTACCCAAAAGCCACCATTTTGCACGCCCTCTTGGACATAGTAAGGTGGAAATTAAAGCACAGTGGGAATCACACAAGACACCATGACGATCTTGGGTCTACATACTAACCTGTACCAGTGTCACCGAAGAACTGCCATCTTACGTGAGGTATAATACCAGCTGGGAGTCCTCGATGAGTCCGTTCAGTGTACCCAGTCTCCACTGAGCACCCGTACACCATTTCTGATGTCAAACACCAATGGATATGGGATCATCCATCGCCCATCATATGGTCAAGATGTGTATACGCTAGTCTACTCTGGTGTATCGATGCCCTGTCTTGATACACCCTCGACTAAGAACAGTTATAGGATGTACTCGTTGACTACCCTGGCCCCACTAGTATGATCTCATCATAGTCCCAGTAGTCGAGTACATATCCTAAGAGCTTTATCAACATGTAAGAGCATGACAGTAAACTAATACAAGTCAACATGTTAAGACAAAGTGAAACCAAATAGCATACTATCATGTCGAGCAAAAAAGTCCTCTCTATATATATCCAAGCATCTACTATAATATACATCTTATGTACAACAATGGTCACTAGGGTATATATATAACTAACAATCTCCCACTTGCACTAAGGCCAGCTGTTGTAGTATCTCATACCCAACATCCCGAAGAGTCTCTCAAACTGTATCTGGGGAATGGCCTTCGTGAGTGGATCCGCAGTGTTGTCCTTCGTATCAACTCTCCTGACTTCAATCTCCCGGCGATCAACAATCTCCCAGATCAGGTGATACTGCCTCAGAATATGTCTGGACTTCTGATGGGACCTGGTTTCCTTGGCCAAAGCCACAGCTCCATTGTTATCATAATACAAAGGTATTGGATGCTCAATGGACGGAACCTCACCAAGTTCAGTGATGAACTTCTTCATCCAGACAGCCTTTTTGGCAGCATCGTTGTGTAAGTCGATGTACAACACCCCAGTACTTGTGGGGAGGCGGAATTTTCAAAAACGAACTTGTTTAGTGAACAAACATCGACTAACCGCTTAAATCGAAGCTAAACTATAAATAACCAAACAAAAAGTGTTTCTAAACTACTGTGTTTAGGGATTATACCTAATGAACCAACTCCTTCGTCTTTACGATCTCCTTGTCCTCCTCGGCCTTCTCTTTGTAGTAGACGATCCACCCGAGAGCAAAACTCCAAGCTTAGCCTCTAAACTTGAGGCAACTAACCTTCTTGGATTGCTAATCAAAGAAGATAGATTGAGATAGAGTGATGGTTATGGATTGTTTAGTCTAACTAATCCTTGATCTCAACACATGAGGGGTGAGGATTAGGGTTTGAAGAGGGAGAGCTTGAGGAGAGAGAATGTGAGGATAATAATGAGATGAGATTATTGAGCATCATAATAAATATGAAGCATTCTCTTTTATGAAGAAAAGAATAATACATGATGAATAAGCATGCTTCACAAATATCTAATGGTGATTCATTGTCATGAGTCATTAAGCATTTATGATGCATTAATGACCATGATGAATCACTCTCATGACTCACTAATCTCATTCAATGTATATGCCACCTAAACCTCCTTAGTCACCATCTTCTAGAAGCTTCTCGCGTAATTACGAGAACGCCCCTCCGATCCGTAAAAATACGGAAAAACTTTAGACTGTATAAATCCAATAACCGGATACCAGTAACTGGCTTAAACCAAAGCCGACTGGTAAAAACTGTCCAAACGACGTAAGTGTGTAAACACACATATGCGTCCGAACCCTTTGTCGTAAAACCATACGACCTCTATATCGTTTCGCCTGGAGTAGGAAACTCTCTGTGTGGGACTCTAGAGACTCGACTACTACGCTGGCAGTGGGTTTAACCACAGACCGCAAGCGGCACTAGTTGTACGTAATGGTCCCGAGGTAGTTGTCGATAAGAAGCCGATGAGGAAACCCATCCGAACTCCTACTGAGCCTGCTGTGACAATCTCCATACAGTCCGGTCCGTTCGTCCAAGACTATCGCATATCGGGCCTAGGGGGCGGCAAGCGTCAGTCCCCTAATAGCGGTATAAGTCGTGTCGGAGCGAAGCCCATTACACCCTGAGAAACTACTGGAACCTACCAGCAAATCTCGCTTGCCCTGGCCAGGGACTTTGCGTAATGGCTCTCTGACACAGCGCGATATCTACTCCCAATACCGGGAGGGACGAATCCTGTCTAACCGCCACTGCCTCCAAGTGCTCGGGACTGCACCCAACTGCTACCTGTTTGCACGACTCCTTTGAGCCGTGGTAGGGTAGCAATCTAAGAACAGTGGGACACACTCGAGGCGAAGTGGCAGTGTCAAGTCTGCGGACTATGCTGTACTCATGTCACCTGGGAACTGTTCACTGACGACTGGTATAAAACCAACCAACAGTTCCCTGTGAGTCCTGTCCGGTGTACCCGTAACCCAACGAGCACCTGCATACTATCTCCAGTACGACGTACTGATGGCTGTGGGACAGACCATCTCCCCAACAGGGATGAGAAGCGTACACACTAGTCTACTCCGGAGTATCGATGCTCTGTCTCGATAATCCAACGACCAGGGACCTGAATAAGGATGTGCTTGTAGACTACCCAGCCCCCACTAGTGTGACTGCCATCACAACGCTGGTAGACAAGCAAGATCCTAAGAGCTCTATCAATACGTACACTCACATATTAAGATAGAAAAACCAAGTAGCATACTACCATGTTTAGCAAGACTGTTATATACATGTGAATATCCCAAGCTTCCATTAAGTAATATACAAACTAGTATGATACAGTAATGGCCTTCTAGGGCATAAACACTAACACGTTGGCAGCGATGTATTCAGCCTCCATCGTCGAGTCTGCAACGGTTTCCTGTTTGGAACTCTTCCAACACACCACCCCTCCATTGAGGGTAAAGACAAATCCCGAGTGCGACTTAAAGTCGTCCTTATCACTTTAGAAGCTCGAATCGGTAAAGGACTCCACCTGGAGTTCACCATTACCATACACCAAGAACATCTCTATAGTCCTTCTCAAGTACTTGAGAATGTTCCTCACAGCTATCCAGTGACTCTCTCCAGGATCTGCTTGATACCGACTCACTATACTTAGCGAGTATGCTACATCGGGTCTGGTACATAGCATCGCATACATGATAGAGCCTACCGCCGAAGCATAGGGTATCCCTTGATGCGAGCTCTTTCCAAATCAGTCTTGGGAGACATCTCTTTGAAGAGAGTGAGTCCAGAGATCGTGGGTTGGTTCCCACGCTTGGATTCTTCCATACTAAACCTTTTTAGTAAGGTGTCAATGTACCTGGATTGGGACAATCCAACTATCCGTTTAGATCTATCTCTATAGATCATAATTCCCAGTATGCAGGAGGCATCACCTAGATCTTTCATTGAGAATCTTTGCGATAAGAAGAGCTTGACCGATTGCAGTATAGGAACATCATTTCCTATCAAGAGTATGTCATTGACGTACAATACGAGGAAGACAACCTTACTCTCTGCAACCTTCTTATATATACAAGGTTCATCTATGTTTTTGATGAAGTCAAACTCTTTGACTACAATATCAAAGCAGATGTTCCAACTCCGTGATGCCTGTTTTAACCCGTAGATGGATTTAAGCAGCTTGCACACCATTCCGCTGCTCCCACTGACTGCGAAGCCCTCTGGCTGAGTCATGTACACGCTCTCTTCTAAATCACCATTTAGAAAAGCGATCTTAACATCCATCTGCCAGATTTCGTGGTCATGGTATGCAGCAATGGCAAGTAGGATCTGGATGGACTTAAGCATAGCCACTGGAGAAAATGTTTCATCATAATCCACACCTGGTCTTTGGCGAAAACCCTTTGCAACAAGTCTAGTTTTGAAAGTCTCAACTTTTCCATCTACACCAACTTTGTTCTTAAAGATCCATTTGCTCCCAATGAGTTTTACCCCTTCAGGAGCAACTTCCAAAGTCCATACTTTGTTGGTGTATGGATTCCATCTCAGATCGCATTGCATCCAGCCACTTCACAGAGTCCACTCGTGATGGCCTATTCGAAGCTAGTTGGGTCATCATCTTCCATGATGTAATCCTCGCTCCCACCATCAATGAGAAAACTGCAGTATCTCTCAGGTGGATGAGAATCCCTACTAGATCGGCGGAGAGGCCAGGGTTCGTTGGGAACTACTGAATCCTCTGGTTCCAATAAATCATCAGTTGTAGTTTGTGATGCTGGAATCTTTTCCAGCTCTACCGCTTCGCCACTAATTTCTTTTCCAAGAAATTCCTTTTCTAAAAAGGTGGCATGTTGAGCAACAAACACCTTTTGTTGTTCACCGTGGTAGAATAGATATCCATACGAATTGCTTGGATATCCTACAAACTTGCAAAGAACTGATCGTGCCTCGAGCTTGTCCGGATTTTTCTTTTTAACATAGACCGGACAACCCCATATCTTAACTCTTTTAAGAGATGGTATCTTCCCATTCTATATCTCATATGGAGTGGTAGGCACAGATTTGGTTGGAACTCTATTCAATATGTATATGGCAGTCTCAAGCGCATACCCCCTGAAGGAAATAGGCAACTCAATAGTGCTCATCATGGAGCGCACCATATCTAATAGGGTGCGATTCCTCCGCTCCAATACACCGTTGTGCTGTGGTGTATAAGGAGGAGTAAGCTGAAAGAGAATCCCATTCTCTTTTAGATAGTCTAGGAACTCATTGCTTAAGTATTCTCCTCCTCGATCTTATCGAAGAATCTTAATACTTTTGCCCGTTTGGTTCTCTACTTCGTTATTATATTCTCTGAATTTCTCAAAAGCTTCAGACTTGTGTTTTATTAGGAACACATGTCCGTATCTTGAGAGATCGTCGGTGAATATAATGAAGTAGGAAGAACCGTTCCTGGCATATGTAGAGATGGGTCCACATACATCACTATGTATCAGCCCCAAGAGTTCTGTAACTCTTTCTCCGTGTCCATTAAACGGAGTTTTGCTCATTTTGCCTTTGAGACATGACTGGCAAGTGTCATAAGATGAAAATTCGAACGGATTCAAATATCCATCCTTATGTAATTTAGTTAGCCGTGTCGCATTGATATGACCTAGTCTACAATGCCACAAGAAGGATTCGTTCATTTCTGAACTTTTCTTCTTGTGTGTGTTTCGTACATTAACTACTGTAGTTTGGTTGAGAACGTATATGCCATTATTTAACGATCCTGATCCATTTAACTTTTGATTCAGGAATATATTCATAACATTATCCTGTACTACAAAATTATATCCTCCTTTACTCAATAAAGAAACTGATATAAGATTGCATATCAGGGTCGGAATGTAATAACATTCGTTCAGAACCAATATATTACCATTGGGTAATACAAGGTGATATTCGCCAACTTCTTTGGCTGCAACATTTGCACCATTCCCTACTCTTACGGAATGATCACCCTCTCCCAGTTCCCTACCTTTACGTAGCCCATGTAACATATTACATATGTGGGATCCTGATCCGGTATCTAATACCCAGGACGTAGAGTGAACTGTGAAACAGTTCTCAATAACTAACACACCTGAAGAAGATGCATCAACATGCTTATTCTTTGTTTGGGTGGCGTGAGAATCCAGATATTCTCCTATTTCCTGCTCAGTCTTATAACACTTATAAGAAAGAACGGGACCAACGTTCCCCTGCTCAGTATAATAAGTGGGTTCAATCAATACATCCATGTTATTATCTTGATTAAGGCATGACTTGGTCGCTACCTGGAGAGAGAGAGAAGAAAACACTTTAGCGTATGCTCTTGCAAGATTAGATTGGTTATTATCTTATCTAATCAGGATGTCTCCCACTGTTTTTATCAAATCTTCCTTCAAACCCTAAAAGGTAAGATTAGCCGGGATTAATTACACCCTACAAGTTCGCCAATCTTTCAGCCAGATCAGTGTTGGTACTTTGAGGGAGGTTCCCCATGCTTTCGCACGGACATAATTAAAATAAACCTCGTTTTCCCAGAGGCATAACCCCGTTAACACCTTTCTAGACACCGACTTGATCGGCTAATTGTCCTGTGTAAAATTCTCCCAGGAGTAACTTTTACGCGCAGTGGGTATCGGGATCCATCTATCTCATAGAAGGATGCAATCTTATTGCAAATTTCAACACTTGAAATTCCCGATAATGCTTTTGCCCCTAGCAACTCATGACCTTGGCTAAGGTCAACAAATCATAAGTGCCAGCCAAGTTCAACCCGTAATTTCCCGATTGAATTAAACCCACCCGTACGACCCTTGGCTAAGGTCAACAAAGTCGTACGACTACCCTAACTCAATCATATCTCATGTTTTAGCTGATAAATACTAATTAGCTACCGAACACTACGCCTTGGCTAAGGTCAACAAACGCAGCACGAATACTAACTAGTCTCTATCTAAAATGACGAAGGGTTACGTAGGTTTTTCAGAAAACTATGAGCGTAAAGAACTTGCTATCATTGTAGAAACAAGTGATTTTGAAAAGGAATTTTTTTTAGGCTTTTCTAGTTTCGCTAAAGAGGTCACTCCCGTTGAAGGGATCTCGGCTCTTTCCTTATCGAATAAGGTGCATCATATTTTATAAATACCGCGGTGCAAAGCAAGAACTATAGAGGCAATCAAAAACTAAACCGTGAGTTTATAGCATCTGTCGGTTTTGCTAAAGAGGTCACTCCCGGTGATGGGATCTCGGCTCTTTCCTCATCGAATAAGGTGCGGGGTATATCATATATACCGCTATGCAAAGAAAGACTGTAGCTACCCTTTTTATAAAGTTTTGATTCTACAACATCTTTTAGGTTTCTTTTCTTTTATTAATCTCATTAATAAATCCCATCAGTTATGCTTCCTAAGCATCACAAAAGAAACGAAAGCAATAATATTTATATATCATCATATATATATAGTATAAGAATTCGTCTCAGGCAGTACTATGATTTCATCACAGAACATTGCAGCAGAAGATACCATATAAAATATTGGATATACTAAGACGTCCGTATTTTATATCGATCCTGTATAAAACACGGATTCCACGGTCACGATGAATAGCCAAACCCACATCCCTAGACCCCTACGAGAGCGGCAAGTAACACTGCCAATTCTAGGGTTAGGAGACCCGGTCTTGACTCCTCGAGATGGCCTCCCACTGGACCCTAGAACCCGGTTACTTGTGCTCCCCTCCTCGGGTCTATCCTAATGCTGAAAAGTAAATAATATACAATGGTGACATCATCCTCAACCTGGAAGTGCCCCAATAAAAGAATATTACATACAGATGAATTTTACATGAATGAAAAGAAAAACCCTCATCTCACATAAAAACCCCGGCTATTCAGAACACGACGATCCAATATAACATATCACAGTAGCACATAATATCTCATATCATCAACGTAGGAAAGTATGCGTATCCCGATTATTGTTGATGTATAGCAACGAAGCCGGCGATACACCACATACTGCGCCTACGGTCATAGAAAGAAAGTGTAAAACAACAACATTTAGAATCCACAATCACTTTAGACATCTTAAATCCGAAATATCACATACTTCGCATTTCATGCCTAACTGTATGAATTCCACATATTGTATCACATTCCAGATAAATAGACAAAGTTAAACTTTCCGATCGAATAATCAAACACCCAAGATTTCCCAAATAGCTCAACACTTGAGCGGAGTTCAAAAAACCCAGAACATGTCACAGCCCCAATGAACCAGCCGTAGAAGGGTCAAACCAACGCCTCACATGTGGCAATGCTAAACTACCACAAACCCTAGGGTTCAGTGCCAGTTTTGACGGTCATATAATCGAGTTAAGGTTACGTTCTTTTAGAGGGTCCACAGATATGCTTGCAGGTTTTTCCGAAAGTTTCAAACTCGATAAAAAATCAACAGTTGAAAGTTTTCCGTTATGGGAAAAATGAGTTATTGATATCAGTTCGAACCTTTTAACACGTTTTAAATTACCCAGAAAACTAAACGATGTTAAACTTCCGATCGAATCAACGAATTTCATAGATCTCCAGAAAACTCAACACTTAAGTAATATTAAAAATTCCCAGAAGCATGTAGTAATACATACGGATGAACCCAAGAAATTAATTTCCTTGACACCTAAGTACGGCCGCGGAACCGCTGCGCAAAGCATGGTATTTCCGCGGTTCCGCGGCGACTTTCGGGAATTAGGGCTTCATATTTCACATTTATCCATAGAATCACCTGCTTAATTTTCTGAGTATTTTTAATAATGAAAAAACCACCTTTTAAAAAAATTTCCAGAGAGGGGGTCAAATTTGATGTTCCGGGGTTCGATCGGACTTTTAACTTCGTATACAGGTCGCCTAATGCTCTAGCTAGGCTCTGATACCACTATAAGGTTACTAGGCACTGTCACAAGGGTCTATAAGGCAGCAACCATACCGAATTTAAAATTTCAAGTACCGACCAACCTAAAGCGAGGATCTTTGCTAAATAATTAGGGTTAACAAAGCATGCAAACATCTTTACATCTAAGAGAAAGGGATTACAACCTTTGTAGTCTATTCCTTCGCTTCATAAGCTCCGAGTATTAGTCCCTTCGCCCCGATCCATGATCTCCCGGACTCAAGATAGGCTCCACAAGTCGAATGATCCATTCTTACTTGAAGTCTTCCTTTTCGAAGATGATCTACCTTGAAGAATTTTTAACTCAAGCTCTCACTTCTCTAATCAAGTATTAGTGAAGTGGACACCCTAATCTAAGTGGCAAGAATAGATGAGGATGATTAAGTAGGAATTATGCTCTCTTTTGTTTTCAATTTCTCACACTAAATCATCACAAAACCAAAAGCTAGTAAGCTTTTCAAGGAGGAAGAAGAAGATGAAGTCTTTTCTGATGAATAATGAAATTCTTGCTATGGTTACAAAATACAACCCTTGAGTTAAGAATGAGTGGCTTAACTCATGTAGTGAATAAATCTAGGGTGAAGGGTTTGGGTTGGGTTAGAAAATATCTAAGCAAAATATCTTAACAAAATATCTAAGCTAGAAACAAAATAAAGCTTCTAGAAGCTTCATGAAAAAGCTAACCCAAATCAAACCCTAACTATGTTTAATCTCCACAAATTATGTTGCATTTGTAATCATAACTTGTTACAATATTATATATCACATATATAATATATATTTGTAACAAAAGAAAATAATATAATTAACATATATCGCATATATATCAATGTATTATCCGGTGAGAAAATGAATCAATAAAGCGAGCTTATATTAGATAATGTAATGTAATATATCAGATATATAATTATAAATTAAATCATCGAATCAACACTTGATCCGACAATCCGGCTATATCGCATATAACCAACTAATATAACATGTACCGTTTCATCGAATCAACACTTGATCCGATGACCCGGCTATATCACATATACCCGGCCGATATCATATATCGTGAGAATACAATACGGTATCCCATATCGTATTATCCTCGGTCCCGCACATATCACATATGTGCTCCTACTCCGTTTTGCCTGAGCCAAGAAACCTCTGTGTACGACTCTAAAGAATCGTCAATACGCCGGCAGTAGGTGATGATCATATCAAACACCCACAAGCTGCAAGCGGTCAGCTAAACGTAACAGGCACCCAGGTATTGAGCGATCAGAAGATTAACAAGAAAGCCTGTACATTCTCATGTGAATCCAATCTGTAACACTACCGTAGAGTCTGGTCTCTTCGTCTGATATGTTGTATATCTAGTCTAGGGGTGGTAAACATCAGACCCCAGTAACCGATAAGTCGTGTCGATGTGAGGCTCATAACAGGTCGAGAACCTACTGATAACACTTACCAGTAGTACTCTATATCCGCCCTGGCCAGGGACTTCCAGTTATAGCCAATCGAACACAGCACAACATCAACATCCCATACCGGGAGAGACGAATCCCCTCCTATCGCTCATTACCTCCATGTGATTCAGGACTGTACCCAAAAGCCACCGTTTTGCACGCCCTTTTGGACATGGTAAGGTGGAAATCAAAGCACAGTGGGAATCACACAAGACTCTATGACGATCTCGGGTCTACAGACTAACCTGTACCAGTGTCACCGGAGAACTGCCATCTGACGTGAGGTATAATACCATCTGGGAGTTCTCGGCGAGTCCGTTCACTGTACCCAGTCTCCACTGAGCACCCATACACCATCTCTGATGTCAAACACCAATGGATATGGGATCGTCCATCGCCCATCATATGGGTCAAGATGCATATACGCTAGTCTCCTCTGGTGTATCGTTGCCCTGTCTCGATACACCCTCGACTAGGAACAGTTATAGGATGTACTCATTGACTATCCTGGCCCCTCTAGTATGATCTCATCATAGTCCCAATAATCGAGTACATATCCTAAGGGCTTTATCAACATGAGAGAGCAAGACAGTAAACTAATACAAGTCAACATGTTAAGACAAAGTGAAACCAAATAGCATACTATCATGTCGAGAAAGAAAGTCAACTCTATATATATCCAAGCATCCACTATAATATATAACATATGTACAACAATGGCCTCTCGGGCATATATATAACTAACAGTATATTTGATAGAGATAGAAGGCCAGTGTTTATTCTTTCCACCTTAGAGTCGCGTATTGTATTATTATGGTTTTCTTGATGATTTTTAAGTTTCCTTTGAGCTTTGATCCTCGCCTTTGGCGTTGTATATTATATTTCATTGTGTGGTTTTGTCCGTCGATTGACGAAGAGCTAGCTCCCGCTTGGAAATGCCTTTATTCATTATACATGCTTTATCAGGTTGTACCCGTTTGGGCTCAGTTTTTATAAAGGAAACTCTGCCGAAATTTTCAGAAAAGACTTGAGATTTTAAAAATGCATACTTCGGCTTATGTTGTTAAACTTCTTGCTTTAAAATTGGTTTTTCCTTCACTGTACTGCTTTACCTGGTTTGGATTTCTGGGTTTTTGGCTTATTTAGATTACGTACGCCTCGAGACGTTTCGTAATTTTAAGTCCCGGTCTTGTTCCGTGCTTTTCGGGTCATGACAGTTACAATCTTCCCCCCTTAAAGAAATTTTGTCCCCGAATTTAAAATCTTACTATGCGTACCTTCAAGGAGATGAGGGAATTTCTTCCGCATCTCTCTCTCGGCCTCCCAAATGATCTCTTCACTATTCAGGCCGCACTAAAGAACCTTCACAAATGGTAAGACATTTGACCGAAGTTTCTTCACCTGCCAATCCAATATAACTACCGGCTGCTCGGTGAACGAAAGATCGCGCTCTAGCTGAACGGTCTGGTGCTGAATCATGTGAGAAGGGTCATGAAGGTACTTGCGAAGCATCGATACATGGAATACGTGGTGAACATCCAGAAAACAAGACGGAAGTGCTAAACGATAGGCAACGGTACCAACAAGCTCAAGGATCTCAAAACGACACACAAATCTGGGACTAAGCTTCCCTTTCTTCCCAAATCTCATTACGCCCTTCATCGGAGAAATCCATAGGAATACATGATCCCCCACTGCGACGATGAAGGTCGGCATAAGACTTCTGTCTAAACTGGGCTGCTCTCATCCTATCTTGAATCAACTGGATCTTCTCCGTAGTCTCTTGAACTAGCTGGGGTCCCAAAATCCTGCTCTCGCTGTGTTCGGTCCAACAGACTGGCGATCGACACTTCCTACCATACAAAGCCTCAAAAGGCGCCATCTGAATCGTCTCCTGATAACTGTTATTGTAGGAGAACTCTATAAACGGCAAGTGACGATCCCAACTACCACCAAAATCAAGCACCCACACACGAAGCATATCCTCCAGAGTCTGTATAGTCCGCTCTGACTGACCATCGGTCTGTGGATGGAAAGCGGTGCTAAAACTCAATCGGGTACTCAAAGCTTCCTGAAGCTTCTGCCAAAGATGGCTAGTTAACTGGGTGCCCCTGTTAGATACGATGCATGTGGGAACGCCATGCAAATGCACAATCTCATCAATGTACAACTGAGCATACTGAGCATAACCGAAAGTGGTCTTCACTGGAAGGAAGTGATCCGCTTTCGTCAACCGGTCAACAGTCACCCAAATGGAGTCATACCCTTGACTGGACCTTGGTAGACCCACAATGAAACCCATGGAGATCTGTTCCCATTTCCACTCTGGAACTGGTAAAGGCTGCAACTCTCCTACCGGTCTCCGATGCTCAGCCTTGACTTGCTGATAAGTCAGGAACCTCGAAACGAAATCAGAAACATCACTGTTCATCCCTGCCCACCAGTAGATATCTTTCAAGTCCAGATAAATCTTGGTGGAACCAGGGTGAACACTATAAGCTGACTGATGTGCCTTCTCTAGGATCTCGCGTCTTAACCCATCGGAATCAGGTACACACAAACGAGTCCCGAAACGTAGCACACCCTGGTCATCAATCAAGAACTCCGAATCTCTACCCTGCCGAACATGCTCAAGAATCTCAGACAAACGGGCATCGTCGGGTTGTGCCTCATGAATACGATCAAGTAGAAGTAGACGGGAGCGGATGTTCATATCAGATTTTTGCATTTTTATACCGCCCATTCTTGATCACATTGCATATAGGTAGGTACTCTTGATCCGTGTTTGCTAAATAATTGCAGGTTACATGTTCTCAGGTCTAAGCAGTGAAATTCATGAAAAAGCGCAACAAATTCAGGACATCCGCCAACCACAGATAAATACGGGTCTCTGCACACTATCCGTATAATGCCGCCAACCAGTTCAAGGGACAAAATGGCAAATCATTTGTCATTTTCATGCACAAAGCACAAGGGCAACACAAGATCCAAGAATTATACGCGAGCTAAAGAAAATCATGGTAAAAAGTCCACATCAAATCACCTTTTGATCTGCTGAAAATCTGTAACAAAAATGAAGAGCTTCTGAGAAACCAAGTATACCAAACTGAAGAGAACAACAACATGAAGAAACCCAGAAAAAATGACAATTCAACTCTACCAGATGGCCGCGGAACTGCCGCCAATATGCCATATATGCGGCGGATCCGCGGCCGAGTTGACTCAGCGTCAACTTGGATTTTGAGGGTAATTTGGACATTTCATCTAAGGCCAGATTGTATCTCTAGGGTTTCAGTTTCCTGCCTATAAATAGCCCAGAACAAAACCAAGTGATGTGTGCTTATTTTGTGTTAGATTTTAGGATTGATTTTTTTTAGTTCTTCTTCCTCTTTTCATCTTTCTTCATTAAAACCTTGTAGTGAGCTTTATGAGTGAAGTGATGAATAAAAGAGTTCTTTTCTTTATCATGCTTGTCTTGTTACTTTGTTAATTATATTTGCTTGTAATTTTCATTTGCTAATCTAGTTGTTGTTATTTGTTGATTGTTTCTTTCTTCTTCAATTTTTCTTTATCCTTACAACAATGATGCTTAAGCTTGATCCTTACCAAAGTGAGGTCTCAAATAGCTAGTTGTAATCTTCTAACCCCTTTCTTTCTATCTTCATCTTTTTGTTGTATTTTCCATTTCTTTTGTAATGGGTGAGTAGTTTCTCACTTGTTAGAGTAGGATAAGTAAAGTTTGAGAGATGGAAATCTCTCTCACTTTTTTCTTGTCCAACATGTTAATTCGGACTCCCGTTAATTGAACCACAATCCGCTCCCTACGGCACCCTATCCTACATGACAGCGGCGATTCCTTAGCGAGACGGGTTGTGGTTGAATTAACCGGAGGTTAAGGCGAAGAGCCAAGAACAGACGGACAAGGACCTAGAGGAAGAAACTAAGCGTTGGAAAGCCTAGCTTATACTCGCAAGTCCCTTCTTAGTCGTGCTAATCCCCGTTGTTGCCGATTACCGTAACACCGATATTAAGAGTGGCAACGAAAGAAGTGAGTGATTCCTATCTCAAACTAACCTAATCCTAACCCTAACAAGCTTTCTTTATATATATTTTAGCACATAGTTAATCTCAAACAAACATGGACATTTGGACTTAACTTGTTAATGCGCAAAGAAAAAGATTCCCATCTCCCTGCGGACGACCCGTACTCAACCGGCTAGCTACCAAGCGAAACCTCCTTAATTGCGGTAATTAGCTAAGCACGCAAAAACTCTATCAATCAAATGGCGCCGTTTCCGGGGAGACGGTAGTTTATTTCTTTGTGTAATTTCGGGTTAATTGTGAATATACATATAACCGAAAACCAAAAAATATATATATTATAAAAATCATCTTGTTATTTTTGATTAGTTTTTGTGCAAGTGTGCAGGATAGAGAGAAGGTCGAGTTCAGTGCCAAAGATGTGGGAAGTTAGACCCATATCTCGTGGCTACACCGCGGTAGATCCAGACGGAACCAACGGTCTACTGTAAAATTCTGAAGCAAACCCAGTAAGCAAATCAAGATTCAGGGGCTCTAAACAAGAAGAGGAGACTGAAGTTAGCACAGGTAAGAAGTTTGAAGCTTCAAGTCAACTGAACAGCCGTGGAACCTCAGCACAAGTGCATGTTTGACCGCGGAACCGCGGTCAAACTCTGACTTCAGTAACTCAATTCCTCTGTAAGTATCCCAACCCTCTTCACCACTCCTCTGAACTCCACTGAACTATTCTTTCTGCAGCATTCTTTGCGCTGCCGCCAAATAAATTTTTTGCAAGTGTTTTAGATTTTTGTTTGTTACTGTTTTGCATAAATAATACGGACTTTAAGGGGCTATAACACCAATTCAGATTGGGTGGGGATTTCATCACCCTTCATAAGACCCCAAAAATCACTAAAAGAATACGCATTACCATTGAGCTTAATTAAAAAATATCTAGACTCTGCCAACTAAGGACTGTCGTGCTCAATAGGTCAGAGGAGGTTGTGGGCATTTGATCGTTTATCTAAACTTGACTTTATGGTTCCTAGACTAGACAAGTGAGAAATGTAATTTTAAAAGGCCCTTCTCAGGGTGATTCATGAGTGGAACCCTCCTTTCCTCACTTGTGCTTACCTGGCCACAATTGGCAGTGAAGAGACGGTTTGAGGGTTATCTCACAACTTGTCACTTTGGAACAGTTAAGAGCAGTCTAGTGGACTTTGAAGATCTAGGAATGATTATGCATGTCTTGACTGTGATTGTTTGAAGTAGTGCCATAAGTCCGTACATATTTTTGCAAAAACTCTTTCTAAAAAAAAGAAAACACAAAAAACACAAAACAAAAACTTTTATAAAAACTTTCCCTTTGTCGCTAGAATCCCATTTTCACCACCTCTCATCCGCATTTCTCCATTGACGTTTTCTTGCCCTCACATTCTATGCTTTGAGTATACGAAACTCGTTTAGTGTATGTCCGGTTGGACTCGGGACACTACTGCCCGCCTAGTCTGTGTTACGTTAGTCGCTACCAACTACGCGATCGACTCAGATGTTGAAACTTCCTCCACGCTTCTTTCACTCTTACATTTGCCGGCCAACTCCGACGTTGACCGGGATTCTGTTCATACATCCTCACCTTCACCATCATCATCACTAAATTCTTCTTCTGAGATGTCAGGATTCCCTCCTAACATCCCGTTACTTCCCCCGGGATTGATTCCACCTCATCTGGGTGCGAATAACCCGCAACCACCTCCTGTTGAAGCACCACAGCGAATCGCGCTCCGGGATCATTTCTATCCCACTCGCTCTGTACTTCCTACTGTCTTTAACTTCTGCCAGCTAATGGGGATAATTTCAAAATTAAGCCCCACTTCATCAACATGTTGCCCAAATTTCATGGGCTGGAATCCGAAGATGCCTATATCTTCATCAACAAATTCCAGAACGCCTGTGAAATGATGAAGACAACCCAACTGTCCGACGATGCTATACGGCTACGAGTCATTCCTTTCACTATGTGTGACCTTGCTGAGAAATGGCTGTATAGCCCTGCGTCACATTCCATAACCAGTTGGGATGAGTTTGTTAAAGCGTTTCTTAAAAAGTTCTACCCAAACCACAAGACAGCGAGAATCCGAAACGAAATTAACCAATTTTCCCAGCTTCCTAACAAACCCTTTTGTAAGTGCTTTGACCGATACAAAGACCTTCTTGTTCAGTGCCCTCATCACGGTATTAAGAGATGGCAACTTTGCCAGACCTTATACGAGGGCCTGAATCCAGCAACTAAGCAGTTGCTGCAGGCCATTTGGATAGGAAGTTGCTGGAGGCCACTTCCTATCCAAATCTGACGAGGAAGCTTGGCAATTCTTCGACGATCTCGCGAAACAAACGCTTCAGTGGGAAAGCACACGACCGAACACTTCGTCTACTTCTTTCGGTCTCTCCAGGAGAGGAGTTCATCAACTCGATATCTCAATTGCAATTAAGGCCGAGATGGCAGCAATAAAGCGAAAATTGGAAGCAATTGAGAGCAAGTTTTCATCTCTTTCTCCTGCCCCTACTATTCCCCATTGTACCATCTGCGCTTGTTGTTCTGATCCATCCCATTCCACCGAAGAGTATCCTTAGAACCGACCTTCTCAAGGACAGGATCAGGTTAATGCTGCATTTCAGCAAAGACCAAAGAATGATCCATTCTCTTCCACTTACAATCCCGGCTGGAGGAACCACCCCAATTTCGCCTGGAATCAGAACCAGCATCAATTCCAAGGCCGCAACAATTTCCAAAGGCTTCCTCCTCTGCAACAACAAGCTCAGCAACAAACTCAACATCAGTATCAGCAACCCTTCCAACCCCAACCTTTTCAAAATCCGACGAACAACTTTGCACCCAACAATTCTTTTCCTCAAAACAACTTTGTTCCTGTTAGTTATATGTATGCCCTAGAGGCCATTACTGTACATATGATGTATATTGTAGTGGATGCTAGGACGTATATAGGGAGGACTTTCTTGCTCGACATGATAGTATGCTATCTGGTTACACTTTACCTTAACGTGTATACTGACTGTCTCTCTGTTACATGTTGGTAAAGCCCTTAGGATGTGTACTTGACTACCGGGACTATGATGCAGATCATACTAGTGGGGACAGATAGTCTATAAGTACATCCTTCAAAGTCCCTAGTCGTGGGTGTATCAAGACGGGGCATCGATATACTAGAGTAGACTAGCGTATACCTTCTCGACCCATACAGATGGGCGATGGATGATCCTATATCCATTGGTGTTTGACATCAGAGATGATATACGGCTGCTCAGTAGAGACTGGGTACACTGGACGGACTCGCCAAGAACTCCCAGATGGTATTATACCTCACGTCAGATGGCAGTTCTCTGGTGACACTGGTACAGAGTAGTCTGTTGACCCGAGATCGTCATAGAGTCTTGTGTGGTTCCCACTGTGCTTTGATTTCCATCTTACCACGTCCAAGAGGGCGTGCAAAACGGTGGTTTTTGGGTACAGTCCCGAGTCACATGGAGGCAATGAGCGATAGGAGGGGATTCGTCTCTCCCGGTATAGGGAGTAGATGTTGCGCTGTGTTCGATTGGCTATAACAGGAAATCCCTGGCCAGGGTTGCTGAGATTTACTGGTAAGTGTTACCAGTAGTTTCTCGAATTGTTATAGACCTCATATCGACACGACTTATCAAGCTATTGGGGTCTGACGTTTACCACCCCTAGGCGAGATATGCGACATATCAGACGATCAGACCGGACTGTACGGTAGTGTTACTGGTCGGATTCACTGGAGTGTGAGCGGGCTTGCTCGTCGATCTTCAGATCGCTCAATACCCGGGTGGCCGTTACGTTTAGCAGACCGCTTGCGGCTTGTGGGTGTTTGATATGATCATCATCTGCTGCCGGCGTATTGACGATTCTTTAGAGTCCTACACAGAGATTTCCTGGCTCAAGCGAAACGAAATAGGAGCGCATATGAGATATGTGCGGGACCGAGAAAAATGCGTGTATGTGATACTGTATTCCATTCTCGCGATAAATGTATCGATTGGTTGTATGCGATATAACCTAGTTATCGATTCAAGCATTGATTCGATAAACCGATACATAGGATACTAGTCGGTTATATGCGATATGACCGGATCATTGAATCAAGTGTTGATTTAATGATTTAATGCATAATTATATATTTGATATATTACTTTGCATTAACTAGTATCGGTTCACTTTATTATGGATTTTCTCACTCGGATGTGCGCATTACATATGCGATATGATTTTTGTGCACTAGATTGTATCATGTTTGATGATACATGAATTTTGGTTAAATGTAAAGAATTAAACCATGTTTTAAGTGGATAATTAGGGTTTTGATTTCCTTATTCATTTATTAATCTTTTTCTTTTTGGAAAAAGGAAAAAGGAAATGAGAAAATGGATGCTATTTTGTTTGTATTCTTTGAAGCTTCATGAACTTTGACCATAGCAACCATTTTGTCTTCTTATACAAACCCTAACCATTCATCTAACTTGAGTTAACTCTCTACAATTAACCATGGTCTTGTTATGATAAGGTTTGATTATTCATTTCATTTTTAATTAACTTATCATAACTATTATCTTCTTCTTCCTCATTTTTCTTCAAGTGAAGAAAGCAAGGTCATCAATGGTGATCGATTATAAAGAGTGAGAAATCCAATTCTAAAGTCTACCCACTTCCTATTTCTTCATCCTCTATCTCTTGCCAAGTAGTAGAGTGTGTTTCCTTCACAAGTTTTTAGGGCTTGGTGAAGGTGGAGCTTGATTTAGCGATGCCTCGACGTAGATCATCTTCGGCATGGACATCGACGACCTAGCTCGCTTTTTCTCCGACGAAGCCGACTCTAGAGCCCGGATTCCTTTTGGACAGCGGAGACGACTTCGTTGCAGAGCTATGGAGGTGGAGCACCGGATCTACAAAGGTTGTATTTCCGATATCCCATTAGTTAAGTTGTTAACTAGATTGTTTTTCGCCTAGAATTCTAGCCAACGATCCGTAGTCGGGTTTCTCGGCACCTAGATTTTTGAAATTGGCATGGTTGATGCCTTGTGAGACCTCTTGTGAGTGCCCAGGAACCTAACAATGGTATCAGAGCCTAGCTAGAGCCTTAGGCGAAGTCCAGACGGAATTTGAAGTCCGAACGAACCCGAAACCCGATCACAAAATGGCTCTCTGTACTTTTTCCGAAAACGTGGATTTTTCCAGATTAAAAATGCTTAAAAAATTCAGCAGGGAATTTTAAGAATTACGACGCAAAAATTTACTGATGAACAGAACAAACCGCGGCGGAACCGCGGCAGAAGCCTGCCTTCTGAGGCGGTTCCGCGGCGGAATGATGACGTCATCGTACACTGTTTGCACAGTAACTCCTATTATATTATGCTGGATTTTCTGGGTATTTTTAAAATTTATTCAAGAGTTGAATTTTCTGGAGTTGTTTTGGGGATTCGGTGTTTCAATCGGGGTATCAAATTTTGTCTATTTGGCTTTCCGGATAAATTTTAGAATATGTTAAAAAGTTCGACCGGATATAAATACCCAATTTTTCCCCTGTTGGGAAATTTCCAAGTGTTGGATTTTCCGTAGTTTAACGACGTTCTATGTAGTGCAAGTAACGCGATGGTCCCTCTAGAAGACAACAAACCTTAACTCGATTATGTGACCGTCTTGAACTGCCCTTTGAACCTTCGGGTTTGGGGCAGTACGGCGTGCCACATGTGAGGCATTGGCTTGACCCTTCTACGGCTGGACCGTTGGTACTGAGGCACGAACTGAATGTTGTTAGACTTATTTCATGTGTTGATCTGTATTGGGAAAACTTGGGTGTTCGATTGTTCGATCGGAAAGTTTGACATTTTCTATTTATCTGGAATGGGATACAATAATTGGAATTCACAAGTAGTTATGTGATAACTGAATGAATGTTATAAACATAGCACTTTAGTCTCACTTGATCGGTTGCCACAGAATTTTGATGTGATCAAAAGTCCGTCGCAATCACGTAGCGTACGCGGATACTCGCCGGTAAACTTAATAGACAGCCTCACTCCATAGCCCCGACCAAGTGACTGTAGGAGAACCCCGTCGCCGAAAGCATCCGTTCGGATGCTCGCGGTAGCGGTGTTCCGCCTTGGTGCACTTCGTCAACGGTATCAGGGGTGCGGCCGTCTGCTGAAGTTTGCGACGAGCATTCGATCAGGATGTCGGGAATCCTGTTGAATTGCCCGACTTGGTATTGAAAAGTTTTTTCGATTTTGAGACTAAAATGCGGGGTTTATAATTGTTAGGCA
Organism: Agapanthus africanus; assembly: GCA_030015575.1. Taxonomy (NCBI): domain Eukaryota; kingdom Viridiplantae; phylum Streptophyta; class Magnoliopsida; order Asparagales; family Amaryllidaceae; genus Agapanthus; species Agapanthus africanus. Next base: position 505,236,680 of record CM057342.1, on the reverse strand, counting down.
TGCGATGTCTAAGGAATTCATTTGATTAGGCATGCGATGTCTATGTAGGTTGCGGATTCCAACTGTTGTAGTTTTACACTTTCTTTTTTGTGACCGTAAGTGTAATATGTGATATCGCCGGTTTCGTTGCTATATGTCAACGACAATTGGGATGGACATATTTAGTTACGTTGATGACATGTGATGTTATGTGTTGCTGGATATGTTATACTGGATCGTCGTGTTTGAATAGCCGGGGGTTTTTATGTGAGATGAGTGTTTTTCATTTTCATTCATGTAAAAACTTGTATGTAATATTCTTTTATTGGGGCGCTTCCAGGTTGCGGAAGTTGTCACCTGTTGTATATTATTTACTTTTCCGCACTAGGATAGACCCAAGGAGGGGAGCACAAGTAACCGGGTTCTGGGGTCCAGTAGGAGACCAACTCGAGGAGTCGAGTCCGGGTCTCCTAACTCTAGAATTGGTAGGGTTACTTGCCGCTCTCGTAGGGGTCTAGGGGTGTGGGTTTGGCTATTCATCACGACCGTGGAATTCATGTTTTATACTGGCTCGTATTGAAAACACGGACGTCCTAGTATATCCAATATTTCATATGATTCTTCTGCTGCGATATCTTTGATGTGATCATGTGATGTTCTGTGATATATACGTATATAGTATATATGATATATTATATAGGCGTTACTTATGTTTTACACCCGCGCTAGCCCTGCCCCGCTCTGCCGTTAGTCACCTAACCTGACGGTGCACGAGGGGACATCGAGGCGAATGCGGATGGCATAAGTGTACGTCGTATTTATCTGTGATGTTTAGGTACTTAAATGATGGGACTTCATTAATGTGATTAATGAAATAAAAGAAACCTAAGATGTTGTAGAATCGAATTTCAAAATAAAACAGGTAGCTACAGTTCTTGCTTTGCACAGCGGTATATGTGATATATCCTGCACCTTATTCGATGAGGAAAGGACCGAGATCCCTTCACCGGGAGTGACTCCTTTAGCAATAACTGGCAGATGCTACACACTCGGTTTGTCATTTGATTGCTTTTAAGAGTTTTTGCTTTGCACAGTGATATATATGATATATCCCGCACCTCATTCGACGAGGAAAGGACCGACGATCCCTTCACCGGGAGTGACTCCTTTAGCAAAACTAGAAAAGCCTCAAAAACACTCCATTTCAAAATTCATTCGATCCTACAACGATATCAAGTTCATTACGCAATAGGTTTTCAGAAAAACCTGTCGTAGCCCTCCGTCATTTCAGATAAGTACTAGTTAGTATTCGTGCTACGTTTGTTGACTATGTTAAGGCGTAGTGTGCGGTAGCTAATTAGTGCTTATCTGCATAAGCATATGATGTGATTGGATTAGGGTAGTCGTGCGACTTTGTTGACTATGTTAAGGGTCGTGCGGGTGGGTTTAATTCAATCGGGAAATGACGGGTTGAACTTGACTAGCACTTATGATTTGTTGACAATGTTAAGGTCATATAGCTGCTAGGGGCAAAATATTATCGGGAATTTCAAGTGTTGAAATTTGCAATGAGATTGCATACCTTCTATGAGATAGTTGGATCCCGATACCCGCTGCGAGTAAGAGTTACTCCTGGGAGAGTTTTATACATTACAATTAGCCGATCAAGTAGGTGTCTAGAAAGGTGTTAACGAGGTTACACCTCTGGGAAAACGAGGTTTACATTAATTAGGTTCGTGCGAAAGCACGGGGGACCTCCCTCAAAGTACCGACACTGGCCTGGCTGAAAGATTGGCGAACTTGTAGTGTGTAATTAATCCCGGCTAGTCTTTCCTTTTAGGGTTTGAAGGAAGATTTGATAAAAAGCAGTGGGAGCCATCCTGATTAGATAAAATAATAACCAATCTATTCTTGCAAGAGCGCACGCTGAGTGTTTTCTTCCCTCTCTCTCCAGGTAGCAACCATATCACGCCTTAATCAAGATAATAAAACGGAATATTTGACCGAACCCGCTTGTTATACTGAGCTGGGGAACGTCGGTCCCGCTCCAACTTATAAATGTTATAAGACAGAGCAGGAAATAGGGGATTACCAGAATTCCCGTGCCGCCCAAACGAAGAGAGTGCATGCTGATGCATCATCTTCGGGTGTGCTCATTACAAAGAACTGTTTCTCTGTATTCTCTACGTCCTGGGTATGTGATACCAGATCAGGATCCCAGATATGTAATCTGTTATATAGGGCTACAGCTAGGTAGAGAACTGAGAACGGGTGATAAGTTTCATGAGGCAGAAAACGGGGCAAGTGTTGCAGCCAAGTCTGTTGGTCACTGTCACCCTGTATTACAAATACATTGATTCTGAACGAATATTATTAGATACCGAACCTGATATCATATCACTCTCTTTATTAGTAAAGAAAGGATATAATTTTGTATGGTTGGATTATGTTTTGAACATTTCCTATATCAAAAGTTGATCGGATCAGGCACGTTATCTAAAAGCATTGATGTTCCAAATCAAACTACAGTTCTTAGTATATGGAACACACACAAGAGGAAGAGTTCAGAAATGAACGGATCCTTCTTAAGGTATTGTAGACTAGGTCAGATCAATTCGACCCGACTGGCTGAGTTAGATTTAGATGCATATTTAAATCAGTTTGAATTTACAGCTTGTGAAACTCGCCAGTCATGTCACAAAGATAAGATGACCATAGCACCGTTTACTGGAAACAGAGAAAGAGTTAGTAAACTCTTGGGATGATACATGTTGATGTATGTAGGTCCCCTGTCTACACATGCCAGGAATGGTTCTTTATACTTCATTACGTTCTCTGATGATCTTTCGAGTTTCAGACCTATGTTCCTGTTGAAACATAAGTCCGAACCTTTTGAGATATTCACAGAATATAAGTTAGAAGTAGAGAACCAAACTACGGGTATAAGTATTATGTCCTTTGATATGATCAAGGAGGAGAATACTTGAGCACGGAAATCCTGGACTATTCTAAAGGAGAATGAGATTCTCTCTCAGCATTACTCCTCCGTATACACCATGGCACGATGGTATATCGGGGCGGAGCAATCACACCCTATATGATATGGTGTGCTCTATGATGAGTATTACTGAGTCACCTATTTCCTTTAGGGAGTTATGCACTTGAGAAGCTGTATACCTATTGAATAGGGTTCGAATCAAATCAGTTGCCTACCACTTCATATATGATATGGAAAGGGAAGAGCCCATCTCTTAAGCTAGTTAAGATTTGGGGTTGTCCGGGCTATGTCTAAAAGAAAAATCCGGACAAGCTCGAGGCAAGGACTGTTATGTAGAACTGGAAATGTTCCAGCTATACAAACTGCAGCTGATGATTTGAAAGAACCAAAGGATTCAATAGTTACCAATGAACCTCAGCCTCTCCGCCGATCTAGTACGGTTCCTCACCCACCTGAGAGATACTTCGTTTTCTCTATGACAGTGGGAGCGAGGATTGCATCATGAGATGATGACCCAACTAGTTTCGAGCAGGCCATCGAGAGTAAGACTCTGTAAGAATGGCTGGATGTTTAGCGATCTGAGATGGAATCCTTATACACCAACAAAGTATGGACTTTGGTTGCTATATCTGAAGGGTTAAATCCCCATCAGGAGCAAGTATATCTTGAGAAGATTACTTGGTGTAGATGGAAAAGTTAAGACTTTCAAAGCTAGACTTGTTAAAGGTTTGCATAATTGACCAGATATGGATCATAATGAATGTTTTTTCTAAGGATCTATGCTTAAGTCCATCCAGATCCTACTTACCACGGCTACATACCATGACTACGATATCTGGCGGTTGGGTGCCATGACTACTCTTTTAAATAATGATTTAGAAGAGAGCGTCTATAAGTACACAGCCAGAGGGCCTCGTAGACAGTGGGAGCAGCGGAAACGTGTGCAAGATGCTTTATAAGATAAAGCAGGCATCGCGGAGTTGGAACATCTGTTTTGATGAAGTAGTCAAAGAAGTTGACATCATCAAAATGGTAGATGAACCTTGTATAAACAAAAAGGTAGTAGGGAGTATGGTGACGATCCTCGTAGAGTACGTGGATGACATACTCTTGATAGGGAAGGAGTTTCCTATGCTACGCCCGGTCAATTTCTGCTTATCACAATGATTCTCCATACAGGATCAAAGTGATACCTCCTAAATCCTGGGTTTTGGATCTATGGGATAGATCTAAATGGATGTTAGGATACTCACTAGCTACAGTGAGATGGTATCGACCGATCCTGGGAGAGAATCACTGGAAGGGTTCCAGGGTGATAAGGACGACTGAATGTCAGTCACAGGCATTGTCTTTACCCTTGGTAAAGGGACGGTATGTTGGAAGAGTTCCAAGCTAGATACCGTGGCATACTAGACGATAAAGGCAGGATACATCGCTACTTAAGATGCTACCAAAGAGGCAGTCTGGGTGTATATTGGTTCATGAGATGAACTACGTTCCAACAATTGTGAGACAATGGAGTTATGGCTTATGCCAAGGAACGTCCGTCCCATCAGTGATCCAGACATATTTTAAGGCAGTATCACCTGATCATGGAGATGGTTGATCTCCAAGGAGATCGAGGTCAGGAGAGTAGACTCAGAGGACAGCACAGCGGATCCACTCACAAAGGCCTGTTCCCAGAGAGAGATTTTTAAGGGATGGTTGAGTATGAGATACTACAACCACTGCGACAGATGGTCCTAGTGCAAGTGGGAGATTGTTAGTTATATGTATGCCCTAGAGGCCATTACTGTACATATGATGTATATTGTAGTGGATGCTAGGACGTATATAGGGAGGACTTTCTTGCTCGACATGATAGTATGCTATCTGGTTACACTTTACCTTAACGTGTACACTGACTGTCTCTCTGTTACATGTTGGTAAAGCCCTTAGGATGTGTACTTGACTACCGGGACTATGATGCAGATCATACTAGTGGGGACAGATAGTCTATAAGTACGTCCTTCAAAGTCCCTAGTCGTGGGTGTATCGAGACGGGGCATCGATATATCAGAGTAGACTAGCGTATACCTTCTCGACACATACAGATGGGCGATGGATGATCCCATATCCATTGGTGTTTGACATCAGAAATGATATACGGGTGCTCAGTAGAGACTGGGTACACTGGACGGACTCGCCGAGAACTCCCAGATGGTATTATACCTCACGTCAGATGGCAGTTCTCTGGTGACACTGGTACAGAGTAGTCTGTTGACCCGAGATCGTCATAGAGTCTTGTGTGGTTCCCACTGTGCTTTGATTTCCATCTTACCACGTCCAAGAGGGCGTCCAAAATGGTGGTTTTTGGGTACAGTCCCGAGTCACATGGAGGCAATGAGCGATAGGAGGGGATTCGTCTCTCCCGGTATAGGGAGTAGATGTTGCGCTGTGTTCGATTGGCTATAACAGGAAATCCCTGGCCAGGGTTGCTGAGATTTTCTGGTAAGTGTTACCAGTAGTTTCTCGAATTGTTATAGACCTCATATCGACACGACTTATCAAGCTATTGGGGTCTGACGTTTACCACCCCTAGGCGAGATATGCGACATATCTGACGATCAGACCGGACTGTACGGTAGTGTTACTGGTCGGATTCACTGGAGTGTGATCGGGCTTGCTCGTCGATCTTCAGATCGCTCAATACCCGGGTGGCCGTTACGTTTAGCAGACCGCTTGCGGTTTGTGGGTGTTTGATATGATCATCATCTGCTGCCGGCGTATTGACGAGTCTTTAGAGTCCTACACAGAGGTTTCCTGGCTCAAGCGAAACGAAATAGGAGCGCATATGAGATATGTGCGGGACCGAGAATAATGCGTGTATGTGATACTGTATTCCATTCTCGCGATAAATGTATCGATTGGTTGTATGCGATATAACCTAGTTATCGATTCAAGCATTGATTCGATAAACCGGTACATAGGATACTAGTCGGATATATGCGATATGACCGGATCATTGAATCAAGTGTTGATTTAATGATTTAATGCATAATTATATATTTGATATATTACTTTGCATTAACTAGTATCGGTTCACTTTATTATGGATTTTCTTACTCGGATGTGCGCATTACATATGCGATATGATTTTTGTGCACTAGATTGTATCATGTTTGATGATACATGAATTTTGGTTAAATGTAAAGAATTAAACCATGTTTTAAGTGGATAATTAGGGTTTTGATTTCCTTATTCATTTATTAATCTTTTTCTTTTTGGAAAAAGGAAAAAGGAAATGAGAAAATGGATGCTATTTTGTTTGTATTCTTTGAAGCATCATGAACTTTGACCATAGCAACCATTTTGTCTTCTTATACAAACCCTAACCATTCATCTAACTTGAGTTAACTCTCTACAATTAACCATGGTCTTGTTATGATAAGGTTTGATTATTCATTTCATTTTTAATTAACTTATCATAACTATTATCTTCTTCTTCCTCATTTTTCTTCAAGTGAAGAAAGCAAGGTCATCAATGGTGATTGATGATAAAGAGTGAGAAATCCAATTCTAAAGTCTACCCACTTCCTATTTCTTCATCCTCTACCTCTTGCCAAGTAGTAGAGTGTGTTTCCTTCACAAGTTTTTAGGGCTTGGTGAAGGTGGAGCTTGATTTAGCGATGCCTCGACGTAGATCATCTTCGGCATGGACATCGACGACCTAGCTCGCTTTTTCTCCGACGAAGCCGACTCTAGAGCCCGGATTCCTTTTGGACAGCGGAGACGACTTCGTTGCGGAGCTATGGAGGTGGAGCACCGGATCTACAAAGGTTGTATTTCCGATATCCCATTAGTTAAGTTGTTAACTAGATTGTTTTTCGCCTAGAATTCTAGCCAACGATTCGTAGTCGGGTTTCTCGGCACCTAGATTTTTGAAATTGGCATGGTTGATGCCTTGTGAGACCTCTTGTGAGTGCCCAGGAACCCAACAGTTCCGTCAAACAACGATAAGGTTTCCTCACTAGAACGAAGTCTGGAGGCGTTTATAAAGCAATCGACTCAATCCACCGCCAACATCCAGTCTTCCATTCAGTCTTTGGTGCAACACACTGCCGCACACGGGCAAAGCATCAAAACCATTGAAGCCCAGATTGCACAGCTAAATGCGGCTTTAAGCAAGCGAGAGAAGGGGAAGCTTCCATCTTAACCACTCCCAAATCCTGGTCACCCACATAATTTACATGTTGCTCTTGAACAACAGAACCATAATGTGAGTGCTGTGACTATGTTGAGATCTGGAAGGGTGTTGCACAATGACATTGGGAAACGGATAGATGATGACATCCCGACAGCTTCTTCTTCTTCTTCGTTTTCTGAGCCTATTCTCCATTCTTCAAAAGGCACCTCTTCTTCTTTTACTCTGAACAGACCCACATCTCACTCCACGAAAACTCCAGCTCTGGGATCCGTTCCAACTCCACAATCTGCTCCATAAGTATTGGACTCAACCAATTTAAAAAACGTTCCATTTCCAAACCGGTTGAGGTCCAATAAACAAAATCCACAAATGGAGAAGATTCTGGAGTTGTTTAAGCAGGTTAACATCAACATTCACCTTTTAGATGCAGTCCAACAAGTCCCTTCCTGCGCAAAAATCTTGAAGGACTTATGGACTAAAAAGATGAAATCTCAGGTACCCAAGAAAGGTTTCTTAGCTAGTGCTGTGAGTGATGCTCTTACCCAAGCTTTACTTGAAAAACGGAAGAACCCTGGCTGTCCTACGATTTCAATAACCATTGGGGATAAGAACATCAACTACGCACTTTTGGATCTTGGTGCCAGTGTTAACCTGCTTCCTTACTCAATATATTAGCAACTAGGTGTAGGAGAGCTTAAACCGACACACTATACTCTCCAAATGGCCGACCGATCTATCACCCATCCTAGGGGTGAGCTAGAGGATGTGTTAATAAAAGTCGGGGACTTCATATTCCCCGTTGACTTCATTGTATTAGACACACAGCCTGTAGCTAACCCCCGAAATCAAATTCCAGTGATACTCGGTCGTCCATTCCTTACAACCTCAAATGCTGTGATCAATTCTCGAAATGGTTCGATGAACCTATCTTTTGGAAACATGACAATTGAACTCAACATTTTTAGGTTTGGGAATCAGCCCTTTGAACCTAATGCTCATATACTAGACGTTTGTTCGATCCAGGAGATCACCCCGGAGGATTGTGAATTCGAGGAGTTTTTGATCGATCACAGCCATCTTGACGCCATTAGTGCGTTCCTCTTCGAACCCGCTGCTGCTTCTGCGCCCGACAATGACTACGAGTGTTTTACTTTCTCGAACGATCTTGGCCAGTCACCACCCGAGTTTGAATCCACTGAATTTCCGGATGAGTTAGTTGAACCATCCAACTCGGTCGCTTGCACTCGTTTTGAACCTCTGCTGGAATCCTTTGAGTTCGAGACCTTTTCACCAATCTTGCCTTCAATCGTTTCACCTCCAACGCTCGAACTCAAGCCATTGCCGTCTCACCTTAAGTACGCTTACTTGGGTGAGAACGAGACCCTCCCTGTTATCATCTCGGCTTCTCTAGCTCGAGAGCAAGAGAAAGCCCTTCTTACGATATTGCACAACAATAGGCAAGATTTTGGCTGGTCAATGGCGGACATCAAGGGGATTAGTCCCCTGATCGTTGAATATCACATTCATCTGATGGATGATGCCAAACCAGCCAGGGATCCACAAAGGCGACTCTACCCAGTCATGATGGAGGCTGTAAAAGAGGAGATCGTAAAGTGTCTGGATAGTGGTATCATTTACCCTATCTCTGATAGCCAGTGGGTTAGCCCCATTCACGTTGTCCCTAAGAAGTCGGGCATAACAGTCATAACCAATGAGGTGAACGAGTTAATCCCTACTCGCACCCAGACTGGGTGGCGAGTATGCATCGATTATAGAAAACTCAATGCCGTAACGCGGAAAGACCACTTTCTGCTACCTTTCATTGACTAAATGCTTGAACGATTGGCTGGACACGAGTACTACTGCTTTCTGGATGGCTACTCCGGCTATAATCAGATTCCCATTGCCGAAAAAGACCAGGACAAGACCACATTCACCTGTCCTTTCGGCACGTTTGCATATCGTCGCATGCCATTTGGGTTTTGCAATGCGCTCGCTACCTTCCAGCGGTGTATGATGGGAATCTTCTCAGACATGGTAGAAAAATTCTTGGAGATCTTCATGGATGATTTTTCCATTTTCGGCGATTCCTTTGATGAGTGTTTGCTGAATCTCGACGCTGTCCTTACCCGGTATAAGGATAAGAACCTCACTTTAAACTGGGAAAAGTGCCACTTCATGGTACGCGAAGGTATTGTCCTAGGACATATCATCTCGCATAATGGCATTGAGGTAGATAAAGAAAAGATTGAAATCATTTCCAATCTCCCTCCTCCAGATGCGTCAGATACATCCGAGCCTTCCTTGGCCATGCCGGTTTCTATAGATGGCTCATCAAGGACATTAGCAAGATTGCTAGGCCCTTGAATCTTTTGCTGGCCAAGGACACGACAATCGACTTCAACTCGAGCTGTGTGACTGCGTTCGAGTCATTAAAATGCTCACTCACTTCAGCTCCCGTTCTTTCTTCTCCTGACTGGACGTATCCATTTGAGATTATGTGCGATGCATCCAACTTTGTCATCGGTGCTGTCCTTGGACATCACATCGATAAGATGCCGCACGTAATCAATTATGCTAGCCAAACCCTGAACGATGCCCAGCTTAACTACACAACAACCGAGAAGGAATTCTTGGCTGTTGTGTTTGCTTTAGAAAAGTTCAGGCCTTACATGATCGGCTCTCCAGTCAACGTCTACACGGACCATTCAGCTCTTTGCCATCTTTTTGCAAAGAAGGATGCAAAATCTCGGCTAATACGTTGGATCCTCTTGCTTCAAGAGTTTGACCTTGTCATCAAGGACGAAAGAGAATGTGAAAACGTAGTCACCGACCATCTCTCACGACTTCCTTCTTTGCCGTCGCTTCAAATTTCGGTCAACGACGCTTTTCCGGATGAACAACTCTTAACAGTATCGTGCGAACCCTGGTTCGTAGATATTGTGAACTATTTGGCCATAGGACTACTACCGAATGAATGGTCAAGTCCGGACAGCCTTCGATTCTTATCCCAAGTAAAACACTTTTACCGGGACGAACCTTATCTGTTCAAGTACTGTCCCGACCAGATTATTCGTCGGTGTGTCCCTGACAATGAATTCAAGAGCGTGCTGTCGTTTTGCCACGATCAAGCGTGTGGCGGGCATTTTGGCCCCAGAAAGACAACCGAGAAGATCTTGCAGTGTGGCTTCTACTGGCCACAACTCTTCAAAGACGCTCATGATTACTGCAAGACTTGCTCCCGGTGCCAACACTTGGGCCGGATATCCAGGAGAAACGAGATGCCGCTCCAACCAATCTTGGTTGTGGAAATTTTCGATGTTTGGGGGATTGATTTTTTGGGGCTGTTTCCCAGCTCTTTTGGGAACTTGTATATTCTTCTCGCTGTTGATTATGTCTCTAAGTGGGTCGAGGCTGTGCCCAGCCGGATTAACGACAACAAGGTTGTCATTAGATTTCTAAAGGAAAACATCTTTTCCCGGTTTGGGCAGCCCCGCACGATCATTAGCGACAATGGAACTCATTTCTGTAATAGGACTTTCAAGGCCTTGATGCAGAAATATTCCATTAATCATAAGCTATCAACGCCCTACCACCCCCAAACATGTGGGCAAGCCGATGTTTCAAATCGGAAGATCAAGCAGATATTAGAGAAGACGGTTTCCGAGAACCATAAGGATTGGTCTTTAAAACTCACTGATGACCTTTGGGCATTTCGAACTGCTTATAATACCGATCTTGGCATGTCTCCTTATCGGCTTGTTTACGGAAAGTCTTGCCACCTACCAGTGGAAATAGAGCATCGCGCATTTTGGACGATAAAGGAGCTGAATCTATCTCTCGAAGATGCGGGCAGCCATCGGAAGCTGTAGTTAAACGAATTGAACGAGCTTTGGGATGAAGCGTACGAAAACGCGGTTGTCGTTAAGAACCGGACGAAGGTGTTTCACGATAAACACCTTACGCGCAAAACTTTCACACCTGGTCAGCAGGTACTTCTTTACGACACCCGCTTACATTTACATCCCGGTAAGCTCAGATCTCGCTGGAAGGGACCATTCTTTGTGCGGACTGCATATCTGCACGGCGCGATGGATTTGGAAAATCCAGAGGACGGTTCACTATTCAAAGTGAACGGACACAGGTTAAAACCGTTTCTCACCACTGACCCATCGGAGGTGCTCCTGATGCTGCAGGAGCCAATTTACATTGACTGATCTTCCTCCGCGTACCACCAAACATCGGTTATCCAGCTAATAACAGTGGAAACACTGTTTCAAATAAGTTTAGGGGTATGTTACACCATTTTTTTTAAAATTTCCCACTTGTGATTATTTATAGAATAAAAATATAAAAAAAATTCAAAATTTTCAGCAGTCTTTTTGTAAATATACAGAATCATAATTAATTAAAATAAAACAAATTTTTTCCTAATTCATTTATCTAATTATTCTTTTTGGATGGGCTTTTGTATAAATCACCAATAACCCTATAAATACATCTTGACCCCCTGCTGAATTCTCTGTGCCTCAGAAACCCTAAACTCCAAAACCCTAGCCACCGCAGCAAATTTCCACAGCAGATCACTTCAAAACGCCGCCCAACCGCCACCGACTGCTCCTTTCTGCCGCGGTTCCGCCGCTCCTCTTTCTCTTCTCCCTCTGAATTTTTCAGAGGAGGTTCGATCTTCTAAACTCTTCTCTGTAAAATTTTTAGCTCTCTGCAAATTTTATTCCATGGCCCTTAAACTTCAGTTTGAAAGGGATTTCTCCCAGTTGTTTGCATATAACATCTACGGTAGTTATTTCGGCGACGAGATCCGAAGGCGCGGATGGAACTTTTTATTATTTAACCATCCAAACGCATTCGCGCTTCCGGTTCTTGTTGCCCGTTTTTATGAATGTATAGACGAAGGGTGTTTGGCACAACACGGGTACCTTAGATTAATGTGGGGGGATCGGAAAATTTTAATCGATAGGGACTTCATTCACGAAGTAACCTTAATACCACGACTCCCCATCCACGACCAACCCCTCCGATTTGAGGACTACCTTTCCTTAATGGGAAATGACTGTTCTAGGGAGCCTAGAAAAGGAATTCGGGCTCGCGCGCTTTTTGCGAACTTTTTAACTGTGTGCCGTTGGGCACAAAACAATATTTTCGGAAGTTCCCTCAACACAACTTTTTTTTACACCGTCCCTACACATAGTTCACACCTTGATGACTCGAAACCCTAGCTACGACATGTGCACGGTGTTGCTTCACTCAATTGGCGCCGGTAAATGGGTGGCCAATTATCCCTGCCCTATGTTGGTGACACAACTGTGTCGCAATTTCCTCCCTGTTGAGGAATTTGAATTTTACCTGCATGGTGGGGTTCCCGATCGACCCCTTCTTGAGTGTGTCTCCACACCCTACACACGACTACATGATTTATGGTTGCGCACCGAGCCGGCCGAGGATATGATGGCCAAGACCCCTAGCTCGAGCTCCACAGCGAGCGATGAAGAGCTCAACCCAGCTGCGCAAGCGCGCTTGATACGACAAACCCACATGGGGGTAGAACGAGTGATAGGGATGATGACCAACTTCGATCAGCGCCTGACTGGTCTGGAACAGGGAATGGCCACCTTACTGGCCAGAGAGGAACGATCACGCTCACGATCGAGGGGACGGAGTGAGGTGCGGACTAGTGAGGCCGCGTCTAGTAGACGCTGCAGGGAGCAGTGAGGACACTGCTATCAATATGTTTGGGGGTGAGGGTTGATTGTAAATAGTTATCTTTGCATTGCATCTGCACGTTTTTTTTATTTTTGTAAATATTTGTTTTCTTTGCATATTTAAATCCGTATGTTATTTTTCTGCATTGCATAAATATATATATATATATATATATATATATATATATATATAAATGATAAAAGTAAAAAAAATATAAAAACGAAAATTTCAATTTTGGCTATATTTGACTCGAGTTTGACATAACGGTTGACTAGTTAGAAAAACTAGATCTTAAACCTAGTAAATTAAAACCCCAAAAATAACATTTCTTGAAGTCTAACTATAGGAAATATACGTTCCTGCAATTTATTTAGAAATAAGCCAATTTTGAGTTCAGTTCTTGGGGCTAAGTCAAAATGAGCGAAGAGTATTGAAAGCTCTATTTGAAGTGTAAGTCTGAAAAATAATTCTGAACCTTAAGTCCAAATTCTGAAAATATATACCTCACAAATAGTACATACACGCACCTTGAAACTTGGGATAGTAGAAGATAACTAGAAATACTCTTGCATGAAAGCCTAGTATGAAAGAAAAAACCGCAGTTTAAAGCTAACCACCAAAAGAGCATCACTGAAAAATATATCCGGTCTTGAAATAAATTTTTAAAAAAAAGAAAAGAAAAGAAAAAAAAGAAAAAAAGGAATAAAATACAAGACCTGGAGACTGCTATTTACGCTTTAAGCTCATACATTTAGTAATCGGATGTTAGTGCCTCAAGAAGCATTAATAGTCGCATGAAAAATGTATGAGCAAAACTGTCCATCATTAATGAAAAGAATTTGTACTAGATATTAAGGCAAGGGTATTATAGCTTGAATTGAATTTCCAAGTGTAGGGGTGATAAATACACAGACGTAGGGGTTTATGATCGGAGTTTGGAGGAGAGCAAGGAATGAAAAATAGGGGTTATATCTTCTGTAGAGATGATAAAAATTCCGGATTTGAGATGATGTTTTTGAAGGAAAACTCAAAAAATGCTGAAAGCTTTATAAATCGGCAAAAAGTATAGGACCTTAAGTTAAATGAATAGGAAGAGTGAAGAAAACGGGATGCTGATTTCTAAGTTCAAGATGACAGAATTTCTCGCTAGAATGCTTAATTGTAGAATTAGAGTCGACGGCCAAATTGATTGGATTTTGTTGGTAGTATCCGCTGAAAACACTCAGGAGACAACACTCCTCCTACTAGGGACACCTAGAGGTTTAACGGCTTGTTGCACATGCTCAGTGCAATCGCGTTCCCTGCAAAAGTGAAGTTAGGATTTTTTGTGAACAATTTGGCTTTGCTCGGGACGAGCAAATGATAAGTTTTGGGGTGTTTGCTCATATCAGATTTTTGCATTTTTATACCGCTCATTCTTGATCACATTGCATATAAGTAGGTATTATTGATCCGTGTTTGCTAAATAATTGCAGGTTACAGGTTCTCAGCTCTAAGCAGTGAAATTCATGAAAAATCACAACAAATTCAGGACTTCCGCCAACCACAGATAAATACGGGTCTCCGCACACTATCCGTATAATGCCGCCTACCAGTTCAAGGACAAAATGGCAAATAATTTGTCATTTTCATACGCAAAGCACAAGGGCAACATAAGATCCAAGAAAATCATGGAAAAAAGTCCACATCAAATCGCGTTTTGATCTGCTGAAAATCTGGAAGAAAAATGAAGAGCTTCTGAGAAACCAAGTATACCAAACTGAACAGAACAACAACTTGAAGAAACCCAGAAAAAATGACAAGTCAACTCCACAAGATGGCCACGGAACCGCAGCCAATATGCCATATATGCGGCGGATCCGCGGCCGAGTTGACTCAGTGTCAACTTGGATTTTGAGGGTAGTTTGGACATTTCATCTTGGGCCAGATTGTATCCCTAGGGTTTTAGTTTCCTGCCTATAAATAGCCCAGAACAAAGCCAAGTGAAGTGTGCTTATATTGTGTTAGATTTTAGGATAGATTTTTGTAGTTCTTCTTTTTCTTTTCCTCTTTCTCCATTAACACCTTGTAGTGAGCTTTATGAGTAAAGTAATAAATAAAAGAGTTCTTTTCTTTATCTTGCTTGTCTTGTTACTTTGTTAATTATAATTTCTTGTAATTTTCATTTGCTAATCTAGTTGTTGTTATTTGTTGATTGTTTCTTTCTTCTTCCATTTTTCTTTATCCTTACAACAATGATGCTTAAGCTTGATCCTTGCAAAAGTGAGGTCTCAAATAGCTAGTTGTAATCTTCTAATCCCTTTCCTTCTATCTTCCTCCTTTTGTTGTATTTTCCTTTTTCTTTTGTAATGGGTGAGTAGTTTCTCACTTGTTAGGGTAGGATAAGGAATGTTTGAGAGAAGGAAATCCCTCTCACTCTTTTCTTGCCCAACATATTAATTCGGACTCCCGTTAATTGAACCACAATCCGCTCCCTACGGCACCTTATCCTACATGTTAGCGGTGATTCCTTAGCGAGACCGGTTGTGTTTGAATTAACCGGAGGTTAAGGCCAAGAGCCAAGAACGGACGGACAACGGCCAAAAGGAAGAAACTAAGCATTGGAAAGCATAGCTTATACTCGCAAGTCCCTTGCTAGTCGTGCTAATCCCCGTTGTTGCCGATTACCGTAACACCGATATTAAGAGTGGCAACAAAAGAAGTGAGCGATTCCTATCTCAAACTAACCTAATCGTAACCCTAACAAACTCTATTTATATATATTTTAGCACATAGTTAATCTCAAACAAACCTGGACATTTGGATATAACTCGTTAATGCACATAGAAAAAGATTCACATCTCCCTGTGGACGACCCGTACTCAACCGGCTAGCTACTAAGCGAAACTGTCTTGATTCCAATAATTAACTAAGCACACAAAAACTCCATCAATCAGCGGACATGAGCAAGCTGTCCCCCAGTGGAAGTGAACTCAAACTGTACTCTTCTGTCGCACAAGATCTGCCAATCTGCAGAAGACTGCCTCTGAACTGAGCTCAACTGGGACAAGCTACCCCTGGGCCTACGACTCAAAGCATCAGCTACCACATTCGCCTTGCCCGGGTGATAAAGGATCTCACAATCATAATCCTTCATGAGCTCGGCGCTGTCTCAAATTCAGATCCCGCTGCTGGAAGATGTACTTTAAGCTCTGGTGGTCTGTGAAAATCTGACACGACTCCCCGTACAAGTAGTGTCTCCAAATCTTAAGCGCAAAGACCACTGCGGCCATCTCAAGATCATGAGTGGGAAATTCTGCTCGTGCTTCTTCAACTGCCGGGAATCATAAGCGATAACTCTATCATGCTGCATCAATACACAACCGGGCCCCAATCGAGAAGAATCACAGTAAACGACAAAGCCGCCCGATCTAGAAGGCGAAGATAAAACTGGTGCAGTCATTAACCAAGTCTTCAACTGCTGAAAACTCAGCTCGCATGCCTCAGTCCAAAGAAAAGGAACCCCCTTCCGGGTCAGCGGTGCAGCGATACTCGAGAACTCCTGCACGAAATGACAGTAATAACCGTCTAAGCCCAAAAAGCTGCCGACCTGTAACATTTCAGAAAAATAAAATATTATTTTTGGGAATTTTTATAATTAAATAATATTATATTGAATATTTTAATAAGGCGGTATAATTAAATACCGATAAATTGGAAAAAAATTTGGAAAATTATAGAAATTTTTAAAAAGAAGGTGTTTTATTGGATTTAAGCAAATTATGAAATTTTATAATTTATTATATACTACTTTAATGCTAATCGCGATTAAATATCGCTAATCGTGTATTAAGCCGGATTTTGTGCATATGACATGCACCATGTCATTTTTACACTTTGTCACATTTTCTTTCATGGTTTCCTTCTCTTTATTCATGCATGTTTTTAAAATTTAAAAGAGAAGAGAAAGATAAGAAAAGAAAAGAAAAGAAAAAGGAAAAGAATAAAGAAATGGGAAGCATGGACAAAAGAGAGAAAGGGAGGGGTTTACTTTGACTTGGGCCATTCCTCCTTCACTTCATCACCCTTATCCTCTCTCCTCTCACCTCCATGGCTGCTGCCCTCTCCCTCCACCACCTCCTACACCTCACTTCACCCCCAAATCAATATCAAAACACATACTTCCCTTCACAAAAAACTTGCACAAGCTCAATACAAACACATTGGACCTAGAAAAATCGGATTTTGAAGACTTGGAGCAACTCAAGAAAATTCTTGAGTTGCCAAATAAGGTACTTTCATTGCCATTAGCATTGTATTTCATTCACTTTAGTATCCATATGTGTTTAGTTGTGATTTAGTGCGGTTTAGTGAACATTAAAATTCCTAGTTAGGGTTGTGATGAAATCTTGAGTAGTGAAGGGTAATTGAGGTTAGTAGAGGCTATACAACCCGTGTTGTGATGATTTAGTGGAATGAACCTAAGACTTAAACCCCGGATTATGAACTTATAAAACCCGATATCGGAGAATTGTAGATTCTGTGAGGGTATAATGAAATCTGCTAACACCCGGGTGACCTGAAAATATTTTAGCAAACACAGAGGAGTGTGCAGGCAACCTAGGACCCCCCACTGAAACCCTAGCCCGTAAGCCTTCACCATGGCCATAAATATATCCTTTCTAGCTACAAATTGTGGCCAGAACTGGGGCAAATTGGTTCGTATTGGTTCTATGGCTTTATCTCCAGTAAACTAGACCCTCCATATGTGTAAAATTGGCTAATTTCACCTAGCGTAAAATCTGGGACCATTTTCTTGAGTTGCTGCATTGTTTGCAACTTCGTTTTAATTTGGGATTTGGTATTTGATTTTGTGTTCCATCGTCTGATGTTTGTACGTCGGTGACGGGGGTTGTTTGGTGGTTTTGCAGGCGTAGGCTATAGGTTTTAACCTATGAGCGAAACGTGTGCCGTTTTGGTTTTCTGACTTGATTTTAATACGCATTTGCGATTGTGTATTGGTTGTAGATACCCCCATGTGGATTTCAAGGCGACGAGGATGAGCGTAGCATCATCGACTCCAGCAAGTGAGGATCAATGTGAGTCGATTTATATCTACGGGGGAAGTCGGGTGGATGATGTATAGCACCCCCGCAGTTCGTAGTGTAGTTAATGATATGATATATATTTACATATGTGTTGTGAATTTGGATGATAGTGTCGTGGTTGATTTCTTATTCGCGAACCATAGAATAGGTTTGCACACACGCACACACACCCTTGCATACATTATTATTACTTGTGCGTATATGGGGATACGTATATATATATACACACACATAGGTATGGGACTATGTATAAATATATACATATACCTATAGTTGGATAATGAGGATAGTGGATGATATTTAGAGATGAGTCGATGAGGTTGGACATGATGCCACGAGATCGGTGATGTGATTTGGATCGTATTAAGAGATACGACATGTGATGATAGCGGATCGGTAGGCGATGTGTTTTCATACACACGCATTTATATATATATGTTGATCAGTAGGATACGTATACCTTCACTGTTTTATGTTGCATGATATACGGATATGATTACATTTCTATTATATGTCGCATACATCATGCTTTATGATTATACCCTTGAGATATGTTGTTTTCATGAGATTTCTGGATTTGAGAACCGTGGGTATTTCAAAAGAAAGTATGTACTGTTTTTAAAAACCCTGTTTCTCTTGATATGATATTTAAGTGCGTCCACCATGCGTTTTCTCGGTTCTGAGACGTGTGACAGAGATACCCGATTCGAGGAGCTGGATGAGGCAGATTACGGCTACATGGTGGACCCGGTATGGTACCGTGGGGCAAGAACGGATTTGTTATGGAGTAGACGGTGAGCCTGGCAGAGGGACCACTACCTACCGGTGATAGTATTTGGGCTCGGCGGATATCCGAAGGATACCGACCGAAGTCGAGAGATGATATAAGCCGATCCGGACTGACGGAGCCCGAGATATGAGGATTTACGTGTCGATACTGGACACGGGTTTCATGATGTTTTCGAGTATCGATGCTGGACACTCAGGTTCCATGATTTTGATGTGTCACGAAGGACACACGTTGATTTATATCCTCATATTTTCATGCATACGTTTTTATGATATTTACCTGCATGATGTTGTTGTGTCATTGGTTGACCCGTTGGCGAGATCCACATGCATACTGGCTTTGATTACATGGTTGGATGACATCCACATACTTATAGACTTCATGATCTAGTTGACTCTGATTTCATGTTGATTACATTGATCACACCTCATGTTTATGATATGTTGCTACCTGAGGCACTGACACGAGCACTCAGTATTACACTTATGTATAGATGTTTACCCTTGCCACCTTATCATGCTTCAGACTTTATCATATTGAGGATATATATTACTGATCGTATTGACCTAGGATTGAGTCATACATATGATTTCTGCTCTGTGATGTTTTCTACTCACGAGTTGGCAACTCACCCCCGTTGTGCCACAGTTTCTTACATGTTTTGCCGTACAGGTTTTTCCTTGGCGTCTTTGTTGGCACATTACTTCATTCCGGGTGATTGCTTAGGTAGGTGGCTTCATTCGCATCGTGACCACCATTGTACTATTTATTTTCAATTGTATCTAGTAAAATTCCATCAACCAGACTTGTATTATTTATTTCAGACTTAGAAAACCAGTTGTTATTACTTTGATCTTTAAGTCGCGCGTTGTATTATTATGGTTTTCTTGATGATTTTGAGTTTCCTTTGAGTTTGATCCTCGCACTTCGGCGTTGTATATTATATTGCTTGCGTGGTTGTGACCGTCAATTGACGAAGAGCAAGCTCCCGCTTAGGGATGCCTTTTATCATTGTGCATATATTATTCATGTTGTTCCCCGTTTGGGGGCCAGTATTTACAAAGGAAACTCTGCCAAAATTTTCAGAAAAGACTTGACATTTAAAAATGCATATTCGGCTTATGTTATTTAAAAACCCCTTGTTTTAAAACATGTTCTCCTCACTTCTTTTTTTAAATAGTTTAGATTTCTGGGATTTCTTGGCTTACTTGAATTAGATGGGGTCCTATAGACTTCATTTGCTTCAAGTACCAGTCGCATACCATTTCGGGATGTGACATGACCTATGTCACTGATACAGGTCTCGGCCAAAGCTGTACGGCCTCAATCTTCCTCGGGTCCACACGAATACCGTCTCCCATAACTACATGACCCAGGAAGTCAACACTATCAAGCCAGAAGGCACACTTTGAGAATTTAGCAAACAGCTGGTGCTCTCTCAATGTCTGCAATGCAATTCTCAAGTGCGGCTCATGCTCCTCTCGACTCTTGGAATAAACCAGAATGTCATCAATAAACACAATAATAAAATGGTCGAGGAACGGCCTGAAAATCCGGTTCATCAAATTCATGAACGCTGCTGGGCATTGGTGAGACCGAACGACATCACCAAAAAACCATAATGCCCGTAGCGCGTACGAAACGCAGTCTTCGGAATGTCATCATTCCGAACCCGCAACTGATGATAACACGATCTCAAATCAATCTTGGAAAAAATTCCCGCACCCTGGAGCTGATCAAACAAATCGTCAATGCGAGGTAAAGGATACCTATTCCTCACCGTAACTCGGATCAATTGACGATAATCAATGCACAACCTCAAACTGCCGTCCTTCTTCTTGACGAACAGAATAGGAGTGTCACGGCCCGAAAAGTACGAAACATGACCGACACTTAAATTACGAAGCGTCTCGAGGCGTACGTAATCTAAGTAAGCCGAAAACCCAGAAATCCAAACCAAGAAAAGTAGTAGAGTGAAGGAAAAACCAATTTAAATCAAGTAGTTTGCAATATACGTCGAAATATGCATTTTAAAATCACAAGTCTTTCCTAAAAATTTCGGCAAAGTTTCCTTTGTAAATACTGACCCCAAACGGGTACAAAAAACCTGATAAAACATATATAATGAATAAAGACATCACCAAGCGGGAGCTAGCTCTTCGTCAAACGACGGTCACAACCACGCAAGCAATATAATATACAACGCCGAAGGGCGAGGATCACAACAGAAAAGGAAACTCAAAACAGCATGAAATCCATAGAAATACAACGCGCGACTCTAAGGTCGAAAGAATAAACAACTGGTCTCAAGTCCGAAATAAATACATGTCTGGTTGATGGAGTTTCTATATACAACAGAATAAAATAAGTACAATGGTGGTCACGATACAAGTGAACCCACCTACTAGCAAATCACCCGAAAATGGAACCAGTATGCCAGCAAAGCCGTAATGAAACCTGTACGGCAAAACCTGCATGAAACTGTGGCACAACGGAGGTGAGTTGCCAACTCATGAATAGAAAACATCTACGAGCAGAAATCGCATGAATAACCCAATCCTAGGTCATACGATCAATATAATCCTCAAAATGATAAGTCTGAAGTATGAAAAGGTGGCAAGGGTAACCATCTAACCCAAATGTAATCCCTTGTGCTCGTGTCGGTGCCTCAGGTAGCAATATATCATATGAATGAGGTATAAATGCATGAAAACAGAATACATGTAAATGAAGAAACTGCTTTCATAACTTAGTGAGATTTCTATATATTTAAAACGAGGTATCATAAATGAAATCAGCATAAACAGTGTCTAGCATCAACACAAAACATAAATCCCAATGTCTCAATATCTCAGGCTCCGGCTATCCGGACTGGCCTGTATCATCAAAACTCAATACCTCAATATCTCAAAATCTCAGTGTCTCAATCTCACTATCTAGGGCGCCGTCAGCCGGATCGGATCCTAACATCGATCACAGGACCACGACGGTATCCTCCAGAGATCCGACGCGTCAGATAAAATCACCGGTAGGTAGTCATCTCCAGCCGGGCTCATCGTCTACGACTCGATCTTCTTGCCCCGGGATACCTTACCGGGCCCACCATGTACCCGAGACGGTTCATCCAACTTCTCGAAACGGGTCTCGAAAACCAACAGAAAACTCATGGTGGACGACACAAACATCATGAGAAAACCGCAGTTTTTATTTTAAAAAGAGAGAGAGAAAGAGTTTTATATGTATTCTTGCGGTTTTCTCCCAAATCCAGGAAATCTCATGAAAGTCCGAAATCCAATCATCAATAGCACGTAAACAGCGAACATAGGCATAAAACTCCATAATACCGCACAACAGTGAATAATAATATGCATGAAGTAGTAAGTAATAACTGCAATGTATAAACTGGCATATAAGGCAAGTACACTAATATCATGTCGAAACTATCACCTAACAGGCTATATCAATGAAATAGTATTCTCTAAAGTGTACGTGACATGGCAATTACCGATGATGATGTGTGTGAGCTAGCAAGTAAGTGTACGTGGAACATACGCATCATCGGTAATGGTGCTGGTGTCCTAATAGCATGATATCAATAATGGTATATGAAATCACAATATAAGTATGCGATGCGGAGCGAACAACAATAATTGCAGGAGCTGAATGATAAACACATTGATAACTAATCAGCATTTAATATAATTATAAGTCATAGAGTAGTGCCTTTTGAAATAACACGAATCGTGGTGTTTTGAAAACAGGGCTACGGTGTTTTAAGAAAAGATGCGTCCTTTGAAATATCCGTAGAATCCCTTGGCCTTTCTTTTAAAATACCCACGATTCGTTAGTTTTTGAAATAGGTAGGAATTAAATATAGTCTAACAACTACACTAAACTATAGGGTTGAGCAAACAGGCTAAACGAAAGGTAAGGAAACCGCCTAACATCTGAGTCGACACACACACACACACACACACACACACATATATATATATATTAGTCGGTGATCCCGCCTCAATAGCATCACATACGACACAATATCTATAATATGACATCGTCAAGTCAGGAGTGTGGATCTATCATCAATATATAGCTCGTACGTAAATCCATCATACGGCATCCCAAATCTGGGTACGGGTCAATATCACATTCATCTGGTATCCTCTTTATCAAAGATCATAATCTGGGGTACTGACCTACGTCTAGTACAATACTGATATCATCTATGTATGCAAGCTTGTGTATGAAACACTACGTCAAAGGACCCGCTAAAACATCATGTCGTATCTCAAATACGAACCCTGTCACATCACCGATCTCACGGCCTCAAATCCAATCTCATCGACTCATCCCATATCCTAAGTACTATCCTCAAATACAGTATATGAACACATAGTCCCATACCCATGTGTAAATATACACATCCCCATATACACACAGGTAAAAGAAAGAATGTATGCAAGTATGTGTGTGCGTGTGTGTGTGGGTGCAACCACTACTCTAGGGTTTCGCAACTAACACAAAACCAATCCAAGAACACCTAGAATCCATCTTTATCAACAATAAACTCAGATCAACATAATATGTATGTGTGTATACGTATTCGTATATATCACAACGAACCGCGGGGGTGCTATATGCTATCCACCCGACTTCCCGTGTAGATATAATCTACTCACCTTGCTTCTTGTGCGCTGATGCCGATGTCGCCATCTTCATCTTCAACGTCTCTACATTACGTGGGGTACCTACACATATACACAATCGCAAATGCACATTAAAAATCACATCGGAAAACCAAAACCGGCACACGCTACGCTTATTGGTAAAAACCTATAGTCCCGCATGCAAACACGGCTAATAATCCCAGTCGTTAACGTTCAAACGCCACCCGACGGAAACGAAATATCAAATACCAAAATCCATGTTCAAACAAGTCGTAAAACAATGCGCCAACACAAGAAAATGATCCCAGATTCTGTTGGAGATAATGCCCTCAGAGTCAATTATTAGGTCACAGGTACGTGATTGTAATGATTGAGGGAGGACCTATCCCGGTAGGACAGTCTTACTCGAGATGATAGTATGCTATCTGGTTTACCTTTATCATCGTGTACTGCTTTAGGTGACATGACACGTCGCTATTACACGTTGATAGAGCCCCTAGGATTCTTGCTTGACCACCAGCAGTATGAGGGCGATCATATAAGTGGGAGCTGGGGGTCTATAAGCTTATCCTTAAAAGGTCCCTAGTCGTGGGAGTTTCGAGACCGGGCATCGATACTCCATTAGTAGACTAGTGTATACAGTCGAGACCCCGACGAGGGGCGGTGGCCGGTCTCACAAGCCACTGGTGTCAGTTGGATCACCTAAGATGTATACAGGTGCTCATTGGGTTATGAGTACACCGGACAGGACTCGCCGGGAACATGCTAGTTGGTCATATACCAGACGTCAGATGGCAGTTCCCTGGTGACATGTATGCAGGTTAGTTCATCGACCTGGGGATCGTCATTTGTCTCGTGTGAGTTCCCACTGTACTTTGATTACTACCCTACCACGGCTCAAAGGAGTCGTGCAAACAGGTTTTAGTTGGGTACAGTCCCGAGCCACATGGAGGCAGTGAGCGTATCTTCAGGGGTTCGTCTCTCCCGGTATTGGGGGTGAGGTCGTGCTGTGTCTAGGAGAGCCATTACACAAAGTCCTTGGCCAAGGCAAGGAGATTTACTGGTAGGTATTCCAGTAGTATCTCAGGGTGTTCTGGGCTACACTCCGACACGACTTGTACCGCTTTTGGGGGTCTGACTTTTACCAACCCCCTAGGCCCGCCATGCGATACTCATAGACGAACGGACCGGACTGCACGGATATTGTCACTGACAGGCTCAGTAGGGTGTCAGGATGAGTTCGCTCATCGACGTCCCTTTTAGTCAATTGCTGGTGGCCCGTTACGTATTGGCTTATACCTCTGACGTGCTAGTGGTTAAATCCACAGCCATAGTATTGACGAGTCTTTAGAGTCCCCCACATTTCAGTTACTCAGCTTTCGGGCGAAAGGTTGTAGAGGCCGTATGGAGATATGGCAAGGTCCGATCAGATATGTGCGGTATTGCACGGATCAGGATCGGACAGTCTGTACTATAGGCCGTATGCATATATGGCAGGGTTCGATCAGATACGTGCGGTATTGCACGGATCAGGATCGAACAGATATTACTAGCCGGCTTTGGTTTAAGCCGGATCTTAGTATAGTACAGTGTAGAGTTTGTCTCATTGCATTTGTATTTCGGTCGAAATACAGATGCGGGTGTGTATGCACAGTATTGGGGTTTTCCTGTAATTTATTACGGGACCAGTTTTCTGGAGTTGCCAGTTTGCTTTCCGTTTCGGCCAATTTCCATTGTTCCGTTCATTGGCCGAAGATTGGTGGAGGAGGGCTTATTTGCATTGTTGCAAATAGGCATTTGTGGAGGGGGTTTTTGCATCTTGATGCATCATGATGGCTTTCATGATGTGCACCATCATTGACCTTGACTTCTTCTTGTCATGATGGCATGACTTTGGAAGCCATCATGCATGTTGATGATGGTTGAGTTGAGTGTTGGTTTTGCCTTGTCATCATTGGTTCTCATGATTTCCTTTTGCATGATAGCCTTCTCTCTCTCTCCCTTGTATTATGGAGATGGTCTTTCATTTTTCATTAGCCTCTCCCATTTCATTCTCTCCATTCCTCTCTAGTGGTGGCCGGCCAAGTCCTATAGGGGCTGTCCAAAATTGGGTGTGGGTATTTTTGGTTCATATCATGCTCCAAAATACCCACTAGCTCCTCCACATTGTTCTTGTTTCATCCCTCCACCATATGGCACCTCCATGAACCCCAAAAGAGACAATAGCTCACTACACATTCTACAGCGAATCTTGGGCACGTCGAGTAGCCGGCTTCGTGCCCGAGTTGCCTCGGTATTGAGGTGGGAGCCCGTAAAAGTACCCGGCTTCGTGGTGCCCTTTCCGACGAGGAGGAGACGGACGGAGATCCCGCGAGGAGATCAGAGTGGAGATGAAGACCGGAGGACTTGGATCGTCGGTATATCTCTAACCCATCTTGTTAAGTTGCTTAGACTAGTTAATGGTTCGATCCGGGTTATAGTGCGCGGTAGTGCCGGTTTGCTAAGTCCGCAAAAATTTAAGTTATTCACCGCTTCCGCATTCCGGCGTCGGATTGACGGCCGGGGCGCCGCCGTGCACTTACAGTGGTATCAGAGCCTCGCCATTAACTTCGTCTAGCTTCGTTTGATGTGTTTTTCAGTTCCGATCGACCAAAATTCCGAAAACCCAATTTATGTTCACATCAGTTTTCTGTTAAGATTTTTTGGTGTCCAAAAATTTTTCAGGTGACAGAAAAGTGATCTACCAAAAAATATAAGAGTTCTGTAAAAATTCGACGATGTAAAGCTACAGTGTGAGCGCGGAACCGCCGCGGAAACCCCATACATGCCGCCCTTCCGCGGCGCACTGTGCACGTCACATCACCAAATTTTTACAGATGCCTTCTGGGTTTATTTCAGGGGTTTTGGAATATTAAAATTGGGCCAATTATTTCTGTGAGTGCTACAGTATTAGTTTGGGGCCCACTTGTTAATTTTTGGTCAATCGGAAAATCTTAAACACATTTTTCACAGTATTTACATTATATCTGCGACCGTGAATGTCACTCGATCGGTAAATCCTGTCTAACTGCTATAGCCCGGTTAGACGGATTTGCGAACGTGACTTTCACGTTGATGTTCTATGTATTTGCTGTGTTGTTGCGGATCGGTCGTGGGGGATAGCCTGGATGCAATGCTAGTACAGTTCTGTTGTATTATGTACATTTGATATTGCGGGGCGAGCGTCCGACATGTGGACTGCCGTCACTGCCTGTTTGTATTATTATTTTGGGGCACGGCCTGGTTGCGGTCGATGTACCCGGTGTATGTATATTTTACTTTCTGTACTAGGATACCCCGCGGAGGGGTGCACGGATAGCCGGGTTCTAGAGGGCAACAAGCCCGCATCTCATGGCATTGAGACGGAGGGGGCTTCACTCTGGGATTGGCGGGCTATTCGCCGCACTCGTAGGGGGTATAGGTTTGACCCAGGAGGGGTGCCCAAGTTACCGGATTCCGTGAAGTGCTGGGTGGTCCATTCACGGCGCTGAAGGGGGCTGCCTCGCTTCAGGTTTTGGCGGGTGACTTGCTACGCCCGTAGGGGTCTAGGATTTCATTGCACAGGCTATCCACACGACCAGGAGAACGTCGGGTTTCAGCGGCTCTGTGAAACCCGGGGATCCCATATATCTGTATTGTTTCTGTGATGCTGTTCATTTTCTGTGATGTTGCATTTTATTCACGCCTTGAGCGAATATAATATATTGGTATATATATTATTAGATGTTGTATATGTTTTGCATCCGCGCTAGTCCAGTCCCCGCTCTGTCGTTAGTAAGCTAACCTAACGGGTAATGACGGGACCCAGTGGCGAATGCGGATGGCATATACGTACATCAGTATATTTTCGTTCTTTTTGGTGTGATCAATTGATGGGACTGCATTGATTCGGATCAATGCAAGTTAAAAACAAACCTAATCTGATGTTGTTGGAACACTTTTTCAAAAAGCTGTTATTGCAAGGACGTTTACTTTTGTTTTGCATCGTGGTATTCATTGGAATATCCTGCTCCTCAGTCGACGAGGCAAAGGCCGAGATTCCTTCACCGGGAGTGACCCCTTGGACAGAAGTTTGCGTCAGGGCATTAACTTCACTATAGCCGATTACTTTTGCTTTGCACCGTGGTATTCATTTGGAATATCCTGCACCCCATTCTACGGGGAAAGAGCCGAGATCCCTTCACCGGGAGTGACCTCTTTAGCAACGGTTTTCGTCACTATATTTTAAAAAGCTATCTGTTCCTTCGACGATATCAAGTTCATTACGTTAAAGGTTTTCGCCAGAAACCATTCGTAGCCCTCCGTCATTTCAGTTAAATATTCGGTAGTATTCAAGCTATGTATTTTGACCTCACGCCAAGGCATAGTGATTGGTAGCTGCCGGGTATTTATCTGTTGCATAGATAGATGCGTTGGTTTGGGACAGTCGTACTACTATTTTGGCCTACGTCAAGGGTATGTACGGGTGGATTCAAATTAACCTGGATAATGACGGGTAGAACTTGACATGTGACTTATGATATTTTGACCTCACGCCAAGGTCATAAGAGCATGGGGCAGAAATCACATCGGGAGTTTCAAAAGAACTGAAACTTGCCAGATATGCGCATACCTTCTGGAGTGTGTTGACGTGGGCGGATTCCGTCACGTTATCATGCGATGATAGTTGGATCCCGATTCCCACTGATGAGTTAGTTTACTCCTCGGGTGACCCCGACTAATTCTTCTTTCAGGTTTGGAGGAGAATTTGAGGTACAGTGGGAGGTTTCCAGATTAGATAAATTGGTAACCATTCTGATCTAGGTTAGAGTGCACGCTGAGTGTTTCTTTTCTCTCTCTCTCTGGCAGCGACCATTGACCCGACCCTAAGACTTTGACTCAGTGACCAAGTTGACCGAACCTTCTTAAACACTGGCTTTTGGATTGTCAGAATTGCAAAGCTCATTGCCACTCCTACTTTTACCCTTTTCTCCAGGACACCCCGTTTTACTACGAACGTCCACTTCCATTGGACAAAACCATCGTATGGTTAGATATGAACTCGAAAGAATTTATTCGAGGATGGTTTCAGGTTCTGAAGAAAACGGATAGGATTATTCAGTTGTCTTTTCCTTTTACCCTCTCTCAGGTTACGAGTACTCCTTGGTTTAGGGGTAGTACACCTATTACGCAAATTGGATTGTCTTCTTCCAAACCTTAGGCTGGTGCCGACCGGTAGGGAATGAAGAAAACCAATTAGCATAACGATGGTGTGCAGAAGGTATTAAGTTAAGACAAAGCAAGGGATTAGTAAGAGGGCAAAGTAAATTGCAACACATATTCACGACCAAACCAAATATTTCATTACCACTCCCACATCACCTTTGTATTTCTCCAGGACACTCCGTATCACTACGAAGATCCACAGTTTATTTGGATACTCCATCGTATGGTTATATACGAACTCGAAAGGAATTTATTCCAGTTCGGGGATGGATTCTGGTTCAGGAGAAATAGGAATAAGGTTTATTCGGTTGTCTTTCATCTTCACCCTCTCTCATTGCGAGTGTTCCTAGGATTGGGACAGTACACCCATTATGCTTATTGGATAGTCTTCTTCCAAACCATAGGCTGGTGCCGAACGGTAGGGAAGGAAGAAAACCATTTGGCCTAAAAGGGTGTGCAGAAGGTAAAGACTAAAGACATATGAAGGGATTTGGAGAGGTGGCAAAGAATTACAAGGTTACAGACGTGAATATGGAAGAGGCATTACTAAGAATACCGGAATACCCCATCGAAACATTTCAATGTTTCAGTTTCACTGTGTACTGTTAAAGGAAAACTGATTTCCCGATTAGACGCTTACTCCAGGGTATGTATTTACCAGGTATGATTCTCACATCTGTATGGTTTTACAGATGATGAGTGGGAGTAAATTATTGGGAATTGGGTGATCATCCTCATTATATCGGGATTCGTTGTAATCGGTGATATTTGAGGAAGTCACCTGGGCTGTTTGCCGGTCGGCAAATATTTGGTTTTGAATATCCGCTGTTATGCACCAATTTCAAATTGATATATCTGTACGTCTATTTTCATAGAGTGAGATATACCTTTCTGAAATTATGTCTACGACATTTACCTATATCAGTGGATTGTTAGGTAAGGAGCATTAAACAGCGGTGTAATTCTTCTTAACCATAAGTACAGTTTTCAACCTACGACACACAGTGAATGAGTTATTAGACTCAAGGGACTTATACAGAGTATTGTATGTTGTCCAGGGTCCATCAGGACAGAGGGGTTGGTCCTCGTACTATATTCGGTTTACTTATGACTTCTCTAGTTTTTAGACAGGTGTTTCGTGGAAACACAGGGTCCGAATTTGGAGAAGTTATTGGTATTTGAATAGAGTAGAGAACCAGGTATAGCAAGTATCGGGATTCTTCAAAGAGATCGAAGATGTAGATACTTGTGTATGGTATTCAGTTGATAGTAATGATTAAGAGATCTTGCTTCTCTTTCAGGTTACTCATAATTGGAAGTATTCCTAAGTTGAGTAACGCTGATCGGCCTCCTTCCATTTAGTTGACATGCACTGGGGATAGCTGCATGATTTGAATCTGGTTCAATTAAATCTGTGCCTCTGTTTCTATATTGGATATAGTACAGTTCATATCTTAACATTGTTAAGGTACGGGGAGTTGTCTGGCTTATGCTTAAAACCAGACACTGGACAACTCAAGGCACATTTCTGTAATGGCTGTTTGTGGGTTGACCCAGGCTATGACGCGGGTTGACTTTCTACCATCTGGATGAACAATAGCAATATTGTTCTAGACTCGCCACAGTTTTATTAAAAATGGATTTTTCAGAAAACAGTAGTGGGAGTATGGTAGAACTGGAAGTGATTCCAGAACCACAAACGATTACTGAAGATTTGATAAGGAACCTAAAGATTCAATCTGGATTGACATTCCATTGGCCACTCCGCAGATAAGGTGGGTAACTTCAGGCACCCGAGAGGTACTTCGGTAGTCTCAAGGACGGTGACAGGGAAGTTCTTGTTTACCCACAATTACCATTGCTGTTGTTCCAGGCTGCGAGACCCGGCGGGAGGATGAGTATAGCGTCGTTCTGAACTCGCTTCAGAAGTGTACGTGTATATGACTCTGCCAGAGGGTTGTCGTAGTCAGTGGGAGCAGCGGAAGCATTGGTGGACAAGTAGCTTATGTCTATTTATAGACTAAAGCAGATGTAGCGGAGATAGATCATCTGTTTCTGACGTGACAGTCATGGGTTTGACTTCATCAGAATAGGGGATGGATCTGTTGAGAAGGTAGTAGGGTGTGATATCCTGGTATTTGGATGATATACACAGAGTAGGAAAGGAAACTCCTACACTACGATCGGTTATACTTTGGTCGTCACACAGTTGTTTCTCCACAAAGGAAATGGATTTTATATCAGACATACTGGTTACTAGATCTATGGTTTTAGATCTAGATTTGGGTGGTTTCCTAATCAGGGTACTTGACAGCGTTCTAAGAGTATTTAGGATGGACGACTCCTGGCACGGTAGTATACCTGCAGGTAATGGAGTCACCCTCTCCAAAGGTGTCTTACAGACTAAAGGGGAGAGGGACGGGCATGATTGGCAGATCACTTGCTCAGGCAATTGAGTCAATCGTGAGATGTCAAGTACCACACCAGATGTTGTTCTTGCACTAGATGCAATAAGTTGACATTAATCCAATCCTGGAGAAACAGTCGGAAGCAGTTTTAGAACATAAGTGGATGTTCTAGGGAAATGATAACGACAGCCTCATTCAGGAGACAGTTATCATTCCAGGCTTCCAAGGTGACATGGACGACAAGGAGGTTGTCAGAGTTATAGTTTTCCTTCTGATGAGGGGCAGTATTTTGGACAGGTGGTCCAAGGCAATACTGAGGGAGGCATGGCGCGCAGGATACTGATTAAGTTCAGTTGACGATATAGTCTAAGAAGTTTGGATTTGGAGTTCATTTATGAGCTATGTCCCATCAGACATCCAGACACATTCTAAGACAGGTATTGCTCATTTCGGGAGATAGGTTTCTCCGCGAACTTGAGATATAGAGAGACATAGAAAGAAACAACTAAGCGGATCCACTCACTGAGGCTATTCCTCGAACGCAATAGTTTCGCAAACGAGCTTTGTGAGACTGACTAGTAGAGGAGTTGGGTGTTCGGTATCACACGGGCTGTGAGTATGCGACATCGCAATAATTAGCCTTGAGTGCAAGTGGGAGATTGTTGGAGATAATGCCCTCAGAGTCAATTATTAGGTCACAGGTACGTGATTGTAATGATTGAGGGAGGACCTATCCCGGTAGGACAGTCTTACTCGAGATGATAGTATGCTATCTGGTTTACCTTTATCATCGTGTACTGCTTTAGGTGACATGACACGTCGCTATTACACGTTGATAGAGCCCCTAGGATTCTTGCTTGACCACCAGCAGTATGAGGGCGATCATATAAGTGGGAGCTGGGGGTCTATAAGCTTATCCTTAAAAGGTCCCTAGTCGTGGGAGTTTCGAGACCGGGCATCGATACTCCATTAGTAGACTAGTGTATACAGTCGAGACCCCGACGAGGGGCGGTGGCCGGTCTCACAAGCCACTGGTGTCAGTTGGATCACCTAAGATGTATACAGGTGCTCATTGGGTTATGAGTACACCGGACAGGACTCGCCGGGAACATGCTAGTTGGTCATATACCAGACGTCAGATGGCAGTTCCCTGGTGACATGTATGCAGGTTAGTTCATCGACCTGGGGATCGTCATTTGTCTCGTGTGAGTTCCCACTGTACTTTGATTACTACCCTACCACGGCTCAAAGGAGTCGTGCAAACAGGTTTTAGTTGGGTACAGTCCCGAGCCACATGGAGGCAGTGAGCGTATCTTCAGGGGTTCGTCTCTCCCGGTATTGGGGGTGAGGTCGTGCTGTGTCTAGGAGAGCCATTACACAAAGTCCTTGGCCAAGGCAAGGAGATTTACTGGTAGGTATTCCAGTAGTATCTCAGGGTGTTCTGGGCTACACTCCGACACGACTTGTACCGCTTTTAGGGGTCTGACTTTTACCAACCCCCTAGGCCCGCCATGCGATACTCATAGACGAACGGACCGGACTGCACGGATATTGTCACTGACAGGCTCAGTAGGGTGTCAGGATGAGTTCGCTCATCGACGTCCCTTTTAGTCAATTGCTGGTGGCCCGTTACGTATTGGCTTATACCTCTGACGTGCTAGTGGTTAAATCCACAGCCATAGTATTGACGAGTCTTTAGAGTCCCCCACATTTCAGTTACTCAGCTTTCGGGCGAAAGGTTGTAGAGGCCGTATGGAGATATGGCAAGGTCCGATCAGATACGTGCGGTATTGCACGGATCAGGATCGGACAGTCTGTACTATAGGCCGTATGCATATATGGCAGGGTTCGATCAGATACGTGCGGTATTGCACGGATCAGGATCGAACAGATATTACTAGCCGGCTTTGGTTTAAGCCGGATCTTAGTATAGTACAGTGTAGAGTTTGTCTCATTGCATTTGTATTTCGGTCGAAATACAGATGCGGGTGTGTATGCACAGTATTGGGGTTTTCCTGTAATTTATTACGGGACCAGTTTTCTGGAGTTGCCAGTTTGCTTTCCGTTTCGGCCAATTTCCATTGTTCCGTTCATTGGCCGAAGATTGGTGGAGGAGGGCTTATTTGCATTGTTGCAAATAGGCATTTGTGGAGGGGGTTTTTGCATCTTGATGCATCATGATGGCTTTCATGATGTGCACCATCATTGACCTTGACTTCTTCTTGTCATGATGGCATGACTTTGGAAGCCATCATGCATGTTGATGATGGTTGAGTTGAGTGTTGGTTTTGCCTTGTCATCATTGGTTCTCATGATTTCCTTTTGCATGATAGCCTTCTCTCTCTCTCCCTTGTATTATGGAGATGGTCTTTCATTTTTCATTGGCCTCTCCCATTTCATTCTCTCCATTCCTCTCTAGTGGTGGCCGGCCAAGTCCTATAGGGGCTGTCCAAAATTGGGTGTGGGTATTTTTGGTTCATATCATGCTCCAAAATACCCACTAGCTCCTCCACATTGTTCTTGTTTCATCCCTCCACCATATGGCACCTCCATGAACCCCAAAAGAGACAATAGCTCACTACACATTCTACAGCGAATCTTGGGCACGTCGAGTAGCCGGCTTCGTGCCCGAGTTGCCTCGGTATTGAGGTGGGAGCCCGTAAAAGTACCCGGCTTCGTGGTGCCCTTTCCGACGAGGAGGAGACGGACGGAGATCCCGCGAGGAGATCGGAGTGGAGATGAAGACCGGAGGACTTGGATCGTCGGTATATCTCTAACCCATCTTGTTAAGTTTCTTAGACTAGTTAATGGTTCGATCCGGGTTATAGTGCGCGGTGGTGCCGGTTTGCTAAGTCCGCAAAAATTTAAGTTATTCACCGCTTCCGCATTCCGGCGTCGGATTGACGGCCGGGGCGCCGCCGTGCACTTACAGATTCTACCCTAGGTGAAATCAGCCAAAGTTGCATATGCCAAGGGTCAAGTTTACAGGAGATAAAGCTACAGAACCAACACGGATCCCAGAACCCATGCTCTGACCGCAAATTGCAGCCAGAAAGATTAGATCTACGGCCAGGTTGAAGCGTCAGGAGCTAGGGTTTTGGTGGTAGCTTCCTAGGTGCCTGCATGTATCACTGTCCATGCAAAATAATTTTCAGAGTCTCGGAGTGATAGCAGATTCCATTTAACCTTCACAGAATCACAGTTTTTCCGATATCGGCTTTCTAAATCCGTATTCCGGGTTTCAAGTCTCAGGTTTTAGGCCTGGGTTCTAGCAATAGGGGGTTTGTGTGGCCTCTACTGAGCTTAATTTCCCATCAAAACCCAAAGTTCCCTCAAACCCTACTAGAATTTTCTAAGTCCACATAACTACTCAATATCGACATGAAACATATATGGATGTATAAGGAATTGAAACACTACTCTAATGGTGCAGAAATTACCTCCTTTGGCAACTCAAGAAAATTCTTGAGTTGCCCCAAGTGTCCAAAATGCAAGCTTTCTTAGTCCATGGGGTAGCTAGTGAGCTTGTGCAACTTTTTTATGAAATGGAGATAGGGTTTTGAGGTGTTTTTAATGGAGTTTTGGGGGTTGTAGTGGAGGAGGGAGAGAGGGGCAGTAGCAGCAGCAGCTAGAGGAGGAGAGGGGAGAGAAATGAGTGAAAGAATGGAGTGGGAATGGCTCAAGACATGGTTGACCCCTCACCCTCTCTTTCTCTCTCTTGTCCATCCCTCTTGACTTCTCTTTTCTTTTCTTTTCCTTTTCTATTTCTTCTCTCCGCAATAGTAAACCCAAAACAATTACCCATACACCCCAAATCATGTAGTAAAATGTAGCAAGTGTAAAAAAAGACATGTGCACAAAACACGCTTAAAATCCGATTAGCGATTTTTAATCGCGATTAGCACTAAATTAATATCAAATAACACATAAACTCTCATAATTTGCTTAAATCACATAAAGTACCCTCTTTTTCACAATTTCCAAAATTTTCCAAATTTTCCCCTATTTATCGGTATTTAATTATACCGATATATTAAAATATTCATTAAAATTAATATTAAATTATAAAAATTCCCAAAAATAATATTTTTATTGTTTTGAAATGTTACAATATTCCCCCCCCCCTTAAAGAAATTCGGTCCCTGAATTTAAATTTAAACCCCTCAATACTAAAACATTTCAGTAAAAGACTAAGCCGTCGGGGTCCCGAAACCATCAATGCGTAAAACGCATCATAGCGCAATGCATGCTCAAGAACAATGAGCAGATAACTCAAAATCAAAACTCCGTCAAGCATCTCGCAATCATCAAAGTCATGGGGAAGGCATCAATGTCAAATCCAAAACGAAATCAACATGATATATATGTCAAAACTATACATGTAGTTATCATTAAAACATCGGAACAAATGCAAGCCAAACCGTCTAAAATCTCTGCGCGATGCGCATATCACGGCACAGTGGCGGACGTCTATTATAAGAAAATAACTGTATATATATCCTTTGTTTACATGCAAGTACCGCCGTTTTGAAACAATTTAGAAGGGTTTCCTTGTTTTAAACGTTTCGTGTCATCTCAGACACGTAGGTAAATACTGAGACTATAACTCTCTTTTTGAAATTCCCTTCAATAGCTATCAATGCATGCAAATTATATTCAGGTACTGTCCTCGGACTAGTCCTGTTTAGTACGAAAACAATAGTAAGTATCATAAAAACGTACTGCTCCATAAGAAATCAATCCCAAAATGTGCATATGAATGCTACGTGCGTTTGGTGCGCACGGAAATCGAAATCCCTGAATGTGCCATACATGCGCACAGAAACAACATCTAAGTGCATCGGGTGTGCACGAAACATCTGTCAAGGGCAACGTGTGTGCCTGACAGCAAAATCAGGTGCATCTGACATGCATGAAGAATCTCGATTTAATGCATCTGGTATGCACCAAAATCGCATCTCAAAACATGCGCCCAACATGCGCAAAAATCTAAATAAGGTGCATCCATTATGCACAAATAAAATCTAAATCATGTGCATCCAATATGCACGAAATCACGAAATCCAATATCAAGCGTCGAACATGCGCAAAATCCAAATCAAATGCGCAGAGTGCAAGAAATCAACATCAATTTCAGAATCAAAATCGACGGTATACAATACGGCTCAATCCAAATCAGGTATACCGTGGTATCATATCTCACAACCATGTGCATCAGCATGCACAAAATCAAATCAAAACACTAAAAGTATATAAAAACTATGCCGTAAGCATAAGTCAAATCATATTTATGCCTTAGGCATGAAGTCAAAATCAAGACCTCAAATAATATCAAATCGAGGTCCTGTGCAACTGGAGTGCACAAAATACATAACACAGCACTGCAAGCATATATGAACTATACCGAGTGCAAAAATCAAATCAGGTGTATGCCATATGCACAAAATCAACCCAACTGTATGAAATCCATGAAGTCATGAGCAAGTGCAGCCAAGGCACAAAAACGATATCAAGTGAAATAACTGTGCACAAATCGTAAATACTCAGTAGGTGCAACCATGGTGCATAAAAACAAATATCATGAAACTCAATCATCAAAATCAATCATGCGAATAGATCGCCCAAAATACCGAAATCCAAGGTAACGAATACGTGATAATCGAATCACCAAATCAAAAATCATAAATACTGCCGTCGATATTTCCTCCTTCGAAGTCGAGAAGGTGTCGGTGCATCCAATGCTTAGCAGAGCAGATATCTACTTACCTCCCGATCATGGCCCATCCTCTGATACCCTTAGGCTCTCGTCTCTCACTACGAATTTCTAAGTACATAGCTTGCCGGCTCAACGGTCCAATATGGAAACGATAATGGAAGTAGTCCGCTCTGGCACATCCTCTATAGATCTCTGACCAACTATCTCGTCGACGATGCCGAACTCTGGCCTGCTGGGTGTGCACAATGTGACCGCTCCTGGTCCAAGTATTCTCGTACTTTATTCCAGAAAGATCTTGTCGAAGTCTCTCCCAAGCCTCGTCTCTGCCTAACTATCCGGAAGTCTTCGTCCTTTACTATATCTGTTTCTTGTTCTGGAATGGCTGCATACTCATCGTGACTCCTTCTGGATAATATATCCATAATCAACGCTTCTGTTTGCGTATCACACCTCTGATGTCGGCGGAGTGGAACGTCATCTCGTCAAGATCTCGTACGAACCTCTTACTCTATTTTTTTCTCAAATGTCGACCGCTTCGGACTCGTCTCTTCATGGCTGCATGGACTGTGCTCCAACGGCTATCCTCGTATCTGGAGTCTCCCGAGAAGTGCATCTCACCACCTAGCATCCGAATGAAGTCGAACCATTCGATCGATTCGTCAAAACCTCATAATCCCCCAAGAGCTCAACATCTTGGGTACAGTTTAATAGTATCGAGTACATACCACAGCATCGGTGGACCAGCCGTAGAAGGGCAAACCCAAGCCTCACTAATGGCGCCGCGGAACTGCCGCAAACCCTAAGGTTCAAAGGCTTTCACACGGTCATTATGTCGAGTTAGGGTTTCATTCTTCTAGAGGGTCCATAGAATTGCCTGCATGTCTTTCCGTATACTTTAAACTTGGAATATGGGTTTTCTGACATTCGATCGTCTCTGTCGACTCTCAACATATCCGCGTGAAGTCGCCTCTAGCTGGAATCAATCTATATGATGACCTCACATCGGGGTAAGAGAACGAACTACATGTCCTAGTCATTCATCCTCGGGTGACTAGCGACCTTCTATCATCTCTGAGTATAACTCGTACTGCAATAGCTCCAACATCGGGGGCTATATCTCGTCATTCACAGTAACAACTGGCCCATTCGTCTGCATGATGAACAGTGCCTCAATCATCATGAACAAGCGACACCTGTATAGTAATCACATTCTGGTTGGACTCTATCAGTGGCTCAATCCTCTGGTGCTGATCTACACGTCCGAGAAATCTCATACAGCGATCCATCAAACGCTCGTGGCGTGAAAACACAATTAAAAGACACATCTCTGCAATCGTGTATCGCCGGAATTACGCCATGGCCAGTCCTCGTTCGTAACGAGCTCGTGCTGACCGCAACTCTAGTTGTAGCTCTCCCTGCCCGTAATCGTGGCAGCAAAACCATAACTGGTACCGATGAGGCTAGATCATGAATGAATATAATACTGAACAAAGAAATGTACATGCTAAGGCTTCTTAAGTGGAGTAGCGTATCGTAAATATGCCGCGGAACATACGTAAGGTACGTCACTCTACTCAAGCTACCCACTCCATCAACTAAGGGTCATCCTACGCTACGAAGGTAAAACCTAACACTTTGATACCAACTTTGTCACGACCCGAAAAGTACGGAACATGACCGGCACTTAAATTACAAAACGTCTCGAGGCGTACGTAATCTAAGTAAGCCGAAAACCCAGAAATCCAAACCAAGAAAAGTAGTAGAGTGAAGGAAAAACCAATTTAAATCAAGTAGTTTGCAACATACTCCGAAATATGCATTTTAAAATCACAAGTCTTTTCTAAAAATTTCAGCAGAGTTTCCTTTGTAAATACTGACCCCAAACGGGTACAAAAAACCTGATAAAGCATATATAATGAATAAAGGCATCCCCAAGCGGGAGCTAGCTCTTCGTCAAACGACGGTCACAACCACGCAAGAAATATAATATACAACGCCGAAGGGCGAGGATCACAACAAAAAAGG
This sequence comes from Agapanthus africanus, assembly GCA_030015575.1. Classification (NCBI taxonomy): domain Eukaryota; kingdom Viridiplantae; phylum Streptophyta; class Magnoliopsida; order Asparagales; family Amaryllidaceae; genus Agapanthus; species Agapanthus africanus. The sequence goes on along the minus strand of CM057342.1, from coordinate 505,197,859 downwards.
AAACTCAAAACAGCATGAAATCCATAGAAATACAACACGCGTCTCTAAGGTCGAAAGAATAAACAACTGGTCTCAAGTCTGAAATAAATACATGTCTGATTGATGGAGTTTCTAGATACAACAGAATAAAATAAGTATAATGGTGGTCACGATAAAAGTGAACCCACCTACTAGAAAATCACCCGGAAATGGAAGCAGTGTGCCAGCAAAGCCGTAATGAAACCTGTACGGCAAAATCTGTAAGAAACTGTGGCACAACGGGGGTGAGTTGCCAACTCGTGAATAGAAAACATCTACGAGCAGAAATCACATGAATAACGCAATCCTCGGTCATATGATCAATATAATCCTCAAAATGATAAGTCTGAAGTATGAAAAGGTGGCAGGGGTAACCATCTAACCCAAGTGTAATCCCATGTGCTTGTGTCGGTGCCTCAGGTAGTAATATATCATATGAATGAGGTGTGAATGCATGAAAACAGAATACATGTAAATGAAGAAACTGCTTTCATAACTGAGTGAGATTTCTATATATTTAAAACGAGGTATCATAAATGAAATCAGCATAAACAGTATCCAGCATCAACACAAAACACAAATCCCAATGTCTCAATATTTCAGGCTCCGGCTATCCGGACTGGCCTGTATCATCAAAACTCAATACCTCAATATCTCAAAATCTCAGTGTCTCAATCTCACTATCTAGGGCACCATCAGTCCGGATCGGCCCCTAACATCGATTACAGGACCCCGACGGTATCCTCCGGATATCGGACGCGTCAGATAAAATCACCGGTAGGTAGTCTTCCCCAGCCGGGCTCATCGTCTACTACTCGATCTTCTTGCCCCAGGGTACCTTACCGGGCCCACCATGTACCCGAGACGGTTCATCCAACTCCTTGAAACGGGTCTCGAAAACCAACAGAAAACTCATGTTGGACGACACAAACATCATGAGAAAACCGCAGTTTTTATTTTAAAAAGAGAGAGAGAGAGAATTTTATATGTATTCTTGCGGTTTTCTCCCAAATCCAGGAAATCTCATGAAAGTCCGAAATCCAATCATCAATTGCACATAAACAGTGAACACAGGCATAAAAATCCATAATACTGCACAACAGTGAATAATAATATGCATGAAGTAGTGAGTAATAACTTCAATGTCTAAACTGGCATATAAGGCAAGTACACTAATATCATGTTGAAACTATCAGCTAACAGATTATATCAAAGAAATAGTATTCTCTAAAGTGTACGTGACATGGAAATTACCGATGATGATGTGTGTGAGCCAGCAAGTAAGTGTACGTGGAACATATGCATCATCGGTAATGGTGCTGGTGTCCTAACAGCATGATATCAATAATGGTATATGAAATCACAAGATAAGTATGCGATGCGGAGCGAACATCAATAATGTGCGGGAGCTGAATGATAAACACAATGATAACTAATCTGCATTTAATATAAATATAAGTCATACAGTAGTGCCTTTTGAAATAACACGAATCGTGGTGTTTTGAAAATAAGGGCTACGGTGTTTTTAAGAAAAGATGTGTCCTTTGAAATATCCGTAGAATCCCTTGGCCTGTCTTTTAAAATACCCACGATTCGTTAGTTTTTGAAATAAGCAGGAATCAAATCTAGTCTAACAACTACACTAAACTATAGGGCTGAGCTAACAGGCTAAACGAAAGGTAAGGAAACCGCCTAACATCTGAGTTGATACATATATATATATATATATATATATATATATATATATATATTAGTCGGTGATCCCGCCTCAATAGTATCACATACGACACAATATCTATAATATGACATCCTCAAGTCAAGAGTGTGGATCTATCATCAATATATAGCTCGTACGTAAATCCGTCGTACGGCAACCCAAATCTGGGTACGGGTCAATATCACATTCATCACATTATTCATCTGGTATCCTCTTTATCAAAGATCATAATCCGGGGTACTGACCTACGTCTAGTACAATACTGATACCATTTATGTATGCAAGCATGTGTATGAAACACTACGTCAAAGGACCCACTAAAACATCATGCCGTATCTCAAATACGAACCCTGTCACATCACCGATCTCACGGCCTCGAATCCAATCTCATCGACTCATCTCATATCCTAAGTACTATCTTCAAATCCAATATATGAACACATAGCCCCATACCCATGTGTAAATATACACATCCCCATATACGCACAGGTAAAAGAAAGAATGTATGCAAGTATGTGTGTGCGTGTCTGTGTGGGTACAACCATTACTCTAGGGTTTCGCAACTAACACAAAACCAATCCAAGAACACCTAGAATCCATCTTTATCAACAATAAACTCAAATCAACAATATATATATGTGTGTGTGTGTGTGTATACGTATTCGTATACATCACAACGAACTGCGGGGGTGCTATACGCCATCCACCCGACTTCCCCCGTAGATATAATCTACTCACCTTGCTTCTTGTGTGCCGATGTCGATGTCACCATCTTCATCTTCAATGTCTATACATCACGTGGGGTACCTACACATATACACAATCGCAAATGCGCATTAAAAATCACATCAGAAAACCAAAAACGGCACACGCTACGCTCATAGGTAAAAACCTATAGTCTCGCACGCAAACACGACTAATAATCGCAGTCGTTGACGTTCAAACGCCACCCGACGGAAACGAAATTTCAAATACCAAAATCCATGTTAAAACAAGTCATAAAAAAATGCGCCAACACAAGAAAATGATCCCAGATTTTACCCTAGGTGAAATCAGCCAAATTTGCATATGCCAAGGGTCAAGTTTACAGGAGATAAAGCTACAGAACCAACACGGATCCCAGAACCCATGCTCTGGCTGCAAATTGCGGCAGAAAGATTAAATCTACGGCCAGGTTGAAGATTCAGGTGCTAGGGTTTTGGTGGTAGCTTCCTGGGTGCCTGCATGTATCACTATCCATGCAAAAAAAATTCAGAGTCTCGGGATGATAGCAGATTCCATTTAACTTTCACAGAATCATAGTTTTTTCGATATCGGCTTTCTAAATCATTATTCCGGGTTTCAAGTCTCTGATTAAAGGACTGGGTTCTAGTACTAGGGGGTTTGTGTGGCCTCTACTGAGCTTAATTACCCATCACAACCCAATGTTCCCTCAAACCCTAGTAGAATTTTCTAAGTCCACATAACCACTCAATATCGACATGAAACATGTATGGATGTATAAGGAATTGAATCATTACTCTAATGGTGCAGAAATTACCTCCTTTGGCAACTCAAGAAAATTCTTGAGTTGCCCCAAGTGTCCAAAATGCAAGCTTTCTTGGTCTATGGGGTAGCTAGTGAGCTTGTGCAACTTTTTTATGAAATGGAGATAAGGTTTTGAGGTGTCTTTAATGGAGTTTTGGGGGTTGTAGTGGAGGAGGGAGAGGGGGGCAACAGCAGCTATAGGAGGAGAGGGGAGAGAAATGAATGAAAGAATGGAGTGGGAATGGCTTAAGATATGGTTGACCCCTCACCCTCTCTTTCTCTCTCTTGCCCATTTTTCTTTTCTTTTCTTTTCCTTTTCTATTTCTTCTCTCCTCAATAGTAATCCCAAAACAATTACCCATACACCCCAAATCATGTAGGAAAATGTAGCAAGTGTAAAAAAAGACATGTGCACAAAACACGCTTAAAATCCGATTAGCGATTTTTAATCGCGATTAGCACTAAATTAATATCAAATAACACATAAACTCTCATAATTTGCTTAAATCACATAAAGTACCCTCTTTTTCGCAATTTCCAAAATTTTCCAAATTCCCCCCCATTTATCAGTATTAAATTATACCGAAATATTAAAATATTCATTAAAATTAATATTAAATTATAAAAATTCCCAAAAATAATATTTTTATTTTTCTGAAATGTTACAAGGAGCTCCCCAAGGCCGAACACTCCGACGCACAAGTCCCCTATCCAGCAACTCTTGCAGCTAATCCTTAAGCTCCGCCGGGGCCATCCGGTAAGGCGGTATAGAAATAAGCCCCGTGCCGGAGATCAAATCAATGCAAAACTCAATATCACGCTCTGGCGGCAATCCAGGCAAATCATCGCGAAATACGTCGGGAAACTCTCTCAAGATAGCAACCTGGTCCAACGAATCTACTGTGGCTCCAGTATATCATATGAAAGCCAAGAATCCCCAACATCCCCTCCTCAAAAGCCGACTAGCGCAAAGGGCTGAAATCAAATTGTGAGGGGCGGCACCACGGTCCCCCTGCACAACAAGAACTGAATCTCCCGGAAAACAAAACCTGACTGTCTTCTCATGGCAGTCCACAGACGTGTAGCAAGTAGCTAACTAGTCCATGCCCAGGAGAACGTCGAAGTCCAACATCTCAAGAAGGATCAAGTCGACGGATAAATCTCTATCTCCAATACGAACGACACACGACCGAAACACATGTCGCGCAACAAGAGACTCGCCAACAGGAGTAGTCACGACAAGCAGCTGATCTAGCAAACACGACTCTCGTCCCGACCTCAGCACGAAGTGTGTAGAAACATACGAGTGCGTAGATCCTGGATCAAACAAAACGTGTGCATCGAAGGAAGATACTGAAAGAGTACCTGAAACCACTGCATTGGACGCCTGCGCATCCTGATGAGTAAAAGAAAATACTCGAGCCTTCCCTCTACCGGCGACTAGCTGTGCTCTGCCTCTGCCACTCCGTCCTCTCTGAACAAAACCTCCGCGACCATGACCTTTCTGAGCATAAGTCTGACGCGGAGCAACAACAGGCGTAGGAGGCAACGCTCTCTGAGGAGGATAAGGTGGTCGGGTAACATGTGGTACGGCTGCCTCATTCTCACATGGCTCAGTACAATCTCTGACGCGATGACATAAAGTCCCGCACCAGAAACATCCAGACGATGACTGCTGACCCTCCTATGGATAAGAGCTAAATAAATGGCCTCGTCCCAAGCCTCTGCTACTCCCACGACCTGAATGAAATCTGTCGCGGCGTCTATACATCTGTCTCCGGGCTGATACACCAGTACGAACCCTCTTCGGTTCTGGAACGACCGAAGTTTCGGAAAGACGCTCCTCAACCAGTAGGGCTGCATCTACAACGGCTGCATATGTGTCAAAATGCTGGGCCCTGATAGTGAGGAACAACTGGGTAAGCAAACCTCGCAGAAATATCTTGATCCGCATCTCCTCAGTGTCCTCGAAATATGGAGCATACATAGTTAGCTGGGTAAATTGAACATCGTACTCTGCCACCGTCATACCCAGAGTCTGGCGTAATGACTCAAAACTGCGAGCTCGAGCATCCCTGGCACTCTGCGGAAAGAAACGGGCAAGAAAATCCATCACGAACTTAGCCCAGGTCATAGGAGAAAGACCTGCGGCTCTGCCCCTCTCTAAAGACTCTCACCAGGTCTGGGCAAGACCCTCCAGAAGAAAACTCGCGAACTCTACCCATCTCGCGTCGGAGCATCTCAACGAACGAAAAATCCTGGCCATCCGATCGATAAACGACTGGGATCCTCAGCTACCTCAGTACCGGTGAAAACTGTAGGCTTCAGCCTTATAAACTCAGATAATGATACGATGATAACCTCCGTAGCTGTAGGTACGACTTCCTGAACAGTAGGCACCATCGCGGTTCCCGTAACAGGTGGGACAACCTCCTGTCTCTGCGCTCGACTGGCCTCAACCAACGACCACATCATCTGGCGCAAATTCTGCATACCGGCCTCTAGCGTAGTAATACGTTCTATCGAAGGTGGATCAATCTTCTCCTATAGAATAGGCATACAGCCCTGGTCAGTCCTCGTCTCCGACGAGCCTACCCTGACCTTAGCCCTCGCGGCCGCTCTTTGCGCCCTCATAGTCTTCGGCGGCATATTGGCAGGAAATGACCACAGGATTCGATAAGAACATAGAAATCGAATCATAGTGATACATGGAAATCAAGGAAAGAATTACAAGAAATATGCCATGTTAGTTATATGTATGCCCTAGAGGCCATTACTGTACATGCGTTGTATATTGTAGTGGATGCTGGGACATATATAGGGAGGACTTTCTTGCTCGACATGATAGTATGCTATCTGGTTACCCTGTATCTTAACATGTACTCTGATTGTCTCTATTTTACATGTTGATAAATCCCTTAGGATGAGTACTTGACTACCAGGACTATGATGCAGATCATACTAGTAGGGACAGTGTAGTCGCCAAGTACATCCTTCAAATATTCCTAGTCGTGGGAGTACCGAGACAGGGCATCGATACTCCAGAGTAGACAAGCATATGCACTTCTTGACCCATATGATGGGCGATGGATGATCTCATATCCATTGGTGTTTGACATCAGAGAAGGTATACGGGTGCTCAGTGGAGACTGGGTACACTGGACGGACTCGCCGAGAACTCCCAGATGGTATTATACCTCACGTCAGATGGCAGTTCTCTGGTGACACTGGTACAGGTTAGTCTGTAGACCCGAGATCGTCATAGATTCTTATGTGATTCCCACTGTGCTTTGATTTCCATCATACCACGTCCAAGAGGGCGTGCAAGAAGGTGGATTTTGGGTACAGTCCCGAATCACATCGAGGCAATGAGCGATAGGAGGTGTTTCGTCTCTCCTGGTATAGGGAGTTGATGTTGCGCTGTGTTCGATTGGCTATAATTGGAAATCCCTGGCCAGGGTTGCTGAGATTTACTGGTAAGTGTTATCAGTAGTTTCTCGAACTGTTATAGACCTCATATCGACACGACTTGTCAAACTACTGGGGTCTGACGTTTACCACCCCTAGGCGAGATATACGACATATCAGACGAAGAGACCGGACTGTACGGGAGTGTTACTGATTGGATTCGCAGGAGAATGTACAGGCTTGCTTGTTGATTTTCTGATCGCTCAATAACTGGGTGACTGTTACGTTTAGTTCACCGCTTGCAGCTTGTGGGTGTTAGATATGATCATCACCTACTGCCGGCTTATTGACGATTCTTTAGAGTCCTGCACAGATGTTTCCTGGCTCAGGTAAAACGAAGTAGGAGTACATATGTGATATGTGCGGGACCGAGAACAATACATGTATGTGATACCGTATTAGATTCTCGCGATATGTGATATCGGCCGGGTATATGTGATATAGCCGGGTCATCGGATCAAGTGTTGATTCGATGAACTGATACAGATTATATTAGTCGGTTATTTGTGAAATAGCCGGGTTATCGGATCAAGTGTTGATTTGATAATTTAATGTATTATTATATATTTGATATATTAAATTACATTAACTAGTATAAGCTCACTAAAAGATTCTTTTTCTCACTCGGGTAATACATTGATATATATGCGATATATGTTAATTGTATTATTTTATTTTGTTAGAATAAATATTGTATATGTGATATATAATATTGTAACATGTTAGGGTTATTAATACAATATGATTAGTGGAGATTAAACATGATTAAGGTTTGATTTGGGTTAATTTTTCTAGAAGCTTTTTGTTTTGTTTTTGTAAAGATATTTTGTAAAGATATTTTTGTAGATATTAGTTACCCCAACCCAACCTTTGACCATGGTTAAGTCTTTACATGGGTTAAGTTATCATACTTAACCCATGGTTGCATTTCTAACCAAACTATGGATTCATTATTCATCAAAAAAGAGTCAGCTTCTTCTTCTTCTTCCTTCTTGCTTAAAAAACTTTCTAGATTTTTGAGAGGTGATGAAAATGAGTGAGATTGAGAAAATAAATGAGAGATAAATTCCTAATTCATCATCCTAATCTATCCTAGCCATTTAGATTAGGGTGTTCACTTCATTAGTGAGTGAGAGCTTGTGTTAAAGAAACTTCAAGCTAGATCATCTTTGTTATCGATGATCGGAAGCATGCTTGCATCTTTCTCTTCGTGGAGCCTCTCTAGAGTCCGGGTACTCGATGATCACAGCGAAGGGACCTCAACACGGAGCTTTAGAAGTGAAGGACCGGACTACAAAGTTTGTAATCCCAAACTCTTCGATGTTAAAGTGTTTAACATGGTCGCCTAATCTCTAGTCTAAGATCTTGGTTAGGGTTGTTCGGCATGTCTAAAATTTAAATCAGGCATGGTTGTTGCCTTATAGACCCTTTTGAGAGTGCCTAGTAATCATACAGTGGTATCAGAGCCAAGCTAGAGCTTTAGGCGAAGACTGGACGAAGTTAGAAGTCCGATCGAACTCCGAATACCCGATAAAACCTAGTTTCTGGAAATTTTTTTAAAATGTTGATTTTTTCGTATTAAAAATACTCAGAAAATTCAGCCGGTGATTTTATGGGTTACTGTAAAAAACGATCCCAAAATACCTTTATTGCGCCGCGGAACCGCGGCAATACCCTTGCTTGCGCGGCGGTTCCGCGGCCAAACAGTAGAATTATGGGATCGGTTTTCAACGGTAATATCCGTAGGTACTATTGCATGTTTCTGGGAATTTTTAATTTTACTCAAGTGTTGAGTTTTCTGGGTTGTATTGGGAACTCGTTGATTCGATCGGAAAATTTAAGTTCGTTTAATTTTTTTTCCGGGTAATTTTAGAACGTGTTAAAAAGTTCGAATGGATATCAATAACTCACTTTTTCCCCTGCCGGAAAATTTCCAAGTGTTGGATTTTTCCGTAGTTTAAGAATGTTCTTAGTTGTGCAAGTAACGCGGTGGACTCACTAGAAGAACACAAACCTTAACTCGATTATGTGACCGTCTGAATCGCCTCTAAACCTTAGGGTTTATGGCAGTACGGCGTTGCCACATGTGAGGCGTTGGCTTGACCCTTCTACGGCTGGACCATTGGTACTGTGGCATGTGATGGATACTTTTTGAACTCCGCTCAAGTGTTGAGCTATTTGGGAAATCTTGGGTGTTTGTTTATTCGATCGGAAAGTTTAACATTGTCTGTTTATCTGGAATTGTGATACAATATTTGGAATCCACATGTAGTTATGAGATAACTAATTTGAATGTTATAAATCTAGCAGTTTAGTCTCGGATGATTGGTTGCCACGGGATTTTGATGTGATCAAAAGTCCGTCGCAATCAAGTAGCGTACGCGGATACTCGCCGGGTAAACTTAATAGATAGCCACGCCCCATAGCCCCGATCAAGTGACTGTAGGAGAACCCCGTCGCCAAAAGCATCCGTTCGGGTACTCGCGGCAGCGGTGTTCCGCCTTAGTGCACTTCGTCGACGGCATCCGGGGGTGCGGCCGTCTATTAAAGTTTGCGACGAGCATTCGATCAGAATGTCGGGATCTTGTTGAATTGCCCGACCTGATATTGAAAAGTGTTTTTGAGATCGAGACTAAAATGCGGGGTTTATAATTGTTATTCATGCGATGTCTAAGGAATTCATTTGGTTAGGCTTGCGATATCTAAGGAGGTTGCAGATTCTAACTGTTGTAGTTTTACACTTTCTTTTCTGCGGCCGTAAGCGTAGTATGTGGTGTATCGCTGGTTTCGTTGCTATACTTCAACGACAATCGGGATACACATACATACTTATGTTTATGATATGGGATATTATGTGTTGCTGTGATATGTTGTATTGGATCGTCGCGTTTTGAATAGTCGGGGGTTTTATGTGAGATGAGGGTTTTTATTTTCATTCATGTAAAATTCATTGTATGTAATATTCTTTTATTGGGGCACTTCCGGGCTGAGGATGATGTCACCATTGTATATTATTTACTTTTCCGCATTAGGTAGACCCAAGGCGGGGAGCACAAGTAACCGAGTTCTAGGGTCCAGTGGGAGGCCATCTCGAGGAGTCGAGACCGGGTCTCCAAACCCTAGAATTGGCAGTGTTGCTTGCCGCTCTCGTATGGGTCTAGGGATGTGCGTTTGGCTATTCATCGCGACCGTGGAATCCGTGTTTTATACAGGCTCGTATTAAAACACGGACCTCCTAGTATATCCAATATTTCATATATGTTCTTCTGCTGCAATGTTCTGTGATGAGATCATATTACTGCCTGAGACGAATGTTTATATTATATATATGAGATATATGTTATATTGCAGGTTTCATTTCAAAAGTGATGCTTGTGAAGCATAATAAAATGGGACTTCATTAATGAGATTAATGAGACTAAAAGAAACCTAAGGATGTTGTAGAAACTTGTTCAAAAACTGGTAGCTCTAGTTCTTTCTTTGCATAGCGGTGTTCCTTGTAGAACATCCAGCACCTTATTCGATAAGGAAAGAGCCGAGATCTCTTCACCGGGGTGACCTTTTTAGTGAAACTAGTAGATGCTACAAACTCGGTTTGTCTTTTAATTGTTTTTATAGTTTTTGCTTTGCATAGTGATATTTGTGAAATATCCTGCACCTTATTCGATGAGGAAAGAGCCGACGATCGCTTCACCGGGAGTGACCTCTTTAGCAAAACTAGAAAAGGCCTAAAAACATTCCATTAAAAATCACTCGATTCTACAACGATATCAAATTCATTACGCAAAGGGTTTTCTTAAAAACCTGTCGTAGCCCTCCGTCATTTCAGATAAGTACTTCATAGTATTCGTACTACGTTTGTTGGCTTTCGTCAAGGCGTAGTGTGCGGTAGCTATTTATGCTTATCTGTATAAGCATATGATGCGATTGAGTTAGGGTAGTCGTGCGACTTTGTTGGCTGTCGTCAAGGGTCGTGCGGGTGGGTTTAATTCAATCGGGAAATGACGGGTTGAACTTGACTAGTAGCCTATGGTTTGTTGGCTTTCGTCAAGGTCATAGGATGCTAGGGGTAAAATATTATTGGGAATTTCAAGTGTTGAAATTTTCAATGAGATTGCATACCTTCTATGAGATAGTTGGATCCCGATACCCGCTGCGAGTAAGAGTTACTCCTGGGAGAGTTTTACATATTACAATTAGCCGATCAAGTAGGCGTCTAGAAAGGTGTTAAAGGGGTTACGCCCCTGGGAAAACGAGGTTTATTTTAATTAGGTCCGTGCGAAAGCACGGGGAACCTCCCTCAAAGTACCGGCACTGGCCTGGCTGAATGATTGGCGAACTTGTAGGGTGTAATTAATCCCGGCTAGTCTTTCCTTTTAGGGTTTGAAGGAAGATTTGACTAAAACAGTGGGAGACATCCTGATTAGATAAATTGATAACCAATCTAATCTTGTAAAAGCGCACGCTGAGTGTTTTCTTCTCTCTCTCTCCTGGTTACGACGATGCCATGCCTTAATTAAGATAATAATACGGATGTATTGACCAAACCCGCTTGTTATACTGCGCTAGGGAACGTTGGTCCCGTTCCAACTTATAATTGTTATAAGACAGAGCAGGAAATAGGGGATTACCAGAATTCCCGTGGTACCCAAACGAAAAAAGTGCATGCTGGTGCATCTTCTTTGGGTGTGTTCATACAAAGAACCGTTTCTCAGTATCCTTAACGTCTTGGGTATGAGATACCGGATCAGGATATAGGCTACAGAAAGTTAGAGAACTAAGAACGGGCGATAAGTTTCATGAGATAGAAACGATGCAAGTGTTGCAGCCAAGTCTGTTGGTAGTTATCACCCTGTATTACCACAATACATTGATTCTGAACGAATGTTATTAGATACCGAACCTGATATACAACATCATATCAGTCTCTTTATTAGTAAAGAAGGATATAATTTTGTATTGTTGGATAATGTTTTGAACATTTCCTATATCAAGAGTTGATCAGTTCAGGCACGTTATCTAAAAGAATTGACGTTCGAAATCAAACCACAGTTCTTAACGTACAGAACACACACAAGAGGAAGAGTTCAGAAATGAACAAATTCTTCTTGAGGCATTGTAGACTAGGTCATATCAATGCGACCCGACTAGATGAAGTTACATATAGATGCATATTTAAATTAGTTTGAATTTACATCTTGTGAAACTTGCCGGTCATGTCACAGAGATAAGATGACCACAGCTCCGTTTATTGGAAACAAAGAAAGAGTTAGTGAACTCTTGGGATTGATTCATGATGATGTATGAGGTCCCCTGTCTACACATGCTAAGACCGGTTCTTTGTACTTTATTATATTCACTGATGATCTCTCAAGATTCAGACATATGTTCCTATTGAACACAAGTCCGAAACTTTTGAGATATTCACAGAATATAAGTTCGAAGTAGAGAACCGAAAACAGGTATAAGTATTATGTCCTTTGATAAGATCAAGGAGGAGAATACTTGAGCACGGGATTCATGGACTATTCTAAAGGAGAATGAGATTCTCTCTCAGAATTACTCTTCCGTATACACCACAGCAGGTCGGTGTATCGGGGTGGAGCAATCACACCCTATGGAATATGGTGTGTTCTATGATGAGTATTACTGAGTTGCCTATTTTATTTTGGGAGTTATGCACTTGTGAAGCTGCATACCTATTGAATAAGGTTCCAATCAAATCAGTTGCCTACCACTTCATATGTGATATGGAATGGGAAGAGCCCATATCTTAAGTAAGTTATAATTTGAGGTTGTCCGGCCTATGTCTAAAAGCAAAATCCGGACAACCTCGAGGCAAAGTCAGTTCTGTGGAAGTTTGTTGGATATCCCAAGCATTCACAAGGGAGTATCTTCTACCAAACCGAGAAACAAAAGATGTTTTGTTTCTCAGCATGCCACCTTTGTGAAAGGGAATATCTTGTGAAGAAATTATTGGTCATGAGGTAGAACTGCAAAGAGTTCCAACTATACAAACTGCAGCTAATGATTTGGTAGAACCAAAGGATTGAATAATTTCCAAGGAACCTCAGCCTGTCCGCCGATCTGGTAGGGTTCCTCATCCACCTGAGAGATGCTTCGGTTTCCCTATAACAGTGGGAGCGAGGATTGCATCATCAGATGATGACCCAACTAGTTTTCGAGCTGGCCATCAGGAGTGGGACTCTGTAAGAATGGCTAGATGCTTAGCGATCTGAGATGGAATCCTTATACACCAACAATGTATGGACTTTGGTTGCTTTATCTGAAGGGTTAAATCCCCATCAAGAGCAAGCATATCTTGAGAAGATTACTTAGTGTACATAGAAAAGTTGAGACTTTCAAAGCTATGTTTAAGTCCATCCAGATCCTACTTGCCACGGCTACATACCATAACTACAATATCTGGCGGTTGGGTGTCATGACTACTTTTCTAATTGATGATTTGGAAGAGAGCGTCTATAAGTACACAGCAAGAGGGCTTCGTAGACAGTGGGACCAGCGGAAACGTGAGCAAGATGTTTTATGTGATAAATCAGGCATCGCGGAGTTGGAACGTCTGTTTTGATGTGGTAGTCAAAGAGTTTGACTTCATCAAAATGGTAGATGAACCGTGCATATACAAAAAGGTAGTAGAGTGTATGGTGGTGATCCTCGTAGAGTACGTGGATGAATACTCTTGATAGGGAAGGAGTTTCCTATGCTACGCTCGGTCAATCTCCTCTTATTACATGGATTCTCCATATAGGATCAAGGTGATACCTCCTAAATCCTGGGTTATGGCTCTATGGGATAGATCTAACTGGATGTTAGGAATCTCAGTAGTTGTAGTAAGATGGTATCAAATGATCCTGTGGAGAATCACTGGAAAGGTTCCAGGGTGATAAGGACGACTGAATGTCAGTCGCAGGCTTTGTCTTTACCCTTAGTGGAGGGACGGTATTTTGGAAGAGTTCCAAGCTAGATACCGTGACTTTCTAGACGATTAAAGGCAAGATACATCGTTACCAAAGATACTACCAAAAAGGCAGTCTGGATATATTTTAGTTCATGAGATGAACTTCGTTCCTACCATTGTATGACAATGGACTTGTGGCTTATGCCAAGGGACTCCCGTCCCATCAGAAATCCAGATATAATTCGTAGGCAGTATCACCTTATCATGGAGATGGTTGATCTCCAGTGAGATCGAGGTTAGGAGAGTAGACACAAAGGACAACAACGCGGATCCATTCACAAAGGCCTATTTCCCGGTAGAGACTTTTATGGGATGGTTGAGTATGAGACACTTCAACCACAGCTTATTGTTGGGTATGAGATACTACAACAGATGGCCCTAGTGCAAATGGGAGATTGTTAGTTATATGTATGCCCTAGAGGCCATTACTGTACATGCGTTGTATATTGTAGTGGATGCTGGGACATATATAGGGAGGACTTTCTTGCTCGACATGATAGTATGCTATCTGGTTACCCTTTATCTTAACATGTACTCTGATTGTCTCTATGTTACTTGTTGATAAAGCCCTTAGGATGAGTACTTGACTACTAGGACTATGATGCAGATCATACTAGTGGGGACAGTGTAGTCGCCAAGTACATCCTTTAAATGTTCCTAGTCGTGGGAGTACCGAGACAGGGCATCGATACTCCAGATTAGACTAGCGTATGTGCTTCTTGACCCATATGATGGGCGATGGATAATCTCATATCCATTGGTGTTTGACATCAGAGAAGGTATACGGGTGCTCAATGGAGACTGGGTACACTGGACGGACTCACCGAGAACTCCCAAATGGTATTATACCTCACGTCAGATGGCAGTTCTCTGGTGACACTGGTACAGGTTAGTCTGTAGACCCGAGATCGTCATAGAGTCTTGTGTGATTCCCACTGTGCTTTGATTTCCATCATACCACGTCCAAGTGGGAGTGCAAAAAGGTGGCTTTTGGGTACAGTCCCGAATCACATGGAGGCAATGAGCGATAGAAGGGGTTTCGTCTCTCCCGGTAAAGGGAGTTGATGTTGCGCTGTGTTCAATTGGCTATAACTGGAAATCCCTGGCCAGGGTTGCTGAGATTTACTGGTAAGTGTTATCAGTAGTTTCTCGAACTGTTATAGACCTCATATCGACACGACTTGTCAAGCTACTGGGCTCTGACGTTTACCACCACTAGGCGAGATATGCGACATATCAGACGAAGAGACCGGACTGTACGGGAGCGTCACTGATTGGATTCGCAAGAGAATGTATAGGCTTGCTTGTTGATCTTCTGATCGCTCAATACCTGGGTGGCTGTTACGTTTAGCTGACCGCTTGCAGCTTGTGGGTGTTTGATATGATCATCACCTACTGCCGGCGTATTAACAATTCTTTAGAGTCCTACATAGAGGTTTCCTGGCTCAGGTAAAACGAAGTAAGAGCACATATGTGATATGTGCGGGAACGAGAACAATACGTGTATGTGATACCGTATTAGATTCTCGCGATATGTGATATTGGCCGGGTATATGTAATATAGCCGGGTCATCGGATCAAGTGTTGATTCGATGAACCGATACAGATTATATTAGTCGGTTATTTGTGAAATAGCCGGATTATCGGATCAGGTGTTGATTCGATAATTTAATTTATAATTATATATTTGATATATTAAATTACATTAACTAGTATAAGCTCACTAAAAGATTCTTTTTCTCACTCGGGTAATACATTGATATATATGCGATATATGTTAATTGTATTATTTTATTTTATTAGAATAAATATTGTATATGTGATATATAATATTGTAACATGTTAGGTTTATTAATGCAACATCATTAGTGGAGATTAAACATGATTAAGGTTTGATTTGGGTTAATTTTTCTAGAAGCTTCTAGAAGCTTTTTGTTTTGTTTTTGCAAAGATATTTTGTAGATATTAGTTAACCCAACACAACACTTGACCATGGTTAAGTCTCTACATGGGTTAAGTTATCATACTTAACCCATGATTGCATTTCTAACCAAATTATGGATTCATTATTCATCACAAAAGAGTCAGCTTCTTCTTCTTCTTCCTTCTTGGTTAAAAAGCTTTCTAGCTTTTTGAGAGGTGATGAAAATGAGTGAGTTTGAGAAAATAAATGAGAGCTAAATTCCTACTTCATCATCCTAATCTATCCTAGCCATTTAGATTAGGGTGTTCACTTCATTAGTGAGTGAGAGCTTGTGTTAAAGAAACTTCAAGGTATATCATCTTTGTTATCGAAGATCGAAAGCAAGCTTGCATCTTTCTCTTCGTGGAGCCTCTCTAGAGTCCGGGTACTCAATGATCGCAGCAAAAGGACCTCAACACGGAGCTTTAGAACTGAAGGACCGGACTACAAAGGTTGTAATCCCAAACTCTTAGATATTAAAGTGTTTAACATGGTTTGTTTGCCTAATCTCTAGTCTAAGATCTTGGTTAGGCTTGTTCGGCACATCTAAAATTTAAACCGGGCATGGTTGATGCCTTATAGACCCTTGTGCGAGTGCCTAGTAGCCATACATGTCCTAAGGTCACTTACGCGAAGTACCGTGTCGTAAGTATGCCGCGGAACATACACATGCTACGTCACTCTGCTTCAGCTACATACTCCATCATACCAAGGTCATCCTACATTTCGAAAGGTAAAACCTAATGCTCTGATACCAACTTTGTCACGACCCAAATTTAGGCACGTGACCGGCACTTAAACCAGGTGACATCAACAGGCGTAACGCAATTTAAGTAAGCCGAAAACCCAGAAATCTAAACCATAAAAAGAAGTAAGTGATAAAAACATTGTTAAAACATTTGGAAATCTCAAGTAAAAATCTTAAAGCTTAAGTTTATTTTCTTTAAAATTTTTGCAGCACCTCCTTTGTAAAAGTAGCCCCGAAACGGGTACAAACACAGGATATACATAAAGCATTCCCAAATGGGAGCAAATCACGCCCAAAGGAGGAAACAACCACCACAAGCATATATACGACGTCGTGGCAAAGAAATAGACAATAAAAATGAAAAATAGCATAAAGTGATAAAACTGCATAAGAAAGGACGGCTCACACGAGCACGACACCCAGAGTCACAAAATATACAATATCGGTCGTCACAAACTCGTCTCTAAGTCAATACATGAAATTGGTAGATGGAGAGTACTAGATACAATGAGATATACAATGGATATAATCGGATAAGCGCAACCCACCGACAGCAAAAAGGCCTCACAGCCAACCGTAGCGGTATCCGCTGAAATAGATACAATAAGGAGACCTGCCGCGAATACTCTGAGGGTCAAGCCTGCAAAACACTATGGCACAACGGGGGTGAGTTGTCAACTCATGAATAGTAAGTAATATCATACAGATAATCGCAGGTTTGCACGAACAGCGATAATCTATCACATGCAATCTGATAGCATAAGTATGGCAATATGGATATGCAACAATCATGATCAAGGTACACCATCAGGTACTAAACATACATGAAACAATGCATATCAAATAACTACTGAGTGTGGGATAAAACATATCATCATCAATGAATCATCATCATGGAAAAACCGGTGTCTATCAACGACACCCCAAATCCCAATACCTCAGGCGCCGTCACTCTGATCTGCCCTTATATCCATAAATCTCATAGAACCTGAGTGCCCAACATCGACACTCGAAACATCATGAAAACCCGTGTCCAACATCGACACGTAAATCCACATAACTTGGGCTCCGTCAGTCCGGATCGGCCTACGGGCTCCGTCAGTCCGGATCGGCTCATATCCATCTCACGACTCCGGTCAGTATCCTCCGGATAACCGCCGGGTCCAAACAATCACCGGTTGGTAGTAGTCCCTCTGCCAGACTCATCGTCTACTGCACAACATACCTTTCTTGCCCCGAGATACCATACCGGGTCCACCATGAACCCGCAAACGGATCATCTATCTTCTCGAATCGGGTTTCTAAAACCAATCTCAAAACCGAGAAAACTCATGGTGGACGTATCGAAATATCATATCAAGAGAAACCGTGTATGTCACGACCCGAAAGTACGGAACATGACCGGCACTTAGACTACGAAACGTCTCGAGGCGTACGTAATCTAAGTAAGCCGAAAACCCAAAAATCCAAACTAAGAAAAGTAGTAGAGTGTAGGAAAAACCATTTTAAATCAAATGTTTGCAACGTGCGCCGAAATATACATTGTTAAAATCTCAAATCTTTTCTAAAAATTTCGGCAGAGTTTCCTTTGTAAAAGCTGACCCAAAATGGGTACAAAACCTGACTAAGCATATATAATGGAAAATGCATCCCCAAGCGGGAGCTAGCTCTTCGTCAATCGATGGTGACAACCACGCAAGCAATATAATATACAACGCCGAAAGGCGAGGATCACAACAGAAAAGGAAACTCAAAACAGCATGAAATCCGTATAAATACAACGCGTGACTCTAAGGTCGAAAGAATAAACAACACTGGTTTTTATCTCTAGGATAAATACATGTTTGGTTGATGGAATTTACTAGATACAACTGAATAATTTTATGCAAAGTATAATGATGGGTACGATACCAATAAACCCACCTACTAGCAAAATCACCCGAAGGAAGCAGTGCCAGCAAAGCCGTAATGAAACCTGTATGGCAAAACCTGCAAGACCTGTGGCACAACGGGGGTGAGTTGCCAACTCGTGAATAGAATATATCTACGAACAGGATTCGCATATATGACGCAATCCTAGGTCATACGATCATAATATATCCTCAAATATAACCAGCAGTCTAAAACAATGGCTAAGGTATAGCTCTAAACAACGGTAATACCAAGTGCTCGTGTCAGTGCCTCAGGTAGCAATTTATCATATGGATGAGGTATGAATGCATGAAAACATAATACATGTAAATGAAGAAACTGCTTTCATAATTAGTGAGATTTCCTTTGTATTTTTAAAATGAGGTATCATAAATGAAATCAGCATAAACAGTGTCTAGTATCGACACAAAACATAAATATCAATGTCTCAAAATCTCAGGCTCCGGCTATCCGGACTGGCCTGTATCATCAAATCTCAGTACCTCAAAATCTCAAAATCTCAGTATCAATCTTACTATCTAGGGCGCCATCAGTCCTGACCGGCCCCTACCATCAATCTCAAGACCATGACGGTATCCTCCGGATATCCGACGCGTCGGGTAAAATCACCGGTCGGTAGTGCTCCCCTGTCAGGCTCAACGTCAACAACACGACCTTCTCGTCACGGGGTACCACACCGGGCCCACCATGTACCCGAAACGGTTCATCCAACTCCTCGAATCGGGTCTTAAAATCCATCAGCAAACTCATGGTGGACGACTCATACATCATGGGAAAACCGCACTTTTCATTTAAAAGAGAGAAAAGAAGTTTATAAATGTTTTTGCGGTTTTCCCCCAAATCCAGGAAATCTCATGAAAATCCGAATCTAAATCCTCAATAACATGTAAACAGTGAATATAGGCATAAAAATCCATGAATGCGGCATGACAGTGAATGATAACATGCATGAAGTAGCAAGTAATAACTACAATATCTAAAGTAGCATATAAGGTAAGTACACTAATATCATGTCTAAACTATTGGCTAACAAACTATGTCAATGAAATTGTATTTTCTAAAGTGTACGTGACATGGCAATTACCGATGAAGAGGTGTGTGAGCCGGCAGGTAAGTGTATGTGGTCCATACGCATCATCGGTAATGGTGCTGGTGTCCTAACAGCAGGATATCAACAATAGAATATGAATCATAATATAAGCATGCGATGCGGAGCAAACAACAATAATGAGCGGGAGCTGAATACTAGACACAACGATAACTAATCTGCATTACCCTAATATAAGTCTTACAATAGTGCATTTTGAAATAACACGAATCGCGGTGTTTTGAAAATAAGAGCTACGATATTTTTAAGAAAAGATACGTCTTTCAAAATATCCGTAGAATCCCTTGACCTGTCTTTTAAAATACCCACGATCCTTTAGTTTTTGAAATAGGTAGGAATCGAATCTAGTCTAACAACTACACTAACTATAGGGCTGAGCTAACAGGCAAACTGAAGGTAAGGGAACCGCCTAACATCTGAGTCGATATATATATATATATATATATATATATATATATATATAAGTCGGTGATCCCACCTCGATAATATCACATCCTATACCATATCTATAATCAGTTATTCCCAAGTCAAGAGTGCGGATCAAACATCAATATAGCTCGTACGTAAATCCGTCGTACGGAATCCCAAATCTGGGTACGGTCAATATCACATTCATCATATTATTCATCTGGTATCCTCTTTATCAAGATCATAATCCGGGTACTGATCTACGTCTAGTACAATACCAACATCATAAATATAATCATGATCACATGTCAACCATTCAATGTATAACACTATTCATATGTATCGTCGTTCCAAGATCCGCTATAACATCAGGACGTATCTCAAGTACGAACCCTGCCATATCAACGTTCTCACGGTCTCAATCAAATCTTATCGACTCATCTCAAAATTCCTAATACTATCCTCAAATCCAGTATGTGAACACATAGTCCCATACCCATGTGAACACATAACTATATAACCCCATATAAGCACATATGAAGGAGAATGTATGCAAGTATGGGTGTGTGTGTGTAAATGTGGTGCAACCTCTACTCTAGGGTCTCGCAACACTAAACCTATCCATTCACACCTAAAATCTATCTTTATCATCAATAAACTCAACAATATACAATCAATATATATGTGTGTATACGTATTCGTATACATAACCACGGATTGCGGGGGTGCTATACGCCATCCACCCGACTTCTCCCCGTAGATATAAATCTACTCACCTGAATCCTGTATGTCGGTGTCGATGTCGCCTTCATCTTCTTCATCGCTTCGGATCGTCGTAGGGTACCTACACATATAACACATCGTAATGCGCATCACAATCCAAATCAACGTCAAACGACTCACGAAAACCAAAAAGCTGCACGAATCATCCATAGATCAAAACATATGGTCTACATCTTCTAATTCAGCCAAATATCAATCGATATAAACGTACAAACGTCAAATAATTGAATACAATACCAATATCCAAACTTAAATCCATAAACATCAAGACACACATGGCAACAACCTTGAAAACATGCTCCAAATTTCGTCTCAGGTGAAAACAAGGTGAGCAAACAAGTCTAGGGTGTATTATACGGTCTAAGTGAGCTATGGAGGAAACTTGGGCACACCACTCACCAAAGTGGCCGAGCCCCTCAACATGAAAGAGCGGCCTGGCCGGCCCTGCCTCATCCAATGTGGTTCGTCTGCATAGGGTGGTCTCCTGGTGGTCTAGCTAAGCTCCTAGTGTTGTTTATTTGTCTTAGAAACTCCCCGGGTCATCCCAGATTCACCAGCACACCCTAATCACTCACAAACCGACATGAAAGTTCCGTAAATCCGTATTTTTGGGTTTCAGGATTGGTTGGTCTGGGTTTTCTAGCACTAGGGTGTTTGTATGGGCTCAACTGAGCTCAATTGCTCACCACAACTCACAATTTCATCAAACCCTAACTAGGTTTTTTCCAAAGTTCACAAAATCGACCGATATCGATACTAATCTAGCATAGGGATATAATCAATGGAAAAAATAAGCTAATGGTCCAGAAAAATACCTCATTTGTCAACTCAAGAATTTTCTTGAGTTGCCCCTACTGGCCAAAATCCTTGCTTTCTTGGTCCAATGCGTTGGTCTTGAGCTTGTGCACACTTTTAGTGAAATGGGAGTGGTGTTTTGGAGTGTTTTTAGATGTGTTTTTGTGGCTTGGAGATGGAGGAAGGGGGAGGAGACAGCAGCAGCAGGAGAAGAGGAAGAGGGAGGGAGGAAATGAGAGGAGGAAATGAAAAGAATGGCTAAGTCTTTGGTCAAAGAAACCCATACCTTTCTCTCTCTCACCATACCTCAATATATTAATCCTTTCCATTTCTTTTCTTTTCTTTTTCTCTTCAAAATCCTTCTCACATAAATTGTAACCCCAAATGAAACATGATAGAAAATGCACAAGTGTAGAAAAACAAGATATGTGCATGTTTTGCACAAAATTGCTAAAAACCCGATTAGCGATTTTTAATCGCGATTAGCACTAAATTAATGTCAAATGACACAAACTCTCATAATTTGCTTAAATCACATAAAGTACCCTCTTTTTAGTAATTTCCATAATTTTCCAAATTTTTCCCATTTATCAGTATTTGATTATACCGAAATATTAAAATATTCATTAAAAATAATATTAAATTATAAAAATTCCCAAAAATAATATTTTATTTTTTTGAAATGTTACAGTGTAAAGTTTTGAAAATTCTTTTAGGTTAATTTCGTTTTAATTAGCGATAATGGATGTTTTTCATAAAATCTCGTTAATAATCATTTTCCACATAGACTGGAATAAATCTATTTTAATTGTGAAAATATGTAATTACATATATAATTGTGTTTTATTAATTAACATTTAATTTATTGTTCAAATATTTATCTAATTTTCTTAACTATTATTTTCTAAGCTAAGATTTTAATTATCATACACTAATCCAATATTACACTAGTTTAATATGTGTTTTTGCAACCATGACAACTTGTGTGAAAAAAAATGTAACATGTTCTTCATCGTTTTTCTCATTATCCTAGACAATTCCTTTTTTAAAAGAAAACAAAATAAATGGGAAAAATAAATGAAAAGGGTGGGCATGGGGCATTTATGTGGCATGGGGGACTTTGACATTGGACACTCACACACTCTCTCTTTCTCCCCCTCATGCTCTCAGCTGAGCCCCAGCAGCCTTCTCCCCTTCCTCTTCTTCTTCTTCTTCTCCTCTCATTGCTAAGCCTCCATTTCCAAAAGAAAATCCAAGAATTTTAGCAAAAATCATCACAAACTTCCCCTTTTCCAAATCAAGATTGGTTCTTGGCAAATCTCCTTAAGTACTAGCATACTTGGATCACCCTCTCAACCATCTTGAGGTATATGCCTAAATCTAATACTTATTTTGCTAAACTTTTAGTTATTTAGCCTAATGTATTGTTTAAGTAGGATATTAGTGCTAATTATGTGTTTTAAGAGTAGATTAGGTTAAGATAGGGGTTTTATGGCTTGAGTAGCTTAATTAAGTGTTGCTAGAGTTATGTAATCCATGTCTTTCCACCAGTTTATACTAAAACACCATATTGTTTTAAATTAGTGTTTAATTAGAGTTTTAATTAAGAATTTTTTCCTTTTTGGGATCTGCTTTTAAACCAAAAGTTTCATATTAAAGTTGCAATTACTGGAGCATAATTACTGGACTTGGATCACACACTCGAAGCACGAAGCCCCGATTCCCCTTTGTGGCCGTAATTTTATCCGTTCTGGCCCTAAATTGCGGCTAGAGTAAGGGTCTTGGTGTCAGGGTTTTTGTTGTAGGCGTCTGCTATATATTGTAGTCCTTTGGTTTGTGCAACTTTTCTTAATTTCACTCGTATTAACATCTGGGACCAATTACCTATATTTATAGTTTTGTGACTTGTGCGATACGTAAGTTCTGAGTCTGGGTTTGGTGTTTGCTATGTATCACATCCTGTCGAGGTGGTTTCAGACGTTAGCACACATGTTTTGGTGCTTCGAGTGCACTCGCGTTTAGCTTGTGATGCTTGTTTTCTCGTATGGTCTTGATATCGCGTTTTGCAAGATATTAGCCTTATGTATGTTGCATTATGTAATTCTAGGATCGGTCATGGAGACATCGAACGCGGTGCGGAAAGAAATGGCAGTAATTGGATCAGACTGGCGGAGGCGTTCCGGTGAGTAGATGTACACATCTGCAGGGGAATCGTTTGGATGGCGCAAAACACCCGATAGTTAGAATTTCGATTAGTACTTACACTTGTATGCGTAGTTCCTAGTTAATCATCCTGTTGCATTGCATCATCTATTATATATATGTGTGTGTGATAGCACCTCATAGGGCACTCGCATCATTACCATTGCTTTATGCTGCACGGGCACTATTCATGGGGACACACACGCCTTGGTAATTGCTATGCCACGAACACTATATAACTTGTTTAAATCCGAATCTAAGCAATTGCATCAATTATGATTGGAAATCTGCATTTATATATTTAATTCATCCGGATGGATACGTAGATTGCTAGTCATATGCACATATCTTATTGCATCATCGTTCATGCATAGTTTTCTAGTTCCGCATCGCATTGCAAATTATTGATATCATAGAAATTCAACAATTCGTACATGTTCATGTATTATGATTTTTCTTGAGAATTTCTGTATTTAAGAGATTTATGGATTTGGAGAAACCGTAAGGATTTACAAACGTATTACCATTTAAAAAATGTAAATTGCGGTTTTCTCGTGACATGATGTATGTATAGTCCACCATGAGATTTCTCGGTTCTTGAGCGGTATCATACACCCGATTCGAGGAGGAGGTGGAACTGTCTGTAGGTGCATGGTGCACCCGGTACGGTACCCCGGGGCAAGATGGTCGCAGATGATGGCGTTGAGCCCGGCAGGGGAGCACTACCGACCGGTTATTTGTTACGCGGCGAATATCCAGAGGATACCGACGTAGTCTGGAGATCAGATATATGGGCCAGTCCGGATTGCCGGAGCCCGAGATCAGGTATATGGGCCAGTCCGGATTGCCGGAGCTCGGGATAATTGAGATATTCATATTTGGTGTCGATGATTGACACGGTTTTATATTGATTTCATTAATGAAACTACAACTAAATTACTGAAGTTTTACTAAGATAAGAATACAGAATTCCCATGCTAATCATATTCAGATCTCGTGTTGTTTATTGCATTCATTATGCATACATATTAGTGCATCGCATCATATTAGTATATGCAGGCTGTTATAAAATTGTGTATATGCTTACGATAGCCTTTTTAGATGTTACTTTTACTCACGAGTTGGCAACTCACCCCTGTCGTGCCACAGTGTTTGTCAGGTCCGACCCGTGAGCACAGTAGCGGTGGGCGCACCTCCTCTTTTGCTCCTTTTTACTTTGACTCGCAGCATTGTTCGTAGGTAGGTTAAGGGGTTATTTTGTTTCCACCTAGTATCAGTATTGTATCTAGTGTACTCCATCTACCGTATCTACCACTTGTACTGTTGTATTTGTGACCTAGAGATGAGACAGTGAGATTTGTGTACATATATGTTGTTTCTCTGGGTCGACCTCACTTGAGCCGGTAAGATACTTTATTACTTTGTGCCTTTATATGCTTATTTTGCACGGTGATGATATATATTGCCTGTGATTTTGAGTCTGCTTTTGGCGAAGAGCTAGCTCCCGCTTGGGGATGCCTTATTTCATGTTGTACATATATTCTTGTTTTGTACCCGTTTGGGGCCAGTATTTATAAAGGAGACTCTGCCGAAATTTTCAGAAAATATGATGTTGCTTTTAAAGATTTGATGCGACTTATTTGGTTAAAAATCGCTTTCTATAATTGGTTTTCCTTCACTCTACTACTTTAATTGGTTTTGATTTCTGGGTTTGGCTTACTTAGATTACGTACGCCTCGAGACGTTTCGTAATTTAAGTGCCAGTCACACTCCGTACTTTTCGGATCGTGACAAAGTTGGTATCAGAGCGTTAGGTTTTACCTTTCTGAGTGTAGGATGACCACTGGTAGATGGAGTAGGTAACTTAAGCAGAGTAACGTACCGTATGCATATTCCGCGGCATACCTACGATTCGATACTCCGCCTAAGTGACCTTAGGATATAATTGCTTGCAATTCCTTCTGCGATTCCTTATATCCCATGATTCTATTGCACTATTCTTATCATCTTTTTTCCTGTACCAGCCATTATTCCGCCGAAGGCCACGAAGGCTCAGAGGGCTACCGCCAGAGATGAGATTCGAGCGGGCTCGTCAGAGACGAGGACCGATCAGGACGGTATGCCTACCCCTTAGGGACAGATTGATCCGCCTTCCTAAGGCCGCATTGACAGGCTAGAGTCAGGTATGCAGGTATTACGTCAGATGATGGGATCGTTAGTTGAGGCCAGTCGGGCACAGAGATCTGAAGATGTTCCTCCCACTGCCCAGACCACGATTGTACCTGTTGCCCAGAAAGTTGTTCTTGCTACTACCGAGACCATTCCCGTATCATTACAAGAGTTTATGAGGCTGAGGCCTCTAGTATTTACCGGCACAGATGCAGCGGAGGATCCACAGACATTCCTCGACAGGTTGTCTTGGATTTGCCGTTTGCTGAGATGTTCTGACGATAGATGGGTGGAGCTTGCGAGTTTTCA
Source organism: Agapanthus africanus (assembly GCA_030015575.1). Classification (NCBI taxonomy): domain Eukaryota; kingdom Viridiplantae; phylum Streptophyta; class Magnoliopsida; order Asparagales; family Amaryllidaceae; genus Agapanthus; species Agapanthus africanus. The sequence continues at coordinate 505,171,733 of CM057342.1, read as the reverse complement.
CCTGGAGGGCCTTGCTCAGACGTGGTGCGAGTCAGTCGAGAGAGGTCGAGCTGCAGGTCTACCTCCTATGACTTGGGATGAGTTCACAGCGGTATTTCTTGCACGTTTCCTTCCAGAGAGCGTCCGTGATGCTCAAGCCCGTAATTTTATGGTTTTGCATAAGACTCCAGGGATGACAGTGTCCGCGTATGATATCCAGTTTACTCAGTTGTCCCGGTATGCTCCTTACCTGGTAGACACTGAAGAGAAGCGCCTAAAGAAGTTCGTACGGGGGTTAGACACGCAGTTGTTTCTTGCTATTGGCGCCCAGCACTTCGACACCTATGCAATCGCGGTGGATGCAGCCTTACTTTTGGAGGAGCGCATTTTGGAGACTTTGGTCGTTTCGGGACTGAAAAGGATTTGTACAGATATACCAGCTCCAATACAGTTTTGCAGAGGCATGGGAGGCGGAGGTCGTGGTGGATTCTTTCCAGCCCGTGATGGTGGTCGAGGCACGATGCGAGGCCAGTTGTTCAATTCCTATTCACCAGGTCAGCGGCCACCGCCAGTATGTTATTGGTGTGGGAGTCCAGGTCACCTTTTCAAGAATTGTACCGCAAGGCGCCAGGGTGAGCCGACAGTTCCTTATGTGACCCTTCCACCCTCACCCCCTGCTCAGAGAGCTCTACTTCCTACCCCTGGTGGTGCTCCATGCCAGGCAGACGTTCCCAGAGGCCGTGGACATGGCGGTCCTGTTCAGAGAGGAAGAGGAGGCAGAGGCCAAGGCAGAGGACAACCAGCTATTAGTGGGGGACAAGCCCGAGTGTTCGCATTGACTCCGCAGGATGCGCAGGCATCTAATGCCGTTATGACAGGTACCTTGCCAGTATGTTCTTTCGACGCACGGGTATTATTCGACCCAAGTTCTACACATTCGTATGTATCTACACACATTGCACCGATGTTGGGCCGAGAGTCATCGTCGTTAGATCAGCCGCTTATTGTCGTTACTCTGGTAGGCGAGTCATTTGTCGCTCGATTTGTGTTTCGATTGTGTTCTGTTCGTATCTGGGAGAGGGATTCTTCGGTTGATTTGATTCTCCTCGATATGTTGGACTTTGATATTCTTCTGGGCATGGACTGGTTAGCCACCGGTTATGCATCCACGGAATGACGTGAGAAGGCAGTGAGATTTAGTTTTCCAGGTGAGCCAGTTCTTGTTATTCAGGGAGACCGTGGCGTCTCCCTTCCCAGCTTGATTTCGTCTCTCCGTGCTGGTCAGCTCTTGAGGAAAGATGTCAAGGATTCCTAGCGTATGTTTGTGATACTAGAGCTGCAGAGGTCCCGTTGGACCAGATCCCAATTGTGAGCGAGTTTCCTGATGTCTTTCCTGACGAGCTGCCTGGGTTATCGCCTAAGCACGATATTGTGTTCTGCATCGACTTGATCCCCAGCACGGGGCCTATTTCCATACCGCCTTATCGGATGGCCCCGGCGGAGCTTAGAGAGCTGAAGGATCAGTTGCAGGATTTGCTAGATAAAGGGCTTATTCGACCGAGTGTGTCACCTTGGGGTGCTCCTGTCCTGTTCGTCAAGAAGAAGGACGACAGGTTGCGTTTGTGTATCGATTACCATCAGCTGAACTTAGTTACAGTGCGGAACAGATATCCCATACCTCGTATTGATGATTTGTTCGACCAGCTCTAGGGTGTGGGGCATTTCTCGAAGATTGACTTGCGATCAGGATACCTTCAGTTGCGGGTTCAACATGACGATATTCCGAAGACCGCTTTTCACACACGTTATGGGTACTACGAGTTTTTTGTGATGTCGTTCGGACTCACCAATGCCCCAGCAGCGTTTATGGACTTGATGAACCGCATTTTCAGGCCATATCTTGATCAGTTCATCATCGTGTTCATTGATGACATCTTAGTATATTCCTGGAGCCGAGAGGAGCACGAGCAGCACTTACGGATCACATTGCAGACCTTGAGAGAGCACCAGTTGTTCGCGAAATTCTCTAAGTGCGCATTCTGTCTTGACAACGTTGATTTCTTGGGTCACTTGGTTACGAAAGATGGTATGCGTGTGGACCCGAAGAAGATCGAGGCCGTTCAGCATTGGCACAGACCTAGGATATTTAGCTTATGTGTTATATTTCTGAAATTTTAGGTTCGCGAGCAGGGATTTCGGGTGCCGCGGACAAGGGGAAGCAGGTGGTCGGATTTTCATAGCTCGAGACCATCGGTGAGTAGATTTAACATCTATAGGGGAATCGCTCGCATTGCGTTATGCGTCAGGGCTAGAGATTTTATTACTTGTCGCATATTCTACGTTATTGTTAGAATTGCGCCTTTACCCTATTACATAGATGTAGTTGTGCCTGGACTAGTAGTACCAGGACACTGCACATATTATTGACGATTCATATTGCACGAGCACTGATTGTATGCTACACACACCGTCAATAATTGCCATGTCACACACAAACCACTTATAGATGTTATATTGCTTGGTTAGGGACATTGTGACATTGATTCATACTGCTTATCATATATGGCATTTAGCATACTTGTATTCCTATAGAGTATTGTACCATTAGTGATAGGTACATACACACTCCCTGACATAGCTATAGGTATACCTTGCACATACTATTCTTATACCCAGGGGGTATACTATATCATTGCTTATAGGTAGACACATTATCTTGCTATACCTTATTGATTTCACATACATCTGGTTTTAGCTACATGTTTACCTTCACTTGATGTTATTTAGAAGTGGATAAATAGAAACCGCATGATATTTGTATTAACTTGATGCAGTTAATTAGCGGTTTTTCCTTTATATGCAGGCATTTCAGATATGGCGCACATATTATATGTAAGTCCTTGTTGCCCACCCCGGTACTTGCGGGGAGGCGGAAAACGGAATAAAAATCGGATTTTTATGAGCTTAGGCAACATGGACTAGACTTTAAAGGATCTTTGCTAAACAAAAACTTGCTAAAGCTAACTAGAAACTAGCTAAGTGCTAGAAATGTTATACCTTTGGTCTTTATGTCCTTCTCTCCTTGCTCCTTGGAGTAGTGGAAGGAGGTCACCTTGTCGTCTTCTCCCGTCAAAGAAACATCCACCCGAAAGCCTCAACCTTTGGCTTCAACTCCAAGCTAGAAGTAACTAGGGTTCAAGAAGTGCTAGTCCTTCAACCCTAGATGAGAGTAAAGATGATCAAGAGAGGGTTTTTCTCAAGCTCAAGTGTTTCTCAACACATGAGAGGGGAGAGCTTGAGGGAGAGGAAGAACAAGAGAGAGAAATGAAATGATAGAATGAGAATAGAATCAACCATTCTCACAAATATATGTGTATTATTTTAATTAGATAATTAGTAAGATAATTGTCATGGTTAATCATGATGTGACCATTATCATTTCAGTTTGCAAGGATCAAAAAGTATCTTCCAAAAGAAATGATGATGGTCAAAGTGTCAACCTAGGTCAACAAGTCAATAAGGTCAAATGGTCAACAACCATAACCATGCTCAATTATTAGACTAATATCAATTAACAATAATACACACATAAACATTAGGGTTAATAAAATGACAATAGCCATTAACCCTAATCAAGGTCCTCTCCCTCTGTCTCAAGTGACTGTGCATACGCACCCGCATTCGTGATCCGAGGAACACGAATACAATGACAAAAACCAATCCTAAATCATATACTAGGATCCGGCTTAAACCAAAGCCCGCTAGTATAAACTGTCCGGACAGCAAACGTGCACAAGTGCACGAATGTGAACGAACCCTGTCGCAAAACCATGCGACCTCTACTCATTTTGCCTAAAGGCGAATAGCTCTCTGTGTGGGACTCTAAAGACTCGACACTACGCTGGCAGTGGGTTTAACCATAGACCGCAAGCAGCACCAGCTGTACGTAACGGTCCCCAGGTAGATGTCGATAAGAAGACTGACGAGGTGAACCCCATCCGAACTCCTACTGAGCCTGTATGTGACAATCTCCGTACAGTCCGGTCTGTTCGTCTGATACATCGCATGGCGGGCCTAGGGGGGCGGTGAACGTCAGTCCCCTAATAGCGGTACAAGTCGTGTCGGAGTGTAGCCCAGAACACCCTGAGATAACACTGGAAACCTACCAGTATGTCTCGCTTGCCCTGGCCAGGGACTACTCGTGTAATGGCTCTCCAGGACACAGCGCGATGTCAACCCCTAATACCGGGAGAGAAAAATCCTGTCTAACCGTCACTGCCTCCAAGTGCTTCGGGACTGCACCCAAAAACTACCTGTTTGCACGACTCCTTTGAGCCGTGGTAGGGTAGTAATCAAAGTGCAGTGGGAACACACTCGAGGCGAAGTGACAGTGTCAAGTCAACGGACTAAGCTGTACTCATGTCACCTGGGAACTGATAACTGACGATAGGTATACTACCAACCAACAGTTCCCGACGAGTCCTGTCCAGTGTACTCGTAACCTAACGAGCACCCGCATACTATCCCAAGTACGACGTACTAACGGCTGTAGGACAGACCGTCTCCCACACTGGGATGAGAAGCGCATACGCTAGTCTACTCCGGAGTATCGATGCCCTGTCTCGATAGTCCATCGACCAGGGACCAGTATAATGATGTGCTTATAGATTACCCAGCTCACACGAGTGCGAGCGCCATCACAACGCTGGTAATCAAGCAAAGATCCTAAGGGCTCTACTAATATGTATATCAGCAATATGCTAAAAGAAACACATGCACATATTAAAGCAGAGACAAACCAAGTAGCATACTACCATTTCGAGCAAGATTGTATATACAACTGTGAATATCCCAAGCTTCCATCAAGTAATATACAAACTAGTATGATACAGTAATGGCCTCTAGGGCATATACATTAACAATCTCCCACTTGCACTATGGCCATGTACTGGCGTATTGAAGACCTATCATCTCGATCAGCCGCTCGAACTGAGTCTGGGGCAAGGCCTTGGTGAATGGATCTACTATGTTATCTTCTGAAGCAACTCTCCGGACCTCGATCTCCTGGCGATCCACGATCTCCCTGATCAGGTGATACCGCCTTAAGATGTGTCTGGATTTCTGATGGGACCTGGGTTCCTTCGCTAAAGCTATAGCCCCGTTGTTGTCGCAATATAGAGGTATTGGGACAACAATGGATGGAACCACCTGAAGTTCTCTCAAGAACTTCCTCATCCAGACAGCTTCTTTTGCGGCATCAGATGCAGCGATGTATTCCGCTTCCATAGTCGAGTCAGCAATGGTTTCCTGTTTGGAGCTCTGCCAACACACCGCCCCTCCATTGAGGGTAAAGACAAAACCCGACATGGACTTGGAATCATCCTTGTCACTCTGGAACCTGGAGTCAGCAAAGGCCTCAATCTGCAGGTCTTTTCCGCCATACACCAAGAACATCTCCTTAGTCCTTCTCAGGTACTTGAGAATGTTCTTTACTGCTATCCAATGTTTCTTCCCAGGGTTTGACTGATACCTGCTTACTACACTCAGTGCATAAGCCACATCCGGTCTGGTACACAACATCGCATACATTATAGAGCCTACCGCAGAAGCGTAGGGTATAATAGACATGCGATCCCTCTCCAAATCAGTCTTGGGAGACATCTCTTTAAAGAGGGTGATCCCGTGACAAGCCGGTAGATTACCGTGCTTGGAATCTTCCATATTGAATCTCTTCATTATGGTGTCGATGTACCTGGACTGCGAAAGTCCTAATATCCTCTTGGATCTGTCACGGTAGATCCGGATACCCAGAATGTATGAGGCATCACCCAGGTCTTTTATGGAGAACCTGTGTGACAAGAACCCCTTGACAGATTGTAGCATAGGAATGTCATTTCCTATTAAGAGAATGTCATCCACGTATAAAACGAGGAATACTACAGTTCTTGCTACAAATCTACAATAGATGCATGGTTCATCTGGATTTTTGATAAAGCCAAATTCCTTGACCGTCTCATCAAAACAGATGTTCCAACTCCGCGATGCCTACTTTAGTTCATAAATGGACTTTAGCAACTTGCACACCTTTCCGCTGCTCCCACCCTGAATGAAACCCTCTGGCTGGTCCATATAGACACACTCCTCTAAATGACCATTTAGAAAAGCTGTCTTTACGTCCATCTGCCAAATCTCATAATCGTGGAAGGCAGCAATGGCAAGAAGGATCCGAATGGATTTCAGCATAGCTACTGGAGAAAAGGTTTCGTCATAGTCCAAACCAGGTCGCTGACGAAAACCCTTTGCTACCAGTCTAGCTTTATAGGTCTCAACCTGTCCATCTACACCAATCTTCCTTTTGAAGATCCACTTGCATCCTACGGGTTTTACCCCGTCTGGAGCAATGTCCAACGTCCATACTTTGTTGGTGTACATGGACTCCATTTTGGTCCGCATTGCATCCAGGCATTTTACCGAGTCGACGGTCTGAATGGCTTGCTGGAAGCTAGTAGGCTCATCACAATCTATGATGCAATCCTTTCTATCCCCGTCAATGAGAAAACCGTAGTATCTCTCGGGCGGATGAGACTGCCGATTACTCCTGCGGAGTGGCGTGGGAATGTCCTGATCTTTCGAACCCTCTGGTTCTACTAAGCTTTCAGTAATAGCTCGTGGTTCTGGAATTTCTTCCAGTTCTATTGCGTTCCCACTTAATTCTTTTTCTATGAACTGATGTTCTAAAAAGTAGCCATGGCGAGAAACAAAGACTTTTTGTTCCTCTTCGCAATAGAAGTAATATCCCTTGGAGCTCTTTGGATATCCCACAAACTTGCACTGTACTGAGCGTGCCTCGAGCTTGTCCGCATGCTGCTTTTTTACAAAAGCTGGACATCCCCATGTCTTAATGTGATTAAGATAGGGTCTCTTCCCACACCACATCTGATATGGTGTAGTAGGCACAGTCTTAGTTGGAACACGGTTCAAAAGGTATGTCGCTGATTCTAGCGTATATCCCCAGAACCATCGCGGCAACTCAGCGTTACTCATCATGGACCGTACCATATCCAATAGGGTTCGGTTCCGTCTCTCCGATACACCATTATGTTGCGGAGTGTATGGAGGAGTAAGCTAAGAGAGAATTCCATTCTCTTTTAAGTAACCCAGGAACTCGGCACTCAAGTATTCACCACCTCGATCAGATCTCAGTGTCTTTATACTTTTGCCTGTTTGTTTTTTTACTTCATTCTTATATTCCTGGAATTTTTCAAAAGCCTCGGATTTATGTTTCATTAAGAAGACATAACCGTACCTTGAAAAGTCATCCGTAAAAGTAATGAAGTAAGAATAACCGCTTCGTGCATGTGTAGACATTGGACCGCATACGTCGCTGTGTATGAGTCCCAAGAGCTCGCTCGCTCTTTCTCCGTGTCCAGTAAACGGAGTCTTTGTCATCTTTCCTTTGAGACAGGATTGACAAGTTGCATACGATTGATATTCGAACGGATCCAAATATCCTTCTGCATGTAACTTAGTCAACCTTCTCTCATTGATGTGACCCAGTCTACAATGCCATAAGAAAGTTTTATTTATTTCTGGAGACTTTCTTTTGTGTGTATTCTGGACATTGAAAATCTGTGGTTGGTTTAATACGTATATACCGTTGTTCAATGTACCTGACCCAATCAAAACTTGATTAAGGTGAATGTTCACTACATTACATACAAATGCAAATTCATAACCTTCTTTAGATAATAAAGATACAGAAATGATATTACAGGTTGCATTTGGTACATAATAACAACTACGCAAAACCAAAAATTGTCCATCCGGAAATCCCAGGTGATAGTCCCCCACGGCCTCAGCATCCATGCTAGCACCGTTCGCAACTCTGAGGGTCATGTCACCTGCCTTCAAAACTCTACGCTTTCTCAACGCCTGCAAAGAATTACAGATATGAGATCCTGATCCGGTATCCAATACCCAGGATGTAGAGTTTATTGATAGACAGTTTTCAATAGCATACACACCTGAAGCTGAAGCTGTAACTCGCTTCAAATCCTGTGTTCTGGCCTTCCAAGCCTTGCAATCCTGTTTCTAGTAACCACTTTTGTCACAATAGAAGCATTCTTCCTTCCCCACTAGCTTCCCCGCTATCTTTGTTGCTTTTCCTTTTCCCTTCGTATCCACTTTACCGACACCGCCTCTTGGTTTGGTGGGGGCTTTCTTCTTCTTGCCCTTGGCTTTCGCCCTGGACCTAGAAGAGGAAGATCCTCCTACAAACAAAGTGGATGTCTCCCTACCCTTCTGTAGGGTGCCCTCAGCAGTCCTCAACATGTTCAGAAGTTCGGAAAGTTCAACCTCCTTTCCTTGCATGTTGAAGTTAAGAATGAACTGGGCGTAAGTGGAAGAAAGGGACTGGAGAATCAAATCAGTACAGAGTTCATTCTCCAACGTGGTCCCAAGGTCCGCAAGCTCCTCAATGTAGCCAATCATCTTAAGCACGTGTTCCGCTACGGATGATCCGACGGCCAACCTTGCCGAAAAAAGCTTCTTCGACACTTCGTATCTTGCGATACGAGACTGCTCTCCATACAGTTCTTTTGTATGGAGAAATATGGACTCTAGGACCATATTCTCGTGCCTCCTCTGATGTTCGTTGTCCATCGAAGCTAGTACGAGGCATCTGGCCCTCACGCAATCTATCTCCCATGTCTTACGGATTTCTACATCCGCGACGCTGGAGGTGGGACCTGGGACAGGGGGAGCTTTGGTGGTAAGTACATACCCCAACTTGTCATAAGTGATTGCCATGTTGACATTCCTGAGCCAATCTTTGTAGTTTGGCCCTGTCGGTATATTTTTATCTAGTAATAACTTAAGTCCGGTCATGTTGAATGGTCGCTGCAATTAGGAGAGAGAAAAGAAACACTTTAGCATGATGCTCTTGCAAGTTTAGAGTGGTTTTTAGTTTGTCTAAACTAGATGGCTCCCACTGTCTCTCGAATCCCTTCTCAAACCGTAAAGAAAGGATTAGTCAGGATCGATCTCACCGTACAATACTTGCTTAACCGTTCAGCCAGGCCAGTGTCGGTACTTCGAGGGAGGTTTTCCAACGCTTTCGCGAAGTTCCTTGATTAAGTAACCTCTTTTCCCTGTGGGCGTAGCCCCGCTAACACCTTTCTAGACACCTACTAAGTTTATAGCATTGATCGTTAAGTGAGAGTTTTCCCGAGGAGTAGCATATACTCACAGTAGGATCGGGATCCAAATATCATCGCGTGATAAAACCGAAGGAATTCAACCAGAATTATCACACTCCAAATGGTATGCAGCGCTAGCAAGTTTCAGTACTTATGAAACTCCTGATGTGGATTTTTGCCCCATGCTCTTATGACCTTGACTTTGGCCAAAATATCATAAGTCACATGTCAAGTTCTACCCGTCATTCTCCTGGTTAATTTGGACCCACCCGTACCTATCCTTGACTTTGGCTAAAATGGTAGCACGACTGTCCCAAACCAACGCATCTATCTATGCTGCACATGAATACCCAATCGCTACCAATCACTATGCCTTGACTTTGGCCAAAATACATAGCTTGAATACTTTTGACCATTCATGTGGAATGACGGAGGGCTACGAATGGTTTTGGCGAAACCGTGAACGTAGTGAACTTGATATAATCGATGGAACGGGATAGCTTTTAAAAGGAGTGGTTCAAGCTCCGCGTTTAAAAGTTTAGTTTTGAAAAGAACCGAGTGGTTTTCAAAGTGTTCCAATCGACTTTTACTTGGTTTATTTTCTTGCATTAGTTCTTTTAATGCGTCCCATCATTTAATCCTACCATTGCAGAAAACAACCAAAATATGACGTACGCTTATGCCATTCGCATTCGCCACGGGGCCCCGTCATCACCCGTTAGGTTACTTAACTAACGACAGAGCGGGGGCTGAGCTAGCGCGGCTGTAAAACATAAGCAACGCCTAAATAGTTATCATATATAAATATATAGCAATGATAGACATTACAGATCACAGATGAATACATTGGATATACTAGGAATCCGCAATCCGTTCGAGCCTGCAACGAAAAGCGGATTACACGGTCGCGGTGAATAGCCAAATACCCCACCCAAGACCCCTACGGGTGCGGCAAACTACCCGCCAAGTACCCGAAGCGAAGCAACCTCCCTCAACACCGTGAGTAGGCCACTCGGCACTTCGAGATACCCGGTAGTTTGTGCACCCCCTCCATGGGTCTATCCTAGGAGCAAAAACAGTAAAAAGAATTATACAATGACGGCTACAACCCCGACCCGGTTGTGCGGCCATACAAATAATAATATTACATCAATTTACATATTACAAATGAATGAAAGAAAAGGGAACACTCATCTCACATCCACCCCGGCTATTCACCCGCGACAATCCAACCCATTCATATACACATACCAATATCAAACACAGATCACAGATATGTATAACCCCGACTAATCGACATATAGCGATTAGCCGACGTTCAATACATACAAACATCACAGATATAACCGTCATAGTTAAAGTGTAGTGAAGTTCAGAAAAAATACGGATTTATAGGCCCCCAAAAATAAATTTCTATTCTGGAAAATCTGGGCACATATAAACCATCTTAAAAATCCTAAAACCAAGCCATAAGAAAACTGCACCAAACTCGACTCAGTGAAGAGTCCAAACGGCGGCGGTTCCGCGGCAATAGCTTGCTATTGCCGCGGAAACGCTGCGGTTTAGACGAATCACTGGACCGGGTTTGGTGGTTTTCTTTAAAAAAACCCTGAGACGAATTTTGGAGTATAACAAATTTTGTTTTGACCAGAAAATTTTTTAACAGAAACTAGGGTTTTTGAAATTTTGGTTTTTGGATTTTTCGGTTTCGAACTTCGTTACACTTCACCACCTAGCTAGTTTATGTTTAGTTAGACTCTGATACCACTGTAAGTCCACGTTGCCCACCCCGGTACTTGCGGGGAGGCGGAAAACGGAATAAAAATCGGATTTTTATGAGCTTAGGCAACATGGACTAGACTTTAAAGGATGTTTGCTAAACAAAAACTTGCTAAAGCTAACTAGAAACTAGCTAAGCGCTAGAAAGGTTATAACTTTGGTCTTTATGTCCTTCTCTCCTTGCTCTTTGGAGTAGTGGAAGGAGGTCACCTTGTCGTCTTCTCCCGTCAAAGAAAGATCCACCCGAAAGCCTCAACCTTTGGCTTCAACTCGAAGCTAGAAGTAACTAGGGTTCAAGAAGTGCTAGGCCTTCAACCCTAGATGAGAGTAAAGATGATCAAAAGAGGGTTTTTCTCAAGCTCAAGTGTTTCTCAACACATGAGAGGGGAGAGCTTGAGGGAGAGGAAGAAAAAGAGAGAGAAATGAAATGATAGAATGAGAATAGAATCAACCATTCTCATAAATATATGTGTATTATTTTAATTAGATAATTAGTAAGATAATTGTCATGGTTAATCATGATGTGACCATTATCATTTCAATTTGCAAGGATCAAAAAGCATCTTCCAAAAGAAATGATGATGGTCAAAGTGTCAACCTAGGTCAATAAGTCAATAAGGTTAAATGGTCAACAACTATAACCATACTCAATTATTAAACTAATATCAATTAACAATAATAAACACATAAACATTAAGGTTAATAAAATGACAATAGCCATTAACCCTAATCAAGGTCCTCTCCCTCTGTCTCAAGTGACTGTGCATACGCACCCGCATTCGTGATCCGAGGAACACGAATACAATGAGAAAAACCAATCCCAAATCATATACTAGGATCCGGCTTAAACCAAAGCCCGCTAGTATAAACTGTCCGGACAGCAAACGTGCACAAGTGCGCGAATGTGAACGAACCCTGTCGCAAAACCATGCGACCTCTACTCATTTTGCCTAAAGGCGAATAGCTCTCTGTGTGGGGCTCTAAAGACTCGACACTACACTGGCAGTGGGTTTAACCACAGACCGCAAGCGGCACTAGCTGTATGTAACGGTCCCCAGGTAGATGTCGATAAGAAGACTGACAAGGTGAGCCCCATCCGAACTCCTACTGAGCCTGTATGTGACAATCTCCGTACAGTCCGGTCTGTTCGTCTGAGACATCGCATGGCGGGCCTAGGGGGGCGGTGAACGTCAGTCCCCTAATAGCGGTACAAGTCGTGTCGGAGTGTAGCCCAGAACACCCTGAGATAACACTGGAAACCTACCAGTATGTCTCGCTTGCCCTGGCCAGGGACTACTCGTGTAATGGCTCTCCTGGACACAGCGCGATGTCAACCCCCAATACCGGGAGAGACGAATCCTGTCTAACCGTCACTGCCTCCAAGTGCTTCGGGACTGCACCCAAAAACTACCTGTTTGCACGACTCCTTTGAGCCGTGGTAGGGTAGTAATCAAAGTGCAGTGGGAACATACTCGAGGCGAAGTGACAGTGTCAAGTCAACGGACTAAGCTGTACTCATGTCACCTGGGAACTGATAACTGATGATAGGTATACTACCAACCAACAGTTCCCGACAAGTCCTGTCCAGTGTACTCGTAACCTAACGAGCACCCGCATACTATCCCAAGTACGACGTACTAACGGCTGTGGGACAGACCGTCTCCTACACTGGGATGAGAAGCGCATACGCTAGTCTACTCCGGAGTATCGATGCCCTGTCTCGATAGTCTATCGACCAGGGACCAGTATAAGGATGTGCTTATAGATTACCCAGCTCCCACGAGTGCGAGCGCCATCACAACGCTGGTAATCAAGCAAAGATCCTAAGGGCTCTACTAATATGTATATCAGCAATATGCTAAAAGAAACACATGCACATATTAAAGCAGAGACAAACTAAGTAGCATACTACCATTTCGAGCAAGATTGTATATACAACTGTGAATATCCCAAGCTTCCATCAAGTAATATACAAACTAGTATGATATAGTAATGGCCTCTAGGGCATATACACTAACATTATATTCATGGATTTTCACATTGTTATATGGATTTTTCATGATATTTTCTGGATTTGAGAACCGCGGGAGTTCATAAAATTATGCATTATATGAAAGGCCCGGTTTCCTTGATATGATATTTGCGCATCCAGCATGAGATTTATCGGTTCTGATTATATACTCTATACGAGGAGTGGCTGCCGTATGAGGATACATGGTGGGGCCCGGTACGGTTCCCCTCGGCAAGATGATCGATGGACTTTGCCGATTGAGCCTGGAGGTGGGCAAGTACCCACCGGTGACAGTACTTATGACTCAGCGGCTATCATGTGGATACCGACGTGAGTCATGTATGTATTGATACGTCGAAAGGCGAGGGTCAGAGCTAGGCACTCGTGCTTTCGGGATAGCGTATGATACGTACCATCAGGATGCTAGTCTTGGTGGCAGCATATGATAGATTAGTATTTTTGTGTCGATGCTTGGCACATTGGTTTCATGATATTTCTAATTACTCCTTGTATATATAAAAGGGGATTTAGCCGCTGTTATATATACCCTTACACCATTATTAGTGGAATGGGACTCTAATATATGTGTATTGATCCCATCATATTTATTTATGCAAATATATTTAGGATGTTAGAATGTTACTTGAGATTTGATTTGGGATATAAGTGATTCATTGAGAATGGATACTGGATAGATATGTGAGATCTACTTGATGTTGTACAGTCGGGATATGCGAGATATACTTGATATTGTACATTGAGGAGATGTGAGACATATATGTTATGAGAGCCAATTGGGGGCTGATTGAGGAATTGGGATTTTGACTATCTTGATGAATTGTGATCCTACCATGATGTCAGGATTCCGTGGAAATGACATATTTCACTCCATGCCTCACCTTTATCTGTTTGTGCACCGCTTCATGTATTAATAGTACCTGTTAGTGTACCTTTCATGATGGTTGCACATTTACATTCTCATATCCCTATTGCATGATTATTGCATACTATTGTCATATCAGCATTGCTTTATATATTGGTTGTACCTGCTAGTGTACTTTCCATTATTCTGAATCATATGACGTGTTATTACTGTTAATTGCATATCTTAGATTCACACTTTACATGCATACTTGCGATTACCTGCATATGTTATTTACTATTCACGAGTTAGAAACTCACCCCCGTTGTGCCACAGGTGTTACAGAGTATTCCCTAGAGTAGTCGAGGCTGGCTATTCATCTATCATCTTTTGCTACAGATACTGCATCGGCTCACAGTGTGCTGTTTTGTTCAGGTGGGTTTTGGTGGTTATCTGTATTTATATTGTATATTCGTTGTATCTTGTACTCTCCATCTACTATTATGTTGTTGACTTAGAGACTTGGTGAGGACGATATTGTATAAATTGTGGATTTGTTGTCTTTTATAAAGCTTTCTCTCTATTGTCTTTATTTCTTCGCTACGGCGTCGTATATTTGTGGTGGTGATTGTTTTCCGCCTTTGGGCGTATATTTGCTCCCGTTTGGGGATGCTTTATTTATCTTTAATTGATGTACTCGTTTCGGGGTTATTTTTTATAAAGGGGGTGTTGCCAAAATTTTTAAGAAAGCAAGTTGAACTTTTTAAAGAATTTGGGTTGTGATTTCAAATGTTTCAAAACTGCTATTATCTTTTCTTGTCTTTATTTGGTTTATATTTCTGGGTTTTGTCTTTCTTTTACTGCGTTACGTCTTTAGGCGTTGCGTAGTATTAGGGCCGTCCCGTGCCAATTTCGGGTCGTGACAAAGTTGGTATCAGAGCGCTAGGTTTTACCTTTCGGAGAGTAGGATGACCTTGGTATGATGGAGTAGGTAGCTTAAGCAGAGTAACGTAGTGTGTGTATGTCTGCGGCATGCTCACGATGCGGTAATTCGCCTAAAGTGACCTAAGTACAAATTGCTTGAAATTCCTTCCTTGATGATTCATATCCTTGTGATTCGATTTCCGTGTCCTTATCAAATCTTATCTCTATTTATAGCCTTGCCGCCGATGACTATGGGGACTCAGAATGATGCAGCGTGGGCCGAGGTCAGAGTTGGCTCGGGTGAGACGAGCACTGACCAGGATGGCACGCTAGTTGCACAGGTGCAGACGGATCAGCCTTCAACAGAGCAGCTATCTAGGCTTGTGGCAGAGATGCAGGACTTGCGCCAGATGATGAGATCATTAGTTGATGACGTTCGAGCGCAGCGACAGGAGGTTGTCACCCCTGTTACACAGTTGTTCCTTGGGATCAACATGCAGCAATCCGTCACCTACTTAGCACCAGTGGATGCAGTCCCAGTTGACGAGGCACATATTACAGAGACTCTGAGAGTTCCAGGACATTGGAGGACTCATACCAGTATACCATCCCAGAGACAGAGGCTTAGTCGTCGAGACAGATTTCGTGGCCGCCGTGGGACTAGCAGAGGCTTTGGACGAGGACAGTCGTTCAGCTCTTATCTCCAGGAAGGTCAGCAACCAACGTATGGATGTTTTCGATGCGGAAGCCTTCAGCACTTCGTCAGGGATTGTTCTTTAGCACTGTGTCAGGATCGTATTCAGAGAGGTCGTTAACATGGAAGGTTTGCTCAGAGGGGACAGTCTAGCAGAGGAAGATTTCAGTCAGCTGCGGGTAGAGGGCAGACACAGGAGTTTGCTTCTACTCATCGGGACGCGCGGGCATCCAATGCAGAGTTTTCAGGTATCCTTAATTCGTATGTTCTTTTAATGTATTGGTTTGTTTTTCACACTTTGTGCCGTGGTTGGGACGAGGATCGTGTTAGCTAGATCAGTCGTTTGTTGTGTTAACTTCTGTCAGCGATTCTTTTGTTGCGTGACACGTAATTCAGTCGTATGCCAATTGGTTAGGAGATTTGTCCGTCACTTTGATCCTTCTAGAGATGTTGGATTTGAAGTTCTCCTGGGCACGGACTGGTTAGTTATGTGCTAGGCGTCTGTGGACTACCGTGAGAAAACAGCTAGGTTTTGTTTTTCCCGGCGAGTCAATTCTTGTTGTGCAGGTGGATAGTTGTGCCGCCTCTCACAGCTTGAATTCAGCCTTTTTCGCTATTCGGCTTTTAAGGAGATGTCATGGATTCTTGGCGTTCATTCATGATACCGTAGCCACAGAGGGTTGTTGGACCGGTTTTCTTTCGTGCAAGAGTTTTCCGACGATGTTCCAGAGGAGCTGGCGAAGCTTAGGGAGCTTAAGGATCAGCTACAGAGTTGTTTGTTGGGGAGTTTTGTGCGTCTGAGAGTTTCGCTTTTGGAAGCTCCTATTTCTGCTCGTCAAGGAGAAAGACGACAGATTGCGGTTGTGGATTGATAGATCGTCAATTGAACCGGCTTACGATGCGGATAGGTATCCTTTACCTCGCCTTGATGATTTCTTCGATCAGCTCCACATCGCGAGACATTTTCTAAGTTGTTTGGGATCAGGTCATCATTGTTGCGGGTTCGGAGTGAGGACATTTCGAAGGCTGCCTTGTGCGTGCTATGGGCTTTATGTGTTTTGGTGTGTCATTGGACTCACCAATACCCTAGCAGCATTAGTAGATGCGATGAACCGGATTTCTTCAAGCCGTTCCTCGACTAGTTATTGTTGTGTTATTCACGACATTCTAGTCTATTTTAATGTGTCTTGAGGGACAGGAGTAGCACTTGAGGATTTGTTATGCAGATGCTGGGAGAGTGCCAGCTGTTTGTTAGATTCTCGGAGTGTTCCTTCAGGTTTGTTTGTGTTGACTCCTAGGTCTTGTAGTCACGGGAGACGGTTTTGTATGGTTCCAAGGGAGATCGTGGCTATACAGCTTAGGCCCAAACTTGTGTGCAGGAAGGAGGTCCACAGATTTTGGGCTTAGCAGGTTTCTACCGCCGTTTCATGCAGGATTGTTAGTGTAGTGCTGCACCGTCGACTGAATTGACCGGAGTGGAGGTTTCTTTCTTTGGACTGAGGCATGTGTGCGGAGTTTTCGGCAGTCGAAGATTCGATTAACAATTGCATCAGTTCTTTCTTTGCTTTTGGTTCGGGAGACTTTGTGGTTTAACTGTAATGTTTCTTGAGTGGGCTCGATTATTTGCTGAGGTAGCACTATAGAGTTATCTCTTTTGCTTCCCGACAGTTGGAGGAAGTACTAGCAAGATATTCCACTCATGATCTGGAGATGGCCGTGGTGGTTTTGCGTTGGAGATTTGGAGACACTACTGGTTTGAGAGTCGTGTCAGATTTTTCACAGACCACCAGAGCTTAATGTGCATCTTCCTGCAGCAGATTTGATTGTTGTGATAGTCCTCCGCAGATTTACAGTTCTTGTGTGATCGTTGAGTACAGCTTAAGTTCGTCTCTACGGAGAGGACAGCTTGCTCATGTCCGCGCCTGACCACTTGTCTTTAATCTCTTTCGCGAGACACTGCCTACCGACGCTCGTTCATTAGAGATACTTGAGCATACTCGGCTGGGTAATGATTCGGTGTCCTTGATTTGTGACAATAGTGTGCTAAGTTAGGGACGCGTTTGTATACCTGATATTATCGGGTAGAGACGTGAAATCTTAGAGCTGGCATATCTTTCAATTCTCTGTATTCATTCAAGTTCCACCAACATTGATGTGACTTGTGAGATAGTTACGGGTGGGCAGGAATGTAAAGAGAAATTTCAGGTTTCATTTCAAGGTGTTTGTCTTGTTGTGTGTTTTGGGTTGAGCATATGAGACCGGCTGGAGAGTTGCAACCTTTAACCGTTCCGAAATGGGAATTTGGGTTGATTTCCATGAATTTCGTTATGGGTCTACCCAGGTTTAGTCAGGGTATGACTCCATTCGGATGCTTGTTGTCCGGTTTTACTCGGTTTGCTCAGTTGTTCTTTGTTAGGTTGTGCGTTGCACGGAGTTCCTTCGAGGGTCGTATCCAATGAAGGCACCCTGTTCGCTTGCCGTCTTGGGCAGAAGCTTCAGGAAGTCTTGGGTACTGGTTATGCTTTAGCTCCATCTTTCCATCCGCAGGATGATGGGTTTGTGAGAGCGGGCTTTACCAACTCTGGAGGATATGTTTGTGCGTTCGTGTTGTTGTTGTCGGCAGTTGGGGATGGTCACTCGCAATTGTTAGGATTCTCCTTCGATAGTTGTTATCAGGAGACACTCCAATTGGCAACCTTTAGGTTTAGGGGTTAGGTCGTGTCGATCACCAATATGTTTTTCTGACTCTGCGTTGTTGGATTTTTGGACCCCGGCTAGTCTAGAGACTTCGGAGATGATCCAGTTATTTAGGTCAGGATGATGACAGTTCTGTGCGGACAGAGATCTTATGCCGACCAGGGTGGTTGCAGGCCTGAGTTCGCAGTGGGAGATCATGTATTCCTATGGATTTTCTGATAAATGACTTGTGGAGTTTTGGGAATCTTATCCCAGGATTGTAGGTCCTTTTGAGATCCTTTAAGCGAGTTAGTTCGTTGCCTTTAATTTGGCACTTCCTCCCAGATTATTGAGTTTTTACCCCGCATTCTTTATGTTGATACTTTGCAATAACCTTCATGACTTTTTTCACATGATTCAGCATTAGACCATTTGCTTTGACACGATCTTTTTGTAGGGTTCCTAGGCACGCTAATGAGGTCTCACAAGGCATCAACCATGCCAAATTCAAATTTTTCTTGTGCCTACAAACCCTAATATGGATCGTTAACTAGAATATAGGCGAAACAAGCAACTAGTTAACAACTTAACTAAGAGTTGAACGGAAATACAACCTTTGTAGATCCGGTCATCCACCTCCATAGCTCCGTGATGAAGTCCCCTCGCTGCGATCATCAGATCTCGGGCTCTAGCGTCGGCTTCATCGGAGAAATGGGCGGGCTAGGTCGTCGACTTCGATGCCGAAGATGATCTACGTCGAGGCAACACAAGATCAAGCTCCAACTTCACCAAGCCATGAAACTAGTGAAGAAAACACCCTATACTACTTGGCAAGTGGTAGAGGATGAAGAAATAGGAAGTGGGTTCACTTTAGAATTGGATTTCTCACTCTTTTTCTCAAATTGCCATTGATGGAGGCAAGCTTTTCTTCTTGTTGATGAAGAAGAAGAAGAAGAAAGAATATGATAAGCTCTTTTTAAATTAGAAAAGAAAATGATACTTATCATAATATCAACCATGGTTAGGTGTAGAGAATTAACTAAGGTTAGATGAATGGTTAGGGTTAGGAGAAGAAGACAAGAATGGTCACTTAGTCAAAGTTACATGAAGCATCAAGAAGCTTCATGTAAGAAAGCAAACATTTTGATTTCTTTTCTCTTTTTCTCAAAAAAGAATAGATAAATTAATAAGTGAAATGAAACCCTAACCATTCACTAAACATGGTTTAAGTCTTTACACAAATCCAAGTTTGCATGTATCATCAAACATGATACAAACAAGTGCACAAAACTATATCATATATACAATGTGCACATTCGAGTGAGAAAATCCATTTAATGTGAACCAATACTAGTTAATGCTAAGTAATATATCAAATATATATAATTAAACCTTAAATCATTAAATCAACACTTGATTTAATGATCCGGTCATATCGCATATAACCGACTAGTATCAAGTGTATCAATGTATCGAATCAACACTTGATTCGGTAACTCGGCTATATCACATATAACCTGCCGATGATACAAATCGCGAGAATAGAATACAGTATCACATACACGCGTTATTCTCGATCCCGCACATATCTCATATGCGCTCCTATTTCGTTTCGCTTGAGCCAGGAAACCTCTGTGTAGGACTCTAAAGACTCGTCAATACGCCGGCAGCAGGTGATGATCATATCAAACACCCACAAGCCGCAAGCGGTCTGCTAAACGTAACGGCCACCCGGGTATTGAGCGATCAGAAGATCGACGAGCAAGCCCGCTCACACTCCTGTGAATCCAACCAGTAACACTTACCATACAGTCCGGTCTGATCGTCTAATATGTCGCATATCTCGCCTAGGGGTGGTAAACATCAAACCCCAATAGCTCGATAAGTCGTGTCGATATGAGGTCTATAACATTTCGAGAAACTACTGGTAACACTTACCAGTAAATCTCAGCAACCCTGGCCAGGGATTTCCGGTTATAGCCAATCGAACACAGTGCAACATCAACTCCCTATACCGGGAGAGACGAATCCCCTCCTATCGCTCATTGCCTCCATGTGATTCGGGACTGTACCCAAAAACCACCGTTTTGCATGCCCTCTTGGACGTGGTAAGGTGGAAATCAAAGCACAGTGGGAACCACACAAGACTCTATGACGATCTCGGGTCTACAGACTAACCTGTACCAGTTTCACCAGAGAACTGCCATCCGACGTGAGGCATAATACCATCTGGGAGTTCTCGGCGAGTCCGTCCAGTGTACCCAGTCTCCACTGAGCACCCGCATATCATCTCTGATGTCAAACACCAATGGATATGGGATCATCCATCACCCATCTGTATGGGTCGAGAAGGTATACGCTAGTCTACTCTGGTATATCGATGCCCCGTCTCGATACATCCACGACTAGGGACCTTGAAGGATGTACTTATGGACTACCATGTCCCCACTAGTATGATCCGCATCATAGTCCAGGTAGTCAAGTACACATCCTAAGGGCTTTACCAACATGTAACAGAGAGACAATCAGTGTACATGTTAAAGTAAAGCGTAACCAGATAGCATACTATCATGTCGAGCAAGAAAGTCCTCCCTATATATGTCCCAGCATCCACTACAATATACATCCAATGTACAGTAATGGCCTCTAGGGCATACATATAACTAACAATCTCCCACTTGCACTAGGGCCATCTGTAGCAGTGGTTGTAGTATCTCATACTCAACCATCCCATAAAAGTCTCTCTCCGGGAAAAGGCCTTTGTGAGTGGATCCGCCGTGTTGTCCTCTGAGTCTACTCTCCTAACCTTGATCACCCTGGAGATCAACCATCTCCATGATCAGGTGATACTGCCTTAGAATATGTCTGGATCACTGATGGGACGGACGTCCCTTGGCATAAGCCACAACTCCATTGTCTCACAATGGGAGGAACTAAGTTCATCTCATGAACAAATATACACCCAGACAGCCTCTTTGGTAGCATCTTAAGTAGCGATGTATCCAGCCTTTATCGTCTAGTATGCCACGGTATTTAGCTTGGAACTCTTCCAACATACCGTCCATTCACTGAGGGTAAAGACAATGCCTGTGACTGACATTCAGTCGTCCTTATCATACTGGAACCTTTCCAGTGATTTTCCCCAAGATCGATTAATACCATCTCACTACAACTAGTGAGAATCCTAACATCCAGTTACTTCTATCTCATAGATCAAAACACAGGATTTAGGAGGTATCACTTTGATCCTATACGGAGAATCCTTGTGATAAGCGGAGATTGACCGAGCGTAGCATAGGAAACTCCTTCCCTATCAAGAGTATGTCATCCACGTACTCTACGAGGATCGTCACCATACTCCCTACTACCTTTTTTTTATACAAGGTTCATCTACCATTTTGATGATGTCAAACTCTTTGACTAATACATCAAAACAGATGTTCCAACACCTTGCACACGTTTCTGCTGCTCCCACTGTTTACGAAGCCCTCTGACTGTGTACTTACAGACTCTCTTTTCTGAAACATCATTTTAAAAAAGCAATCATGACACCCAACCACCAGATATCGTAGTCATGGTATGTAGCCGTGGCAAGTAGGATCCGGATGGACTTAAGCATAGCTACTTAGAAAAGGTTTCATTATTATCCATGCCTGGTCGATGACGAAAACCTTCAACAAGTCTAGCTTTGAAAGTCTCAACTTTTCCATCTACACCAAGTAATCTTCTCAAGATATACTTGCTCCTGATGGGGATTTAACCCTTCAGATATAGCAACCAAAGTCCATACTTTGTTGGTGTATAAGGATTCCATCTCAGATCGCTAAGCATCCAGCCATTCTTACAGAGTCCCACTCCTGATGGCCATCTCGAAACTAGTTGGGTCATCATCTCATGATGCAATCCGCGCTCCCACTGTCATAGAGAAACCGAAGTATCTCTCAGGTGGGTGAGGATCCCTACTAGATCGGCGGAGAGGCTGAGGTTCGTCGGTGACTATTGAATCCTTTGGTTCTATCAAATCATCAGCTGTAGTTTGTATAGCTGGAACCATTCCAGTTCTACATTACTGACTTTGTCTCTAGCTTGTCCATATTTTACTTTTAGACATAATCCGGACAACCCCAAATCTTAACCAACTTAAGATATGGGCTCTTCCCTTTCCATATCACATATGAAGTGGTAGGCAACTGATTTGATTTGAACCCTATTCAATAGGTATGCAGCTTCTCAAGTGCATAACTCCCAAAAGGAAAATAGGAAACTCAGTTGTACTCATCATAGAGCACACCATATCATATAGGGTGCTATTGCTCCGCCCCGATATACCATCGTGCTATGGTATATTCAGAGGAGTAATGCTGAGAGAGAATCTCATTCTCCTTTTGAACAGTCCAGGAATTCTATGCACAAGTATTCTCCTCCCTGATCACATCCAAAGACATAATACTTATACCCGTATTTTGGTTCTCTACTTCTAACTTATATTATGTGAATATCTCAAAAGTTTCGGACTTGTGTTTCAACAGGAACATATGTCTGAATCTAGAGAGATCATCAGTGAATATAATGAAGTACAAAGAACCAGTCTTGGCATATGTAGACTGGGGACTTTTCATACATCAACATGTATCAATCCCAAGAGTTTACTAACTCTTTCTCTGTTTCCAATAAACAGAGCTACGGTCATCTAATCTTTGTGACATGACTGGCAAGTTTCACAAGTTGTAAATTCAAACTAATTTAAATATACGTCTAAATGTAACTTTTTCCAGTCGGGTCGCATTGATATGACCTAGTCTATAATGCCTCAAGAAGGATTCGTTCATTTCTGAACTCTTCCTCTTGTGTGTGTTCTGTATCTTAAGAACTGTAGTTTGATTTAGAACATTAATGCTTTTAGATAACGTGCCTGAACTGATCAACTTTTGATATAGGAAATGTTCAAAACATTATCCAACAATACAAAATTTTATCATTTCTTTACTAATAAAGAGACTGATATGATTTTGTATATCAGGTTCGGTATCTAATAACATTCGTTCAGAATCAATGTATTGGTAATACAGGGTGACAGTGACCAACAGACTTGGCTGCAACACTTGCCCCGTTTTCTGTCTCATGAAACTTATCACCCGTTCTCAGTTCTTTACCTATCTGTAGCCCATGTAACAAATTACATATGCGGGATCCTGATCCGGTATCTCATATCCAGGACGTAAAGAATACTGAGAAACAGTTCTGTATAATGAACACACCCGAAGATGATGCATCAGTATGCACTTTCTTCATTTGGGCGGCACGGGAATTCTGGTAATCCCCAATTTCCTGCTCTGTCTTATAACAATTATAAGTTGGAGCGGGACCAACGTTCCCCAGCTCAGTATGATCATGCGGGTTCGGTCAAATATCCGTATTATTATCTTGATTAAGGCGTGATATGGTCGCTACCTGGAGAGAGAGAGAAGAAAACACTCAGCGTGCGCTCTTGCAAGAATAGAATGGTTATTATTTTATCTAATCAGGATGGCTCCCACTGTTTTTATCAAATCTTCCTTCAAACCCTAAAAGGAAAGACTAACCGGGATTAATTACACACTACAAGTTCGCCAATCTTTCAGCCAGGCCAGTGTCGGTACTTTGAGGGAGGTCCCCCGTGCTTTCGCACGAACCTAATTACAGTAAACCTCGTTTTCCCAGAGGCGTAACCCCGTTGACACCTTTCTAGACACCTACTTGATCGGCTAATTGTAATGTGTAAAACTCTCCGAGGAGTAACAATTACTCGCAGTGGGTATCGGGATCCAACTATCTCATATAAGGTATGCAATCTCATTGCAAATTTCAACACTTGAAATTCCCGATAATTTTGCCCCTAGCGTCCTATGACCTTGACGCAGGCCAATAAACCATAGTGCGCTAGTCAAGTTCAACCCGTCATTTCCTGATTGAATTAAACCCACCCGCACGACCCTTGACGCAGGCCAACAAAGTCGCACGACTACCCTAATCCAATCTGCATCATATGCATAAGCAGATAAATACCAGTTAGCTACCGCACACTACGCCTTGACGCAGGCCAACAAACGTAGCACGAATACTAACTACTACTTATCTGAAATGACGGAGGGCTACGACAGGTTTTTCTGAAAACCTATTGCGTAATGAACTTGATATCGTTGTAGAATCAAATGATTTTTAAAATGGAGTGTTTTTTAGGCTTTTCTAGTTTTGCTAAAGGGGTCACTCCCGATAAAGGGATCGTCGGCCCTTTCCTCATCGAATGAGCTGCGGGATATATCATATATATCACTGTGCAAAGCAGAAACTATAGAAGCTATCAAAAGACAAACCGAGTGTGTAGCATCTGCCAGTTATTGCTAAAGGGGTCACTCCCTGTGAAGGGATCGTCGGCCCTTTCCTCATCGAATAAGGTGCAGGATATATCATATATACCGCTGTGCAAAGCAAGAACTGTAGCTACCTGTTTTAATTTTTTTTTTTGAAATTCGATTCCACAACATCTTAGGTTTCTTTTATTTCATTAATCTCATTAATGAAGTCCCATCATTTAAGTACCTAAACATCACAGATAAATATGACGTACACTTATGCCATCCGCATTCGCCTCGATGTCCCCTCGTGCACCGTTAGGTTAGGTAACTAACGGCAGAGCAGGGCAGGGCTAGCGCGGGTGTAAAACATAAGTAACGCCTATATAATATAACATATATACTATATACAGTATCCATCACAGAACATATCATCTTAACACATCACAGATAACGCAGCAGAAAAAATATATGAAATATTGGATATACTAGGACGTCCGTGTTTTCAATACGAGCCAGTATAAAACACGGATTCCACGGTCGCGATGAATAGCCAAACCCACAACCCTAGACCCCTACGAGAGCGGCAAGCAACCCTACCAATTCTAGAGTTAGAAGACCCGGACTCGACTCCTCGAGTTGGTCTCCCACTGGACTCCAGAACCCGGTTACTTGTGCCCTCCTCCTTGGGTCTATCCTAGTGCGGAAAAGTAAATAATATACAAAAGGTGACATCTTCCGCAACCTGGAAGTGCCCCAATAAAAGAATATTACATACAAGTTTTTACATGAATGATAAATGAAAAACGCTCATCTCACATAAAACCCCCCCGGCTATTCAAACACGACAATCCAATATAACATATCCAGCAACACATAACATCACATGTTATCAACGTAAGTGAATATGCGCATCCCAATTGTAGTTGACATATAGCAACGAAACCGGCGATATCACATATTGCACTTACGGTCACAGAAAAGAAAGTGTAAAACTACAACAATTGGAATCCGCAACCTGCTTAAACATCGCATGCCTAACACTTATAAACCCCGCATTTTAGTCTCATTATCGAAAACTCTTTTCAGTATCAAGTCGGGCAATTCAACAAAATTCCCGACATTCTGATCGAATGCTCGTCGCAAACTTTAGTAGGCGGCCGCACCCCTGACGCCGTCGACGAAGTGCACCAAGACGGAACACCGCTGCCGCGAGCACCCGAACGGATGCTTTCGGCGACGGGATTCTCCTACAGTCACTTGGTCAGGGCTATGGGGTGAGGCTGTCTATTAAGTTTACCCGGCGAGTATCCGCGTACGCTACGTGATTGCGACGGACTTTTGATCACATCAAAATTCCATGGCAACTTATCAAGTGAGACTAAAGTGCTAGATTTATAACATTCATTCAGTTATCTCATAACTACTTGTGAATTCCAATTATTGTATCCCATTCCAGATAAAAAGAAAATGTTAAACTTTCCGATCGAACATTCGAACACCCAAGTTTTCCCGAAATGGCTCAACACATGAAACAAGTTTAAAAACATCCAGTTCACGCCTCAGTACCAACGGTCCAGCCGTAGAAGGGTCAAACCAACTCCTCACATGCGGCACGCCGTACTGCCCCAAACCCTAAGGTTCAAAGGGCAGTTCAAGACGGTCGCATAATCGAGTTAAGGTTTGTTGTCTTCTAGAGGGCCCATCGCGTTACTTGCACTACTTAGAACGTCATTAAACTTCGAGAAGATCCAACACTTGGAAATTTTCCGACAGGGGAAAAAGTGGGTATTTTTATCCGGTCGAACCTTTTAACATATTCTAGATATCCGGAAAACACAGACGAAATTAAACTTCCCGATCAAAACACCGAGTCCCCAATACAACCCAAAAAACTCAACTCTTGAGTACAAATTAAAAATTCCCAGAAAACTCAGCACATCAAGAAATAAATTACTGTGCAAAAACTGATGAGTGATCTCATAATTTGGCCGCGGAACCGCCGCAGAAGCCAAACTTCTGCCGCGGTTCCGCCGCTCTTTAGCAGCATCACTTGGTCAATTTTGCACCGTAATTCTTAGAATTTCCTGCTGAATTTTTTAAGAGTTTTTAATCTGGAAAAAACCCAGTTTTGTAAAAATGTCCAGAGAGGGTGAAAAATTGGGGTTTCGGGTTCGATCGGGTTTCTAACATCGTCTACGCATCGCCTAAGGCTCTAGCTAGGCTCTGATACCACTGTAGGGTTCCTAGGCATGCTAATGAGGTCTCACAAGGCATCAACCATGCCAAATTCAAATTTTCTTGTGCCTACAAACCCTAATATGGATCGTTAACTAAAATATAGGCGAAACAAGCAACTAGTTAACAACTTAACTAAGAGTTGAACGGAAATACAACCTTTGTAGATCCGGTCATCCACCTCCATAGCTCCGTGATGAAGTCCCCTCGCTGCGATCATCGGATCTCGGGCTCTAGCATCGGCTTCATCAGAGAAATGGGCGGGCTAGGTCGTCGACTTCGATGCCGAAGATGATCTACGTCGAGGCAACACAAGATCAAACTCCAACTTCACCAATCCATGAAACTTGTGAAGAAAACACCCTATACTACTTGGCAAGTGATAGAGGATGAAGAAATAGGAAGTGGGTTCACTTTATAATTGGATTTCTCACTCTTTTTCTCAAGTTGCCATTGATGGAGGCAAGCTTTTCTTCTTGTTGATGAAGAAGAAGAAGAAGAAGAAGAAAGAATATGATAAGCTATTTTTAAATTAGAAAAGAAAATGATACTTAGCATAATATCAACCATGGTTAGGTGTAGAGAATTAACTAAGGTTAGATGAATGGTTAGGGTTAGGAGAAGAAGACAAGAATGGTCACTTAGTCAAAGTTACATGAAGCATCAAGAAGCTTCATGTAAGAAAGCAACCATTTTATTTTCTTTTCTCTTTTTCTCAAAAAAGAATAGATAAATAAATAAGTGAAATGAAACCCTAACCATTCACTAAACATGGTTTAAGTCTTTACACACATCCAAGTTTGCATGTATCATCAATCATGATACAAACAAGTGCACAAAACTATATCATATATACAATGTGCACATTCGAGTGAGAAAATCCATTTAATATAAACCAATACTAGTTAATGCTAAGTAATATATCAAATATATATAATTAAACATTAAATCATTAAATCAGCACTTGATTTAATGATCCGGTCATATCGTATATAACCGACTAGTATCAAGTGTATCAATGTATCGAATCAACACTTGATTCGGTAACTCGGCTATATCACATATAACCTGCTGATGATACAAATCGCGAGAATAGAATACGGTATCACATACACCCATTATTCTCGGTCCAGCACATATCTCATATGCGCTCCTATTTCGTTTCGCTTGAGCCAGGAAACCTCTGTGTAGGACTCTAAAGACTCGTCAATACGCCGGCAGCAGGTGATGATCATATCAAACACCCACAAGCCGCAAGCGGTCTGCTAAACGTAACGGCCACCCGGGTATTGAGCGATCAGAAGATCGACGAGCAAGCCTGCTCACACTCCTGTGAATCCAACCAGTAACACTTACCGTACAGTCCGGTCTGATCGTCTGATATGTCGCATATCTCGCCTAGGGGTGGTAAACGTCAGACCCCAATAGCTCGATAAGTCGTGTCGATATGAGGTCTATAACAGTTCGAGAAACTACTGGTAACACTTACCAGTAAATCTCAGCAACCCTGGCCAGGGATTTCCGGTTATAGCCAATCGAACACAGTGCAACATCAACTCCCTATATCGGGAGAGACGAATCCCCTCCTATCGCTCATTGCCTCCATGTGATTCGGGACTGTACCCAAAAACCACCGTTTTGCACGCCCTCTTGGACGTGGTAAGGTGGAAATCAAAGCATAGTGGGAACCACACAAGACTCTATGACGATCTCGGGTCTACAGACTAACCTGTACCAGTGTCACCAGAGAACTGCCATCTGACGTGAGGTATAATACTATCTGGGAGTTCTCGGCGAGTCCGTCCAGTGTACCCAGTCTCCATTGAGCACCCGCATATCATCTCTGATGTCAAACACCAATGGATATGGGATCATCCATCGCCCATCTGTATGGGTCGAGAAGGTATACGCTAGTCTACTCTGGTATATCGATGCCCCGTCTCGATACACCCACGACTAGGGACCTTGAAGGATGTACTTATGGACTACCATGTCCCCACTAGTATGATCCGCATCATAGTCCAGGTAGTCAAGTACACATCCTAAGGGCTTTACCAATATGTAACAGAGAGACAATCAGTGTACACGTTAAAGTAAAGAGTAACCAGATAGCATACTATCATGTCGAGCAAGAAAGTCCTCCCTATATATGTCCCAGCATCCACTACAATATACATCCAATGTACATTAATGGCCTCTAGGGCATACATATAACTAACACTTTTCGCTCACCGGCAGCCATTGGTGTTAATGGCTCGGCAGGTGGAGAAACTTCGGTCAAGAGTCTTGCTCTCTGTGGAGAGTTTTCTTGGACGTAGCCGTATAGTGAGATGATCACTTGGGAGGCTCCGAGCGAGAATTGGGAGTTTTGTACTCTTCTCTTTGAAGGTACGCTTAGTGAAAATTTTAAATTCGGGGACGAATTTTTATAAGGGGGAGATTGTAACGTTTCAGAAATCGTTTTGCGAATTTTCCCGTTTTAGGGCAAAATTGTCAGTTTTTCCCGTTTTAACCCGATTTCGATCAAACGTCCGTATAAGCTTGCTGGCACCTAGTTTAGCTAAAATAAAGCTTGTGCGCGAAATTTAGGAGTATTTGGGAGGTTTTGGTTCAGATAGAATTTTTCCCAAAATAAAATATTATTTTAAGCGGTATTTGGTGCACGTAAATCGGGAATTTTTTTTTCTTTTGTGAATAAATTATTTTTGTCACTGGATTATTTTGGAAACTTCTTTTTAAATATCTAGATATTTTTTTGGAGTGCAAAAGGATTTATTTAAAATAGAAAAGAAAAAAGTGAAAGGTGGCAAAGTGCATTTATTAGCATTTATTACTCATTTTCCTAGCATTTCTTCACCCAAAATTCACAAAAATACCCCCAACCTCCCCATGGCCGACCCTTATCTCAAATTTCTGTCCAAAATATTTCCCAAGCTCATTTCTTCATGATTTCTTCAAAATTCTTCAAGAAAAATTCCAAAATAAATCCACAAATATCCTAAATAAAAATAAAACCATCTTTTCCTTCACTAATCCTTCTTGGATCTTCAACAAGCATGGGTTTTGATGCTAAGATGATGGATTAAGCTTCATTTTGGTGTTCTTGGGGAGGTATAATTCTTACCTTAATCCTTTTATACTTGCTTTAATCTTAAATCTAGCTAATTTAGTTAGCTAATTATGTGTTTAGTTTAGCTTTTAAATCATGATTAATTCATTTATGTTTGGTTTAAGAAATTCGTGTTAGGGTTAAATTTTGTTTAAGTGTTTAGTGTTCAATTGAAGTGTTAATTTGTGTTTTGCAGAAGATTAACCTAGTTGAAAATGTTAATTTTTGCTAATGAACACTTTGTTTAATTATGCAATTAGCTTACTAGGTTTTTGCTAAAACATAATTAGCGAGTGTTAAAAATATAGGAATGGTTTAGATAGCTTAGTTAAGCTATTTTAAGGTTTTTGTAATCGCTAGATATGTATTAGCTTGAAACTAGTGCGAAATATTGCGATAGGTTGCTTACTAGATTTCGGGGTTTTTCCGACGTGGGTTCGATTGGTCGTTGCGAGTTTATATCTATTGTATTGCTCGTAATTCTTGTGTTGTGTTGCGCGATCGGGATGATCGGGGTCCAGTCTTGGTGTTTTGTAGTTTAGCGACCCCGATTAGGGTTTTTGGCCGGTATCATGCGCGATAGATGCGCTAAGCGCGCAGTGTAATTTTCCGGGCATTTTCTTCGCGTTTCGTTGTCTTTTTGTCATCATAGGATATTTAGCTTATGTGTTGTAATTATGAAATTTTAGGTTCGCAAGCAGGGACTTCAGGTGCCGCGGACAAGGGGAAGCAGGTGGATGAATTTTCATAGCTCGAGACCATCGATGAGTAGATTTAACATCTACAGGGGAATCGCCCGCATGGCGTTATGCGTCAGGGCTAGAGATTTTATTACTTGTTGCATATTCTACGTTATTGTTAGACTTGAGCCTTTACCCTATTACTTAGATGTAGTTGTGCCTGGACTAGTAGTAGCAGGACACTGCACATATTATTGACGATTCATATTGCGCGAGCACTGATTGTATGCTACACACACCGTCAATAATTGCCATGTCACACACAAACCACTTATAGATGTTATATTGCTTGGTTAGGGACATTGTGACATTGATTCATACTGCTTATCATATATGGCATTTAGCATACCTGTATTCCTATAGAGTATTGTACCATTAGTGATAGGTACATACACACTCCCTGACATAGCTACAGGTATACCTTGCACATACTATTCTTATACCCAGGGGGTATACTATATCATTGCTTATAGGTAGACACATTATCTTGCTATACCTTATTGATTTCACATACATCTGGTTTTAGCGACATTTTTATCTTCACTTGATGTTATTTGGAAGTGGATAAATAGAAACCGCAAGATATTTGTATTAACTTGATGTAGTTAATTAGCGGTTTTTCCTTTATATGCTGGCATTTCCGATATGGCGCACATATTATATTCATGGATTTTCACATTGTTTTATGGATTTTTCATGATATTTTCTGGATTTGGGAACCGCGGGAGTTCATAAAATTATGCATTATATGAAAGGCCCGGTTTCCTTGATATGATATTTGCGCATCCACCATGAGATTTATCGGTTCTGATTATATACTCTATACGAGGAGTGGCTGCCATATGAGGGTACATGGTGGGGCCCGGTACGGTTCCCCTCTGCAGGATGATCGATGGACTTTGCCGATTGAGCCTGGAGGTGGGCAAGTACCTACCGGTGACAGTACTTATGACTCAGCGGATATCATGTGGATACCGACGTGAGTCATGTATGTATTGATACGTCGAAAAGCGAGGGTCAGAGCTAGGCACTCGTGCTTTCGGGATAGCGTATGATACGTACCTATCAGGATGCTAGTCTTGGTGGCAGCATCTGATAGATTAGTATTTTTGTGTCGATGCTTGGCACATTGGTTTCATGATATTTCTAATTACTCCTTGTATATATAATAGGGGATTTAGCCGCTGTTATATATACCCTTACACCATTATTAGTGGAATAGGACGCTAATATATGTGTATTGTCCCCATCATATTTATTTATGCAAATATATTTAGGATGTTAGAATGTTACTTGAGATTTGATTTGGGATATAAGTGATTCATTGAGATTGGATACTGGATAGATATGTGAGATCTACTTGATGTTGTACAGTCGGGATATGCAAGATATACTTGATATTGTACATTGAGGAGATGTAAGACTTATATGTTATGAAAGCCAATTAGGGGCTGATTGAGGAATTAGGATTTTGAGTATCTTGATGAATTGTGATCCTACCACGAAGTCAGGATTCCGTGGAAATGACATATTTCACTCCATACCTCACCTTTATCTGTTTGTGCACTGCTTCATGTATTAATAGTACCTGTTAGTGTACCTTTCATGATGGTTGCACATTTACATTCTCATATCCCTATTGCATGATTATTGCATACTATTGTCATATCATCATTGCTTTATATAATGGTTTTACCTGCTAGTGTACTTTCCATTATTCTACATTCTTATGACGTGTTATTACTGTTAATTGCATATCTAAGATTCACGCTTTACGTGCATACTAGAAATTACCTACATATGTTATTTACTATTCACGAGTTGGCAACTCACCCCCGTTGTGCCACAGGTGTTACAGAGTGTTCCCCAAAGTAGTCGAGGCTGGCTATTCATCTATCATCTTTTGCTACAGATACCGCATCGGCTCACAGTGTGCTGTTTTGTTCTGGTGGGTTTTGGTGGTTATCTGTATTTGTATTGTATATTCGTTGTATCTTGTACTCTCCATCTACTATTATGTTGTTGACTTAGAGACTTGGTGAGGACGATATCGTATAAATTGTGGATTTGTTGTCTTTTATACAGCTTTCTCTCTATTGTCTTTATTTCTTCGCTACGGCGTCGTATATTTGTGGTGGTGATTGTTTTCAGCCTTTGGGTGTGTATTTGCTCCCGTTTGGGGATACTTTATTTATTTTTAATTGATGTACCCATTTCGGGGTTAGTTTTTATAAAGGGGGTGCTGCCAAAATTTTTAAGAAAGCAAGTTGAACTTTTTAAAGAATTTGGGTTGTGATTTCAAATGTTTCAAAACTGCTATTATCTTTTCTTGTCTTTATTTGGTTTAGATTTCTGGGTTTTGGCTTTCTTTTACTGCGTTACGTTTTTAGGCGTTGCGTAGTATTAGGGCCGTCATGTGCCAATTTCGGGTCTTGACACCTTGATATGATATTACAACATCCACCATGAGATTTATCTGTTCTGATTATATACCTGATTCGAAGAGCGGGAGGTACCGTCTGTGGGTACATGGTGGGGCCCGGGAGGTAACCCGGGGCAAGAATCGTGGAGTAAACGATGAGTTAGTGGGGGAACCATACCATCCGGTGACATTACGAATGACTCGGCGGTTATCATGGGGATACCGACGGGAGTCATGTACGTATGGATACGTTGAAAGGTGAGGGTCAGAGCTAGGCACTCGAGCTTTCAGTATAGCGTATGATACGTATGTTAGTTATATGTATGCCCTAGAGGCCATTACTGTACATTGGATGTATATTGTAGTGGATGCTGGGACATATATAGGTAGGACTTTCTTGCTCGACATGATAGTACGCTATCTGGTTGCTCTTTATTTTAACATGTATACTTTTTGTCTCTCTGATTACATGTTGATAAAGGCCTTAGGATGTGTACTCGACTTCCAGGACTATGATGCAGATCATACTAGTGGGGCCTGGGTAGTCCATGAGTACATCCTTCAATGTTCCTAGTCGAGGGAATATCGAGACGGGGCATCGATATTCCAAAGTAGACTAGCGTATATCTTCTCGACCCATGCGATGGGCGATGGATGATCCCATATCCATTGGTGTTTGAGATCAGAGATGGTATACGGGTGCTCAGTGGAGACTGGGTACACTGAATGGACTCGCCGAGAACTCCCAGATGGTATTATACCTCACGTCAGATGGCAGTTCTCTGGTGACACTGGTACAGCTTAGTCTGTTGACCCGAGATCGTCATAGAGTCTTGTGTGTCTCCCACTGTGCTTTGATTTCCACCCTACCACGGCTCTACTGAGTTGTGCAAACAGGTGGTTTTTGGGTACAGTCCCGATTCACATGGAGGCAATGAGCGATAGGAGGGGATTCGTCTCTCCCGGTATTGGGGGTTGATGTTGTGCTATGCTCGACTGGCCATAACAGGAAATCCCTGGCCAAGGTTGCTGTGATATACTGGTAAGAGTTATCAATAGTTTCACGAAAGTTATGGACCCTACGTCGGCATGACTTATCAAGCTACTGGGGTCTGACGTTTACCACCCCTAGGCGAGATATGCGACATATCAGACGAACAGACCGGACTGTACGGTAAGTGTTACTGGTTGGATTCACAGGAGTGTGAGTGGGCTTGCTCGTCGATCTTCTGATCGCTCAATACCTGGGTGGCCGTTACGTTTAGCAGACCGCTTGCGGCTTGTGGGTGTTTGATATGATCATCACCTGCTGCCGGCGTATTGACGAGTCTTTAGAGTCCTACACAGAGGTTTCCTGGCTCAAGCGAAACGAAATAGGAGCGCATATGAGATATGTGCGGGACCGAGAATAATGTGCGTATGTGATACTGTATTTCATTCTCGCGATGAATGTGTCGAATGGTTGTATGCGATATAACCTAGTTATCGAATCAAGAATTGATTCGATAAGCCGATACATTGGATACTAGCCGGTTATATGCGACATGACCGGATCATTGAATCAAGTGTTAATTTAATGATTTAATGTAGAATTATATATTTGATATATTACTTTGCATTAACCAGTATTGGTTCACTTTAAAAGGATTTTCTCACTTGAAATGCACAAGTTGTATATGTGATATACTTTTGTGCACAAGATTGTATCATGTTTGATGATACATGCAAGCTAGGGTTAGTGTAAAGAATTAAACCATGGTTAAACTAATGGTTAGGGTTTTGTTTTTTCATTTACTTATTTATCTATTTATTTATTTATTTATTTTTGGAAAAGATGAGAAAAGAATGGTTGCTATTTTTGTTTTTAGTTGAACATTCATGAAACTTTGACTAAGTCACCATTCTTGTCTCATACTTAACCCTAACCATATGAACTAACCATAGTATATTCTCTACACTTAACCAAGGGTTAGT
Source organism: Agapanthus africanus (assembly GCA_030015575.1). Taxonomy (NCBI): domain Eukaryota; kingdom Viridiplantae; phylum Streptophyta; class Magnoliopsida; order Asparagales; family Amaryllidaceae; genus Agapanthus; species Agapanthus africanus. Next base: position 505,136,796 of record CM057342.1, on the reverse strand, counting down.
AAATGATAAGTATTGATTTATTTATATATTTTACATAACTCAATATATCATCTTCTTCTTCTTCATCTTCTTCTTTCATGAGAAGAAAGCTTGCTACATCAATGGTGATTGATGAAAATGTGTGTGAAATCCAAAACTAAAGTCTACCCACTTCCTATTTCTTCATCCTCTACCTCTTACCAAGTAGTATAGGGTGTTTCCTTCACAAGTTTTCATGGTTTGGTGAAGGTGGAGCTTGATCTAGTGATGCCTCGACGTAGATCATCTTCGGCACGTCGTCGACGACCTAGCCCGCCTTTTTTCTCCGATGAAACCACCGTGAGAGTCATGGTTTGATTTGGATAGCGGAGAGGACTTCATCACGGAGCCTAGGAGGTGGAGGACCGGATCTACAAAGGTTGTAGCCCCTTCCCTTTAGCTATATTTCCGTTTACTTGCTTGCTTCGCCTATACTTCTAGCCAACGATCCGTTCTAGGGTTTCTCGGCACCGTAATTTTTAGAAATTGGCATGGATGATGCCTTGTGAGACCTCACTAGGATGCCTAGGAACCTTTCATTGGTATCAGAGCCTAGCTAGAGCCTTAGGCGAAGTCCCGACGGAATTAGAAGTCCGATCGACCCAAAACCCCGACTTGAAAATGCTCTCTGGACAATTCTGTAAAATGTGGATTTTTGTAGATTAAAAATATTCAGAAAAATCAGCAAGAAGATCTAAGGGTTACTGTAAAATTCAAAGGCCTGATTCCATAAAGGCGCCGCGGATCCGCGGCATGAGCATGCTCATGCGGCGGTTCCGCGGCCATTTTGTCATTTTGTGCATCCAATTTTGCACAGTAATTCTTAGTTGTCTGTGCTGGCTTTCCTGGGGATTTTAATATTTTTTTCCAGAGTTGCATTTTCTGGGTTGTATTGGGGACTCGGTGTATCGATCGGATTTTCTAATTCTGTCTGTGTGCTTTTCCGGATAATCTAAGAATATGTTAAAAAGTTCGACCGGATATAAATACCCACTTTTTCCCCTGCCGGGAAATTTCCAATTGCTGGATTTTTCCGTAGTTTAATGATGTTCTAAGTAGTGCAATTAACGCGATGGACCCTCTAGAAGACAACAAACCTTAACTCGATTATGTGACCGTCTTGAACTGCCCTTTGAACCTTCGGGTTTGGGGAAGTACGGCGTGCCACATGTGAGGCGTTGGCTTGACCCTTCTACGGCTGGACCGTTGGTACTGAGGCACGAACTGAATGCTGTTAGACTTATTTCATGTGTTGAGCTGTATCGGGAAAACTTGGGTGTTCGATTGTTCGATCGGAAAGTTTAACATTTTCTATTTATCCGGAATGTGATACAATAATTGGAATTCACAAGTAGTTATGAGATAACTGAATGAATGTTATAAACATAGCAGTTTAGTCTCACTTGATCGGTTGCCATGGAATTTTGATGAGATCAAAACTCCGTCGCAATCACGTAGCGTACGCGGATACTCGCCGGGTAAACTTAATAGACAGCCTCACCCCATAGCCCCGACCAAGTGACTGTAGGAGAACCCCGTCGCCGAAAGCATCCGTTCGGGTGCTCCCGGTAGCGGTGTTCCGCCTTGGTGCACTTCGTCGACTGCGTCGGGGGGTGCGGCCGCCTACTAAAGTTTGCGACGAGCATTCGATCAGAATGTCGGGAATCCTGTTGAATTGCCCGACTTGATATTGAAAAGAGTTTTCGATAATGAGACTAAAATGCGGGGTTTATAATTGTTAGGCATGCGATGTCTAAGTATTTCATTTGGTCAGGCATGCGATGTGTGAGGAGGTTGCGGATTCCAACTGTTGTAGTTTTACACTTTCTTTTCTGTGACCGTAAGTGTAATATGTGATATCGCCGGTTTCGTTGCTATAAGTCAACGACAATTGGGATGCGCATATTTACTTACGTTGATGACATGTGATGTTATGTGTTGCTGGATATGCGATATTGGATCGTCGTGTTTTAATAGCCGGGGGTTTTTATGTGAGATGAGTGTTTTTCATTTTCATTCATGTAAAAACTTGTATGTAATATTCTTTTATTGGGGCACTTCCAGGTTGCGGAAGTTGTCACCATTGACGTATATTATTTACTTCTCCGCATTAGGATAGACCCAAGGAGGGGAGCACAAGTAACCGGGTTCTGGGGTCCAGTGGGAGACCAACTCGAGGAGTCGAGTCCGGGTCTCCTAACCCTAGAATTGGTAGGGTTGCTTGCCGCTCTCGCAGGGATCTAGGGGTGTGGGATTGGCTATTCATCACGACCGTGGAATCCGTGTTTTATACTGGCTCGTATTGAAAACACGGACGTCCTAGTATATCCAATATTTCATATGATTCTTTCTGCTGCGTTATCTGTGATGTGATCATGCGATGTTCTGTGCTCTGTTCAGATAGATGTAGTATATAGTATATATGATATATTATATAGATGTTGCTTATGTTTTACACCCGCGCTAGCCTTGCCTCGCTCTGCCGTTAGTTACCTAACCTAACGGTGCAGACGGGACATCGAGGCGAATGCGGATGGCATAAGCGTACGTTATATTTATCTGTGATGATTAGGTGGACTTAAATGATGGGATATTCATTAATGAGATTAATGAAAGAAAATAAACCTAATTGATGTTGTGGAATCGAATTTCAAAATAAAAACAGGTAGCTACAGTTCTTGCTTTGCATCGCGGTGTTCATTGTAGAACATCCTGCACCTTATTCGATGAGGAAAGGACCGAGATCCCTTCACCGGGAGTGACTCCTTTAGCAATAACTGGCAGATGCTACATCACTCGGTTTGTATTTTGATCGCTTCTATAGTTTCTGCTTTGCACAGTGATATATATGATATATCCCGCACCTCATTCGACGAGGAAAGGGCCGACGATCCATTCACCGTGAGTGACCCCTTTAGCAAAACTAGAAAAGCTTCAAAAACATTCCATTTAAAAACCATTTGATTCCGCAACGAGATCAAGTTCAAAGCGTTAAAGGTTTTCATAAAAACCATTCGCAACCTTCCGTCATTTTAGGAAGTAGAGTACTTAGTATTCGTGCTGTGTTTGTTGACCATAGTCAAGGCACAGTGTACGGTAGCTAAGTGATGTCTTCCTACACCACATATGATGCGATTAGTTAGGACAGTCGCATGACTTTGTTGACCTTAGTTAAGGGTCATGTGGGTGGGTCTAATTAATCACGAAATGACGGGTAGAACTTGACTAGTACTTATGATTTGTTGACCATAGTTAAGGTCATAGGTGCTAGGGGTAAAAACCTTTATTAGGAGTTTCAAGTGTTGAGATTTGCAATGAGATTGCATACCTTCTATATGATAGTTGGATCCCGATACCCACTGCGAGTAATTGTTACTCCTGGGAGAGTTTTGCACTTTGCAATTAGCCGATCAAGTAGGTGTCTAGAAAGGTGTCAAAGGGGTTACGCCTCTGGGAAAACGAGGTTTATTGTAATTAGGTCCATGCGAAAGCACGGGGAACCTCTCTCAAAGTACCGACACTGGCCTGGCTGAAAGATTGGCGAACTTGTAGAGTGTAATTAATCCCGGCTAGTCTTTCCTTTTAAGGTTTGAAGGAAGATTTGATAAAAACAGTGGGAGCCATCCTGATTAGATAAAATATATAACCAGTCTGATCTTGCAAGAGCGCACGCTGAGTGTTTTCTTCTCTCTCTCTCCAGGTATCGACCATGTCACGCCTTAATCAAGATAATAATATGGATGTATTGACCGAACCCGCTTGTTATACTGAGCTGGGGAACGTTGGTCCCGCTCCAACTTATAAATGTTACAAGACAGAGCAGGAAATAAGGGGAATACCAGAATTCCTATGCCGCCCAAACGAAGAAAGTGCATATGATGCATCTCCTTCGGGTGTGTTCGTTACAAAGAACTGTTTCTCAGTATCCTCTGCATCCTGGGTATTCGATACCGGATCAGGATCCCAGATATGTAATCTGTTACATAGGGCTACAAAAGGTTAGAAAAACTGAGAAAGGGTGATAAGTTTCATGAGACAGAAAACGGGGCAAGTGTTGCAGCCAAGTCTGTTGGTCACTGTCACCCTGTGTTACGAATACATTGATTATGAACAAATGCTATTAGATACCGAACCTGATATACAAAATCATATTAGTCTCTTTATTAGTAAAGAAATGAAAAAATTTTGTATTGATGGATAATGTTTTGAACATTTCCTATATCAAAAGTTGATCGGTTCAGGCACGTTATCTAAAAGCATTGACGTTCTAAATCAAACTACAGTTCCTTGTATCATGAACACACACAAGAAGAAGAGTTCAGAAATGAACGAATTCTTCTTGAGGCATTGTAGACTAGGTCATATCAATGCGACCCGACTGGCTGAAGTTACATTTAGATGTATATTTAAATCAGTTTGAATTTACATCTTGTGAAACTTGCCAGTCATGTCACAAAGATAAGATGACCATGGCTCCATTTACTGGAAACAGAGAAAGAGTTAATAAACTCTTGGGACTGATACATGATGATGTATGTAAAGTCTCCTGTCTACACATGCCAGGACTGGTTCTTTATACTTCATTGTATTCTCTGATAATCTCTCAAGATTCAGTCATATGTTCCTGTTGAAACATAAGTCTGAAGCTTTTGAGGTATTCACAGAATATAAGTTAGAAGTAGAGAACCAAATTACGGGTATAAGTATTATGTCCTATGATAAGATCAGGGAGGAGAATACTTGTGCATGGCATTCCTGGACTGTTCTAAAAGAAAATGAGATTCTCTCTCAGCATTACTCCTCCGTATAAACCATAGCACGATGGAATATCGGGGCGGAGCAATCACACCTTATATGATAAGGTGTGCTCTATGATGAGTACTACTGAGTTACCTATTTCCTTTTGGGGTTATGCACTTATGAAGTTGCATACCTATTGAATAGGGTTCGATTCGAATCAGTGCCTACCATTCCATATGAGATATGGTATGGGAAGAGCCTATCTCTTAAGTAAGTTAAGATTTGGGATTTTCCGGCCTATGTCAAAAGCAAAATCCGGACAAGATCGAGGCAAGGTCAGTTCTGTAGAAATGTTCCAGCTATACAAAACTGCAGCTGATTTGGTAGAACCAAAGGATTCAGTAGATTCCAACGAACCTCAGCCTCTCCGCCGATCTAGTAGGGTTCCTCACCCACGTAAGAGATACTTTGGTTTCTCTATGACAGTGGGAGCGAGGATTGCATCATGAGATGATGACCCAACTATCTTTGAGCTGGCGATCAAGAGTGGGACTCTGTAAGAATGGCTGGATGCTAAGTGATCTGAGATGGAATCCTTATACACCAATAAAGTATGGACTTTAGTTGCTATATCTGAAGGGTTAAATCCCCATCAGGAGCAAGTATATCTTGAGAAGATTACTTGGTGTACATGGAAAAGTTGAGACTTTCAAAGCTAGACTTGTTAAAGTTTTTCGTCATCAACCAGGCGTGGATAATGATGAAACCTTTTCCAGTACATATGCTTAAGTCCATCCAGATCCTACTTGCCACGGCTACATACCATAACTACGATATCTGGTGGTTGGGTGTCATGACAGCTTTTCTAAATGATGTTTTAGAAGAGTGCGTCTATAAGTACACAGCCAGAGGGCCTCTTAGACAGTGGGAGCAGCGGAAACGTGTGCAAGATGATTTATAGGATAAAGCAGGCATCGCGGAGTTGGAACATCTGTTTTGATGGATTAGTCAAAGAAGTTGACATCATCAAAATGGTAGATGAACCTTGTATAAACAAAAAGGTAGTAGGGAGTATGGTGACGATCCTCGTAGAGTACGTGGATGACAAACTCTTGTTAGGGAAGGAGTTTCCTATGCTACGCTCGATCAATCTCTGCTTATCACAATGATTTTCCATATAGGATCAAAATGATACCTACTAAGTCCTAAGCTTTGGATCTATGAGATAGATCTAATTGGATTTTAGGATTCTCACTAGCTATAGTGAGATGGTATCAATCGATCCTGGGGAGAATCACTGGAAGGGTTCCAGAGTGATAAAGACGACTGAATGTCAGTCGCAGGCATTGTCTTTACCCTCAGTAAAGGGACGGTATGTTGGAAGAGTTCCAAGCTAGATACCGTGGCAAACTAGACGATAAAGGCTGGTAACATCGCTAATAAAGATACTACCAAAGAGGCAGTTTGGGTGTATATTGGTTCATAAGATGAACTAGGTTCCTACCATTGTATGACAATGGAAGTGTGGCATCGGCCCTGGAACCCTGGTCCCATCAGTGACCCAGACAAATTCTGAGGCAGCATCACCTGATCATGGAGATAGTTGAACTCCAGGGTGATCGAGGTTAGGAGAGCAGACTCAGAGGACAACACGGCGGATCCACTCACGAAGGCCTTTTCACAAAGAGAGACTTTTAGGGGATAGTTGAGTATTAGATACTACAACTACTGCTACAGATGGCCCTAGTGCAAGTGGGATATTGTTAGTTATATGTATGCCCTGGAGGCCATTACTGTACATTGGATGTATATTGTAGTGGATGCTGGGACATATATAGGTAGGACTTTCTTGCTCGACATGATAGTACGCTATCTGGTTGCTCTTTATTTTAACATGTATACTTTTTGTCTCTCTGATTACATGTTGATAAAGCCCTTAGGATGTGTACTCGACTTCCAGGACTATGATGCAGATCATACTAGTGGGGCCTGGGTAGTCCATGAGTACATCCTTCAATGTTCCTAGTCGAGGGAATATCGAGACGGGGCATCGATATTCCAGAGTAGACTAGCGTATATCTTCTCGACCCATGCGATGGGCGATGGATGATCCCATATCCATTGGTGTTTGACATCAGAGATGGTATACGGGTGCTCAGTGGAGACTGGGTACACTGAACGGACTCGCCGAGAACTCCCAGATGGTATTATACCTCACGTCAGATGGCAGTTCTCTGGTGACACTGGTACAGCTTAGTCTGTTGACCCGAGATCGTCATAGAGTCTTGTGTGTCTCCTACTGTGCTTTGATTTCCACCCTACCACGGCTCTACTGAGTTGTGCAAACAGGTGGTTTTTGGGTACAGTCCCGATTCACATGGAGGCAATGAGCGATAGGAGGGGATTCGTCTCTCCCGGTATTGGGGGTTGATGTTGTGCTATGCTCGACTGGCCATAAAAGGAAATCCCTGGCCAGGGTTGCTGTGATATACTGGTAAGAGTTATCAGTAGTTTCACGAAAGTTATGGACCCTACGTCGGCATGACTTATCAAGCTACTGGGGTCTGACGTTTACCACCCCTAGGCGAGATATGCGACATATCAGACGAATAGACCGGACTGTACGGTAAGTGTTACTGGTTGGATTCACAGGAGTGTGAGCGGGCTTGCTCGTCGATCTTCTGATCGCTCAATACCCGGGTGGCCGTTATGTTTAGCAGACCTCTTGCGGCTTGTGGGTGTTTGATATGATCATCACCTGCTGCCGGCGTATTGACGAGTCTTTAGAGTCCTACACAGAGGTTTCCTGGCTCAAGCGAAACGAAATAGGAGCGCATATGAGATATGTGCGGGACCGAGAATAATGCGCGTATGTGATACCGTATTTCATTCTCGCGATGAATGTGTCGAATGGTTGTATGCGATATAACCTAGTTATCGAATCAAGAATTGATTCGATAAGCCGATACATTGGATACTAGCCGGTTATACGCGACATGACCGGATCATTGAATCAAGTGTTGATTTAATGATTTAATGTAGAATTATATATTTGATATATTACTTTGCATTAACCAGTATTGGTTCACTTTAAAAGGATTTTCTCACTTGAAATGCACAAGTTGTATATGTGATATACTTTTGTGCACAAGATTGTATCATGTTTGATGATACATGCAAGCTAGGGTTAGTGTAAAGAATTAAACCATGGTTAAACTAATGGTTAGGGTTTTGTTTTTTCATTTACTTATTTATCTATTTATTTATTTATTTATTTTTGGAAAAGATGAGAAAAGAATGGTTGCTATTTTTGTTTTTAGTTGAACATTCATGAAACTTTGACTAAGTCACCATTCTTGTCTCATACTTAACCCTAACCATATGAACTAACCATAGTATATTCTCTACACTTAACCAAGGGTTAGTAAATGATAAGTATTGATTTATTTATCTATTTTACATAACTCAATATATCATCTTCTTCTTCTTCATCTTCTTCTTTCATGAGAAGAAAGCTTGCTACATCAATGGTGATTGATGAAAAAGTGTGAGAAATCCAAAACTAAAGTCTACCCACTTCCTATTTCTTCATCCTCTACCTCTTGCCAAGTAGTATAGGGTGTTTCCTTCACAAGTTTTCATGGCTTGGTGAAGGTGGAGCTTGATCTAGTGATGCCTCGACGTAGATCATCTTCGGCACGTCGTCGACGACCTAGCCCGCCTTTTTTATCCGATGAAACCACCGTGAGAGTCATGGTTCGATTTGGACAGCGGAGAGGACTTCATCACGGAGCCTAGGAGGTGGAGGACCGGATCTACAAAGGTTGTAGCCCCTTCCCTTTAGCTATATTTCCGTTTACTTGCTTGCTTCGCCTATACTTCTAGCCAACGATCTGTTCTAGGGTTTCTCGGCACCGTAATTTTTAGAAATTGGCATGGATGATGCCTTGTGAGACCTCACTAGGGTGCCTAGGAACCTTTCAACGTACCTATCAGGGGACCAGCCATGGTGACAGCACCTGATAGATCAACATTTCTGTGTCGATGCTTGACACATTGGTTTCATGATATTTCTTTTTACTCCTGTATATATATAACAGTGGAATGGAACGCTGTTATATATGCCTTTACACCAATAATAGTGGAATGGGACGCTAATATATGTATATTGATATCAATTTATATACGTCATCATATTTATTCATGCAGATATAATTAGGATGTTAGAGATTTACTTGATATTGGATTTGGGATATAGGTGATTCATTTGATATTGGATACAGGATATTTATGAGATTGCTGATTTGTACATTCAGGATATATAAGATTTATTCAATAGTGTACATTCAGGATTTGTGAGACTTATATGATATGAGAGCCAATTTGGGGTCTGATTTGAGGAAATTGGGATTTGGATTTGTCTTGATGGATTGTGATCCTACCACGATGTCAGGATTCCGTGGAAATGACATATTTCATTCCATACTCCACATTTATTGTTTATGCACTGCTTCATATATTAGTTGTACCTGTTAGTGTACCTTTCATGATTGTTGCATATATACATTTTCATATCATTATTGCATGATTATTGCATACCGATTGTCATATTATATTTGCTTCATGTATTAGTTGCACCTGCTAGTGTACCTTTCATGATTATTGCATTCATATGACCTTTTATTGCTATTAATTGCATATGTAGATTCGCGCTGTACGTGCATACTTGCGATTACCTGCAGATATTATTTTCTATTCACGAGTTGGCAACTCACCCCCGTTGTGCCACAGTTGTTTTGTAGGGTGTTCCCCAGAGTAGTCGAGGCAGGCTACTCCTCTATCTTACCATCTTTTGCTACGGATACCGCATCAGCATCACAGCGTGCAGTTTCCTTTTAGGTAGGTTTGCGGTTATCTGTTTGTACATTGTATATCTTTTTGTTGGATCTAGTATTCTCCATCTACAACTATGTTGTATATGACTTAGAGACGACTTATGAGGATTCAGTGTTATATTTTGTGGTGACTTTGGGTGTCGTGCTCATGGGAGCCGCTTTTATGAAAAGGTTACTTCTTTATGCAGTCTTTTCTTTGATATTTCTTCATTTCGGCATTGTATACTTGTGTGGTGATTGTCTCCGCCGTTGGGCATGATTTGCTCCCGTTTTTGATGCTTTTATTATTATTTATGTTGTACCCGTTTTCGGGGCTAGTTTTTACAAAGGAGGTGCTACCGAAATTTTTAAGAACGAAAACTAAACTTAAAGATTTTTACTTGAAAATTTCCGAATGTTTAAAACTATGTTTTCTCCGTTGATCCAGTTTTGGGTGGTTTAGATTTCTGGGTTTCGGCTTACTTAAGTTGCGTACGCCTGTAGACGTTATGTAGTTTATGTGCCGGTTGCGGGCCAAATATTGGGTCGTGACAAAGTTGGTATCAGAGCGCTTGGTTTTACCTTTCGGAGTGTAGGATGATATTAGTTTGATGCAGTAGGTGGCTTAAGAAGAACGTATTTTGTGTATGTCCGCGGCATACTCACGATGCGGTACTCCGCCCAAAATGACCTAAGTACAAATTGCTTGAAATTCCTTCCTTGATGATTCATATCCTTATGATTCAATTTTAGTGTTCTTATCGACCCTTATTTCCATTTATAGCCCTACCGCCGATGACTATGGGGACCCAGAGTGATGCAGCGAGGACTGACCTGGATGGCACGCTCGTTGCACAGGTGCAGACGGATCCGCTTTCGACAAATAGTATCGCTAGGCTTGTGGTAGAGATGCAAGACACGCGCCAGACGATGAGTCCATTGGTTGAGGTCGTTCGAGCGCAGCGATAGGAGGTTGTTACCCCTGTTACCCAGTTGTTCCTTGCAATCAGCATGCAGCATTCCGTCACCTACATAGCAACAGTGGATGCAGCCCCAGTTGATGAGACACGCCTTCCAGAGACTTTGAGAGTTCCGGAACAGTGGAGGACTCGTACCGGTGTACCAACCCAGAGACAGAGGCTTAGTCGTCGAGACAGATTTCATGACCGTCGCGGGAGTAGCAGAGGCTTAGGAAGAGGACAGTCGTTCAGCTCTCATCCCCAGGAGGGTCAGCAGTCATCGCGTGGATGTTTTCGATGCGGAAGCCTTCAACACTTCGTCAGACATTGTTCCTTAGCACCGTGTCAGACTAGTATTCAGAGAGGTCGTGGACGCGGAAGGTTCGCTCAGAGGGGTCGGGTTAGCAGAGGAGGAATTCAGCTAGTTGCGGATAGGGGGCAGACACGAGAGTTTGCTTCTACTCATCGGGACGCGCGGGCGTCCAATGAAGAGTTTTCAGGTATTTTAAATTTGTATGTTCTTTTGATGTACTTGTTTGTTTTACACAATTTGTGCCTTGGTTGGGACGAAAGTCATGTTAGCTAGATCAGCCATTTGTTGTGTTAATTTCTGTCAGCGATTTTTTTTGTTGCGCAACACGTATTTCAGTCGTGTGCCAATCGGTTAGGAGATTCATTCGTCTCTTGATCCTTCGAGAGATGTTGGATTTGACGTTCTCCTGGGCACGGACTGGTTAGCCACGTGCTAGGCGTCTGTGGACTACCGCGAGAAAACAGTCAGGTTTGTTTTTCCGGCAAGTCAGTTCTTGTTGTGCGGGGGGGACAGTGGTGCCGCCCATCACAGCTTGAATTTAGCCTTTTTCGCTAGTCCGCTTTTGAGGAGAGGATGTCGAGGATTCTAGGTGTTCATTCGTGATACCGGAGCCACAGTGGGATTGTTGGACTGTGTTTCTATCGTGCGAGAGTTTTCCGACGTTGTTCCAGATGAGCGGGCAAAGCTTAGGGAGCTTAAGGATCAGCTGCAGAGTTGTTTGTTATGGGGTTTTGTGCGTCTGAGTGTTTCGCATTAGGGAGCTCCTATTTCTGTTCGTCAAGGATAAAGACAGTAGTTTGAGGTTGTGTATTAATTGATCGTCAATTGAACTAGCTTACGGTGCGGATAGATATCTTTTACCCCACATTGACGATTTCTTCGATCAGCACCAGAGTGCGAGACATTTTCTAAGTTTGTTTGGGGATCAGGTCATCATTGTTGTGGGTTCGAAGTGATGACATTCCGAAGACTTCCTTGTGCGTGCTATGGGCTTTGTGTGTTTTGGTCGTGTCCTTGGACTCACCAATGCCCTAGCAGTATTTGTAGATAAGATGAACCAGAATTCTTCAGGACGTTCCTCGACCAGTTATTGTTGTGTTATTTACGACATTCTGGTCTATTTAATGTGTCTTGAGGGACAGGAGTAGGACTTGAGAATTTGTTTTGCAGACATTGGGAGAGCCCCAGCGGTTTGCTAGATTCTCGGAGTGTTCCTTCAGGCTTGTTTGTGTTTGTAAGTGCACGGCGGCGCCCCGGCCGTCAATCCGACGGCCAAATGCGGAAGCGGTGATAAACTTTGATTTTCTTTGAACTGGAAAACCGCCGCGCACTAATACCCGGATCGAACCATTAATTAGTCCTAGCTATCTACAATAAAGGGAATAGAGATATACCGACGATCCATGTCCTTCGGTCTTCTCATCATCGTCCCGATCTCCTGCGGAATGTCCCGTCTCCTCCTCGTCGCCGGAAGTGCACCACATCGCCTACATCGTTTACGGGCTCCCACCTCAATGCCGAGGCAACTCGGGCACGAAGCCGGCTACTCGACGTGCCCAAGATTTACTGTAGAATATCATGTAGAGGCTAGTGTCTTATTTGGGGTTATCAGAATTGCCTTTTGGTGGAGGGATGAAAACAAGAAGTATGTGGAGGAGCTTGGAGAATTTTGGTGCATGAAATGAACAACAATTCCCCACTACCATTTTTGGACAGCCTTTCCAAGAGAGTGGCCGGCCATGGCTTGGTAAGAGGAGAGAATGGAGTGAGTGCTCAAAAAAAATGAAAGAGGATAGCCACAACCATAATGCAAGGGAGAGAGAGAAAGGTCATGATATCAAGAGATGATTACAAACCCAAACCCACACTCCACCAACAATCATCAACAACCATGATTGTCAACAATGTCAAGCCATCATGATAAAGCTAGAAGTCAAGGTCAATGAGAGACTATCATGATACAACAAAATGCAAAGACCCCCTCCACAAATCCTTATTTGCAACAATGCAAATAAGCCCTCCTCCACCAATCTTCGGCCAATGAATGATACAAAGGAAATCGGCCGAAACGAAAAGCAAACTGGCAACTCCAGAAAACTGGTCCCGTAATAAATTACAGGAAAACCCCGATACTGTGCATACACACCCGCATCTGTATTTCGACCGAAATACAGATGCAATGAGACAAAATCTACACTGTACTATACTAGGATCCGGCTTAAACCAAAGCCGGCTAGTGATGTCCGTTCGATCCTGATCCGTACAATACCGCACGTATCTGATCGAACCCTGCCATATAACCATACGGCCTATAGTACAAACTGTCCGATCCTGATGCGTGCAATACCGCACGTATCTGATCGGACCTTGCCATATCTCCATACGGCCTCTACAACCTTTCGCCCGAAAGCTGAGTAACTGAATGTGGGGGACTCTAAAGACTCGTCAACACCTTGGTTGTGGATTTAACCACTAGCACGTTAGAGGTATAAGCCAATACATAACGGGCTACCAGGTATTGACCAAAAGGGACGTCTGTGAGCGAACTCAGCCTGACTCCCTACTGAGCCTGTCAGTGACAATATCCATACAGTCCGGTCCGTTCGTCTATGAGCATCGCATGGCGGGCCTAGGGGGTTGGTAAAAGTCAGACCCCCAAAAGCGGTACAAGTCGTGTCGGAGTGTAGCCCAGAACACCCTGAGATACTACTGGAATACCTACCAGTAAATCTCCTTGCCTCGGCCGAGGGCTTCGTGTAATGGCTCTCCTAGACACAGCACGACCTCACCCCTAATACCGGGAGAGACGAACCCCTGAAGATACGCTCACTGCTTCCATGTGGCTCGGGACTGTACCCAACTAAAACCTGTTTGCACGACTCCTTTGAGCCGTGGTAGGGTAGTAATCAAAGTACAGTGGGAACTCACACAAGACAAATGACGATCCCCAGGTCGATGAACTAACCTGCACACATGTCACCAGGGAACTGCCATCTGACGTCTGGTATATGACCAACTAGCATGTTCCCGGCGAGTCCTGTCCGGTGTACTCATAACCCAATGAGCACCTGTATACATCTTAGGTGATCCAACTGACACCAGTGGCTTGTGAGACCGGCCACCGCCCCTCGTCGGGGTCTCGACTGTATACACTAGTCTACTGTGGAGTATCGATGCCCTGTCTCGAAACTCCCACGACTAGGGACCGTTTAAGGATATGCTTATAGAGCCCCAGCTCCCACTTATATGATCGCCCTCATACTGCTGGTGGTCAAGCAAGAATCCTAGGGGCTCTACCAACGTGTAATAGCGACTTGTCAGGTCACCTAAAGCAGTACACGATGATAAAGGTAAACTAGATAGCATACTATCATCTCGAGTAAGACTGTCCTACCGGGATAGGTCCTCCATCAATCATTACAATCACGTACCTGTGATCCAATAATTGACTCTGAGGGCACTATCTCCAACAATCTCCCACTTGCACTGAAGGCTAATTATTGCGATGTCACATACTCACAGCCCGTGTGATACCGAACACCCAACTCCTCTACTAATCAGTCCCACAAAGCTCGCTTGCGGAACTATTGCGTTCGAGGAATAGCCTCAGTAAGTGGATCCGCTTAGTTGTTTCTTTCTATGTCTCTCTATATCTCAAGTTCGCGGAGAAACCCATCTCCCGAAATAAGCAATACCTGTCTTAGAATGTGTCTGGATGTCTGATGGGACATAGCTCATAAATGAACTCCAAATCCAAACTTCTTAGACTGTATCGTCAACTGAACTTAATCAGTATCCTGCGCCATGCCTCCCTCAGTATTGCCTTGGACCACCTGTCCAAAATACTGCCCCTCGTCAGAAGGAAAACTATAACTCTGACAACCTCCCTGTCGTCCAAGTCACCTTGGAAGCCTGGAATGATAACTGTCTCCCGAATGAGGCTGTCGTTATCATATCCTTAGAACATCCATTTATGTTCTAAAACTGCTTCCGACTGTTTCTCCAGGATTGGATTAATGTCAACTTATTGCATCTACTGCAAGAACAACATCTGGTGTGGTACTTAACATCTTATGATTGACTCAATTGCCTGAGCAAGTGATCTGCCAATCATGCACATCCCTCTCCCCTTTAGTCTATAAGACACCTTTAGAGAGGGTGACTCCATCTTCTGCAGGTACACTACCGTGCATGGAGTCGTCCATTCTAAATACCCTTAGAATGCTGTCAAGTACCCTGATTGGGAAACCACCCAAATCTAGATCTAAAACCATAGATCTAGTAACCAGTTTGTCTGATATAATGTCCAAGTCCCATATGGAGAAACTACTGTGTGACGACCAAAGTACAACCGATTGTAGTATAGGAGTTTCTTTTCCTATTCTGTTTATGTCATCCAAATACCATGACATCACACCCTACTACCTTCTCAACAGATCCATCTCCTATTCTGATGAAGTCAAACCCATGACTGTCACGTCAGAAATAGATGATCTATCTCCGCTACATCTGCTTTAGTCTATAAATAGACATAAGCTACCTGTCCACCAATGCTTCCGCTGCTCCCACTGACTACGACAACCCTCTGGCAGAGTCATATAGACGTACACTTCTAAAACTAGTTTAGAACGACGCTATACTCATCCTCCCACCGGGTCTCGCAGCCTGGAACAACAGCAATGGTAATTGTGGGTAAACAAGAACTTCCCTGTCACCGTCCTTGAGGCTACCGTAGTACCTCTCGGGTGCCTGAAGTTACCCACCTTATCTGCGGAGTGGCCAATGGAATGTCAAAACAGATTGAATCTTTAGGTTCCTATCAAATCTTCAGTAATCGTTTGTGGTTCTGGAATCACTTCCAGTTCTACCATACTCCCACTACTGTTTTCTGAAAAAATCCATTTTTAATAAAACTGTGGCGAGTCTAGAACAATATTGCTATTGTTCATCCAGATGGTAGAAAGTCAACCCTCGTCATAGCCTGGGTCAACCCACAAACAGCCATGACAGAAACGTGCCTTGAGTTATCCAGAGTCTGGTTTTAATCATAAGCCGGACAACTCCCCGTACCTTAACATCGTTAAGATATGAACTGTTCTATATCCAATATAGAAACAGAGGCACTGATTTAATTGAACCAGATTCAAATCATGCAGCTATCTCCAGTGCATGTCTACTAAATGGAAGAAGGCCGATCAGCGTTACTCAACTTAGGAATGCTTCCAATCATGAGTAACCCGAAAGAGAAGCAAGATCTCTTTATCATTACTATCAACTGAATACCATACACAAGTATCTACATCTTCGATCTCTTCGAAGAATCCCGATACTTGCTATACCTGGTTCTCTACTCTATTCAAATACCTATAACTTCTCAAAATTTGGACCCTGTGTTTCCGCGAAACACCTGTCTAAAAACTAGAGAAGTCATATGTAAACCGAATATAGTACGAGGACCAACCCCTCTGTCCTAATAGACACTGGACAACATACAATACTCTGTATAAGTCCCTTGAGTCTGATAACTCATTCACTGTGTGTCGTAGGTTGAAAATTGTACTTATGGTTAAGAAGAATTACACCGCTGTTTAATGCCCCTTACCTAACCATCCACTGATATAGTTAAATGTCACAGACATAATTTCAAAAAGGTATGTCTCACTCTATGAAAATAGACGTACAGATATATCAATTTGAAATTGGTGCATAACAGCGGATATTCAAAACCAAATATTTGCCGTCCGGCAAACAACCCAGGTGACTTCCTCAAATATCACCGATTACAACGAATCCCGATATAATGAGGATGATCACCCAATTCCCAATAACTTACTCCCACTCATCATCTGTAAAACCATACAGATGTGAGAATCATACCTGGTAAATACATACCCTGGAGTAAGTATCTAATTGGGAAATCAGTTTTCCTTTTAACAGTACACAGTGAAACTGAAACATTGAAATGTTTCGATGGGGTATCCCGGTATTCTTAGTAATGCCTCTTCCAGATTCACAACTGTAACTGTATATCTGTTTGCCACCTCTCCAAATCCCTTTATTTGTCTTTAGTCATTACCTTCTGCACACCTCTTAGGCCAAATGGTTTTCTTCCTTCCCTACCGTTCGGCACCAGCCTATGGTTTGGAAGAAGACTATCCAATAAGCATAATGGGTGTACTGTCCCAATCCTAGGAACACTCGCAATGTGAGAGAAGGTGAAGATAAAAGACACCTGAATAAACCTTATTCCTATTCCTCCTGAACCAGAATCCATCCCCGAACTGGAACAAGTTCCTTTCGAGTTCGTATATAACCATACGATGGAGTATCCAATAAACTGTGGATCTTCGTAGTGATACGGAGTGTCCTGGAGAAATACAAAGGTGATTTGGGAGTGGTAATGAAATACTTGGTTTGGTCGTGAATAGTAGTCGCAATTTACTTTGCCCTCTTACTAATCCCTTGCTTTGTCTTAACTTAATACCTTCTGTACACCATCGTTATGCTAATCGGTTTTCTTCATTCCCTACCGGTCGGCACTTGCCTATGGTTTGGAAGAAGACTATCCAATTTGCGTAATAGGTGTACTATCTCCTAAACCAAGAAGTACTCGCAACCTGAGAGAAGGTAAAAGGAAAAGACAACTGAATAGTCCTATCCGTTTTCTCCAGAACCGGAAACCATCCTCGAATAAATTCTTTCGAGTTCGTATCTAACCATACGATGGTTTTGTCCAATGGAAGTGGACGTTCGTAGTAATACGGGGTGCCCTGGAGAAAAGGGTAAAAGTAGGAGTGGCAATGAGGTTTGCAACTCTGACAATCCAAAAGCCAGTGTTTAAGAAGGTTCGGTCAACTTGGTCTCTGATTCATAGTCTTAGGGTCGGGTCAATGGTCGCTGCCAAAGAGAGAGAGAAAAGAAACACTCAGCGTCCACTCTAACCTAGATCAGAATGGTTACCAATTTATCTAATCTGGAAACCTCCCACTGTACCTCAAATTCTCCTCCAAACCTGAAAGAAGAATTAGTCGGTGTCACCCGAGGAGTAAACTAACTCATCAGTGGGAATCGGGATCCAACTATCATCGCATGATAACGTGACGGAATCCGCTCACGGTATCACACTTCAGAAGGTATGCGCATATCTGGCAAGTTTCAGTTCTTTTGAAACTCCCGATGTGATTTCTGCCCCATGCTCTTATGACCTTGGCGTGAGGTCAAAATATCATAAGTCACATGTCAAGTTCTGCCCGTCATTATCCAGGTTAATTTGAACCTACCCGTACATACCCTTGACGTAGGCCAAAATAGTAGTACGACTGTCCCAAACCAACGCATCTATCTATGCAACAGATAAATACCCGGCAGCTACCAATCACTATGCCTTGGCATGAGGTCAAAATACATAGCTTGAATACTACCGAATATTTAACTGAAATGACGGAGGGCTACGAATGGTTTCTGGCAAAAACCTTTAACGCAATGAACTTGATATCGTTGAAGGAACGGATAGCTTTTTAAAAATATAGTGACGAAAACCGTTGCTAAAGAGGTCACTCCCGGTGAAGGGATCTCGTCTCTTTCCCCGTAGAATGAGGTGCAGGATATTCCAACTGAATACCACGGTGCAAAGCAAAAGTAATCGGCTATAGTGAAGTCATTGCCCTGACGCAAACTTTTTGTCCAAGGGGTCACTCCCGGTGAAGGGATCTCGGCCCTTGCCTCGTCGACTGAGGAGCAGGATATTCTAAATGAATACCGCGATGCAAAACAAAAGTGAACGTCCTTGCAATAACAGCTTTTTGAAAAGTGTTCCAACAACATCAGTTTAGGTTTGTTTTTAACTTGCATTGATCCGAATCAACGCAGTCCCATCAATTGATCACACCACAAAGAACGAAAATAATATGACGTACGTATATGCCATCCGCATTCGCCACTGGGTCCCGTCATCACCCGTTAGGTTAGCTAACTAACGACAGAGCGGGGACTGGACTAGCGCGGATGCAAAACATATACTACATCTACTAATATATATACCAATATATTATATTCGCTCAAGGCGTGATAAAAAACAACATCACAGAAAATGTACAGCATCACAGAACAATACAGATATCTGGGATCCCCGGGTTTCACAGAGCCGCTGAAACCCGACGTTCCCCTGGTCGTGTGGATAGCCTGTGCAATGAAATCCTAGACCCCTATGGGCGCGGCAAGTCACCCGCCAAAACCTGAAGCGAGGCAGCCCCCTTCAGCTCCGTGAATGGACCACCCAGCACTTCACGGAATCCGGCAACTTGGGCACCCCTCCTGGGTCAACCTGTACCCCCTACGAGTGCGGAGAATAGCCCGCCAATCCTAGAGTGAAGCCCCCTCCGTCCCAATGCCATGAGATGCGGGCTTGTTGCCCTCTAGAACCCGGCTATCCGTGCACCCCTCCGCGGGGTAACCCTAGTACAGAAAGTAAAATATACATACAACGGGTACATCGACCGCAACCTGGCCTTGCCCCAAAAAAATAATACAAACAGGCAGTGACGGCAGTCCACATGTCGGACGCTCGCCCCGCAATATCAAATGTACATAATACAATCACAACTGTACTAGCATTGCATCCAGGCTATCCCCCACGACCGATCCGCAACATCACAGCAAAAACAGAACATCAACGTTAAAGTCACGTTCGCAAATCCGTCTAACCGGGCTATAGCAGTTAGACCGGATTTACCGATCGAGTGACATTCACGGTCGCAGATATAATGTAAATTCTGTGAAATAATGTTCTTAAAATATCCGATCAATCAAATTTTAACAAGTGGGCCCCAAGCACTACTGTAGCACATCAAGAAATTCTGGGCCCAATATTAATATTCCAAAACCCATATTTTAAGCCCACAAAGACACTGTAGAAATTTGGTGCAGGGATCTCCACAGTGCGCGGCGGAACAGCGGCGGGAAGGGGGTTTGTGCGGCGGTTCCGCGCTCCCACAGTGGAATCACTTCATCGAATTTTTACAGAGCTCTTAGATTTTCCAGTACATCAATATTTTACAACCTGAAAAATTTTTCGAGACCAAAAAATTTCAACAGAAAACTGTCGATTGGAAAAACACGGTTTTGGAACTTTTTTGATCGATCGGAAATGCAAACACATTAAACCAAGCTAGACTAAGTTAATGGCGAGGCTCTGATAACACTGTAAGTGCACGGCGGCGCCCCGGCCGTCAATCCGACGGCCAAATGCGGAAGCGGTGATAAACTTTGATTTTCTTTGAACTGGCAAACCGTCGCGCACTAATACCCG
This sequence comes from Agapanthus africanus, assembly GCA_030015575.1. Classification (NCBI taxonomy): domain Eukaryota; kingdom Viridiplantae; phylum Streptophyta; class Magnoliopsida; order Asparagales; family Amaryllidaceae; genus Agapanthus; species Agapanthus africanus. The sequence continues at coordinate 505,116,585 of CM057342.1, read as the reverse complement.
GATCGAACCATTAATTAGTCCTAGCTATCTACAATAAAGGGAATAGAGATATACCGACGATCCATGTCCTCCGGTCTTCTCATCATCGTCCCGATCTCCTGCGGAATGTCCCGTCTCCTCCTCGTCGCCGGAAGTGCACCACATCGCCTACATCGTTTACGGGCTCCCACCTCAATGCCGAGGCAACTCGGGCACGAAGCCGGCTACTCGATGTGCCCAAGATTTACTGTAGAATATCATGTAGAGGCTAGTGTCTCATTTGGGGTTATCAGAATTGCCTTTTGGTGGAGGGATGAAAACAAGAAGTATGTGGAGGAGCTTGGAGAATTTTGGTGCATGAAATGAACAACAATTCCCCACTACCATTTTTGGACAGCCCTTCCAAGAGAGTGGCCGGCCATGGCTTGGTGAGAGGAGAGAATGGAGTGAGTGCTCAAAAAAAATTGAAAGAGGATAGCCACAACCATAATGCAAGGGAGAGAGAGAAAGGTCATGATATCAAGAGATGATTACAAACCCAAACCCACACTCCACCAACAATCATCAACAACCATGATTGTCAACAAAGTCAAGCCATCATGATAAAGCTAGAAGTCAAGGTCAATGAGAGACTATCATGATACAACAAAATGCAAAGACCCCCTCCACAAATCCTTATTTGCAACAATGAAAATAAGCCCTCCTCCACCAATCTTCGGCCAATGAATGATACAAAGGAAATCGGCCGAAACGAAAAGCAAACTGGCAACTTCAGAAAATTGGTCCCGTAATAAATTACAGGAAAACCCCGATACTGTGCATACACACCCGCATCTGTATTTCGACCGAAATACAAATGCAATGAGACAAAATCTACACTGTACTATACTAGGATCCGGCTTAAACCAAAGCCGGCTAGTGATGTCCGTTCGATCCTGATCCGTGCAATACCGCACGTATCTGATCGAACCCTGCCATATAACCATACGGCCTATAGTACAAACTGTCCGATCCTGATGCGTGCAATACCGCACGTATCTGATCGGACCTTGCCATATCTCCATACGGCCTCTACAACCTTTCGCCCGAAAGCTGAGTAACTGAATGTGGGGGACTCTAAAGACTCGTCAACACCTTGGTTGTGGATTTAACCACTAGCACGTTAGAGGTATAAGCCAATACATAACGGGATACCAGGTATTGACCAAAAGGGACGTCTGTGAGCGAACTCAGCCTGACTCCCTACTGAGCCTGTCAGTGACAATATCCGTACAGTCCGGTCCGTTCGTCTATGAGCATCGCATGGCGGGCCTAGGGGGTTGGTAAAAGTCAGACCCCCAAAAGCGGTACAAGTCGTGTCGGAGTGTAGCCCAGAACACCCTGAGATACTACTGGAATACCTACCAGTAAATCTCCTTGCCTCGGCCGAGGGCTTCGTGTAATGGCTCTCCTAGACACAGCACGACCTCACCCCTAATACCGGGAGAGACGAACCCCTGAAGATACGCTCACTGCCTCCATGTGGCTCGGGACTGTACCCAACTAAAACCTGTTTGCACGACTCCTTTGAGCCGTGGTAGGGTAGTAATCAAAGTACAGTGGGAACTCACACAAGACAAATGACGATCCCCAGGTCGATGAACTAACCTGCACACATGTCACCAGGGAACTGCCATCTGACGTCTGGTATATGACCAACTAGCATGTTCCCGGCGAGTCCTGTCCGGTGTACTCATAACCCAATGAGCACCTGTATACATCTTAGGTGATCCAACTGACACCAGTGGCTTGTGAGACCGGCCACCGCCCCTCGTCGGGGTCTCGACTGTATACACTAGTCTACTGTGGAGTATCGATGCCCTGTCTCGAAACTCCCACGACTAGGGACCGTTTAAGGATATGCTTATAGAGCCCCAGCTCCCACTTATATGATCGCCCTCATACTGCTGGTGGTCAAGCAAGAATCCTAGGGGCTCTACCAACGTGTAATAGCGACTTGTCAGGTCACCTAAAGCAGTACACGATGATAAAGGTAAACTAGATAGCATACTATCATCTCGAGTAAGACTGTCCTACCGGGATAGGTCCTCCATCAATCATTACAATCACGTACCTGTGATCCAATAATTGACTCTGAGGGCACTATCTCCAACAGTGTTGACTCCTAGGACTTGTAGTTACGGGAGACGGTTTTCATATGGTTCCGAGGAAGATCGAGGCCATACCGCTTTAGCCCAGCCTTGTGTACGGACGGAGGTCCGCAGATTTTTGGGCTTGGCTGGTTTGTTATCGCCGTTTCGTGCAGGATTGCTAGTGTAGTGTTACACCATTGACTGAACTAACTGTTAGTTGTATGTATGCCCTAGAGGCCAGTATTGTACAGATGATGTATATTATATTGGATGCTTGGACATATATAGAGATGACTTTCTTGCTCGATATGATAGTATGCTATCTGGTTGCTCTTTATCTTAACATGTATACTAGTCTCTTTAAACTGTCTTATAGTTACATGTTGGTAAAGCCCTTAGGATGTGTACTTGACTACCTGGACTATGATGCGGATCATACTAGTGGGGACATGGTAGTCCATAAGTACATCCTTCAAGGTCCCTAGTCGTAGGTGTATCGAGACGGGGCATTGATATACCAGTGTAGATTAGCGTATACGCTTCTTGACCCATGAGATGGGCGATGGATGATCCCATATCCATTGGTGTTTGAAATCAGAGATGGTATACGGGTGCTCAGTGGAGACTGGGTACACTAGACGGACTTGCCGAGAACTCCCAGATGGTATTATACCTCACGTCAGATGGCAGTTCCCAGGTGACAATTGTGCAGGTAAGCCTGTAGACCCGAGAACGTCATAGAGTCTTGTGTGATTCCCACTGTGCTTTGATCTCCACCGTACCACGTCCACGAGGGCATGGAAAACGGTGATTTTTGGGTACAGTCCCGAGTCACATGGAGGCAATGAGCGATAGGAGGGGTTTCGTCTCTCCCGGTATTGGGGGTTGATGTTGCGATGTGCTCGATTGGCCGTAACAGGGAAGTCCCTGGCCAGGGTTGATTCAGAGATTTGCTGGTAAGTGTTACCAGTAGTTTCTCGACCCGTTATGAGCCTCACATCGGCACGACTTATAGGTTATTGGGGTCTCACGTTTACCACCCCTAGACTTGATATGCGACATATCAGAAAAGGAGACCGGACTGTACGGGAAATATTGCTGGTTGGCTCGACGGGAGTTGTAGCAGGTTCGCTTGTTCTCTTCTGATCGCTCAATACCCGGGTGGCCGTTACGTTTAGCTGACCGCTTGCGGCTTGGGGGTGCTTGATATGATCATCACCCACTGCCGGCGTATTGATGAGTTTCAGAGTCCCACAATGGAGTTTCCTAGTCCAGGCGAAAAGTTGTGCTGCGCGTATGCGATATGCGCATGGACCCGATAAAAAATACGCGTATAGGATACCGTATATTGATCGGGCGGCTTTCTTTTGGTTAGGGTCGTATGTGATATGGCTGGATTGATAAATCAAGTGTTGATTTATCATTTAACCATTAGATTCTCACTAGAAATCCTTTCTTGTTTTCTATGGATGTATGGATGCATGTATGCATTCCTTATTGTTTCATGCACATATGGATGTGCATGCACACATGCATACATACATCATTCTATCATGGTTGATTATACAAGGAAATGGTGGCAATATAAGACTCACACCATGGGTATTTTATTTGGAATATTATTGTATTTAAGCTAAAAACAAAAGGAAAAAGAAAAGGGTTAGTTTTGGATTGTTTCTACACTCTTCTTGACCTAACCTTTCTCACCCACCATTTAACCATGGTTTACTCTTCCTTTTAGTTTTTAACTCAAGTACAATAATGATACAACCATGGTTTGAGATGAGAGATAAAAATATATATTGATATATTTTCTATTTTCTTTCTTAGAGTTGAACGTATCTTCTTCTCAAATTGCCATCATCTTCTTCTTCCTCTCTCATTTTGCTCTCTAGTTTTTTGTCGTGAGCAATATACTCATCAAGATTGGATTTTGAAGTCAGAATAAGAACCACAATATCATTCTACACAAGTTTAGCCAACTTGTTTAGAGTGTTAGCTTCATTTCGTTCACTTGATCGGATAAAGTTGCAAGCTTGGACAAAGCGGACTCCGGGTGGATCATCGGTGACCTCGAGGAGTTCAAGCGGAGCTTTTTCAAACCCCAAGTAGCCGAGGAGTCTAGCGTAGGGAGCTACAAAGGTTGTACTCTCTAAACCCTAGCTTTTCTTTCATATGATGATGTGAAAAATTTGAAACCCTAATTTTTCTAGGAACGATGCGATGTTTGTTAACTTAGCACCCTAAAGACTCCACCTTTGGCACATGTGATGCTTCCAAACCCTTTATGAGGTGCTAGGCTAACCTTTCATTGGTATCAGAGCCGACCTAGAACATTAGGCGACTATTTTACGAAGTTAAAACTCCGATCGAACCGAAATACGACTTTCTCGGACGCTCTCTGGACTTTTTTTAAAATCTGGTTATTTTCAGAATTAAAAATATGGAAAAAATTCAGCTGGTAAATATAAGAGTTACTGTGAAAAACGAGACCATGAACAGTAAATTTGAGCGCGGAACCGCGGCAATAGCCTGCTTAGGCTGCGGTTCCGCGGCCGTTCTGTTTCTTCATGGTGTCATTTTTGCACAGTGACTTATTTCACTGCTTGTATAATTTTTAAGGTATTTTTAATCTGAATTTTGTGCTGTTTGTTCTGGAGATGGTTTTGGACTCGTCGATTTGATCGGAATTTTCATTTCGGGTTTTTCCGGATAAAATAGAATGTGTTGAAGTGTTTGAACGAGTATCATTTGCTCACTTTTCACGGGGTTTAAAATCTTTCGGAAATACGTGCATGTTTGTTTATGGTGGACCCTCTAGAAGACAACAAACCTTAACTCGATTATGTGACCGTCTTGAACTGCCTTTTGAACCTTAGGGTTTGGGGCAGTACGGCGTGCCACATATGAGGCGTTGCTTGACCCTTCTACGGCTGGACCGCTACCACTGTGTCACACTCCGGGTTTTTGAACTCCGCTCAAGTGTTGAGCTTTAGCGAATCTTGGGTATTTGATCGTTCGTTCGAAAACTTTAATACCGTCTATTTATCTGGAATGTGATGCAATATGTGGAATTCATATAGTTGGACATGAAATACAAAGTATGTGATATTTCGCATTTACGATGTCTAAAGAGAATGTGGATTCCAGATATTGCAGTTTTGCACTTTCTTTTCTGTGACCGTAAGTGTAGTATGTCGATATCGCCGGTTTCGTTGCTATACATCAACGACAATTGGGGTATGCATACTTACTTACGTTGATGATATATGATATTATGTGTTGCTGAGATATGATGTGCAGGATTGTCGCGATTGAATAGCCGGGTTTTTTTTATGTGAGATGAGGGTTTTATATTTTCATTCATGTAAATTTAAATGTAATGTAATATTCTTTTATTTGGGGCACTTCCGGGTTGAGGTCGATGCCACCAGTGTTGTATATTATTTACTTTTCCGCATTATGATGGACCCAAGGAGAGGAGCACAGGTGACCGGGTTCTGGGGTTCAGTGGGAGGCCATCTCGAGGAGTCGAGACCGGGTCTCCTAAACTCCAGAATTGGTAGGGTCGCTTGCCGCTCTCGTAGGGGTCCAGGGTGTGGGCTTGGCTATTCATCGCGACCGTGGAATCCGTTTTTTCTATTGTTGGCTAAATACTAAATACGGACGTTCTAGTATATCCCACATTATATCTATGTTTCTGCTGCGATATCTGTAATGTGATCATTAGATATGTTCTGTGATGGATACAGTATATAGTATATATGATATATTATATAGGCGTTACTTATGTTTTACACCCGCGCTAGCATTGCCCTGCTCTGCCGTTAGTTACCTAACCTAACGGTACACGAGGGGACATCGACGCGAATGCGGATGGCATAAGTGTACGTCGTATTTATCTTTGATGTTTAGGTGAGATAAATGATGGGACTTCATTAATATGATTAATGAAAGAAAAGAAACCTAAAAGATGTTGTAGAGTCAAATTTTCAAATAAAAGGGTAGCTACAGTTTTGCTTTGCATAGTGGTATATATGATATACCCTGCACCTTATTCGATGAGGAAAGAGCCGAGATCCCTTCACCGGGAGTGACCTCTTTAGCAAAACCGGCAGATGCTACAACACTCGGTTTGACTTTTGACTGCTTTTGGAGTTTTGCTTTGCACAGTGATATATATGATATATCTCGCACCTTATTCGATAAGGAAAGAGCCGAGATCCCTTCACCGGGAGTGACCTCTTTAGCAAAACTAATGAAAGCCTCAAAATCACTCCATTTCAAAACTTCACTTGATTCTACAACGATATCAAGTTCATTACGCTCATGGTTTTCAGAAAAACCTGCGTAGCCCTCCGTCAATTCAGATATGTAATATTTAGTATTCGTGCTACGGTTGTTTGGCATGCGTCAAGGCGTAGTGTACGGTAGCTGATTATTACTTATCTGTAGCATGAGATGCGATTGGATTAAGGTATTCGTACGGCGTTGTTTGGCATGCGTCAAGGGTCGTACGGCTGGGTTTAATTCAATCACGAATTGTACGGGTTGAACTTGACTAGCGGACTATGGGTTGTTTGGCATGCGTCAAGGTCATAGCACGCTATGGGCAAAATATTATCGGGAATTTCAAGTGTTGAGATTTGCAATGAGATTGCATACTTTCTATGAGATAGTTAGATCCCGATACCCACTGCGAGAAATTGTTACTCCCGGGAGAGTTTTACACAGGGCAATTAGCCGATCAAGTCGGTGTCTAGAAAGGTTTCAACGGGGTTACGCCTCTGGGAAAACGAGGTTTACTTTAATTAGGTCCGTGCGAAAGCACGGGGAACCTCCCTCAAAGTACCGACACTGGCCTGGCTGAAAGATCGGCGAAGTTGTAAGGTGTAATAAATCCCGGCTAATCTTTCCTTTTAGGGTTTGAAGGAAGATTTGATAAAAACCAGTGGGAGCCATCCTGATTAGATAAGATAATAACCAATCTGATCTTGCAAGAGCATACGCTAAAGTGTTTTCTTCTCTCTCTCTCCAGGTAGCGACCATGTCATGCCTTAATCAAGATAATAATATGGATGTATTGACCGAACCCGCATGTTATACTGTGCAGGGGAACGTTGGACCCGTTCTTTCTTATAAGAGTTATAAGACTGAGCAGGGAATAGGAGAATATCTAGATTCTCAAGCCGCCCAAAAGAACATGCATGTTGATGCATTTTCTTCAGGTGTGTTAGTTATTGAGAACTGTTTCTCAGTTCACCCTACGTCCTGGGTATTAGATACCGGATCAGGATCCCACATATGTAAAATGTTACATGGGCTACGGAAAGGTAGAGAACTGGGAAAAGGTGATCATTCCGTTCAAGTAGGGAATGGGGCAAATGTTGCAGCCAAAGCAGTTGGCGAATATCACCTAGTATTACCAAGTGGTAATACACTGATTTTAAATGAATGCTATTATATAGCAAACATGATGTGCAACATTATATCAGTTTCTTTATTAAGTAAAGAAGGATATAATTTTGTAGTAAAGGATAATGTTATGAACATATTCCTAGATCAAAAGTTGATTGCATCAGGCTTGCTACATAATGGCATATTATTCTAAATCAAAATACAGTCCTCAATATACAAAACACACACAAGAGGAAAAGTTCAGAAATGAACGAATCCTTCTTGTGGCATTGTAGACTTGGTCACATCAATGCGACACGACTAGCTAAGTTGGATAAGGATGGATAATTAAATCCGTTTGAATTTTCATCTTATGACACTTGCCAGTCATGTCTCAAAGGCAAGATGACCAAAACTCCATTTACGGGACACGGAGAAAGAGTTACGGAACTCTTAGGTTTGATACATAGTGATGTATGCGGTCCCATGTCTACACATGCCAGGGACGGTTCTTCCTACTTCATTACATTCACTGACGATCTCTCTAGATACGGACATGTGTTCCTGGTAAAACACAAGTCTGAAGCTTTTGAGAAATTCAGAGAATATAAGCACGAAGTAGAGAACCAAACGGGCAAAAGTATTAAGATCCTTCGATCTGATCGAGGAGGAGAATACTTGAGTAATGATTTTCTGGATTATCTAAAAGAGAATAGGATTCTCTCTCAGCTCACTCCTCCTTATACACCACAACACAACGGTGTATCGGAACGGAAAAACCGCACCCTATTAGATATGGTGCGCTCAATGATGAGTACAGCTGAGTTACCTATTTCCTTCTGGGGATATGCGCTTGAGACAGCCATGGACCTATTGAATAGAGTTCCTACCAAATCAGTGCCTACCACTCCATATGAGATATGGAAAGGGAAGAGACCGCATCTTAATTACATTAAGATATGGGGTTGTCCAGCCTATTTCAAAAGACAAAATCCGGACAAACTCGAGACAAGATCAGTCTTATGTAAGTTTATAGGATATCCCAAAAATTCATAAGGGTATATCTTCTACCACCCTGAGGAACAAAAGGTGTTTGTTTCTCGACATGCCACTTTTTTAGAAAAAGGTTTTCTTATGAAACAGACAAGTTGCATTGAGGTAGAACTGGAAGAGGTTCCAGCGACACAAACTATAACAGAAGACTTGGTAGAACCAGAGGATTCAGTAGTACCTGACGAACCCCAGCCGCTCCGCCGATCTAGCAGGGTTTCTCATCCGCCTGAGAGATACTACGGTTTTCTCATTGATGGTGGAAGCGAGGATTGCATCATGGAAGATGATGACCCAACTAGCTTCGAGCAGGCCATCACGAGTAAGGACTCAGTGAAATGGCTGGATGCAATGCGGTCTGAGATGGAATCCATGTACACCAACAAAGTATGGACTTTGGAAGTTGCTCCTGAAGGGGTAAAACCCATTGGGAGCAAGTAGATCTTCAAGAAAAAACTTGGTGTAGATGGGAAAGTGGAGACTTTCAAAGCTGGACTTGTTGCAAAGGGTTTTCGTCAAAGACCAGGTGTGGACTATGACGAAACCTTTTCTCCAGTGGCTATGCTTAAATCCATCCGGATCATGCTTGCCATCACTGCATATCATGACTACGAAATCTGGCAAATGGATGTTAAGACCGCCTTTCCAAACGGTGATTTAGAAGAGTGCGTGTACATGACTCAGCCAAAGGGCTTCGTAGACAGTGAGAGCAGCGGGAAGGTGTGCAAGCTACTTAAATCCATTTATGGATTGAAGCAAGCATCGCGGAGTTGGAACATCTGCTTTGACGTCGTTATCAAAGAGTTTGATTTCTTCAAAAACGTAGATGAACCTTGTATCTACAAGAAGGTGGCAGAGAGTAAGGTTGTATTCCTCGTATTGTACGTGGACGACATACTCTTGATAAGAAATGATATTCCTATGCTGCAATCGGTCAAGCTCTTCTTATCACAAAGATTCTCAATGAAAGATCTTGGTGATGCCTCCTGTATATTGGGAATTAGGATCTATAGAGATAGATCCAAACGGATATTGGGATTGTCCCAATCCAGGTATATTGACACCATACTAAAGAGGTTTAGTATGAAAGAATCCAAGCGTGGGAACTTGCCCACGATCTCTGGAGTCACTCTCTCCAAAGAGATGTCTCCCAAGACTGATTTGGAGAGAGCTCGCATGGAAGGGATACCCTATGCTTCGGCTGTAGGCTCTATCATGTATGCGATGCTATGTACCAGACCCGATGTAGCATACTCACTAAGTGTAGTGAGTAGGTATCAAGCTGATCCTGGAGAGAGTCACTGGACAGCTGTGAAGAGCATTCTCAAGTACTTACGAAGGACTAAAGAGATGCTCTTGGTGTATGGTAACGGAGAACTCCAAGTGGAGTCCTTTACCGATTCGAGCTTCAAGAGTGATAAGGACGACTCTAAGTCGCAGTCGGGATTTGTCTTTACCCTTTACGGAGGGGCGGTTAGCTGGAAGAGTTCCAAGCAAGAAACTGTGGCAGACTCGATGATGGAGGCTGAATACATCGCTGCCAACGATGCTACCAAAGAGCCTGTCTGGATCAAGAAGTTCATTACTGAACTTGGAGTGGTTCCATCTATTGAGCATCCAATACCTTTGTATTGTGATAACAATGGAGCGGTGGCTTTGGACAAGGAACCCACGTCCCATCAGCGATCCAGGCATATTCTGAGGCGGTATCACCTGATCCGGGAGATAGTTGATCGCCGGGAGATCGAGTTCAGGAGGGTTGACACGAAGAACAACACACCGGATCCATTCACGAAGGCCATTCCCCAGATACAGTTCGAGAGACTCTTCGGGATGCTCGGTATCCGATACTACAGCAGCTGGCCCTAGTGCAAGTGGGAGATTGTTAGTTGTATATATGCCCTAGTGGCCAGTATTGTACAGATGATGTATATTATATTGGATGCTTGGACATATATAGAAATGACTTTCTTGCTCGATATGATAGTATGCTATCTGGTTGCTCTTTATCTTAATATGTATACTAGTCTCTTTAAACTGTCTTATAGTTATATGTTGGTAAAGCCCTTAGGATGTGTACTTGACTACCTGGACTATGATGCAGATCTTACTAGTGGGGACATGGTAGTCCATAAGTACATCCTTCAAGGTCCTTAGTCGTAGGTGTATCGAGATGGGGCATTGATATACCAGGGTAGACTAGCGTATACGCTTCTCGACCCATGAGATGGGCGATGGATGATCCTATATCCATTGGTGTTTGACATCAGAGATGGTATACGGGTGCTCAGTGGAGACTGGGTACACTGGACGGACTCACCGAGAACTCTCAGATGGTATTATACCTCACGTCAGATGGCAGTTCTCAGGTGACACTTGTGCAGGTTAGTCTGTAGACCCGAGATCGTTATAGAGTCTTGTGTGATTCCCACTGTGCTTTGGTCTCCACCTTACCACGTCCATGAGGGCGTGCAAAACGGTGGTTTTTGGGTACAGTCCCGAGTCACATAGAAGCAATGAGCGATAGGAGGGGTTTCGTCTCTCCCGGTATTGGGGGTTGATGTTGCGCTGTGCTCGATTGGCCGTAACAGGGAAGTCCCTGGCCATGGATGATTCAAAGATTTGCTGGTAAGTGTTACCAGTAGTTTCTCGACCCGTTATGAGCCTCACATCGGCACGACTTATCGGTTATTGGGGTCTGACGTTTACCACCCCTAGACTTGATATGCGACATATCAGACGAGGAGATCGGACTGTAAGGGAAGTGTTGCCGGTTGGCTCGACGGGAGTTGTAGCAGGTTCGCTTGTTCTCTTCTGATCGCTCAATACCCGGGTGGCCGTTACGTTTAGCTGACCGCTTGCGGCTTGGGGGTGCTTGATATGATCATCACCCACTGCCGGCGTATTGACGAGTCTCAGAGTCCCACAATGGAGTTTCCTAGTCCAGGCGAAACGTTGTGGTGCGCGTATGTGATATGCGCATGGACCCGATAAAAAATACACATATAGGATACCGTATATTGATCGGGCGGCTTGCTTTTGGTTAGGGTCGTATGTGATATGGCCAGATTGATAAATCAAGTGTTGATTTATCATTTAACCATTAGATTCTCACTAGAAATCCTTTCTTGTTTTCTATGGATGTATGGATGCATGTATGCATTCCTTATTGTTTCATGCACATATGGATGTGCATGCACACATGCATACATACATCATTATATCATGGTTGATTATACATTGAAATGGTGGCAATATAAGACTCACACCATGGGTATTTTATTTGGAATATTATTGTATTTAAGCTAAAAACAAAAGGAAAAAGAAAAGGGTTAGTTTTGGATTGTTTCTACACTCTTCTTGACCTAACCTTTCTCACCCACCATTTAACCATGGTTTACTCTTCCTTTTAGTTTTTAACTCAAGTACAATAATGATTCAACCATGGTTTGAGATGAGAGATAAAAATATATATTGATATATTTTCTATTTTCTTTCTTAGAGTTGAACTTATCTTCTTCTCAAATTGCCATCATCTTCTTCTTCCTCTCTCATTTTGCTCTCTAGTTTTTTGTAGTGAGCAATATACTCATCAAGATTGGATTTTGAAGTGAGAATAAGAACCACAACATCATTCTACACAAGTTTAGCCAACTTGTTTAGAGTGTTAACTTCATTTCGTTCACTTGATCGGATAAAGTTGCAAGCTTGGACAAAGCGGACTCCGGGTGGATCATCGGTGACCTCGAGGAGTTCAAGCGGAGCTTTTTCAAACCCCAAGTAGCCGAGGAGTCTAGCGTAGGGAGATACAAAGGTTGTACTCTCTAAACCCTAGCTTTTCTTTCATATGATGATGTGAAAATTTTGAAACCCTAATTTTTCTAGGAACGATCCGATGTTTGTTAACTTAGCACCCTAAAGACTCCACCTTTGGCATATGTGATGCTTCCAAACCCTTTATGAGGTGCTAAGCTAACCTTTCATTAACCAGAAAGGAGGTTCCTTTTTCTTTGGACCGAGGCATGCGTGCGGAGTTTTCGGCAGTTGGAGACTCGGTTAACAACTGCATTAGTCTTTCTTTGCTTCTGGTTCGGGAGACTTTGTTGTTTAACTGTGATGTTTCTCGAGTGTGGCTCGATTTTTGCGCTGATGCGGAATTATAGAGTTATCGCTTTTGCTTCCCTACATGTGGAGGAAGTACGAGCAGGATATCCCACTCATGATCTGGAGATGGCCGCGGTGGTCTTGCGATGGAGATTTGGAGACACTACTTGTTCGAGAGTCGTGTCAGATTTTCACGGACCACCAGAGCTTAATGTACATCTTCCTGCAGCGGATTTTAATTGCTGAGATGGTCTTCTGCAGATTTATAGTTTTTTTTCGATCGTTGAGTACAGCTTGTATTTGCCTCTACTGAGAGGAAAGCTTGCTCATGTCCGCGCCCGACCATTTTTCCTTAATCGCTTTCGCGAGGCACTGCCCGTCGATGCTCGTTCGTCAGAGATACTTGAGCATACTTGGCTGGGTAATGATTTAAAGTCCTTGATTTATGATCAGATGTGATACGTTTAAGGACGCGTTTGGGTACCTGATACTATTGGGTAGGGACGAGAAATCCTAGAGCAAGCACAATCTGTTAATTCTCTGTACTCATTCAAGTTCCGCCAACATTTAGCGTGACTTGCGAGATAGTTACGGATGGGCAGGGATGTAAAGAGAAGTTCTGGATTTCGTTTCAAGGTGTCTGTCTTGTTGTGTGCTTAGGTTGAGCATCCGAGACCGGCTGGAGAGTTGCAACCTTTAACCATTGCGAACTGGGAGTGGGAGAAGATCTCCACAAATTTCGTTATGGTGTCTACCCAGGTTTAGTCAGGGTGTGACTCCATTCGGATGCTTGTTGTCCGGTTATACTCAGTTTGCTCAGTTGTTCTTTGTTAAGTTTGTGCGTTGCACGGAGATCCTTCATTCATAGTATCCGATAGAGGCACCCAGTTTACTAGCCGTCTTTGGCAGAAGCTTCAGGAAGCTTTGGGTACCCGGCTGAGTTTTAGTACCGCTTTTCATCCACAGACCGATGGCCAGTCGGAGCGGACTATACAGACTCTGGAGGATATGCTCCGTGCATGTATGCTTGATTTTGGTGGCAGTTGGGATCGTCACTTGCCGTTGATTGAGTTCTCCTACAGCAACAGCTTTCAGGAGACTATTCAGATGGCACCTTTTGAAGCTTTGTATGGTAGGAAGTGTCGATCGCCAGTCTGTTGGACCGAACTCAGTGAGAGTAGAGTTTTAGGACCCCAGCTAGTTTTGGAGACTACGGAGAAGATCCAGCTGATTCAGGACAGGATGAGAGCAGCCCAGTGCAAGCAGAAGTCTTATGCCGACCGTCGTCGTCGCAGACTTGAGTTCGCAGTGGGGGATCATGTATTCCTGAGGATTTCTCCGATGAAGGGCGTTATGCGATTTGGGAAGAGGGGGAAACTCAGTCCCAGACTTGTTGGTCCCTTCGAGATCCTTGAGCGAGTGGATTCTGTTGCTTATCGTTTGGCTCTCCCGCCTAGTTTTTCGGATGTGCACCCCGTTTTCCATGTGTCGATGCTTCGTAGATATCTTCATAATCCTTCTCATATGATTCAGCATGAGACCGTTCAGCTTGAGCGCGATCTTTCGTTCACCAAGCAACCGGTAGTTATTTTGGATCGGCAGGTGAAGAAACTTCGGTCAAAGGTATTGCCATCTGTGAAGTTTCTTTGGCGTAGCCCGACTAGTGAGGAGATCACTTAGGAGGCCGAGAGCGAGATGCGGAAGAAATTCCCTCATCTCTTTGAAGGTACACGTAGTTAAATTTTAATTCGGGTACCAATTTCTTTAAGGGGGAGATTGTAACGTTTTAGAAATCGTTTTGCGAATATTCCCGTTTCAGGGCAAAATTGTTGGTATTTCCCCTTTTAACTCGATTTCGATCAAACGTCCGTATAAGCTTGCTGGCACCTAGTTTAGCTAAAATAAAGCTAATGCGCGAACTTTGGGGCTATTTGGGAGGTTTTGGTTCAGATAGAATTTTTCCCAAAAAAAATATTATTTTAAGCGGTATATTGTGCACGTAAATCGGGAAATTTCTTCTCTTGTGAATAAATTAAATTTTGTCACTAGAAAATTTTGGAAACTTCTTTTCTAAATATCTAGATATTTTTAGAGTGCAAAAGGATTTATTTTAAAAAGAAAAGAAAAGGTATAAAGGTATCAAAATTCCATTTATTAGCATTTATTACCTAATTTCCTAGAAATTTCTTCACACAAAATTCACAAAACTACCCCCATCCCTCCTTGGCCGAGCCATCCTCAAAATTCTGCCCTTTCATTTTCCCAAGCTCATTTCTTCATTCTTGCTTCAAAATTCTTCAAGAAAAATTCCAAAAAAAATCCACAAAATCCTAAATAAAAATAAAACCATCATTTCCTTCACTAATCCTTCTTGGATCTTCAACATGTTGGAGATAGTGCCCTCAGAGTCAATTATTGGATCGCAGGTACATGATTGCAATGATTGCGGAGGACCTATACCGGTAGGACAGTCTTACTCGAGATGATAGTATGCTATCTGGTTTGCCTTTATCAGTCGTGTACATGTTCAGGTGACTGATTACATGTT
Organism: Agapanthus africanus; assembly: GCA_030015575.1. Classification (NCBI taxonomy): domain Eukaryota; kingdom Viridiplantae; phylum Streptophyta; class Magnoliopsida; order Asparagales; family Amaryllidaceae; genus Agapanthus; species Agapanthus africanus. Next base: position 505,101,375 of record CM057342.1, on the reverse strand, counting down.
ACACTTTGATAGAGCCCTTAGGATCTTGCTTTACTACAAACAGTATGATGGCGATCATATACTTGAGAGTTGGGTAGTTTATATGGATATCCTTAATTGTGGTCCCTAGTCGTAGGAGTTTCGAGACAGGGCATCGATACTCCGGAGTAGACTAGTGTATACAATCGAGACCCCGACGAGGGGCGGTGGCCGGTCTCACAAGCCACTGGTGTCAGTTGGATCACCTAAGATGTATACAGGTGCTCATTGGGTTATGAGTACATCGGACAGGACTCGCCGGGAACCTGCTAGTTGGTATTATACATATCCTCAGATAGCAGTTCCCTGGTGACATGTGTACAAGTTAGTCCATCGACCTGAGGTCGTCATTTGTCTCGTGTGAGTTCCCACTGTGCTTTGATTTCTACCCTACCACGGCTCAAAGGAGTCGTGCAAATAGGTATTTTTTGGGTACAGTCCCGAGCCACATGGAGGCACGTGAGCGGATCGACAGGGGATTCGTCTCTCCCGGTATTGGGGGCGAGATCGAGATGTGTCTAGGAGAGCCATTACACAAAGCCCACGGCCGTGGCAGGAGATTTACTGGTAGGTACTCCAGTAGTATCTCAGGATGTTATTGGGCTACACTCCGACACGACTTATACTGCTATTGGGGGTCTGACGTTACTAGCCCCCTAGGCAGATATGCGATACTCATAAACGAACGGACCGGACTGTATATACATTGTCACTGTTAGGCTCAGTAGGGTTTCCGGATGTGTTCGCTCATCGGCCTCCCTTGAGGTCAGTCCATGGGCAGCCGTTACGCATAGCTAGTGCCGCTGACGGTTTGTGGTTAAACCCACTGCCAGGGTACTGACGAGTCATTAGAGTCCCCCACAGACAGTTTCCCAAGTTCGGGCGAAACGTTGTAGAGCCCGTATGTGTTGGAGATAGTGCCCTCAGAGTCAATTATTGGATCACAGGCACGTGATTGCAATGATTGAGGGAGGACCTATCCCGGTAGGACAGTCTTACTCGAGATGATAGTATGCTATCCGGTTTATCTTTATCATCGTGTACTGCTTTAGGTGACCTGACATGTCGCTATTACACATTGATAGAGCCCCTAGGATTCTTGCTTGACTACAAGCAGTATGATGGTGATCATATACGTGGGAGCTGGTAGTCTACAAGCACATCCTTAAAAGGTCCCTGGTCGTAGGAGTTTCGAGACAGGGCATCGATACTCCATTAGTAGACTAGTGTATACAGTCGAGACCCCGACGAGGGGCGGTGGCCGGTCTCACAAGCCACTGGTGTCAGTTGGTGCACCTAAGATGTATACAGGTGCTCATTGGGTTATGAGTACACCGGACAGGACTCGCCGGGAACCTGCTAGTTGGTCTTATACCAGATGTCAGATAGCAGTTCCCTGGTGACATGTGTACAGGTTAGTTCATCGACCTGAGATCGTCATTTGTCTCGTGTGAGTTCCCACTGTGCTTTGATTAGTACCCTACCACGGCTCAAAGGAGTCGTGCAAACAGGTTTTAGTTGGGTACAGTCCCGAGCCACATGGAGGCAGTGAGCGGATCTGCAGGGGTCGTCTCTCCCGGTATTGGGGGTGAGGTCGGGCTGTGTCTAGGAGAGCCATTACGCAAAGCCCTCGGCCGAGGCAGGAGATTTACTGGTAGGTATTCCAGTAGTATCTCAGGGCGTTCTGGGCTACACTCCGACACGACTTGTACCGCCTTTGGGGGTCTGACTTTTACCAACCCCCTAGGCCCGACATGCGATCCTCATAGATGAACGGACCGGACTGTACGGATATTGTCACTGACAGGCTCAGTAGGGTGTCAGGATGAGTTCGCTCATCGACGTCCCTTTTGGTCAATAGCTGGTGGCCCGTCACGTATTGGCTAATACCTCTGACGTGCTAGTGGTTAAATCCACAGCCATAGTATTGACGAGTCTTTAGAGTCCACCACTCTTTCAGTTACTCAAGCTTTCGGGCGAAACGCTGTAGAGGCCGTATGGAGATATGGCAGGGTCCGATCAGATACGTGCGGTATTGCACGGATCAGGATCGGACGGTTTGTACTAGTGGCCGTATGGCTATATGGCAGGGTTCGATCAGATACGTGCGGTATTGCACGGATCGGGATCGGACGGATATTACTAGCCGGCTTTGGTTTAAGCCGGATCCTAGTATAGTACAGTGTAGATTTTGTCTCTTTGCATTTGTATCCGGACGGAATACAGATGCGGGTGTGTATGCACAGTATCGGGGTTTTCCTGTAATTTATTACTGGACCAGTTTTCTGGAGTTGCCAGTTTGCATTCCATTCCGGCCGGTTTTCCTTTGTTCTTTCCCGGCCGGACTTTTCCGATGGAGGGGGTTATTTGCAGTTTTGCAAATAACATTTGTGGAAGGGGGTTTCTTGCAAATATATTCATTATGATTAGATTTGCCTCCTTGCTTTTTCATGATGATTTTTGCATTAATGAGATTTGAAAGGGTATGGAGAGAAAAGTATGGTTGATGTTTCTTTTGCTTTAGGATGTGGTCACCTCTTTCTATCTCCTACACTCACCTCCCTTTGTTGATTCCTCCCACCATTTCCCACTTATATTGGCCGGCCACATTAGAGGAGGGGATGAGGAAATTTCATTTTGTAGTGTGGGAAAATTATCATCTCATTTGGATACACCAAAGTTCATCTCCACTTTTGTTCATTACTTCCCTCCATCCAATGGCAACTTCATTACCCTAAAAAGAGACAAGCGTCTTCTACACTAAATTCTACAGCACACCTTGGGCATGTCGACTTGCCGGCTTCATGCTCGAGTTGCCTCGGTATTGAGGCGGGAGCCCGTAAAAGACGCAGGCGATGTGGTGCCCTTCCGGCGAGGAGGCGATGACATGGAGACTAGACTTTCCGCATGAGACCGGGACGATGAAGAGAAGACCGGAGGACTCGGATCACTTGGTATACTTCTCTTCCCATCTCTTGTTAGCTAGCAGTAGGTTAATGGTTAACGATCCGGGTTTTCTTTGTCCGCGGTAGCGCCGGTTTCCAAGTAAGGAAAAATTTTAATTCCGCATTTTGGCCTCGGATAGACGGCCGGGGCGCTGCCGTGGCGCAACATGGTATCAGAGCCACGCCATTAACCTTGTCTAGCTTGTTCTAATGTGTTTTACTTATCCGATCGACCGAAATTCCAAAAACCTCATTTTTGTTCACATCGGTTTCTGTTGAAAATTGTTGGTGTCTAAAAATTTTTCAGGTTGTATAAAATTAATGTACTGGAAATTCTAAGACTTCTGTAAAAATTCGACACATTCAGTCGACAACCCTAGCGCGGAACCGCGGCCAAACCCCCCCTGGGGCCGCGGTTCCGCCGCACATTGTTGTCTTCTCTGTGTCAAATTTGTACAGTGGGCTTGTGGGCTAATTTTGTGTGTTTTGGAATATTAAATTTGGGCCCAGGTTTTCTGTAACTGCTACAGTATTGGTTGAGGGCCCACTTGTTAATTGTTTGATCGATCGGATATTTTTTAAACACATTGTTTCACAGTATTTACATTATATCTGCGACCGTGAATGTCACTTGATCGGTAAATCCCGTCTAACTGCTATAGCCCGGTTAGACGGATTTGCGAACGTGATTTTCACGTTGATGTTCTATGTTTATGCTGTGTTGTTGCGGATCGGTCGTGGGGGATAGCCTGGATGCAATGCTAGTACAGTGTTGTTGTATTATGTACATTTGATTTTGCGGGGCGAGCGTCCGACATGTGGACTGCCGTCACTGCCTGATTGTATTATTCTTTTGGGGCACGACCTGGTTGCGGTCGATGTACCCGGTGTATGTATATTTTACTTTCTGTACTAGGATTGCCCCGCGGAGGGGTGCACGGATAGCCGGGTTCTAGAGGGCAACGGGCCCGCATCTCAGGGCATTGAGACGGAGGGGGCTTCAATCTGGAATTGGCGGGCTATTCGTCGCACTCGTAGGGGGTACAGGTTGACCCAGGAGGGGTGCCCAAGTTACCGGATTCCGTGAAGTGCTGGATGGTCCATTCACGGTGCTGAAGGGGGCTGCCTCGCTTCAGGTTTTGGCGGGTGACTTGCCGCGCCCGTAGGGGTCTAGGTTTTCATTTCACAGGCTATCCACACGACCAGGGGAACGTCGGGTTTCAGCAGCGGCCATGTGAAACCCGGGGCTTCCAGATATCTGTATTATTCTGTGATGCTGTACATTTCTGTGATGTTGCATTTTATTCACGCCTTGAGCGAAATACTATATATTGGTATATATATTAGTAGATGTTGTATATGTTTTTCATCCGCGCTAGTCCAGTCCCCGCTCTGCCGTTAGTTAGCTAACCTAACGGGTGATGACGGGACCCAGTGGCGAATGCAGATGGCATATGTACGTCAGTATATTTTCGTTCTTTATGGTGTGATCTTTTGATGGGACTGCATTGATTCGGATCAATGCAAGAAAAACAAACCTAATTCTGATGTTGTTGGAACACTTTTCAAAAAGCTGTTATTGCAAGGACGTTCACTTTTGTTTTGCATCGTGGTATTCATTTGGAATATCCTGCTCCTCAGTCGACGAGGCAAGGGCCGATATCCCTTCACCGGGAGTGACCCCTTGGACAGAAGTTTGCATCAGGGCATTAACTTCACTATAGCCGATTACTTTTGCTTTGCATCGTGGTATTCAGTTGGAATATCCTGCACCTCATTCTACGGGGAAAGAGCCGAGATCCCTTCACCGGGAGTGACCTCTTTAGTAAAGGTTTTCGTCACTATTTTTTATAAAAAGTTGTGCAGTTCCTTCAACGATATCAAGTTCATTACGTTAAAGGTTTTTCGCCAAAAACCAGTCGTAGCCCTCCGTCATTTCAGATTAGTATTACTTAGTATTCGTGCTGCGTATGTCGTGCTTAGCCGAGGCGTAGTGTTCGGTAGCTATGTAGTGCTTTTCTGTTGCATGGATATGTGATTGGTTAGGACAGTCGTACGGTCATTTTGGCTCAGTCAAGGACTCGTGCGGGTGGGTCTAATGCAATCAAGATAATGACGGGCTGAACTTGACTAGGATCCTTTGATATGTTGGCTCAGTCAAGGTCACTTGGGTCCTAGGGGTAAAAATCACATCGGGAGTTTCAAAAGAACTGAAACTTGCCAGGCATGCGCATACCTTCTGGAGTGTGGTGACGTGAGTGGATTCCGTCACGTTATCATGCGATGAGAGTTGGATCCCGATTCCCACTGATGAGTTGGTTTACTCCTCGGGTGATCCCGACTAATTCTTCTTTCAGGTTTGGAGGAGAATTTGAGGTACAGTGGGAGGCTTCCAGATTAGATAAAGTGATAACCATTCTGATCTAGGTTTGAGTGCACGCTGAGTGTTTCTTTTCTCTCTCTCTGGCAGCGACCATTGACCCGACCCTGGACTATGACTCAGTGACCAAGTTGACCGAACCTTCTTAACACTGGCTTTTGGATTGTCAGAGTTGCAAACCTCATTGCCACTCCTACTTTTACCCTTTTCTCCAGGACACCCCGTATTACTACGAACGTCCACTTCCATTGGACAAAACCATCGTATGGTTATATACGAACTCGAAGGACTTCGAGGATGGTTTCTGGTTCTGGAGAAAACGGATAGGACTATTCAGTTGTCTTTTCTTTTCACCTTCTCTCAGGTAGCGAGTACTCCTTGGTTTAGGAGTAGTACACCTATTACGCAAATTGGATAGTCTTCTTCCAAACCTTAGGCTGGTGCCGACCGGTAGGGAATGAAGAAAACCAATTAGCATAACGATGGTGTGCAGAAGGTATTATGTTAAGACAAAGCAAGGGATTAGTAGGAGGGCAAAGTAAATTGCGACTGATATTCACGACCAAACCAAGTATTTCTTCGCCAATCCTAAATCACCTTTGTATTTCTCCAGGACACTCCATGTCACTACGAAGATCCACAGCTTATTGGATACTCCATTGTATGGTTATATACGAACTCGAAAGGAACTTGTTCCAGTTCGAGGATGGATTCTGGTTCAGGAGAAATAGGAATAAGGTTTATTCGGTTGTCTTTTATCTTCACCTTCTCTCGTTTTGCGAGTGCTCCTAGGATTAGGACAGTACACCCTTTATGCTTATTGGATAGTCTTCTTCCAAACCATAGGCTGGTGCCGAACGGTAGGGAAGGAAGAAAACCAATTGGCCTAAAGGGGTGTACAGAAGGTAATGACTAAAGACATAGAAAGGGATTTAGAAAGATGGCAAAAAAATTATACGGTTACAGTTGTGAATCTGGATAATGGAAGAGGCATTACTAGGAATACCAGGATACCCCGACGAAACATTTCAATGTTTCAGTTTCACTGTGTACTGTTAAAAGAAAACTGATTTCCCGATTAGACACTTACTCCAGGGTATGTATTTACCAGGTTGGATTCTCACATCTGTATGGTTTTACAGATGATGAGTGGGAGTAAGTTATTGGGAATTGGGTGATCATCCTCATTATATCGGGATTCGCTGTAATCGGTGATATTTGAGGAGATCACCTGGGCTGTTTGCCGGTCGGCAAATATTTGGTTTTGAATATCCGCTGTTGTGCACCAATTTCAAATTGATATATCTGTACGTCTATTTGAATAGAGTGAGATATACCTTTTGATATTATGTCGTTGACATTTACCTATATCAGTGGATGGTTAGGTAAGGAGTATTAAACAGCGGTGTAATTCTTCTTAACCATAAGTACAGTTTTCAACCTACGACATACAGTGAAAGAGTTGTTAGACTCAGCGGACTTATACAGAGTATTGTATGTTGTCCAGTGTCCATTAGGACAGAGGGGTTGGTCTTCATACTATATTCTGTTTACCTTTAACTTCTCTAGTTCTTAGACATGTGTTTCGTAGAAACACAGGGTCTAAGTTTTGAGGAGTTATAGGTATTTGAATAGAGTAGAGAACCAGGTGTAGCAAGTATCGGGATTCTTCAAGGTGATCGAAGATGTAGATACTTGTGTATGGTATTCAGTTGATAGTAATGATAAAGAGAAATTGCTTCTCTTTCAGGTTACTCATAATTGGAAGCATTCCTAAGTTGAGTAACGCTGATCGGCCTCCTTCCATTTAGTTGACATGCACTGGAGACAGCTGCATGATTTGAATCTGGTTCAATTAAATCAGTGCCTCTGTTTCTATATTGGATATAGAACAGTTCATATCTTAACGATGTTAAGGTACGGGGAGTTGTCCGGCTTATGCTTAAAACCAGACACTGGGCAACTCAAGGCACGTTTCTGTAATGGCTGTTTGCGGGTTGACCCAGGCTATGACGAGGGTTGATTTTCTACCATCTGGAAGATCAATAGAGATATTGTTCTTAACTCGCCACATTTTAAAATGAAATGGTTATTTTTCAGAAAAACAGTAGTGGGGGTATGGTAGAACTGGAAGTGATTCCAGAACCGCACACGATTACTGAAGATTTGATAAGGAACCTAAAGATTCAATCTGATTTGACATCCCATTGGCCACTCCGTAGATACGGTGGGTAACTTCAGGCACCCGAGAGGTACTCCGGTAGCCTCAAGGACGGTGACAGGGAAGTTCTTGTTTACCCACACTTGCCATTGTTGTTGTTCCAGGCCGCGAGACCCGGCAGGAGGATGAGTATAGCGTCGTTCTAAACTAGCTTTAGAAGTGCACGTCTATATGACTCTGCCAGAGGGTTGTCGTAGTCAGTGGGAGCAGCGGAAGCATTGGTGGACATCAGGCTTATGTCTATTTATAGACTAAAGCAGATATAGCGGAGATAGATCATCTATTTCTGATGTGACAGTCATAGGTTTGACCTCATCAGAATAGGGGATGGATCTGTTGAGAAGGTAGTAGGGTGTGATATCCGGGTTTTGGATGACATACCCAGTAGGAAGTGACATTTCCTATACTACGATCGGTTATACTTTGGTCGTCACACAGTGGTTTCTCCACAAGGGACTTGGACATTATATCAGACAAACTGGTTACTAGATCTATGGTTTTAGATCTAGATTTGGGTAGTTTCCCAATCAGGGTACTTTGACAGCATTCTAAGAGTATTTAGAATGGACGACTCCTGGCACAGTAGTACAGCAGCAGGTAATCGAGTCACCCTCTCTAAAGGTGTCTTACAGACTAAAGGGGAGAGGGATACGCATGATTGACAGATCACTTGCTTAGGCAATTGAGTCAATCATGAGATGTCAAGTACCACACCAGATGTTGTTCTTGCACTAGATACAATAAGTTGATATTGATCCAATCCTGAAGTAACAGTCGGAAGCAGTTTTAGAACATAAGTGAATGTTCTAGGGATATGATAACGGCTGCCTCCTTTAGGAGACGGTTATCACTCCAGGCTTCCAAGGTGACATGGACGACAAGGAGTTTGTCAGAGTTATAGTTTTTCCTTCTGACGAGGGGCAGTATTTTGGACAGGTGGTCCAAGGCAATACTGAGGGAGGCATGGCGCAGGATACTGATTAAGTTCAGTTGACGATACAGTCTAAGAAGTTTGGATTTGGAGTTCATTTATGAGCTAGGTCCCATCAGACATCCAGACATTCTAAGACAGGTATTGCTCATTTCGGGAGATAGCTTTCTCCGCGAACTTGAGATATAGAGAGACATAGAAAGAAACATCACAGCGGATCCACTTACTGAGGCTATTCCTCGAACGCAATAGTTTCCCAAACGGGTTTTGTGAGACTGACTAGTAGAGGAGTTGGGTGTTCGGTATCACACGGGCTGTGAGTATGCGGCATCGCAATAATTAGCCTTGAGTGCAAGTGGGAGATTGTTGGAGATAGTGCCCTCAGAGTCAATTATTGGATCACAGGCACGTGATTGCAATGATTGAGGGAGGACCTATCCCGGTAGGACAGTCTTACTCGAGATGATAGTATGCTATCCGGTTTATCTTTATCATCGTGTACTGCTTTAGGTGACCTGACATGTCGCTATTACACGTTGATAGAGCCCCTAGGATTCTTGCTTGACTACCAGCAGTATGATGGCGATCATATACGTGGGAGCTGGTAGTCTACAAGCACATCCTTAAAAGGTCCCTGGTCGTAGGAGTTTCGAGACAGGGCATCGATACTCCATTAGTAGACTAGTGTATACAGTCGAGACCCCGACGAGGGGCGGTGGCCGGTCTCACAAGCCACTGGTGTCAGTTGGTGCACCTAAGATGTATACAGGTGCTCATTGGGTTATGAGTACACCGGACAGGACTCGCCGGGAACCTGCTAGTTGGTCTTATACCAGATGTCAGATAGCAGTTCCCTGGTGACATGTGTACAGGTTAGTTCATCGACCTGAGATCGTCATTTGTCTCGTGTGAGTTCCCACTGTGCTTTGATTAGTATCCTACCACGGCTCAAAGGAGTCGTGCAAACAGGTTTTAGTTGGGTACAGTCCCGAGCCACATGGAGGCAGTGAGCGGATCTGCAGGGGTTCGTCTCTCCCGGTATTGGGGGTGAGGTCACGCTGTGTCTAGGAGAGCCATTACGCAAAGCCCTCGGCCGAGGCAGGAGATTTACTGGTAGGTATTCCAGTAGTATCTCAGGGCTTTCTGGGCTACACTCCGACACGACTTGTACCGCCTTTGGGGGTCTGACTTTTACCAACCCCCTAGGCCCGACATGCGATCCTCATAGATGAACGGACCGGACTGTACGGATATTGTCACTGACAGGCTCAGTAGGGTGTCAGGATGAGTTCGCTCATCGACGTCCCTTTTGGTCAATAGCTGGTGGCCCGTCACGTATTGGCTAATACCTCTGACGTGCTAGTGGTTAAATCCACAGCCATAGTATTGACGAGTCTTTAGAGTCCACCACTCTTTCAGTTACTCAAGCTTTCGGGCGAAACGCTGTAGAGGCCGTATGGAGATATGGCAGGGTCCGATCAGATACGTGCGGTATTGCACGGATCAGGATCGGACGGTTTGTACTAGTGGCCGTATGGTTATATGGCAGGGTTCGATCAGATACGTGCGGTATTGCACGGATCAGGATCGGACGGATATTACTAGCCGGCTTTGGTTTAAGCCGGATCCTAGTATAGTACAGTGTAGATTTTGTCTCTTTGCATTTGTATCCGGACGGAATACAGATGCGGGTGTGTATGCACAGTATCGGGGTTTTCCTGTAATTTATTACGGGACCAGTTTTCTGGAGTTGCCAGTTTGCATTCCATTCCGGCCGGTTTTCCTTTGTTCTTTCCCGGCCGGACTTTTCCGATGGAGGGGGTTATTTGCAGTTTTGCAAATAACATTTGTGGAAGGGGGTTTCTTGCAAATATATTCATTATGATTAGATTTGCCTCCTTGCTTTTTCATGATGATTTTTGCATTAATGAGATTTGAAAGGGTATGGAGAGAAAAGTATGGTTGATGTTTCTTTTGCTTTAGGATGTGGTCACCTCTTTCTATCTCCTACACTCACCTCCCTTTGTTGATTCCTCCCACCATTTCCCACTTATATTGGCCGGCCACATTAGAGGAGGGGATGAGGAAATTTCATTTTGTAGTGTGGGAAAATTATCATCTCATTTGGATACACCAAAGTTCATCTCCACTTTTGTTCATTACTTCCCTCCATCCAATGGCAACTTCATTACCCTAAAAAGAGACAAGCGTCTTCTACACTACATTCTACAGCACACCTTGGGCATGTCGACTTGCCGGCTTCATGCTCGAGTTGCCTCGGTATTGAGGCGGGAGCCCGTAAAAGACGCAGGCGATGTGGTGCCCTTCCGGCGAGGAGGCGATGACATCGAGACTAGACTTTCCGCATGAGACCGGGACGATGAAGAGAAGACCGGAGGACTCGGATCACTTGGTATACTTCTCTTCCCATCTCTTGTTAGCTAGCAGTAGGTTAATGGTTAACGATCCGGGTTTTCTTTGTCCGCGGTAGCGCCGGTTTCCAAGTAAGGAAAAATTTTGATTCCATATTTTGGCCTCGGATAGACGGCCGGGGCGCTGCCGTGGCGCAACAGTATGGTTTTATGGCAGAGTTCGGAAAATGCACGTGCATTTACGCACGTGTCATATTTCGGACAGATGATACTGGTCAGCTTTGGTTTAAGCCGGATCCGAGTATTATATTGAGTAGATATAATATCTTTGTCTCAGTTGCATTTGTATTCGGTCGTAATACAAATACGGGTATATTTATACAGTTACGGGGTTATCCTGAAATTCGTTTCGGGATCACTTTTGAAAGTTGCCAGTTTCCAGTTTTTTATCAGCTGTCTTTTAACATTCGGTTAAAGACGGATTTATCTTTTCTTGAGATGAGTGTGGAAGTTTCTAGAAGTTTCTAGAAGAGGTGACTAGGTTAGAATGGTGTTGATGTTTCATTGGTTGCATTTAATGTATTCATACTTTGTGTTCACACTTTGTGTTCACACTATGTGTTCACACTTTGTGTTCACACATTATATTTGTTCTTGTGGTCACCTCCCTCCTCCTACACTCACCCCCCCACTCCTATATAGTGGCCGGCCCCTCCCCTCTCTCTTACTTACTTGATTGATTCATTTGTTTAAAAGATATGATAGTTTTGGGGTGTATGGAAATTTTGGGGTGTATGGAAATTTCATATATCATTTCATTCCATCACCCGATTCGAGTGGCAACTTCATTAACCGATCGTCCACGGCTTTGGACGAAGTGAGACAAAGTCTTCTACTCAATCTCTACATCATTCTTGGTCGTCTCTTTTAGAAAACTTGATGACCGAGTTGCCTCGAGTTAGAGGCGGGAGCCCGTTTAAAGAATCGTTGACTTGGTGCCACCTGGACGAGCAGATCGGAGATCGACGAGATCGGAGCAGCCGCAACGGAGCGTGGGATGATGGTAAAAGAACGAAAGACTCGGATCGTTCGGTATAACCTTTCTACTCTCTTTACAGTTTGTTAGTTTAGCAATAATGGCAGATCCGGGTTATAGTATACGATAGCGCCAGTTAAAAAGTTTTTGTTCCGCATTTGGCATCTGTAGACGGCCGGGGCGCTACCGTAGACTTACAGTGCTATCAGAGCCTCACCATTATGTTATACTAACTTGTGCTAACACGTTTAAAATATCGATCGAACCGGATATCGAAAACCACAATTTTTCTAATTCACAGTTTCTGTCGATTTTAAATCAAGTCAAAAAATTATTTTATATATCACAGAAAGCTGTGCAGGGTGTTTGAAGAAAGTGGTGAAAATTTGAGCACGTGACTCAACAAAATAGCCGCGGAATCGCGGTCAAACCCATGGTTTGACCGCGCATCCACGGCCATTATGTGAGTTCATGAGCCCAAATTTTCACAGTAGCTTTATCTTTGGAAATTGGGGTTTTTGGTATATATCTTTTGGGCCCAGATTTTGTTGCTGTACAACAGATTTTCGTGGGGCCCACTTCGTGATATTTAGTCGATCGAAATTTAAGTATGTTAGTTTACAGTACTTACATTATATCTCCGACCGGGAATGTCATTTGATCGGTAAACCACGTCTGATTGCTATAGTTCTTTTAGACGGGTTTGCGAACGTGACATTCGCGTTGATGTTCTGTGTTGTGCTGTGATGTTGCGGATTTGTCATGGTGGATAGCAGAGTGCAATGATAGTGCAGTTTGGATTTATTTGTACATTTGATATTGCGGGACGAGCGTCTAACTTGTGGACTGCCGTCACTGCCTGTTGTATAATATTCTTTTGTGGCATGACCAGGTTGCGGTCGATGTACCTGTTGTACTATTTTTCCATTTCTGTACTAGGTTTTACCTCGCAAGGGAGTGCACGGATAGCCGGGTTCTGGAGGGCAACGGGTCCGCATCTCATGGCTTTGAGAGGCAGAGGGGCCTTACTCTGGAATTGGCAGACTATTCGCCGCACTCGTAGGGGGTTCAGGTTGACCCAAGGAGGGGTGCTCAACTTACCGGATTCCGTGAAGTGCCGGGTGTTCCATTCACTATGCTGTGGGGACTACCTCACTTCAGGTTTGGTGGGTAACTTGCCGCACCCGTAAGGGTCTAGGTTTCATTGCACAGGCTATCCACACGACCAGGGGAACGTCGGGTTTCAGCAGCGGCTCTGTGAAACTCGGGGATCCCAGATTATCTGTATTGTTCTGTGATGCTTATTACTTTTCTGTAATGTTGCATATTATCATGCCTGGAGCGATTATTGTATATTGGTTTATATACTATTAGATGTTGTATATGTTTTACACCCGCGCTAGTTCAGTCCCCGCTCTGTCGTTAGTTAAGTAACCTAACGGGTGATGACGGGACCCAGTGACGAATGCGGATGGCATATACGTACATTTTATTTTCGTTCTTTTCTGGTGTGATTGATTGATGGGACTGCGTTGATTCTGATCAATGCAAAGGAAAGCAAACCTGTTTGCAGTTGTTGGAACAAATTTAAAAAGTGTTATTACAAAGATGTTTCCTTTTATTTTGCATAGCGGTATTCAGTGGAATATCCTGCACCTCATTCGATGGGGCAAGGGCCGATATCCCTTCACCGGGACTGACCCCTTGGGCAGAAGTTTGCGTCAGGGTAATAACTTCACTATAGTCGATTACAAGTTGCTTTGCATCATGGTATTCAGTGGAATATCCTGCACCTCTCTCCACAAGGAAAGAGCCGAGATCCCTTCACCGGGAGTGGCCTCTTTAGCAAAGGTTTTCGCCACTATATTTTTAAAAAAGCTATCAGGTTCCTTCAGCGATATCAAGTTCACTACGTTAAAGGTTTTTCGCCAAAAACCAGCCGTAGCCCTCCGTCACTTCTTTTGGGTATTCAGTAGTATTCAAGCTATGCATTTTAGCCAAAGTTAAGGCATAGTGTTTGGTAGCTGCTGGGTATTCATTTGTTGCATAGATAGATGAGTTGGTTTGGGACAGTCGTTCTGCCGATTGGCCAAAGTCAGGAGCATGTGCGGGTGGGTTCAAATTGACAAGATAGTGACGGGTAGAACTTGGCATGTGACTTATGACATTTTGACCAAAGCCAAGGTTATAAGAGCATGGGGCAAAAATCATATCGGGAGTTTCTAAAGAAACTGAAACTTGCCAAGTATGCGCATACCTTCTGGAGTATGAGTAACGTGGATGTATTCCATCACGTTATCATGCGATGAGAGTTGGATCCCGATTCCCACTAATGAGTTGGTTTACTCTTCGGGTGATCCCGATTGATTCTTCTTTTAGGTTTGGAGGTGAATTTGACAGTACAGTGGGAGGTTTCCAGATTAGATAAAGTGATAACCATTCTGATCTAGGTTAGAGTGCACGCAGACTGTTTCTTTTCTCTCTCTCTTTGGCAGCGACCTTTGACCGACCCTAGACTATGACTCAGTGACCAAGTTGACCGAACCTTCTTAAAATACTGGCTTTTGGATTGTCCGAATTGCATAAGTCATTGCCACTCCTTCTTTTACCCTTTGCATTTCTCAGAACACCCCGTATTACTACGGACATCCACTTCCATTGGATAGATCCATCGTATGGTTATATACGAACTCGGAGGGACTTCTTCAAGGATGGATCAAGGTTCAGGAGAAATAGAATTGGTTTATTCAGTTGTCTTTTATTATCACTTTCTCTCAGGTTGCGAGGGCTCCTTGGTTTAGGAGAGTACACCTATTACGTTTATTGGATAGTCTTATTCCAAACCATAGGCAGGTGCCGAAAGGTAAGGAATGAAGAAAACCAATTAGCCTAAGTAGGGTGTGCAGAAGGCAATAACTAAAGACAAAATAAAGGGATTAGAAAGAGGGAAAAGTAAATTGCGTCTGTTATCATTCACGACCAAACTGCGTACATCGTCGCCACTCCTATTTCACCTTTAAAAATAATAAGGTATTATTCAGTTGTCTTTTATCATCACCTTCTCTCAAGATGCGAGTACTCCTTGGTTTAGGAGGGTACACCTATTATGCTTACTGGATAGTCTTCTTCCAAAGCATAGGCTGGTTCCGAACGGTAGGGAAGGAAGAAAACCATTTAGCCTAACGATGGTGTGCAGAAGGTAACGACTAAAGACAAATAAAGGGATTTGGAGAGATGGCAAAGAAATATACGGTTAAAGTCATGAATTGGATTATGGAAGAGGCATTGCTATGAATACCAGGATACCCCTACGAAACATTTTCATGTTTCAGTGCATTGTTAAAGGAAAACTGTTTTCCCGATTAGATACTTACTCCAAGGGTATGTATTTACCAGGTTTCATTCTCATATATGTATGGTTTTACAGATGATGAGTGGGAATAAGTTATTGGGAATTAGGTAATTATTCTCATTATATCGGAATTCATTGTAATTGGTGATATTTGAGAAAATCGCCAGGGTACAGTTTTCAACCTACGATGCACAGGTTTTGAGTTGTTCAACTCAGCGAACTTATACAGAGTATTGTATGTTGTCCAAATGTCCATCAGGACAAAGGGGTAGGTCCTCGTACTATGTTCTGTTTACTTATGACTTCTCTAGTTTTTAGACAAGTGTTTCGTAGAAATACAAGGTCTAAGTTTTGAGAAGTTGTGGGTATAAGAATAAAGTAGAGAACCAGGTGTCATAAGTATTGGGATTCTTCAAAGAGATCGAAGATGTAGATTCTTGTGATTGGTATTCAGATGATATTAATGGTTTTGAGAAACTTGTTTCTCTTTCAGGTTACTCATAATTGGATGGATTCCTAAGTTGAGTAATGCTGATTAGCCTCTTTCCATCAAGTTGATTTGCACTGGAGACAGCTGCATGTTTTGAATCTGGTTCCAATTAAATAAGTGCCAAAGTTTCTATATTGGATATAGAATAGTTCGTACCTTAAAAAGATGTTAAGGTACGGGGAGTTGTCCAACTTATGCTTAAAACCAGACTCTGGATAACTCTGGGCACGTTTCTGTAATGGCTGTTTGTGGGTTAACCCTGGCTATGAAGTGGGTTGACTTTCTACCATCTGAAAGATCAATAGTGATATTGTTCTTGACTCGCCACAGTTTTAGTAAAATGGATTTTTTCAGAAAACAGTAGTGGGAGTTTGGTAGAACTGGAAGTGATTCTAGAACCGCGAACGATTACGGAAAATTTAATAGAACTTACGGATTCAATCAAGTTTGACATTCCAATAGCCTCTCCGCAGATATGGTGGGTAACCTCAGATACCCGAGAGGTACTCCGGTAGCCTCAAGGACGGTGACAGGGAGGTTCTTATCTACCCAGACTTGACACTACTGTTGTTCCAGGCTATAAGACCCGGTAGGAGGGTTTTTGTGGTTAGTGGGAGCATCGGAAGCATAGTGGGCAAGTAGCTTACATCTAATTATAGACTAGAGCAGTTATAGCGGAGATAGATTATCTATTTTTTGATGTGACAGTCATGGGTTTGACTTCAATCAGAATAGGGGATGGATCTGTTAAGAAGGTAGTAGGGTGTGATGTCATGGTATTTGGATGATATACACAGAGTAGGAAGTAAAATTCCTATACTACGATCGGTTGTACTGTGGTCGTCACACAGTTGTTTCTCCAGACAGGATATGGATATAATATTTGACATTCTGGTTTCTAGATCTATGGTTTTAGATCTGGATTTGGGTAGTATCCCAATGTGGGTACTTTGACAGTATTCTAATGGTTTTTAGAATAGATGACTCCTGGCATGGTGGTGTACCTGCAGGTGATGGAGTCACCCTCTCTAAAGGTGTCTTACAGACTAATGGGGAGAGGGATGGGCATGATTGGCAGATCACTTGCTTAGGCAATTGAGTCAATCATGAGATATCAAGTACCACACCAGATGTTGTTTTTGCACAAGATGCGATAAGTTTGTATTAATCCAATCCTGGAGAAACATAAGGAAGCAGTTTTAGAATATAAGTATATGTTCTACGGATTTGATGACGGCAGCCTCCTTCGGGAGACGATTATCATTCCAGGCTTCAAAGGTGACATAGTTGACAGAGTGATTGTCAGAGTTATAGTTTTTCCCTCTGATGAGGGACAGTATTATGGACAGGTGGTCCAAGGGGATACTGTGGGTGGCATGGTGCCGGATATTGATTAGGTTCAGTGATCGATACAGTCTAAGAAGTTTGGATTTGGAGTTCATTTATGAACTAGGTCCTATCAGATATCCAGACATATTCTAAGACAGGTATTACTCAATTCGGGAGATGGCTTTCTCCGCGAACTTGAGATTAAGAGAGATATAGAAAGAAACATCTAGGCGGATCCACTCACTGAGGCTATTTCTCGAACACAATAGTTTTAAAAACGGGCTTTGTGAAACTGATTAGTAGAGGAGTTGGATGTTCGGTTTCACACGGGCTGTGAGTAGTCGATATCGCAATAATTAGCCTTAATTGCAAGTGGGAGATTGTTGGAGATAGTGCCCTCAGAGTCAATTATTGGATCGCAGGTACGTGATTGCAATGATTGCGGAGGACCTATAACGGTAAGACAATCTTACTCGATATGATAGTATGCTATCTGGTTTGCCTTTATCAGTCGTGTACATGTTCAGGTGACTGATTACATGTTACACTTTGTTAGAGCCCTTAGGATCTTGCTTTACTACCAACAGTATGATGGCGATCATATACGTGAGAGTTGGGTAGTTTATACGCATATCCTTAATTGTGGTCCCTAGTCGTGGGAGTTTCGAGACAGGGCATCGATACTCCGGAGTAGACTAGTGTATACAGTCGAGACCCCGACGAGGGGCGGTGGCCGGTCTCACAAGCCACTGGTGTCAGTTGGATCACCTAAGATGTATACAGGTGCTCATTGGATTATGAGTACACCGGACAGGACTTGCCGGGAACCTGCTAGTTGGTATTATACATATCGTCAGATAGCAGTTCCCTGGTGACATGTGTACAGGTTAGTTCATCGACCTGAGGTCGTCATTTGTCTTGTGTGAGTTCCCACTGTGCTTTGATTACTACCCTACCAGGGCTCAAAGGAGTCGTGCAAACAGGTAGTTTTTGGGTACAGTCCCGAGCCACATGGAGGCACGTGAGCGGATCGGCAGGGGATTCGTCTCTCCCGGTATTGTGGGCGAGTTCGTGCTGTGTCTAGGAGAGCCATTACACAAAGCCTACGGCCGTGGCAGGAGATTTACTGGTAGGTACTCCAGTAGTATCTCAGGGTGTTATTGGGCTACACTCCGACACGACTTATACTGCTATTGGGGGTTTGACGTTACTAGCCCCCTAGGCAGATATGCGATACTCATAGACGAACGGACCGGACTGTATATACATTGTCACTGTTAGGCTCAGTAGGGTTTCCGGATGAGTTCGCTCATCGGCCTCCCTTGAGGTCAGTCCATGGGCAGCCGTTACGCATAGCTAGTGCCGCTGACGGCTTGTGGTTAAACCCACTGCCAGGGTACTGACGAGTCATTAGAGTCCTCCACAGACAGTTTCCCAAGTTTGGGCGAAACGTTGTAGAGGCCGTATGGTTTTATGGCAGGGTTCGGAAAATGCACGTGCGTTTATGCACGTGTCATATTTCGGACAGATGATACTGGTCGGCTTTGCTTTAAGCCAGATCCGAGTATTATATTGAGTATATATAATATCTTTGTCTCAGTTGCATTTGTTTTCGGTCGTAATACAAATGAGGGTATATTTATACAGTTACGGGGTTATCCTGAAATTCGTTTCGGGATCATTTTTGGAAGTTGCCAGTTTTCAGTTTTCTATCAGCCGTCTTTTAACATTCGGTTAAAGACGGATTTAACTTTTCTTGAGATGAGTGTGGATGTTTCTAGAAGTTTCTAGAAGAGGTGACTAGGTTAGAATGGTGTTGATGTTTCATTGGTTGCACACTTTGTGTTCACACTTTGTGTTCACACATGATATTTGTTCTTGTGGTCACCTCCCTCCTCCTACACTCACCCCCCCACTCCTATATAGTGGCCGGCCCCTCCCCTCTCTCTCACTTACTTGATTGATTCATTTGTTTAAAAGATATGATAGTTTTGGGGTGTATAGAAATTTCATATATCATTTCATTCCATTCCATAACCCGATTCGAGTGGCAACTTCATTAACCGATCGTCCACGGCTTTGGACGAAGTGAGACAAAGTCTTCTACTCATTCTCTACATCATTCTTGGTCATCTCTTTTAGCAAACTTGACGACCGAGTTGCCTCGAGTCAGCGGCGGGAGCCCGTTTAAAGAATCGTTGACGTGGTGCCACCTGGACGAGCAGATCGGAGATCGACGAGATCGGAGCAGCCGCAACGGAGCGTGGGATGATGGTTAAAGAACGAAGGACTCGGATCGTTCGGTATAACCTTTCTACTCTCTTTACAGTTTGTTAGTTTAGCAATAATGGCAGATCCGGGTTATAGTATACGATAGCGCCAGTTAAAAGGTTTTTGTTCCGCATTTGGCATCTGTAGACGGCCGGGGCGCTACCGTAGACTTACACAACAAAGTATGTTTTTTTTATGCTAAGATGAGGAATTAAGTTTCACTTTGGTGTTCTTGAGGAGGTATAATTTCTTATCTTAATCTTTAATTATTTATTTAAATCTTAATCTAGCTATTTAAGTTAGCTAATTATGTGTTTAATATAGCTTTTAAATCATGATTAATTCATTTATTTTTAATTTTTAAGAAATTCAAGATAGGGTTAAAGATTGATTAAGTGCTTAATGTTCATTAAAGTGTTAATTTGTGATTAGGAAAAGATTAACCTAGTAGAAAAAGATAATTTTTGCTAATGAACACTTTGTTTAATTATGCAATTTGCTTACTAGGTTTTTGCTAAAACTTAATTAGCAAGTGTAAAAAATATAGGAATGGTTTAGATAGCATAATTATGCTATTATAGGGTGTTTGTAATCGCTAGATATGCGTTAGCTTGAAACTAATGCGAAATATTGCGATAGGTTGCTTACTAGGTTTCGGGGTTTTTCCGACGTGGGTTCGATTGGTCGTTGTGAGATTATATCTATTGTATTCCTCGTAATTGTTTGTGTTGTGTTACGCGATCGGGATGATCGGGGTCTAGACTTGGTGTTTTGTTGTTTAGCGACCCCAGTTAGGGTTTTTGGCCGATGTCGTGCGCGATAGATGCGCTAAGCGCGCAGTGTAATTTTCCGGGCGTTTTCATCGCGTTTCGTTGTATTTTCGTCATTTTAGGACATTTAGCTTATGTGTTGTAATTATGAAATTTTAGGTACGCAAGTGGCGACTTCGGGTGCTGCGAACAAGGGGAAGCAGGTGGTCGGATTTTCATAGCTCGAGACCATCGGTGAGTAGATTTAACATCTACAGGGGAAATCGCCCGTATGGCGTTATGCGTCTGGGCTAGAGATGTTATTTTTGTCGCATATCTATGTCATATTTAGAATTGCGCATACACCCTAATGCTTGGTTAAGTGTTGTGCTTGGACTAGTATCCTTAGGAAACTGCACTATTATTGACGGCTTTTGTTGCACGAGCACTGATTGTATGCCCCACACACCATCAATAATTGCCATGACACGCACAACCCACTTATAGATATGATATTGCTTGGTTAGGGACATTGAGACATTGATTCATATTTCTTATCGCATATAACATATAGCATACCTGGATACCCACATGCTTACACATATGCCTTGACATACTTACATGGTAGTTATCTGTATACCTATAAGGTATTGTACCATTAGTGATAGGTACGTACACACATAATAACATAGCTATATGTATACTTTGCATTCATACTTCACTTATACCCGGGGGGTATATTACATCATTTCTGATAGGTAGATATCTATATCTTGCTATACCTTTATGTTTACGCATATATTAGTTATAGCTACATGTTTACCTTTACTTGATGTTATTTAGAATTGGAGAAAATAGGAACCGCATGATATTTTATATCAATTTGTTGTAGTTAATTAGCGGCTTTTCCTTTATATGCTTACATTTCAGTTTATGTTGCAAATATTATATTCATGGATTTTCGCATTGTGATATGGATTTTTCATAATGTTTTCTGGATTTGGGGACCGTGGGAGTTCATGAAATTATGCATTATTTGAAAAACTCGGTTTCTCTTGATATGATATTACAGTATCCACCATGAGATTTATCGATTCTGATTATATACCCGATTCGAGGAGCGGGAGGCACCGTCTGTAGGTACATGTTGGGGCCCGGGAGGTACCCCGGGGCAAGAATCGTGGAGTAGACGATGAGTTAGTGGGGGAGCCATACCATCTGGTGACATTACCAATGACTCGGCGGTTATCATGGGGATACCGACGGGAGTCATGTACGTATGGATACGTCGAAAGGCGAGGGTCAGAGCTAGGCACTCGAGCTTTTGGTATAGCGTATGATACGTACCTATCAGGGGGCCAGTCATGGTGACAGCACCTGATAGATCAGCATTTCTGTGTCGATGCTTGACACATTGGTTTCATGATATTTCTTTTTACTCCTATGTATATATAATAGTGGAATGAGACGCTGTTATATATGCCTTTACACCTATATTAGTGGAATGAGACGCTAATATATGTGTATTGATATCAATTTATATACATCATCATATTTATTCATGCAAATATATTTAGGATGTCAGAGATTTACCTTATATTGGATTTGTGATATAGGTGATTCATTTGATATTGGATACAGGATATTTATGAGATTGCTGATTTGTACATTCAGGATATTTGAGATTTATTCGATAGTGTACATTCAGGATTTGTGAGACTTATATGATATGAGAGCCAATTTGGGGGCTGATTTAAGGAAATTGGGATTTGGATTTGTCTTGATGGACTGTGATCCAACCACGATATCATGATTCCGTGGAAATTACATATTTCATTCCATACTCCACATTTATTGTTTATGCACTGCTTCATGTATTAGTTGTACCTGTTAGTGTACCTTTCATGATTGTTGCATATATACATTTTAATATCATTATTGTATGATTATTGCATCCCGATTGTCATATTATATTTGCTTCATGTATTAGTGGCATCTGCTAGTGTATCTTTCATGATTATTGCATTCATATGACCTTTTATTGCTATTAATTGCATATGTAGATTCGCGCTGTACGTACATACTTGCGATTACCTGCATATGTTATTTTCTATTCACGAGTTGGCAACTCACCCCCGTTGTGCCACAGTTGTTTTGCAAGGTGTTCTCCAGAGTAGTCGAGGCAGGCTATTCATCTATCTTACTATCTTTTGCTACGGATACCGCATCAGCATCACAGCGTGCAATTTGCTTTTAAGTGGGTTTACGGTTATCTGTTTGTACATTGCATATCTTTTTGTTGGATCTAGTATTCTCCATCTACCACTATGTTGTATATGTAAGTCCATATTGCGACCCCCGGTTCTTACGGGGAGGCGGAAACGGTATAAAATCAAAATTTTTATCGCAAGAGGCAACATGGACTAACTTATGGTCGGGATCGTTACCTAAACTAAAACTAGCAAACTAAGCTAAAGATGTTTAGCTACTCGGATGAAGATGGTTATACCTAAACTTGAACTCCTTCTCTTCAAGCTCCGGTGGTGGTCCGATGGCTCCTTCTCGTCGTCTCCGTACGCCGAAGATAGATCCACTTGAAAGCTCCAACCTTTAGCTCCTTCTTCGGTCTTTGAAGAAACTAGTTCACTTGGTTTGCTAAACCTAGTGAACTAGAATGAGTAGAGAGGAAGTAGAATGGGATTTTATCTATGGTTCTTGATTCTCAACTCATGAGACAAGAGAACCATAGATCAAGAGAGGGAGCAAGAGGTTGAGGGTGAGAGCAAGGGGAGAGCTCAAGAACAAGAGAGAGAATGAGCAAGAAAGAATGAGGCTCTCTTTTCTCTCTCACCCTCTCATAATCCAAAGTGATCATAACTCATCATATCAAAAAAGTCTTTTGGTGATGGTTAGAAGCAACCATAAGGTTATCATATCATGCACTCATTTTACTCAAAAAGCAAGCAAGAAAAAAGTCTTTGGCATGAAATGATAACCATGGTTATCATGATGGTCAACTAGTCAAGCCTAGTCAACCGGTCAACAAGTCAACAAAAGTCAACAAGTCACCAAAGTCAACAAGTCAACAAAAGTCAACAAGTCAACAACCATATCACCATAATACTTAATTAATATAATAGTTAATCACATATCATATTCTCATTAGGGTTGAGCAAAAAGTCAAAAGTCAACGGTCAACTGTCAACAACCCTAATGAGAATCCACTGCCTCTGCCTCCCTGTCAACTGTGCATACACACCCGCATCCGCGTTCCGAGGAACACGAATGCAAACTGGATAAATCCAATCCCATAAGGTACACTAGGATCTGGCTTAAACCAAAGCCCGCTAGTGTAAACTGTCCGGACACTGTACGTGCACAAGTGCACGGATGTGACCGAACCCTGTCGCAAAACCATGCGACCTGTCGCAATACCATGCGACCTCTACTCTTTTGCCTAAAGGCGAAAAGCTTTCTGTGTGGGACTCTAAAGACTCGACACTACGCTGGCAGTGGGTTTAACCACAGACCGCAAGCGGCACTAGCTGTGCGTAACGGTCCCCAGGTAATGCCGACAAGAAGACCGACGAGGCGAAACCCATCTGAACTCCTACTGAGCCTGAGTGTGACATTCTCCGTACAGTCCGGTCTGTTCGTCTGATACATCGCATGGCGGGCCTAGGGGGCGGTAAACGTCAGTCCCCCAATAGCGGTACAAGTCGTGCCGGAGTGAAGCCCAATACACCCTGAGATAACACTGGAAACCTACCAGTATATCTCGTTTGCCCTGGCCAGGGACTACTCGTGTAATGGCTCTCCTAGACACAGCGCGATGTCAACCCCCAATACCGGGAGAGACGAATCCTGTCTAACCGTCACTGCCTCCAAGTGCTTCGGGACTGCACCCAACCACCACCTGTTTGCACGACTCCTTTGAGCCGTGGTAGGGTAGTGATCAAAGTACAGTGGGAACACACTCGAGGCGGAGTGACAGTGTCAAGTCAGCGGACTAAGCTGTACTCATGTCACCTGGGAACTGATAACTGACGATAGGTATAATACCAACTAGTCAGTTCCCGACGAGTCCTGTCCAGTGTACCCGTAACCTAACGAGCACCCGCATACTATCTCAAGTACGACGTACTGACGGCTGTGGGACAGACCGTCTCCCACACTGGGATGAGAAGCGCATGCGCTGGTCTACTCCGGAGTATCGATGCCCTGTCTCGATAGTCCTGCGACCAGGGACCTGAATAAGGATGTGCTTATAGATTACCCAGCCCCCACTAGTGTGACTGCCATCACAACGCTGGTAATCAAGCAAAGATCCTAAGGGCTCCACTAATGCGTATAAGTGATATACTGAAATAAACACAAGTACACATTGAAGTAGAAACAAACCAAGTAGCATACTACTATTTTGAGCAAGATTGTATATACAAGGTGAATATCCCAAGCATCCATTAAGTAATATACAAACTAGTATGATACAGTAATGGCCTCTAGGGCATACACACTAACAATCTCCCACTTGCACTAAGGCCATGTACTGGCGTATCGAAGACCTATCATCTCGATCAGCCGCTCGAACTGAGTCTGGGGCAGGGCCTTGGTGAATGGATCAGCAGTGTTATCTTCTGAAGCGACTCTCCGAACCTCGATCTCCTGGCGATCTACGATCTCCCTGATCAGGTGATACCGCCTTAAGATGTGCCTGGATCTCTGATGGGACCTGGGTTCCTTCGCTAATGCTATAGCCCCGTTGTTGTCGCAATACAGAGGTATTGGATCAACAATGGACGGAACCACCTGAAGTTCTTTCAAGAACTTCCTCATCCAGACAGCTTCTTTTGCGGCATCAGATGCAGCGATGTATTCCGCTTCCATCGTCGAGTCTGCAACGGTTTCTTGTTTGGAACTCTTCCAACACACCGCCCCTCCATTGAGGGTAAAGACAAAACCCGACATGGACTTGGAATCATCCTTGTCACTCTGGAAGCTGGAGTCAGCAAAGGCCTCGATCTGGAGGTCTTTTCCGCCATACACCAAGAACATCTCCTTAGTCCTTCTCAGGTACTTGAGAATGTTCTTTACCGCTATCCAGTGTTTCTCCCCAGGGTTTGACTGATACCGGCTTACCACACTCAGTGCATAAGCTACATCCGGTCTGGTACACAACATCGCATACATTATAG
The DNA here is from genome assembly GCA_030015575.1 of Agapanthus africanus. NCBI lineage: Eukaryota > Viridiplantae > Streptophyta > Magnoliopsida > Asparagales > Amaryllidaceae > Agapanthus > Agapanthus africanus. The sequence goes on along the minus strand of CM057342.1, from coordinate 505,076,086 downwards.
AGCCTACCGCAGAAGCGTAGGGTATAATAGACATGCGATCCCTCTCCAAATCAGTCTTGGGAGACATCTCTTTAGAGAGGGTGATCCCGTGACAAGCCGGTAGGTTACCGCGCTTGGAATCTTCCATACTGAATCTTTTCAGTACGGTGTCGATGTACCTGGACTGAGAAAGTCCCAATATCCTCTTGGATCTATCACGATGGATCCGGATCCCCAGGATGTATGAGGCATCACCCAGGTCTTTCATGGAGAACCTTTGTGACAAGAACCCCTTGACAGATTGTAGCATAGGAATGTCATTTCCTATTAAGAGAATGTCATCCACGTATAAAACGAGGAATACTACAGTTCTCGCTACAAATCTACTATAGATGCATGGTTCATCTGGATTTTTGATAAAGCCAAATTCTTTGACCGTCTCATCAAAGCAGATGTTCCAACTCCGCGATGCCTGCTTTAGTCCATAGATGGACTTAAGCAACTTGCACACCTTTCCGCTGCTCCCACTCTGAATGAAACCCTCTGGCTGGTCCATATAGACACACTCCTCTAAATTTCCATTTAGAAAAGCTGTCTTTACGTCCATTTGCCAGATCTCATAATCGTGGAAGGCAGCAATGGCAAGAAGGATCCGAATGGATTTCAGCATGGCTACTGGAGAAAAGGTTTCGTCGTAGTCCAAGCCAGGTCTTTGACGAAAACCCTTTGCTACCAGCCTAGCTTTATAGGTCTCAACCTGTCCATCTACACCAATCTTCCTTTTGAAGATCCACTTGCATCCTACGGGTTTTACCCCGTCTGGAGCAATGTCCAACGTCCATACCTTGTTGGTGTACATGGACTCCATTTCGGTCCGCATTGCATCCAGCCATTTCACTGAGTCAATGCTCTGAACGGCCTGCTGGAAGCTAGTAGGCTCATCATAATCTATGATGCAATCCTCTCTATCCCCGTCTATGAGAAAACCGTAGTATCTCTCAGGCGGATGAGACTGCCTACTACTTCTGCGGAGCGGCGTAGGAATGTCCTGTTCTTCCGAACCTTCTGGTTCCACTAAACTTTCAGTAACAGTCCGTGGTTCTGGAATTTCTTCCAGTTCTACTGTGCTCCCACTTATCTGGTTTTCCAAAAACTCAGTTTCCAAGAAGTAGGCATGACGAGAAACAAGAACTTTTTGTTCCTCTTCACAGTAGAAGAAATATCCTTTTGAGTTCTTTGGATACCCCACAAACTTGCACTGTACTGAGCGTGCCTCGAGCTTGTCCGCATGCTGCTTTTTGACAAAAGCCGGACATCCCCATGTCTTAATGTGCTTAAGATAGGGTCTCTTCCCACACCACATTTCATATGGTGTGGAAGGCACAGTCTTAGTCGGAACTCGGTTCAAAAGGTACGCTGCTGATTCTAGCGCATACCCCCAGAATGATCGCGGTAACTCAGCATTACCCATCATGGACCGCACCATATCCAATAGGGTGCGGTTCCGTCTCTCCGATACACCGTTATGTTGCGGGGTGTATGGAGGAGTAAGCTGAGAGAGAATTCCGTTCTCTTTTAAATAGTCCAGGAACTCGGCACTTAAGTATTCTCCACCTCGATCCGATCTTAGAATCTTAATACTTTTGCCGGTCTGTTTCTCTACTTCATTCTTATACTCCTGGAATTTTCCAAAGGCCTCGGACTTATGTTTCATCAAGAAGACATAACCGTACCTTGAGAAGTCATCCGTAAAAGTAATGAAGTAAGAATGTCCGCTTCGGGCATGTGTAGACATTGGACCGCACACGTCACTGTGTACGAGTCCCAAGAGCTCGCTCGCTCTTACTCCATGTCCAGTAAACGGAGTCTTTGTCATCTTTCCTTTGAGACAAGATTGACAAGTGGCATACGATTGATATTCGAACGCATTCAAATATCCTTCTGTATGTAACTTAGTCAACCTTCTCTCATTGATGTGACCCAATCTACAATGCCATAAGAAAGTCTGATTTATTTCCGGAGACTTTCTTTTGTGTGTATTCTGGACGTTGAAAATTTGTGGTTGGTTTAACACGTATATACCATTACTTAATGTACCTGACCCAATCAAAACTTGATTAAGGTGAATGTTTACAACATTACTTACAAACGCAAATTCATAACCTTCTTTAGAAACTAAAGATACAGAAATGATATTACAAGTTGCGTTGGGTACAAAAAAGCAATTACGCAAAACCAAAACATGTCCATCTGACATTCCCAGGTGATAGTCCCCCACGGCTTTAGCATCCATGCTAGCTCCGTTCGCAACTTTGAGGGTCATGTCACCTGCCTTCAAAACCCTACGGTTTCTCAACGCCTGCAAAGAATTACAGATATGAGATCCTGATCCGGTATCCAATACCCAGGAAGTAGAGTTTATTGAAAGACAATTTTCAATAACATACACACCTGAAGCTGAAGCTGCAACCTGCTTCAATTCCTGTGTTCTGGCCTTCCAGGCCCTGCAATCATTCTTCCAGTGTCCTTTCTTATGACAATAGAAGCATTCTTCCTTATCCACAAGCTTCCCCGCTATCTTTGTTGCTTTGCCTTTTCCCTTCGTATCCACTTTACCAACACCGCCCCTTGGTTTGGCGGGGGCCTTCTTCTTCTTTCCCTTGGCTTTCGCCTTGGACCTAGAAGAAGATGATCCTCCTACAAACAAAGTGGATGTTTCCCTACCTTTCTGTAGGGTGCCCTCTGCGCTCCTCAGCATGTTGAGGAGCTCTGATAGTTCAACCTCTTTTTCTTGTAGGTTGAAGTTCAGTATAAACTGGGCGTAAGTGGAAGGAAGGGACTGGAGAACTATATCCGTATATAGCTCACTCTCCAATGTGATCCCTAGGTCAGCGAGCTCCTCAATGAAGCCGATCATTTTTAGCACATGCTCGGCTACTGATGATCCGACGGCCATTCTTGTCGAAAACAACTTTTTCGACGCTTCGTATCTTGCGATACGTGATTGCTCTCCATACAGTTCTTTTGTATGGAGCAATATGGACTCCATGTCCATATTCTCATGCCTCCTCTGATGTTCGTTGTCCATCGAGGCAAGCAGGAGGCACTTGGCCTTTGCGCTATCAATCTCCCAAGTCTTGCGGATTTCCTTATCCGCGACGCTGGAAGTTGGACCAGGGACAGGGGGAGCTTTGGTGGTAAGAAGATACCCCAGCTTGTCATAAGTGATTGCTATCGTGACATTCCTGAGCCAATCTTTGTAGTTTGGCCCTGTCAGTTTGTTTTTATCTAGGAGTAACTTAAGTCCAGTCATGTTGATTGGTCGCTGCAATTAGGAGAGAGAAGAAGAAACACTCAGCATGATGCTCTTGCAAGTTTAGAGTGGTTTTTAGTTTGTCTAAACAGGATGGCTCCCACTGTTTCTCGAATCCCTCCTCAAACCATAAAGGAAGAATTAGTCAGGATCAATCCCACCGTACAATACTTGCTTAACCGTTCAGCCAGGCCGGTGTCGGTACTTCGAGGGAGGTTTTCCAACGCTTTCGCGAAGTTCCTTAATTAGAGAACCTCTTTTCCCTGGGGGCGTAGCCCCGCTAACACCTTTCTAGGCACCTACTAGGTTTATAGCATTGATCGTTAAGTGAGAAATTTCCCGAGGAGTAGCATATACTCACAGTAGGATCGGGATCCAAATATCATCGCGTGACGAAACTGAAGGAATCCTACCAGAATCATCACACTCCAAATGGTATGCAAATCTAGCAAGTTTCAGTACTTATGAAACTCCCGATGTGGATTTTTGCCCCATGCTCTTATGACCTTGACTTTGGCCAACAAATCATAAGTCACATGTCAAGTTCTGCCCGTCGTTCTCCAGGTTAATTTGAATCCACCCGCACCTACCCTTGACTTTGGCCAACAAGGCAGTACGACTGTTCCAAACCAACGCATCTATCTATGCTGCACATGAATACCCAATAGCTACCAATCACTGTGCCTTGACTTTGGCCAACAAACACAGCTTGAATACTATTGACTATTCATGTGAAACGACGGAGGGCTACGGATGGTTTTGGCGAAACCGTGAACGTAGTGAACTTGATTTAATCGATGGAACGAGATAGCTTTTAGAAGGAGTGGCTCAAGCTCCGCATTTAAAAGTTATTTTGAAAAGAACCGAGTGGTTTTTCGAAAGTGTTCCAACGACTTTAACTTGGTTTATTATCTTGCATTAGTTCTTTTAATGCGTGATATTCTTGCATTAGTACTTTTAATGCGTCCCATCATTTAACCCTACCATTGCAGAAAACAACCAAAATATGACGTACGCTTATGCCATTCGCATTCGCCACTGGGCCCCGTCATTACCCGTTAGGTTACTTAACTAACGACAGAGCGGGGGCTGGGCTAGCGCGTCTGTAAAACATAAGCAACGCCTAAATAGTAAGCAATGATAAACATTTCAGATCACAGATAAATACATTGGATATACTAGTAATCTGTAATTTGTACGAGCCTGTAACAAAAACAGATAACACGGTCGCGGTGAATAGCCAAAACCCCACCCAAGACCCCTACGGGTACGGCAAACTACCCGCCAAGTACCCGAAGCGTAGCAACCTCCCTCATCTCCATGAGTAGGCCACTCGACACTTCGGCATACCCGGTAGTTTGTGCACCCCTCCACGGGTCTATCCTAGGAGCAAAAACAGTAAAAAGAAATTATACAATGACGGCTACAACCCCGACCCGGTTGTGCGGCCAAACAAATAATTATTACATCAATTTACAAATTTACATGAATTGCAAGAAAAGTAAACTCTCGTCTCACAACCCCGGCTATTCACCCGCGACAATCCAACATATTTATATACACATTCCAGCACATTACAGATCATGTATAACCCCGACTAATCGACTTATAGCGATTAGCCGACGTTCAATACATGCAAACATCACAGATATAACCATCATAGTCAAAGTGCAATGAAGTTCGGAAAAAATACGGAATTATAGGACCCCAAAAGGAAATTTCTTTTCTGTAAAAACTGGGCACATATAATATATCTCAAAAATCCCAAAACCAACACAGACACACACTGCACGAAAAACGACGCACTAAAGACAACAAACCGCGGCGCTTCCGCGGCGGCCAAGAAGGGTCACGCGGCGGAAGCGCGGCGGTTTAGACGAATTGGTGAATCGTTTTTCATGGGTGTTCTAACAAAACCCTGAGACGAATTTAGGAGTATGAAGTTTTTCATTTTGACCAGAAAAAAATTCAACAGAAACTCAGTTTTTGTAGTTTTCCGGTTTTGTGATTTTTTCGGTTCCGAACTTCGTTACACTTTACTACCTAGCTAGTTTAAGTTTAGTTAGTCTCTGATACCACTGTAAGTCCATATTGCGACCCCCGGTTCTTACGGGGAGGCGGAAACGGTATAAAATCAAAATTTTTATCGCAAGAGGCAACATGGACTAACTTATGGTCGGGATCGTTACCTAAACTAAAACTAGCAAACTAAGCTAAAGATGTTTAGCTACTCGGATGAAGATGGTTATACCTAAACTTGAACTCCTTCTCTTCAAGCTCCGGTGGTGGTCCGATGGCTCCTTCTCGTCGTCTCCGTACGCCGAAGATAGATCCACTTGAAAGCTCCAACCTTTAGCTCCTTCTTCGGTCTTTGAAGAAACTAGTTCACTTGGTTTGCTAAACCTAGTGAACTAGAATGAGTAGAGAGGAAGTAGAATGGGATTTTATCTATGGTTCTTGATTCTCAACTCATGAGACAAGAGAACCATAGATCAAGAGAGGGAGCAAGAGGTTGAGGGTGAGAGCAAGGGGAGAGCTCAAGAACAAGAGAGAGAATGAGCAAGAAAGAATGAGGCTCTCTTTTCTCTCTCACCCTCTCATAATCCAAAGTGATCATAACTCATCATATCAAAAAAGTCTTTTGGTGATGGTTAGAAGCAACCATAAGGTTATCATATCATGCACTCATTTTACTCAAAAAGCAAGCAAGAAAAAAGTCTTTGGCATGAAATGATAACCATGGTTATCATGATGGTCAACTAGTCAAGCCTAGTCAACCGGTCAACAAGTCAACAAAAGTCAACAAGTCACCAAAGTCAACAAGTCAACAAAAGTCAACAAGTCAACAACCATATCACCATAATACTTAATTAATATAATAGTTAATCACATATCATATTCTCATTAGGGTTGAGCAAAAAGTCAAAAGTCAACGGTCAACTGTCAACAACCCTAATGAGAATCCACTGCCTCTGCCTCCCTGTCAACTGTGCATACACACCCGCATCCGCGTTCCGAGGAACACGAATGCAAACTGGATAAATCCAATCCCATAAGGTACACTAGGATCTGGCTTAAACCAAAGCCCGCTAGTGTAAACTGTCCGGACACTGTACGTGCACAAGTGCACGGATGTGACCGAACCCTGTCGCAAAACCATGCGACCTGTCGCAATACCATGCGACCTCTACTCTTTTGCCTAAAGGCGAAAAGCTTTCTGTGTGGGACTCTAAAGACTCGACACTACGCTGGCAGTGGGTTTAACCACAGACCGCAAGCGGCACTAGCTGTGCGTAACGGTCCCCAGGTAATGCCGACAAGAAGACCGACGAGGCGAAACCCATCTGAACTCCTACTGAGCCTGAGTGTGACATTCTCCGTACAGTCCGGTCTGTTCGTCTGATACATCGCATGGCGGGCCTAGGGGGCGGTAAACGTCAGTCCCCCAATAGCGGTACAAGTCGTGCCGGAGTGAAGCCCAATACACCCTGAGATAACACTGGAAACCTACCAGTATATCTCGTTTGCCCTGGCCAGGGACTACTCGTGTAATGGCTCTCCTAGACACAGCGCGATGTCAACCCCCAATACCGGGAGAGACGAATCCTGTCTAACCGTCACTGCCTCCAAGTGCTTCGGGACTGCACCCAACCACCACCTGTTTGCACGACTCCTTTGAGCCGTGGTAGGGTAGTGATCAAAGTACAGTGGGAACACACTCGAGGCGGAGTGACAGTGTCAAGTCAGCGGACTAAGCTGTACTCATGTCACCTGGGAACTGATAACTGACGATAGGTATAATACCAACTAGTCAGTTCCCGACGAGTCCTGTCCAGTGTACCCGTAACCTAACGAGCACCCGCATACTATCTCAAGTACGACGTACTGACGGCTGTGGGACAGACCGTCTCCCACACTGGGATGAGAAGCGCATGCGCTGGTCTACTCCGGAGTATCGATGCCCTGTCTCGATAGTCCTGCGACCAGGGACCTGAATAAGGATGTGCTTATAGATTACCCAGCCCCCACTAGTGTGACTGCCATCACAACGCTGGTAATCAAGCAAAGATCCTAAGGGCTCCACTAATGCGTATAAGTGATATACTGAAATAAACACAAGTACACATTGAAGTAGAAACAAACCAAGTAGCATACTACTATTTTGAGCAAGATTGTATATACAAGGTGAATATCCCAAGCATCCATTAAGTAATATACAAACTAGTATGATACAGTAATGGCCTCTAGGGCATACACACTAACAGTATATGACTTAGAGACGACTTGTAAGGATTCAGTATTATATTTTGTGGTGACTTTGGGTGCCGTGATCGTGGGAGCCGGTTTTGTGAAAAGGTTACTTCTTTATGCAGTCTTTTCTTTGATATTTCTTCCCTTCGGCGTCGTATACTTGTGTGGTGATTGTCTCCGCCGTTGGGCATGATTTGCTCCCGTTTGGGATGCTTTTATTATTATCTATGTTGTACCCGTTTTCGGGGCTAGTTTTTACAAAGGAGGTGCTACCGAAATTTTTAAGAACGAAAACTAAACTTAAAGATTTTACTTGAAAATTTCCAAATGTTTAAAACTATGTTTTCTCCGTTGATCCAGTTTTGGGTGATTTAGATTTCTGGGTTTCGGCTTACTTAAGTTGCGTACGCCTGTAGACGTTACATAGTTTAAGTGCCGGTTACGGGCCAAATATTGGGTCGTGACAGTGCAGGGCAATGAATTGGAGTTGTTTCGGTTTCGATAGTTTAGCTTTGTCTAAACTAACTAGTATGCGGTTAATGGGTTGGCTCTGATACCATGTAAGGTTACGCCAGCGCCCCGGCCATCAATCCGTGGCCAAACGCGGAATAAAAACTTTAAAAACCCGGCGCTAACGAAACCTGATTCCCGGATCGAACCATTAACCCTATACTAGTAAACTGTAAAGTGTTTAGAGAGGTTATACCGATCGATCCGTGTCCTTCGGTCTTCAACCTCTGTCCATGCTCCTCACGGCTTCCCCGATAAAATTCGATCTCCGGTCTCCTATCGTCGAATAAGATCCACGTCGAGGGTTCTCTATAATGGATCCCGCTTCTAAACCGAAGCAACTCGGGCATCCAGTTTGTTAGCCTAGATGCACAAGATGAAGTAGAGAGAGTGTGTGATTATTTTGTCTCAAGACATCCATGGATTCTCAACACATGAGAGGGTATGGATGGAGGTTGAAGAAGATTCCCATGGAGGAATGTGTGAGCTCAAGAAAGAAGCTAGTGAAGAAAATGGCTTAGCTATTGTGTGAGATATTTTGTCAGCATATATATAACCACTCAAGAAAAAACCCAAGGCATGAAAAGAACTACCTCTTCTCTCCACAAATATCCCACACAATAAAACAATAAAGAATTAAACATGGCACAAGTAAACACACCATGAGTCACCAAATTGCACATGCCACATTCAATGCTCAAGGCCAAGACTTGCACTCACAATTTCCACACAATTAAACTATAAACTAAATGTTTAATCAAAAAGAGAATAGCAACTTCTAAAGCAAACTCGTAACGGATCACAAGAATACCGCTCATCTGTATATACATACCTGCATCCGTATTCCGACTGAATACGAATACAATGAGATGAAAATAATCCAACAATATAATACTAGGATCCGGCTTAAACAAAAGTCCACTAGTATTATGGGTCCGATCATGATCTGTGCACAAGTGCACGTATATAATCGAACCCTGCCATAAAACCATACGACCTCTACAACGTTTTGCCCGAACTAGGGAAACCCTCTGTGGGGGACTCTAAAAACTCGTCAATACGCTGGCAGTGGGTTTAACCACAAGCACGTCAGTGGCACTAGCTGTACGTAATGGCTGCCTAGGTATTGAGCGAAAGGGAGGCTGACGAGCGAGCTCATCCTGAAACCCTACTAAGTCTGACAGTGACAATATCCGTACAGTCCGCTCCGTTCGTCTATGAGTATCGCATGTTGAGCCTAGGGAGTGCATAAAGTCGGACCCCTAATAACTTGACATTTAGTGTCGGTATGAAGCCTGCCACCAACTGAGAAACTACTGATCCGAATCAGAAATTCTCGTCTACCCCGGCCGAGGATTTCTAGTGATGGCCACCCGTGCACTCCCCGACATCAACCCCCAATATACCGGGAGAGACGAATCCCCTGACGATCCGCTCATCCATATGGCTCGGGACAGTACCCAACTAAAACCTATTTGCACGACTCCTTCGAGCCGTGGTAGGGTAGTAATCAAACAACAATGGGAACTCACACGAGACAAATGACGATCTCAGGTCGATAGACTAACCTGTACACAAGTCACCTAGGAACTGCTATCCGACAATAGGTATAATACCAACTAGCATGTTCCCGACGAGTTCGTCCGGTGTACTCATAACCCAATGAGCACATGTATACATTTTAGGTGAACTAACTGACACCAATGGCTTGTGAGACCGGCCACCGCCCCTCGTCGGGGTCTCGATCCGTATACACTAGTCTACTATTGAAGTATCGATGCCCAGTCTCGAAACTCCGATGGCTAGGGACACTTTAAGGATGTGCTTATAGACCATCCAACTCTCACGTATATGATCGCCATCATACTGTTGGTAGTCAAGCATGAATCCTATGGGCTCTATCAACATGTAATAGTGATCTGTAATGTCACCTGAAGTATATACACGATGATAAAGACAAACCAGATAGCATACTATCAACTCGAGTAAGACTGTTCTACCGGTATAGGTCCTCCCTCAATCATTGCAATCACGTGCCTACGATCCAATAATTGACTTGAGGGCACTATAGCCAACACTAAACGTACGAAACACTTAAACGAAAATCGGATAAATCCGCATCACACGTTGCCGAAATGCTTGAATTCTATCTAAACGGTCCCACATTTTGCTACATAAAGAATTAGTGAAAGTTGCAAGTTCAACGAGCCTACAAATAACCCCAGAGATCCCACAACCAAGATACGAAACCCCAGTCCCCAATCTGCCCGCAATTTGCAGCCAGAAGCAATATATTTGCGGCCAAGAATTGAGGGGGTGGTCTCAGGTTTTTAGGGTAGCTTCTAGGTCTCAAAACTAGGTCTCTGTGATGGCAACTTTCCAAACAATAACCTAGTTCGATAGCAGATTCAACAGAGACTCGAACATAACCAAAAAGCGATATAAACACGAATCTTAAAACATTATGGTATTAAATTGAATCTATTTAAGCAAAACAACTTCCCTATTGCCTAAATAACTGTTAAGGATCATTACCTCTCCAAAACTTGAGAAAAACACAAGCTTTCCAAGCTCCAATTCATCACAAGAGGATTTAAGCAAGCTTAATGAAGTTTTACTGAGGTTTAAAGAAGGTTTAGGCTTAGAGTTTGAAGAAAGAAAAGGATCAAGAGAAGGGTTTTAGTGGAGAAGAAGGGGAACAATAAAATGAGAGTGTGTGAGTGATGACGGAAAATGAGAGAGTGATGACGGAAAATGAGCCATGCCCTCTCTCTCTCCTCATTAATTGCTCTCATGCTTGCCCCATGCCTCATCATTCCTTCAATTGTCAACTATTCTCCCTTATTAAAAGATAAATCTCTTTACTAAAAATAGGTGAAGATAGTTAATATGTCATGAAAATGGTTAAGTGTGCCATGGCTAGTTAAGCATGGTTAACACCTCCTTAACCCAAAGTTGACATGCAAAAGTGTGTGCAAGCTAAAAAGTAATATAATAAAATATTAATTAATTAAATAAAATATGTTTAAAATAATTATTGGTTAACTTTTTATTAAAACCCCACATTATCGCTTAATTAACACTAACCGTATTATAAAGTGTTACAATATTACCCTCTTAAAGAAATTCGGTCCTCTAATTTAAAGAAAAATCTTACTGTGCGTACTTCGAAAAGATGAGGGAATTTCTTTCGCATCTCACTCTCGGCTTCCCATGTGACCTTTTAACTGTTCGGCCCATGCCAAAGAACCTTTACTGACGGAAAGACCTTTGACCGATGTTTCTTCACCTGTCGATCCAATATAAATACCGGCTGCTCGGTGAACGAAAGATCGCGCTCCAGCTGAATAGTCTCGTGTTGAATCATGTGGGAAGGGTCATGAAGGGACTTGCAAAGTATCGATACATGAAATACGGGGTGAATATCCAGAAAACTGGGTGGAAGTGCCAAACGATAGGCAACAACACCGAACTCGCTCAAGGATCTCAAAAGGACCCATAAATCTGGGACTAAGCTTCCCCTTCTTCCAAAATCTCATCAAACACTTCATCGGAGAAATCCGTATGAATACATGATCACCTACTGCGAACTCAAGTCTGCGACGATGACGGTCGGCATAAGACCTCTGCCTGCACTGGGCTGCTCTCATCATGTCCTGAATCAACTAGATCTTCTCTATAGTCTCCTGGACAGGCTGTGGTCCCAAAATCCTGCTCTCGCTGAGTTCGGTCCAACAGACTGGCGATCGACACTTTCTACCATACAAAGCCTCAAAAGGCGCCATCTGAATCGTCTCCTGATAACTGTTATTGTAGGAGAACTCTATCAACGGCAAGTGACGATCCCAACTGCCACCAAAATCAAGCACGCATGCATGAAACATATCCTCCAGAGTCTGTATAGTCCGCTATGACTGACCATCGGTCTGCGGATGGAAAGCGGTGCTAAAACTCAACCGGATACCCAAAGCTTCCTGAAGTTTCTGCCAAAGACGGCTGGTAAACTGGATGTCTCTATCGGATATGATGCATCTAGGAATGCTATGCAAACACACAATTGTAAGTTGAAGCCACGCACCCCACGTGTTTGCGGGGAGGCGGAGTTTGCAAGAAACGATTTTTAAGTGCTTCGTAACATCGACTAAACTTCAGGATCAATACTAAACCCCAACTAACATACTAACTCGGAGGTTTAACAACTATGTGAGAATGTTATACCTCAAGTTACAAGTCCTTCTTCTCCTCGCTGTCCTTCTCTTCGTCGTGATCTCCTCGAAGTGAGAATGGATTGCTCCCCCTCGTCGGTTTCTCCGAGACAAAGAAGATCCACCCGAGAGTGTCTACATTGAGCTTTCACCTCCAAGATGAGGTAACTAGGTCACTTGGTGTGCTAAACTAAGTAGCCTAGAGTCTGTAGAGAGTGATTAGAGATCTAGTTGTCTCACAAACCCTAGGATTATCAACTCATGAGACAATTAGGGTTTGAGTGGTTAGAAGAGAGCTTGAGGAGAATGAGAGAGTAGAGTATCTGTGATAATGATAATGATAGATGAAAATGGCTCATTTTCAGACTTTAAAACAATTGAAAATATCACACAAAAATATCTCAAAAAATATCTTAAAATATATATGACTTCAAATCTCATATGAGTCAAAGATATTGAACATGAAGCCATGTACATATTTCACTAAAATACCTCAAAATATCCCACCTCATTTCCTCCACCTCACCAAAGATTTAATCAAAAAATGAAAAACCTTAATTGAGGTGTCTCACTTCTAGAAACAATCTAGATCAAATTACAAGAATGCCCCTCTCATCCGTATATACATACCCGCATCCGTATTCCGAGAAATACGAATACAATGAGACGAAACTAATCCAATAATCAAATACTAGGATCCGACTTAAACCAAAGCCCACTTGTATTATCCTCCCAAACATAATATGCGCATAAGTACACGTATGTGATCGAACCCTGTCGTAAAACCATACAACCTCTAAATCATTTCGCCCGAAGCAAGGAAACCCTCTATGTGGGACTCTAAAAACTCGATAGTACGCTGGCAGTGGGTTTAACCACAAGCACGTCAGCGGTACTAGCTGCACGTAACGGCTACCCAGGTATCTGTCGATAAGAAGTCCGACGAGCAAACTCATCCGAACTCTTACTGATGGCAATCTCAGTATAGTCCGGTCTGTTCGTCAAAGAGTATCGCATATCGGGCCAAGGGTGACGGTAAACGTCAGACCCCAAAGAGCACAATAAGTCGCGTCGGAGTGGAGCCCAAAACACCATGAGAAACTACTGGAGTACATACCAGTAAATCTCGCTTGCCCTGGCCAGGAACTTTGTGTAATGGCTTTCCGAACACAGCGCGATATCAACCCCAACACTGGGAGAGATGGATCCTATCTAACCGCCACTGCCTCCAAGTGCTTCGGGACTACACCCAACTCCTACCTGTATGAACAACTCAATAGAGCCGTGGTAGGGTAGTAATCTAAGAACATTAGGAACACACTTGAGGCGAAGTAGCAGTGTCATGTCAACGGACTATGATATACTCATGTCACCTGGGAACTGCTACCTGACGATATGTATAGTACCAACCAGCAGTTCCCCACGAGTCCTTCCAGCGTAACTCATAACCTAATGAGCACCTATATAATATCTCCAGTACGACGTACTGATGGCTGTGGGACAGACCATCTCCCCTACTGGGATGAGAAGCGTATAAACTAGCTTACTCTGGAGTATCGATGCCCTGCCTCGATAATCCTACGACCAGGGACCTGTATAAAGATGTGCTTGTAGACTACCTACCCCCCACTAGTGTGACTGCCATCACAACGCTGGTAGTCAAGCAAATATCCTAAGGGCTCTACCAATATGTATTAGCGATATTTTAAAAGAAACATATACACATATTAAGATAGATACAAATCAAGTAGCATACTACCATATTGAGCAAGCCTGTTATAAATCTATGTATATATCTTAAGCTTCCAAAATGTAATATATAAACTAGTACTATACAATAATGGCCTCTAGGGCATACTACAGTAACAATCTCTCACTTTCACTAATGCCATGTGCGGGCATATCGCAGACCTATCATATCAAATAGCCTCTCGAACTGCGTCTGAAAGATGGCCTTTGTGAATGGATCTGCAGTATTGTCCTCAGTAGCAACTCTCAGCACCTCGATCTCCCGGCAATCCACGATCTCCCTGATCAGGTGATACCGCCTCAAGATGTGTCTGGACTTCTGATGGGACCTGGATTCCTTTGCTAAAATTATAGCCCCGTTGATGTCAAAATACAGAGATATTGGATCAACAATGGATGGACAAACCTGAAGTACTGTTAAGAACTTTCTCATCCAGACTACTTCTTTTGCAGCATCACAAGCTGCGATATACTCCGCTTCCATCGTCGAGTCAGTAACGGTGTCCTGCTTGGAACTCTTCCAACAGACTGCCCCTCCATTAAGGGTAAAGACATAACCCGACATGGAATTAGAGTCATCCTTGTCACTCTGGAAGCTGGAGTCAGCAAAGGCCTCGATCTGGAGGTCTTTTCTGCCGTACACTAAGAACATTTCCTTTGTCCTTCTCAGGTACTTGAGAATGTTCTTTACTGCTATCCAGTGCTTCTCCCCAGGGTTTGACTGATACCGTCCTACCACGCTTAGTGCATAAACAACATCTGGTCTGGTACACAATATCGCATACATTATAGAGCCTACTACAGAAGCGTAGGGTATAATAGACATGCGTTCCATTTCCAAATCAGTCTTGGGAGACATCTCTTTGGAGAGGGTAATTCCGTGACAAGCCGGTAAATTACCACGCTTTGAATCTTCCATACTGAATCTCTTCAGTATGATGTCGATGTACCTGGACTGTGAAAACCCCAACATCCTCTTAGATCTATCATGATAGATCTGGATCCCCAGAATGTAAGAGGCATCACCCAGGTCTTTCATGGAGAACCATTGTCACAAGAATCTTTTAACAGATTATAGCATATGAATGTCATTTCCTATCAAGAGAATGTCATCCACGTATAAGAAGAGGAATACAACAGTTCTTGCTACAATCTTACTATAGATGCATGGTTCATCGGGATTTTTGATAAAGTCAATTTTTTTGACCGTCTCATCAAAACAGATGTTCCAACTCCGCGATGCCTGCTTTAGTCCATAAATGGACTTAAGCAACTTGCACACTTTCCCGCTGCTCCTACTCTGAATGAAACCCTCTGGCTGGTACATATAGACGCACTCTTCAAAATTTTCAGTTAGAAAAGCGGTCTTTACGTCCATCTGCCAAATCTCATAATCGTGGACGGAAGCAATGGCAAGTAGGATCCGGATGGATTTGAGCATAGCCATTGTTGAAAATGTTTCATCATAGTCCAAACCAGGTCTTTGACAAAATCCTTTTGCAACAAGTCTAGCCTTATAGGTTTCAACCTGTCCATCTACACCAATCATCTTTCTGAAGATCCATTTGCAGCCTACGGGTTTTATCCCTTCTGGAGAATGTCCAAAGTCCATACTTTGTTGGTGTACATGGACTCCATCTCGGCCCGCATTGCATCCATCCATTTTACTGAGTCTATGCTCTAAATGGCTTGCTGGAAGTTAGTTGGCTCATCATTATCAATGATTCAATCCTCTCTATCCCCGTCTACGAGAAAACCGTAATATCTCTCGGGCGGATGAGACAGCCTACTACTCTAGCGGAGTGGCATGGGAATGTCCAGTTCTTTTGAAACTTCTGTTTCCACCATGCTTTCAGTAATAGATTGTGGTCCTGGAATTTCTTCCAGTTCTATTGTGCTCCCACTAGTTTCATTTTCTAAAAATTGATTTTCCAAAAAGTGGGCATGACGAGAAACAAAAACCTTTTGTTCCTCTGCGTAATAGAAAAGATACCCTCTGGAGTTCTTTGGGTATCCCACAAACTTACACAATACTGAGCGTGCCTCGAGCTTGTCCGCAAGCTGCTTTTTTACAAAAGCTGGACATCTCCATATCTTCAGATACTGAAGACATAGTTTCTTCCCACACCACATCTGATACGGTGTGGTATGCACAGTCTTGGTAGGAACCTTGTTCAATAGATATGCAACTGATTCTAGTGCATAGCCCCAGAATGATCGAGGTAATTCAACGTTACTCATCATGGAACGCACCATATCCAATAAGGTTCGGTTCTGTCTCTCCGATACACCGTTGTGTTGTGGCGTGTATGGAGGAGTAAGCTGAGAGAGAATTACATTCTCTTTTAGGTAATCGAGGAACTCGTCACTCAAGTATTCACCACCTCGATCAGATCTCAGTGTCTTGATACTTTTGCTGATTTGTTTTTCAATTTCATTCATATATTTTCGGATTTTCTCAAAGTCCTCGGATTTATGTTTCATCAAGAAGACATGTCCATACCTAGGGAAATCATTCGTAAAAGTAATGAAATAGGAATAACCACTTCTTGCATGTATAGACATTGGACCACACACGTCGCTGTGTATGAGTCCCAAGAACTCGCTTGCTCTTACTCCGTGTCCAGTGAATGGAGTCTTTGTTATCTTTCCTTTGAGACATGATTGACAAGTTGCATAAGATTGATATTCGAACGGATTCAAATATCCTTCTTTATGTAACTTGGTCAACCTTGTTTCGTTGATGTGACCCATTCTACAATGCCATAAGAAATCTTGATTTAATTTTACAGTCTTTCTTTTATGCGTGTTCTGGACATTGAAAACTTGTAGTTGGTTTAATACATAAATACCATTGTTTAGAGTACCTGACCCAATCAGACAATGATTACGGTGGATGTTTACGACATCGCTTACAAATGTAAAATTATAACCTTCTTAAGATAACAATGATACAGAAATGATATTACAAGTCAAACTAGGTACACAAAAACAGTTGAGCAAAACCAAAATATGTCCACTTGTCAACCCTAAGTGATATTCCCCTACGGACATAGCATCCATGCTCGCTCCGTTAGCAACCCTGAGGGTCATATCACCGGTCTTCAGAACTCTACGGCTTCTCAGTGCCAGCAAAGAATTACTTATATGAGATCCTGATCCGGTATCTAATACCCAGGAAGTAGAGTTGATTGAAAGACAGTTTTCAATTACAAACACACCTGAAGCCGAAGCCACAACCTGCTTCGAGTCCTTGTTCTTGGCTCTCCAGGCCCTGCAATCTTTCTTCCAATGGCCCTTCCTATGACAATAGAAGCATTCTTCCTTCCCTACTGTCGGCCCTGCCACTTTTGCCTTGCCTTTTGCTTCCACCTTATTAACACCGCCTCTCGGCTTGGTGGGGGCCTTGTTCTTCTTTCCATTGGCTTTCATCTTGGATCTAGAAGAGGAAGCTCTACCAAAAAGCAGAGCGGGTGTTTCCCTGGATTTCTGCAGGATGCCCTCAGCACTCCTCAACATGTTGAGGAGTTCCGGAAGTTCAACTTCTTTACCAAGAATATTAAAATTCAAGATAAGTTGGGCGTAGGTGGAAAGGAAGGACTACAGAATCAAGTCTGTATATAGCTCAATCTCCAATGTGGTCCCCAGGTCCGCGAGCTCCTTAATGTAGCCGATCATCTTAAGGACGTGGTCCCCTACAGATGACTCGACAGCCAACCTCGCCTGAAATAGCTTCTTCGAGGTCTAGTATCTTGCGATACGAGATTTCTCTCCATATAATTCCTTTGTATGGAGGAATATGGATTCAAGATCCATATTCTCGTGTGCCTATGGTGTTCATTGTCCATAGATGCCAGCACGAGACATTTGGCTTTCGCGCTGTCAATTTCCCAGTTATTACCGATTTTCTTATCCGCGATGCTGGAATCTGGACCTGGGACGGCGGGGGCTTTAGTAGTAAGAATATAGCCCAATTTTTCATATGTGATTTCCATCTTGACATTCCTGAACCAATCTTTATAGTTTGGCCCTTTCAATATGTTTTTATCTAATAGTAACTTAAGGCCCGCCATGTTTGGTCGCTACAATTAGGAGAGAGAGAAGAAACACTTTAGCATGATGCTCTTGCAAGTTTAGATTGGTTTTTAATTTATCTAAATAGGAAGGCTCCCACTGTTTCTCGAATCCTTCCTCAAACCATAAAAGAAGAATTAGTCAGGATTAATCTCACCGTACAATTCTGGCTTAACCTTTTAGTCAGGCCAGTGTCGGTACTTTGAGGGAGGTTTTACGACGCTTTTGAGAAGTTCCATAATTAAATAACCTCTTTTCCCTGAAGGTGTAGCCCCACTAACACCTTTCTAGACACCTACTTGGTTTATAGGATTGATCGTTAAGTGAAAAATCTCCCGAGGAGTAGCATATAGTCACAGTAGGATCGGGATCCAAATATCATCGTGTGATAAAGTGTAACATTTTGAAATATTTAGATAATAAATTAATTTAGTTAATTAATTAAAAATGTTAAATTAAAATTAATAAAAGACTTTTTTATATATATAGTAGGTTAAATTAGTCAAGATATAGTATGTTTATGTAATAATAAGTATTATGGGGGTTTATGTGTAAAAGGGTAAAGTCATGTTTAAGCTTAAGTTACACTAATGGTATAACATAACATGGATGACACTACATGCTTGCATGACATGATTCATAGTGACACATTCTCCTTGCATGCACACTTCATGCACACACTTCCTCCTTGCATGAAAACCCCACCATCTTCTATGCTACACCTCTTTCTAGCATGGATACACCACACTTCATCTAGTGACACATCCTCCTAAACCTCATCATTTCATTACCCTTATCTCTTCTTTTGATCTCAGTTGATAGTTCAGTTTGAAATCCAATTTCACACAAATTGAAATTTTAGAAATCCTAGAACAACTAAGAAAAGAAAGGAGAAGAGAAGTAGAACTAAGTGCTAAGGATTTTCACCACACCATCAAGCTTGGTTCTTTGATTTTGTGCATCTTGAAGGAAGACTTTTCAGTAATCGTCTGTAGGTAAAATTTTTAAACTCCATAGAACTTTAGTTCTGTAATGTTTAAATGTAGAAATCGAGTATCGGATATATCGTATTTTGATAAGGATAGGCTCTGCTTTAAATCTGATATAGATCAGATGTTATTCAACAAAATCAAAAAATGTCTTAATCTTGTAATCTGGACCGAGATTAACCACTAGAAATACGAACCAATTAACTCGGATTTTGGCCGGCGACACATAGAGGAAATCCGAGCTCGCCGGATTTTTGTGAGAGTTGGGTGTTGGGGCTTTTAGGGTAGCACTCTATATATGTTCTAGGATGTTTGGTATTGTTAGTTTAAGTTATTTTATCAGTATATGAAATTTGGAAGCTAATATCTGTAATGGGGTTAAAATTCTAATATACGACATGGATATTTCGTGACACGTCTCTGTTTCCTGTTACGGACAGCGAATGGTTAAAATCCAGTTAGTATAAGTACTAGATAGTTTACAATAGTCGTACGTAGTATATTTAATACGTAAAACTTGTATTTTCATATTTTCACCATATCGAAGTTTAGCCGTTTCTTATACGAAGTTAATTTCAATATATATTCGAATACGGAAACTTCGGAAGCCGCAAGAAAAGGAAATGGATTGGTGATATTTGAGTAGATTTGATGTATTCCGGTGAGTAGACTAAATATCTACCGGGGGATTTTGTATGGATGGCGTGATACGCCGGTGGTTTTAAGTTTAAATTAAATTTTGCACTTTTGCATATCAAGTTTGATTTTTAGTAACTTCATCGTATGGCTTCACAATATATATATCGTCATGTTAATAATTGCTAGAACATTGCACAAATTATCGACGAGTCATATTGCACGCGCACAAATTATATGTTACACCACACCTCGCCGATATTAACATGTCACATACACACTTAGTATTTATTATGTTAAATATGATTCATATCATACCTTAAGCATCAATAATAGTTGTTAATTGTATAAGTGTTATCATGTTTCATATTCAAGTATTAGTAATTTTGATATAAGAAGCATTGGATTATTGCAGATTTATGGTTTTGTGTTTTTATACACTATTGAGTAAATTCAGTGATTCTTCATGTTGATATGAGATGTCCGCCATTAGATATTGTTTTTATGATTTGGTTTTTCTCCGAACCGAGTGGTGGGGCTATACGGTTGCGGATTTATACGTAATCCAGACTGAGTGGTGGGGGGTTATACAGTCGGATTCATGGTGGACCCGGTTGAGACCGAGGGGCAGGAAAGCCGCATTTTGAAGCGGCGAGCCTAGCGAGGATACTTGATACCGGAGACAGTTGTGAAACACGGCGGATATCATGGTGAAACCGACCAGTGTTATTGGATGAAAGGATCGTTCGGGGAACGATGCCTGATGGAAACAGAAGATTTGTGTCGATGATGGACTCGGAAAAATGAACCGTATTTGGAAATAATTGATGAGATTTCAGTTTTGATTTATATATTTAGTAGTTCATGTTCATACTTCCACATGTTATCATGCATTATATTCATCCTTGTTGATATTAGCTCTAGTTCGTCATACTTACATTATCAGCCGATATATGTTAGTTTTATTCACTGAGTTGGCAACTCACCCCCGTTGTGCCATAGTTCCTTGCAGGAGTCGTGTGGATGCGTTGCAGCAGTGCGGATCCACTTATCAGCTTTTTCGCTCTTTTTGCTAGGTGGGTTACCGACGTAGTAACCTCCTATTTTGGTTTATGTATATTGGATCTAGTATTACTCCATCAGACCCTGTATAATTGACTTAGAACGAGATGTGGTTGTATGTATTTTATTTCAACTGGTGAGAACGTTTAGTTGTGTTAATTTATGCTTCCTTTACTTATGCCTGAGATTCTTCATTTGGTTGTCATATTATTATTACGTATTGATTTCCGCTGTTTAGCATTGTTTTGCTCCCAACTAGGGATGCAACCTATTTACAAACCCTATAACTGCTTTTTATTAATAATTAAAAAGGAAGTACCGTCGAAATTTTAAAATCAGTTGTTTAAATTTCAATTATTAAAACCATTCGGCATGCTACTTCATTTTTCTACTTAAAAACTAAAATTTTCTAAATTCCGCAAAAATGGTTTTGATCTTGGGTTTTGGCTTACTCAGATTGTGTCAATATCTTTAGATATCATGCAATCTAAGTGCCGGTCACATCCAAATTTCGGGTGGTGACAAAGTTGGTATCAAAGCTTAGGATTAACCTTACGGAACCGAGTAGTGATTTGGAGTTAGTGGACTTATGTTTCGTTACGTAGGATGACCTTTGGTTTTATGGAGTAGGTGATTTGGGATGAGTAGAGTACCGCACATATGTTCTGCGGCATATTTACGCTACGATACTCAGCCTAAGTGACCTTAGGACATATTTGTTCGTACTTTCTTCCTCAATTCCATGTATCCTGTGATTCAATTGCAATGTCATAATCAATCATGTTTCTTACTCCAGCCACCATGTCGCCGATGACTACGAGGGCCTAGAGGGCCGCTGTCAGAGATGAGATTGGAGCGGGCTCGTCTTTGGCGAGGACAGACTAAGGCAGTACGCCTATCTTTCATGAACAGATTTGCGCCAAATGATCGGATCCTGGATAGAGATTAGTCGAGCATGGAGATCGGCCAGTACTCCACTTACGGTTGTTCTGAGATGAAGGCAGATTCGTACTGATATATCAGCTCCTAGGCGTGTTCGCAGGGGCCATAGTGAATTCTTTATAGACCAGTTATATTGCTTTTACCCACATGATCAATATTCATCGCGAGGATGTTTCAGGTGTGGGAGTCCGTATCACTTTATCAGAAATTGTACCGTGAGGCGACAGGGTGAGGCATCGGTCTCACATATGACTTCACCATCTTCACCACCTCCTCCGAGCGCTTTACCTCCTACACCTGTTGTTGTTCCACGCCAGATCAATGACCATAGAGGCCGTGGTCATGACGGTCGTAATTTGAGAGGACGAGGAGGCAGGGGAAGATGATAGTCGGTCGCTGGAAGAGGGCAGGCTTTAGCTTTTGTGTTAACTCCTCGGAACACACAGCCGTCGAACGTTGTAGTGACAGGTATTTTTAAGTATGTTCCTTTGATGCACGTATTTTATTTAATCCCGGTTCTATGCATTCTTACATATCTGCACACTTTGCACTTTCTCTGGGGAGAGAGTCATCGTTGTTAGAGTTACCACTATTTGTGATTACTCCTGTAGGAGATTCTTTTGGAACTCGACACGTATTCAGGACTTATTCAGTACGTATTGGTGATAGGGATTCATTAGTTGATTTTATTCTACTGGATATGCTAGATTTTGATATACTTCTTGGTATGGATTGGTTGGCCACTTGTCATGCTTAGGTAGATTGTCGGGGAAAAGCGGTCAGATTCTGTTTTCCAGGCGAACCGATTTTGTTGTGCATGGAGACCGTAGTATAGCTCCTGCCAACATGATTTCTGCTTTTTGTACAGGACGACTCTTGAAGAAGTGTTGTCGTGGGTTCTTAGCATTTGTTCAGGATGTAAGAGACGCTGAAGTCCCGTTGGACCATGTTCCGATCGTACGAGAATTTCTGGATGTGTTTCTTGCTGAATTACCAGGATTGCTGCCTGATCGCGAAATTGAATTTTGCATTGACTTGATTCCGGGTGCGGGGCCTATTTCTATACTACCTTATCGGATGGCCCCGACGGAGCTGAAAGAGCTCAAGAGTCAGTTGCAAGAACTGCTTGATAGAGGACTAGTTCGTCCGAGTGTATGGCCGTATGGAGCCCCTGTTTTGTTCGTAAAGAAGAAGGACAGCAGCATGAGATTTTGCATCGACTACAGAATCGAGTTACTGTGCGAAATAGGTATCCACTACCTCGTATTGATGACTTATTCGATCAGCTGCAGGGAGCTGGCTATTTCGTTAAGATTGATTTGCGGTTAGGGTATCACCAGTTGAGAGTTCGGAAAGATGACATTCCGAAGACTGCTTTTCGCACACGATATCGGCATTATGATTTCTTGGTGATGTCGTTCGGGCTCACCAATGCCCCAGCAGCTTTCATGGATATGATGAACCGCATTTTCAGGCCATTTCTTGATCAATTCATTATTGTATTCATTGATGATATCCTTGTTTATTCCCGGAGCCAGGAGGAGCACGAGCAGCACTTTCGTATCATATTGCAAAACTTGAGGGAGCATCATCTGTTCTCTAAATTCTCCAAGTGCACATTCAAGCTTGACATTGTCGATTTCTTGGGTCACGTAGTTTGATCGCACGCTTTTGGCGTGTCGGATGTTCAAAGAATTTAAGTGTAACCGCGATCAGGACGGTGTCGCTATGCAGCTAGCCGGTGAGCACGGGTCGGTCCACAGGGAGATGGTGTTATCTTACCTTCTTCTCTTAGACGAGTCAATAAAGAATCTGTATGTTTGTTTGGTCTAACCTATGTGTTTATCTGCAAGTATAAGGTTGTTAAGAAAATACGAGATTGTAAGCTAAGAAATCCGTACTCAAAACCTTTGAGCCGAGTCTTGACCAATTGAGGCTAAGCAATCGGCAACAACGTGGATTAGGGGATTTAAGCGCGGTATTCGTGGAATCCGGCTTATTAACCCTTGTCCTTCCGTTCTTGTCTCTTGCCTTCGCCTCCGGCCAAACCGAACGCAACCGGTCGTGGTTAGGAATCACCGTTACCTTGTCAGGGTACGGTGCCTAACGGAGCGCTTGCGTATGGTTTGGGCGAAGTTCAAATGGAAAATAACGGGAAAAGGAATTGGCAAAGAAATGTTAACTTATAAAACCGTATTAATTCTTAACAACGACGATAATTACAACATTCACAATATAAACAAAAGAGAACAAAAAGAAAAGAACAAAGAAAAGAAAAGATACAAGTATTAAAGTGCATGAATAAAATTGCATGAAATAGAATGCAAGTAATAAAAAGACAAGTAATAAAAAGCGAGTAATAAAAAGAACAAGAAAAGAACACGGAAGTAGAACCCAAGCCAAGCATGTGCTCAATAGCCAACCCTTAAACTTGCAAGCTCAATGAAGAGGTTGCAAGATCAAGGGAAGGGTAGAGAACGCATGTGAAGTGAAGAACTAGTCCCGGGAGAAAATACGACCTTTGAGATCAATAACTAACTCTTACCCATTCAAGCTCAATGAAGAGGTTGAATGAGCAAGAGAAAGCAGAAATCTCAAGGGGAAGAAGAAACACAAAAGAATGATACCAAGCCCTCATCTTTATTTACCTCCACAAAAAAGCTTCTCACTTACAATTTCATGGAAGAGGAATGAAGAGGAAGAAGAAGAACTATACAAAATCCTAACAAAAGAGGCTACAAAAATGAACAAAAGAATGACCCCCTTGGTTGAGCTCAGTTCTGCTGTATTTATAGGCAGGGAGTTGAAGTTCTAGGGCAACCAGCAGACCATATTTGAAGTACCAAAAGTGCCCCTGAAATTCGGCAGGGAGTGGGCCCCACCCTGCCGCGGAAGGGCGGCCAAAACCCCCCTTTGGCCGCGCTTCCGCGGCCGTTTGGTGGAGTTGGGCTTGGCAATTTCATGTGGGTTCCTGGTTCCCTGTTTCCTGGTGTTTGGCATCTTCAGAATACACAAAAGTCTTCTACGATATCAGCAGATTTCCAAGTCCAAGATTGCATATCTTTTTACTTTTGACTTTGTCTCTCCCTCGAGTTCCGCGCACCCATTGATTCTTGTGCAGCCCACCTCGTGCTCTGTGCTTGTCCCAGACATGAATGACCACTGTCACATGTCTTGCATCGGAAACCGGTACTCGGCACTGGACGGATATGGATGACCGGAACCCGGCTTTTATCTGCTGTCGACAGATGTTCTGCTTTTAGCGTAACTGTGGAGATTTTATCTTGATTTACAATATTTGGACTGGAAACCTGTATTCTGTAAACATGTAACAAACACGGATTAAAAGTACCTACCTATAAACACACGAGCGTAAGAATGGGCGGTATAAAATGCAATATTCTGATATGAACAAATACCCCCAAACTTAACTTTTGCTCGTCCCGAGCAAAACCAATTATTCACAAAAATAAAATGATAACCGCACTTTCGCAGGGAACGCGATTGCACTGAGCGCGTGCAACAAGCCGTTAAACCTCTAGGTGTCCCTAGTAGGAGGAGTGTTGTCTCCTGAGGGTTTTCAGCGGATACTACCCACAAAATCCGGTCAAGCTAGTTTTGTAAAATAACTAAGATTCAAGCCCCTAAAGTTTTGTTTTAGAAAATAACAATTCTATAATCCTAAGTTTAGACTATCGAACCTTTATTTTTCACACCTCTCTTCTTATTTAACTACAGATTTTATATGTCTTTACGTGCAGTGCAAAAATAGTGTCGTTAAGTTCCCAAAAGGTCGAATAAAGTCATTATGTCACACAATAAAGCTCAGATAACAATTTTAAAAGGATCTCATAAGTTTTATAAAGAGTTAAGCATTTATCAAGTTTCGTTTTCCAGTCAAGTTTCAACTTCAGAATTTCTATCTTCCCTAACAGGAAACTAGGTCTTATTCTTCACTCCACCTTTAACTTGTTTTCATTTCATACACACCTCTGTGAACGTGCAATAGTCTTTATCATAGAATAAAACCTTCATATCTCCGCTAAAATTTTTATAAAAGCCTGTCTTTTATCAAGATTATTCTCACACAGAGAACCGTTAGGAATTTTAACTCGGAGAGAACACTTGCTTGATTTTGTTTTAAAACTGGACTATCTAGGCTTCTTTAGCGAGCTTTGGGCCAATGCACCCAAACCAGTTGGTTTTAGGGCATTAGGTGTAGAAACACCCCAGCGGACTTAATTACTCAAGTTACCTAGGTCCAAAAACAAAAGACAGTTTGGCGTGAAAAACATGATGATTCAATACGAACGGAGATATAACCGGTAGTTCAATTATTTTTTTGGATAAAAGACGTGTTTAGTGGGTTCGGTGTGTAATCATTCCAATCAAGTTTCAGATGGGTTATTTTTCAGACTTAGTTCCAATTAAGGCATCAATAACATTCCTTCATATTCACTTACTTCATAAACTATTCTTGATATATTACTTATTTCAGAACAAACCTATTTGATCCTCAGAAAATTATTTATCTGTTTAAAAGTTTTTAAACATAAAAGTCTTGTCATCTAATTTCCAAGACTCACAACACGTGTAGTGTGATGTAAAGACGTATATCAGCTATAGTTAACTTCAAAGGAGAGTTATCTTTCAGGTTTTCAAAATCTAAACATAGGATTTAGTTATTCCTATCTTTTCAAACAAAAAACCGTCGAATGTTGAATCAGAGTTCTTCCACAAGCTAACTTGACAAAAAGTTTTTATATTTTTAGAACTTTTTCGATTTTTATGGGTTTTTAATAAGGTATGCAAATGCAAAATATACAAATGAATGCGAAGGAAGAAAGCTTACCGAGCACACCCCCAAACTTAAACTTGACAGTGCCCTCACTGTCAGGCTATACTAAGAGGGTTAAAATTGCCGGCGCTTTCTAGAAACAAATTATATACAAAACAAAAAACAAAAATATATACAAAAAAAAATGTCCCCCCCAAACTTAAGTAAAACAGTGTTTCCACTGTTAAGCGATAAAGTTCAGGATTAGGGGGGAAAGAACAGTATAAATCTATACAAGGCCTTACACAGGCCAAAGGTTAGCACCAACCATTCAAAAATCTTATCTCTGTAAGGCGGTGGTTGGTCAAAGAAGGCGTAGAGAAAAGAGATGGAGACTACGCGAGACCGCTTGTGGAGAGAAGTGGAATGCGGTCTCGGTAGATGAGAAGAAGAAGAATGGCGGAAGGGAAAAAGAAGTGGAGTACGAACTTGAGGGTGCAAATGGAGTAAATAGATTAGCACAATTTGTGATGAGCGATGTGTAAAAAGAGATTGTGCTAATATATTTACCCGTCGAGAGATTGGATCAAATCCCTCAAGGTTCGTAAGAAACCATGGGTACGCCGAACTTGGTAAACCAGACATATGAAAGGTAAGTGATACGGGTTCTTGCAAAGTCGGAACGACGGACAGGATGGAGGTAAGTGGTTGAGGAAGGGTATCGGTTATAGGCTCAGGAGGGTGTACACAGTCAGTGGAAGGAACAGGATGAATTGGTAAATCCGACTCATCAAACAAAACTGGTTCATCCTCAAGACTATCCTCAAAATTTTCCTCAAAATTAAGCTCATCCATGCATATTTCATCAAAATCCAGACGCATATGAGGTTCGGGAAAAACAGTTAAAGACTCGGGATGATGATTTGAACAGACAAACTCAGCCAAATCAACGGGTTCATCATCCAAAATGTTCCCTGCGTCAATATCCTCAATCAAGTGAAAATCAAAATTCTCTGACACCTCAACCAAAGCATGGATATCAATCGATTTAGGTTCTAAAGTGGAGGTGTAAAGGTCAAAAGGTTTAGGATCGGTTTCACTTGGAAGAGACCCTTCACACTCAGGCAAATCAAATACTACGAAGTCGCACAACCCATTAAACATTCTATCTTCAACTGATAATTCATTTGGGACACTTGATAGACTTTCAACACAGGAGTTGTGGGATTCAATTTGGGACGGGTAGGTTTGATTTGGAAGGGGGTACATCTCACTCTCTCCACTCAAATTCACAGCCTGTCCTGCCGCCTCATCATACATTGAAAAAGTTGGAGCTAGTTGAAAACTAGCTACCAGGTCACTAGGTTGCATGAGGGCGGCCAAGGACGCATTCAAATCCATCATCTGTTGGCTTGACGCTACCTAAAGTCTTCCAACGACTGTTCTAGACTAGACATTGGTTGTGAAGGGGTTTCAGTAAAAGATTCAAAGTTGTTTGGATACTGAAAACTCCCAAAAGGCTGTTCTGAAGCAATGTCTAGGGAAGGTGCAAAAGTAGGGTAGGATTGGTAGGAATTGAATGGCTGGACAGGGATGGGATCAACATTGGGATAAGAAGGTGAATGGAATTGTTGATCCCAAGAATTTGTAGTGGGGAAAGGAGTGAAAGATCGGCTACGGGATTGTTCAATTCGTTCAGCTAGAGACAAAGGACGACTTGCAGAAGGGGTATCAACATTAGCGGGTGCGGGAGGTTGAAAAGGTTGATACAAAGTGGAATGAGGAGTGCAAGAGTTTGTCCTAGATGCTGCTATCCGATCTCTCAACGAAATTTTTGGCATGGAGGGGTCGTTCGATGTTCGACCAAAACAAGAACCGTATGAAGTGATGTCTGGTTGTGGGTACCAAAGTTCGGCAAGAGTTTTTCGCGGTGGGGTACCCATGATATGAAGAGAGAGAGAAAAGGTAGAGAAAAGGAGGGGAAAAAGAATGTGTTTTTTTTTTTTTTTTTTTTAGTTAGTTGTTAGCAAAAGAATGAAATATACACAAAAAATATGGACAAAAAAAATCACGACACAAAAATACCACACACCTAATCGTTCTAGGGTTCACCTAGGTCAACTAGACCTGCTCAAGAACTTGATTGTCGAAGTACAACTGTGTCGAGAAACAGGCTTAAAAATACACTGATCACGAGGCCAGGTAAGTGCAGAGATAAGGGGAGGTTTTCCAACGCTTTCGCGAAGTTCCTTAATTAAATAACCCTTTCTCTTTTGGCGGTTTCGCCGTTAACACTTTCCTAGACACCCCGTAAACAATATACCGTTAAGCAAGCTTCTAAATACAGTTAACTTCTCCTAGTGAGCGCGAAGTCCTTAAGGCTTAAAGTCTAGTTTCTTTTAAATTTGTGCGGGTAGACGTTATGCTTAGGTTCGTGATTTGTGGGCCACGGAAAAGGTGATGAAATCCTTTACCGTATGTTGTGGGGTTCGCTTGCCCTTAAGTCCGTATTAATGTATGCAATGCGCAATTCAAAAATTCTATAAAGAATCAAACAATCGTTTTTTATTTTAAGCGCGGCGCTGCAACAAATACGGGTTAGTCAATTTTGGCGTTTGCTAGCGAACTTGCAAAGAATCCTGCAAAAGAATAGTATATTGGAAGCGTCGGATTTGAGAAGAAAGTGTTAGGAAAGTACGTACCGTTTAAGTTTTTGGGTTAGGAAACCCCCGTTGAATCAAATCCGGTAAGCTTGAAAGGTTCGCTTGCGCGGGTCAAACTACCCGGATCTTTGGCACTGTACTTCGTAAATCACCTTTGCTTTAAATGTACACTTTGCTTCCCACAATTGCAGTTTGCAAATACGCAAAAATCTGCACACTTGCCCACAAAAATATTGTCCAAAAAAAAAAAAAAAAAGAATATTTTTTTTTATTTATAAATATATACAAAAAGAATATTAACCCGAATAACAAGAAAGAAAATACGCTACCGTCTCCCCGGCAGCGGCGCCATTTGATTGAAAGAATTTGAGTTAACCGCAATCAAGACGGTGTCGCTATGCAGCTAGCCGGTGAGCACGGGTCGGTCCACAGGGAGATGGTGTTATCTTACCTTCTTGTCTTAGACGAGTCAATAAAGAATCTGTATGTTTGTTTGGTCTAACCTATGTGTTTATCTGCAAGTATAAGGTTGTTAAGAAAATACGAGATTGTAAGCTAAGAAATCCGTACTCAAAACCTTTGAGCCGAGTCTTGACCAATTGAGGCTAAGCAATCGGCAACAACGTGGATTAGGGGATTTAAGCGCGGTATTCGTGGAATCCGGCTTATTTACCCTTGTCCTTCCGTTCTTGTCTCTTGCCTTCGCCTCCGGCCAAACCGAACGCAACCGGTCGTGGTTAGGAATCACCGTTACCTTGTCAGGGTAGGGTGCCTAACGGAGCGCTTGCGTATGGTTTGGGCGAAGTTCAAATGGAAAATAACGGGAAAAGGAATTGGCAAAGAAATGTTAACTTATAAAACCGTATTAATTCTTAACAACGACGATAATTACAACATTCACAATATAAACAAAAGAGAACAAAAAGAAAAGAACAAAGAAAAGAAAAGATACAAGTATTAAAGTGCATGAATAAAATTGCATGAAATAGAATGCAAGTAATAAAAAGACAAGTAATAAAAAGCGAGTAATAAAAAGAACAAGAAAAGAACACGGAAGTAGAACCCAAGCCAAGCATGTGCTCAATAGCCAACCCTTAAACTTGCAAGCTCAATGAAGAGGTTGCAAGATCAAGGGAAGGGTAGATAACGCATGTGAAGTGAAGAACTAGTCCCGGGAGAAAATACGACCTTTGAGATCAATAACTAACTCTTACCCATTCAAGCTCAATGAAGAGGTTGAATGAGCAAGAGAAAGCAGAAATCTCAAGGGGAAGAAGAAACACAAAAGAATGATACCAAGCCCTCATCTTTATTTACCTCCACAAAAAAGCTTCTCACTTACAATTTCATGGAAGAGGAATGAAGAGGAAGAAGAAGAACTATACAAAATCCTAACAAAAAAGGCTACAAAAATGAACAAAAGAATGACCCCCTTGGTTGAGCTCAGTTCTGCTGTATTTATAGGCAGGGAGTTGAAGTTCTAGGGCAACCAGCAGACCATATTTGAAGTACCAAAAGTGCCCCTGAAATTCGGCAGGGAGTGGGCCCCACCCTGCCGCGGAAGGGCGGCCAAAACCCCCCTTTGGCCGCGCTTCCGCGGCCGTTTGGTGGAGTTGGGCTTGGCAATTTCATGTGGGTTCCTGGTTCCCTGTTTCCTGGTGTTTGGCATCTTCAGAATACACAAAAGTCTTCTACGATATCAGCAGATTTCCAAGTCCAAGATTGCATATCTTTTTACTTTTGACTTTGTCTCTCCCTCGAGCTCCGCGCACCCATTGATTCTTGTGCAGCCCACCTCGTGCTCTGTGCTTGTCCCAGACATGAATGACCACTGTCACATGTCTTGCATCGGAAACCGGTACTCGGCACTGGACGGATATGGATGACCGGAACCCGGCTTTTATCTGCTGTCGACAGATGTTCTGCTTTTAGCGTAACTGTGGAGATTTTATCTTGATTTACAATATTTGGACTGGAAACCTGTATTCTGTAAACATGTAACAAACACGGATTAAAAGTACCTACCTATAAACACACGAGCGTAAGAATGGGCGGTATAAAATGCAATATTCTGATATGAACATAGTTACGCGAGATGGTATACGTATGGACCCAAGGAAGATCGAAGCAGTACAGCACTGGCCTAGACCTGTATCAGTTACAGAGGTTCGCAGCTTCTTGGATTTGGTCGGTTACTACCGACGTTTTGTGAAGGATTTTTCTCGGATCGCTGCACCGCTGACCGGGTTGACCAGGAAGGAAGTTTCATTTCTTTGGACTGATGCATGCGAGCACAGTTTCCAGCAGTTGAAGACTTGCTTGACGACTACACCAGTCTTATCTTTACCTTCTGGGTCAAGTGGTTTTGTTGTTTATTGTGACGCCTCTCGAGTGGGTTTAGGCCATGTGTTGATGCAACACAGCATGGTCGTCGCTTATGCTTCTGGGCAGCTAAAGAGGCACGAGCAGAACTATCCCACTCATGACTTAAAGATGGGTACTGTGGTTTTCGTACTTAAGTTTTGGAGGCATTACTTATACAGTGAGTTGTGCCAGATATTTACAGACCACAATAGCTTAAAGTATATTTTTCAGCAGCGGGATCTGTACTTGAGGCAGCGTCGATGGATGGAACTCGTGAAGGATTATGATTGCGAGATTCTTTACCATCCGGGCAAAGCGAATGTTGTAGCTGATGCTTTGTGTCAGAGGCCTGGAGGTAGCTTATCTCATTTGTGCTCTATGCAGAGACAGTTTTGTGCAGACTGGCAGATTCTATGTGATTGCCGTGTACATTTTGAGTTCACATCAACAGGAGGGCAGTTAGCTCATATTCGCACCCGTCCTCGGTTGTTGGATCGCATCCGAGAGATCCATCCCACAGATGCTCGTTTGTCGGAGATCAAAGAGCAGGTTAGACAGGGTAGAATTTCTGAGTTCGTGATCGTTGACCGTGGAGTGTTACGATTTGGGACTCGTCTTTATGTGCCAGATTCAGCGAGACTGAGACGTGATATCTTAGAGGAGGCCCATCGGTCAGCATATAGTGTTCATCCTGGTTCCACCAAGATGTATCATGACTTGAAAGATGTCTATTGGTGGGAAGGAATGAAGAGAGATGTCGCGCAGTTCGTTTCGAGATGCTTGACTTGTTAACAAGTCATGGTCGAGCACCAGAGGCCGGCAGGAGAGTTGCAGCCTTTGCCCATTCCGGATTGAAAATTGGAGCAGATTTCCATGGATTTCATTGTGAGTCTGCCCAGGACTAGCAGAGGGTATGATTCTATCTAGGTGATTGCGGATCAATTGACGAAGACAGCCCACTTTCTTCTGGTGAAGATGACTTATAGATACGCGCAGTATGCTCAGATCTATATTGACGAGATTGTGCGATTGCATGGAGTTCTGACTTGCATTGTGTCTGATAGAGGCACACAGTTCACCAGCCGGTTGTGGCAGAAACTTCATGAGGCTCTAGGTACTCGATTGAGTTTTAGTACATCTTTCCACCCGCTGACTGACGGTCAGTCAGAGCGGACTATACAGACTCTTGAGGATATGCTTCGAGCCTGCAGTCTTGATTTTTGTGGCTGTTGGGATCGTCACTTGCTTTTGATAGAATTCTCTTACAACAACAGTTTTCAGGAGACGAGCCAGAAGGCACCTATCGAAGCATTGTATGGGAGAAAGTGTCGATCGCCCGTTTGCTGGACAGAACTCAGTGAGAGTAGCATTTTCGGACCGCAGATAGACCAGAAAACTACAGAAAAGATCCAATTGATACAGGACAAAATGAGAGCGGC